>CM057456.1:1572162500-1573412500 GCA_016271365.2 Neoceratodus forsteri | reverse complement strand
TGGCCACCCCAGTAGCACCCAGGGTCAGTGAAGCAGGCCAGTAAGCCAATAAGGTTAACTCCCATTGCAGGGTGAGGGGACCCTCCCAATGCAAAGGATACATCAGGTTAACCTGGGGGTGGGCTATAATGTGGGGTGGTGGTGGATGGGGCCACACAGGCTGAGTTCAGCCTTTGGCAGCCGAAAGGAGAGACCAGCAGGTGGGAGCAAAAATAAATAATACAAAAAAAAATTGCAACTTGCAATGGCCAAACAACAGCAAAACTTGACAGAGGAGGAGATGATTGCCCTAAAGGAACTAACAGCTAAAAAAATCAAATAAGATCAAACCAGCAAATAAAGATGGTCTGTTGGCCATTTTACACAAGGACAAGTATGTAGCTTGAAATACAAAGACAGCTGTCAGACACCATCAGTTATAGTTATAGGTCATTCACTAAAAATACCACCAACAACTTAATCTGGTTCAGTGGTAGTTGGATTCCACCTGTATCCCTCCTTTCCCAGACAAGGCTGAAAATAGGCAGACTTGCCTAGTTCTTCTTTTCAGGTCAAGGAAAACTAACTAACAATGGTGCCTATGCATTATAGGATGGGAAGTACCCCACCCATGTAGCTATGAGCCCGTGGACAGGTGTGAAGCCACCAGCATGCCTGAATATCGGCCACCTGTCCATGGCCCCCCCATGTATGCAGGACTGTGCAGGGCAGCCAGGGGAGGAGTACAGGACCCAGGCAGGTGTCCAATTGGATACCCATCCTGGGTCCCATAGTGGATCACTTTCATGGTAAGACACGGGTCTGGGTGCATGAATAGCTACCACAGGCACTTGGACCTACACGGCCAGTCCCCATCATGCAGTGATCCCCACAGGCTGAGCCCATGTAGCAAAGTGCCTGCCCAATGTACAGATGGATCCATAGTAGTAGGACCCCCACCCCATCCCATATGCCACCCGCACCACGCATCAGTGCCCTGACCCCATGGTAGCAAGAGGCATCCCCTCCACCACTCATCTACGCCCCACCTCAGTGGTGGCATTGGTGCTCCCTCTTCCAACACTAAGGGCTTCCCTGTTCCTGTGCTGCATATGGGTGACACCCATCCACCCAGATCCTTGATCCCAGAACCCCTGCCCCCAGAACCCCTTTCCCATCAGTGGCGGCCAGTGGCCCCCCTGCAGCACTGATGACACCACCCACTCTCTTCGTACCTGCCTGCTGGTGCTGCTGCCATGGATGGCCAGCAGCACATCTCTTCACACACCTCCGTGGCAGCAGTCCATTTGACTGATGCTGGGAGTGTGCTGCTATAATAGAAAGTGCACTCCCATCATCAGTTGGATGTCCAGTGGCTGAGCAGGTGTGTGGAGGTATGTGCTGCTGGCCATCCATGACCACAGTACTGACAGGCAGGTACGGGGAGAAGGGGTGGTGTCGTCCATGCCATGGGGGTGAAGGAGCCACTGGCCACCAATGAGGGGCAGGAGTGATGGGATAGGGGATGTGGGTGATCAGGATATGATGTACGGGGCTGGGTGTCTACAACCAGCTCTGGTTGGGGATGGGGGGATTTCACACATATGAGGGGACACAGAGTTATGTGGGGGTGTTTCCACACATATGGAACCAGGGCATGGGTCTGTTGTGGGGGGGAGAAACAGCCTTATGACAGGTCCAGAGGGGGCTCTGTGTGTTGGAGGTGGAGGGTGTTTACACTGTGTTGAGAATGGCAGGGTCTCTGTGTGTTGAGGGGTGGGCTGCCATACAGGACTGGGGCAGGGAAGCAGTTGTGGGTGGGTGCCACACCTTACTGCTTGGTACGGCCATGGGTCTTGTGTGCATGGGCCACAGCATGTACAGTGATTACACCAGGGTCCCCCCTGCAATAACCTGTACACTTCTACAGTCTCCTGTGGGCTACATTATGCTCCTTTGTGCATGGTGTGTAGTGTGGGCACACCCCCGTCCATCCTCCCAGACCACCCTGGTGCAGAGCTGCCACTGCAATTGGGGAATCCAGTGTGCACCTAGCCTGTGCACCTTTGGTGAATTCTGCCGGGGATCTGCAGGACCCCCGCTGCATGGTATTCCCGCTTATCTATATCTACATGTCCAATTTCCACAGTGCGTAGGCATATACACGCTTGAATGGGGATTCTACTGGGTAATTCAAATCACAAACCAGCACTTTTCTACATAATTCATGTGATTTGAACTGGATTCTTCCAGTAGAGAGGGACTTTATGCTGTTACCTAATCTAGTAACACCTACACTTTATGTTATTCCAAAAGTACGCAAGGATCAGACAAATCCCCATGTCACCATATAATATCTGAGCAGAGCTCTTTAACTGAAAATATGTCCATCTTTGTTGATCATTGTTTTGCAAAAACTTGTTTTTTGACCTTAATGGTCATATCAGAGACTTAATCAACATTTTGTCCAAACTGGGGAAGGGAGTTGACTGGTCACCTGACTTTCTATGGATGACAATAGACATTAACTCTCTATATACATCCATTGTTCATCAACAGGGTATTACAGCTATTGAACATCATTTGCTCCACAACCCTCTATCAGTGAACTTCCCTAGCCAGTTCATTTTGAAGGCACTCATACTAATTCTCACATCAAATGATTTAGTATTTAATGGCATTTTCTACATACAGACCTGTGCTGCTGCCTTGAGCACCACCATGGCCCCCTCCTATGCAAACCTTTTTGGGAGCTGCTGGGAAGGTGCTGTGGTGTTTGACCATGGCAGTAACCAGTGGTTAAATTGTAAATGTTTAGAAGGTGGAACTATAATCTCTACATTTGTAGGAAGTGGAACTGTCACCCATAGGAGGTGTAACTCTCCATAGTATTCAATGGAGAAAGGTGTTAGAGGAGGTGGAACTGAGTTTCTGTGTAATCCTGCCCAATTTAACCCCTGGCAGTAACCCATACCCGCCCCATGTCAAATTTTGGGACAGGTATGTTGATTACATCATACTGGTCTGGGAAGGAAGTACTTCCACTGCTTTGGAGTTTGTGGATTCTTTCAATACCAATGTCATCAATCTAAAATGTACAGCAGTGGTTGACCCAAACAGTACTAACTTGTTAGATTTTCATTTTAGCATTTCGACTGGTAACAAAGTGGTTTCCTGTACCTACAGAAAGCCAAATTCTGGCAACACCCTACTGCTTATCCAAAGTGCTCACCCTAGACACACAAAACAGGCTGTACCCTATGGACAGTTTATCAGAATAAGGCAAAATTGTTTCATCTTACCAATATTTGATGAACAAGCTGAGGAGCTGAAAACTTTATAAAATGGTTACTCTGAGGAAACAGTAACACTAGCTGGAGACATAGCTAGATCCCACAATAGGGAAAGCCTACTGCAATCCTGTCAAAGATGGTCTGATACCTATTTTGTGGTCACATTTGTCACCAAATTCTAAAGTGTTTCACCGCAGGTAGCATCAATTCTGAAAAAAAACTATTGGCACCTGCTGGGGGAGATGAGAGACTATTTTGGTCACTGGGAGAAGGACCCCACATCAGCTACAGAAAGGGAACCAGTCTTGGAGCTATGGTGACTCATAGTCACTTCCAAAGAGTCAAACCAGCATTGTTCTTCTCAAATAATTGGTTACTACTGCTTCCTGCAGGTGACTTCTATTGCGAATGCTGTGACATTTGAGGATACTGCATCACCAGTAACAAATGTATTAATCCCTTCACTAACAAGGAAGTGGAAATTAGGGAATTTATTTCCTGCAGTAGATCTCCCATAGTCTAAGTTTTGGTTTGTAGCTGCAATATGATCTGTGTTGGCCATACAATATGGCCACTTAAGATACATATTCAGGAACACGTGTGGTCTATACATTTCACTACTTGTTACACCCCATTTGGGGAATACTCTGCTGTTTGCCAACATAAAGACCCATGTCATATGTCCTTCATGGGTTTGGAACATGTACTTGCCTGGGGTGGCAACAGGGTTAATTTCCTATTACAAAAAGAAGCAAAAGGGATATATACCTTGCACGCCATGAAACCCACATGATTAAATAATTGTATTGATCCTATAATGTTTAGATACTGTGATTACTGACTTCTAACTTTTGTCTTATTTTGTGACATTTTTCCAGGTGTATGACTGCTGTATGGGAATCTTTTTACGGTGAAACCAATGGCACTGTGGCTCTAGTCTGAATATAGTCATACATTTAGAAATACCTTTCTTTTCATTTTATCACTCATATGCTAAATGGAAAGTTCCCTGATTGTTCTATCCCCTTTTCACTACTCTTTCCTCCCCTTTATTCCCCTCCCCCAGCTTTTTCATATATCATGACATTCATGTCTGATTTCTACATTATTGTTACTCAACTTGAATATCAATTTCTCACTAATCCAATCACAAGCATTAACACCCTCTGACTGCTGTTTGACATTGTATGCCTTCACTGTACAGCTGAAATAGCAACAGCCCATCTTCTGCATGTCTCTGTGGATATGCCACTATATTTTTTCTGCCACTGCTAATTTCACTTTTATTAATTTTATACTCCAATAAACTCTAGCTATACCTGTCCCACTGGTCCTATGTCTGGGTTTCCAAATAGAATGGCATTGACCATCTAGTTAGCGTAGTACTGTATGCAGTGCTCTCAGTGATCCAGTGCTAACTTCTATTCTGTAGCACCTCAGAGTGGCAGCTTTCACTAGCAGCTCTGCTTTGCTCATCAGCGCTGTATAAGAATGGCCTTTCTGCTGCCACTCCTCCTCAACATTTTTCCTATTTATATATTTCACTTTTTGAAAGGCTGCTCAGATGGGAGCTGAGGAGGATGGTGTGGGAAGTCAGAGGAACAGAGCAGTGGAGGGAAAGGTAAAGGGGTGATGCCCAGGGGAATGACACCATCAGGCAGGCGATGGGAGTCGGGAGGAGCACCCATTATACAGGAGTATCTCTTCCTCTTTAAACAAGCATTGAAATCCTTTTTGTGGAGTAAAGAGTTTGGGGATGATGTTGAACTGGTCTGATTCTAATATTTTATTATGATGCTGATATTTATTTTATTGGTTTTTATTATGATATGCTATTTGGATGTATTTTATAAACTGTTCTGCACCTTGATTTTTTGAAAGACACATTAAAAATAAAGATTATTATTATTATTATTCCTCAGAGGACTAGGGATGCCAGGTTGGAGGAATGGCAAGTGGTAAGGGAAGTTGGGGGGAATGTGAGAATAGCATCGGGGTGGGAAATTCTAAAGGGGTGCCTTTATTCAATAGATTTGCACCACTGTCTTGAAGGGGGCAGCAGGAGGTGAGGTAGGAGGTCAGATTGAGTCAGGGTTGAGAGCAAGAGTACAGGGGAGGGGAGGAAATTAATCAGGGTGGGCAGGAAAGAATATGCAGGCAAAGTGGAGTGGAAGATGGGGGTGAGGGAGAGAAAAGGAACGGAAGACAGGAGGGGAGGTGAAACTGAAAGCAGATACAGATAGTCTGAAGTGTAGGGGCAGATTGGGAGATGGAAAACCATTTATGGGGATAAATTGTGGATGTGTAGATAAGTTCATCAGGGTGCAGAGGGAGCAGTTAGGTGGGGAAGCAACTAGTACCGAAGATAAGAAAGGGAGCCCAGATGCATTGGATGGAAGGGAGACAATCATAGGGGAATCCAAAATTAGGGGTATTCACTGGGGAAGGAAAGGGGACTCAAATGCAAGCAGGAGGGTGGTTTGTATGCCAGGGATGATGGGGGGAAGGTGGGCCCAAGAATAAGGGAAATAGTAAGGGAGGTTGGAGGAAAACCTAATTTAGTTATACATTTGGGAACCAATGACCTAGCTGGGGAGGAGGTTGAGATAGTGCAAAGTAGGTTCAGGGAGTTAGGGAAGAGCTGCAGGGAGGAAGGAAGTTCACTGTCCTTCTCAGAGATGATACCAGTACCAAGGGCCAGCACAGCTAGGAAAAGAAGAATAGATGATTTTAATGACTGGCTGAGGAAATGGTGCAGGGAGGAGAGGTTCATCTGTATTGGGGACTGGGAGGAGACCTTGTCAAACAAAACACTCTTTTCACCAGACAGACTACACCTCAGTAGGGAGGGTTTGAGGGTACTCAGGGTCAAACTGGGGGAATGCATATTCACTACACTTAATTTAAACTACAGGGGGGGCACTGGGCATGCAGGTCCACAGACTCCAAGAGGAGGTGGTCAGTGAAACCCCTCCACAGTGATGGAAGAGGTCTGGAAGGAGGAGGTGGAAGGGGCAAAAACACTGTTAGCAAAGGGCAGAGGGGTGAGGAATACATAACAAGGGTATGTGAAGGGGTGCACACAGAGGGGATAAATGTGAATAGAAGAAAAGAGGGAAAAGAAGGATGGTCAGACTCTAGGTGGAGGCTGGTGTCTGTGAATGCACAGAGTCTTGGAAATAAGATGGATGACCTGCAGGCACTATTAGCAGACAGGAGGGTGGATATAGCTGCAGTAACCAAGACTTGGGCAACATCCCACCATGACTGGGACCTTACAATCCCTGGATATAAACTATACAGGAGGGACAGGGTAGTTGGGAAGGGGGAAGGGTGGAACTTTATATCAGGGAAGGAATAACTTGCATGAGGGAGGAGTTGGAGGAAGGAGAGGTGTTATGGGTTCAGTTAAGGTAAAATAGAGGGAGAAAGGTGAGGCTGGGGGTAGTTTACAGAACACTCAGTCAAGATGAAGAGAGTGGCAGGGAACTGATCTCACAAATATTGGAGCTGCGGGGAAAGAAGAGGTGGTAATTGTGGGGGACTTCAACCTGCCCAAGGTGGACTGGAGCATACCATCCACAACATGTGCTAAGAGCCAGGTGATCCTGGAAGGACTGCGTAGTGGGTTCCTGACTCAGGGCAACACTGAACCAACAAGTACCGAGGCAATTCTTGATCTGGTGCTCAAAAATTGGGAGCATGTACAGGAAATAATAGCCAGGGAGCCACTGAGTGGAAGCGACCATTGCACAGTCAGGTTACATTTGGATATGGGCAGGGAAAGCATCCCAATTAAGACCAAAATCTTGGATTTCAAGAGGGCGGACTTCAGGAAAATGGATGAAGTGCTAAGGAGCCATCTGGTGGGCATCAGAGCAAATATGGGGGTGGACCAAAGTTGGTCCATCATTAAGGAAGGAATACTGGCTGCCACAGATGAGTGCATTAGACTCAGTGGGAAGAACACAAGGGACAAAGTGCCCAGCTGGTTCAGTTCTGGTGTGGCCAAGGCAGTTAGGGAAAAGAGGTTGGCTTATAGAAAATTCAGTAAGATCAAGAGAGAAGTGAATAGGGAAAATTCCTAAGGTTGGCTAGTGAGGTAAGTAACGAAGTCTGGTGAGCAAAGGCACAGAAGCAGCTGCAGATAGCTGAAGGAATTAAGAAGGGGGAGAAGGCTTTCTTTCACTATATAAGTGAGAAAAGGGACAAGAAGGAAGGGATTGTTAGGCTTGAAAAAGGGGTGGAGTGGGTGGAGGATAATGGGGGAAAAGCAGAGATACTAAATGAACACTTCTGTTCCATCTTCTCAAGGGAGAAGGATGGACCAGTGCCATCAGGAGGGAAAAGAGGAGCGGGGGGAGGGGAACACACATGTAGTGATAGAGGAGGAGGATAGAGTGAGGGAGGGTCTGCTAGCATTGAAGGTGGACAAATCACCAAGCATGGACAGAGTACATCCAAGGGTACTAAAGGAACTGGCTGAGGAGCTGGCAGGGCCACTGCAGAGCTATTTAATAGTTCACTAGAGTCAGGCATGGTACCTCAGGACTGGAGAACAGCACATGTAGTGCTCCTCCACAAAATGGCCCCAAGGATGACCCAGGGAATTACAGACCAGTCAGTCTGACCTCCATTGTGGGCAAGCTCATGGAGACCATACTATAGGAGAGGTTGGTGGAATATCTAAAGTAGCATGGTCTCCAGGAAGAGGGGCAGAATGGGTTTATGAAGGGGAGATCATGTCAAACAAATCTGATGGACTTCTTTGTGTCACTAAGACAGTAGACAGGGGCCAAGCAGTAGACAGCCTCTATCTTGATTTCAGCAAGGCCTTTGACTCTGTGCCCCACAAGAGGTTGATCAGGAAGTTGGTGGATCTTGGAGTTGCAGAAAAGATGGCCAGATGGGTGGAAAACTGGCTGAGGGACAGTACCCACAGGGTGGTTGTGGGGAAGAGTTATCTGGCACAGAGAGGTCACCAGTGGGATCCCACAGGGCTCAGTGCTGGGGCTGGTGTTGTTTAATGTCTTCCTCAATGACATTAGAGATGGTGTTAAGGGCAAAATGTGCCTATTCATGGATGACACCAAGCTCTGCGGGAGAGTAGACACAGCTGAAGAGATACAGGACCTACAGGAAGATCTGGAAAAGCTGCAGAGGTGATCCAGGATCTGGCAGCTTGGCTTCAATGCCAAGAAATGCAGAGTTATGCATATTTTAGCCAAGAATCCCAGGACAGAGTACTACCTGGGTGGAGTCCGTATCTGCATCAGAGAAGGAGAAGGACCTGGAAATGATGACCACTAGTGACCTGAAGCACTCCATGCAGTGCAAGAAAGCAGCAGCAATGGTAAACAAGATGCTGGGATGCATAGCTAGGGGGATCAGTAGTAGGAGAGAGGAGGTTATACTGCCCTTGAAGGTCCAAATGAGGGCTACACATATGATAGCCAGTCAGCAGGATAAGGCATATGAGGAGAGGTTGAGGACACGGAACATGTACTGCCTCAAAGACAGGGGGGAGAGAGAGAGGGACATGATTGGGACCTCTGAGTACTTGAAAGGGATAAATAAGGTTGATAAGGAGAGTCTCTTTAAGTGGAGTGGCAACCATGACATGAGGGGGTACAGTCTTAAGCTGGAGGGTGGAAGGTTTAGGAGGGAGGTCTGAAAGCACTTCTTCACAGAGAGGGTGATGGACACTTGGAATGCACTGCTGGAAGAGGTCATCACGTTGAAGACATTGGGCAGCTTTAAGAGAGGCTGGGGTAGGCATAGGGGAAGGTAAGAATCATGGTTAGAGAGGATGGAAGCAGTGGGGTGGGAGGGCAAGGACATTAGCTCAAGCTGTGGACCCTACAATATGAGCAGACTTGATAGATCAAATGGCCTTCTTCTGCTGGCTTCTTCATATGTTCGTATGTTTTTCAATGTAAAAGTTTTTTTACTAATATAATTTATAGTTTGATGTGTTGTCTAGCTGATTGGCTATCAGTGTAACATTTTAGAATTAATGAATAATGATGAGTTTCTATTTAAATGTTGAACTTGGAACCTGTAGCCACACCTCTTGATGAAGGGTCACATGTCAGATCCAAAGTGCCAAGGCTTGTGGTGGTGCATCTCTCAATTCTGGGTCACAAATAAACCATGAATCTACAACTTTTTCTTGCTTTGATTTGTTGTTTTGGTGACTGTATATGGCTTTCTATGATTTTCCCAGACTATATTTATAAAAAAAATGCTCTGATTGACTTCAGTTTGAGCATGTAGCCTCTGTACTTCTTATTCTGTGGAGCACACTCCAAGTTAAAATCTTTAATTATTGAGGAATACAAAAACAGGAAAAATCACTTTTCTGTCATAATAAATTTAACTCTTATTTTCATCCACATTGAAGATGCAGGGATTGTTTATTAAACAAAAATCAATATCACCATGAAAAACATTTGATACTGACAATTTTTGGTTTTATTCAAAATTATTTCAAAAAAATCAGCCCCCAAACTGTCACAACACCACACTGGAATTTCAACCCTAATGCTACTTTTAATTAAAGTTTAAGATTAAAGTATACATTTTATATTTCTTAGAAAAAAATTGCTATAGTTTTTCCTATACAGCCTATTGTTTAAAAGGTCTAAATGATTGATAAATAAATACAGCATGTGGTGCCTAAAGTGATGAAAATATATATTTTATTTTAATATAAAACAGTGAAAATTACAAAAAATGATTGTATGTTAGATGGTTGTATATTAAAAATGCATAAACATATTTCTGAGGTACAGCAAATGTAAAAAACAGTGAAAACAAGAAAAATGCAAAAAATGTGTACTTCCATTTCATAAAAGACAAAAAAGTATTTAAATTGTTGAGCATTTTCCAGATTTAAACATTGTTCTATGCTGTACATCCATATTTCTATAATGCAAACATACCTTCAAATAATTAAAATTAAAAAACTGAATACTAACCCAACATTATGCTATAAAACATAACTATCTGCAGTGATGGAATTGCAGTGGGGCATGGCTCTGGACTCTAAAGGTTTCATAAAACAATGGTGAGCCCCATCTTGAATTAATCTTTTTCTTGAGAACAGTGTTTGTTTCTTGAGAAAAAATTTTACCTTGAAAGTGGTGTCTTTGAAATACTTTTCTTGGTAGAAATTGTGCTTGAAAGTGACAGTAAAGCACATCTCTCTTCTGGTAGTCAAAATGGATATTATTTCTCTGTGTGTTCGGCTGAAGGACAACATGCTTGGCTTCTTTCCAGAACTGTTACATATAGGATAGTGTATGGACGCCCATACACAACAAGGCAATTCTTCCCCTGAGTGTTTTCTATGATGGCTGATGACCTCAAGAGCGAAGCTCAAGAGGGCCCTCTACCGTCATAGAAAGCACAAAGGGGAAGAGTTGCCGAGTTGTTTGGGAGGCCAGACATTGTTCTATATAGTGTATGGTGCCCCAAAATACAGGATCACTTCCATTTTTTGACCATTGTCTCTCGCTGGAGACCCATACTACTGGTCTCTCCAGCCCACCGGCCAGCTCATGTGCAGGAGTCGCCAACTGCCCCCTCCTATGAACAGTGCTGGTGGGGGTGATTGCATTGTGACATCCTTACTAACGCAGAATGAAAAGTTGTTCTGCATTAGTGAGTACGTCACTACTGAAGCAGAACGACTTTTTGCAATGTATGGATTTTCATACACAACCGCATTCCACCATATACTATAGTACTGTTGAAGTCACAACTTTGCTGCAATACACTGACCTAACTGGTTGATGCTGACTGGACAATTTTAAATTTCAGAAAGCAGCTTCCCTCTCCCTCCAGCTTACTTTGGATGGAGGTGCCTTTTCTAGAATTAAGTATTTAGCTTAGTTTTGCTATATATTCCTTAACATTTTATAGCCTTTCATAGCAAATAGTCACACAAGTAAAATTTATATTTTCACTTCAGTTATCACCTGAGCAACAGTTTGACGTAAATTTCATTCCTATGTCATATTTAAATTGTGAGAACCAGTTTTCCTTAATTACATGGAATTCTGAATATGGTAGAGGTCTAAAAACATAGCATACTGGTCCTGATTTATTTATCTACAGTATCAGGTAACATATGTAAAGTTACAGTATTATGAAAAGTTCTTTATAATATGCATTTAAAAATTGCAACAATCATGTTTTATAGTTTTTAAGAGAACTTTGAGCAGCCTTCATTCTTTATGTCTTACCTCTAGCTCATAAATTCTAGACATTAAGCTGTAACTTTCCTTGTCCAGTGTTAAAATGTTCCTCTCTTTAAAACACATACATATTACCTTTATGCAAGAACATTTCTCCACAATAATCACCTTTTGACCACATCAAGAGTCACTGTTTTGGAAAAGTCTAGGTTTGGTACACATAACTGTATGCTGGTCTATATACAACTGTATCTATCCTTAGGTATTTTACTGTATTATTTTTACCACTACTTATCCTTCTGATTAGTTGTTTACACTATTTGCAAGTACTCTGTATTATGCAACTACCTAAAGCCTTTACTTATGTGTTAATATCCCATTTACCCCCATATAATGCCTATAGTCTGTAATACCTGTGACAAGACTCCACTTGAGCCAACTGAAACTGTATCTGTCTCTTGTATTTTCTCCAAATAGAAGAACCACTTGTGTTTGACAGGCAAATCCCCAAAGTCCCACACAGCTATGGCACAATATCGACACCAGTATTGTGCTCTTCCAAAAGATAGAGTTTTTTTGTAGGGGGAACCCTGCACCCCTCACATTTAATTATAATCAACTCCAGATCGGAGTTGTTCAAGGGAGGGCGCAGAACATCAAGAGAAACAGTGTCACTGAAAAGAGTCCATTACAGCGACTGCCGCTGTAATGGTCTTTTTTCAGGTTTCTCTCTCGTGGTGTCACTCTTGTGTAGGCCACTGCTTCAAATTACATGGAACCTTTGCAAATGAGCAATTTGTGCTCAACGGTTGTTACCAAATCTTACAATAAATAAAATAAATAAGTAACTATTATAGATTAGGAGATAATGATTTTTATCCATAGCTCAAGTTATAAATACTCTACCAACACATACTGTAAGGACTGTACTTTTTGAAGTTTGTTGTAAAGTCTTCTTTAAGATGTTACAGGACATTGCTGATAAATGTAGCATTAACATTTTTTAAAGAATTTCAAGACAATATTTTCTAATTAATTTCTATTTGTTTAAAAAATAAACATATTAAAGGGCTGTGTCTCTTCTGCAAGTAAAGGAAGTAACCTTTCTGACCTGTTAGCACTTTGTGTCTCTCTATTCAACTGGTACAAGCTAGGGGCTAGTCTTTAACTTCAGCTTAAAAAAATAGCATATTGTTTTTCTGTTGTTGAACATGATTTTGAAGATGTAACTTTTCTTTGTAGGATTATTAATAAAATAATGTAACCATTTTCATATAAGTCCAAAACATTCCTTTTAGTTCTACCACCACAGAATACATTATCTTTCTTCAGATAGAAAAATAAAATATAGAATAATACATGAGATAGTGTGTATAATGAGAATTTCACACACACCTGAGGTGTTGGATGCTTATTTAAGCATCCAACACTAAGGGTGTGTGTGTAAAATTTGAGTTTTACACACCGCCCCATGTTTTATTTTATATAATTACTGGAGAGTTTTTCTCGCCTGCACCATTTCGTTAAAAAAGTAAAAGTTTGGCCAGTGGATGGAGATGCTCTTTAAAGTGTTAAAGCAGTTTGCTGTTTACCCCCCCCCCCCACAAATGTGAGAGGTTGTGCTCTATTGTAAAGAGTTACTCCCACCAACAGATAGAAATGGAATAGGTTGCAGTCCTTGAGGTCGATACCTGACCACAGCAGTGGAGATTGGAGGGCAGAGTCCATGCTACAGCAACGATTGGTGCCATTCCTGTTCCATGGTAGTTTCATCGTGATTCCAGGTAGGACAGCAACTGGAAACAGAAAATAGGGTATGACAACAGAAGATACTAAATATTCATGTTACTGTGTGTCAGGTAGGTGGCTGTGAGTGGGTATCTGTGGTGGCAGTTAGTTTCAGGAACATTCACTTAGGGGAAGCAGTTGAAGCATCCACACAATGAGGGAAATCCGGTGTGTGTTCACCATTATAACCAGCTGGTTATAATGGCAAATTATAATTGAATTTCCATATGGGAGTAAACACTCCACAGTTGTTATACATAGAATAATGCATGGGAGTGAGTGCATAATGAGACATTATGTGCACCCGAGGTGTGGAATGCTATTCACTCTCAGACTTTATATGAGCATCCCACACTGAGGGTGCACATAATTTCCTATTTATGCGCTCACCCCCATGTATTGTTTTATGTACAGTAATTGCTGACACGTCTATTTGTGCCACACAGTCAAAGGAAGATTTGTAGCCATGGTTGCCAGGAAGTATTTTTATTGAAGGAACACTTGAAAATAACATTGCTGTATCTGTTGTGAAACAGTAAAAGAGCAGAAAAAATAGCTTTTAACTTTTTAACTGTAAACATTTTTTTTACCTTTCGAATGTCCTGGAACTGAAAGGTGAAGTCAGTAGTCCAAACGGCAGCTAAAAGAGAAAGAGAAAGTCGGTGTTCAGAGCCACGGTTTTTATATCAAATCTCTGTGACATATTGGCAAGTGCCTATTTTTAAGCTATTTGTGAATGACAAGTCAGTATTTAGACTGCTAAATTTGAACTGTGGTAACTTACTTTTATTACGGTGTCTTTGGTTTGTCCACTGTGACCCAGCTGTGACAGGATTTCTATGAGAGGTGTTTTTCCTGTGCGAGTGTGTGCATAGGAGCAGCGCGAGTTAGGGGGAGCAGAACATGTTGCATGCTCACCATTATAACTCACAGGTTATAACGGCGAATTATGACTTTCTCTCCCTATGGAAAAAAAGATGTGTCATTATTACAATAGAATAATAACAAACTAACATAGAAAAATCTTGATTCATATTAGAAATGATTACACATGTCAAACTATATCTCCTCCAGATGAGGGGAGTAGCCGTCAAGTCCAAGAGGGGGAGGGGGGAAACAGACTGGAGGTGGAGGTTTCAGGAGGAGCAGGGGGAGGATGGAAGTATAAGGAATCTGGGTGGGGTTCAACAAAGAGGATCAGGGATAAGGGGTGGTGGTTGGTGTTAGTAAATGCCAGGAGCTTGGGAAACAAGTTGCCAGAGTTCCAGGCCATGCTGTTCGAGGGGGGGGTGGATGTGGCGGCGGTCACGGAGACGTGGGCCAACAAAAACCATGACTGGGACCTCAATGTACAGGGGTACACTATGCTTAGGAAGGCTAGAAAGGAGGTCAGAGGGGGTGGAGTGGCTATGTTCATTAGAGAGATGATATAGAAATTGCTATGGTAGAAGAGGCAGAGGGAAACATGGAGGCCTTATGGGTCACCTCACGATCCCCAGCAGGAGATAAGGTCAAGCTGGGAGTAGCATATAGGCCCCCCGGGATGAGTGATGTTCTAGAGGATGGTTTGCTGGACAACATCATTGCCCAGTGTGGTCCAAAAGGGGAAGGAGTGGTGTTGATGGGGGACCTTAATATGCCAGGTACAAACTGGGGAACCATGTCCTCTAAGGTGGCCAAGGAGCAGAGGCTGCTGGATAGCTTCCAGGATGTGTTCTTAACACAGCATGTGATGGAGCCCAAGGGGAGGGGCATGTCCTGGATGTGGTTCTGGCAGATGGGGATCTGGTAGGGACATAGTTGTACAGGACCCCTGACTGGGAGTGACCACAATACTGTCTGGTTTCAAATAAGCATGGGGGAGTGGGGTGAGATCTAGGACACTGGCAGTGGACTTCAGGGGGCAGACTTTATGGGCATGGGAAATATTCTCAAGGATCACTTGAAGGGATTACCTCAATGACAAGTGTGGAAAGGAGATGGGAGGTCATAAACGGGGACTTCATGAGGCAGTCAGGATCTGCGCTAAGTTGAAACGTAAGGGAGCAAGGTCATAAACCATGCTGGTGGTCCAGTGAGGTACAGGTAGCAGTCAGAGAAAAGAAGGCGGCTTACAAAAATATAAAACAACAAGAGGATAGGGATAAGGAAATGTACCAGCTTGCATCTAGAAAAGTCACCCGTATGGTGAGGGAGCAAAGTCCAGTAAAGAGCAGCGGCTGGCACAGGGATACATGGAGGGGAAAAGGGTTCTTCCGTACATTGGGGAGCGGGAGAAAAACTAAGGGCCATCTCAGCAGATTGAGATCAGAAGGAGGGTGGGTGGAAGAGGCGAGGGACCAGGCAGAGGTATTTAACGAGTACTTTGCCTCTGTGTTCACTAGGGAGGGGGATGGGATATCTACAAAGCAAGGCATGAAGGGGATAGAAGCGGCAGGGAGTGGGATCAGGGGAGCAACAGAAATGGAGCAAGAGGGAGGGAAAGGTACCCCAGGGGTGTCACATCTGGATAAGGATAAAAAGACCAGTAAGGTGGAGGGGACGGATGATGCTATCTCCACCAAAAGGGTGTGGTTAGCCCTCAAGGCCCTAAAGAAAGACAAATCTCCTGGGCCAGATGGCATTCATCCGAGAGTACTATGGAATTGGCGGACATACATGCTACTCTGGCGGAGCTTTTCAGCAGGTCACTTGAGACAGGGAGGGTACCTAGGATTGGCGAGAGGCACATGTGGTACCAATCCATAAGGGGGTTGAGGGAGCACTGGCAACTATAGACCCATCAGTTTGACCTCGGTGGTGGGAAAATTAATGGAGAGTATACTAAAGAAATGATTGGGGGTGTACTTGGAGGAGGTGGGAGGTCTGGATAGTCGGCAACATGGGTTTGTGCCAGGTAGATCATGTCAAACCAACCTTGTGGAGTTCTATGAATGGGTAACATCAGAACTGGACAGGGGTAAGCCTGTGGATGTATTATTCTTGGACTTCAGCAAGGCGTTTGACTCTGTCCCCCACAATGGTCTGGTGGAGAAACTGATGGGGTTAGGAGTAGGCCCTTTGATGGTCAGATGGATTGAAAACTGGCTAGCTGGATGCACTCAGAGAGTAGTGGTCTGTGGGGAGCTCTCGAACCCTAGAGAGGTTGGTAGTGGGGTACCACAGGGCTCGTCCTGGGTCCGATCCTGTTTAATGCATACATATCGGACATCAGGGAGGGTATAGGGTGAAATGAGTCTCTTCGTGGATGACTCCAAGATGGGAGCAGTAGTTGAGGGAGAAGAGGGAGGTGGCCCTGCAAGGGACCTGGACACCCTGGAAAGCTGGGCTCACACATGGAAATTAAATTTCAATATCACCAAGTGCAAGGTGTTGCATCTTGGTCGGGGAAACCCTAAACACAGGTACACCCTGGGAGGGGAGGCGCTGGAGGCCTCAATAGGGGAAAAAGACCTAGGGGTCATGGTGGATACATGCATGAATAACTCTGAGCAGTGCAGGAGAGCAGCTAGCAAGGCAAACAGGATGTTGGGATGCATCGTAAGGGGGATCACCTCTAGGAGCAAGGAAGTGATTCTGCCGCTGTACAATGGACTGGTTAGACCACACCTTGAGTACTGTGTACAGTACTGGAGGCCACACTTGAAGAGGGACATACAGCTCCTGGAGAGGGTACAGAGGAGGGCAACAAAGATGATACGAGGGCTAGGGGATTTGACGTATGAGGACAGACTTGAGGAGCTCTGCCTGTTTTCATTGGAGGAGAGGAGAGCAGGGGGACATGATTGAGGTCTTCAAGTACCTCAAGGAATAAATAGGGTAAACATGGAGGGGATCTTAGACTAAAGCAGGAGGTATCACCAGAGGGCATGGTTTGAAGTTGGAAGGTGGAAGGGTGAGGGGGAAAGAGGAGGAGGTTTTTCACCGAGAGGGTGGTGGACCCTGGAATGCACTGCCTGGTGAGCTGGTTCAGAGATCCACAGTGGAGGGCTTCAAGAGACGGTGGGACAGACACAGAAAGTGGATGTATCTGATGATGGCCTGTCCCGGGTGGGGTGGGAATGGATGATAGGGGTTTCTGGAGAACAAGGGATGGGAGGGTCTCGGCACCCAACTAAGGATCTAGGTTCGAGCAGACTCGATAGACCATAAGGCCTAATCTGCTGGCAAATAGTATGTTAGTATGTTAGTATATTAATTTACTGTAACAGCCTAATATTTTCTGTGTCCTCAGGGAACCCTACAAGTTGAAGGTTAAGGTTTTTATGATGACCTTGATTCCCCAGCTCATCAATTTTTCTGTTGTCTGTCCAGAATAGCATTATGGAACTCTGCATTGTGGTCCTCCTACCCCATCCCAGACTCTCCATCCTGAACCCGCCCTCAGGAGCAGATAAGTTGTGCCTGTATGGAGACAACTGACTGTTGAACCCCCCCTTTATTTTGCAAAGAAGATGTGGAAAATTATTTTGAATGGCTGATTTGTCCATTTCTTATAACCCCATTCCTACTTGATCCACTGCCCTAAATCATTGATGCTCTGAGTATGCAAAAAGGATCCCGCCCAAGGGAGAAATGTTCAAACGTTTCTGTACTAGTGGCATATTTTCTCAGTTGTCTGAAACTGGTTAACAAAGTTGTAGGCTGTTTGTTCAGGCTATCATAACATCTGGTGCATATGTGCTCCTCTTCTACACTTTCTTACATGTTCCTCCCTCCCCCATCAATACCTGTTTTGTTTTCTGTTCTTAAACAATGCCTTTCCCAGTGCTGAAAATCACAAAAAGGAAGCACCCTTACTTTTATGGGAGTCATTCCTTGACCCAGGTGATCAAAAATCTCTAAGCCCAAGGTCCGTGACCCTCCTAAAATGCAGCCGGACTTCAGCTGTACAGCCCTTTTCAGTCCAACAGACTTGGCTGTACAGTTCAGTGTTAGCCATACATGTGCAGGTTAGTCAGTGTGGTCTGAAGGCTGGCAGGCCTCACCCTCCAGAGCTCTTATCTCTTGCAGCAGCAGTGAGTTGACAGAGTCCTAGGGAACTTTGGGGGGGCTTTATTGTGACTGCTCTCCTTAGCTCTGACATTGGAATGCGGGGGGATGTTGGCAAGTTCAGGAACTTCTGGAGCTGAGCTCAGAGAACTGCAGGAGGAGGGCGGGGGTGGGGTGGCTCCGCTGATGTTCTCAGGCATGCCAGAAGCAGGAGGATTCATGAGACTCATGCAAGATCAGCCACTGGAAGATCACATGTCTGCCAAACTGTGATTGGGTGGTGGCTTATCTGCACATGTTCTGAGGGAATTTCTTATTCGTCAACACTCAAGAACTGAATTCTGATCGAGACAGATGTCTTTTCTCTTGCTCTCTCCATGGACCTGCCTCAGTGAAATACATTCAGTGTGCAGCTATACAAAGAATAAAATAAGCTGGCAGGATCTGGGTATTGGGATGCTTAATCACATTTCAGGAGGCTATTATTAAACCATTTAGACACAGAGAAGCATGTCTGTCTGATTTCACTGTGTCATGACTGTTGGGAAGCAGGACTCAAGTGCTGCAACAAAAGGACCAGTCTTTAACATTTTTTTGAGATTTTAGGGTCTGTCAAGACAGAAGCCAGGCAGTAACTTTTTGTTTATTGGGACTAGGCTCTGTGGGCTGGAAGCAAGCCTAGAGTCTCACATTGGGAGGCTACTACAATGAAACACACTTAGACACAGACTGAAAAGTGTGTCTGATCTCACTGTGATTGTTAAAGCAGGAGTGCAAACAAAAATATTATTTGATCATTTTATTGTTTTTTTTGGGGGTGGGACTTGGGACAGAAGCCAGTCAATAACTTTTGTTTATTGGCTGGGTGAAAGCAAGTGGACACTTGGAATTCAGACTGAGCAGCTTAGACTTCTTTTTTCTTCAACAAAGTTAGTTTTGTGTTGGAATTTGGGAGAGCTGGTAAGACAGAAGCCTGATGGTTTTTGGTTCTGGGCTGCCTGGACGCAAGCACGCAGTCCTGGAACCCCGTCTTTTTAATTTCAGAGTAGCTTAAGGAGACATCTTTTTGTCTTCAGTGTCAGGATCACATTTTGGTTTGGAATTTGGGGCTAGGCAGGATTGGTAAGGCAAAAGCCAGTCACTTTTTTGTTTCTGGGCTGCCAGCAAGCCTAGAGCCCTGACACTTTTGAATTCAGTCAGATTGAGCTGCAGCTTAAGGGGACATTTTGTCTTCATCTTCTGAAGTCCATACTACTTTTTTGAGGGGGATAACTAATGTGTGAAGATGAGACTGTAGCATCTCTGTGTCACTCTGACCTGTTTTTACACAATGCAGCCTAAATTTATTTATTTCGTTTTTGTTAACTGGGTAGGTGCACTAGCCATAAAATGACTATTTTCAGGCACGACCAGGTGCAGACCACATGGCACCATTCTATATTCATGTATACCCTCCTGCTCAGCAGTTATTGTTGTAGTCTGCTGGTGCATTAGTTTGTCTGTGTGGGTGAGTTTGAGTGTGTGCCCTTAAAAGTCAAAAAAAAAAGAAAGAAAAATATTTTCATAGCAATCCTGCTGCACTTTACCGCATGTGTTACAGTGGTGCATTGTGTGAGTGCTGTGCCCTAAAGCAATAAAAAATAACAAATTACAGTATTCATTGTAGCTGTTGGTGCACTGTGTCACATGTGTTATGGTGTGGTGGAGTCTCTGTGTGAGTGCCGTGCCCTAAAGTAATAAATAATAAAAAATTATTTATAGCAGCTGTTGCTGCCAGTGGCATAGGCAGTATTTTTTTTGGTGGGGGGGAGGGTGTTTGGATATGATATTTGTGAAGTGGGACACATATAAGCCGGGGTTCTAACGTCCGCTACACCCCCATGCTCTGTGGTGAGTTTTGGGTCTTTTCTTAAACAAAAAACACACTTTTGTTACATGTTCCCTATTCCTGATTTCAGGGGAAATTTTTTCCCATAAGATCAGGGGTGTGGGAGACTCTGGCTGGCATTAGTGTCTGCAGCTGCAATTGTTGTGGACAACTGGCTGACCAACATTGCCATCAACCACAATATGCATTTTTGTAATATACTGTGAAAGATTTCTATATAAAGGCCGGAGGTCTGGGGGCAGCTAGGCCCCCAGAAGCTCTGGGGGGTTTACATGCTCTGCTGTTATTTAGGGAGTTTTTAATGAAGAGTAAACATACTTTTGTTACATCATCCCTACCACTGACTCCAGGGTAAAAATAATTGTTTTTCCTCTGATGTCATGGTGGTGGGAGACTCTGGTTAGCATTATAGTCCCTAGGGAACCCTCTCTCACTGAGCTTTAGACAGTCTCAAAACCCCTATAAGGGCTTGTACACATGTACTCTCTTTTATACTCAAAAGATCTTCCTACTGAGGAGTATTACAATGTGTAACTCCTAAGGTCCGAACTATGTACACAGGGGATTACCATGAAATTAGTTATGTCTCCCAATCCTAGTGGGAGGTGGAAATTACAACCACCATCATCAACTAAATAAATGAATCATTCAATAAATAAATACTTCCTGTTATAAGCACAACCCATGTTTATATTTGCTTTTGATTCAAAACCTAATCCAGCACGCTCAGCTTTGTGAGTAAAGCAAGCAATTGAAATTATAATCTTTGAATCATGATTATTTAGCAAATGGATGGGATCTGAGCATTTGCTTTTCATTAAAGGATCCAAATAACTATTTCTCAATTGTTTAAAAAGGGCACCTAAACAGGTAATGTTTCAGATTTTTGGGGGCTTTTGGTAATGTTTCAAAAACTTTTATTTTAAAGCGCAAAAGTCACCAGCAACTTAGGAGTCTCCCTGCTTGCAGAGAAGCTATCTGACCAAGACAAGGAGACCTCAGCCTGACAGTCTACGTAATACTAGGCTGGAAAAAGGATTATTGCCTTCAAGACTGTGAGGTCCCCCGACCCTGACCCCTATGCCTGGTCTTCTCTCTCAGGAGACAGCCTGCTATGGCTGTGTGATGTAGGGCAGAATGTCATCTTCCAGTGGTAGTGCTACTTCTCTGTGACTCTGTCTGCAGCCCACTGTGGCTGAATTGACTCACCCCACCACTTTTCTGCTGAATGCTTGCTGATGGTGATCCTTTGTTTGCCAGTCACTCTCAAAATGAAATGAGTCCTGGACTAGTGTCAGATGGCAGCAGTCAGGATTCGGAAGCACTCCAGATTTCAGGCTAGCCAGGGGGGCCTGCCCAGGGCAGGGCAGCGTTTTCCTTGACCTTTCCTCTTTGCTCTCTACTCTGCCAGTCCAGGCGTCTTGTCCAGCAGAGCACACAGTCAAAACTCCACAGTGCAGCCATGCGTTGCTCATGGCGAGGACTCAGACACAGATGTGGCAGGCAGCGGTACTCACAGTTTGGCCCTGGGTCAGTTCTTGACACTTGTAGCCAGAATGGGATTAAAACTGTTTTCTCTTCTGTGACTGCATCTGTTCTTCTTGCCATGTAGAGCACTGCACAGTCTTCTAAGATCACTACACTGACAGCACAAATCTTGCAGCTCGCTCTGCACTCTCCTCATATGGCTCACTCACCAGGCTTCTCCCGCTGTCTCTGATGATGTCACTCAAGTCACTGACCATCCTGCACATGCGCACTGTATTGCAGCTAGCTCCAGCCACTAGGGAAAATGGGACACTGAGATTAATTAGAAGGGCAACCCTACCAGGCGGGCACTGAGATGCGTCTTGAACAAAAATTTTGGGGGTAATTTCGTGGGGTGTTTGAACACCCTGAACACTCCTCCTGCCTACACCACTGGTTGCTGCACTTTGTCACATGTGCTATAGTGCTGATTATTCAGTGTGAGTGCCATGCCCTAAAGCAATAAATATCACAAAATTATTCATACTGTAACAGTTGTTACTGCACTTTGTCATGTGTGTTACAGTACAGTGGATTACTTTGTGTGTGAGCGCTGTGCCCTAAAGCAAAAAAAAAAGAAAAAAATATTTTCATAGCAGCCGTTGCTGTACTTTATTTTCTGTCACGTGTGTTACACTGGTGGTACATTAGGGTCTTGTGTGTGGGCACCCTCTAAACTCAAAAAACAAACAAAAAAAATGAACCATTGCTGCACTGTAATTGTCTCGGTACAGTCGCTACCTCTAGTCTGCAGTGTTCGTACTTGCCAAGTAACTAAAAAAATACATATATTTTTTCATTTGCAGTGTCCTTCAATTTTTACACTAATTTTGCCAGTCTACAATACAAATAGTCAGACAACCTGCTGATCACTGGTTCAGAGCAATTTGTCACTATTTCCTAAATGTCCCAAAATGAGTTTAAGTTTTGGTTTCTCAAGATCTGGATCAACAAGTACACCCAGTTCTTGTTGAAAACATAAACAAATACATAATGGCCTTACAAAGGATCAAAGGTATGACAGAGTAAAAAGGGTTAGGCATTTCTGTCCTGAATGAAAAAAAAGAATATCCTTGGCTGGATTTCAATGAAGAAAAATCATTGATGTTTTGTTTGTACTGTAAGGCCTATCCCTAAATTTGTGTTCCAAATTCTGCCATGGTGAAAGGGTCAGGTGATCTAAAATCAGAATAAAGAGGCATGATATAACAAGGGAACATGTGACATGCACAAGGCATTACTTAAAAGGTACAGCTCCAAAACTTGTACCACCTATTTGCCTGTCTGAAACTGCTCTGGGACAGTCTTTTCAAAAAAGACACGACACCAAAAGAACTTGAAAAATGCAAAGTTTTATTTAACACAGTGTACTCCATAGCAAAAACTGGAAAACCATTTTCAGATTTCGAAATGATATGTGAGATCCAGCGTAAAAATGGATTACATGTTGGCAACAACTGTATGAACATAGCAGGCTGCTGTTTGTTTGTGGACAACATAGCAAAGATAATACATGAGGCAATAGTTGCAGAGGTCAAAAATTCATCCTTTTTGAGCATCATTGCTAATGGAAATACTAAACACACTATAATCGAGCAACAAATTGTCTACGTCAGATACATAGGTGCAAACTCTGTTGGTCACACACATAATATCTGTGGTACCACTTGAAACTGCAAGTGCTGCAGGTGTATTTGATGCTGAGAAGACTTTGAAATCAGTGGATTTGCCCTTGGCAGAATTTAAATCAGGATGTGGAAATCTAGCACTTGACTGTACTAATTTTAATTGTGCATAAGTTAATTTTGGTGAGCAAACAGGAGTCATTACTAGGCAGAAGTCACTTTTGCCAGACATTATTGGTACAGTATTCACTGTGTTGCTCACAAACTTGAACTTGCCATTTTGGATGCCAATAAACATTTCAAATACATGTCCAGATTTGAAGAGCATTTGAAAGGCATTTTCAGTTTTTATTTTTGGCCTCCAAAATGCAAGAGAGAACTTAAAGTTATTGCAGAAGTTGTTAAGGTCTAGATGAACATCTTGCACATTTCATGGCTGTAAAGCAAGTCGGGTGGTTAGCCAGCAAAGAGAAAGTAGTTGTGGCCTTAGAAAAAAGCCTTGCAATTGTGGAAATGCATCTTGAGCACAGATTTGTAGATGGGAACAGGACAGCCAATGCAAACAAAGCTAAGGGCTATCACAATGAATTGACTTCTGTTCACTTTATTGACGTTCTTTAGTTCTTATTAGACTTCTTGTCAATAGTTGCTAGATTGTCAAAAATTTTCCAGTTGCAAGACTACTTGATTATTCAGGTACCAGAACATATTGAGAAAGCAGTTCTGCAATTAGTAACACTTAAAACTACACCAGGCAAATATATGAAAAAATTCCAGGAACAGTACAATGCAGTCGAGCGTATGTTTGGTAAAGCAAAAGTACATGGTACATCTCGCAGTGACGCTGCACTACATTCATTTGTTAATGTTACTGTAAATGACATCCACCCCAGATTTGATATTTTTTTCAGAGAGACCATTGTATTTACTTCAGGTTTTGAATTTTCACAACTGACCTATGGAAAAAGAAGATTTGGCAACATTTGGCAATGATAAGCTAACTGAACTCATGACCAACAGCCCATTGTCTTCTCACTTCTCTGAAGTGTATAAAGACTATGCCATAGATGAGTGTCTACAGCTTAAATTATACATGTCTTGATTCAGAACCAAATCACTCATGTCAATGTACCAACTGGTTTTGCAAATGGAACTAGCTGAGCATGGTGATAACTCCCCGAAGGGTCCTATGCAGAAGTTTGTTGAGATACTGATCACTATTTCCCTTTCTACAAGTGAATGTGAAAGGATTCTTCAAAGCAAATCTTATTAAAAACAAACTAAGAATAACCCTGACACAACAGTCTTTTGAGAATCAGCTGCTGATCATGAGTGCAGGCCCACCCGTCTCTGAGTTTGATCCATTACCATCAATTAAATACTGGCTTGACAATAGTTTTGGTACAATTCATTCTTCTGGTTACAAATGTTCCTGAAAACAAACTAAAGAAGCTTAGCTGAAGCAAGCTGCAGTACAACTCAATTATAATTTTACTTTCCCTCTCGTGCCTCTCATCCTGAAATTGGGTATCCTATGGAAACAAAATTAAAAAAAACAATTATTTGTTTTGATAAAAAATTTACACAGAAAAATAATGCGACTTTCTAACACCTGCAACAAACTCATGGGACAAAGGGAACATAAGTCCTGGACTTAAGCATGCTTGGGACATGCACAAGGGAAGCCTGAGTGGGGAGGGAGGGATGACAAGCCATTGATCGCATAGGATCAGTGGCCACATACAATGTATAGGGCCTATGGGCAGACTGGATGGGCCTAGCAGTCCTTATCTGCTGACAGTTTCTGTTTCTATGTTACGGCTTCCCCAAAACATTTTTCAATCCATGTGGCCCTTATAAAGTTTTAAAATATGTTCCCTTAGTATGAGAAGGAATCAGGGTGTCCACTCAATCCCTTTCACTTCTTTATTCACAGCTCTGCCTCCATGCTTAGACATTTTCTGATGCCAGTATATGGAATATGCAGGTGTGTGCTCCATTCAGCACTATGCAGTGTCTCTTAAATTTTTATTTTCCAATTTTAACCTGACTGTATGTAAAAATTGGAGTCATGGGTCAGCAAACAAGGCTCGTTGTTAGTTGAACCAGGCTTTGATTTGAGCAAAAAGTCAAGTTAAAATTGGGAAAAAAGCATAGTTCAGAATGGAATGCAGCCGCATGCTGTCCATATGCTGACATCAGAAAACATCTGACAGATCAGCAAATAAGAAAGGGAAGAGATTGAGCAGCAAGCCTCTTGGAACCAATTATGATCCCTTTCTTTTATTAGATAGCAAATTTAAAAATATTGCAAGTGCCAAGGAAGGAGTCCCATACAGGTAAGGGTGCTTGCTGTTTCTGGATTCTGTGATTTGGAAAGAAAGGTGCTCTTTAACATGTATATTATGTCTTCTCTATGATCTACACACCAATTTTCCTTCCCCACATAAATATCCCTGCTATCTTCTTGCCTCCCCACTAACTTTGCTTAAGTTTCTCTTTACAGAAAATTCCTGAAGAAGACCTATGGCTGAAATGTCAATTCTGACTTAGTTTTCAGCATTCATTTAATATTGCCCTTTTGTTTTGTTTTAGTAAAAAGTATCACTTTCATGTGCCAACAGTAGTCTGTTTAGGAAATACAAAATCAAACATATCCCCTTAATGCAAAGCAGGATGGGATGTATATGCAAATTACCAAGAACATTTGGGCTGGTTCTGCTCCAAGCAGGAACACATAGTGCCAAAGGGCTTCTCATACAACCTGCAAAGGTGCAAACAGAAGACACAGACACAGGTTTCATCCTACACAAGACCCATTAGTGAGCCCCATCTCTCTTACACCCCAAGGGAAATGAATCAGCACTAAGTTGTTCCTTCAGGTTTGGGTCATGGTGGGCCCAAAATAAGAAAACAAGCTAAAAGATAAACAACCTCACTGTGAAAACACAGAGGCAAGGGTTACCCAAAAGGGCATTAGCAACAAAACCAAGTTTCAAAGAAATACAAAATCACACATACCCCCACAATGCAATGCATCATAGGATATATATGCAAATTACCAAGAACATTTAGGTTGGTCCTGCTCCAAGCAGGAATGCATGGTGCCAAAGGGCCTTTCACACAATCTGTTAAGAGTGCAAACAGAAGACACAAACACATGCTTTATCCTACACAGGACACATCACTGTACCCTGTCTGTTTCACACCCCAGGGGAAATGAACCAGCACTAATTTGGTCCTATAGGTTTGGGTCATGGTGTGCCCAAAATAAGAAAGCAATCTAAAAGAGAAAGAACCTCAGTGTGAAAGCACTGCAGAAAGGATTACCAAAAAGGGCACTGGCAAGAAAGTCAAGTTTCAGAGAAATACAAAATCACATACACACCTTTAATTCAAAGCATCATGGGATGTACTGTATATGCAAATTACCATGAACATTTAGGCAGGTTCTGCTCCAAGCAGGAATGCATGGTGCCAAAGGGCCACTCACACAATCTGCAAAAGGTGCAAACAGAAGATACAGACATGTGTTTTATCCTACACAGGACCCATCAGTGTACCCCATCTGTCTCACACCCCAGGGGAAATGAACCAGCATGGTTGAACCAGCATGATCCCACAGGTTTGAGTTATTGTGGTTCTAAAATAAGAAAGCAAGCTAAAAGACAAAGAACCTCAGTGTGCCCACCATGACACAAACATGTTAGGCCAGCTTAGTGCTGGTTCATTTCCCCTGGGGTGTGAGACAGACAGGGCACACTGACGGGTCCTGTGTAGGACAAAACATGTGTCTGTCTTCTTTTTGCACCCTTTTCAGATTGTGTGACAGGCTGTTTGGCACCATGCATTCCTTCCTGGAGCAGAACCAGCCTAAATGATACTGGTAATTTGCATATGCATCCCACGTTGCTTTGAATTATGGGGGTATCTGTGATTTTGTATTTGCATTATGGGAGTAGGTGTGGTTTTTGTATTTCTTTAAAACTTAGCTTTGCTGTCAATGCCCTTTTGGGTAATCCTTGCCTCAGTTCTTTCACACTGAAGTCCTTTGTCTTTTAGTAGCCTGTCTAGTTTCCCCCCCTTTTGTCACTATTTCTTATTACATTTTACTTGTAAATGGTAATACTCAGGCACCCAAACCAGTAAAAACAAAAACAGTAACAACTTCATGTTGCAAACAATAGACTCACATTTTTCCCCTTTTGTCACTTCTTTACATTTCATTTGCAAATAGCACTACTACCCATTTGATAAGCACAATAACCTACTTAAGGATTACTGGGTTGTGCTCTGAAAAATCCACTCTAAGGGTAGTTGTTCCCACTCATTTTTGCCTCATGGTCCCAATGCAGAGTGGGTTAATTAGAACACAACCCACAGCCTTCATTTACTTACTTACTGTTTCCTTAACCAGTTTTATCTTGAGGGGATAAAATAAGTGACAAATATTCAGTTAGTCAGAATGTACAAAGGAATAGCCAGCTGATGTGGGGATTAAATGCCTGAGGCCAAAGTATAATGGGCCCAATTTTCAAAGGTGTTAGAATGATGTAAGGGACTTGTGTCAAAATATTTTGATGCAAGGGGTGACTGGTGTCACAACTTGCATCATTCGTGATTTTCTACTGCAACCTGTGTCAAATCCTGATGCAGCTGTGCCAAAGCCCCCCTGGAGCCAAGGTTATGGCAAACAATCCTGTGCACCAGATCGCAAGGGGGCTTGCACCACAGTGTGGCTGTAACATCCTGTTTTTGGTATTTTGCAAGCCCTGCCATGAATGCAGCAAGAGGCACCACTTAGATCAGCCAGGAGGTGGTCTAAATGGTGTGTGCCCGTGGGACCAGGTCTGACACTGGGCTGCTGGGTACAGAAGGGGCATGGGTGGTGGTATAGGAGGAGTCAGAGGGGTAGCTGGGCATGAATGGGAGTGCTGTGACATTCGGCGTGAAAAGGCTATCAAGGTAAGTGTTCTATTATTTTGTACAACCTATTAGAGTTCTGGTAACTACTGTACCTATGTATTATACTGTACGAGGGAGTCCAGGGTCAGACAGTTCAGCTGCCAGGGCTGTGCCCATCTTGTGCCATGGCATGTTCTGTCCCTGGCCCCCCGTATAGTATAATTCATAGATACAGTAGTTGCACTACTCTGATAGGCAATAAAATGAATTATGTGCTGCAGTCCTCCTTCCCTATCCCTGATCTCTCCCTTTGATACACAGATATATTTTCCTGGTGGTCTAGCAGATAGCCCAACCCCTGATGTCCCCCACAACTATTCATATATCTTTTCTGGTGGTCTAGCAGACCCCCTCAGTCCCCAATTTCCCCCGTAAATATTCATGTATCCTCTCACAAAACCATTTATACAACATTCCTTGGTAATCTAGTGGATCCCAGCCCCTCACCCTGGCAGGCAGTGCCTCACCACCCCATTCCCCCTGTCCCTTCCATGAGCCACTGACTGGTAGAGCCCTCCCCTCTCCACCACGGTCGGCCACTGACTGAGCTGTCAGGGAAAGCCTACTGTATACAGTATGCAGTCATTGATTGACAGCTCAGTAAGTGAACTGCCAGTCAATGAGCACGTACTGCATACAGTACGTGCTCCTTGACAGCTCTGTCGGTGGCTGGCCATGGTGGAGAGAGGAGGGCTGTGCAGGTTGCTGACTCACAGAAGGGACTGGTGGGAAGCAGGGTGGTGGGGCACTGCCTGACACAGTGGGGGGGTCTCTTAGACCACCAGGGAATTGGGGAGTATCGGGGATGGGGTCCTCTAGACCACCAGGAAAGATATATCAATATTTTTTGGGGACATTGGGGATTGTTGGGTCTGCTAGACTACCAAGGAGATAAGTATACTGTACATAAATATACAGTTCATGTATGACTCATGGGGGGGGGGTGATATGCCCTAATATCACGTCTTCATATTTCAAAATAACTCAGCAGACCCTAAAACAAATATGTTATAAGCTGGTTTTATGTGATATGGGTTACTGCGAAAGGGCGACCCGCAGAAGAGTGGTGTCAGGGCGGCGAAATCAATTTTGCCACCCTGACAACCCCGGCACATGGAAAAATAGTGCCAGGGACTAAAAATACTTGCTTTCTGTGGGGGGGCTTCGCGCCTGCAACCCCTTACTTAAGGATTCTCAACCCAGTGGGGGTGCATGTTGGGGGTTAAAGTAAAAAATAAGATTTTGGCTGGGCGCAAGAAAGCTCAGTAGCTCCCGACCCAGACCAGAACCCAGAACCCCAGCACTGCAGGAGGCCAACCCCGATGTCACGGTGCAGCTTGGCAGCTGACTGCAGCGCCACCCCTACTTCCTCCGCCCCTCCTAGGCCATGCTCGCCCCCATGCGTGTACATGTAGTGACATCCTGTTGCTAGGGCGCCCACCCCACCACATCCAGATACCCTCCCTACCCCTCACCTTTTCGGTTACCATATCACACATTGAAGTTTCGCACAGCACAGTGATTCAGGCACCCACCTCACATGCTACCTTATACAGGCACCCCCAATAATAAGTATATATAGTAATAGATGATATTGTTATGCTCCGTATAAAGTAAGTTATGTGGTCTGCTGAGTTACATTTAAATATGAAGATGTGCTTTTCAGAACTATCACCTCCCCAGATGGGTTGGTCATGATAAACTGTATATTTATGTAGTGTATATTTACTAGGTACAATACTTCATGGTACACTACTAACTTGATAGGCAATAACACATTACAATGCAAACGCACCCAACCAGCTGCCATACCAATCCAGCTGATGCTTAGCTGTCCCCTATTCCCCCAATGTCACCTCCTGTGCCCCTTCTGCCCCTGGTTCCCTCCTGTCCAGCAGCTTACCCCCCCCACACCATCCTGGCCCCTCTAGTGTTGTGCCAGGTGGGGGGAGTCCTGGATCCCTGTGGGAATTCCTGCAGGGGCACCAACTGTTTGGCGCAGCAGTTGACTTACAGCAAACCCAGGGAGTTTGGCACCAGGACCTTGATTTTTATAAAATTGAGCACAGGGACCCTGGCGCTCCCGGAGTTTGCCACAGCCCTGGAGTGAAGCAACTTGCATTACTCTAAAATCAGGCCCAATGTGCTTAATCAACAGCAGAAGCCAATTATTCTGAGTATACTCCAGCTAACTGAACGTTACTACTGTTATATGACTAAGAGTTTTGTAACCTGTATTTTAAAACCTCTGTGGTAGTTGAACTGGACTGAGTCAGTGAGGCAGGTTTCCTTTTTTTCTGTAGAGTAGATGTGGATAAACTAACAAGGATGATTTTTATATATGTATAAAATATTGTGGATGTGTCTTGAATGTGGATAAACTATCATGGGCATGTCTAAAGTGTTTACATAGACTAAGGGAGTGGCTGTAGTAGTTTGTGGGGCATTAAATTATGTTCTTTCCTCTGAGTTAAAATGAGTTGGGGTTTGAATGGGCATTTGTTTAATAAGAAGGGTTGAAGCACTGCATATAAACATAGTCTAATATAAACAGGCTATTCCTGTCATGTCAACCTTAGATTTGGCAGAGTGAATGTGAGGGCAGTAAGAGGCTCTGAACACTTGCCAAGAGCCTACGAGGTGCATAAACATGTTCTTCGTCATTCTTTGTTGGGTATGTTTAGTCTCTTCTGTTGCTTCTTGCAGCTTTTAAAGTTACAGCATGCTGCTGTTTATGACTTAACACTGACTTATCACTTCTTGTAGCTTTTAAAGTTAGAATATGTCACATATGGCAAATTCTGAAGTGACAGCATAAGGCTTCTCACAGATTGTAAAGGCACAGCATGCCTATTTTTACAACTTCCACATTTGCAAGTCACTTCCCTCATCTTCAACACCTACAGACTGCATTCCACTTCTCACAGCTCCCATAGTTTCAACAAGCCATGTCTCACAGCTCCCAAAGCTACAGTACACCACTTCTCACAGCTACTCTACAACAGGACTCCTCTCACCTGTCTATTCTGTTCTATTCTATTCTATTCTATTCTATTCTGTTCTGTTCTGTTCTGTTCTAGTCTTTCGGCCAGAGCCCTTGATGGGGTGCTCCAGCAAACAGCAGCTGAACTCATCTCTTGAATCATGGCTCTCCATTGGCTTTTATCTCCCCTTTTCCACTTGGGAAGCTCTCACCAAGGGATGCCCTCTCCTTGGCTGAATTTGCAGCTCTTCACTGGCCACTGTCTCCCCCTCTTCATTAGACCAGCGAGGTAGCAAGCCGGAGTCCCTGAGCAGGCACTACAGCAAGACATGACTGATCTCATCAGCTGAATCGTGGATGTCCATTGGACGCTGTCTCCCCTTTTCCACTGGGGAAGCTCTCACCAAGGGACACCCACTCCTCAGCTGAATTTGTGGCTCTTTACTGGCAGCTTCCTCCCCATCACCACGCTGGACCAGTGAGGTAGCAAACTGGAGCCCCTGAGTGGGTGCACCAGCAAGACGTGGTTGACCTCAGCTGCTGAATCGTGGCTCTCCATTGGCCACTGTCTCTACTTTTTCACCAGGGAAACTCTCACCAAGGAACGCTCTCTCCTCAGCTGAATTTGTGGCTCTTCACTGGCTGCCACCTCCCCCTCTTCACCAGACCAGTGAGGTAGCAAGCAAAAGCCTTTGAGTGGGTGCTCCAACAAGATGCGGCTGACCTCATCTGCTGAATTGCGGCTCTCCATCGGCCACCACCTCCCCTTTTCCACCAGGGAAGCTCTCATCAAGGGATGCCCTCTCCTTGGCTGAATTTGTGGCTCTTCTCTGGCCACTGCCTTCCCCTCTTCACTGGACCAGTGAGGCAGCAAGCTGGAGCCCCTGAGCGGGCACTCTAGCAAGATGCTGCTGACCTCATCTGCTGAATTGTGTCTCTCGATCGGCTGCTGTCTCCCTTGTTCCACCGGGGAAGCTCTCACTAAGGAATGCCCTCTCCTCAACTGAATTTGTGGCCCTTCACTGGCTGCTGCCTCCCCCACTTCACTAGATCTGAAAGGTAGCAAGCCGGAACCCATGAGTGGGTGCTCCAGCAAGACATGGCTGACCTCATTTGCTGAATCGCAGCTCTCCATCGGCCGCCATCTCCCCTTTTCCACTGGGGAAACTCTCACCAAGGGATGCCCTCTCCTCGGCTGAATGTGTGGCTCTTCACTGGCTGCTGCCTCCCCCTCTTCACTGGACCAGCAAGGTAGCAAGGTACGCCTTCTCTCCCTAGTGCTCCGTCCTGAACTCCGGTACCTGGCCTTACTACCGATTGGCTGGACCTGAGCCATCTGCACTGTCCGATTGGTCCACTAGCAGTTGTGAGACATGGCTACTGGTGGGGACTGTAAGCCAGTTTCTGAACTATAAGCAAGCTGCTTTAGCTTTTAGACCTCTATTGCTAGCCATTAGAGTGGGTCCCACTGCCTTTCTACCTTTTTAAAATTTTTGTGTGCTATTTTGATCTCTGCCTCATGTGGTTTTAACTTTATTTGTGATGTGTTCACTGCATTGATCTGTTATTTTAATTGATTCACTATGATTACGTAGAGGATAATGTATGGGTCCCAATCGGTAACCTACTTGTTAACTGTCAAGAGGTTGCCATGGCGATCGTGCAAACCTCGACAGCGAAGCTCGAGAGGTTTATGTCGCCATGGCAACCTCGAGACTGTTAACAAGTTGATCACCGATCGGGACCCCATACTTTATATTTCATAGTGTATGGCTGCCATAAAGAATAAAAAAAAGAAGCCAGTACCTCAACTGAATTTATGCCACCGCAGGTCAAGTTCTCCGCCACGGCAGTTTCGGGGAGCCATTCGCTTCCTCTACCAAGCATGCACAGATCAATCCTGGTTGTTATACCAGCGATGTAACGTTACCTTCGATGGGTTAACAACAAAGTGACGTCATATTGATGGCATAACAACCATGGGAAAATATAGATTTTGGTAGATAGCAACATTCTACCATACATTATAGGTCTTTTGATGTACAGTTGTTTAAATTGAAATTGCTGCTTATTGAGAGCCCTCTGTTTTCCATTGCTGTTTTTCTATCACCATCTCTCTCACCCCCACCCCTTCAGTCTCTCTGTCTCTCTCTCTAACACTTGCTTACCACCCCACCTCACTATCTGCTCCCCCATTCAAGCTAATTTCCCCTTTTGTCTCTTCTCCTTCTGCTGAAGTGTCTCCACACTCAGCCTAACCTCTGCCCATCATTTTATTGCCCTTTACCTCTCTAATCGCCTTCTCTCCCCCTTTCTTTCTCTTTCAGCTGGATTCCCTGAGCAGGTGGTCCAGCAAGATGCTGCCCTCATCTGCTGAATCACAGTTCTTCATTGGCCACTGTCTCTCCTTTTCCACCGGGGAAGTTCTCACCAAAGGATGCCCTCTATTTGGCTGAATTTGTGGCTCTATACTGGCCACTACCTCCCCCTCTTCACTGGACCAGCAAGGTAGCAAGATACGCCTTCTCCCCCTAGTGCTCTCACTTGAACTCCAGCACCTGGCCCTACTTCTGATTGGCTGGACCTGAGTCATCTGCACCCTCCAACTGGTCCACTAGCAGTTGCAGGACATGGCTACTGGTAGAGACTGTAAGCCGGTTTCTGAACTGTAAGCCAGCTGCTTTAGTTTTTTGAGGAGGCAGTATAGCACAGTGGGGTAAGGCTCTGAGCTGCAGATCTGGAGACCTGGGTTTGAATCCCACAGCTGCCTAGGTACATACTGTGTGATCCTGAGCAAATCACTTAACTTCCTTGTACTCCCAGGTCACATCTGGAAACTAGCTTTGGCTTAGTGTGCTTCTCTTGGTTAAACAATATTCTCTTTCCCTTTCCCTTAGACCTCTATTGCTAGCTATTAGAGTGGGTCCCACTGTCTCTCTCTACCTTTTTTAAAGTTTTTCCCGCCTGACCCCCCCTGCCACAGCCTCTATTAAATATGCCTTTGCTCCCCCCTCTCCCTCACATTCCACTATACTATTAACTGCAATACTATGGACATTTTTACTGATCCATAACCTTGCCTCTCTGTGCTCTTATCATAAGTGTTTAAGCCTTCCTTTCCATCGTAGAATTGCCAGAGGTCACAATTCACAGATACTTTAAAAATCCTGTAACTAACTTTCAATTATTAAGCCTGGTTACCATATTTACATCATTTCAAGATTGCAGCCCCACCTATTCAGGTATCTACTGTTGTTCTCCCAACCTCAAATCTAAGAACTTTCATCCATTTGTGAGTTTAACCCCAAACACAATGATCATTTTACAAATCATATGCTTATTATATACGCGGCTAGTGTGTGCACCTGTCCCACTGGAGAGCCCCTCACTGTTATGCCCCTCTATGAATACTGAGATGTGCACATAGTGGCACAGCTGCAAATCCACTGCCACCCCTATGACTTCTAGTGTTAAACCTTTACAAAAAAGTCTTGCTCTGGTGAGTCAGATTGAGTATCCCCTCCCTCCACTGATCCTTACCAGTATAATATCCTGCATTAAAAGTCATCATGTTAAGTCTAGAATATGTATCCACACTCAGGTAATAAAGTTCTTAAAATTGCAGGCAATTAGACTGGCATGGTTACTTCCGCTTCTTTCCAGTAATATCCATCCTAACCCCAGTCCAAAGACACATGATATGGATTCACATAGTAATCTCAGTGGGCTAACTATAGCCTCTATTAATATTTGTAGCTTCGTTGCTAAATTTTATTTGCTACAGGTTTGGGTTGCATATCTTCAACCTGATATTCTTTCTGTAGTTGAAACTTGGCTTACACCATGAGTTGCGGACATGCCCATCCAGCTTCCTGGTTACACCCATTTCAGGTTAGATAGGCTAGGTAAGAGAGGAGGTGGATGCATTGTATATTTAAAAGAGCACCTTCAAGGACATTTGCTTCCTCCAGTATCAACTAGTTGTAACACCCAGCAGCTACCACTAAAAATTCTCCTAGGCACAAATGACAGAGCTCTAACTTTGGTATCAGTCTATATCCCTCCAAAGGAACATGCCAGTGGCTTCAAGGAGATTCTGGACTACCTTGCTAATCTCCACCTTAGCACAGAACTCATCATGATTGGTGACTTTAACATCAATTGGTTATCCCCTGAAACTGCTATTTATAGAGATGCCTTATCCTCCCTCAACATTTCACAACTGGTGGACTCTCCCACTCATATCAACTACCATACAGGGACAAGTATGTTAACTGACTGGCTTATAACCAACCAGCCTGAAAGAATAACCCACAAAGCTGTACTCCCATTCGCCATCAGTGACCATTCCCCTATCCTTTTCATTTTGTCCAACAAATCCCCTAATTCTCCAATGAAAACGCTCTATACTACAATGCTAAAAAAAAGGGAAACTAAATGCACTCAAAGCATACCTTAGCCTCCAAAACTGGGGGTTCCTTGACACCACAACTGATGTTGATGTTGCCCTTAAAAGTTTCATCTGCAAATTCAATGAAACCTATGATATCTATGCCCCTTACTCTACATGTAAAATTTGGAGATCCTGCAACACCTGGATCACTCCCCAACTTATTGAACAAATGATACTCAGAGAGAAACTATGGCACAAAGCAGAAAAAAAAAGGTTCTCTAACCGATATACAGAACAATAAATCGGCATGGAACAAATGTATCTGGACAATTCATAAGGCAAACACTTTAAAAATGAGTTAACAAATTCCTGGGGTGATAGTTGTAGATTCTAGGATAACATGAAGTCATTGTCCAACAAACCAAATAAGACACCCCCTACCAATCTAAATGTGGAAGGGACTCCAACTCAGGACCTTCGTGTTATTGCCAACATGTTCAACAAGGTCTTTATCGACCTTAGTGGAGTTCAGCCACTGGACTTCCTCAAATCTCTGAGTGATTGCAATTTTATACACAATACTGTAACCCAGTCAGGGATGAACACCCACCTTCCACCTGAAAGTAGTCACCCAAGCTGAGGCCAAGAAGTACCTTACACAAGCTCTTGCTAATTGAAGATACAGTAGCGATATACAACTGTAAGTTGGTGGCGCCCACGCTTGATATTATTCTCCTCCACCTTACAAAAATATTAAATCTATCACTAATATCTGACAAATTCCCCTGGCTTTGGAAGGCTGTTGTGGTAACCTATGTTTACAAAGGTGGGGACAGAACAATTCACACAAATAACTGCCCTATCTCAATTCTACCACCACTATCAAAAACCCTGGAACGCATTGTCTCAGATCAAATCACTGACTACCTTGACAAGTATCAACTGCAGTGTCCGCAACAACATGGTTTTCACTAGCAACACAGCACCAGCATTACACTAGTGGAATTTACAGGGTTTATCCATGACGCACTTGACAGGGGGCTATTGATAGGAGCAACATTCATTGATCTCATCAAGGCTTTTGATACTGTAAACTCCGAACCACTTCTCCAGCAGCTATCCCTTATAAGACTCTCCCCTGTAACGGTGTCTTGGTTTAGGAGCTACCTTACTGAAAGAATCCAAAAGGTCAAATCTATTGATGTTCTATCAGAAACATGAAGTATAACTACAGGGGTTCCTCAAGGATTCATCTTAGGACCACTGCTTTTTAGTCTGTTTCTCAATCACCTCCCCCATAGCTATTCAAAACAATGTCCTACTTTATGTGGATTCCAGTCACTCTGATCCCTTAGTCCTTGAAAATCAAATGCAGACCAACTTCACTGCACTAGAAGACTGGTTCCTAAAATCTAAATTACTGCTAAACTACAAAAAAAAAAATGCTCTTTGCCTTTACTCACAACAGATACAAGGCCTTTCAACTGAAAATTCTGAACAGCCATAACTCACCACCTGAAATGGTATAAAACTTTAAATATCTACGGGTAACATTAGACAGCTCCCTCTCTTATGCCCAACATACAATATTGATCTCATAGCTAAATCCGCAAATGCAAAACTGGGTCTGCTTTATCAAAACAGACTGTGCCTAACAGATGAATCTCTAAAAATAGTGGTTACTAGCTCAGTGTTGTCAGTTATTGAGTATGGTCTCAGGGACTATGGGGCTGCTAATGAGTTGTCACTAAAAAGAATAAAAACCACCCTCAACAAGACTTGGTTGGTTCTTGGGGCTCACCGCCTTACTCACACTTATGAGCTATATGCACAATCAGGATGGCTTAACCTTGACTGCAGAATTTGGTACCAAACTTACCTCCTTGCTAAGAAAGATACACTTGGACTAACTCCCAGTGGGGTGCTAAATCTCCTCAGTATGGCAAACAAAACCAGATGCACTAGGGGGTCAAGACATTAAACCTTAAAAGTCCCATTCCATAGGACCACCCAAGGCCAGTGTTCATTTGAGTACCAAGCACCTCTCTGGCTTAATTCACTACATGACAGTATTCTGAATGATCCCAAACTCGGGTCTTTCAAATTGAAACTTCATGCTCTTTTAGCATCTAGCAGCAGCTGTGATTGTGCATCATAATCCTTATTTTATCAGTCTACTTCACTTGTCGACCTACTAGCCCTTTTTCATCTTTCCTCCTTTTCCCTGAAGAAGTTCCTCCTCCCCCCAACAACCCCTCTAACAATATAACCCCTTTACATTCTCTCTGTATACAAGTGAGCTACCTTTCCTAGTTTTACCCATTGCCAGGACCCCCTACCAATTTACTTTCACACACCACCACCTTATTTATCCCTCTCAAATGGCCCCCTTCCCAGCCTCCTTGTCTTCTTTCTATTCTGACCCTGCTCATTTCCATCCACCCCCTCAATCCATGTCTACTATTTTGGCACATCTCTCTACTAACTACCCCCTAATTTGTTACCACCACTATCCCCTTGTCTCCACTCTCAAGTTCACCTAATCCCGCCACTATTCAACATTGTCTCTTCCCTTGATTTTTCCTTACTATTTTGGGGCCAGGGTTTCTAATTTGTTGCAGCTTATGACTTTTTGTTTATTTGATGACAAGAACTGTTTTCTAACATGTCTGCTATATATTAATGTCAAATTGCTTGTCTATTTCATTGTTTTCCTAAATTGATCTTTGGATGTAATTTCTGCCAATTATTGTTTCTGCAGTGTACAATTATGTTTATCCTATATACTGTATGTCTAGATGTGGAGCCTTTGTAAATGATCCTATGGCTCAAAGGTGTTGTAATCCAAGATTTTAAATAAATAAATTCTATTCATAGAGAAAACTGGATGGACAACTGTGCATAACCAGTGTGTTCTGCCACAGAGGGGTTCAGATTCCCTCGGAGATCTGTGAGAATCAGAATCCTGAGGTAACAGAATACACTGGTTGTGCATAAAGTTACTCATTCTGTATTTATTGTAGTGTATAGTATTATGTGAAATGTGCATGTGTGTGTGTGGCAGTTTTTTGCTTTTAGAATGAAACTGACTTGTGCAGTCTCTACATGTTTCGGAATATTGTTGTACCACAGAAGGGTACAATTCTCTCAGATGAGACGTTAAACTTAAGTCCTGTCTTCCCATTCTGGTGATTGTTCAGATGGACATTAAATATCCCATGGCATTTCTCAATAAAAGTAGGGGAATGTTTTATTCCTACTTCAAAAATCATCAGTCATAGTACAATACCTTCTTGCAGAAGGAGTTACAACAAAAGTCAATGAGGCCTAATTCAATGATACATGTAATCCTTCCACTTCAGTACCCCGATCTTAAGACATTTAATAGAATCATGGCAAAAGTAAAAGTAGAAGAACCATACCAATAACACTTAAACTCTAAGGGCCAGATATTCAAAAGGGTTGCGCTAACGCAAGTCTGAAATTGCGCCATAGTGCAATATTCAGCAGGATGCAGTTGCGCCACAGAAAACATGCTGAGCAACAACACAATGCAAATGAAGGTATGCGCAACCGAAGGGGGTGGAACCATGCATAAAGTGCACAATGCGATATTCAAAGGCTTGCGCAATGAGCAACAGTGGATCAGGCGGAAGTTGCGCCACGGCGGAAATGAGCCAAAATAAAAAGGCTCAAGGAAGAGGTGCAAGAATGCGACAGGGAATGCACATGAGGCAGCTAGACAGAACAGGCCACAGCAGTAACCAATGCAGGCCAGGGAGTGTTGAGGACAGAATAGGGGCAGCTGAAGGTGTGTGGGGCCACAGAGTGCAGAGGCCAGTAGGTGTACTCGGTGCAGTGGAGGTAGCAGTCAGGACAGTGGGGGGAACAGATCAACAACAGCCGGGGAAGGGGACACAAGCCAAGGAGATGGACAGTGCCAGCTTCCACATGGAAGCTGTAATGAGGGGGGTGAGAAGGCATGTTGCAGGGGGACATGGCCGTGGAAGGGCCCTTCGGCGGTATGCCCCCAACAGGCAGTACCCTGCCCGCATCAGCTTTGAGCTGTATTCAGACATAGAGATTGTGGGCCAGTACCGCCTGAACAGGGCAATACTGAGGCAGCTCTCTGAGCTGTGCAGTGATGTGATGCAGGTACCCTCATGACGGAGTCACGCTCTGTCAGTGGAGACAAAGGTAACAGCCTGCATGTGCTTGCTCACAACCGGTACCTTCCAGAGGCCAACAGGGGACACCACAGGCATAACACAGTCAGCCACATCATGCATCCTCACTCAATTCCTCAGCACACTGCTGCCACATGCTGAGGAGTACATCCATTTCCCCAGCACCGCGGCAGAGCGTACAGCAAACATACAGGAGTTCCACAGGGTAGCACATATACCTGGCATGCTAGGGGTGATAGACTGCATCCATGTGGCCATTCGCGTGCCACCTGGCCCCGATGGGGCTGCATATCACAATCGGAAGGGATTCTCCAGTGTCAACTGGCAGGTGGTGTGTGATGCCAGTGGGTGCATCATCAATGTCTGTGCCACGCACCCTGGCGGAGCACACGATTCATTCATATGGTACCAGTCTGCACTGTGCCATCGATTCGAGAGTGGGGACATCCCCACAGGACATCTAGTGGGTGAGTATGCATGTAAGATTGGCAAAGTGGGGGCAAGGGTGGGTAAGCCATAGGTGCCATGGTAGTGGCACACAGGACTAGGGGCAATATGGGCCTGAACGTGACACTAACCTCCACTATCTCCACACAGGTGACAGTGGATACCCACTCCATCCCTGGCTGCTCACACCCTACCGGCGCCCCACGACCCCATCGCAGCAACGCTTCAATGAGGCACATGCCACCACACGCAACATCATCGAGCGGGTGTTTGGGATGCTGAAGGCATGCTTTCAATGCCTAGACACCTTCGGCAGTGCCCTACAATACAGCCCCTCAAAGGCCTGTGGGATATTCCTGGCCTGTTGTATCCTGCACAATATGGCCAAAGACTGTGGAATAGCCGTACAGTTCGAGGAGGGGGACAGCGATGGGGATGCTGGTGACACCGGTGATGATGGGGATGAGCAGCCCCCCCTTGGACAGCGTGACCCCCGACTGATCTGGCTGGCCCAGCTGCACCGGGACACCATCACAGAGGAGCACTTTGCACAACACAGGTAAGTCATGGGGCCATGTGCAACCAACACTGTCCAGGGTGCAACCCACATACACACAGGGTAACACACCAGGGGTGCATGACGGTGAGGGGAGTGGCAGGGTACAGAAGCACAAACACACAACCAGGGAGGGGTGAACAGTCACACGCCACATGGACAGACAAACACACACCAGGCACAAAGTGCACAGGGGCAGGTGCACAGCAGAGCAGGAACAGACATGAGAAACACACATATCCACAGGCCACTTCCACCACCTGTACTGTCCATGTACATGTGTCAGATGCTGGGCACCCTTGCACCTTGGTGTACAGTGCAATGCAGGCATCATCATGCACACGCACCTGTGGACAGCAGTTGGGAGGGTGTGCAGGTGGTCCGTGTGTCGGCGTGTAGGGCAGGGCACCCACTGGTGCACTGCCCACCAAAACACACATTGCACACAGGGCAGCACCAGAGGGGCCTGCACTGGGAGACAGGTCAGTCATGTGGCACAGTGCCATGGCCACCTTGGATGCATGGGCGGCCCTGCCGAGACCCAGCAGCACTGGAAGGCTGAGCATGGGCCACTTGGGGTGGCACTGATGGACCACCAGGAGTCCCATTGCATGAGTGTGACCTTGTCCACACAGGGGTCTGCAGCATACCGAACATACCTGCACGAGGGGTGCTCAGGATGCCCACAGCTGAACCCGGCATCGACAGGGTGGGTGTCGCATGATGCCGGGAACGGGGAGTGGACAGCATACTGTGCAGTGTGAGTGGCACAGGGGCACCAGACTGTGTGCCCAATGTGGCCATGGCACTGACCACTGCCTGTGTCAGCCTGTCGATGGCGGCAGTCACATCCACCCGCATATGGTCAATCCGGGATAGGTTCCTCTTGTTGTCCCTGCTGTGCCACTCCAGAGCCACACACAGTGCCTCCATGGATGATGCAACCCACATCTGCTGCTGTACTGATGCCTGCAGCAGGCAGGTGTGCTCATCAAAGAGGTCATCTGCCACATCCGCAACCTGTCCCTCAGGGTCTGGAAGGGCCTGATGTACAGCACCCCTTGAGGGTGGGCACTGCTCACCAGGACCAGATATGGGCATGTCCACAGATGGTGCACCTCTAGCACCGCTGAGCCCTGTACCCCCAGTCCCGGTGGGTGACTGCTGCTGCTGCCCCTCCGCCTGCTGTGCCCATGGGATTAGTGGTTCCCATGCTGTGGCTGAAACAGTGCCAGTGACCTGCACAACCACCGGTGCTGCCCCACCGGTGCTGACAGACACAGCCTGGGACTGTGCTGTCATGCTGGCACACACGTCGGAACCAGCTAGATCCATGTGCGTGTGCTGGCCTGCTGTGTGTCCATCCTGTGACACACACATGTCAATGCCCACAGTGGTCGGTGCATCATCGATGGTGCAGGTCTGTGCCACAGCCACAGCCACAGCCGCAGCGTGTTGGCATGCTTGCATGCCAGATTGCTGGGACACAGGTAGGGCACTCCCCACACCTGTCTCAACATCTGTGAAGGCAGATGGCCATGCACACTGCCGCAGTGCACGCCGGCAATCTGCGGAGGTGGATGGGCCCTCCTCCAACTGCAGGTGGCTGTCTGCAGTGGACAGGCCCTCCACTGCTGACCCCTGCAGACGCACAGGATCTGTAACAGAAAGGAAGGACACATTAGTGCATGTGAACTACCTTCCCCCCCAACATGACATACCATGCAGTGATGGGCTACCACCTGTCTGGAAGCCACCTCCAGGCACACCCTCAATGACGCTGCGCTGCATGCTTGCAGTGAGCATGTCCTCTGACGGGGTCAGCTGCACCACCTCCGGCTGTCCACCACCTGTAGCAGCATGTGCCACCCTGATGGCTGCAAGCTTCTCCTTCACCCTCCTCCTGTTGGTCCCCATCTTCTTTTTTACACTCCTGCATGGAGCGCTGGTGGCTGCCATGCAGGTTGACGGCATGTGCCACCCCCTCCCATGCATCAGCTTGGGCCTGAGGGGTGCCCCACTGTCCACTGAGGAGTGGCTCCCTGAGCCAGGTATGCCTCAAACAGTGCCTCTGTCTCCGCCTTGGTAAAGTTGGGCCTCCTCTTCCACCCACCATCATCCTCCTCACCCAGTCCTCGCTCGGTCATTTCACAGCCTTAATGGGTGAGAGTGGTCACCTGTGATTGTGCAGTAGACAGTTTCTCTGGGACCATGGTCTAGAACAGCAAAATGCATGCAACTCACCTATCAGCTGCAGTAACCGAATATGGCCACTGCAGATCAATGTCACACATTTATAGCGCAATGCATGCAAATTAGGAGTGGAGCAACTTTAATGAGATGCAAATCGTGCCACTGCACCATTGAATGGCTGATCGGATGATTTGCATATGATGGCTGAATATCGCGCTGTACATGCCCAGGTAACTTACGCAGGCATCTGCCGTGCTGATGATGTGCTGTGCATGATCGGCAGTTCAGGACACGGCCACCATTGTGCCAGTGGCACTACAGCGCTGGTCACCACATGGCATTATGGCACAACTGTGCAATAGTCCACTGTGGCAATGGCATGCAGGCTACCAATCGCACTGGATGTGTAGATGTCTGACGGCGCTGTGCATGGCCTTGCGCCAGAGACCCATGACCTTGTGCCTGACTTTTGCCCCCTTGGTGCTGTGTGTATGGCATGTCTGCAGCTCTATCACGCTGTTCGGTGACAGCGCGATAGGGACTGACTGCACTATATGGACAGTGCGATAGGGACTGACGGAGTTGTATTGCACAACATTTCCACGTGAGGTTGCCGCGCTGTGGAGTGCCATATTGCCTACTATATACCTGCAAGGATGGCACGCAGGAGAGCTCCACAGTGGAGTGCTTCAGAACTGGCCAACCTGGTGGCTGTGGTGGAGCCTCACCATGGGCCACTGTTTGGGGATGAACCCCTGAATGTGGCCCACACACATGTGTGGCAGCAGGTGGCCACGGAACTTGGGCAGGCCACTGGGCAGCGGCGCTCAGCCGAGCAGTGCAGGCACTGGTACGGTGACCTGCGCAGAAGGGAGCAGGCACTGCTGGTGCACCTACGGTCATGTGCCAGGAGGGGCATGGTGCCTAGGCCAGGTGGATGAGCCATCTATGCACCTGTATTGTCCGCATGGGTAACACTGTGTATTGTGACCAGCACATGGGGGAGGGTTGGTCTATGGTTGGCTATGGCGGTGTTTACAGGTGTGTGATGTATGTGTCTGGCTGTGTGGGCAGGCACACTCATTGGGGCAGGGGGCTGTCTGCTTTGGGATTTCACTGATGTGTTTCTCACCTTTTGTTTTCCACAGGTGTGGAGGAGCGGAGGCGGGCCCAGGATGAGGCACGGAGAGGGGTGGCAGTGGTGACTGGCTGAGGTGGTGGTGCTGTTGGGCCACAGCAGCAGCAGCAGCAGCAGCCGCAGTAGCAGCAGCTTGATGAGGGTGAGTGTCATGACATCATGGATGCTATTGCATGCTGTGGGGAGGGCAGGGCATGGCCACCATCCATGGACAACACTGCCATGCATGCGACGTGTGACAGTCAGCACTGTCCAGTGGCACTGCATGTCTGGGAGTGCATCACTGGTGGTCCATGCATGCACTGGGCACATGGCTGTGGCACTAACCCCACACCGTAGCCACGCCACTGTACAGCCTTGGCTGTGCTGTGCAGGTCATGGGTTGGGTGTGTGTGCAGTGACACACATGGCTGTTGCTGCCTGGTTGGGTTTGTCTTGTGCACAGTCACTGTGGGTGGGTGCAGTCCATCACAGGGGTGAGGCACTTGGCTGTATACCATGCATGTTGGGTGGGCTTCAGGGTTGTGGACAGTCACAGCCATTGATTCTGTTCCCTTGTCCTAGGTGTCCAGGTCCTGAGAAGGATTGAGCGGGCTGTCCACCGCCTGCTGGAAGTGTCCTTGGAGTCCCTGGACATACTGAGGGAGATTCACCGGAAGGGAGTGAGGCATCGGAGGAGGACCCGGGACCAACGGCAGCCAGCTGATGTGCAGCCTGGTGGGCAGTAGCTGCCCCACACCTACCCCCTTTACCCATCCCTCACACCCTGCCTTTCCTCACCCAGTTCTTCACCCCTGCCCCTTACCCCCCCCTACCTTGTACCTGTACCCCCACCCCTTTCTTGTAAATAGCTGTACATAGTTGTGTGTTCCTGTTCATATTTTCTTTATATAAATCTATTTTGATAGGAATACTGTGGTGGTCTCTGATTTGCAGCTGGCTATGGGTGCTCAGTTGCAGTGGTGTGCATGGCAGCTGGGGTGGTATTGTCCTGGGAATGTGTGTGTGTGTGTGCGTGGGGAGGTGTCCCTGGTGTGGTAGTGGCTTTCAGCTGGTCTGGTCGTGTGCACACACTGCTGGGTGCTCCTGGTGTGTCTGGCTTGTATGGTTCTGTGGTACACAAATTTGCAGTGTGGTGGGGGCATGGGGATTCCTGTAGTGATGGTGACAGTCACTGCTCATGGGGTGTCTTGGGGTACCAGTGCAGGGTGTGCTGTGCACAGCGGGGTGCTGTAGTGCACTTGGGTTGTCCGCCCCCTTTGTGTGGCAGTCTCAGCTTGCCAGTGGGTGGACTGGGGCACCATGGCCCAGCTGTGCTTTGTTGCCTTGCCCCCATGGGCCGGTGGATATTCCGTCCCTCCCCCAGTGATGCTGTGCTTAGGGTGTGGGGGTGTATTGTTTGTTCTGCAGTGTGTTCCTGTGCCCATCTGTGGCATGGGTGGTGGGCCCCTGCCTACCTCCCTAGTTGTGTAGTTCCATTGCTCTGCTGCTGGGGGGCTCTCTGCTTGTGCTATGGCACCTCTAGACTGCTCAGCTGGGCTGGCCTTGTTGCGCTATGGTGCATCATATCTGCTCAGCTTCCCCTTCCTGGTTGTGCCATGGTGCAGGTTGTGCGATATTCAGATGTTGGCTGGTTGAGCCATTTGACTTGCTCCATGTTTGAATATCGCATCTATTGTGCATGTGCGCAATTGACTTGTGCTTGCTCCTGCTATTGAGCACATTTTGGGCGCAGTTTGAATACCTGGCCCATAAGCTATACCCCTCTCCATTTCTTTTATTAGATATGGCCTAACCCTCCTATATGTTACCAATATTTTATCCAGGTGTGCTGGGGGTATTGTAAACTTTCCTGAAGCTGAATCTGTTTAATAGCCCAGTGTATGATCCAAAAAAGTTGTTCAGGAGTAGAATATTTATGTTTCAAAGTAAGCTGGACCCTTGAGTACCAAATGTAATACTTAAAAAATAATAAAATTAAATGAATGGTGCTGGTTTCATACTTTGTCCAAGATTGTGGGAGAATACCTAAACAAAAGATATCCTTCGTGATTAGAGTAAAAGGTGACCCCTGCCATTGTCTGTAGAGGGTGGACCAAAAGGATAAAATAAAAGAACATTCAAAGAAAAGGTGGCCCATTGTTTTTTTTGATCTAAACAAAATTCTCTTCTAGGACATAGCCTTTCAGTCAGGTCTTTGTGTTTTAGGTCACCCTTCACATTTAATTTACCATGTGTGCACAACCAGAGAGTATCCCACATAAATTGTGACATTCTTGTGTGAGTTAACATGTTATGTGTTTGCCCTATCCTACATATGGCCTATCCACATAATGGGGTTGATGTACAAAGAAAGCATCTTGAATGCATGCGTAAAAATCCTTTCTTGTCTTGGTTAAAATAAGGTGTTTAAGTATATTCCACCTTTTCAGTTTACTAAATAGTTCTTGCATATAACTGGGAAGACCAATTAGGAATTTTTGTCTGAGATTCCAGAGTTATCTCCTCAAACTTGAATCCAAGGGAATACCTGGTCTGTTATCCAGTGTATGCCAAAAAGTTTCCTTCTTTGTAAGATTTTAGGTTTAATATTTGTGCATAAAAAGATGCAATAGAAGAAAACAATTGGATTAATCATGCATAAACCATCCTTGTTAATAGCTAAATAAGTAATTCCCCTTTCAATGGGATTCAACCAGTCCCCCCATATACTGTACACTGAAAGAAACATCCATAAATCACTGTTTCCATACTTCATGGAGGGGAACACTGCACTAATATATAAGAATACACTTAGTAAAAAGGTTTTTACCATATAGATCCTTTTCTTTTTTGTCATAAACCAGGTGTTCCATTTGGAAACTATATTTTGTGTGTCTTTTAAAAGCATAGTCCAGTTATAGGTACTCATATCTCTCTTTCCAAAATATACTCCCAATATTTTACACATAGTCTGTTGTATAGGTACTCCCATTATACTTGAATGCGCTATGTTAGTAGTACCAATAGGCAGACACTGGCTTTTTGTATAATTCATAGTAGAATCTGTGTTATTGGAAAATTCCTTTAATATTGCTGCTGCCTTTATACTAGATGAAACATCTGCCAAAATGAGGCACAAATCATCCGCATAAACTATAGTTATAATGTATTCATCTGTGCTGGATGAAGATAAACCAGAGATGTCATTATTTGTGTTGAGTTTCTGAATAAGCTCACCTCCTAGTCTCTCTGCATTGCTAACAGGTACTGCCTACTCTTTAAATTTAAGGACTGTTTTGACAGGGAAATCAGTGTAGAGGCATTTTTTAAACCCCCTTTTAGAGGGCTTGGAAAACTGGGCAGGCATTGCTCCTCAGTGCTCAAAAGGCAGCCCTTTGCAGCTGCTTTTGGTGTTGGCTAACTCGCCTTTATAAATGCGAGCTATATACATTGCCCGGCCCCACTGTTTTGCTTTGTTGTCTCCTTTGATCACCATAGCAACTGGTGATGTCAGCTCGATAGTGCTACATAACTGTCAGCTCCAACGAGCGGAGTCGAGCGCGGAGGAAAGGTGATGCAGGCAGAGGCCAGCGGCGTCTGTCAGCGTCCATAGGTGGAAGAAGGTGGAAGGTGACTTTGTGTTTTCCAGATAATCAATACTATTCCTATACTCTATTGTAGCTTGTTTTAGCTTTATTGTATTTTGTTCAACAGACAGCTTGAGAAGTCAAATACCTTCATAAACTGTAATATACTATCTTGGAGTTAAACTTACTACGTAAAAATATGGAAGATATTATCCAAATAAACAAAGAGTGCTTTGGTTGCAGATGTCAGTCCTGTAATATGTACTTAATATCTGATATAAACAACTTCACCTTGCCCTTTACCTGTGTTAAATGTAAAGTTAACCATAATTTAACTGCCGAATTGGAATTAACAATAGTTTAAGCTTTTTAGAGACCAGTCAACAGGAAATGTCTAGTAGATTTAAAAATCAAATTAGTGATATTTCCCAACCCACCAAAGTACATGTGGTAGGCAAAAAGCCCAAACGTCAGGGAAAAAAACTTAGACTATTATCAAAATGCCAGAAGGCAAACGAAATTATCACCACTTGTCAAGAACCTATTGAAATACCCCCAGCACAAAAAGAAAAGAAAAAAGTTAGTGTTAAGAGAACAAGGAAAGAAGATCCATCTGATAATGCAGATGACGATTGGTACACTTTACAAATTCAAAAAAGGGCAGAAGAGCAGACCAATTTACGGTTTCTACTTTCAATTCCTTTGATCCCTTAACATATATCTCGGATACAGGCCATGATCCAGAAACAATAAGTGTCCCCATTTCTGAAAATTTAGAAAATATAGAAAACCCAATATTTACTATAACAAATATGAATCTTTCAAATGCAGAGTTTAATTCTTCACCTCTTTTTCCCAGCAATCTACAAAATGTTACTGACACCAGAGAGGCCAAAAAACATGACCAAGTTGATGTAAATCCCTTGATTTCACTAGAAAATTGTGACAACTTGGACCTAAATCAAGATGATGTTTGCCAAAAAGACAGGTTATAGTGCTAGGAGACTCTATCATCAAACATATTGATAGAATCATTTGCAACCCTGACAACACAAATAGAACTTTTTCAAGCTTCAGGGGTGCTGGCATTGCTGACATCACAGAGATGTCCAGCAACATCTTACAAAACTCATGTTTTAAACCTTTGGTAATAGTTCACATAGGAGCCAACAATGTTCTAAAGGTTTCTTCTCAAAAACTAAAAGAAGATTATGTTGCAATAAGAAACAAATTGTTGGATTTAGGATGTGAGGTAGTCCTATCTGAAATCTTGCCTATTCCAAGAGCAAATCTTTCCCAACAATGTAAAATGAGAGAAATAAATAATTGGTTGAGATGTTGGTGTCTTAAACAAGATATATAATGTATAACTCACTGGGAGGACTTTTATGGTAAATCAAACCTCTATTGTTGGGATGGACTCCATCTCAGCAGGAGGGGTAGTAGGCTATTGGGTGAAAGCATAGTGCATTCTATCAATAGTTGTTTAAACTTCCAGCAAGGGGGGAGTTGTATGTTCTAGATACAACTCTTGAACCTCAATTTTCAACTATTCTTCAAACCCTGCATCCATAATCAATCAGTAATTTCCCAAATGAACACTACTGGTGTCATTTCTAAACAAAATATAAATATTATATTAACTAATGCCGAAGTCTACGAACAAAAAGAACTTACTTACATCCTTCAAGCACAACAAATATCAATTTGTGGAGTTACTGAAACTTGGTATAAGGATGAAGACTGGAACACTGACATAAAGGGATATAATAAGTTTTACAAAAACTGAAATGAAAATAAAAAGGGAGGAGGTGTTGTATTATACATTGATGAACACTTGAAAGCAAACACAATTAAAACTAAAACAAGTAATAATGAGAGCTTATGGGTCAAAATTTTTCTCCCCCATATTCCACTAGTAATTGGGCTAATATATAGATCTCCAAGTTTAACTAATGATGAAAATCAAAGTTTAATAGAAGAAATATCTGCGTACACATTGATACTCCTATATACTGATGGGTGATTTCAATCTTCCAACTGTCAACTGGGACAATTATACATCAGCTTCAAATACTGAAAAGATGTTTATGGATACTTTTCTTGAATCTAACCTAGAACAAATAGTTAATAAACCTACCCGTGGTAACAATATCCTTGACATTGTACTCACCAATGTTAATGAGAAAATTGATAACATCAAAATACTTCCTCCTCTGGGTGATAGTGATCATTGCATGGTCAATTATGAATACATAGCAGACTTTCCAAGCACAAATGGCATTACTAAAATCAAAAACTTTAATAAAGCAAACTACAAAAAAATAAATGATTTTTTATCTAAATGGAATTGGGAGATGGAACTAAATAACCTAAATTTATTACAAATTTGGGATTTATTTAATAACAAAATCAATATTTGTCTCTCAAATTGGGTTCCTTATAGAATGAAGTACTGCAACAATAAATGTGTCCCTCTTTGGTGGTCCTCAAAAATTAAGAAACAATTACAAAAAAAAAGAAAACTATATAGAAAATATAAAAAAGTTAATTCAAACAGTCTCCTGGAAAAATACAAAATTGCAGCCAAAAAATTAAAACACATGATTAAATCATCTAAATCTAAAATTTAATTCAACTTAGTTACTAAAGTTAAAGACAACAAAAAACAATTTTATAATTATATTGGTTCCATGAAAGAAAGAAATCATACAATTGGACCCTTTAACATCAATGATATACCTATTTTAGATGAAACAACTACTGCTACAATTCTAAATGAGACATTTCTAAAAGTTTTCAAAACTAAGGAAGCTCTTCTAGTAAATAATTCTAGTTTTCCTGTTTTTACAAAAATGGAGGTTGCAAAACAAATTAAATCTTTAAAATTAAACAGCTCTCCTGGTCCTGATGGTATTCCACCCAGATTTTTACAAAAAATTAGTCATTCAATTTCTGGTCCTCTAGCCGTATTATTTAATTCATCAATCAGAGAAGGTAAAGTTGTTCAGGCTTGGAGGGAGGTTATAGTTACACCCATATATAAGGGTGGATCCAGACATGACCCTAACAATTATCAGCCCATAAGCCTGACTTTCATCATAGGCAAAATTATGGAAAGATTGCTTAAAGCCCATATTATAGATCATTTAGAAAGAAATAAAATAGTAGATATCTTTCAACATGGTTTTGTGACTGAAAGATCAGTTTTGACCAACCCACTATATTTTTTTGAACCAGTAAGCGCTGGCTTGGACTTGGGTATTCTGGTAGATGTAATATTTTTGGATTTTTCCAAAGCTTTTGATAAAGTATCACATAAAGTCTTACTACAAGAATTGGTCAAAATTAAGTTGCAACCTAATATTATAAACTGGATACAGTCATGGTTGGAAAACAGAACTCAACAGGTATCAGTCAAGGGTCACCTGTCTGCGACGGGTGTGGTGACTAGTGGTGTTCCCCAGGGCTCCGTCCTGGGTCCGATACTGTTTAATATTATGGTCTTTACCCTGCCTACTACTGATAAGATATGGGTCACAAAATATGCTGATGACTGTAAAATGGGTAGTTTGGTAAGCACCTTTCATGATAAATGCTCCATACAAAATCATTTAAACAACCTATCAAACTGGGCAAAGGCTTATGGTATGTTTTTTAATGTTGACAAATGTAAAGTCTTACATTTGGGCAAAAATAACATCCCCTTCAATTATTCCTTAAACAATGTTTATCTGAAAAGTATTTTGGAAGACAAGGATTTGGGTGTCATAATCTCAGATAATTTAACTTTCAAAAAAATAATATAATTAAAGTTAAAAAATGTAATAAAATAATTGGCTCTATTTTAAGAAATATCAAAAGTAGAGACTCCAAGGTTATTATGCCACTCTACACCAGTCTGGTACGTCCCCACTTGGAATACTGCTCTCAATTTTGTGCACTAACTTCTATAAAGGGTTTAAAACTCGCTGAGGGTGTTCAGCGTAAATTCACTAAAAAAGTATCATCTTTGCATAGTAATAGTTACGAAGATAGGTTAAAAAAACTTAACCTATTTTCTGTAAAATACAGACTAATAAAGGGTGATTTAATATTGGTATATCAAACCTTAAAAAATGATTATTTAAGAACCACAATTGGACTTACTACTGCCTCCAATGTCAAATCAACTAGAAGTCATGGTTATAAACTCATTGGAGAAAAATGTATATCCACTAGAAGGAGTCTATTTTTCACACAGCGAGTTGTGGGTTTGTGGAATAATTTACCTGTAAGTGTCGTTAATAGTGATAATTTAAATACCTTTAAGCAAAGATTGGATAACCATATGGGAAACAAAAAATTTGATTTCCACCCATAGGACATATGGGTGGTGAGCATACAATGGGCATCCTTACATATGCCTTCATTGCTCGTACACTTCTATGAACCTATGAACCTATAAGAGGTTCCAGTGTTTAAATGTATAGAAGGGGACTCAGGGGGCATCCCTGGTGCACTTCCCTTGTAACCCTACACTCTTTTCCCATCCACCCATTAATCAAAGGGATAGCCATTGTATGTGAATAACATCCATTGGGTATAGAAGGAAATCCAAAGTGTTCCAAACATTTCCATAAGTAATTATGCTCAACTTTATCAAAAGCTTTTGTTTGATCAAGTCCTACAATAAAACCAGTCATTTCCCCATTTTTTCCCTTTTTCTAATATTTCCCTTATCAGTAAGAGACTGTTTTTTTCCCTACCTGGTATGCTACATAGTTGTGAAACATGTGTAATTTTGTCAGACACCATTGAAATTCTATTATGTAAACTTTTTGTTAATACTTTCATATCTGTATTAAGGAGCATAATTGGTCTCCAATTTGATAAAAAAGATCCATCACCTGATTTATATAAAAAAATCAAAAGACCTTGGTACATACTAGGTGCCAACTTATTATCCCACAGACACTCTTGATAAACTTTCGTTAGCTCTATTTTAAGATAAGAACATTTTTGTTTGAAAAAGCTCATTTGGAATGCCATCACAGCCAGGAACTGTTCCCTTCTTTAAAGGTCCAAGCACTGATTCTGTCTCCCTAGTGGACAAGAAGGCAATTAAAGCATCTCTGAATTCATCAGGCATTTGTTTCAAAGGACAGTTTTTAAGCCACTCATTAAATTTGGTTTCTGAAATGTTTGATTTATGAAATAAAGATGAAATATGTACCCCTAATTCTGCTAAGATGCCTGTTGGTGTATTTACACTTCTATTCTCACTTGTGATTATGTTTTCTATCTCTTTTTTTCTTTTGCTGATTCATACAAACATCACAAGGGGTGGTTTGCTTTTGTTTCCCTTGTGTGAGGCACTTCTGTTCTGTGACTAATGTTCTAAATCTATCATATTGAATCTGTGTCAGCTGATTTTTGATTTTTGAGATTTGTTCAGAATAGTTCCCTCTACCTGAGTATTGAAGTGACCGAAGTTTGTAAAATTTTGTTCTGAGTTTATAATACTATTTTTTTTAACCTTCCCTATTTCCTGAAAAACATCTTTAATATATTTTTTACTATTTTCCCACCACTCCACAGAAGAATCATGCAGCAAAAGTACAGATTGCCTGGCTTCCAGTAAGTATTGAAAACCATGTACAACTTCTGGATCATCTAGTAGAGAAATATTAATTTTCCAGTAACTGGGACCTTTAGAAGTTTTGTTATAGTTAGTAAGTTTTACACTAAGAAGACCGTGGTCAGATGTTGCTGTTGGCCAGACTTTTGCTGACTCAATTATTAGCGATAGGGTTATAAACCAATAATCTATTCTAGCAGATTTGGGCCCTCTAAAATAGGTGTGAGGAGCCGGTGTACCTTGGGAGTAAAAAGCCTTTACTAAGTCAGCTTGAGAAAGTAGTTGATTAAGATGGGCAACATCACAAAATATTTTTTTCGTTGTAAAACGTCTATCTGCCACAAATCTGCTTATGTTAAAGTCTCCACTCCACAATATATTTCTAGCTGTGCATAAAAATGGTTTTATCATATTCAATAAGTCAATGCATTCTCTCTTTGTTTGGGGAGCGTAAATTTTATCAAACGAAAGTATATGTTGTTTATTTAAATGTTAAGCAATAAAGCTCTTCCTGGAAAAATGTAAACTGTGTGGGTTATTTTGATTGTAGAGTCTGTGAAACCTATCCCGACTCCTCAACATAAATCTTCTCCCATGGACCATATACTCGGTCCCAAGATCTATGCTGCAGAAGCTTGATGGATGTCCTATATGATATTGTGCCTAGTGTCTTGCAGAAAGACCACATTATATTTGTATGAAGAGAAAAGGCCAAAGGTTGCTAGTCTCTTTCTATCAGATAGTATGCTGTTTGTATTTAAACTAGCAGCTGATAGGTTATATAACGTAACACCCCCTCCATTTGGATCAGGGTTTATTTCTCAAGCCTGTTCTTGTGCCCATTGTTTTTGTTTCACCTTGGTTTTTTCTCATCTGGGGTTTCAGTTGCATTATCTAACTGCAAAGTGACACTGGAACCAGCATCAGAGTCGAAGTCCATATCATTATATGAGGCTCCCCATTCTAAAACTGCAAATTTATTTGCTGAAATGACAGCATCCTCTGTGGTGGGGGATGTTTTACATGCTTAGTTTTGTCTGTTGCCTTTTTATTTCTTTGCACCATCTGGAAGTCTAGCTCAGAAACCCAGCAGGGGGTCCATAGGGTGTAATCCCTGTGTTTAAACTGGTGGAGCAACTGGTGCTTTAGTATTTGGTTTAGGAGCAGCACTCAATTTTTCTTGAGGCTGAACAAGATCACTTGGGGGGGTTGTGGGTGTTGAGGTTTGGTAGGGGTTCTGTCTCTTGAGAAATGACCTGCAGATCTTGCAGCTTTATTTAAATACATGTCCTGTACACAAAAGCCATCATTCTCATTGTTCCTGGAGGCCCAGGAACACTCTAAAAAAAGAGTGCCTTTCTGCATCACACAGATTACATTTAGGACTGTTGTTACAATGGAATCCTAAATGATCAAGTTCCCTACAATAATCACATTTTAGTGCATCACAGTTCATACTGATATGCCTTGGGTAGTCACATTTGAAACAACGCCTGGGCTGGCAGGATAAAAAATGAAGCCTTTATCTCATCCTATATAAAAACAGTTGGGTAGATATTGAAAATCTGTTATATCCTGGTTTAGTTTGATTTTTAGTTGCCAACTCCCATTCCAAAAACCTTCATTATCAAAAATAGGTTCTGGTGTCCCCGCCACAGTACAGTGTTTTTCCACCCAAAAAAGATTGTCAGTAATATTTACTCCTTCATTTTGGAATAAAATTGTATTATTCTTGTTGCTTGTTAAGTAAGTGGAATTACTGGGAAAGGCATCCAGATAGGGTTGGTTTTTAACACTGCAAATGTCATCCAAAAGCATTCCTACAGTTCAGAAAAACTAAAACTTATGTCAAATGTATACTCCCCAGGAGCATGTATTAGGGCATAGACCTTGGCAGGAGAAAACCAGAAGGATTGTTTTTCTTTTCTTACTTTTTTCCTGCCTTGGCCCCAGTCATCTCTCCTTCTCCACTCCTCCTCCGGCCACCCACACTGATCTCCTCTGGCCACCACCCTGTACTCCCCCATGGCTTACCCCTCATGGTGGGGAGGCAAGGGACCCCCTAATTCCCCACCAAGCACAGATCAGATCAGGTGGTGCCCAAGGAGATGGTGCATGCCAGTGGATGGCCATCAAGCAGCATAACCTGGAGCCACTGTTTCCACTTTTCTCACCTTTGTGGGAGTGTGGGATGCAATGACACCTATGATGGGTTTTGCACATGCTCCAGTGTGCACCCACATCAAGAGTCTGCTGCGTCCCCACCCCACGTTCATGTGGCTCTGTGCCATTGAGCCCCAGCCTCTGCTAGGGGTCAGGTATGCACTGGCCACTGGACTCCCACCTCCCTGGAGATGGACAGCAGTCTGTCATATGCTCAATCCATCTCCCCCCTGCTGACCCACAGTGACCGGTGCTTGTTCCTGAACACAGGTCGCCGGTGAGGCATGAGGTGTAGCATCCAGCGTCTCAACCCTCAGCACCACTAGGCTGGCTCCAAGGATTGTTTTAGCAAGAATTTCTCCAAATATTCCCTATCAGGGGGAGTTTCCAAGCCAGTAAGATATCTAATGTGGATGGCATATCTCCTCTTTGCAAATTCAATCATTTTTTTAAAGCAGCTTGCATAAGACTGGTTAAGTTTGTTTCCTTGTGGCTGTGGGTCAGAGACCAGGGTTTCAGTCACTATATTAGAACCTTGTGCATTTCCTGATGCTGCACTGTAAAATATATCTGGAGCTACATCTAATGAAGATTTGAGAGGAGAAAAGTTTATTGTACCTGCCGTATCTTGTGAAGTAGCTGGTGGCTGGATCATAGGATCATAGGAAATTTAGAATTCAGTAGGCAGAGTTGCCTTTTATGAACTCGCCACCATTATTAATGGTGAAAATCAAATTTTTTGTCTCTCATATGTATGTCCACTCTTTTTTTTTAAATATTGGTTGTACTACTCTCCACTACACTTTTTGGTAAAGCATACCATGTAGCGATAATCCTTTGGGTATACTAGTGGTTCCTCTTATTTGTTTTATTATTGTTTCCTTTTAATTTCATATCATGTGTTCTGGTAATTTTATTTGAGTTATTTTTTTTAAACCAATGGTTTCCAGCATTGACTCATCTTTTATTACTTTATATAGGGTGAAGCTTTTTCATTTTGCTGTGTCAGACCTGGTTCTCCTCTATCCACAGAGGCACATGGCAGAGGAATCAATGGATCTGATATCCATGTACCATCCTTTCCAGGAATCCACTCTGCATTACTGAGTACTGTATCAGGTGTCCACTGTGAAGAATTAGAGTTTGAAGTAGGGACAGTTTCTGTAGTAGACTGTAAGTTGCCAGAAGGACCTCTGTTTTGACAGTAGGTATAGCACGTAGTGGAGCATTAGTCAAATCCAATACAAGAACTTCTGAAACAACAACACAGGAGACTTCTGCCCCTGTCATATCCACATCTCCACCACCTCCACCTTCACTCTTTGTAGGACTGCTGGCCATCTTGACAACCAGAGCGCCCTCTACCACAGAGTAGGGAAATGTTTAGTATTATAACTTCAATAATCAAATACAAAATAGTGTGAACTCACACAAAAATAATATACAAATCATAAGAGAAATCAAATAAATATTACATTCATGCAGTTTCTGGTTACCTTCAAATCAATATTTAGAAACCATATTTTAAACCATAACACTGAAAAGAACCCCCCCCACACTAAAAGAGTAGGAGGAATTTTCATTTATAACTTCAAAAACAATATTAATGATATACAAGCAGTGTTAATATACACATAAAATAATCATGCATCAAATTATACATACAAACTTAAATAAGTATTAGTGTCATACACCACTATAAAGGCATGATAATTGAAATCAAACTTATACCAAAACCAACTAACTCTCTCTGGTGATAAACACGTACCATCACCATCATACAGAATGTAACACAAACCCAAAAGAAAATTTAACAAGAAATTCATTTATATTGTCCATATTCCTAATATCTGCTTCTTCCAGATGGGGAGATTAGCTCGTATCTCTATATAATACCTTTCCCATACAGTAATAATCTATGTTTAATAATAATTTTAAACTCCTCTCCTATTGGGTTCAAACTTCAAACTCCAGTAAACTTAACGTTATACCAGAGAAAAGTATTTCCATAGCTGTACAAACGTGTTGTGTACAGTCATTTGAATTCATACTGTGTTTGCTTATGCAATTCTTGTTTTACAATTTGAAAAAGTTGTTCTAGTGAAATTACTTGTTGTTGTATAGAAAATCGGCATCTGCTTTGCCATATCCAATATTTTAATAATACGAATAGAGTTACCACACTACCTATATCCAGTTTACTCCAATGATCTGACAGAATACCCCAAACCAAAGAATTGTAATCTAAATATGTAAATGGTAATGTGACCCACTGAACCTTCACAAGGTTCCAAAATTCAACAATATATAGGCAATCAAAAAATAAATGTTGTATTGTTTCCAAGATTGTTGTACAGCATGGTCTGGGGCAGTAACATTCAGTCAATTCTTTATGTTTCAAGTTGTTTTTAACATTAATTTTCCCATGGGCTCCCAAACAGACTATATCCCAAAGTTTTGGTGGTATTCTTTTTTCCATTATCATCTAGCATATTTTCTGGTTTTTCTGATTCATTTCTGTCCTCAAAAGGTATGGATAGAAAAAAAGCATGCATCACTTGGTCATAAAACATTTGTATTGTACAGACGGAAAGGGTATGTTTATCTATTTGCCACTGTTTGATTTTATCTATCCCATATTTCAGATACTGGGGTAATTTATGTGTTTTTAAGGATTTGGAAAGTGGGGCCTCATCTGCCCATGAATTGAAAAAGAGCTGTAGTTTAGATTTTACACATTTTACCCATGGAGCTTTTAAAGATTTTAACAAAGGAACAAAACTGGTGAAAATGTAGATGCTAAAGAAAAAGACAATAGGGTTGGTCATACCCAGCCCTCCTTTTTTCCTTTCTAAGTAAGCAATACCTCGTTTAACTGGATTTTATCTACTCCCCCATACATATGAGATGAAAAGTCCAAGTATTTTCTTTTCTCTGTGTTTTGGGAAGGGAAATATGTGACTTATATATAAAAATGGGGGTTAAGTATGTTTTGATAACATAAATCTGTTTTAACTTAATCATGTTCCATTTGTTCCATTGAATCACCCTTTTTTCAGCTATCTCTATTTTATTATACCAGTTTAATTCAGCCATATCCCCAGGCCCAAATAGGATCCCTAGAATTCTTTGGGGTTCATACACTACTGGAATCCCTTGGAATAATGACAGAGTGATCAGTGGTTCCTATTAATAAACAAAAACTTTTACTTAAGTTCACTTCTGCTCTGGTATAGTTAGAAAAGTCTGAAAGTAGCCTCATTGCCTCAGCCCCTGATACTTGGTCTGCAACAGTTAATACAATATTGTCTGCATACATACAGATTTTTATTGGGGGACCTTTGTTGTTTTTACATCTTTGATTGTGTGAGACATATTGATCTGTCTAATAATGGGGTCTAAAGTTAAAATATAAAGAATGGGGCTAAGGGGGCACCCTTGCTACACCTCTCTATTTATCAATCTTTTAATACCAAAAAAAAAAGTAATAATGGGGCGATAGTAGCCGTTTCATAGTACACTTTTAACCACTGCTTAATCTAATTCTGTAAGTCAGTCTACATCTTTACAAAATATTCCTCTTCCCTTGCCCCCGGGTTGCAACTGGAAACAAACCATGGCTTAGTGTCCCTCTCCCAGTCACAAACTTTCAAATAAAAAAATAAATAAAAAAATTACATTCTGTGACCTTTGAAATGTTGTACAACAGCATTTTGAAAGGGGTGAAATTCTATACAGAACAATGCCCTACTATACAATATTATTCTATTCTATTCTATTCTCTGGATGGCATGAGAGGTTATGTGAGGAAGTAATCAGGGGATAACTTAAAGACCAATAAAACAAGGGGTTTGTTCACTCAAAGGGTAGTTTCAAGGTGGAATACAGCAGCACCAGATAGGGTGCAGTGCAGTAATGCTGGTCACAAAATGTTGCAGTGTACTCCAGGGAACAGTGTAATTCAATGGCAATTAAGTCCTTTTGTCATGTAGTATTTTGTGATATGTCACTTACTGCAAGTTACTGTATTGCATCATGGTTAACTCCACTGTACCTTACCCACGGACGTTGTATGCAATAAGAACCAATAGATGGGAAATAACATGGTCAACTCCATTTAGTACAAAGTAACAGGCAATTAAAATAGGCCTATTGCCTCCTTTTGTCTGTAAACTTTCTTATATTTTTATGTTTTTATGTTCTTGTACATTTCCTACTGCTACAAAATGCCACTTCTCACAGTCTTTTCAGCTAATGTACAGCATGACACTTCTGTGGGTTCTAGTCACAACATACAACTTCGCTCATCTTCTACATCTACAGCATTCCAAATTTAACGGCTCCCAAAACAAGTTCTAGTCAGAGTCAATATGGCTATGGAGAGCTTTTAAGAGTGGCAAGAGCAGTAAAAAGAATATGCAGTGTTCTTGCTACACTGGCATCAGCTGTAATACTACAGCAATTACAGTACTGTGCATGCGTGATACTTGCACATGTGCACCATGGTGGTGCTTACATGCTTACATAACTATTTGTAACAACCCAGTCCCCTCAGGTTACTAGAATCCCATTATTAGTAGTCTTAGGCAGGTAAGAAAAGGCAGCTGGTGTGGAGCTCATTAGGGGCTTTCTACATAATGACATCATTGTTTACTCAGCTAGCCCAAGTGAAGGATGATTATGCCATTTAAAACTGTCACAGCAGCATAATCATTTTAGAGTCAGCTGCTCTTGGGGAGCTTAGAATGTTCATCAGTAAGTTCAAGTGTGGCAGTCAGAGTTTGCAGGAGATCTGCCATTGGGGCTCTGTCAAAGGGAGACCTGGTATTTCTCACCCTAGTCTGTCAAAATCTTCAGTTTGCCTGCAGGACTCTTTAGTTTCGCTGCAGGGGTAGTGTGAGGGAATGCAGTTCTTATGGATCCAAGGGGAAATCTCCTGAAGTTCCTGAAGTTCACAGCTGACTTGAAGAACAATGAGTAGAATCTGACAGCTGCCAGAGAATGAAAGGTGCCTTTTGTTCTTTCCATGACTGGAAAGAAGGAACAACTAATCTGTGAGTACAGAATTTGAGACTGTTCTCTGAGGGAGTTGTCTGAGGTGTGTGTGCCCTAGATAAGGCTAGATCACACCAGTTAGAACCCCTTTCACTACAACTGTGCTGAATTTAAAGTTAAAGTTGGGAGTCTTTAACAATTATTTGGGGATTGGAGACTCATTTGGTGTAACCCTGAAAGAATGGTAGCGGTTGTTTGGGGCAAAGGGTGGGAGGAATGCCATCTGGAGTTTCAGGCAGGGCTAAGTGGTTTGTGAATGGGCACCACTGTTCCCTGGGCAAAGACCATGCACCAGAATGATATTAAAGTGTGTGGCACATCCCACAGATATACACTTTGGAAATGGAAATGTGTGGAAAATGTTTAAAGTGTGTGGCACATCCCACAGATATACACTTTGTGAGAGAGATAGAGATGTTTTTGTGGAAAGCAGTACTGCCTATCAAAGTGTTCTGCAAAAGAGAATGTGGCTGTATTGTAATGACAAACCTTTGGGGGACCACCCTTGCTTTAAGCAACATCTGTAAATAAAGCCATATTGCAAAATCCCAGTTACCACTTTGGGAATTCTGCCTGTTACTTCTTGTGTAAATGTTATTGGGGCCCCTCAGCCGTTATTTATTTATTAAAATTTCATGACTGGGTAGGCCCACTGGGCCCCGAAGGTCCCCTTTTCGGGGGTGACCCGGGATAATAATACATGGTTTAATACAGTGGAGAAACTTTAGGTCACAAGGTTATACAGGCATATGGTGGTTACAGACATAGTTATCATCATGACACAGTTTTGTCTTGGTGCTACATGGCATAGTATTATACATGGCATTGCATTTAGGATAAAGGGAACTAGGTGTCATGAATCTAGATGGGGTACCTGGGTCGGCTCACTTTTGGGAGGTTTGATGCAGAAGAGTGGGGTACTTTATGAGCCATGGCAGAGGCATGTGCTTATGTCAATCATATGAGCCTTAAGTCTGGTGTGAAAATTCCTAAGTGTGGAGGCCTCCTGCATCAGAGGAGGGAGCTTGTTCCACAGGCTGGGGGCTAGGCAAGAGAAAGATCTGCCACCAGCATTGGTCCTTACTCAGGGGACTTTCAGTAGGGTATGTTCTGATGTCCGTAGTTGCCTGGGGTTATTTTTAATTGCTATGGTTCCAGCTATGCTAGGTGGAGCGGAGAGTTTGAGTAGCTTTTAGGCCTGGACAAGCAAAGGGTATTGTAGGTGAGCAGTCAATGAGGGCCACCGGAGCTGGGCCAGTGTATCACAGTGGTGGCGTCTTGGGTGGTCCTGGGTAGTGAACTGAGCTACCTTGTTGTATTGGATTTGCATCCTGGAGACCTCTTGTTTAGCCATGCCCTGAATAATTGGAGCTGCGTAGGTCAGAGTAAGGAGCAGGACACTTGTGGCAATGGAGAGCTGGCCTCGGTGATGACCTGGTCCTTGAGTCAGTACAAGGTTCCAAGTTTGCGGTGTAGGGTTTTGGTGACCTGGTCTACATGGTCCTTGAAGGTGATTGACTGGTCAAGAGTAAGGCCTAAGTATTTTAGGGAGGGCACTACTTTGATGCTTTTGCCAGAGAGTGTGGTAAGTTGCAGGGATGTTGTCCTGTCGTGGCCCAAAGATCTATGCCTGAATAGCATCGCCTTGGTTTTGTCTGCATTGAGTACCATTCTGTTCTCACACAGCCATGTCTCTAGGGATGTGAGATCCTTTTGGAGGAGGGGACCTAGATCAGCCACAGCACGCAAGGATCGGTAGATGACAGTGTCATCAGCATACTGTACAACTGAGCTTTCCCCACAGTAGGTACTTAGTTCGTTGGTAAATAAGTTAGGTCTAGCATATACCTAGCATCCTCTTCCCTGGACCTGGTTATAAATAAAAAGGGTAATTTTAGTATGTACCCCCCTGTCTTGTAGATAATGAGCCTGGTGTATACTCCAGTACTAGGGGTGGTACCATGAGTGTAGTTCTGCCAAAAGAAAATCGCTTGCTATGTAGTTGGCAATAGTTCATTTAAGGGGGGGTACAAGCTAGCCAAAGGTGGTGTGAGGGTTACATACGTATGCACGGTACTCATGCATGCACACTTTAAGTCAGTGCCACCATAGCGATGATCGAAATTGCCTATTTCTCTATGGGGTCATATGAGTATAATATAAATGAATGTTTTGCCTCAGATCTTATATCCTTTACAAATGTTCAACAGGGCCCTTCCACTCTCATGGTTTGCGCAGATACACAGACGTATTAGCACCTTTATGTGGCAAGGAAAGAAAGTTAAGCAAAATTATCTTAAACTTACACGTCAGAAAATTGACGGAGGCCTTCAAGCCCCTGATTTCTATATATATTACTTAGCTATACATCTAGCGAGAATTATATTCTGGTTACATTCCCCAGAAGCTATCATAGAATCTACCTATTGTCCCTCCTGGGTCAGAATTGAACAGGTTTTATGTTTGGTGAATGGCATGGACCCTAAGACTCTTCCTTTTATTACCAGGAAGAATCTCCCTAAAGCCTTATAGGAAACACCATTGTATGCCTTACTTCATACTCAACATCAGTAAAATAATTTCCTTAAAGTAGATGCATACAGAGATATTGCCCAACCCCTTTTCTCTAATCCAAATTTTTTAATCTCAGGTAAGATAATTAAATGTCACCTTTTTTGGCCACAGATGGGAGTAAACAGTGTAGACCAACTTGTTAGAGATCAAAAAATGCTCTCCTTCAAAGAAGCCAAATCCATTTTCAAATGGTTTGCTAATCAAGTGTTTACATTTTTTCAAATAGCCCAGTTATTCGTGAAACATTTTGGTTCGGGAGTATGGAAAAGCTCCCTAATGTCAGCTGTTCTTCCATACGTAGAATCTACTCCTACATCTCACATTATATCCCATTCATTTAAATTTCTCCTAAAAGAAATAGCTATCCTAGAAGGCAAAAGGTCTTATTGGTAGGATAATATTTTAACATTGCATTCTCCCTTGAGGAATTGGCCCAGCATCTGGAAATACCTATATAAATACATTAAATGGGATAGGTACAGACTAATGCAATACTATATTAACCATAAGTTATACTATACACCATTTGAACTTCATCAAATGGGGGCTGCATCCTCCAGTCGATGTCCAAAATGTCAACATGCACCTGCTGATTTATTTCATATGTTATGGGCCTGCGATACTATTAACTCCTTCTGGATAGAGATTCAAAATCATCTTAATCCATTACTTATGGTTGCTGACAAATTTAATCTGGAAATTTGTATTCTGAGTGATTATAGGCAGATTCAGGGGTCACAACAGAGAGCCCATATGGCCTTAATTACTGCTTGTGCCAAGAAAATAATATTACGACATTGGTTAGATTCATCTACTCCCCTTTATTTACAGTGGTTCAAGGAAATCATGTTTGCCCTACAGGTAGAACTCATAATTGCAGGAATTAAGAATAGACTAGAAGCATACAAGCAAAGATGGGAAACACTCCATACTCTTATATTGGTACAATAGACCTAATCCATACCTACCTTTACTGGTGTTCTATATGATAGTTATATCCATTAGGTATAACCTCCTAGCCAGTACTTCAGATCTGTATTTTCATAACATTTTTTTTCTTTTTGTCCTATTATAAAACCAAGTGGCAGATTGAGATTGGGTGGGAGGAAGGGTAGGGGAAGAGGGGGGATACAGACAACTTAACCATATTGCAATTTGTTTCTTTTAGGCAGTTACATTTTACCGAATGCAATAAGTCATGTAACTGTATATTGCAAGATGTTCTCTACATAGCATTGTCATGTTGCCTGTTTCTGTATGTTGTTAAACATTTAAAATTAATAAAGTTTATGAAATGGTTAAAAAAAGTAAGCGCCACCATGTTGCACATGGCAGCCATCACTTCCGCAGTTGTGGAAAGGAAACACAGTGCAGCAGGAAGTGGGTATGTTTATGAGGCCCGCAGAGGGAAAGGGCTGCATGAATAGACACACTAGAAACTATACTGGAGCACTGTGGCAAAACATCAGACAGCAATCCAGTTATGTGCTTACACAGTGCTCTTATACAAATCTGATGATGGCATAACATCTGTGGAGCTTGGCCCACACAGTCATGAAAATCTGACTCAGCAGGAGACTATTAACAAGCTAGAGATCTGGTCTGGGATTTGCTCGTCATCACAGTCACTTTCTCATTCTTTTCTAAGCAGTAATTTCTGGTAAACGTGCCTTAATCATATTGATCTCTGTGCTGGTAGACTACTTCTGGTTTTCCCCTGATTGTATTAGGTGGGGGGTAGTAGCAGTCTTAAAGTGGTAGCTGGTGATGGTGGCATGCTCTAAAAAAAGTGTCCCCATGCTTGTCTGCACATTTTGGAAATGACCCCTTTTCTTATTTTTGCTGTAAAAAAACTGACCTCTTTAACACAAAAACAAGGAGTCAGTTAAGGCCTCCACCCCCACCCCTTTTCGCTTCAAGTGAGGAACGTGATTATGAGTTTGCATCAGATGTACAGTGGCAGCCATAGATGCATAATATTGTTAAAGAATAATCAACTGTGTATAAAAATGTTTTTTTTGAATGTGTGCTTTCGTAATGTTATGAATATCACTCCACCCATTTTGTACTCTGCCCCTGGATTTCTGTGCCCCAAAGTGCATTATTTTACATTTTTGTGTTCAGGACAAAATGGCTTTTCAAATGTGGGTAGTCACTAATCTAAATTCTTTATAGTTTTTTTTTTTAATTGGCGTCAGAAATGTGAATTTTGTAAAAACAAAATTGGAAATACAGGCAATAGGATTGTTATGCTTGGGTTATGCCCCCTATCACCCCACATACACCTCACACTGTATTTCTGGTCTATTGTACTGTAATACTGCTATTTTGCACTATGCTAATACTGATCATGCATGATTCATTATACCTCACTATAATACATTTATCTAGATTATGTTTGTCTTTTATAGATATTCCATATATTATCTACCTAATTACTGATAAGATGACTCAGAGGGGTCATCAGTGATTATTGTATACTTACATTCACATATAACTATATGTAGTGTATTTTACACTCAGATATGCCATGTAATAGGCCTGTCAGCAGTTCTCCTTGTCTCTGAGCAAGCTGACAGAGACAGAAGGCCTTTGTTATGTCTAATATTTTATATTGTACGTAAGTAAGAAATGTGCATGTAGTTTTAAACTGTCAGCATTTCTTTTGTCTAAGCTATAATGCTAATGGAAGCATTTTCTGTCTCATATGATACTCATTAGTAATTCTGTATCCTAAGTCATTTTCCATTGGAGAATGACTTAGGACCAATACATATTGTTTCTCATATCTGTAACTATGTTGTAATCTCTGTTGCTATGCTGTTATCTGTAGTATTTAGCCATCCACAACCCACTGTAGCTCTCTCGAGACACTACTGTAGCTGCTCTAGAAGGGCAGAGAGCTGGAGCATGGGGAGAGAGACAGAACAAGATCTTAGAAAACCTAAGATCTACAATTCTGGAGATTATGTACATTCTTCAGGAATGGTGAGAAACTCATCTCCCTTGTGATTTTCTCTGTCACATGCCTGGCGTAAGTAGCATAATAAACTTTATTAGCACTCCTTGCTTGTTTACAAATGTTTCTTGGCAGACTCCGAGACACAAGAATCTGTATTATTATTATTTTTATTGTTTATCCTACACACCAAGAGTGTTTAGACAACAGGATGAAGAAATGTTACAAAATATAAGGAATTCAGATTAGTGACTACTCTTATTTGAAGGGTCTTTTCATCCTGAACAACTTTCAGACTGGTTGTTTTTTGTGCATCTGGAATAGTTTTAAAGATATTTAGATTTGTTTGCAATGTGTGCACATTTGCTAAGAATTCTGCATGGTGCTTTAGGAAGATTCCTAATGAAAAGCAGTTTGGAGTTCTGTCTCCAATGTTCTAAACATACAATGCGTCTGAATGAGTTAAAGGGGACAGGAATTGATTTCTTATGTGCAGGTGTTTGAAATGTCTCTATTTTCATAAATTATATTCATACCTCTGAAGGATCTCTATTTAACTATGACTGGGTAACAGCTGAAGCTGTTAGTTGTGTTTTGTTTTAGTTTTAGAGTTATAGAATTGCTATTTAACACAACAGCAGATTAGGTAACAGTATCGCTGTGTTAGGTTTGGGTTTTGAATATGCACATATACTAGTCACTTGTTACAGAATTGCAGATACTGTATATCATGTTTAAGACAGTATAAGTTTGACTATTAATAAGTAAAATGGACTTGGTATACACAGAGTTTAAGAAAAATGTATCTGAACAGTACACTGTGTAACATTTGATTGACACCACTGTGTGAAATAGCTGGTGAGTGCTTAATTTACACTAGGATAGGTTGTCTTCTAACCTATTTTTTACTTAACACAGACATTTTCATATGCATAAGAATTTTAACATTATTTACTATGTATTGCTGAAAGAGTTACTGACACCTGAACGAAAACATTGAAAAACATAAGTAGGTAAAATTCTGCTTGTATTCCATATATATTCTAGATTTCTCCTCTCCATTATTTATTGCTGAGGAAATGAGCATGATTACATGATTTTTATCCCTTGCAGTTACTTTAAATTTAATCTACCTCTATAGATTACTCCCTACTTCAAGTCATAATGCTCTGTTGTGATATCACAATCTGTTGCCATGAGAGTAACTGTGATGTCACAAGCAGTGCATTATGACCCCAGGTAGGGAGACAGCAACAGAACTAGATGAACTCTTCAAGAGCAAAAATTCTGTTTTCATGCAGTTGACCTCAGCAATAAATAACGGGGAGGAGGAATAAATAACTAATGTGAAATACAACCTGAACTTTATTTAAATATTATGTTTTGTTAAAGTTCTTCTGAAGTTGTCAGCTGCTCTTTAAGCTTATTTTTCATTGTGTTTTTTAATCATTGTCTTTACGAATGCTAGCACAGACTCACACAGAGGGATTTTAAAATTAAGCTTCATTTGGCATATAGCTTTTCTCAGGGAGTGAACTTTCAAGTCAGTGTCATTTGGCCTTGGGATAGCTTTCTTTTGATGGAACTTTTGCTGTCTTTATATGGGTATGTTGTTTTTCTGAATGCAATTTTAACCAACAGGGTCCTTAGCAACTTTTCATATGTTGTTTTTGTATGATCTGGGTTTTAGGAAAGTATGTTCTTCTAAAATAACTGCCAGTGTTTTCTGATGAAGGATTCTGTGTAATCCAAAAGCTAAAAGCATGTGTTCTTTTGTAACAACTCTGTTGGTCCAATAAAAGGTTGCCCACCTCCAGGCTGAACTAGCAAGGACTAAGGAGGCCTTCCCCTTCCAAAGAGCACCACAGCCACAACCACTGCCTCAGAGGTTGCCAAGTATGAAGAGCAGTTGGACCACAGTGGGTTCTGGGAGGGTGCGGGTGGTGGACCAGAGGCAAAGCCCCCTAGTTGTACCTCTACACAAATCATATGCCATTCTGGCAGAGCAAGGTTCCTCTATGATGGCACCCTCAGTTGAGACCCAGAAGAAAGCTGAGGACAACCACAAGAAAGACCCACAAAAGGGTGGCAGGGAACACCACAGGGGAAGGAAACAGCTTCTGATAGGGGACTCTATTGTTAGGGGGTAAACCTGGGAAAGGGAGAGGAGAAGGAAGTAGGGTGCCTGCCTGGTGCCATGGCTTGGAATGACAGGAAGCGAATCCTCAGGATTGCAGAAGCAGCATCACAGGAGAGGGAGCTAGATATCATAGTCCACCTTGGGACAAATGACCTAGCTAGGCATGGGATCAGTGCAGGGCAGAATGAATTTGTGGAGTTGGGAAGGGGCCTCAGATGGGTAGCATGCACGGTAACCTTCTCAGAGGTGCTACCAGTCCATGGCAGGAGTGAGGCTAGGGTACTGCACACCAATGCAGTTTAATGAATGGTTGAAAACTGGTGCAGAGCACAGGGCTTTGGCTTCATTGGGGACTGGGGAGGTCGCCTGGAGAGATAAAGGTCTATACTGGCATGATGGTCTGCATCTGTCCATGAAGGGAACCAAGCTCCTAGGTGATAGGTTTAAATGCTTTCTTGGCAAGCTTTTAAACTAGCCAAGGGGGGAGGTACTGATAAGAGGCAGGAAATTTCAAGCCTCCCCCCACAAAACATGGCAGGTAGTAAGGTAAACACTGAGCTACAGAGCTCAGCTCAGGGCAGGACAGTGGTAAATGGAAAAATAGACAAGGACAGTAAGAGCAGGGATGGGGAAAAAAGGATAAAGCCAACATTAAATGGAGGGCAATGAGTACCAATGCCACTAGCCTGGGAAACAAGCTTCCTGAGCTAGTAGCCCTGATGGAAGATGAACCGCTGGATATTGTGGCAGTCACGGAAACATGGTACACCGAGAACCATGATTGGGATGTCAACATACCAGGGTACACAATCTACAGAAGGGACAGGGAAGGTAAAAGAGGAGGTGGAGTAGCTCTATACATAAGGGAAGGGATCAAAGCTACAGAACTAAAAAGTAAAGGGGAGGACAAGAGGCACTCTGGGTCACCTTGGAGACAGGGAATGGCATCACAATCCGCACAGGGGTTGTATACAGACCCCCGTCTCAAGGGGAGGAAATGAACAACAAAATGATAGAGGACATTCTCAAAATGGCTGAAAAAGGGGAGATACTGTTGATGGGGGCCTGAATATGCCAGATGTTAACTGGATAACAGGTACTGCAGCCACATGCAAAAGCAGGGTCATTCTCGATGCCCTGCAGGGGGCAGACCTTAGACAGCTTGTGTTGGAACCCACTCGGGAGGGAGCAATATTAGACCTGGTACTCTCAAATGGAGAGATGATCACAAATTTAGAAGTCAGTAGACATCTGGGAGCAAGCGACAACTGCACAGTGTGCTTCACAATGAGCACAACCATGGAGATAAGCCATACAAAAACAAGGATACTGAACTTCAGAAGAGCTGACTTTGGCAAAATGGGTGAATACCTGAAAAATGCACTAGCAAATGACCAAAAAGGAGGGGTGGAAGAACAATGGCGAAAAATCAAAACTGCCATCATAGAGGCAACAAGCCTTTGTGTGAAACAAATAAAGAAAACAAAGCGGAGTAAAAAACCACTATGGTTTTCAAATGAGGTGGCAGGGAAGGTTAAGGAGAAAAAGGCTGCATTCAAAAAGTATAAGGAATCACAGAAGGAGCATGACAGGGAACTGTATCAATTAAAGCAGAAAGAAGTGGGGAAGGCAGTCAGACTAGCAAAGACCCAAACAGAAGAAAAAATAGCCAACTCAGTTAAGAAGGGGAATAAAACCTTTTATAGGTACATTAAAGAGCATAGAAAGGTTAAGAGAGGGATAGTGAAGATTAATAAAGGAGAGGGGAGGTGGGCAGAGGGAGACAGTGAAAAGGCAGAGAAACTGAATGAATACTTTTGCTCAGTATTCACAAAAGAAGATGAGGAAGAGTTACCTAAACTAGACAATAGAAGCACTCTGGGTAGGGGGGTTGACACCAGTCCATTCACAGAAGAAAGAGTCCTGAAAGAACTCCTAAAACTCAAGGTGGACAAAGCAATGGGGCCTGACGGGATTCACCCCAGAATCCTAAAAGAACTAAGGGAGGACCTAGTGACACCACTGACCACGATTTTTAAATGATCATGGCAGGATGGGGCGGTACCTGAGGACTGGAGGAGAGCAGATGTGATTCCCCTTCACAAAAGTGGGAGCAAGGCAGAAGCAGGAAACTACAGACCTGTAAGTTTGACCTCAGTGGTAAGGAAAATGATGGAATCACTTCTGAAAGAAAGAAATTGTTGAGTACCTAGAGGCCAGCAGGGCACAGGACCCAAAGCAGCATGGATTTACAGCAGGAAGGTCATGTCAGATGAATCTAATTGACTTCTTCAACTGAGTGACCAAAGTAATAGACCAGGGAGGGGCTGTGGATATGGCCTACCTAGACTTTAGCAAGGCATTTGACACAGTCCCGCACAAAAGATTAATAATCAAGTTAGCCAGCCTGGGAGTGGGTCCCAGGGTGGTAGCCTGGGTAGCAAACTGGCTGCACAACAGGCACAGAAGGTAATAGTGAATGGAACACATTCCGAAGAAAGGGGGGTTACTGGTGGAGTACCTCAGGGCTCAGTACTGGGTCCAGTCCTCCTTAACATCTTTATAGGTGACATTGCAGAGGGTCTGGAAGGAAAGGTATGCCTCTTTGCAGATGACACAAAGATCTGTAACAGAGTTGATACACAAGGGGGGTAGAAAAGATGAGAAGGGACTTGGCAAGGTTGGAAGAATGGTCAGACATGTGGCAACTTAGATTCAATACAAAGAAGTGCAAAGTAATGCACCTGGGAAACAAAAAACAGTTGAAGTGTACACAATAGCAGGGGAGGTACTAACAACAACAAAAATGAAAAGGGGTAGTCATATCAGATGACCTAAAGGGTGGATAAGCAATGTGAAAAGTCGTTAAGAAGAGCCAGGGGGATACTGGGATGCATAGGAAGGGACATCACAAGTAGAAAAAGGGAAGTGGTTATCCCTCTGTACAGACAGTTGGTGAGACCCCATCTGGAGTACTGTGTGCAGTTTTGGAGACCTCATCTACGCAAGGACATAGACAGGATGGAAGCAGTCCAGAGGAGGGCAACTAAAATGGTGCAGGGTCTTCAGCAGAAGCCATATGAAGAGAGACTGAGAGAGCTTAATATGTAAACTCTTGATGAAAGGAGGGACAGGGGGGACATGATAGAAACATTCAAGTATCTCTAGGGAATCAACAAAGTCCAGGAGGGTAGCATCTTTCAGAAAAAGAGATGTGTAAGAACAAGGTGGCACAATTTAAAGATAGAGGGGGGATGGCTCAGGGGTAATGTGAGGAAATTTTTTTTCATGGAGAGGGTGGTGGATACATGGAACAGCCTTCCGGGGGAGGTTGTTGGGTCTAAAACAGTGGAGGAATTCAAACATGCATGGGACAGACACAAGGCGATTATAGTTGAGGGTTGCAAGAAGTAGGCTGTTGGTTAACTAGAATCTGCAGCTTATCCAGTAGGTAGGGAAATCGGCAGACTGGGTGGGCCAAGTGGTCCTAATCTGCCGTCAAAGTCTATGTTTCTATGTTTCTAAAATGATATATCTGTAGGCTCTACCCACAGCAATAAAAACAACAGAAGACAAAATGTCTCTGTACTCTATCATTTTCAGTCTAAGCTGTATCAGAAATACAAGCATATTTTAAAAGGCAATGGGCCAGATATTCAAAGCTTTGCACAGTCCGCAAACAATTTGATGGGAATAGTGCAGAATTAGCGCGGGTCTGCCATATTCAAAAGGCTAACTAGCGTGGGCAAACAGCAGTAGTGCCGGGCTAAGTGATATGCAAGGGGCATAGTGAACATGAATAAATTTGCTATGAGATATTCGGTGACTAGCGCCGTGCTAAGGTGTTTAGCATGACATAGCATGACCCGTAGCATGATACAATTTACCACTCAGGAAAAGCTGGTCTTAACCCTGGGCAAACAGCTTTGCGCGGTGCCATCTCCGCATTAGTGCAGCTTGCATGGCCCTAACATACGAGTATGACACTTTGAAACTGCCAAACGTGGAGGACACATGCTGCTCACTGATGGTACCACCATGATGCCATCAGCTACCACCAGTACGAGCCAAGCACAGACAGTGAGGGGTGAGCTGACCCACAGGGGACAGCATGGTAGTGTGGCCATATAGCACACACTTGCAGACCATACGTCCGTGGTGCATAACAGATGTCTGCACATACATGCAGAACTGTGGGCATGGTGGCCAGTGAGGGGAGGGCGTATGGGTGGCCAGACCTCACCACAGCCCAGGAGTGGCCACAAGACTGGGACACATCACTCAGTGCACATGGGCCAGTAGTGGGATTACTCTACCACCTGTGTGCCTGTTAGATCCTACGTGCCCCCCCCCAGCCACCTACCACACAACTGTACAGATGTCACAGCACACACTGCCGGCCATGTACATGACACTGTGTGCATCCCATGCCACAGGTGCAGCATCTGTGGATCACACAACAGCGTGATAGTAATGTCCACTGTCAGTAATTACCTGCAAGCTGTGGCTGTCACTGTGTACAGTGCAGTGGTAATCACTGCCCTACATACCATAATCAGTGTCATGTCCCTCACACTACCAGCCCTCTTGCTACTGTAGTATCTGCTGTGCACTGTAGCATGACCTACAGTGTGAAGGTTGCATGCAGCACTACCACCACCTGTGCCTATGCTGTGTTGTCCCCTGGGGTATGATATGCTATGCTGTGCTATACTGTTTACATGAAGCCTGCAGTTATCATCATGCACTGCCTTACTGACCTACAGGTGGAGCTGCGGTTGGACCTGGCCAGCTCCTCTACCTCCAGGTTGACCTACAGGTGTAGCTGTGGGACCCTGCAGTAATGCTGTGCAAACTGCATGCAAATCAGGGCATGATGAGATGCTAATGTGGTTGTTTGCCCAGAAACTAAGTAGGCTCATTTGCATGTCACTTTTGAATATGGCGAAGTTTAGCATGGGGCTAACGTGTTTGCACCCGGCAAACCACTTAGCTCCATGCTAAAGCAGAGCTAATGTGTTAGCGTGGCACTAACAGTTCGGGGAATTTTATACAGTTTTGATCACTGTTTTTTCATATGTGCTGCTGCCTGCAGCTGTACTGGGTCCATGCATTTGTCAGAACACACATTGGCCACATAGTTTCTCTCTACTTACACTCTTATCACTGTGCACTGTGTTGTTGCTGTGGCTTGCACGTCCTGATTGTTGTATTCAGTGCTGTCTTATTCCAGGGCTACGTTTGCCCTGCACTTCCAGCCCAGTTTGCATGGCCTCATTTCCATGCTATATTCAGAAGCTGTTTGCCCTGGGCTATTCTTTTTGAATATAGCTTGTTTTGTGCTCCAGGTTAAGTTTGCATGCCAGGCAGTGTTAACTTAACCCAGGGCAAAGCTTTGAATATCTGGCCCAATGTCTTTTCTGGTGAAGCCTGGTTCAGCCCAACTTGCATACCCATGATGCCTTTCCTTGGAAATAAGGCTGAATGTACGCGTATGGTTTGGAGAGATAAACACAAATAAATAATCTGGATATTTCTTCTCTCCCAGCATTCTTTAATCAATTCCATATCCTGCTTCCCTGTAAACTGCCTCTGTAGCATGTTCACTCTGAGTGGTTCTAAATAGATATTCCTCAGGGGTCTGACAAGGTGCTGGGTTGAGATAATCACTTCAGTATGATGAGGAGTCCCAATGAGGACAAATCACATGTTTATACATTCTCAGCTTAATCTGGATCAGACATACAAGCCTGTTTTAAAAGGCAATGACTGCTTTGGTGAAGCTTTGTCAGCCTGACTTCCACATAGATTTGCATACTCATGATATCTTGCTTTGGGATCGAGGCTTGAAAATACATAGAGCATAACCTCAATTATCCAAATCACCTGGGAGATATCCAAATTGTTTGCAAAATCGAGAGGTTCAGATAATCAAGGTTACATTGATTTCAATGGTACACTGTGCACTAGCATTAAACATAGCACCATAGGAACAAAACCAAGGAATTCAGTGATTGATTTAATGCTGTAATGTTTTAATGAGTAACTAAATGAGTTAAATTTAAATCAGCAAACACATTCCCAGAAGTACCAATGTACTAAAACTATTTAAAAAAGTCAGTTATAGCTTTCTGTATTGAGCACTCATTTAGTTTATGAATAGCCTTCTGTCTGAGCTACTGGTAATCTCCACCTACTTGACTCTCCAGCCACTAAATGCAGGTGTCAAAAGCGGCGACTGCTTCTCCTGCTGTCAGTAATGGAGTTGAGGAGCTGCAGTCTTTATCATTTTCACCCTGGGTCACCACATCGACAGCACTGTCTTCCATAGCAATAGCTACAATGTTGGTTTCAGATAGATCACCGTAGCCCTCGTCATTCTCATCGAACTGCAGCCAATCATTGAACTCCTCTGGTCTGAGGCCAAGGGTTGCCACTAGTTGCTGTAGCGCATTGGTTGTCTCAGCTTCTTTCTGGACTTGCACAGTGTCAGTGACAGGTGAAAGGATTTGTGACCACTGCCCGCATTTCTCAATTGTATTTCTCCTGACAGCAGTCCATGACTCTCCTAGCAGGTAACATGCATCTTTGACGTTCAGTTTTTTTATGCTGTCAGAGAGGTTATTCTTGATTTTTGTCAGACAAGACATGGCTCAGCAGTTTGTCCCTGTAGATTCTCTTTAGGGTGGCAAGGACACCTTAGTAGATTGGCTGCAACTTAGCGGTTGTTTTCAGTGGTGGAAAAATACACCACACTGAGTCATCTTCAGTTTTTAAACAGTCTGCACCAGGATGTGTTATTATCAAGGAGCAAGATGGCTCATGGGGGGAGTCTGAGGGCATGAAGGTGGTATTTTACAGAGGGGACAAAGTCTTGAAAAAGAAACTGGCTTTGAAGATGCCAGCATTCATCCAAGGCACTGCTTTGTGCCCTGTACAACACCAACAAGATTTCTAAGTTGCAGTGCTTAAAGCACTATGGTCGCAACAATTTGCTGATGACCAGTCATTTCACTTTATGGGTGCCAGTGGCATTTGTGCATCCCAGAATCATCAGCCTTTCTTTATTTTTTTTTTGTGGCCGGTGGCAAACTTTTGTGAGGCATTGGCAAGGACCTTTTCAGGCAGCATCTTCCAACAGACGCCGGTTTCATTGGCATTATAAATTGCCTCTGGTGACAGACCCTCCTCGGACATAAGCAAGCACTGTCTGTCTTAGAAGGGGGCAATTGAGGAGTTGGCATTTGACAGCAGCTCTCCAGACAGTCAACTGCCATATGCCATGACTTGTTTTAAATGACTGAAACCAGCCCTCATTGGCAGTGAAGCATTCATCATGCCCATTTATTTCTCCATGAAATTGAAGAGCCTTTTATTTGATTATCGGGCCAGAGATGGGTGTCCCCAGGACCTGGTTCTGTACAAACCACAGATACAAGACTCGGTCAAGTTGTTCATCCTTGCATTTTTTCATGGTTTTCTGTTGATCTGTGGCTTGACTCTGCTCCATAGCTATGGCATACTCTCTAAGTTTATCTTTTGCCTTACTGATGTCGGACATGGTTGACTTGCTGACACCAAACATTTGTGCTACCTCAAATGCTTTCTGCCCTCGTTCAAGGCATTCCAGGATGAGTATCTTTTGCCCAATATCCAGCACACATCATTTGCATTTTGCTGCCCCGCTCAGCCATTGTAATGCTGACAAATGATTGCAAACAGCAATATAACAGCCTGTGTCTACCTGGCCTTAAGTACTTAAGTGCTGATCCTTTGATTGCATGACTGGAACAGCTTACATTAAGCAGCCGCTAATTGCCGCTAATTGACAGTTACTGGTACAGCATGTTAAGATGGCTAAACAGGGCTCAGACTTGGGGGACAAGTCACTGGTTTGGTTAAAATAGAGATCCAAATAATTGAGGTCCAGATAATTGAAGTTATACTGTATATGGTTTGGAGAGAGGCACCAACAAATGGATATTTCTCCTCTCCTAGCATCCTTTTACAAATCCCATATTCTTCTTTCCCTGTAAACCGCATCTCTAATATGCTCACTCCAAGTGTTCTTAATAAACATGCAGTTTCTCACATCTACAGCTACTGTATTCCACTTCTCATGGCTCCCACAGCTACAATAGACCACTCATCATACATTCTACAGTTACAGTATACCCTGTCTTACAGCTTCTACAGCCACAGCCTGCAACTTCTCACTTCTTGTACAGCTGCAGCATGCTACTGCTTATGGCTCCAACAGCTACAGTGTGTCAGTTCTCATAGCCACAAGAGAACACATCTCAAAATTCCGTTTCTCACAGTTCCCACAGATGCAATATGCAATTCCCCATAAATTCTACAGTCGCAGCATGCCCCTTCTTACAGCTTCTAGAGCCACAGCCTGTAGTTCCTCACTTTTTGACAGGTACAGCATGCCACTGCTCATGGCTCCAACAGCTACAGCATGTCAGTTCTCACAGCCACAAGAGAACACATCTCACAAAGAAGTACAAAATCACTCATACCCCTATAATGCAAAGCATCTTGGGCTGTATATGCAAATCACCACAAAATATTATGCTGGTTCAACTTTAAGCAGAAATGCATGGTGCCAAAAGGCCTCTCACACAGTCTGCAAAGGGTGCCAACAGAAGACACAGACACATGTTTCATTCTACCAGGACTTATCAGTGTGCCTCATCTGTATGACACCCCAGTTGAATGAACCAGCTACCCTAAGTTGTTCTGTCTGGGTTGGGTTGTGGTGAGCCCAATAAAAACAAAAAACAAGCTAAAAGACAAAGAACCTTAGTGCCCAAGCACTGAAGCAAGGGTTACCCTAAAGAGCATTGGCCAGGAAGCCAAGTTTCAAAGAAATACAAAGTCACACATACCCCTTTAATGCAAAGCATCATGGGCTGTATATGCAAATCATCACAAAATATTATGCTAGTACAACTTTAAGCAGAAATGTATGGTGCCGAAAGGCCTCTCACACACTAGATGCTTGGGCACTAATGTTCTTTGTCTTTTAGCTTGTTTTTTTAATTTTATTGGGCTTACCGTGACCCAACCCAGATAGACCAACTTAGGGTAGCTGGTTCATTCCACCAGGGTGTCATACAGTAAAGGCATGCTCATGAGTCCCGGTAGGACGAAACACATGTCTGTGTCTTCTGTTGGCACCCTTTGCAGACTGTGTGAGAGGCCTTTCGGCACCATGCATTTCTGCTTAAAGTTGAACCAGCATAATATTTTGTGGTGATTTGCATTATAGGGGTATGTGGGATATTTGTATTTCTTTGAAACTTGGCTTCCTGGCCAATGCCCTTTGGGGTAACCCTTGCCTCAGTACATTTCACAAATCCCACTGCAAGAGCATCCGCCCAAAAGCTTCTAAGATTACAGCATGACACATCTCACAACGTTTAGGATCACAGCATGCAACATTTTACTTCTTCCACAACTTTCCAGTATGCCACGTCATACAGCTCTAACAGCTACAGCATTTCTTCTGTCACAAATGCAAGGAAACAGAACTCACAGCTCCTGCTGCTACAGCTGACCACTTCCCACAGCTTGTATAGCTACAGCATGCCACTGTAGCTGAGAACTTTACAGATTGTTGCTTCTCACCACTGTAAGTGCTACAATATGCTACTTGTCCTAGTTTTAAACCTTGAGGTTTTGGTGACATGTTGGAACCTCTCAAGCATTGCTCTTGAGGTTCACATGTCACCAAAACCTCTCCATGGTATTATACAGAGAATAATGGATGGGTAGGTGGTTATAATGAGGATTTTATACCCCCCTGAGGGGTGGGATGCCACATAAACCCTAAGAGCGAAACTCGAGGGGCTTATTAGGGCAGCCCACCCTGAGGGTGTGTGTACAATCCGAGTTTTACACGCCTACCCAGTCTTTATTTTGTATAATTGCTGTGGATAATTTTTTCACCATAGCAATTATACAAAATAAATGTATATCTATATGGAGCTGAGCCACGGACCGTTGTGATTTCAGCACGGTCCATACAAGCTCGGCTCCTGACGTAAAGCACTGTTTACATTGTTTTTATTTCTGTCAGAAAAAAAACCTTTTTCTGTGCCCAGTCATATATTTGTTTAAAAAAGAAGAAGAACTTACCTCTGACGCCCACTGTCAGTGAAGTGCAGAACGTTGAGGAGCGGGACAGCAGAGGATGTGCAGAGCTGAAGAAGATCACAGCCAGCACATGTGCTGAGCAAGGGAAACTGAGCACGTGTTGGTCATTATAACCAGCTGGTTATCATAATACACAGTCCCCTATCTATTATTCTATTTGTTATAATACTGCTGAGTATCCCATTAGTTCAAAAATGAGGTCAGGTCAGATCTGTCATTTAGTCCTGATGGTTCTGCGGCTTTCAATTTAAAAATCCACCACGCCTCTCTTCTGAGCAATTTGTTGTCCAGATCCCCCCTCTAGGTTACAGCCTAGGTTTTTATATACTCCACCAGAACAGAGTGCTAAAATGCCCAGAAATGGACAGGACCCCTACAGAATTTGAAAAAAAAAATTTCTGTTTATTTGAAGTGTCAAGATGCTATCAAACAAGAACATGTCAGTCTCACTAGGCTACTTTACCCTGTGCTTTGATCAATACAGCTTCCTTAGGGAGTGTACCCAGAAGTTGTAGCAACCTGTTTTTAAGTCAAGTTAGTGATGATATCTATTATCCTCCATTTCATCTGACAATATTTTATTTGTTTATTGAATACTAGGATTACAAAATACCTTTGAAGCGAAGGTTCATTGATAAAGCCTCTGCGTCACAGCACACACAGTAAAAACAAAACAATGTTTTGAGAAACAGTTACAAGCAAAATCAAAATGAAAAATAGCGTCATGGTACAGGGAACAGTGGGCAAAGATAGGAATTGCTATGGTAGGGCTAAGGGAGGACGAGTGGAGGCAGTCACTGAAGTGACATTGACGTAGTATAAGTGCAAGTGGCTACAGTAAGTGCAAGAAGTGGCCTGAGTGTATAGGGAATAAAGGGTGCAGGGGAGAGAGAAAGGAGGAGATGAGGGGAAAATGGTTGTGGGAAACAAGGAAGAAGAGAGGGGGAGGAACATGGGGTATGGAAAAGGAGGAAGAAAAGGGTGATCAGGGAGGGGGAAGGCAAAATGGATGAAGACAGAGGGAGTGGGGAGTAAGGAGAGAGGGACAAATAAGCACTGCTGGGGTGGTGGAGGGAAGGGGAAGATAAGTGGGACGGGCGACTGATTAGAGAGGAAAGGGGATGGTCTGGGGGGTAAGGGAGGAAAGGTATGGGAGGGCAGACTAAGAAAGGGAGAGCATTAATTGTCATTTTCCAAATTCTCTAATTCATGTTAAATACGTTTTCTTTAAGAAATCGGCCACTGAACCTGGTATGTGTATAAAAAGAGAGAAAGCAGAAGAAGATTTCAGTAGGTAGATGTAAGTCTACATTCCTTCAAAGCAACCACTCAAACGCCCCAATCACCCTGTAGTCTGGCAAATTGCCTTTGGTCTCTGAGGATCTAAGTAGTCAGTTGTGCTCACAGCTAAAGTTAGTGTGATTACTGGAAAAATGGAGAATTACATTAAAAGAATAGTTATTAGAACACTCAAGACATTAACATCCTACCTGTATCATTTTCTTTTCATATCTAATGGTTTTTGTGTGAGGAACTCACAAAATCTAATTTCTGAGACTTCTTGTGAGGGGGCAGGAGGGGGGTGAAAGTGTTTGATGTCCTGGAGTAGGCTTTTCTATACCCTAAAGAAGGAAAAACTGTGGTCCCTCCATCCTTACTCTTAATGGGATTTGCATTTGCTAATGAATTTTCAGGATCTGTTCTCTCCATTGCCCTCATATGTTCTCCACCCTTGTTTTGAGACTCTGCTTAGTTTTCCCCACATAAAATGAATTACACAAGCAGCTAGGTAGATATGTAATGCCCGTGGAGTCACAATCGATTCATTCTCTGATGTCAAAAAGTTCCATCTGCTCCTTCCACGGTACTGAATGTTCTTGATTTCTTAATGACAGGACAATATTTGCACTTCCCACACTAGTGGGTTCCCACTGGAAGTTCCAGTAGCCAGGTACTTTTAAAGGATGTCCTAAAATAACTCAAACTGACCAGGTCCCCTATGTTTTTCCCCTTCTGAAAACCATTCTTGGGATATATTTGCACCTCTCTCAAACATACTAACATACTAAAATGCCAGCAGAATAGGCCTAACGGTCTTGCACCTCTGCTTAATTGGTCAGCCCCCACCCTGGGAGCTGACCTTGCTGCCCGCCTTGCCTTCTCTGGCTTCTCCCTTTCCAGTTCCGGATATTCTCGCTGCATTGGATTTTGCTTCCAGAACCCTTCCCCTGTACCTGTCCCACCCCCTCTTGAACCCCTCCACCATCTCTGCCTCCACCAGCTCCCTAGGCAGTGCATTCCATGGCTCCACCACCCTCTCAGTGAAGAGGCACCTCCTCCTCCTCCTTTCTCCCCTGAATCTTCCCCCCTCCAGCTTCCACGCATGCCTTCTAGTGACCCCCTCCTCCTTCCTTCGAAGCACCCTGACTGCTCCTCCCCTATTTACCCCCTTCATGTACCTGAACACTGTTATCATGTCCCCCTGGTCCCTTCTCTCTTCCAATGTGTACATATTTAGCTCTTTGAGCTTCTCCTCATGGGTCCTGTCCCCCAGGCCCAAAATCATTTTGGTTGCCCTCCTCTGGACCCTCTCCAGGAGTTTAATGTCCCTCTTTAAGTGTGGCCTCCAAAACTGCATGCAGTACTCGAGGTGTGGCCTCACCAAGCAGTTATACAGAGGGAGTATCACTTCCCTCCTTCTGGAGGTGATCCCCCTAGTGATGCATCCCAGCATCCTGTTGGCCTTGGCTGCTGCCCTCCTACAAGTCTCTGAGATGTTCATCTTGACATTCACCACCACCCCCAGGTCCCTCTCAGCCACTGAGACTTGTAGCATCCCCCCCCAAGGGTGTACACTTGGCCTGGGTTTCTGACTTCCAGGTGCAGTACCTTGCATTTCCCTGCATTGAACCCCAGCTTCCACTTTCTAGACCATCTTTCCAGAGCCTCCAGGTCCCCCTGTAGGGCCACCCTCCCCTCCCTCCCATCCACCACCGCCCCCAGTTCTGAGTCATCTGCAAAGAGACTCATCTCAATCCTGATACCTGTCCTTATGTCAGAAACAAAGGTGTTGAACAGGAGGGGCCCAAGGACTGATCCCTGTGGGACCCCGCTAATGACCCTCCTTGGGGATGAGACTATCCTGCCAACTATGACCCTCTGGGTGCAGTCCTGGAGCCAATTGCCTATCCATCTGATCATCTGGTTCCCCACCCCCATTTCTCCCAGCTTATCCAACAGGCCCTTGTGAGGAACAGAGTCAAATACCTTGCTGAAGTCTAGAAAGAAGATGTCCACTGGTCTACCCAGGCCCAAGGCACTCATCACCCAGTCATTGAACTCCACAAGGTTTGTCTGACATGATTTCCCCATGACAAATCCATGCTGTCTATTGTCCAGGCACCCTGACTTTTCCAGGTCCTCCCCTAGCCTCTCCTTGACAATGCCCTCCATCACCTTGCCCACCACTGATGTCAGGCTGACAGACCTGTAGTTCTTTGCCACCTCCCTTGATTTCCCCTTGTGGATAGGCACTATATGCGCCACCTTCCAGTCCTGGGGCACCTACCCTGTCCTCAGAGAGATGGTGAAAAGCTCCACCAGGGGTTTCACCAGGACATCCGCAAGTTCCTTCAGCACTCTGGGATGTAATTTATCCTGCCCGTGTGCTTCTGTCTTAAGGGACCTGAAGGCTTCCCTCACTCTCTCTGCTGTGATTTCCACTTCCGCTACCGCTTCTCCCTGCTTACCCTTCCCCTCTTCTGCCAGTGATGCCTCCCCCTCTCTCCAGATCCGTCGATCAGTAAGGGTCCCCCCCAAGTATCACTGTCTCCTCCCATGTATGATGCAGCACCCCCATTTTCCTTGGTGAAAACTGAGGTGAAGTACTCATTTAGTACCTCAGCCTGATTCCTCGGGTCTTGTGCCCATCTCTCCCCTGTTTTAATCCTGCTAATCTGCCCCTTCACCCTTCGTTTTTCCCCAATGTATCTAAAGAACCCCTTGTTCCCTCTCCTAATTTCCCTGGCCAGGTTCTGCTCCTTTCTTGCCTTAGCCACCCTCATCACCCTAGTGGCCCTTCTAGCCATCAGCTCATACTCCCTTCAATCCCTTTCACTCCTTGAGCACTTGAATTGCCTATAGGCTGCCTTCTTTTCCCGCACCACCTCCTGGACCTCCCTGATCCACCAGCAGGGTTTTCAGGCCCTACTGCATTTTCGTCTTACTCTTGCACAGGTGCTGGTAGCATCCTGCACCCCTCTCCTGATGATTTCCCACCTACTATCAACGTCCATGTCTGACCCAATCACATCCAAATGCTCCTTAAGGATCCTTTTCATTTCCTTGAAATCTGCCCCCCTGATGTCAGTTACCTCCGTCTTTGTGCAGCCTTCTACCCCTCCTAGGTCCAGGCAGAACTAGACCGTGACATGGTCACTCCCCTCCAATGGGTCCCTTACCTCCAGGCCTCCAATCTGGTCACTGTCTGCCAGGACCACATCCAGTACCTGTGCCTCCCTGGTCGGTTCCCCCCACCTGCTGAGTTAGGAATGCGTCTTGAAAGACATCCAACAACCTCTGTTTCCTGGCCACCGAGGATGTCATAGTCTCCCAGTCTGTTCCTGGCATGTTTAAGTCCCCCAACACCACCACCCTTCCCCTGCCCAATCTGCAGTATCTCCCAACATCTGCCACCAGACTCTCCTCCAGCTCCTTCACCAGTGCAGGGGGTTTATACAACACTCTTATTTTTACTCTCTTGCCCCCCCTTGTTGTCAAAGTGACCCAAATTGCCTCCACGGTTCCCTCTGCCTCCTCTACTCCCCCTATGCCAATGCAGTTTTTGACTATCATTGCTACCCCTCCTCCCCTTCCCTCCCCCTGTCCTTCCTGAACATAGTGTAACCCTCCAGGTTCAGGTCCCAGTCATGTCCTGCGGTGGCCCAGGTCTCAGTGACCACTGCCACATCCACCACTCCCTCAGTTAGCATTGCCTGGAGATCAGACATTTTGTTACCCAAGCTCCTGGCATTTAGCAGGACTACCTTCCACCTTTTCCCTATACTTCCATTTCCCCTGCTCATGTTCCCAGGGGGATTCCATTTTCCCCTGGTCTGCACTTTATCAGTTGGCCTTTTCCTGCATTCCTCCAGCTCCTCAGGGGGGTGGAGACAGAGCCCCTCCTTTATCGGACCCCCCTCAACAGCCTTTTCTCCCATCCCTACAAAGCTTGTTCCATTTTATTACTGGCCAGTTTTTTTCTATGATTTGTCTGAAACCTCATGCCTGAATAGAAAAGTGGTTACAAAATTAATTCTAAGTCTACATGTATTCAGTCTAGCATTTCTCTCATTTACATTTGTAGGTCCAGTTTCTGATATTCCCTGTTCATACTACCCACTATTCTGTACGTCTTCTTCATCACTATTATTCTGTAGATTATACAGTACCTGTTCTTTACCTGGTATGAAAGTAGAAGGTTTCTATTCAACTTTTCTACCTCACTTATGGCTTTTGAAATGCAAACATTATTGTATCCTACACATGCTTGAAGCCCCCTCCTGATTCACCTCTACCACATCTTTTGGCAGTCTGTTCTGAGCAACTACAACTCTTTCAGTAAAGAAGTACTTCCTTTTATCCCTCTTAAACTTAGTTTCATCACATACCTCTGGTTTTGGTGCTCTTTTGTATTTGAAAGAAATTCCTGTCCTCCACCCTGTTTACCCCTGTGAGGTACTTGTAGGTCTCTATCATGCCTCATTTCCCCTTTCTTCTCTTCCAGGGTATACATGTTGAGATCCCTCAGTCTCTTCTTGTAGGGCTTTTATTGCAACCTCTTTACCATTTTAGTTGCCCTCCTCTGGATTGCCTCCACTTTGTCTATAACCTTTCTGAGGTGTGGCCTCCAGAACTGAATAATAATCAAGGTGGGTCTCCCCATCGAACAATATAGTGCTAACACCGCCTCCTATGTCTTACTGGAAATACCTGTCCCTATGCATCCTAGCATCACACTGACCCCACTCACTGCTTTGCACAATTCTCTGCTACTTTAGGTCATCTGATTTGATAATCCCAAGGCCCATTTCCTGCTTAGTGAGTGTCAGTACCTCCCCCCATTCTATACTCAGCTCCTGGGTTCCTATACCCTAGGTGCATGATTTTGGACTTTTTGGCATTGAAGCCTAACTGCCATGTTCTTGAACACTCATCATATTTCTAAAGATCTCTACATGTTTTCTCCACTCCCTCTTGAGAGTCCTCCCTATTACAGATGTGTGGTTCCATCCACAAAAAGGCATACCTTCCCTTCTAGTTATTCTGCAATCTCACTTATTAAGACACTGAAGAGGACTGGTACCCATACTGAGCCCTGCGGCACTCCGCTGGTCAGTCTCCCATCATCAGAGAGAGTGCGTTAACAACCACCCATTGTCTCCTATCTGTTAACCAGTTTCTAATCCAATTCACCACTTTGGACCCCACCCCAGGTTCCTCAATCTCTTTATCAGTCTCCTGTGTGGCACAGTGTTGAAGGCCTTGCTAACTCCAGCTAGTCCATATTCACTGCCTTCCCCTGATCTATTTCCCTTTTCACTCAGTCAAGCAAATCAGTCAGATTTGTGAGGCATGACCGCCCCCAAGGAATCCATGTTGCCTGTGATCTTGCAGCCCACTGGATTCAAAATACTCCATCAACCTTTCCTTTAACATAATTTCCATGAACTTCCTCACCACTGAAGTGAGACTGACCTGCCTGTAGTCAAGGCCCCTAGAATTCTGTGGCCACAGAACTTTGTGCAGAACTTGCAGCCTACCACAGAATATCTGCAATGTCACAGAATTCCCTGTTCTTGGTGATTCTTTATTAATATTTCCAGTTTATCCATAGCACCTGGTTCCCTTCCCCTGCTTTTATATCCAAAACCCCTCTATGCTTAGCATGTGATGTTATCAGTGCTATTACATCATATATTAGCTAATGACAGGGCTGCATTCTGCTACAGAAATGAATGGTCACTTATCTACCACAGCTTCCACTCCCAGAGGAAGTGGCAAAGCTCAACCTGTACTACAGCCGTCTGAAATGAATAACTCATAAAGTGAATTAACCTGTTGTTTTTAAGAAAAATAAAGTAATTATGCCCAAAAAGTTGAAATATAATAATGGGTAGACCTGCTGAAAGAACAGATCTACTAAATGAATAATTGCACTGTACACATTTTTGCCAGTGTTATCTATTACATGCTATCACAGGTTGATAGAATTACCTAAAAGTTAAGGAGAAATGTTATATGCAAGGCCAGTCATTGGGCCAGCAAGTAGCATGTTGTGTTCCCCTGCTGGTGACTCAGGTGTGGGTATGAACTCTGGGAGTTGGCTGGGCAGCACAAGGATGGGGGGGCCAGCCCTGTCTCATACCATTGCTCTGAGCCTGGAAAGGTGTGGCCCAGTGTTACGTCACACGGGTGATGGGCTGGGGAGCCTTCTCTCACAAGAGGTTCACATGCATGTCATGGTCTGATGGGTTATGTAGTGTGTCAGGAGAAGTGGGTTGGCATGAAAAATCAGTCTTGCAATATCTCCTCTATTCTGTTTATTTCACTTCCTAAGAGACCTGTATGAATGAGGATATACTTTCACGGTCACAAAAAGAGAAATTTATTTAAAAAAAGAAATATGTTACAGATTGCATATAAGTGATACACAGTGGGGACCTCACAAATGGTGTGAACAGCATGAGTATATAAATAACTTATTTATCACATAAGGTTCCCTCTGTGTCTTTCATTTATGCAATGGGATAGGACCTTAAGTGATAGATTTTTTTTAGCTTTTTTGAAAATAAAATAATTTCTAAAAGTCTGTGTTTTTGTTTTTTTGGAACTAGTGTTACTGTGCATTCCCCCATCCCAATTGCCATAGCCATTGCCATGGATGTGAAGTTAGGATGACAAGCTGATGCTGTGATGTGGCAGTTCATTGGTGCCGCAGAACTTCTGCAGAAATTGCAAACCACCATCGCAGAAGTTCTGTGACAAATGGTAATACTGCCTCAGAACTTGGTTCCAAAGTGCCACAGAAAAGTAAGAACCTTACCTGTAGCTGTTAGCCTTAGCCCCACTGCCACTCTAATGTAGAGGGACTATGTCTGCTCTCTTCCAGTACTCCAGAATTATGCCTGTTTCCAGACAGCTGTTCAATAAGACCTTCAGTGGGCCGCTAGCACCTCCTTGATTTTCTTTACTACTTTTAAGTGCATTTTGTGTGGTTCCATAGCCTTGTCCACTTTGTCTTTTAAGCCCTTGTCACTACTGAATATATGCAAGTGTCTCTTTATTATCAATTCTACATGATTAGTGTGGCTGAAAAAGTAGTGAATTGAAACACAAGTAATTCCAATAACTTCTAATTTCATCATTAATTACATAATTCTCTCCTTCTGATCTGCATACTCCCTTCTCTGACTTACAACTTAATAATTATAGCCACATTCTTTGAAGCATTTTTCCATCTCTGAAGTTTCACATTTACATCTTTCCTCAGTGCCACAGTTTTATATCTACTGTACCTTATAAAATATCCCTTAGGAATATTGTGAATGGTGTGGCTTAGGTGACAACTTAATGCATATAACAGGGTATGTCAGTTTGTTTCCTTACAGAACATGTATGCTGTTATAGTGTAATCAAATGTTTTGATTAATTTCAAATTCAGGAAACTGACTGTACCTCTGTTAGCTGTATAGGTGATTTTTTTAGTGACAAGGGCTTAAAAGACTTTAAAAATAAACCACCTGGAATGGCATACAATAAGGCAAATACTCTTAGGAATAATTTGGTACGTATTCCTATAAAAACAAAGTACATGGATGAATAGAAATATAAGAGCATGTTTTCCTGGTGAATGATGTGCTCATTGTCCTTATGTAACTCAGGGTAACTCCTTAAAGTTACAGCATGAGGAGAGATCATATGAAATAAGGGAATTTATAACCTGTGACACAGTAGGAGTAATTTATGTGGCAGAATTTATATGTGGGGCACTTTATGTAGGAAAACCTAAGAGGTGTTTCAAGACTTGAGCAGGACAATACTGTAGAGGAAACTGAAAATAGAAATTTGACGTATGCTATGGTGCTCCGTATATATGAGGGAGACAATAAATCAGAACATAGTATTCATTTTCTAGCAATTGACAAAGTATATTCGAACCCCAGAGGGGAGATTTTGATAATTTAGTTTTGAGAAGTGAAAGTTTTGGATCTTCACTTTAAATGCAACAAAATACCCTGGTTTAAATATGGGATTTGATACTCTATCTGAAATAAACCAAGGGTAAAACATGAGGAGAAAAGTAATATAATGAACAAAGGGGGAAAAAACACAGGTATAACCCATGTTTTTATCCCTATAGATAACTTTCTAGGAGATATTACAAGTTTAAATCCCCCTCTTTTTTCTCTTCCATCTTTTCTTTGTTTTAGAGCTCTAAGTGCATAAATATGAAATATATGTTGGATAGAAAAAAGGATATTAAAAATAGGGGGTGAAGAATTCTAATTATTCTACACAGAGTTTTTTTAAAGTTTTTGCAACTGGATTTCCATGCATTAAAAAACAATGATGGATGAACACTGTAATAATAATTATTGCTATAGAAAGATAGCTTTAGAGATGTTTAATTAGCTATGGAATTTCAGATGTGACTGGGTGTTTGTATACACTATAAAAATTGTACAGGTGTGTTTTTACTATTGTCACTTTGCACATTTATGTTATTAAGGATGGTTTGGAGAATTAATATTTCTTTAAAAGATGAGCATGTCATGTAAAAGGTGATGTCGTCATTTGTTGCTTATAAAAAGAAATCAGTGATGAGCAAAAATGCCTTTGATAATGGATCATCAGAATAAAAATACGTCAGTTGTGGAGTATGTATGTATGTATGTATTTATTTCACCAGAAAAGGGTCTGTTGAACAAGTTCATTTACAAGTAGGTCATGGGTAGAGCAGCAAGGCAATGTTACAAGATACAGGTATACAAGGTGTAGGGTATAATTTACAAAGGTAATGCAACAAGGAATTACATCTCTGACAGATATATAGAACTTAAGTGATGCAGAAAAAATAGTAAAGGATATAAACTAGATATAGGCTTGTTTGTTCAAAAGTTGTTAGCTTCACTGTGGGGGCTATCCCTTATTAATAGCCAGAGAAACAACAGGATTGGTGAGTGTAGCTTAACCACAAGAGCAGATTTCAGTTTAAAATTGTTCAATGAGTGTTTTAAAGGTGCTAGGTCTGATCAGGGAGAGACAAGTTTTAGTGATGCTTCCACTGAATTCTGTATTGTGGGAATGAAGCAACTAATTGCAATTTTTCCCATTTGAGTGACATGTTTTGGAGTGTCCAATGGTATATAATTTTTTTTTCTAAGGAAGTAGCTACTCTGTGATATATTGAATAGGTCAGTGATATAACCTTGGAGATCTTTTAGGAGTACTTTGTAAACCCAGGTACATAGATTTAGTAGTCCCCTAGTAGTTAAGGAGGGCCAGTCAACTGTGGCATACAAAATGCAGTGGTAAGTCCTGGGTTCTAGTTCAGTTATGAACCTAAGGGCTCTGTGGTAGAATACATCCAGCTTGGCTAGGCAGGTGGCAGGTCAATGGTAGTAGATTAGGGCAGCGTAGTCTATGATTGGAAGGATGGTGGCCTGTGTCACAAAAACACTCTGCAGGTCAGGCCCTCTTCTCCCACAGTGCCAAACCTCAAAGTGCAATATGTGAACAGGAGACAAACATGATAACCCTCCTGCCTGTTTTGGGTCCGAAAACACCTACTAGTCTCGACTCCTGAGGTAAAATATGAACCCTTTTTTGCTAGCACGCCCAGTTAACAGGATCAAATATCACACCCTCTTCGGGGAAATGCAGTGCAATACTTAACCCAGAGGCACCAAGCCTGGTTCACAATTCTCCCCTTTTTGGTCTCAATTGAGACCCAGGTATATTCTTACCTTTTGTGCAAAATGGTAACACTATAAGCCCTTTAACAGTTATGTCAGATTTATTAAATACTGTCCCAGCACTCACATGCAAACTGAGAAAAGACTCAAGTAGGATTAAGAAAACCAAAAGGTTTACTAAAATTAAAAATAGCAAATACATACAAAACACTGAACCTATATACATTAATACTTACAGTCAAAAGAAAAGGGAATTACAAAAAAACCCACCCCTTGTAACTGAATTATCAGACCACCCTAAGTTTCAAGTAATAAATAGGTGGTTGAATTTACCTAAAGTGCTGTGAGAGTTTGTCAGAGTCCCAATTCAAAACCAAAGGCAAAATGCAAAGTTTTTCTCCCAGCTGCTGGCAATATGTTTGTTACAAACTCCTCCTCCCTGATGACACAGCTCACAGATGCTGGCTGTGAGGTCACTCAAACCTGAGTACTTGAATTAATGTATCAGTCGCATGTCTCAGCCCACTGCTCAAACAATCCAATTAAAAAAATATGTTCTTCTTAATTAGTGAGGCCTAATGGCAGACAGAATTACCCATTTGATGTCTTCAGAAATTTCCTGAGGAACTGTTTCCATCTATTTGTGAAATCTAAGAGGAATCAGTTAAAAGTTGCCTTTTCCTCAGAGGTCATAAAATGCATACTTTGTCCCTGCATTTCAAAATAAAGGGAAAGTTTACAATGTGTTATAATCTGGCCTTTGAAAGAAGTCTTTACTTAAAGTTTCCTTTTGGTCATGTACAGGCCATCCCTCCTCACCACACTTTTGAAATACCATCTCCCAGATTGCTGTTCTGCTGTCAATCATATTTTTCCAAGCAGACATTCAAAAAAACATATATTTATATCACAAGTACGGTACAATATCATGACAAGTAGATAGACAGAGTATCATAGCCTGGACCAGTCATTTATGGATGTCACACAGGAAACAGCATTTATTTCTAAAGTAAAAGCCAAGTTTGACCCTTAATATTTTGCATAGTGCTTCTATGTGATTAGTGAAAGATAACTTGTTGTCTGACCATACCCCTCAGTATTTGTATTTTTCTACAAATTTTCTACAACTTCAAGGGTGTCTCATAAAAAAGAGTAGTGATGGCTGGTGTAGATGAGCAATGTGATATTGCACTGTGTGATGTGAAGAACATGACTTTTGTTTTGGATGCAGTTAATAGCAATTTGGAGTGGAAGAGATTAGGCTGCAGTTCATTAAATGCCAATTGGAAGACAGAGAAGACTGTGCTAATATTAGGTATGGAAATGTACAATGCAGTGTTGTCTGCACAGAAGTGCAATTTGGCATCAGTGATGGTCTCACCCAGATCATTAATAGATACCATTAAACATAGTGGACCCAGTACAGAGCTTTGAGGGACACCCTTGGGGGGTAGAGGTGGAGTAGAGACCTTCTGCTTTTATTTGTTGTACTTGGCCAGTTACGCAGTCAACTAACCATGTAATGAGGTGAGGCTTATTCCTGTGTTAGGCAGCTTGTTTATCAATATGCCTTGGTCCGAGGTATTGAAGGCTTTACTGACATTGAGAAAGATGGCCCCAGTGATTTGTCTGTTGTCAATAACCTGTAATGAATTATCAGTAACATTAGTCAGGGCAGTGACAATATTATGTTTAGGTCTAAAGTCTGGCTGTAGGAGAGTTATAATATCAGATTGCTCCAACAAATCTCTTAGTTGTGCATTAACAAATTTCTCTAAGAGCTTTGCCAATAAGGGAAGGATAGATATGGGTCTATAATTGTTGAGTACACAAGCATCTCTGGATTTTAGGAGGGGGATGATATGTGCTGTTTTCCAAAGTAGCAGTATCTCATGACTGGACAGTAATAGATTGAAGATGAGGGTTATTGGAGTCATGAGGTGCTTGAAGCTAGTTCTGAGAAAAAAGGGGTCCAGGCCATCAGCACCTGCACTTTTCTTGATATCTATTACTAACAGGAGTTGTTCCACTTGTTTGTATGTGATGATCTTGAAGACAAATGGGCTGGTAGCTGGGTTACTAAATATTTCCAAATTCAGTGGGGCGGGGGGGAGTTGCGGCCAGAGGACCTGTCAAATGTCAGGCCAGCTAAGGTGAAGTGGGAATTTAGTTCTTCTAGGATAGTTTGTTTGTCTGTAATAGGGTTGTCACTGACTATGATTTTCTGGGGAAGGATGGGGCCTGATGAGGAGCCCTCAATTGATTTGATGAGTTGCCAGAATTTCACAGCAATTTGAGTCCAGGGTGTTTAGATAGTATTTGGCCTTTGCTAATTAATCTGGGGTTAGTCCCAGGCATTAGATAGGGACTGAACAAGAATGATATGCTGGCTTTAACTGCACTATTTGCAGTATAAATAAAGTTAAGTTTTAATATTTACTAAGAATAAATTGATCCTGTGGCATTTATTAATATGGTGGTGAATGCCTAATTTTATAATGAGTGGTTATTTATGTGCATTATGAGTACCACCATCCCTGTGTAACTCATTTTTGGTTTTTTATTATAGTTATTTACTTGATTTTTACATTATTTCAATTAAGATCTGTGTGGAGGTGTAGAGGAAAAAGAGCACAAATATGACTGTTTTTTTTTTCGTTATTTGCAAAGTGTTTGTTACCCACCTATGCCCTCTCTCCACCTACATTCCCATGTTGATGACAGGTCACTACATACTGTAGCATCAGTATCCCCCAACCCTGTGACACCCAGATGAGCCAGTCCAACCTTCCAAAACTCAATTTTTCATTTTATTATTTTTATCTTATTTCTAGTTTTAGCAGTGTTCATTGGTGTTCAGTATGACTTAGAGATTTTTTGAGATATCTCCAAATCAGGCAAGCCCTAGCACCCTGCCTAGGCTCTACTTACACCTTACCTCGCACCTCACTCAGAGTCCATCTCTCTTCTAGCCAAATGACTCAAGCAAAGTAAAGGGTGTGCAGTACAGAAGACACACATATACGTTAAAATGATGAGCAATCCTTAAATCATTAAAAGTAAAAATGTGAAACAAAGCTAGTCCAGCAGTATGTCAGTAGCTCTGCTGCCTGCCTTGCCAGCAACCGGGGTTTCGGAGTTAACTCGAGTCATCAGGGGACAGCCGGGGGGGTGGGGAAAAATCAAGCATCTGGAAGACTGCCCTCCTCCCCTGGGTTGGGAGTGTTGCTCCTCCTGCAATGTGATTGGCACCTAGAGGGGGCTAGGTGTCAAGGCAGAAGGGAGTCCATAAAGGGCCTGCAACATCAACCAATGCTCCACATCATTGGAAGTCAATGTCCCAGGGACAAGAGCAAAATGGAAGAAAAAATCCCTGCTGCAGCGAGATGATTAAATGGCCCTCCTGTACACCTTGCACCAGCACCTGGACACCAGCTGGTTCCTATGGAGGGGGAAGGCAAATCCTCTTGGCTCTGCCATGGGGAAGAAGTCATGGCAGAATCAGGGTAAGTCCCTATGATGGTTGGAGACTGGGCTGTGGATGACCATCCATATAGGGCAGTCAGGAATATAAAGGTGATAAATATCAAGTAAAAAAATGGCACCATGCCCCTCTGGCCTAATCCTTACATAAGCAGAGATAATACCTGGCTATCTAATAAGGATTGGTCACAAGCAGGTATCAATAGAATGAACAACATTCTGTCCAGTGACTGATTTACTTTAATGTATTTTTCTGAAATCAAAGAGAAATTTAAATTGCCTTGGTTCCACTTCCATTACCTACAGCTTAGGTTGGTACTCAAAGAATCTATTCTCTTGGCTGACTTCTCACTCCCTATGAACAATGGGTGGGATCAAATCATCTAAATAGGACTCCTGAGAAAGGGCACTAGCTTTGTATATAAAGTCTTGACTAACTCCCTTTCATCTTCATCCCTGACTTCTTCAGCCAGAAAGATATGGGAAACTCAGACACAAAGGGAAAACCTAGGAGACATATGACAAGTGTGGTCCAGTTCCTAGCCTTACTGTCTGCTGAGCTTTATTGATCTTCACCCACTGGGAGAGAGACCAATCATGGAAGGAAGGCAGACTCTGACAGATTCAGAAGCAGGGATTCCTTGACAGTAGTTCTACCTGGGTGAATCCCCCTTGGAGTGTACAGTCTGGGCTCCTTTCTCTGCTGAGGCAGCTTCTCTCCTGGCTCACTCTGCTCAGAACCAGCCAGCAGCTGCTCTCTCAGCATAATAATAATAAAATAATAATATAATAATAATTTTTTTTCGCATAAGCGCCTTTCGGTCCATCAAGGTGCTTTACAAAAAAAGATAAAAGCAACCATGTAAAAACAATACACAATAATAATAAATAGGCAGCATACACATATAATAAATAACAGGGAATCAAGATTAATTGGAGCTATCATAGGCGAGATTCCATAAGAAGGTTTTCACTGCCTGTTTGAATCCCTTCACAGTCGTACACTCCTGAAGTTAATGCAGCAGAGAATTCCAGAGGGTTAGGGCTGCAGGCCCCAGAAGATGTTAGAGTCACCCTCAGAATCTCTAGCAGCCCCTCATCAGCAGACCACAACTGTCACACTGGATGGTAAGGAACAAGAAGCTCTTTCAAGTAGTCAGGGCCCAGTCCATGTAGGGCTTTATAAGTCAGCAGACCAACTTTAAAGGTGATCACCACTTAATTAGCAGCCAGTGCAGGTTGCGCAGCACAGGGGTAATATGAGATACTTAGAAGCCTCAGTTAACAGTCATGCTGCTGCATTCTGCATGAGCTGCAGGCGTCGGATTTCAACCCCAGAAAGCCCTAAGTACAGGGAGTTACAATAATCAAGGAACGAAGTTACAAAGGCATGGACTAATGTAGGCAGGTCCCTAGATGGAACCAGGTGCTTAATCCTGGAGATATTCCTAAGATGATAAAAGGAAGGCTTGATGACCGCCGACACCTGAGATCACAAAGTCAGCCCATCGTCAAGCACTACCCCCAGGTTTTGCACCCATTCAGAGGATAGGAGCTGAGAGACCCCCCAAAAAATTCCAGAGGGCTGGTCAGCCCTAAACCTCTCTATCTGGTGACCTGGGTCCACTGTCATCATTTCCGTCTTTCTGGTGTTCAACTTTAGCCAACTCAAGTTCATCCAGTCCTGGATTTCAGCGAGGCAGGTATTAAGTACTGAGACAGCTCTATCCTGGTTGGGGGCAAAAGACAGGTAGAGCTGGGTATCATCTGCATAGCAGTGAAACCTCAGCCCATACTATCTTACAATGTCTCCTAGAGGTAGCATATACACTGCAAACAACATGGAGGACAGCACTGAGCCCTGAGGAACCGCAAATGGCAGGGAGAAAGGATCCGAGGAAAAAATTCCCTACACCACTCTGTGACTCCAGCCAGTGAGGAAAGATGTAAACCACCTAAGGACCATACCTGACAGTCCACAGATGGACCTCAGACATCCAAGCAGCACCCCATGGGCTACAGTGTCAAAAGCTGAAGAGAGATCAAGGAGCACCAAGATAGAACAGTTCCTCCAATCCCTCACCATCAGGAGATCATTGAGCACCCAAACCAGTGCCATGTCAGTACTATGCCTCTTACAAAAGCCTGGATTGGAGAGGTTCATAGATGTTATGGATGGTCAAGTGTTCTTTCAGCTGTATCGCCACTACTTTCTCAATCAGCTTCCCTATAAAGGGAAGGTTTGAGATCAGTCTGTAGTTGGCCAGAGAGTCTGGGTCCAAAGAAGCTTTCTTCAGGAGGGAGATTACCACTGCCTCCTTCAGGGAGCTTGGAAACTCATCGGATTCTGAGGAACACCAAACTATCCGAGCCAGGACTGGGCCGATCATATCCCAACAACCCATAATCAAGGAAGTTGGGCCCGGATCCAAACTACAGCACATAGGGTACATACTCTGGACAATCTACATGACATCCATGAGCTCAGGCAAGGCAAAGGTCCTCCAGGAAGCTCGAGGTGAGGTGACCAAGCACCAATCATCGGTAACCCCCATAGAGTGAGTTGAATGAACTTCCGACCTGATGTCAGCCACCTTATCAGTAAAGAACCGAGCAAGCTCATCACACTCTACTTGCAAAAAAAGGTCTTCAGAGCTGCAGGCAGGTTGGGTTGCACAACTTGTCAACAGTTCAGAAGAGCTGGGCTGGTTGGTTCTGAGCAGCAGCAATCTCCCCGGACAGGAATTCTGCCTTCTTACGGGAGATCGTTGATTGGTAAATCTTATAATGTTCAACCAATCTAAGATGGTAGGCAGACAGGGTGGATTTCTGCCAATGCCACTCCAACCTATGTCCTACTCACTGCAACCCTCTCAAAGGCCCATCAAACCAAGAGACCCAAGGGCGAAGTGGGAGAGGATGAACATGGACAGGAGCAATCAATCTAGGGCTGACGAGATGGCCTTATTATAGGCCACCACTAAAGTCTCTGAACTCAAGCTGGTCACAGGAAACTCCGAGAGGTCAATCACCACTGCTAGGCCTTCAGGACTCACATCCCATAAAAGGCGGTAACTGACCATCTCCACAGGGGCAGTCCTTCAAAGGGGCACACAAAAGTTAAACCTCACAATGTAGTGATCAGACTAACAAACTAGTTCCACCTCCAAGTCAGAGGTCTAGATCCCCAGGAGGAAGACCAGATCAAGAGAGTGACCAAATTTATGGGTGGCAGAGGTAACAACCTGTGTAAAGCCCAGAGATGTCATAAGCTGGAGGAAGTGTTGTCCAAACTGTGAGAGATCATCGTCGACCTAGTCATTGAAGTCTCTGAGTACCATCAGCCTGGGGGAATCCAGTGACATGTCAGTGACAAAGTCAGCTGCTTCCTGCAGGAATCGCATCTCATTCCCGGGTGGGCGGTAGACGAGGGCTAACCTGCAACCTACGCCAGCCACCACGGTACTCTCAAATGATTTGGCCTCCTCAACTGGTACATTTGTGAAGCCCAACTCAGTCTTAAAACAGACCACTATCCTCCCATGATCCAATCTCGAGTAGTTTATCACCGAGTACCCGGTTGGAATTGCAGCATCCAAAGTGGGGCCCACATTTTCATCCAACCAGGTCTCAGTGATGCAAGCCAGATCAGTTGTTCCAATAAGATCTGCAATAATTGCAGTCTTATTTTTATAGATCTCGCATTGCATAACACCGCTCGAGTAGGATGGGCTTCAAGGACCACCCCAGCTACCTTCCTGCAACATAAGGCAGTGTCCTTGGGTATGGAGACTAGATAAGGGGCACCCCATTCCAGACTCCATTTTGCCCCAGAGTGTCTTCTAGGCCTAACCAAACTGATGTGAGAGGTGCGGTCATTCACCCTCCAGTGTTCACACCCCCTGCTCCCACCCCCTTCTTACGGGCAATACCCAGAGCATGACAGCACTGGTAAGTTGACAACAATAAAGGGGGAGGGGCAGAGGGTGTGGAGAATGGAGGATGAATAGCGCATGACTGTGGGGGCAACCTACACATTTTACAATAAAAATGATAATCAATATACACAACTTTCAGGCACTCAACCTCAAATACCCCAAAAGAGAAAGAATACAATTAAAATCAATTATACATAAAATACTGCCCTATTCCCCACTATTTGGATGATTTCAGTCCCAAAAACTATTGCAGTCCCCTCTCACAGGATGCAAAACATACATAAACACATATAAATTCACCCTGCCAAGCCCTTTCACAGCCAAGGAGAAGGGGAGTTCCAGGAACTCTCACAGCCCAGAATAAAATAAATCAATCAAAAAATTAAAAAGAAACATAACATTCAAAGAAAAAGAAAAAACAAATAAAATGTGGATGCCCAGGTCCTGTCACCACCCGGAAGACCACAAAACAGTTAAACGAAAATATAACAAATCCAGGAGAGAAATCATCCAAAGATGCAGATAGATCCAATGGGTAAATCCAATCAAAATAAATCCAGTCGATAAAATCAAGAACATCTGAAACATGCAATACATCCAGCAAATAAATCAAAATTAGGATAGGGTTCAGCCAAAAGAAGCCAGCCAATGATCAGCAGCAGCACAGGCCTACCAACTCTACACCTAAAGGACCCCAACCAGAAATATTCTACAGCACCACGGCACCTGGATCAAAGCCACAAAGTAGTCATTCCCAGGGATCTAGGGGCACTCTAGGATCAGGATCCTAGGATAAGGAGCTGTTGGAACATTTAACCAGACTTCCTGGCTGCTGTATGTAAATCAGCATTTGTACTACTGCACCCACTACTGAAATAGTTCTTAGCTAATAGAAAGCTCTCAGCCAGTAGCAATGGCTCAGATATAAAGGGCACCCCTAGGAGGCATACTCCAAGAATGGCATAGCCCCTAGCCTTACTGTCTGCTGATCTTCATTGATCTTCACCAACTGCTGTACCCACTACTGAAATAGTGGTCTGCTGATAGAAAGCTCTCAACCAGAAACAGCCAGGAGCAACAGCTCAGACACAAAGGGCAACCCTAAGAGGCATGCACCAAGTATGGTCCAGCCCCTAGCCTTACTGTCTGCTGAGCTTCACTGATCTTCATCAACTGGGAGAGAGACCAGTCATGGAAGAAAGGCAGACTGACAGGTGAAGAAGCAAGGATTCCTTGACAGCAGTTCTACCTGGGAGAATCCCCCTTGGAGTGCACAGTCCAGGCTCCTTTCTCCACTGAGGTGGCTTCTCTCCTCACTCTTTCTGCTCAGACCCTGCCAGCGCCTGCTCTCTTAGCATAAGGAGCTGTTTATTTTTCCTTTCTGTCCTTCCAGGTTGAGAAGGCAGGAGGTAGCTTCAGCTCTGGCATTTGGCTGATGGTTTCCAGAGATACAGACATCAAACAAATTCACTGCACTAGCATCCACATCATTAAGCATAGCCAACACCAATTTTGGGAGTGACACATCACAAGATGTAAGAATACTCCCCGCTACAGAAACCACAAAGAAGGAAAAAATTCATACTTGTCTTAGGTGATGCCATGATACAGGGAGTAGAGTCACACATTGAGCAGCAGGATTGAGCTGCTGTTATGGTCAGGTGCCTCCCTGTAACATCAGCATGGAGGGACAAAAAACATGAAGAAAAACTTGTATGCATCGCACCACAGAACACACATGTTCTCAACCACATGGGAACAAATGGTCTGGCCAGTCAAACTCTAGAACAGACAAAGCTAAATCTGTCCAAGCTGGGCAATAAACTAGTTTGCATTTTGTCCAGCATCTCTTTCTTGGAGATCTTGCCTGTGTGGGTAAGGGGGTAGCAGATAGAGGATCAGGGAAAGAGATATAATCAAACTGAACAGCTGGCTGAAGCAGTAGTGCCAAGAGAAAGGACACCACTACATTGGTAATTGGCAGAACTTCTGGGACAGGGAGTTCTTCAGATTCAATGGGCTACACTTTACAAGACAAGGTACTAGGGCACTAGGCCAGAAATTTGACATCCATCTTGGTCAGCTAAACTAGAGGGTGGAGAGGAGGCACAGGGACCATACCTCTCAACATCTCAGCATTAAAAATCATAGAACTGGCCTTCAAAAATCATAGCAAACTGCCAGAATGTGAAGCATTTTCTTGTTTTAAAGAATAAAATGTCTACAAATAGTAGGCCCCATATAGCAGTGATAAGGAATGTTTCTATCAACTTAGTTCAATGATTTAAAAGTTTGTGTGTCCAGAAATAGCTCTGCTATTATCAAGAACATTAGTAAATCCAAGAGGAAGAAGGGTAAATTTGAATATGAAAATCATAGGGCTATGCGAAATTCATAGCAGTTGAGAGGTCTGACAGGGACTCAGCACAACACATGGGTCACCATCTGCCCCATCCCATAAATTCCTTGCAACAATCCATCAGCAAAGTAATATAAACATACCGTCAAGAGCTACTATCATCATATTTTTATCCAACAGGTACCTACACCCACAACAGTCCCTGTCAACCAATCGGGTGCAGGAACAGGTCAGCATTCCAACAGAAACACCAGGAATCATATTTCCATCTGGCAGCATCTCAGCCCACACAGCCACACAAAACCTACAAAAAACAAAGCCAGTGGTGGGTTCCCTCAACATAGGCAAAATAACTACCCAGGTGAATCAATAGTTCAGGAGTGGAAGGCGATGTGCATCAGTGCATGTAACCTTTCAAACAAAATCCCTGAGCTTTCTGACATTATAGCAGAGGAACAACTGGACTGGGTAGCAATCACTGAAATATGGTTCTCTGATAATCACACCTGGGATATTAACATACCCGACTATGCACTTTTCTGCAAGTACCAGAAAAATAAGAAGGGGGGTTGTGGTATATGTCATGGAAGTAATAAAGCCAACAGAGATTCAACAGGAACACAGCAATGCAGAAGCCCTAGGGGTCACTCTAGGAGCTGGGGGCAGGTCTCCTATCTGCCTGGATGTCGTGTATAGGCCCCCAGCCCAGGACTCTGAAGTTGACAAGGAGCTCCTGGAGATTATTCACTCAATCGCTGACAAAGGGGAGCTGCTTCTGGTTGGGGACTTTAATCTACCAGATGTAGACTGGTCCATGTGCACAGTTTCCAGACAAAAGAGCAGAGAATTTCTCATCACTCTTAAGGAAGCTGGATTGATCCAACTAGTGGTCTCACCCACCAGGGATAAAGCAATTCTGGACCAGGTTCTCACTAATAGCCCCAGAATATCCAACGTCCATGTTGGCATCAATCAGGAAGCCATTGATCATAAGTCTCTTCTGGCTACAAATCAATAATATGGTGGTTCCAGGACACACCAGACTACAGGTCATCGACTTCAAAAAAGCTGGCTTCCAGAAAATGAGATCCAACATTAAAGCACTGCTGAGAGACAGATCCACAGGAGATGTAGAAGCTTTCTGGAAATCTTAAAAGACTCACTGAACATGGTAACAGCAGACTGCACAAAGTGAGTAACTAAACCTAAAAGGAAGAGAAATTCCCTCTGGTTTATTAGAGAGATAGCACTAAAGATTAAACAAAAGAAACAAGTCCACACCAGGCACTTGGGTTAAATTCCAATACTGGCACTGTGGTGCAGCATGGGGGGGGGGTGCTGCACTCCTGAGGTGCATTCTTTCAGATGAGACGTTAAACCAAGGTCCCATCTGCCTGTTCTGGTGGTAGTTCAGGTGGATGTTAAAGATCCCACAGCACTTCTCAAAAAGAGCAGGGCAATTTTTTATTCAAAAGCTCAAAACAAAACATACAAAACACATATTACTTCATACAAACTCATAATAAAAGGAAATCAAAAAACATAAATAAGTATTACATCATACATCAATGTCAAACATAAATAATTCATATTAATAGAGACCCCCCCACTGAAAAATAAAGAAATGTTTATATAACTTCAAAAGCCAATAAATACAAAACAGTGAAAACTCACACAAAATTCATACCAATCATAAAAAATCAAATAAACATTACAGTCATACCTGTTCTAGTGCATTATCAAAATAAGTATTTATGGCAGAAAGTAAATCATAATACTAGAAAGTTCCCCCAACCCACTAGAAGAGTAGGGGGAATTTATTATTCAAAAACTTCAAATAAATTAAAACACATCGCAGATGTAACAAAGAACAAAGTATGAAAACAAATATGTAGAAATGCAGGCTTCACCTTCGGGAAATATTAAGTCATAGTCTACTAAAAAATAACAGAATAAGAGAAAACCCACATACTAAACAAAATATGTATTACTTCATACAACTCATACAACCCCCAAAATATACAAAAGTATATTACAGCCTATTATCCTGTATCTAAGCATTGTAAACGTTTTCAACAGTTATTATAACAAGTGGTAGACACATTTGACTGTTCTGTTCTTCAAAAGAGTACCAAACCCTCCAAAATAATTGTTCAGGCATAATAAAGGTTTGCTATAAAGATCAATGGCACTGTTCTTGCCAGATATGATATTTTAAGCATCCCAATATAGTATGCATAACCCCAGAGTCACATTTATCCCATGAGGTTGGTAAAATACTTAAGACTAAAATATCCATTTTTATTTCATAGAAAGGGGGATAGGTCCCAATGAAAATTTAGAAGGGACCAAAACTTTACTATAAATGGACAAAGAAAAAAATAAGTTTTCCATCATTTCTAATTGTGCTGTACAGATGTTTGTTTTAGGACAAGCTCTTTCCAAATTACTTTTATGTTTCAAATTACCTTTTACATTCAATTTGCCATGTGCCTCCAACCAGGTAACAGCCCACATATAAAGTGAAAGTAATGGTTGGGTTAACATGGCCTGCATCTGATGAATTTGGGAGGCAGTATAGCGCAGTGGTTTAAGGCTCTGTGCTACAAATCTGGTGACATCCAGCAGACCAGATTTGGGTTTGAATCCCACAGCTTCCAGTTGCATACTGTGTGACCCTGAGCAAGTCACTTAACTTCCCTGTGCTCCCAGGTTGCACCTGTAAAACAGCTTTCAGCTTAGTGTGTCTCACCTGGTTAAATAACTAAATAAAAAAAAAATTCAAGTGCCGACTTAGTAGAACAATCAGGTGGGCGGTCAAAAAATAAGTTTGTTGAAGGAATTGATATAGTTCTTGTCATGTGTGTCGAATTACCATATTCTTTGTTAACTGCCATAACTTTATTTTCCCAAAACAAATACTGTACAGTGGTAATGCAAAAGACCCAAAATGTGTTTTTGCTTCAGGTGAACTGTGTCCAAACCCCAATCCATTAACCATGGAGCAATATAATCATTTACCCAGAGAGTTAATACTGTATTTGTATTATGTAATACTGGATGAATGTTAACATAAAGAAATATACAAAAAAAAAGGAACTAAGGTTATTCATACTGAGTCCTCCTTGATCCAGATGTAAATATAAAATTCCTCTCTTTATAGGGTTAAGACGACTCCCCCAAATAGCCTGAAAAAAACCCCACTTAATACAGTAGTTTCCAATTGTTTTGGGATCGGGTAGATAGCTGCTAAATGTAAAAATATCCCTAATAAAAACATTTTGACCATATATGTTCTTTTTTTTTGACATCTTCCATTTATTCCAGACACCCACCCTTAACTGAACTTCTAGAAGAAGAAGTTCTCAATTATATATATCAACATTGGGCATGCCAAAATGAATACCAAGTATTTTACAACCTGTTTTTACCACTGGAATACCCATAACTGACTGATGGGGACAGTCCTGTTCACCAAGGAAGAGACACTTACTTTTGAAGAGATTAACACGAGCTTCTGTGCCCTCCATGAATGCTACAGTCAGTGCTTCAGTAGTCTCACTGGCTGGAAAATCTGCTAATAAAACACATAAACCATCAGCGTACACTATGGTCTTTAGTTCAGGTATTTCACTAGAAATAGACAACCCAGTAATTACATGACAGCTAAAGGGGAGGTTCTGATAATGGGAGACTTCAACATGCCAGATACAGATTGGTCAATACCAGCAGGGACATCTGCCAGAACTAGACACATGGTGGATTCCCTGCAGGGGAAGGGCCTCAAACAACTGGTACAACAACCCACAAGAGACAGGGCTATCATAGCTCTAGTACTGACTAATAGGGAAAGGATCACAGATCTCCAGGTAGAAGGTCATCTGGGGGCCAGTGACCATCACATGGTATGGTTCAATATGGCCACTAGAACACAATCATCCCATTCCAAGGCATAAATATGGGACTTCAGAGGAGCTGACATTGATAAGATGGCCAACAGAGTTAAGCTAGCCCTTGCAAAAAGAAATACAGGTGACGGGGTACAAGCAAAGTGGGCAAGCATTAAAGATGCAATACTTGAAGCAACATCCCATTGTGTTAGTGAGAAAAGAAAGTGCAAAAGAAGAAGGAAACCACTTTGGTTCTCAAACACAGTGGCAGAAAAGGTCAGAGCCAAAAGGATGGCCTTCAGGAAATATAAGAAAACGCAGCAGGATGAAGATAGGGAGGCATACCAAGCTTCCCTAAAGAAAGCAGGGAAGGCAGTAAGACAGACAATGGTCCAAACCAAGAAAACACTAGCACGAACAGTAAAAGAAGGTGACAAGACTTTCTATAGATACTTTAGTGAAAGGAGAATGTCCAAAGGGGGTATTGCTAAGATCAGTGGGGATGAGGGGGCATGTGAGGAGAAGGACCATGTAAAAGCATCTATCCTAAATAGATAATTCTGCTCAGTATTTACTGAAGAGAAGGGAGGGCAGGGCCCACAGCTCTGCACCATGGACACAGGGGAAGGAGGTGTGCACTAGTCCCTTCACAATAGAAAGGTTCCTACAAGAGCTCAATAAGCTTAAGTTGGACAAGGCAATGGGACCTGATGGCATACATCCCAGGGTACTAAAGGAACTAAGGGTGGAATTAGCAGAACCATTATCAGAAATGTTTAGTGAGTCTATGAGCACAGGTAGGGTCCCAGAAGACTGGAGAAGGGCTCATGTGATCCCACACCACAAGAGTGGTAGCAGGGAAGAGGCAGGGAACTACAGACCAGTCAGTCTTACCTCAGTAGTGGGCAAGATTATGGAGACACTCCTTAAAGAAAGGATACTGCAACACCTGGAATCCATAGGAGCACAGGATCCAAGACAGCATGGGTTTACAAAAGGAAGGTCCTGTCAAACTAATCTCATAGATTTCTTTGACTGGGTAATCAGAGTGGTGGACCAAGGGGGAGCAGTTGATGTCCCCTACCTTTACTTCAGCAAAGCTTTCAATACTGTTCCACAAAGAAGATTGATTAATAAGCAGGGTATGCTTGGGGTGGGTCAAACATTGGTCAACTGGGTGGCAAACCGATTGATGGGCAGAAAACAGACAGTGGTGGTAAATGGTATACAGTCAGAAGAGATGCAAGTCACAAGTGTGATACCTCAGGGATCAGTCCTGGGGCCAGTTCTCTTCAATATCTTTATCAGTGACATTGCAGATGGACTGGAGGGTAAGGTTTGTCTGTTTGCAGATGACACCAAGATCTGCAACAGAGTACATGATCCAGATAGTGTGAGCAGAATGAGAAGAGATCTGGATAAACTAGCAAAATAGGTCAGAAGAGTGGCAACTGGGGTTTAATGCAAAGAGGTGAAAGATCATGCACATAGGGAAGAGAAACCCTGAACCACCTATAGGCTGGGAGAGGAGTTGCTGGCAGTCACAAGGGAAGAAAGAGACTTGGGCATCATCATCACCGATGACCTGAAATCATCCAAGCAGACCTCTAAAGCAGTAGGTAAGGCTAGAGGGATGTTGGGGTGTATTAGTATGGGTATCACAAGTCAGAAGAGGGAGGTAATAATCCCTCTTTACAAGACACTGATTAGGCCCCATCTAGAGTACTGCATGCAGTACTGGAGGCCACACCTTCACAAAGACATTAACCAAATTGAGGCAATCCAGAGAAGGGCAACCAAAATGGTGCAGGGACTGCATCAGAAAACATATGAGGAAAGGTTAACTGAACTCAATATGTATACCCGAGTACAAAGGAGGGAGATAGGTGATATGATTGAAACAGTCAAACATCTTAAGGGCATTAACAAGGTGAAATAGTCTAGCATGTTTCAATATAAGAAAAATAGCGGGACAAGAGGACACCACATAAGATTAGAGGGAGACCAATAAAGGGGTAATGTGAGGAAGTTCTTTTTCACAAAAAGGGTGGTGGATGCATGGAATGGCCTACCTCAGGAAATGGTGGATATGAATACAGTGCAGAGCTTCAAACAGGCATGAGATAGGCATAAGGGAGCAATACAGATGAGTATGACTAGATAGACCTTTGACAGGGCAAAGGCATATGGCACATTAATAAGGCAGAAAAAGAAATGGGCAGACTGGATGGGCCTTGCTGTTCTTATCTGCCATCAACTTCTATGTTTCTATGTTTCTATGTTAATCCAAATCAACAAGGGTTCCAAAGACAGTATATATAAAAGAGGACTAAGGGGTCACCCCTGATGAACCCCTCTAGTAAACTTTCTACCTATCCAATCATTTATGTAAGGTGTTGTTTCCACCTCCTTATAATATAGCTGTATCCATTTTGAAAAAGGTTCTGGAAACTCAAACCTTTGAAGACATTTCCATAAATACTTATGGGAAACCCTGTCAAAGGCTTTCATTTGGTCCATGTTGAGAACAAAGTCAGTTAATTCTCCCATTCTGCCATGCTCCATTACTTCTCTGAATAATATGAGAGTGTTTGTTATAGTTCTGCCTGGTACAGAGCAGAATTGAGAAGAATGAGAAATATCAGATAAAAATACTGAGATACGATTACACAGAATTTTGGTCAATATTTTACTGTCTGTGTTAAGCAAAGTAATAGGCTTCCAATTTCTGATGTCCTGTTTGTCTCCAGTCTTATAAAGTAACATCAACGATCCCTGAGTTAAACTTCTTGGAAAAAGCCCTTGTTCTAGACAACTATTATACATATGTAAAGGTTCAGTTCCAAGTTTCAATTAGATAGAGACATAAAGCTCATTGGGGAGTCCATCATTCCCTGGAACTTTGCCCTTTTGCAAGGATTGTATAACATTCTCCAACTCTAAAAGAGTTATGGGCCTTGGTAAAGTAAGAACAAATACTCAGGAATTTGAGGTAGAGGTCAAGCATTCCACCAGGTATCAATTTTAGAGTCCGTTAACTGAGGGTCCTCCCTGAACATAGCCTGAATATATTTGTCAATTTCTGAGAGGATGTCTTTCTGAGAAGACACCATCTCCCCTGATGCTGAAATAGGTTGTTTAATTTCTGTCTTCCATCCCCTAGCCACACAACTTTCAAAAGGATTAATTACATCTGTACTACCCTGTATCCAAAATCTTTGTTCGATTTCCAAAGTCTTCCACCTATCATACTGTACTTGTGAAAGTTGTTCTTTAATGTTTGCCAAATCAGTGGGATCCACAAAAATTCCTTTATTTAATGGAGAATAAGCTGATAATAATTCAGTGCGAAGTGCTGAATAGGAATGTTGTTTTGAACAACCCAAACACCTGCCAAGATGTTGAAATTTTTCTTTAATTCTTCATTTAGTATCTTCCCACCATTGCTGAAAGTGTCATACAAAAAGTATACTGAAGCTGTAGCATCCAACAGATAATTAAACCCTTCTTTTACCTCAGGATATTCTAATAATGATAAATTCAATTTCCAATATCCAGGGCCCTTTGAAGATGCTGGAAAATTTGAAGTAACAACCTCTAATAAAGCATGATCAGAGGTTGCTATAGGTGTAACCTTGGGAGACCTATATGTTAAAGTAGGAGAGAGAAACCAGAAGCCAGTACAGGACTGTCTAGATCCAGAAAAATATGTATAAACTACATCTGTAGTAGAATAAAAAACATCTCTCAATCCAGTGAGGGAAATTAAATTATTCAGATAGGTAGAGTCACAATAGAGTTTAGCAGACCTCGCCCCTCTGTCTAATATAATCATATTTATATTAAAGTCCCTCCAGAAAGGACATTTTTCCTAGTAAAAAGGTTAGGTTAAATTTTAGTAAGTAAAGCAATACATTCTGATTTAATTTCTGGAGCATAAGTATTGAGAAGCCTGAAATGTGACTTTGAAATAACAACATCCAACATTAAGCATCTGCCTGCTTCTATTTCTACTACACTTATTACTTGTATAGATGGGCTCAAAAAGCAAATACCAATACCAGAACATAGGGCAGTACCTCCAGACCAATAACATTTTCCCCATAGCCATGCAGCAGAAGCTAGGCCATAATCATCTACAGTGTACAATCTAGTATCCTGAAAAAAAAAAACACGTCAACAGTAGAATTGGTGAAAATATCAAAGGTAGCCAGTTTTTTTTTCCTCATATCTGATACTATTAACATTCACAGAAGCAATATGTAAATCATAGACAGAAGTGAGAAGTTAAGTAAACCCTTCAGGGTGGAATAGCTTTTTTTCTTGAAATTTTCCTGAGCCCTATTCAAAGGTTTTGTTTTTGTTTAGTTTGTTTTTTCAGAACCAATGCAGAAGGGACATCAAGATCTGAACCAGGATCCTTCTGATGTTCTAGAAGCATCATCTGAATCTTGTTCAATACCCTCCATTTCCTGAGGGAGGTCAGCATATCTATTAGTAAGTGGTAAAAGTTGTGCTACATGAACATCAATGACCCCCCCAGAGCAAGAAGACTTTGGAGCCATGGTTTTCACAACAGGAATATCTTGACTTTTTTGGATGGGTGGAGGTGGGGCTTGCATGCCTCCTGTTGCAATACTCAGAGCTCCTTGTAACACAGTAGTTGTGGGTAGGTTAATGATAGGTGTAGATAGGTTTGTAGTTGCCCCGGGTTTAGAAGGAAAGTCTGATGAGGAACAAGAATTAGTTCTCTGTGATGGCTCAGCCATTGGTGAAGGCCCAGCTCGTGGGCCCCTAGGTGGACGTGAGTCTAGGAAATCTCTAGGGCCTCTAGAAGCCATATTGATATAGAAGTCCTGCATGGCAAAATCCAAATCATCTGTATTATGGGATGCCTAGGGACAGTCAGTAAAGATGTGTCCAGCTTCATCACAGAAGGTACAAGTGGGTGCATTATCACATTCTGTGCCTGATTACCCAAGTTCCCCACAATGAAAACAAATTATTTTATCACAGGGGGTACTGATATGTCTTGGGGATCCACACTTATGGCATTTCCTGGGTTGACCCGGATAGAACACAAACCAGTTGTCCCTACCAATAAAAAAACTATTTGGTAAATGTTGGAAATCATTTTCAAGTTGTAACAACTTCACCTTTAGGTGCCACCCACCATTCTAGAAGCCTTCACTGTCCAGGATAGGTTCAGGAGAACCTTGCACATCAGAATGTTTTTCAAGCCAATATAATATAACAGTGATGTTGACCCCCTCGTTATGAAACAATACTGTCACTATATAAAAAGATTGCTTCATAAGGGGTATAACTTGAAAGGGGAACCATAAGGGATTCATTTTCAAAATAACATATTTAGTCCAGAATCTCTCAAGAATGCCAGGTGTTCTAAAACTAATATCAAAGATGTGTTCACCTGGGGCGTGTATGAGAGCATAGACCTCACTAGGAGAGAATCCTAGGGATTGTTTAAATAAGATCCTTCTGACATGAAATCTGTCGGGCAGCTCATCCATGCCTCCGAGATATCTGAAGCGGATGGCATTTCTCCATTTTGCCAAGTCCATAGGTTTTTGAAAAAGACCAGCAAATGTACATTTATTCTGTGGTTGGGGCAAAGTAGAGCCTATAGCGTCAGTGGTATTCTGCACCCCATCTCCTGGGCAAAAAGGAGCCTGAGCCAAGTCAGAAGGATTTACCTCAGGCTCACCTAGTAAATCAACAGATGGAACAGGAAGAGATCCCAAAGGGGAAAAAGAAATGTTACCTGAAGGTCATAAGTGTGATTACTGTCCTAAATTTTCATGCTCTCAAGGTCTGGCATAGTGGTTGAGGGATGCAGATGTGTGTTCTCGGTAATGGAGGCAGCCACTTATATAAAGCCTTGCGGTTCCTCAACCCAGACACTGTTTTCATTTTGTGACCATCCTGCTCCACAAAGTACCTCATCTGCTGACCAAGAGGCATCTCCCGGATTGGAGATCATCTTTGGTGCTATGCGGGAGGTTTGTAACGTCTCAGACTGCAGTAAATGCTTCCCGGTCCACTACTGCAAAGATTTTGGAAGTCGAAGCTTCTGGTGATGGAGACAGCTCCTGCATCCATTTTCTTTTGCACTCCTCTTGCAACAAAAGTGTTGCAATGTTAAAGTCCATTGTCGCAAGCTATATCCAGTCTTCCATAAGGCATCTCAGCACTGCTTCTTGAGTATTTTCTGTATCTGCTGCAATATACAAGTTGGTGTGGAATATCATTTCCCGGGAAAGCCTCACAAGTGGTGACATTCACACCCACCAAGGTTTCTTCCACACATCCTCTCTGTTGCAGTATTCACACAGTACTGGGGTTCTCCATTCTCAGTCACATCGAAACAGCGCCCCTACCATCGAGTAGGGGAATTTTTTATTGATAAAACATAAAATAAAATACAACCAAACAACATCACAGCACACTACATCATAACAACAGAAATGAAAATAAAAATATGTATTACATCATACATGAATACACAATTAATCAAAACAACTTGCCCCACCTTAAATCAGAAAAAAAAAAGAAATGTGACTGAGTATTAAACATCATATTTCTAACCAAACCAATTGTATATTATCCCCAAACAAAAAATACAAAAAATCCCCCCCCCCACACACACACAGAAGAGTAGGGGAATGGTTCATTAAAGCAAAATATGGTAAGATTACATTAGCATAATCAAAACCAAAAAAAATATATAGAAAGAGAAGTAAAAAAAACAACAGGTTCATTCAAAAATAATTCTTATCCAACAAAAGCACATCATAATTTACCATACTGTACCATGTTCTTATATAAAAAATATAAGAGCAGTGAGTCTCCAAGAAACCTTTATGTGCTACACATCCTAATTAAGTTATTGGTGCATCATTGTCTGTCAGCCATGGTAAACCTTTCCATAGCTCTAAGAGTATAACTTTAGAAAACTTACTCTTTTCTTCCTTGTACAACCTATCAAGATCTGATACAATTTTGTTATATAATTCAATATGACTGCTGTCTTTCTGTTGTAATGTAAATCCACATTTAGTGGTCCAAATATTCCATTTTAGAATAACCATTATCACTTGTAATGTATCCCAAATCCACTTATCCCATTCTTGAGTAAAGACATCATACAACAAGTTTTCATATGTCAATGTTTTAAATATAAGTTCATTCCAAGACTGCACTAGAAAATCCCAAAAACCTAAAATAAAAGAGCAGAAAAACAATAAGTACTGTATAGTCTCCTCCTTCTGTATACATTGAAGTCTGCTACAATACTGCTCATCCTGTTTTTTATGTTTCTGATTTGCCTTGATATTAATTCTCTCATGACAGGCAATCCAATGAAAATCCCATATCTGTTCTGGAATTCTAGGGTTATTTAAAAATAGTTTCAAGATCTCCACATGCTCCTCTGGACATTTTGAAAATATCACCTCCTCAAAACAGACATTAGACAATAAAGAAAAATAAAATGTCTTTCTTGACAGATTAGTCACCTGTTGAACAGTGACTTGCCACTCTTTTAACCTTAAGAAGGTGCATCTAAGATATTCTGGTAGTATAACCAATTTTTTCAGAACTTTCAAGGCATTTGAATGCCATAAGGCCATACAATGAGAAACCTTTCTAGCCAACAGAGGTTCCCAGCCTATAGTTTGCTGCATTAAAAGAGGTTTTCTATTTGCATACAAAAAAAAAACTATTAAAGAATAAAATAAGGTCATATTCAAGCTCCCCTGTTTCAGGGGAAGATATAACATATTCCTCTTCACTGGGTTTACTCTACTCCCCCAACAAGCTTGAAAAAATATACTAAGGAGTTCAGTCTCTTTATGCTTTGGGGGACGAAATATATAACTTAAAAAAAAAATGGAACTAAAAATGTTTTTATAAGATAAACCCTTTTTTTTACTCAGTTTACCTCTATTCCATAAACCCACTTTCTGCCTCCCTACTGCTAGCTGTTTACTCCAATTTAAATCAGGTCACCTTTCCCAAACCATATACCTAATATGTTAATAGGTTCAGGTTTTATAATAATCCACTCAGTACTCTCTATCTGCAGTGAAGCATAATTTAAATTTTGGCCTACACATTTATTTGTATTTAATGATGCCCCATATAATTGCTCAAACTGTTTGAATAAATCTAAAACCATACTTAATGAAGACTAAGTCTGGACAAGGAGGGTCATGTCATCTGCATATGCCATGACTTTAAAAGGGAGGTTTTCCTGTCCTATTTGGATTGGTACTACCAGATGATGTTCATTAATTTTCCTCAACAAAGGATCTATAAAGACGCTATACAATATAGGACTGAGCAGGCATCCTTGTCTAACTCCTCTTTGAAGATGTAACAGAGGGCCCTTCCATCCTTGCATCATGGGGGTTACTGTGGCTGTACTGTAAATGGTTTTCAACCATTCTATAAATACCCCAGGGATCTGATAATGTCTTAAAACTTCCCATAGGAATGTATGATTCACCCTATCAAAAGCCTTTTCTTGGTTCAAAGAGACTAAATACCCATCCAACTATGTAGTTTTTCCTGCTTCTACAATCTCTCTCAATAACAATAAATGATCTTGAATTTTTCTTCCTGGAAGAGCATAAGATTGAGCATTAGAAACAACCCGTTGTGCCACTAAGGCCAATCTACTTTCCAAGATTTTTGTAAGAAATTTAAAGTCAGAATTTAATAAACAAATAGGCCTCCAATTCTTTAATAATCTCCTGTCCCCCTTCTATATATAAATATTAATATTCCCGTATTCATGTGGATGGGAACTGCCTTATTAGTTAATATGTAATTAAAAACAGATGTTATCTCTTCTATCAATTATGGGCCTATTCATTTTAATAACTCATTAGGGAGTCCATCAGGTCCAGGAGCCTTTCCTTCTGCTAACGTGGATAATGCAGCTTTCACTTCTTCCACTGTTATAGGCCTAATTATATGTAATTTTGTATTGAAATCAACAGCTGGAACTTGTAAGTCTGAAAAATAGGCTGTTAGACACTCTCTATCAATTTTGAGTGGAACATACATTTGTGTTGTATATTGATTTACAATTCCCAGCATATAGTACTTTCTTTAGATGAATAGGCAACTCCATCATCTCCCAGTAGGGCAGACATCCATTTTGCCTGTACCTGTGAAGCATAACATGCAACGGGACAAACCTCATCGGATTTCCCTTTTACACCAAATTGTTGCTGATTATATAAAACCCTGTTTTTCTGTGCATGATAGACATGCATATGTTGTTTCACTGTGTTTATTTGTTGTATGAGATTCTGACCAGTATTATGCATCATAGAGAGCAACTGTTGCAGAATTTTCCTCTGTTGTAGATAATTAAAGTACTGTAATTTTTGTGTATTTTTACCCATATTTTTACATAACCTCTGCAAATCTCTTTTGATATCTTCCCACCATAAGGCAGAATCATCAAAAAGGAAGAACACTGATTTTCTTGCTGATAGAAAATGAACAAGAGTTTGTAGTGTCTGTTCATTAGATAATAGGGAAGTGATCAACTTCCAAAAACCTGGACCTCTCTGTACCCCTGCCTGTAAGCCTATTTTAATTCCCACTATACTATGATCTGAAAACTCTACTGGATATGTAGTAGCTGAAAGTATTGATAGATAGGTGGACACAAAAACATAATCAATCCTAGAGACTAAAGGCCCTTTTTGAAAAGTAGGAGTGGCTACTTTAGTATATGCAAAGAAAGAATCCTCTAGATTTGCTTTTTGTACTATTTGAGCTAAACAATTCGAATCACAGTACGTTTTAAGAGTAGTAGCTTTTAATGGACAGTTAAAATCACCTGAAAAAACTAACTGATGGGCAGTAAACAAAAAAGGTTGTATTAAATTAAGGATTTCACTACATTCTGTTTTTGTTTGGGGTGCGTACAGATTTATTAACCTAAATAGAGTAGCCTGTATTAACACATCCGAGATCAAAACTCTGCATGGTGCTATATCATACAGTTTTAAAAGATGAACTTCAGGCAATTTAAACAAAATTCCTAGACCTGAACAGGTGTCCTTACCTATAGACCAATAAGAAGGCCCAGCAGACCATTCTTTTGAAGCTAGTAATGTTTCTTTCAAGGAATGAAGACGAACATCCTGGAGAAAGAAAATACCAAAAGATAAGTGTGTCAGAAAGGAAAAAAAACACCTTTCTTTTGCTTGCACTCTTTATACTATTCACAAAAATAGTACAACAGGAAAAGGGAATAAACATGGATACCTATGTTATTTATATTTTCCCCTCCTAGCAGACTGTTTTTTCAACTTAGCCTTTCTTTTTTGAGGCCCTTTCCCCTTTTCTTGTTTCTCAGTGTCAGTGTTAACTTCTGACATAGAAGATGCCACAAAGAGTCATCAGAGTCATCGTCCATAAGTTCAGTCTGTAGCAAATTAAACTTATTCAGTAAAGGTACTGCAGTTAGCTGTGTTTTCAATACAGAAGCCCTAGTACTAGATCTTGCGGCACTTACTTTAGAACCGATTTCAAAACCAGTCGGGGGGGGAGGCATAAGATCTCCACTAGGATGATCCCCAGAGGTGGAGGGACAGGTTTCAGAAGCAACAGACAGAGCATCAATATCTTGGATTGTGGTCCCCGAGTCTGTTCTTCTAAAGAAGTTTCTTCTGACTTTCCAAGTTATCACAAGTCAATAAAGCTTCAGTGGGGGATAGGTTATGACTAAAAGGTCCGGGAGGTTGCAATTTAGCAGAAACCAATTTCTTTTTTTTGCATCAAAGTGATTAACAAGCGCTGGTCCTCCCCAACAGCCTGGTCAGGTATGTTACATGCAGCCCATTGGCAATTTTGAAAGGTATGGCCTATCTCTTCACAGAGATTACACTTGCATTCATTTGAACACTGAAAACTTACATGACCCAGTTTTCCACAGATATTACACCTAATCTGATCATAAATGCTACTTAAGTGAGCTACTGAGCCACACTTGAAGCACATTTTTGGCTGTCTCACGTAAAAAAGAATACCCCTATCCCATCCCAAAACAAAAGAGTTAGGCAAATGAATAACACCAGTAGCAGTAGTTTTTAACAAAACCTTAACCTTCCATCCCCCAGTCAATATAGAAACATAGAAATTGACTGCAGATAAAGACTGCTTGGCCCATCTAGTCTGCCCATTTCCCTACCTGATGGATAAGCTGCAGATTCTAGTTAATCAACAGCTTACTTTCTCCTACCTCCCACTAGAATTGCCTTATGCCTGTCCTATACATTCTTGAATTCTCCCACTGTTCCTGACTCCACAACCTCCTCAGGAAGGCTGTTCCATGCATCCACAACCATTTCTGTGAAAAAATACTTTGTAACATTGCCTCTGAGCCATCCCCCCTCTATCTTTAAATTGTGCCCACTTGTTCTTGTACATCTCTTCTTCTGAAAGAGGCTACCCTCTTATACTCTGTTAATTCCCTTGAGATACTTGAACATTTCTATCATGTCCCCCCTCTCCCTCCTTTCCTCAAGGGTATACATATTAAGCTGCTTTAGTCTCTCCCCGTATGTCTTCTGGTGCAGAGCCTGCACCATTTTGGTTGCCCTCCTCTGAACAGACTCCACTCTGTCTATGTCTTTGCAGAGATGGGGTCTCCAGAATTGCACACAATACTCCAGATGGGGTCTCACTAACTGTCTGTACAGAGGGATAACAACTTCCTGTTTTCTACTGTTGATGCCTCTCCTTATACATCCCAGTATCCCCCCAGCCCTCCTTACATCCTTCTCACATTGCTTACCCACCTTTAGGTCATCTGATATAATTACTCCTAGGTCTCTTTCAATTTTTGTTGTTATTATTAACTCACCCCCCATTGTGTACTCTTCCCCTGGGTTTTTGTTTCCCAGATGCATTACCTTGCACTTCTTTGCACTGAATCTGAGCTGCCACTTATTTGACCATTCCTCCAACCTTGCCAAGTCCCTTTTCATCCTTTCCACCCCACCTTGTGTATCAACCCTGTTGCAGATCTTTGTGTCATCTGCAAAGAGACATACCTTTCCTTCCAGGTGCTTTCCAATGTCACTTATAAAGACATTAAAGAGGACCAGTCCCAGTACCGAACCCTGTGGTACCTCGCTAGTTACCCTCCTTTCTTCACTGTGGACTCAGTTTACTATTACCCTTTGCGTCCTATTGTCCAGACAGTTTTTTATCCAGGCTACCATCTTGGGACCCACTCCAAGGCTGGATAACTTGTATATTAATCTTTTGTGTGAGACTGTGTCAAATGCCTTGCTAAAATCTAGGTAGGCCATATCCAGTGCCCCTCCCTGGTCTACTACTTTGGTCACCCAGTCAAAGAAATTTATTAGGTTCATCTGACATAATCTTCCTGCTGTAAAACCATGCTGCCTTGGGCCCTGTGCCCCACTGGCCTCTAGGTACTCAACAGTTCTTTCCTTCAGAAGTGATTCCATCATTTTCCCTACTACTGAAGTCAAACTAACTGGTCTGTAGTTTCCTGCCTCTGCCCTGCTCCCACTTTTGTGAAGTGGAATCACATTTGCCCTTCTCCAGTCCTCAAGTACCACCTCATCCTCCCATGATTTGTTAAAGAGAGTAGTCAGTGGTGTTACTAGTTCTACCCTTAGTTCTTTTAGAATTCTTGGGTTAATCCCATCAGCTCCATTGCTTTGTCCACCCTCAGTTTCAAGAGTTCTTTCAAAACACTTTCTTCTGTGGATGGACTGGTATTGACCCCCCTATTCAGAGTTTCTCTCTTGTTTGGTTTAGGTACCTCCCCTCCTCTTCCATTGTGAATACTGAGCAGAAATACTCAATCAGTATCCCTGCTTTTTCACTGTCACCCTCTGCCCACATTCCCTCCCCTTTATTAAGTCTCTGTATCCCTCCCTTGGTCTTTCTTTGCTCCCTAATGTACCTATAAATGGTTTTATCCCCCTTCTTAACAGGGTTGGCTATCTTTTTCTCAGTTTGTACATTTGCTATTCTGACTGCCTTCCCTGCCTCCTTCTGCTTTAACTGATAAAGTTCTCTGTCCTGCTCCTTCTGTGTTTCCTTATATTTCCTGAATGCTATCCTTTTCTCCTTTACCATCCCTGCCACCTCTTTTGAGAACCGTAGTGTTTTTTTCCTTCATTTTGTTTTGTTGATTTCCTTCACGCAAAGGCTTGTTGCCTCTGTGATGACTGTTTTGATAAGTCCCCATTGTTCCTCCACCTCTCCTTCTTGCCCGTTTGCTAGTGCTTTTCTGAGGCACTCTCCCATTTTTCCAAAGTCAGCCTTCCTAAAGTCCAATACTCTTGTTTTTGTATGGTTTAACTCTATGACTGTGTTTATTGTGAACCACACTGTTTGGTGGTCACTTGTTCCCAGATGGCTACCCACTTCTAGATCTGAGATCCTTTCTCCTTCCCCATTTCAGAGTACCAGGTCTAAGATTTCTCCCTCCCAAGTGGGTTCCAACACTAGCTGTCTGAGGCATGCCCCCTGTAGGACATCAAGAATGACCCTGCTCTTGGATGGGCCTGCAGCAAAGGTACTCCAGTTAACATCTGGCATATTCGGGTCCCCAATTGACAATATCTCCCCTTTTTCTGCCATTTTAAGGATGTCTTCTATCATTTCCTTGTCCGTTTCCTCCCCCTGAGATGGAGGTCTGTACACAACCCCCATGCAGATTGTAGTGCCATTTCCTGTCTCCAGGGTAACCCATAGTGACTCATCAACTTCCTGTTTGCTCTTTAGTTCTGTTGCTTTAATACCTACCCTTATATAGAGAGCTACTCCTCTTCCTCTTTTACCCACCCTGTCCCTCCTGTAGACTGTGTATCCTGGTATGTTGACATCCCAGTCATGGTTCTCTGTGTACCATGTTTCAGTGACTGCCACAATATCCAGGCATCCCTCTTCCATCAAGGACACTAGTTCAAGGAGCTTGTTGCACAGATTGTGGGCATTGGTACTCATTACCTTCCATTTATTTTTTATGGCCTTACCCCTTTTAGCCCCATCCCTGTCCTTACTGCCTTTTTCTGCATATGTTCTCCAAGTCCAATATAGCCACTGGTTCTTTAAGTACCAAACATTTCTGTTTCAACCAATAAGTAAGGTTGTTGACTTTGACACCATCATTGCGAAATAACACAGTAATAGTCTTCTGTGCAGGTTTGGTCAGTGGTATTGCAACAAATGGTGCCCAAAGGGCAGATTTCTTTAGTGTACTGTACTTAATCCAAAACCTCTCCAAGCCATTGATAGACTTAAAACTAACATTGAATGTAGTTTCTCCAGAAACATGGATCGGTGCATAGATTTCATTGGAAAATAACTTCATAGAGTCCTTCAAGAGAGTTTTGGCTACAAACAGTCAATCAGGAGGCTTAGACATAACTCCAGTATAAGACAGATGCACTGCATTATGCCTTTTAGCTGGAAAAATAGGAAATTTAAATAAAGAGGAAAATGGCCTCAGAGCATCTTTATTCACAATATTTACAGGCAATTGTGGTAAAACAGTAGATGTATTTGGGCGTCCCCCATTCTGAGCGCTATGTTCTGAAGATTCAGCATTTTGAGGTAGCATTAAAACTGGATTCTGTGTTAGCTTGAGCTCAGGAGGTACCTCCAAATCCAGAATTTGTACAATAACAGGTGCAGAATTTGCAGTTAACTCTGGCATATGAATAGGCGATGAGCCTGAAACTCACTGACCTGTATGTTTATTCTGCTCCCGCCCTGCATTTTTCAAGGCAGTATCTACCAACCATGCTATCTGTGGAGTAACTTCACCTTCTGCAGCACGTCTTAGGCCAGGTGTCTGTTCACCCAAAATTGTCATTCCCAACGCAATTGCTGTAAGCCCTGTTCGCTGCAGTTCTTGGCATTCCGCTTGCTCTATGGCCGCTGCCCAGCTCCCTGAGGAATCCTTTAATGCATCTACATCATGCTTGCTCAGCTGTGCTCCCATGACAGTGCCTTTTCGTGTGTCAGCTTTAATGTCATGGAGCTTCTTTTGTAGTTGCATTTTTTAAAAAAATACTGTTTTTCCTCCGCAACAAGCTGTGCCATAATATCTGCAGTTTCAGTAGAAAAGTGTGTTTGCTCACCCAGAGTATCCAGTGGAAGTTCACTTCTATTACTGCCATCAGAAAAATTATCTTCTGGTAACTCAGGTAATAAAGTCATTTGTACAGGGTCAGGGTCAGTTTGAATGTGACCCACAGCAACATCCATTGCATTATCAGCAGAGTCAATATTCATGGAAGTAATTACATCAATATCCAATACAGCAGTTTGTTCATCAAGAATCATCTCTTCCTCCTCCTCCACTCCAGTAGCCTGCCAAGCAGCCATCTTGGAAAACTGCCAAGTGGGCAGAATCTCCCCTACTGACCAGTAGGGGAATTTCCCTGGTGTCCTGGCCAAATTTCTCCCATTCACTAAAAATACCACCAACAACTTAATCTGGTACAGAGTGAGTTGGCATCCATCTATATCTCCCTTCCCCGGGACAAGGCTGAAAATAGGTAGAATTGTCTAGTCCTTTCTTGGTCAACAAAAACTAAATAAAAATAAAAACAGAATTTAGGCAGTTCAAGGAGTCACAGAGGGAAGAGGATGGGGAGCTCTACAAGAAGAAGCTCAAGGAGGCTGGAAAGACTGTTAGGTTAGGAAAGCCCAAAATGGAGGAAAACATAGCCCTGGGAATCAAGCAGGTGGACAAAATCTTTTTTACATACATCAGCAAAAAAAGGAAGAGCAAAGGGAGGATAGTCAGAATGTCAATGAGCAATGGTCAGATAGTGGAAAAGGTGAAGACAAAACTGAAGCACTCAGTGCATTCTTTTGCTCAGTCTTCACAAATCAGCAGAATGGTAGTGGTCCGGCACTAAACAGAACACCCTGCATGGGAGGCAGACACAAACCCCTTCACAAGGGAAAAGGTGCTGAAAGAACTAGAAAAATTGAGGACAAACAAAGCCATGGGCCTGGCTGGAATTCATCCAAGAATACTGAGAGAGCTTTGAGAAGAAATATCTACACCATTAGCTGAGCTATACAATGAATCTCTGGAAAGTAGCAAAGTGCCACTTGACTACAAGAGGGATACCGTGGTACCCTTGCATAAAAGTGGCAGTAGGGAGGAGGCAGAAAATTACCACCTGGTCAGCTTGACCTCGGTGGGGGGTAAAATCATGGAGACACTTCTTAAAGAAAGGATAGTAGACTTCCTAAAAGAGGCAGGAAAATTCAACCCCAAACAACATGGATTTACTGCAGGTAGATCATGTCAGACTACCCTGATCAAATTCTTCAATTGGGTGACCAAAGCAGTGGACTGGGAGGGCAGTGGATGTGGTGTACCTGGACTTCAGCAAGGCCCTTGACACTGTCCCACACAGGAGGCTGATCAATAAACTTGAACACACAGGCGTTGGTCATAAGATAGTAAGTTGGGTAGCACACTGGCTGCAGGAAAGAACTCAGAAAGTCACAGTAAACGGCACCATGTCCAATGAGGATTTTGTGACCAGTGGAGTGCTTCAGGGATCAGTTCTGGATCCAGTCCTCTTCAACATATTCATCAGCAACATTGCAGATGGTCTTGAGGGTAAAGTCTTCCTGTTCACAGATGATACAAAACGATGTAATAGTGTGGACAATCAGGAGGGAGCCTCGAGTGTGAAGGAGGATCTCAAAAAACTTGAACAGTGGTCCAACAACTGGCAACTTAGATTTAATGCTAAAAAATGCAAAGTGATGCACCGGGGCCAACAGAACCTAAGAACCCAATACTTCCTAGATGGGCATTGACTTGAAGAGACCAGGACAGAATGGGACTTAGGCGTAATCATGTCAGATGACCTTAAAGCAGGGAATCAATGTGAAAAAGTAGCATGAAAAGCAATCAGCATCCTCAGATGCATAGGCAGGGGAATAACTAGCAGGAAACAAGAAGTGATCATTTCACTCTATAGATTTCTGGTGAGGCCACACCTGGAGTACTGCATCCAGTTCTGGAAGCTCCACCTGAAGAAGGACCTAGAGCACTTCAAATCAATTCAGAGAAGGACCACAAAAATGGTGCAGGGCCTCCATCACAAGCCATATGAGTCTGGACTCCAAGACCTAAACTTTTATTCCCTGGAACAGAGAAGGGACAGAGGAGATATGATAGAAATGTTCAGATTCATCAAGGGTATAAACACTGTTCAGGTAGACAAACTCTTCCATGAAAATGGAGAGGTACGAACAAGAGGGCACGACTCTTACCTGAGAGGGGGAAGGCTCAGAGGCAATATCAGGAAGTACTTTTTTAAGGAGAGGGTAATAGACATGTGGAACAGCCTGCACCCAGAGGTGGTTGCAGCAAAGATGGTGAATGCATTAAACACACATGGGACCGGCACTACGGTATAAACAAAAACAGCAAAATATAGGGGAAGGGGTTAGGTTCATGGGCAGACTAGATGGGCCACTCGGTCCTCATCTGCCATCAAATTCTTATGCTCCTAAACTGAATTTGACATATTCATATCTGACCAGGAATGGAACTCCGTCTGGGAACATGCTTACCATGGCAAAAGGGACTTCAAGGTAAACTAATTCAGTATAAAATACATCAGTTTTATCCATCTCCCAGCAAACTTCTTGAATTAGGTCTCACATCCAATACTAGATGCTAAAAATGTCTTCAAACAGGCATCACTCTATTCCAAATGTTTTGGAATTGCCCAACTCTTAAAAAATTTTGGACAGAGGTACAGGATGCATGCAGAGCCACTTTATTGACTGCTCTGCCCCACTCCCCTCTTATTTATATCTTAGGAATCTTCTCATCTCCCATCCCCCTTTCTCATCTCCAGAAGCTATGGCTCTCAGTAGCGGCAATAGCAGGCAAACATTTAATCCTTACATTTTGGAAAGACCCCAGGGTACCCTCCCTGCCTGAATGATTCAACCAAATGAGCTATATGGCAAACAATTAAAGAATCTCCTATATGCTCTCTGATAGAATGGATACATTTCTAGATATCTGGGACCCTTTCCTACAGCTGAAAAGTAATTAAGTTCTGATGCTGATTGTATAGGCCTACTATAGTGCTTAGTCTACTTGTTATCTAGTTAGTTGTGAATTTAGTATAGCTGTTACAGTTTTTCTGCTAGTTACAGTTTTTATCTTATTTGTTATTACCCTTTCATAAATCAAGTTTCTAACAGGCTAAATTTGTTTGTACAAATACCCACTATACTCTGATTTCTATGTATATTTTATTGTTATTTGTTATACCTTTCTTATTCTTTGTATGCCATTCTACATATAATGGGCAGGATTCATAAAGAAGATGCACCTGGCACATCTCAGATGCGCTGGTGCAAGTCAGATGCGCCGAACCCAAGTTGTGGCTTTCACAAAGGGATGTGCCGTGCCAAGCACCTAGCGCAACACCACTGTGAATCACCACAGGACAAAACGGCGCATCTGTAGAAGCACCCGCGCATCCAGATATGCTCCAGGGCAGGCAGGCAGCCCTGCAGCCATGCAGGGGAGCCAGCAGAACAACTGGAGCAAAACAGCAGGGCAGGAGGAGCAACAACAGAGCTGCCACAAACAGACCCACGGACACAGGTGTAGAGTAAAACATGTTTATAAAATGTAATGGCCATATAAACTTTACAGATCAAATGCCAGAAAAGGAACAACTACATCAGCAACAACATCCACAGATGGGGTTGAGGGGGAGCAGAGTTGGGTAGGAGGACAGGAAATGGGACAGAAACAGGGGACAGGGTAGGGCAACTGTATACACCGGAAGGCCCCTAGACAGTGGCAGTGGGACACTAGTGGTGCTGTGCTCTGTGGCACAGCACCCTGGCACAGCCTGGAAGGTGCAGCACGACACCCCACAGGGCTGCTGACAGGCACCGAACAGTCCATGTAAGAGGGCGCAGGGCTGCCTGGATGACCACACGGATCCTCTGGTCCACATCCACTGGCACAGCACCACCACCACCATTGCCACCCGGAGCAGCATGGCGATCATGGACACCTACAGAAAACAACAGAAGGAACAGACACTGAGAGCCAGAACATGGAACACAGCCCCACCCACCACAGACCTCACAACACCCGGAAGACTGCAATCATGTAAAGCGGTACTCACCCACCCCTGGTGGGGAACCAGGCCTGGCACCCATGTATTGCTGACGACGCTCCTCAGTAGCGTCCGCAGCATGCTGCCTGGCCCCTGGACCTGCAAAACACAACAAACAGCACCATGAGTGAACACTGCCACAGTGCAGGATGCAAGTCCCCAGCCACTCCAACCTGCTGGCATGTGGCCATGCAGCAGACAGTGATGCCTGTGTCTGAAACACCCGGTGTAAGCAAGTGCACACAGCCAAGCTCTGTCCCCCCCATCACCAGGGCAAGGCAGCACAGGAGCACCATAGGGGCAGTGATAGACACACCCACCATGTGCCACAGAAGGATACAGCCGGAGAACATCTATCTGGTCGTGGCAGTGCACTCCTGCATACACGGCACTGCAGTCATGCAAGCCTCTCCGGGTCCCACCTTTAGAGGTCACCATAGTAATGCCTGCACTGCTCACCTGTGTGTGGCATGCCAGTACACTGCACAATCCATGAAGCAATGGTGGCCCACACCCTGGTCCTAGGCTCATGGAGGTCCTCTTGTCCAAACAGGTGGCCCTCCACAGCCATGACCTGTGCCACTAGATGTAGCAGCTCCAAATGTGATCAGTTCATGGCCCTTGGCACCATTCTCCCAGCTCCAGGCATCCTACACTGTGTACATACAGTGGCAAGGTGCAAACAGGGTATGCGCCATCCACCAACTGTTATGTGCCATGTGAAACAGTGATACACATGCAGCACACCGTGCACTGAATGTGATGTATGATTGGCCACTGCCGATTGACCCGTGCATGCGCACGCCACCACGCTATGGCACCGCATGGCAAGGACACGTTCGTGCATGTGTGGTGCACATGCAGGCGCCATGCTGCACACAGCATATGCCAGTAAGGTGTACCATGCATAGTGCACGATCCGTGGGGAGGGACGGACAATGCAGCATGGGTGGCACATTGTGGGACATGCTGTGCAATACTGTACATGGCACCACGATTGTCAAGCAAGCTATGGTGCACCGGACTATGGCGGAATGGCGCATAACGGAAGATGCGCCATATAAAATGTACAACGCACACATGGGAATGTGCTGTGTAGACTGCTCCCAAGCCATACAGATGCACCACCCAGACCACGCATGCACTGGGAATGCACTGTACTGTGGTTGGCGCATCAGATGCTCCATGCAAAGTGAGATGAGCTGGGAGCAATTATGCTATTCAGAGAGAATGCACCTCAAACAGCCTCATCATTCATGCATGGGCATCTCAGCTGATTAGCATCTCATTAACAGGTGCTCAGGCCTCATTTGCATGCCCTGAGCCATAAATGCTCCCAATTCAGCAGGCTGAGACCAGGGTACTGAGAGGAGTCAGTGCCTACAGGGTGAGTATATTTCCATAGTCACGGGGCTACAGCACACACTGGTGTGCCTGCATTGGAGTGTACACAGCTGATGGTGCCCCAGTACACCGCATGTGGGACCAGACTACCATCAGGGTGGCCACCATAGCAACACGTGATATACAACCGCAGGGATGTATCCATGGGATGACATTGGACAGGTCCCATCCGAGGCCACAGCAGAAGGCCGTGTCACTGAGACACACACAGCACAGCACGTTCCGGGCACCGCTGCACAGCAGTTGGCATTGCACCCTGACAGTGTACTGGGGGGGGGATCAACATGTATGGAGGACAACACAAAGTACACAGGGACACAGGGATGGTACGGATGACTGGGGGTGGACTGCACTGTGAGGTGTATGCAGCACCATGACACATGTATGTACATCGCACAGTGCAACACCTGTGCAGGCACAGTGTCACCACTGCCAGCACGCACACTGCCACTGTGCAAACACTGCGTGCCACCTCATGGCAGTCCCTTTCTGCCCTGTAGCCAACACAGTGGTGGCACCCAGGTATGATGGTGCACCATGGTGGTGGAACACAAACTGCTGGGTTATTGGGATACACACACACACACACAGCAGATGGGTCTGTGTCACACACCCTGTGGTGGCTACATGGTACCCCTGTCGTGTCCTGGGTGCCATGTGTGGTGCATGCACCATCCCTCATGGACCGCACACCATGGTGCATGTCCACCTGTGCCCGGCAGCCCACATGCGGACCACAGCACAGGCCACTGGCACCACAGGCCATGGTGAGCCTGCAGACAGTGGGAGTTGGGTGTGGGTCTGTGTGTATACCTGGGTGGGTCTGGCACAAGGTTGCTTCTACCCACAGTGTGTTGAATGTCTGAGGAGTCAGGTGCCGCTGTCAGGCAGTGACCAAACTTCATACAGGATGAGAAGAGGGCACTCATCAAGGCATGCCATCTATGCCTGGATGTGCTCACTGGCAGGGGTGGCAGCAGGACGGTGTGTGAAAAGGGCTGGGAGGAGGTGGCCTGGCATGTGAAAGTGGTTGTACCATACAACCACACAGTGCAGGAAGCATTGGAATGATGGCCGATGGAGGGCCAAGGAGAGGGTAGCCAGCATCCAGGCCTCCCTGCATCGGACAGGGGGTGGATCTGGCTCGGTGGCACAGCTCAGCCCCAACGAGGACCTCCTGGCCACCAGTGTGTCAGGGACATCCATGCATGGTGTCCCTTGGGGTGGTTTCCAGATGGGGGTAGCCTGTCGCAGCATGGTGAGTAGCTGTGCTCCCTGTCCGCACCTGCCATGGACAGGCATGCGTACCCAGCGGTGTGTGGATGACTGTGCATTGTGCCATGTGCATCCTGTGCATTAACCATGTCTCCCTTTCTCTCTTCTACTGCTCCATCATGACTCCATGGAGCGGCCATGGGCGACTGTGCAGCCCCCATAGGCAATGATGCGGGCCCACCCCATGGGGCCATTGACAGTGACATAGGCGTGTCCGCACCTGCGATGTCCATGCTCCACACACCACCGGTCACAGTACTTGTGGCAGAGGGCCCTGCAGAGCCCTCCACCAGTGATGGCGGTACTGCAGGTGGGTACATCTCATGGTTGGGGGGCCTGGCTGGGTTGTCTGATAGTGACCCAAATGAGGTGGTGGACATAGCAGATGCACTCATTGTGCTTGCCAGTGGCTTGCAGGGTGAGGGCATTAGCACCGACGCATGTGCCACCGTCAGCAATGCCACTGCCATGGGTGACTGCAGTGCTCACAGTGCGAGGCCGCCTGTGCACGGGACCCTGGGTGTATTCCCACCACGCTGGACACCGGTGCAGCAGTGGCACGGATGCCTGAGACTGTGTGTGCCATGCCCCCTGCACCACTGCCCAGCACAGTGCTGGCAGCATCAGTGGCATCCAGGCAGGGTACCAGTGAGCATGCACCCACTACGGTGGGCCCACTGGATGACATGCATGGACAGCAGGTACCCATGCCCAGCCATGATACACACACAGCACAGCCTGACAGGGTGTGTCCACCACCCATGGATGACCCTGGTGAGGTTGCCCATTCCCTGGTTCAGTGGCGCCACCCCCATGTCGCATCACCTGCCAATAACATGGGTGTCTACCCTGACCTGTTGCGGGCAACTGCGGACAGTCAGAAGGCACTCTGGGCAGAGTTCTGGAGCCACCAGGCCATCATGGTCCAGGAGCATGAGTCCGCGGTGGCGTAGTGTGCTCAGATGCTGGCTGAGACACGCCTCATGTGGGTGGGTATGACCACAGCCATGGAGTGGATCGCAGCTGCTGCAGAGGCAGTGGTTGCTTCCACAGCACACCGTGGACAGCGTGCATCCAGTCAGGTGCCCAGGAGCATGTCCCAGACACCCCAATGACGGGACCAGATGGGCCCCCTGCTGCTGACCCTGTCACCACTGGAATCCACCCCCACCAGCCATGGCTCAGCTGGGAGGCATGGATCAGCCACCCCACTGAGCACCCATTCATGGTCTCAGTGCAGCACCCCTGAGGGGTCCCTGGGGACACCCCCTGTGGCCGTTGGTGGCATCCCTATCACCAGCGGCCATAGCAGAGGCTGCTCATGCGTCCGTAGTGGTCTTACGGCGGCCCTGTGATGTCCATGCCCAGGGGCCTGTGGTGGTGGGTGGCATGGTCGTGCATACTGGCTGCCCTGTGGGTGGTGCCAGTGCCGCTGTGCGTGGTGGTCTCCAGCCACACGGTTGCCCTGGCACACTCCCATGTCACCTGTGCATGTGCACCTGTGTGTTTGTGTGTACTGCAGTCGTGCCATGTGTCATGGGTATGATGAGTGTGTTGCGGTGCATGCAGTGTCTGTGTGCCAGCCACAGTACACACTGACCCATGACGGTGTGGGCATGGCCTGTGTGGTTCTGATGTGGTGCATGCATGGTGCCTGTGTGTGTGTGTGTGTGTGTGTGTGTGTGTCTGTCCCTCACCGTGTGCATGCACCCCCATGATGTCCCTACACTGTGGTGCCCACACCTGCACATGTGCCAACCTGCATACTCACCTGCATGTCCCAAATGTTCCTAGACCACTCTGGTGCAGTATGCCCATTCCCTGGCTGCCAGCCTTGGATCCCTGCACCTTTGTCTGCCGTCGGCTCCTTGTTCCTCTGGGTGTGCCCCTGCTGCGCCCTCCCCCACCACCTCTTCCTCCCTGGAACTGTTGCCCTCGCCGGCCTCGCCAGGTATCCTATAGTCTTGGGCCTTGTTGTGTAACATACAACAGGCCAGGAATATGTCACAGGCCTTCTCAGGGCTGTACTGTAGGGCACCGCCTGACCAGCACAGGCACCGGAATCACATCTTCAACATGCCAAAGACACTTTCGATGATGGCACACGTCACAATGTGTGCCTCATTGTAGCATTCCTCCACCACTGTTCTGGGTTGTCGGATGGGAGTGAGGAGCCAGGGATGCAATGTGTATGCAGCATCACCTGTGGGGGTAGATGTGTCTCCATTAGTACATGGTGTTACACTGTGGCATGTGACCCGACCCCATCTCGCCCTGTGTTGTGTGCCCCTGTCCTGCCCCCCTGCCCATGCAGCCGCATGCCTGGTGGTCCTGCATCCCCTGCCTCTGCTGCCCCTGCCTGACATTTATCCTGTGATGCTCATCAGGCCCATGCTACCCTGCAGCCACCTCAGCACCCTTCCACATCCCTGCTGACCCAGTGCCTTTTTGCCTGAGGTCTCCCACCCACGGCCCTCCCCAGGTGTCTCGGGCATGGTGGAACACATCGGGCTGCTGGCACCCAGTCACATGTACCTAACAGGTGTCTAGTTTGGATGTCCCTGGCCTCAAAGTGCTGACTGGTTCCATATGTATGCATCATGTGCGCTCCCAGGGTGTGTGGCGCAGACATTGGTGATGCACCCCATGGCATCACACACCACCTGGCAGTTCACTGAGTGGTACCCCTTCTGATTCATGTATGTGATGCCCTCCTCACCAGGTGGTGCATGGATTGCCACATGGGTGCATTCGATGGCCAGTATGACACCTGGCATGCATGTCACCCTGTGGAACCCCTGCATGGCTTCTGTCCACTCTGCCTGCCTGCTGGGGAATCTGATGTATTCCAAAGCATGCGGTAGCAGTGCAGTGAGGAACTGTGTGAGGAGGCGGGATGTTGAGGCCTGTGATATGCCACTGGTGCCCCCTATAGGCCTCTGGAAGGTTCCCGTGGTGAGCAGGCACATGACCATTGTCACCTTGGTCTCCACCATGATGGCATGTCCTCGTGCAGTGGGTGCCTGCATCACATCATAGCACAGCTCACATAGCTGTCTCAGCATGGCCCTGTTAAGGCGGTATCACCTGACTGTCTCCACCTCTGTCAGCTGCTCGAAGGACAGCCGGGCGCGGTACTGCTGTGGGGTCAGCTGCCTACGGTTACTTCTGGCGCCCTGCCTCCTTCTCCTCCTCCTATTCCTCCTCATTAGGGCACCAGCAATGGCGACTGCTGCTGGGTTCATCCCCTCTGTTGCTGTAGTCCTGTGGTGTGGCTTTCTGTCTGTGCCTCTCCCTCTGTTTTGACTTCCCCTCTGTGTGTATCCTGCTGTTTTCATTCCATTGATTGCCTGCTGGTGTGCTGGACTTAAGTCTCCTTCTTTTGTACTTATCTTTCTATGGCACATCTAAGCTTTGTGCTGAAGTTGCTCCATTTCTGCTCCTTGGTTTTGCTCTGTGGATAGGGATACATGGTGTATGCATGGGTACACCCCCTGTACATGCACCGCATGTCATTATGTTACACCTATGGCTCATGTCTTTCGGTGCAGGGCATCTCGTTTGCACTGGTGCATCCTCCCTGTACCTGAATCGCCTTCTGGCACATTTCCAACTTGCTCTGGCACATCTGAGATGTGCCAGGTGCATCTGTTTTGTGAATCCTGCCCTATAAATATTACTATAATAAAAAAAAATGAAAATGGGAAGTAGAGCTTGGGATGAACATACTGACTTAAGAGTGGATGCAATGTTGGAAGAGGGTCTATATAGCCTGCAAAAACATTAAATTTCAGATATTGCAAAAAAAATATTGGGGAAATATTATACAACTCCAGCAGTATGAATAAATATGGGACTAATACCCCAGGTATCCCGTGAGGTGGGCACATGGGGAAGGGTGCTGTCTGTAATGGCAACCCCTTCTCTGCAAAATCCCTCATGCCAATGGGGAGGGTAGGATGACCAGATTGGGGGGGTGGGCAAAATGGGTGACAGGATGTCGCTATATGTACAAGCGGGGGGGGGAGCGAGCATGGTGAGCGTGGGCTGGGAAGGACTGTAGGGGTGGTGCTGCGGTTGGTTGCCGAGCTGCATCATGGCATTGGGGGCTGGCTGGGGGTTGTGGTGGGTGATGTACCGGGTTCAGGTCCGGGCACTGGTGCAATTTTATTACATCTGGCCTGAACCTTTATTTTTACATGCTTTCACCCCCTGACATGCACCCCCTGGAATTGAGAATCCTTTAGTAGGGGGGTGCAGGGGGCAAAGCCGCCCACAAGGGGGGGGCACAGCCCCCCCCACAGAAAGCATTTAAATATATGTCCCCAGCGCCATTGTCCTGAGTGCCAAGGGTGTCAGAGTTCCGAAAATTTTTTTGGCACTCTTAACTGAGCGATAATGGCGATCGCTTTTAGGCTCTGCCATTATCGCATAGAACCAATACCCCATGATCACTATTGGAGGCATGGGAAGGACCAGGAGATGCTTATGCTACCTCATATTCTATGGGCTTGGCCACTAGTTCAACAAGGATGATTGCAAGCTATCCTATGTGGTCAGCAAATGGAGGGGCACCTCCTTCCTTGTGACCCCAGACTTTGGATTCTAGGCAGCATCCACATGGTTTCCCCACTTGGATCAGGAGAGCTCTACCTTGATGAATAAACATCCTTTCATTACAAGTAGAAATACAAATTTTGCTTTGGTGACAACCCTAGTTCAAAGCAAAATGTCTGATAGCACAGTCAACCAACTTAGCTGAATAAAATCGAATATCATTTACTTCTGGAAACCTCCTCTATAAATGTCAAAATATTTGGTTCCCCCTTTCCCATATTCAGAGCAGGCCCCAAAACCTTCATATGGTGCCAGGGACATTCAGAGAAGTAAGTACAGGTTCACAGGTCTCTCTCTCTCTTCAGTCCAGGACTGTCTCCACCAGGAATTGAGTTCACAATGGGCCTATAATGGAACATAAAATGGACTAGATGTTGCACTATGTCATTTCTAGGTTTGCTGTGCAGTGACAAATTGTAAAAATGTGTTTTTTTACCATCCTTCTTATCATTAAAATATATTTATTTATTTAAAATTTTGGTAACTAGGAAAGGCACAGGTTATAAACCCAGCAACTTATCTGGAATGGATATCATTAACTGCAGGTACTGTGGAACACTTTTCAGAAGGGCAGTTTTATGGGATTTAGGACACTGTCCTACATGCTGGGCCATTGGAGATCCAAGGGCTCAGCTCTAGGCAACATGGGCAGAGATTGTGTGCCTCAAATTGCATATTCAAGAGGAAACATATTATAAGAACCACCCGCCATGTCCCCAACATCCAACAGAAGCACCTCGACTGCAGAGGGTAGTTGGTTTGGGAGGTTGGCAGATGGTTAGGAGTGGCAAATCGGGTGCTCCATCACTAAGTGCTCTCCAACATATTACCTCCACAAACCATATAAAAACTACAAACAGGTATCTGCCTCCATCTCTAAAATCAAACAAAGGGGCAGAGGACACTGCAGAGCAGGACACTGGAGGACAGGAGAAAGCACAACAAAATTCACCCAAAACAGGAAGCAAAACAAAAAAGCAAAAAGGAAATCCAAAAAACTTCTCATCATAGGAGACTCCATGATTCGGGAAGTTGATACCCTTCTCGAGCCAGGGGTAATGGTCAGATGTCTCCCAGGTACTTCAGCATTTAGAGACACTAACTACATTGCTAAAATTGTTCAGGAAGCTGGAGGAAACATTGATGTCCTGGTACACATAGGGACTAATGATCTCACCAGCCGGTCAGTTGTGAAGACCAAGGAATACCTGACCAGGCTGGGTGACAAACTATCAGCCATTTTGTCCAGCATCTCCTTCTCTGAGATCCTGCCAGTCAGGGAGAGGGGGGCAGATGGATGGAAGGTCAGAGAAGGGGAGATAGGGGAGCTAAACATGTGGCTCAAGTGCTGGTGCCAGTAAAAATGACACAAATTTGCAGGGAACTGGCAACAGTTTGGGGAGCGAAAGTTCTTTAAATTTGATGGACTGCATCTGACTAAGGAGGGACTCAGTACATTGGGGCAGAAGTTTGACATCTTTGCAGAATATTTAAACTAGCAAATGGGGGAGAGAGGTGCATCACCCCATACTTAGAATGGGAAAAACACCCCTTCCCCCCTCAGCTAGTGGTCAAACAGGAGTTCAGCATGTTTGCAGTTCATTTGCATCACCAGGTAAGGAAAAAGGTCCGGCTCCCCACATGACACACAGGGGAAACGCCAGACCTCACCCAACAACTAACACACCAAAATCTGGCCAATGGAAACTCATGTACACAAATGCTCGGAGTCTGGGAAACAAGATCCCAGACTTGCAGGCAATAATGACAGAGGCTAAACTGGTCATAGTAGCAATTAGTGAGACATGGTTTACCAGTAACCACACTTGGGAGACTTCAGTACCTGGCTATATACTGTTCAGAAGAGACTGAGGTACAAAAAGAGGGAAGGGTGGAATGACCCTGTATGTCAATGAAAATATCAAAGCTACAGAAATTCAGAGTGCACATAAGGAGCCAGAAGAACTGTGGATCACCCTGGAAACAGGAAATGGGTCAGCCATACACATTGGGATTGTCTACAGGCCCCCAGACCAGGAGGGGGAGGACATAAACACATTACTGTTAGAAGAGATACAAAACATGACAGCTACTGTAAAGAGGAGGTTCTGATAATGGGAGACTTCAACATGCCAGATATAGATTGGTCAATACCAGCAGGAACATCTGCCAGAATTAGACACATGGTGGATTTCCTGCAGGGGGAGGGCCTCAAGAAACTGGTACAACAACCCACAGGGCTATCCTAGATCTAGTACTGACTAACAGGGAAAGGATCACAGATCTCCAGGTAGAAGGTCACCTGGGGCCAGTGACTATCACATGGTATGGTTCAGTTTGGCCACTAGAACTAAATCATCCCATTCCAAGGCAAAAATATGGAACTTCAGAGGAGCTGACTTTGATAAGATGGCCAACAAAGTTAAGTTAGCCCTGGCAGAAAGAAATAAAGGTGAGGGGTATAGGCAAAGTGGGCAAGCATTAAAGATGCAATACTGGAAGCAACATCCCACTGTGTTAGAGAAAAAAGGAAGTACAAAAGAAGAAGAAAACCACTTTGGTTCTCAAAAACAGTAGCAGAAAAGATCAGAGTTAAAAGGCTGGCCTTCAGAGAATATAAGGGAATGCAGCAGGATGAAGATAGGGAGGCATACCAAACTTCCCTAAGGAAAGCAGGGAAGGCAGTAAGGCAGGCAAAGGCCCAAACTGAGGAAACACTAGCACAAACAGTAAAAGAAGGTGACAAGACTTTCTGTACATACATTAGTGAAAGGAGAAAGTCCAGAGGGGGTATTGCTAAGATCAAAGGAGATAAGAGGGTGTGTGACGAGGAGGACCACGTAAAAGCATCTATCCTAAATAGATACTTCTACTCAGTATTTACTGAAGAGAAGGTAGGGCAGGGCCCACAGCTCTGCACCATGGACAAAGGGCAGAGGGAGGTGTGTACTAGTCCCTTCACAAAAGAAAGGGTCCTACAAGAGCTCAATAAGCTCAGGGTGGACAAGGCAATGGGACCTGATGACATACATCCCAGGGTACTAAAGGAGCTAAGGGTGGAACTAGCAGAGCCATTATCAGAACTGTATAGTGAGTCTCTGAGCACAGGAGAGGTCCCAGAAGACTGGAGAAGGGCTCATGTGATCCTGCTCCATAAGAGTGGTAGCAGGGATGAGGCAGGGAACTACAGACCAGTCAGTCTTACCTCAGTAGTGGGCAAGGTTATGGAGGTACTCCTTAAGGAAAGGATTGTACAACACGTGGAATCCATAGGAGCACAGGATCCAAGACAGCATGGGTTTACAAAAGGAAGGTCCTGTCAAACTAATCTCATAGATTTCTTTGACTGGGTAACCAGAGTGGTGGACCAAGGGGGAGCAGTTGATGTCACCTACCTTGACTTCAGCAAAGCTTTCAATACTGTTCCACATAGAAGATTAATTAATTAGCTAGGTAGGCTCTGGGTGGGTCAGAAGTTGGTCAACTGGGTGGCAAACTGGCTGATGGGCAGAACACAGAGAGTGGTGGTAAACGGTTTACAGTCAGAAGAGATGCAAGTCACAAGTGGGGTACCTCAGGGATCAGTCCTGGGGCCAGTCCTCTTCAATATCTTCATTAGTGACATTGCAGATGGACTGAAGGGTAAGGTTTGTCCGTTTGCAGATGGCACCAAGATCTGCAACAGAGTAGATTATCCAGAGGGGGTGAGCAGAATGAGAAGAGATCTGGATAAATTAGCAAAATGGTTGGAAGAGTGGCAACTGGGGTTTAATGCAAAGAAGTGCAAGATCATGCTCATAGGGAAGAGAAACCCTGAAGCCGCCTATAGGCTGGGAAGGGAGTTGCTGGCAGTCACAAGGGAAGAAAGAGACTTGGGCATCATCATCACTGATGATCTGAAATCATCCAAGCAGACCACTAAAGCAGTAGGTAACGCTAGGGGGATGTTGGGGTGTATTAGTAGGGGTATCACAAGTCAGAAGAGGGAGGTAATAATCTATCTTTACAAGACACTGGTTAGGTCCCAGCTGGAGTTCTGTGTGCAGTACTGGAGGCCACACCTTCACAAGGACATTAACCAAATTGAGGCAACCCAGAGAAGGGCAACCAAAATGGTGCAGGGACTGCATCAGAAAACATATGAGGACAGATTAACAGAGCTCAATATGTATACCCTAGCGCAAAGGAGGGAGAGTGGTGATATAATCAAAACATTAAAACACCTTAAGGACATTAACAAGGTGAAATAGTCTAACATGTTTCAATATAGGAAAAATAGCAGGACAAGAGGACACAGCATGAGATTAGAGGGAGGCCGATTAAGGGGTAGTGTGAAGAAGTTCTTTTTCACAGAAAGGGTGGTGGGTGCATAGCACGGCCTACCTCAGGAAGTGGTAGATATGAATACAGTGCAGGACTTCAAACAGGCATGGGATAGGCATAAGGGAGCAATATAGATGAGTATGAATAGATAGGCTATTGACAGAGCAAAGGCCTATGGCACATTTATAAGGCAGAGGTAGAAAACGAAATGGGCAGACTGGATGGGCCTTGTGGTCCTTATCTGCCATCAACTTCTATGTTTCTATGTAAAGCACCCAGTACTCCCAAATCTATTCAAATACAGGCAAAAGATTAGGTATTTATAACTACACCTTTCCTGTCTATAAATATTGTCAATGAGGGTTTCCCAATGTGAAACCTTGGGAAGTCAGGACTAGCACCATAATTTTGTAATGACCTTTTTAGCACATACCAGTAAGATTAATAGCAATTTCAACTGCCTGTCCCTCACTAAAAAATCAGCTGTGGGAATATGTAATAAAACCAAAATCCCTGGCTCTAATGGGAGCCTCACACTTCAACATTCTATTCTCTTTCAGGAACTTGCATGACTATGGATGCATGTTTTTTTGGCTGTGCCTGCTTATGTGACTGACTCATGAGTACCTTATAAGGGATTCAGATGGAGTGAAAAATGAAACAAGGCAATTACAAATTGCAGTCAAACAAGCACAGTTTGTCTCAGGCCATGCCAGATCTAAGCTGCCTGAGTTCAGAGCAGCTCAGTTTGGCACTGCAGTGCTTGGCCCATCCCTAATTAAAATCCTGTGAAATAGCAACACTGACCAATGAACAGGTTTTTAAAGAGGTTAACACAGACAGTATTCAATAGTACTAGACTATTAAAGCAAAGCAACTGCAGTAAAAACAAAATTAGCTACAGAACCAAAGTATGGGATAAGTAGGAAACTACGCGATGGGAGGCTATGTATAACAGTATGCAGAAATCTGAGTTGCTTAAGTGAACTCATTCAGAAGGTGGCCAGAATAAATTAAACTAAGGAATGCGCTTATGTAAGTAGCTAATATAAGAAATGAGTAAATACATGCGGTGCATCGAGGCAAATGTAATAACGCAGGTGCTAAGCAGTAAACATAACTTTTTTTAAGGTCATGTACTTGAACAAGCAGATGCAGGGCTAATACAAAACATGAAAATGATTTGGATAAGTAATATCAGGCAGCTAACAACAACAGTTCTGTGCAAATAAAGCAGAAAAAAGCAATGACGCAGTGAGCTACTACAAAATAAGAAACTTAATGACAATGGAGAGCTGGTTAGATGATAGTAGGAAGGATAGAAATGTGGTTGGGGCAGAGAAAACAGGAGTAAGGAGTAAAATAAGCATGCAGGAGTGGTTTGAAAGTGAACATGCAGAGATGACTTGCAAGGGGGAAGGTATTCCTGAGGTGAGGATTGCAGACAGAGAGAGCAGCAATGCCAGCAGAAGTTCTACAGTGGTGGAAGAGGAAGCAACAGAAACAGGTATCAGACACATGCGGAGAGTAGGTGGACAGGATAGCAGCAGACAGTAGAAAGAATAGCGTAGGAGGGGAAAGTAGATGCCCAGAGGTGAGCTGGGAAGGATATACAGTGGGAGAGGTGATGGGAGTCAAGGAAAGGAAGAGAGAGAAATTAGCAAATGGAGCAGTGTTGACGAATGGGATTTTTTTCACCATACAAATATAGCCTGTTTAGAGTAGGCATTTAATTACAACATATATTGTATGTATCTTTTTTTTGTAATTGATTTTTATACATTTTCATTTTATAAGTACATCAAAAGTACAGAGTACAGAAACGAAAGTGCCAGAATTACAGCCTTTTACAAAGTGAAATTCAATAGTTTACAGAGATGAGGATCCTATCAATGTCCAAACTAATCTTATTTGTTTCCTTCTAAGGTAGTGCTGGATGCTAATTGAGGAGTCAGAGACAAAGTTATTTGCCACCCCTTAAGGAACAAAGTATGAGTTCATGCCCATACAGTGAAGCACCAAGTCACATCAAAGTTCATCAAAAACCTGCAGTGTATTATTTAGTTTCAAAGTAAGATGCTCCATCCTCTAAATATCAGAAACCAATGTTTAGCACATTTCCTTTGTGGGAACTGTAACAATTAACCATAACTGCGTAATCACCTTTTCTGCTGTATTTGTATCACACAGATCCGAACACTCTTAGATGAACCCCTTGAAGTAGTTGATACCTTTAAATACTTAGGGTTCTGGCTGGATAACAAGCTTAACTTTCTGTGCCATTTAAATGAAACCTTGAAGAAACTAAGCGATTAGGTTTATTCTATCTCATTAAACACCTACTCACGTTAGAAGCCAGAATGAGACTAATACAAACTACATTCCTTGCTATACTGGACTACACTGACTTCCTTTACAGTCATTGCCCATCAACAATGTTGAACAAACTGGACACCCTTTACCACCGGGCTTTAAGATTTATCTTAAATCTACCCCATAGTACACATCACTGTTGTCTATACCAGGCTTCGGGATGGACCTCACTCTCAACTAGAAGAAAAAGGAATGCTCTCCTCTGTTTTTTTAGAGCATTACCTGATAACCTCCCTGCATACACCTCAAACATCTTCAAACGGGCTAAAGGTTCCTATGGCCTGAGACGCTTCTCTTTAATCTGCTTTCAGATTCCTAGAGTGAAAACTACCCTTGGCTCAGCAGCAATCAACTTCTCACTTCCATCACTTTGGAACACTATGCAAGACTCATTAAAATTATTCTCACTTCCAAGCATTTTCACATTCAAAGCTCTATTAACGGATTATCTGAAGGAATCATGCAACTGTTTCAGATGCCGATGACCCCTAAGCCTCCGGTGCCACTCTCAAATCCTACGCCTAAGTGTCTCATCCACCCCACATTCCTAACAACAGAAACCTAGGACCTACAAGCCGAGTTCCCTTAATCCAAGATGACCCTGCCTATTCTCTACCCTTTACCTATTCTGGCCTCCCTTTTAGCTGCCTACTCTTTCACCCCAATTTCTACCCTATTCCTTAACACCTCCTTATTTTTCATCATTTAGGTATGAGTTCTTACTCAACGGAAACTATATGGGATTGTTGTCTCTTCTCATTTCAGTAAAGCTTATCATTATGTACCTTTGCATGTTAGTTATGTTGACCAGTATGTATAGGCCCATATTGACTGGCACTTTCACAATGTTTTTTTTTTTTTTTTTCCCCACCATTGTCCACCATAATTGTAATCTTATGAAGTGTACTGTATTGTATTTATGCCCAGGACCACCTTGAAAATGAGCTTGCTCAATGGTGTTTATGCCTAGTTAAATAAAGTGATTGATTGATTTGAAATCAGTAAACATTCTAGTTTTAACTCTCATGTTATGCCTGGGGTGGGGAAGAGAGAACAGACATACTAAAATGGTGCTAACTAAATATGGGATTTCATAGTTTCATAGTTTATTGTTCAAGTCCTATCAGCTGTAGGCCGTACACAGACTTGCCACATCAGTGGTGATACTCCCATTTTTTCCCTGCATGCAATCATCTAATCTGCGTTTAAAGGTATCCATTGTAGGGGACTCCACCACATTACGTGGCAGTCAGTTCCATATTCCAACCCCCCTTTGATTATACCATTTTCCCCTTCTCTGTGTTCTATATGTTTCTCCTAATAATTGATGTGAATGTAGTCTAGTTGCCCTATTTACTACTCCTTTCTTTCTGAGTCCTGCACATTCCTATAAAGTCTCATCATGAAAACATCTATATGCATAACACAGGTCTCCGCTTAAGTTACAATATGTCATGGAATACAGACCTAGGCTGAACAATCTATCATTATATTTCAAATCCTTAACAACACATATTTTTTTTGTGTATCTGCGCTGTACTTTTTCTATTAGTTTACTAGTTCTCACATTCTGTGGGGAAGTCAGGAGAACTCCATATTCAAGGAGTGGCCTTATTAAGGATCTGTGCAAGGGCAGCATGACATCCTCACGCCTACTTTTTATATTCCTCAGTATGTTTCTTATCACACTATTTGCCTTTTTTACCATTTCAATATTGTGTTTACTAAACGTTAAGGTGTCTGTTATTATTACTCCCAGGTCTCTTTCAGAATTAGTGCTAACTATTGTTACATTGTTTAATCTGTATTCTGCACCCCTGTTGTTCACTCCAAGGTGCATGACTCTGCACTTATCTGCATTAAATCTCAAAAAGTGGTTTTCAGCCCAAAGTTCCAGTTCAAGCAACTGTTCATGAAGTTTGTATATTGCTTCCTGGTTGTTTACTACAGCTCCCACTTTGGTATCGTCTGCAAACTTGCAGATCCATGCACAATCAGTAACCTGCATGGGGCAAAAAACAACTTAAATAGCGGGGGATCCAGGACTGAGCCCTGGGGCACACCACTCGTCACTCTTCCCCAGTTAGAAAGAAACCCCCGTGGTTGCACCCACTGGATCCTGTTTATAAGCCACATCTTTATCCAAGAACCAAGTTACCAATGCACACCCAGGTCCATCAATGTTTGTATTAATATTTTATGGGAGACTGAATCAAATGCCTTAGCATAGTCCAAGTACAGTACATCCACTGGGAGCCCACCATCCAACGCCTGACTTGTTGTCTCGAAAAAATGAAGCAAATTGCTTGTACACGATCTACCTACCTGGAATCCATGCTGACTATTGTCAAATACCTGTAGATACACTAAACTTTGCTCCAATAAGTCCTTGATACAGTTATCTATCAACTTCCCCACAACAGAAGTAATACTTATTGGCCTATAGTTATCTATGTGTGTTTTTTTTCCTGATTTGTGTATAGGTGTTACATGTGCCTCCCTCCACTCTTCCAGCACCAAACCCTCTGTCAGTGGTCTATTAAACAACACACACAGTGGTTCTGCCAATTCATTTTTCAAAGTTTTTAGAAACATAGGATGATATCCATCTGGTCCACTGGATTTAGAGCTTTTTAAGTTTCCTAACTTTTCTTTAACCTGTTCTTCTGTAATTTGCCACTCTGACTGGTTTGTACGTCCCACTTGTACATCTGCAGCTAGTTGTATACCTGTTTTTTTTTAACTGGAACACTCGCAAGAAGTGTTCATTAAATGCCCCCACTATTTCATCTTCTTTTGTTAAAATACTACTACCTACAGTTATATTTGTTATATGGTTGTTGTCTTTTTTAAACTCCCAATATAACTATAAAAACTTTTATAGTAATTTTTATTGCATTGTGCCAGTCCTTGTTCAGCTTTTGCCCTAGCACTTCTTATACTGTGTTTAAATTTTCTTGATATTTGCACAAATTGTTTTTTTCTAAACTCTGTTGGGTTGGCCCTAAATGTTTTATATGCTTTCTCCTTTTGTTTTACCAGTTTCTGCATTCTTTTATTAAACCATAAAGGTATACATCCTTTGTTATTATATTTTGCTATTTCTGGTACATACTTACATATACATTCTTGTAGTTTTGTATTTATTAGGTCCCAGGTGGTGTGCATGTCTTTTTGTTCTAGATCTACTTCCCATGCCCAGGCCTGTAGCACCTGCTTAATTCTTGAGTAGTCTGCTTTACAATAGTTCAGGAACTTTGTTTTTCCTCTTATTTTTTCTACCTTTTCATTAATCCTAAAGCTGACTATATTATGGTCACTATTTGCCAGGGGTGGGGCTATCCTAATATCTTCTAGAAGAGTGTTGCTACTTCCAAGAATGAGATCCAATATGTGACTTTCCCTTGTTGACTCATCAACATATTGGTTTAACCCATTCATAAAGCATATGTCTAGGAATCTCTTATCTATGCTACTTCTCCCCTGGTTTGTTGTCCAGTATATGGTAGGCATATTAAAATCTCCAGTCAACAGGATGTTTTTCTTTTGAGTCCTTTCTTCAATTTGTTTGAAAAAGCTTTCATTTTCTGCATCAGATAATCCAAGGGCTCGGTAGCATAGTCCTAGTGTATAGGTTTCATTTTGTGTTTGAAACTTCACCCATAGTTGTTCTAGGTCTACCACATCATTCCCATTGTTGCCATAACAATATGCTTTCAAGTCACTGGAAATATATAAACCAACACCCCCACCTTTCTTATTTGATCTAACTTTTTGGAAGTAATCATACCCTGCACGATCGGTTCCCCAGTCTCCTTCCTTACTCCATGTTTTTGTGATTCCACATATACCAATCTTATCCCTTACAAGGATGTACTTTAGTTAATCTATTTTATTTCTTATACTTCTAGGCCTGGATATTCAAACTGCGCCCAAAAAGTGCGCAATAGCAGGATCAAGCACAAGTCTATTGAGCCCATGCACAACAGATACGATATTCAAAAAAGGAGCAAGCCAAATTGTGCCTACAGCCAACGTCTGAATATCACACAACCTGCGCCATAGCACAACTAGGGAGGGGAAGCTGAGCAGATATGATGCACTATGGTGCAACAAGGGATGTCCAGCTAAGCAGTCCAGAGGTGCCATAGCACAAGCAGGGAGCCCCCAGCTGCAGAGCAATGTAACTGTACAACCAGGGAGGTAGGGGCCCACCACCCATGCCACAATGGGCACAGGAACACACAGCAGAACTGACATAGTCCCCCCACACCCCAAGCACAGCACAACTGGGGGAGGGCTGGAAAAACCACTGGCCCATGGATACAAGCAAACAACCCACAGCCGGGTCATGGTGCCCCATCACACCCACCGGCAAGCTGAGACTGCCACACAAGGAGGGTGGACCACCCTGTGCCACACCATCCCCCCCAGTGCACAGCACACCCTGTACTGTGACCCCCAGACACCCCCCCGTGAGCAGTGACCACCACTACAGGAAACCCCATGCATACCACCACCCCCACTGTGACACTGCAACCTTGTGCACCACAGAACCATACAAGCCAGCCCCACCATGGGCACCCAGCAGTGGGTGGAAGCACACGGCAATGCAACAACGGCAGACACAGTGCCACCATGCACAATCCCCCTGAGGCACAGCTGAGAGACTGACCATGTGTTGGCACAAGAGGTACCTCACGCGGGACAGGGCATGCCCCTGACACCACCAGTGATACAGCACCTTGCACAGTAGTCCAGTGACATATCTTGACCCACCACTGGCCACAACAGCCAGCACAGACTCCCACAGTGGTGTGTGGAAGCATGCACCACACCAGCTGCAACACAGTGCAGGGACAAACACCCACCCATACCCAAGGGGACAATAACACAGGGACGCAGTAGCAGGGCAGCCAAGCCCCCAGTGTGGGCCCATGGAAACTGTGTACACACAGCCTGCAGTCCTCCATGGCACAGGAGTGCCAGCCACCCTGTGCAGGCACTGTGGACCCATACGCCACCATCATATGCCTGGAGCACAAGTCACAGACAGTGGTGCACATCCCCTGCAACACACACAAGCCACAGCATGGAGGTGGGACAACAACCGCGGAGGCCACAGTGTCACCTGAGGCAAACATGCACCACACCAGTGACAGGAGGCAACTCAGCATTGTGACGGGTACAGTGGCTGCCCTGCATGGACAACCACCACTGACATGACAGCAGACCTTGCAGGTCACAGACATGCAAGGGTGTCAACTGCACAGGCCATGGACGGGTTGACAGGGGTACCATGGACACACAGCATGCACCATGGATCACTGCACACAGTCATCCATTGCACATGGAACAACACACACACACCACAGACACTGACTGATAGCTACTCCCACACCATAGTCACTTCCCCACGGACATACACACATACCCATGACTGCACCACCCCTGATGCCATGCACACCACTGCAGCTGAGCACCTATAGCCTGCTGCAAATCAGAGACCACCACAGTATTCATATCAAAATATTTGTATTCAAAATATCAAAAATAACTATTTACACAACTATGTACAAATGTGGGGAGGACACAAACAAGGTGGGGTGGAGTAAGGCAGGGGTGAACATATGGGAGAGGGAAGAAGGGGTGTGAGGGTGGGTCAAAGGGGGGAAGGTGGTAATCAGGGTATGGGGACATCAATGGCCGCCCCGGTCCTCCTCCTCCTGGCACTGATGTGTGCTCCTCCGTCTCCTCCTGACCCCATGGTGGTGTATCTGCTGAAGGAGCTGCAAAGTCTCCCTCACCACCTGGAGCAGCTCGGTAATTCCCTGCTGAATTTTCAGGAGTCTCCGGTCACCTAGGACAAGGGAGCAGAGTCAATAGGTGTGACTGTCCATCCCCCTGCAACCCACCCATTGTGCATGGCATGCAGCCATGTGCCACGCCCCTGTGACAGTGTGTGACCACCCACAGTGACCGTGTCCACAAGACCTGCCCACCCAGGCAGCCACAGCCATGTGGACCACTGCACACACCCAACGCCCATGTCCTGCACAGCACCACCATGGCCGTACAGTAACGTGGCTATGCGGAGTGAAGGCAGTGCCACAGCCATGTGCCCAGTTCATGCATGGACCACCACTGATGCACTCCCAGACATGCAGTGCCACTGGACAGTGCTGACTGTCACAATTCACATGCATGGCAGTGGTGTCCATGGATGGTGGCCATGCCCCGCTGCCCACTCTGTTATACAGCATGCAATAGTAATCATGGAGTTATGGCACTCACCCTCATTGGGCCGGTCAGGTTGACGGTGATGGCCCTCATCCCACCTGGACACTCTGTCCTCCTCCCTCTGCCACTCCTCCCTCAGCCAGCGATGCTCATCCACACCTGTGGGGGAAACAAGGAGAGAAGAACATCAGTACAATCATGAAGCAAAGCCCCCCTGCCCCAATGTGTGTGTCCACCCACCCAGTCAGACCCACCACCCCACACCCTGTAAACACCACCACAGCCATACCTAGACTATCCCTCCCCTATGTGCTGGACACATACAATACTGTTACCCATATGGACAATACAAGTGCGTTGATGGATCCCCTACCTGAACATGGCACCATACCCCTCCTGGCACGTGAATGCAGATAGGCTAGTAGGTCCGGCTCCCTCTTCCTGAGGTCCCCATAGTGGTGCCTGCACTGCTCTATCAGTCCTCCTCTGTCCGGTGGCCTCCTCCAGGGCAGTGGCCACCTTCTGCCACACCTGGGTCCTGGCCCTGTCCAGTGGCACCTCCCGAAACAGAGGCCCATGGTGTGGCTCGATAACAGCAACAAGGTTGGCTAACTCTATGGCAGTCCACTGTGGGGCTCTTCTGCATGCCATCACAATGGCTATAGTAGGCAATATGGTGCTCTGCAGCACGGTACCCCACGTGCAAATGCTGTGTGGTACAGTGCTGCCATTCCCTATCGTGCTGTTACCAAACAGCGCAACAGAGTTGCACCCATGCCTGACGCATGGCGCCAAGGGGGGCAAAGGTCAGGCACAGGGTCATGGGTCTCTGGCGCAAGGCCACGCACAGCGCCATCGGACGACTATGCATATAGCGCGATTGGTTGCCTGTGTGCCAGTGCCACGGCAGACTATCGAGTAGGTGTGCCATTGTGCCTATGAAGGCCCATTGTCACAGCGCCATGTAGTGACCTTCACTATAGCGCCACTGGCACAATGATGGCCGTGCCCTGCATTGACCATTGCGCACAGCACATCAGCAGTGCGGCAGATGCCAGTGTCAGCAGCCTGGGCATGCGCAGTGAGGTGTACTACGCATGCCATGGAACTGCGCCATTGGCTCAGCACGTTCAACACAATTGTGCAAAGCGCAAAAGCGCGATATTCAGCCGTCATATGCAAATCATCCGATCAGCCATTCAATGGTGCAGCACCATGATTTGCATCTAATTAAAGTTGCTCCTCACCTAATTTGCATGCATTGCACTATAAAAGTGCGACAAAGTGCTGCAGTGGCCATAGTCGGTTACTGCAGTTTATTGGTGAGTTGCATGCTGTGTGGGAGTATGGACTGTGGATTCAGGGACATGCTTTGGACTGCACAGTCACAGTTAACCACTGCCATCCTTACAGGCTGAATAATGACCCAGAAAGTTCTGGGTGAGGAGGACAACAGTGGTGGGTGGAGGAGGAGGCCCAATTTCACGACGGCCGAGACCGAGGCATTTTTTGAGGCCTACCTGGATCAGGAACCACTGCTCAGTGGACGGCGGGGCACCCCTCTGGCCCATCTTGCTGCATAGGAGGAGGTGGCATATGCTGGGAACCTGCATGGCAGCCACCAGCGCTCCGTGCAGGAGTGTAAGAAAAAGATAGGTACTGACAGGAGGAGGGTGAAGAAGAAGGTGGCTGCCATCAGGGCGGCACGTGTTGCAACAGGCGGGGGACAGCCAGAAGTGGTGCAGCTCACACCAGCAGAGGACAGGTTTGCTGCAAGCATGCACTGCAGTGCCATAGAGGGAGTTCCGGGCGGTGGCTTCCAGATGGGTGGTGGCCCATCTCTGCATGGTAAGCCATGGTCTGCCTTGGGGGGGCAGGGTAGGTAACATGCAGTAACGTGACTTTGCTTTCCCTTACAGATCCTGAGCGTCTGCATGGGTCAATGTTGGTGGGCCTGTCCACTGAGGACAGTCAGCCTGAGTCAGAGTTTGGACCATCCACCTCCATAGGTTTCTGTGGATTGGCACGACAGTGGGGCTGCCTGGCTGTCCACACTGATGTTGTTGAGACAGGTGTGGGGGAAGCCCTTCCTGTGTCTCAGCGTTCTGGCGTCCAAGGATGCCAGCACGCTGTGGCTGTGGCTGGGGCAGAGACCTGCACCAGTGATGAAGACACGACCGTCATGGGCAGTGACACGTGTGTGCCACGGAATGGACACACAGCAGGTCAGCTCGTGCACATGGCTGTGGCTGGTGCTGCCGTGTGGGCCAGCATGTCAGCACAGTCCCAGGCTGTGCTTGTCAGCACGAGTGGGGCAGCACCGGTGTCTGGTCAGGACAGTGGGACTGTTGCGGCCACTGCAGTGGCACTACTGAGCCCTTGGGCGCAGCAGTCAGAGGGGTGGCAGCAGCAGTCACCCACCGGGACTGGGGGTTCAGGGTTCAGCGGCAGCATCTGTGCACCACCTGTGGACTTGCCCATACCTCGTCCTGATGTGCAGCACCCACCCTCAAGGGGTGCTGAACATCAGGCCCATGCACACCCTGAGGGTCAGGATGCCGAGGAGGCAGATGACCTCTTGGACGAGCACACCTGCCTACTGCGGGCATCGGTCCAGCAGCAGATGTGGCTTGCAATGTCCGTGGAGGCACTGTGTGTGGCTCTGGAGTGGGCAGAGGAGCATCGCAGCAGGGGCACCGATAGGATCCTGTCACGGATGGACCATTTGTGGGAGGACGTGACCACTGCCATTGACAGGCATGCACAGGCGTTCATTGCTGTCATGGCCACAATGGGCACACAGTCAGGTGCCCATGCATCACTCACACCATGCAGTGCGCTATCCACTCCCCATTCCCGGCATCATGTGACACCCACCCTGTCGATGCTGGGTTCAGCTGTGGGCATCCCAAGCACTCCTGGTGCAGGCATGTTCGGTGTGCTGCAGACCCCTGCTCAGCCACGGTCACGTTCGCGCAGTGGAACCCCTGGGGGACCATCGGTGCCACCCTGTGAGGCCTGTGGTCAGCCTGCCAGTGTTGGTGGGTCTCGGTGGGGCCGCCCATGCATCCAAGGTGGCCGTGACACTGTGCCGCGAGACTGATCTGTCTCCCAGTGCGGGCACTGTCTGGTGCTGCTCTGTGTGCATTGTGTGTTTCTGTGGGCAGTGCATGGGTGGGTGCCCAGCCCTGCATGCGGACACATGGTCCACTTGCACACCCTCCCAGTTGCTGTCCGCAGGTATGTGTGCGTGATGATGCCTGGATTGCGCTGTACACCAAAGTGCGATGGTGTCCAGCATCTGACACATGCACATGGACAGACAGTGGATGCGGTGGCCTGTGGACATGTGTGCTGCGAGGGTTGGCATACTGAGTCAGTGTTCCTCATGCCCTCTGTGCACATTTGGTGCATTGTGTGTGTGCCTGTGTGTGTGTGTCCGTCCATGTGGCATGTTGATGTCCACCCATCTCTGGTTGTGTGTGTGTGCTTCTGTGCCCTGCCACATCCCTTGCCAGCATGCACCCCTGGTGTGTTTCCATGCATGTTTGTGGGTTGTGCCTTAGCCACTGGTGGTTGCACATGGCACCATGACTTACCTGGGTTAGCTGAGTTGCTCTTCTGTGATGGTGTCCTGGTGAAGCTCTACCAGCCAGATCAGTCGGGGGTCTCGTCGGCCAAGGGGGGGCTGCCCATCACCATCATCACCGGCATCCCCTTAGTCCCCATTGCTGTGCCCCTCTTTGACCTGTACGGCTATCCCACATTCTTTGGCCATGTTGTGCAGGATGCAACAGGCCAGGAATATCCCACAGGCCTTTGAGGGGCTGTACTGTAGGGCACCACCAGAGGTGTCCAGGCAATGGAAATGTGCCTTCAGCATCCTGAACACCCGCTCAATGACATTGCATGTGGTGGCATGTGCCTCATTGTAGCGTTGCTGCGATGGGGTCGTGGGCCGCTGGTAGGGTGTGAGCAGCCAGGGACAGAGTGGGTATCCACTGTCACCTGTGTGCAGAGGGTGGAGGTTAGTTTCATGTTCAGCTTCGACCTGCCCCAAGCCTTGTAGGCCACACCCATGGCACCTCTGGCCATGCCCCCCCCAGGCCCGCGATATGTCCATTGTTTGCATACTCACCCACTAAGTGTCCTGTGGGGATGTCCCCACTCTCAAATCGGTAGCACAGTGCCGACTGGTGCCAGATGTATGAATCGTGTGCTCCCCCAGGGTGCGTGGCATGGACATTGATGATGTGCCCACTGGCATTGCACACCACCTGGCAGTTGATGCTGGAATAGCCCTTGCGGTTCATGTATGTGGCCCCCTCCTTGCCAGGTGGTGTGCGTATGGCCACATGGGTGCAGTCTATTGCCCCTAGCACACCAGGCATATGTGCTACCCTGTAGAACTCCTGAATGTTTGCTGTGCACTCTACCACAGTGCTGAGGAAATGGATGTACTCCTTAGCATGTGGCAGCAGTGCACTGAGGAATTGGGTGAGGTTGCGTGACGTGGCTGACTGAGTTATGCCTGTGGTGTCCCCAGTTGGTCTCTGGAAGGTACCCGTGGTGAGCAAGCACATGCAGGCTGTTACCTTTGTCTCCACTGACAGGGCATGACTCCGTCGTGTGGGTGCCTGCATCACATCACTGCACAGCTTACAGAGCTGCCTCAGTATTGCCCTGTTCAGGTGGTACCGGCCCACAATCTTGGTATCTGTATACAGCTCAAAGCTGGTGCGGGCTCGGTACTGCCTGTTGGGGGCATACCACTGATGGGCCCTTCCACGGCCACGTCTCCCTGCCGCCCACCTTCTCACCCCCCTCATTACAGCCTCCATGTGGAAGGTGGCACTGGCCATGTCCCTGGCTTACGTTCCCCCCCCCCAGCAGCTATTGCTTTGTTCCCCCCGCTGTTCTGACTGCTACCTCCCCTGCACCGGGTACACATGTCTGTGCTGGCCTCTAGAATGTGTGGCTCCACACACCTTCCCTGTGCCTCTCTTCTGCTGTTAGTTTTCCCTGGCCTGCCCTCTTTCTGACACTTTCCCTGTCCCTGCCTCTCCCTCTGCCTCATGTGACTTCCCTGTAGCGTTCTTGCGCCTCTTCCTTGCTCCTTTTTATTTTGGCTCATTTCCGCTATGGCGCAACTTCCGCTTGCTCCACTGTTGTGCATTACGCAAGTCTTTGAACATCACACTGCGCCCTTTATGCATGGTTCCTCCCCGTTCAGTTGCACATACCTTCATTATCATTGCGCTGTTGCTCAGCATGTTTTCGGTAGCGCAACTGCCTCCTGCTGAATATTGCAGAATTGCGCAATTTCGGACTTGCACGAGCGCAATCCTATTGCGCTTGGCTCAACTTTTTTGAATATCCAGGCCCTTGCATTCAAGAGCAATAATTTAAGTTTTTTTTCCTTTCGTCTTACTAGTTCTATTTCTCCCCAATCCTTTATCGATTTGTTCTCCAGTTTCAAATAAGGCAGATTTTTTTAACTTTCCCCTTACCCTTTCTCCCCTTATTTGTCAGTTAAAATTTTTTTCTATCATGTCTCTAAAGAGGCGTTCCAGTTCTTTACTACCCTTCCTACTTGGGTGTAACCCATCTCTCCCAGTTCATTTCGATGTTCAAACATATCCCATGACCTCCCACAATCATAGACTTCCATCATCGCCCATCTTCTTAACCAGTTATTTACCCTTTTGACCTTCCTGTTTATTTCTACTCCTGCTCTGGGTATTGGTAGAATTTCAGACAGTATTAGTGTTCCATTTAATTATTTAACTATTTTACCTATAGTCAGGTAATGTAGATATATTTGATCTTCCCTTGTTTATTTCATATCGTTTGTTCCCATGTGGATCAATACTGTAGGATTGTCCACTCCTTTTTTTACCATCTTTGGAACAACTGTCACCATATCTTCCAAAGTCGCACCAGGCAGATATGAACTAGTTACCACCTCCTTTAGGTTTTTTGTTGTGTAAGCATCTGTATATTTTATCATAGAGTCTCCTAGAATATAAATTCTGTTACCCTTTGTCTTAATTTCTATATCATCATTTGGACCCTCACTTTATATTGTATTTATAACATTTGAATTCATACCCTGACTACCCTCACCTTCTGTTGTATTTGTTTGAATAATGTTTTCTTGCTCTTGTGCATCCTGTCTATCTTCATCTCTTAGTATATTTCCTGGAGCAACTATTCTATCCTCACTATTCATTGTTAAATATATCAGGTGGGTAAAGGAATTTCCTGTGGGAATATCAAAACTCTTAGCCCTTCTCCCCTTTCTTTGTTTTTTTATTGTAATCATCTGGCTGCAGTTCCCACTCAATTTCCTGTCATTGCCTACTCCTTTTAGTAGAGTGTTCATGTTCCATGTCATGTGTGCCTCTATTCAGGATTTCTGGTGTTTATACCTGCTTCATACATTTTAATTCTAACTCCAGGCCCCAAACCCTGGATTTCAAAGTTTTAATCATGGAGCATTGCTCACATATAAACTCCTGTAATCCACTCTGTACCTCAAGTGTAAGTTTCAAACACTCGTGACATTTTACACCTATTTCACCCATCTTCAGGGTGACGGATAAACCATCCATGCTCACAGTTGTACCTTGAGTGAGTGTCTGTATCGTAAGCTCTTTTCCCATTTTTCCCGCTTGATCATGCTAGACACACGTGTTTCTGCGTGCATCTCCGCATGCAGCGACACCGTGCTCGAGCTCACGACGCTCGCTCCACCGCCTGCTTTATGAGCGTCGGGACCCGGAAGTATCGCTGGACAATTTACCCCATAGAGTTAATTAAAACCAGTAACCTTGGTCCTAACAAGTAGATATTATGTCTCATTAGCCAAGTTGCAGTAATAAAATATCTGATCCTCCTACAGGGCAACCTAATGAGCAGTAGTTCTCCTAATAGAACTTTAACTACAACTCACACACTCCTCAGTTTCCTATCTCTGCCTCCACACCATAAACAATTACCTCAAGGCAGAGATATTTAATAAGAGCTATTTCAAGTGAATTATGGGCCACTCAGCTCTAAAGCCCTCCGTTCCTCAGCTTTTAGGCTGACCCACAGAATCGAGGATGTCACGAGGAATCACTCAGCCTTCGCTCAATGCTGCCCACTTTATGAGCGTCGGGACCCGGAAGTATTGCTGGACAGTTTACCCCAGAGTTATTTAAAACCAGTAGCCTTGGTCCTAACAAACTAGGTATTATGCCTGATTAGCCAAGTTGCAGTAATAAAATATCTGATCCTCCTTCGGGGCATCCTAATGAGCAGTAGTTCTCCTAATAGAACTTTAACTACAACTCCCACACTCCTCAGTTTCCTGTCTCTACCTCTGCGCCATAAACAATTACCTTGAGGCAGAGATATTTAATAAGAGCTATTTCAAGCAAATTACAAGTCACTCAGTGCTCAAGCTCTCCTGTCCCTCAGCTTTTTAGGCTGACCCACAGGTTCGGGGATGTGCGAGGATTCCAGACCTCTCTTCTATACTGTACTTGCACTGCCTGCTAGTATGTGCACAACAGTGGGCATCCCTAAATGCATGGGTCTGATTGGCTAGAATTACTCAGCAGTCCCACAAGCATTTACCTTTATTTGGGCCCACACATTTTTCCTGGATAGCAGACATTCTGAAGTAGCATACTCCGCACTTCCAAGATAATTCTCCAAGATATGGGTCTGATGTCAAATTGTACACTAGTAAGGTAAACATTAGCTATATATCTAAAGTGTGCCCAGTGTCTAATTCTCCATTCCATTTCTGCAACATATGGGCTGTGGATTCCATACTGAGATCCAATAGTCCCCAATATAGATTCCCTATGAAGTGCTGCCAACCTTCCCCTATTTGTGCTCCAATTATTATACTATGCAATAGGCCCAATTTTGCAGGAAGTCTGGATTCCGATGGGCTAACACTCATAATACAGGAGCATAGTTGCAGATACCAGAAGGGAATATCTCTTTTGTAAAACTGCAAATGGTATGATACAATGGTAATACAGTACTTAATGAATATAGATCAGACCCAATCTACAGTATGTCATTGCCATAGAGAAGTGTCTAAACTGTTCAGTGGGCAGTTTTTGTCTAGATGTAGAACTGAAATCCATATACAAAAGGCTGTTGGACCCTGATTCTGAAGTGCCTTGTACCAAATCTGTAGAGTCACTGCCATGTGATTTAGAAAATGAGAAATGTAGAAAATGAGAAAAAGGCAGGCAACCAGTGGTGGAGGTATACAGATATGTTTCAATGGGATAGAGATCATTAACATTAAACTCTATGGGCCAGATATTCAGAACTTTGCCCCAGGGCTAAATTAGCACTACCCAGCATGCTAAATTAGCCTGGATCCAATAGCCCACTATATTCAAAAGGGACAGCCCTGGTGCTAAACCTACTGACTATAGCATGCTAAGGAAGCTGGGCAAACTGGGCTGACAGTGCAGTGCAAAAATAGCCCAGGAATAAAACAGCTCTGAATATGGCAACCAGGAAGTGCAAACCACAACAGCATCTCAGTTCACAGCGACATGAAGGATGGTAGAGGTGAACTACAAGGTCAATGTGTGTGCTAGCAAAGGAGGGGAGTCAGTAAAGCAGCAAACAGCAGTGCATGTGAAATTACATTGTGCAAAAATGTGCAATGTTTCTGAAACATTTCTGCAGCACAAACACATTTGCACAGGTTTAGCGTGGAGCTAAGCCATTTGCCTGGTGCAATCACATTTGCCTGGGGCAAAACTTTGCTATATTCAAAAGTGACATGCAAATGAGCCTACTTAGGTAGTCTGTGGGCAAACATCTAGATTAGCATCTCAATATGACTTGATTTACATGCTGTTTGCCCAGCGCTCTTGTAGGGTCCCACAGCTCCAACTCTAGATCAGTCTGGCAATGCATGGTAGTAGCTGCAAGCTACAGTTGTACAGTACAGCATAGAATATTGTGCCCCAGGGACTACACAGCACAGGCATAGGTGGTGGTGCTGCATGCAATTGTCAAACTGTAGTTCATGCTACAGTGCACAGCAGACACTACAGTAGCAAGGGGGCCAGTAGTGTGAGGGACACAGCAATGTCTATGGTGTGTAGGGCAGTGATGACCACTGCACTGTACACAGTGACAGGCCCAACTTGCAGGTGTTTACTGACAGTGGACATTGCTGTTTTGCTGTTGTGCAACCCACAGATGTTGCACCACTGGCATGAATTGCTCACAGTGACATATATAGGGCTGGCTGTGTGTGCTGTGGTGTCTGTCCAGATGTGTGGTATCTGGCTGGGGGGCACATACCATCAGACAGGCGCACTGGTGTTGGGCTATTCCCAACACTGGCCCATGTGCACTGCGTGGCTTATCTCAGCCTTGTGGCTGCACCCAGTCTGTGGTGCTGCCTGGCCACTTGTACACCCTCCCCTCAACACCCTCCATGCCCACAGTGCTGCATGTGTGTGCTGGCATCTGTTAGCGTTCACTGAAGAGTGGTCTGCAGGTGTGTGCTGTATGACCGCACTGCCATGTTGTCCACTGGGAGCCAGGTCACCACTTACTGCCTGGCATGGCTAGGACTGGTGGCAGATGATGGCATCATATGGATGCCATCAGTGAGCAGCATATTTTCTTTATGTCTGGCTTATTTCTATGTGTCATACTTACTGGTTAGGGTCACACAAAGTCATGCAAAAGTCGCAAAGCCACAAAGTCACATAAAGCTGGTTTTCCCAGAGTTAAGACTGCCTTTTTCTGGGTGGTAATTTGCACCGCACAAAGTGTTGCACTAAGCTGCACAAAAGCACTTTGCATGGTGCTATTCACTGAATATAGTATTGCATTTGTATTCATGTACATGACCCTCAGTTTGCCCCTTGCATATATTACAATTTTGCCCAGCGCTAATGCAGTTTGTTTGTGCTATTTGACCTTTTAAATATAGCAGACCCACACTAACCCAGTGCTAACCCTGCACAAACAGTTTGCGCCCAATGCAAAGTTTTGAATATCTGGACCTGTGTTTTTCCAGTGAGTATTATGGGTCCCCTTTGTCCAAAGGTATTTATTCCTAGATCTGCTGCCATGGTGTATACATAAAGATTAGGAAGTTTAACTCACACATGCTCTTTCAGCAGTTGCAACACAGAATATTTAATTCTCAGGCACCCGGCCCCCAAATAAAATCTGATATTAGTTAATCCCAGGACTAGAAATACATCCTGTTTGGCATAAGAGGAAAGGTTTGTAAAAAATACATTAATCTATGAAGAATAATTTTCCTGATTTCCTCAATTCTGTTAAAGAACCCAACAGGCAATTGCAACCATTTGTGTATGTATTCCTGGATATCATTAGTGACAGACTCATAGTTTAACAATTCCTGGTGATCACTGTACTTTGTAAGTTGTATTCTCAAATATTTTATTGCTCTACAGGTCCATCTGAATGAAAATCTGATTTTTAACGCCTGAGATTATATAAAATTAAATGGGAGAATTTTTGTTTTTGAGTGTTCAATTGAAAGCCCACTAGAGCTTCAAATGATGACAAAATATCCAGCACCTTAGGCAGGGATAGCTCAGGTGACAAAAGCATGATCAAAATGTCATCAGCAAAAAGTACTATTTTATATTTCCTACCCCCAACAGGGAGCCCATCTACTGCTACCTCTCCCCTGATGACAGTGGCTAATGGCTTGATACAAAGGGCAACTAATAGAGGGGAGAGAGGACAGCCATGTTAACTGCCCCTTCCTAGGGTGGTGGGTTGTGTTAAAGAGCCATTAACACATGAGAGATGAATATCCACCTCAGGATATCAACTACCTCTCCTGGAACACCAGCTGCAGTACAGTGCTCCACAAATAGGGGCAAGACACCCTACTAAAAGCCTTCTTCATGTTGAGGCTGGCACAGGCCATGGGGATCGACCTGGAAATGGCATACTCTAGGGGAAGAAGTGTGTGATGCACATTATTTTATTTATATTTTGCTTACTGGGTATGGTGTGATAGGCAAATATTTTGCTGTTTTCAGGCATGACCCGGGAAGGTACAAACCATAAAACAATACCATGCAAGACAAAGATATAGACATTGGAGTACATGACAATCTTGGACAAACAAAACTAGGCAAGACAATAAATTAGCAACTGAATTCACAGTACAGTGCATGACTATCAATAGAGGAAGCACAGGTAAAAGGTTGGTGGCAAAGCGTGGAAGTACAGAAAAACTTAGCAGGTTTACAAATAGAAAAGTGCAAGGGCTTTCATATTCAAGCGACATAAGATTACAGAGGACAAGGGCGAAGTACAAGAGCATACTGCCAGCTGAAGTAAGTGTGAGTGGTATTGACTCCAGAAAGAGTGGGCAGCAGTGCACTTGTTAACACTGAATGAATCTTGCCTTGTCTCTGTTCAGCATTGATGGGAGAAGTTCATTCACCGGAGACACCCATATTGCCATAAAGACCATGTAGTCATAATTCAAAATAGAAATAGGTTCATATGATGGGGAGGTTCGGGTCTTTTTCAGGCTTCAACAACATCACAATGGTAGCATACCTGCAAGAGGGAAGTAGGATGCCACCCTGTTATACCGACCTGTAGACCCGGAGGAGTGGAAGGAGAAGGTGGTCCCAAAACTTCTTAACAAACTCTGCTAGGTACCTGTCCGACCCAGACCATTTCCCTGTTTTTGAGTTCCAGAGAACCCTCTTGATATCCTCCATTGTGATAAGATGAAACAAGGAATCAGCCTGCTCCTGTGACAAAGTGGGGAGAGGCAGGAAAGGCCAAAAGTATTCAACCCTGTCCAGAGATAGAGGAGAGGCAGGAAAGGCCAAAGGTATTTAACCCTGTCCAGAGATAGAGAGGCATCTGTTGTATACAACTGCTGATATTATCCTCACAGAATATCTTGGATACATCCAGAGTGATGGCCCAATCTATGAGATATCAGATTATTCAGCTGAATAATACAGGCCTGAGCCCTCCAGACCCTTAAATGGTGTGCCAAGGTATGAGCTCCACAGGCTCCCCTTCATAGTATTTGTGCTGCAGAAAAAACAGTGCCTGCTCCACCTTGAGATCAAGGATCTCCTTTATTTCCCTTTTGAGACTACAGGCTGGATTTTCAAAGAGATTTGATTGCCAGAAGCCCCTCATGAGCAAAGATATGGTGCACCAGGTTTGTGGCAATCTAACAGGATTTTACAACTCGTGTGGGAATTGTCGCAAGTTAGATGAACTTTTTGTGGTTTATCTTGCGGCAAGTCTGAGGGTCTTTTTTCTGGAACTTGCACCAGATATTTGCTGTAAGCTGCTGTAAATCATGGGAACTGTTGCCACTGTGCGCAAGGTTGTAAAATGATGCACAGTTGCAGCAAAGGGGTTTAGCACACTGCCAGAACCTAAGTGTCGTGGTGCAGGGCTTGACGCAAGCCCCACACCACACATCAAAAAATCCAGCCCCATGTATTTGGGGTAAAATAAATAATCCTCTTGTATATGAAAATCTGTGAAGTCTCGAGGGTCTCCTGGAGTTGAAAACATTTGGCCTGTCTTGCTTTACATTGATGGGATGCATATTGTAAACCATCAGTTCCCCACTTGAACCGCCTTCAGGGTGTCCCAGAGAATAGTATTAATAGAAGTAGTAAGCAGTAGTAATAGTAAAATTTGGTTCATATCAAATGAACAGAGACACATAACTCAGTTGAGCTGTGGCTCATTTCAATGAGGTCCTATGTTGCCATATGAAGTGACAAATGTACGCGTAAAAATGATAACAAATAACATACATTTAACATGACATACAAATCCCAGTTGTTCATAGGGAAATTACATTATCTAAATACCCCACAGAAGATACAATATTTACAGACATGAATATTTTAATTATTCCATGCAAATAATCCTGGTTGCTACATCTTCAGATTCACTGCAAGTTGTATCAATATACCATTTTAGGATTACATTACATTGAGAAAAAAACTAAATTTGTGCAATAATCCAATTAGTCTCTTCTGTATAAAACATAATAACGGGACCATATTTACCAAAGATCAAGAAGCACTACACTCAAAGAAAAGTCCCACGACTGTTAGTTATTTTTCACACTGTGGCTTTACTGTGAAAAAATGTAAATGAGAATACAGCCATGGTAAAAGGAGCTTAAATTGGCTGCAGACCAGATGCTCCAGTGCTTCACTGCTAAGACCTTCACTGGGGGCAGGCCACTGATGTGTCCCCACCCATTAAATACCCAATATGTCCTGGTAGCAACCTACCAAGGTGGTCCATTATAAAATGAATATTGTGACGTGGGGGTACTAAGGTGGGATTCAAACCTAAGATGTCATGAACTCCATCATTTTACATAGTGAAACTGCCATTTCAGGCACATCAGATAGGGCTCATACTCTTAGCCTGGACCATCCGGGCATAAATCTTGATCAAAATAAAACCTAACATTATGCCATCCAACAATTTTTAGTTACCAGGTCTTGGACAGTATCAGCTCCTTTGTGTGGTAGTCCAAGAAATGCATGATAATGGATAGGTGCCTCTCTGTAAGTGGAGTTTTGGGGCCAACAGCCTGGTGCACACATTTGATTTGGCATACAAAGTTCTTGGGAAGGTTAAGTGCTTCTTTTGAAAAGATGTTCTGTAAAAGTCAATTTCTGTGGTCTTCTGACCCCTGTGGAAGGCCATAGACCAAGCAGACAGAAACTGCTCCATCCACAGGATGAAGTAGAGAGTAGGAAGATCCTGAGGAGAGACAAAGGAACCCCCCCAGGGTACATATTAAGAAAGGAAATAGCATGATTGAAATGAAGGGGATGGGAACAGGAGCATTAAGGAGGGTGGAGAGGAGGGGCAAAAAGTAAAAAATGTGGGTAACAAGAAGAGTACTAACAAAATCTGGAACGCCATGTGTGTGAATGCTAGTAGTCTAGGAAATAAGATTCCTGACCTAGATGCCACCATGACAAAGGCTGACCTAGATATTTTGGCCATTACTGAGTCATGGTGCAGTGAAACCCATGACTGGAACTTGGCCATACCAGGCTATACTCTGGTCAGGAAAGACAGGGTAGGAAGGAAAGGAAGGGGGTGTGATGCTTTATGTGAGGGAAAGCATAAAAGCAACAGAGTTACAGGGAATACAGGGGGACAGAGGTACTGTGAGTCACCCTGGAGATGGGGAACAGAGCCACTATTTGCACTTGCATGATCTACAGCCCTCTAGCACAAGGGGAGGAGTTAGATAAGGTGCTGGTGGAAGCCATTGGCAAAATGGCAGAAAAGGGTGAGGTGCTGCTGGTGGGGAACTTCAATCTGCCAGATGTGGACTGGGAGCCTCCCAGCTGCAGGTTCAGCCAGAAGAAGGGACATCCTGGACTTGCTACAGAGGGCATTCCTCAGGCAACTAATCTGTGAGCCCACTCGTGATGGGGCAATGCTGGACCTGGTGTTCACTAACAGGGATAGTGTTGCAGAAGACAAGGTAGGAGGCCACCAACCAGTGCTCACTGTATAATGTAGTTCAATATAGGACAGCTGTAGAATCAAACCTCACAAGGGCAAGGGTCCTGGACTTCAGGAGGGCAGATTTTATAAAGATGAGCAAATGCCTTAGGGATGACCTTGGGGGTTGAGGGACAGTAGGACAGGCTAGAAGGGGGCATAGTAAAGGTGACAAACATCTGCCTGAAGCAAGTGAGCAAAAGTTAAGATGAAAAAGAAGTCACTATGGTTCTCGAAACTGATGGCGGAAAAGGTAAAGATGAAAAGGGCAGCATTGAGAAGGTATAAGGAAATGCAAAGGGAGAAGGATAAGATGTATGAAGGGAAACAGAGGGAAGCTGGGAAAGTGGCAAGAAGCACAAAGGCATAAACTGAAGAGAGAATATCCCAGGCAATAACAAAAGAGGACAAGGCATTTTTAAGGTATGTACTGTAGTAGCCACAGACATTGCCAGCTATTTCCAGATATTTCGCAACATTTCTGAAGAGTTTCTCTCTGCTGCCCCTACTATGGAAATGCAGAAAGCAGGGAGATATTTCTGGAAATATCACAGAAATTTTGAGAAATAGCTGGCAGTGTCAGTGGCTGCTACTGTAAGTGAAAGAGAGGAAGACCTGGTGGTGGTTTGGGGGGTGTTGTAAGTTTAAAAAGGGAAGAGGGAGCTGTGCAGAGGGGGACCAGGAAAAGGCAGACATCTTGAACGAATATTTCTGCTCAGTGTTCACAGAGGAAGGAGAACATGAGGGGCCACAAAAAAGAAACAGGAGCTTTGAAGGGAGGAGGTGAACACTAGTACTTTCCCAGAAGAGAGATTCCTGAAAGGACTTTCTAATCGCAAAGTGAACAAAGCAGTGGGGCCAGATGGGATGTATCCAATGGTACTGAGGTAGCTCAAAAGCTGCTGGTTGCACCTCGGACAGTCCTAATTAATAGTTCTCTGGAAATGGAAGTGGTTCCAGAGGCCTGGAGGAGGGTGGATGTAGACTCACTTCACAAAAGTCATAGCATGAAGGTGGCTGGCAATTATAGGCCAGTCAGCCTAATATTGGTGGTGGGAAAGTTAACTGAATCACTGGTGAAGGAAAGTACTGTGGAATATTTTGACACCAAAGGGCTACATTATCCGAGGCAGCATGGATTCACAAGGAGAATGTCATGTTAAATGAATCTGATAGATTTCTTTGACTGAGTGACTAAGGAATTACATCAGGATGGAGAGGGGGACATGGTCTACCTAGATTTTAAGCTTTAAATGCCATGCCACATAGAGACTAGTAAGCAAGCTGGGTAGCTTAGGAGTGGGTCCCAAGGTGATAAAGTGGACATGAAATTGACTAGGGAATAAGAGATGGAGAACTGTGATAAACAGAGTTCACTCTGAGGAAGGGATGGTGACCAGTGGGGTGCCTCAGGGATCAGTGCTGGGTCTGGTCCTCTTAAATGTTTTTATATGTGACATTGCAGAGAGCTGGAAGGGACAGTTTGCCGCTTTGCAGATGACACCAAAATTTGCAATAGGCTGCACACTCAGAGGGGTGGAAAGGATGAGCAGAGACATGAGAAAACATAAAGAGTGGTCAAGGGTATGGCAGCTGGGTTTTAATATGAAGAAGCGCAAAATAATGCAATTAGGGTACAGAAACCCAGGAACAGATTACAAAATGGGTGGAGTGGTATTGACAACCACCAAGCAGGAAAGAGACCTGAGGGTAATCATATTAGATGACCTAAAGGCAGCCAGGCAGTATGACATGGCAGTGGGGCAGGCTAGTAGGATAATGAGTGCATAGGGAGGGGTATCATCAGCTGAAAGGGGGAAGTGGTGTTGCCCCAGTATAGACTGCTGGTAAGACCCCACCTAAAGTACTGTGTCCAGTTCTGGACACCACATCTCTCGAAGGACACAGAGTGGAGGTGATCCTGAAGAGGGCAACTAAAATGGTGCAGGGTCTGCACCAAAAGCCTTAAAATGAGAGACTAAAGGACCTCGGTATGTTCACCCAGGAAGAGAGGAGGTGGGGGGGGGGAGATGATAGAGATCTTTAAATATCTCTCAGGGTTAAGGTACAGAAGGGAAGCATTTTTCAGAAAAAAGGAGCTCAAGAACATGGGGACATGCTATGAAACTGGAGGGGTTAGATTCAGGAGAGATGTGAGGAAGTAGTTCACAGAAAGAGTGGTGGATTCCTGGAACAGCCTTCTACTGGAGGTGGTGGGGTTTAAGAATACAGGGTATAGGCATAAGGGAATCTTAGTGGAAAGGAATGGGAGAGGGAGAGGGAGAGGGAGAAAGCCTGGAGATCAATTAGGGCTTGCAGTGATGATGTAGGTAGGGGAAAAATGGGCAGACTCTGTAGGCAATGCAGTCTTTATCTGCCTTCAAATTATATGCTTCTAGATTCTTAAATTATTTTTACAAAGTCTCCCTTCCAAATCACAAAACTTATTTTCTTGGTATGAACTCAAAGATCTGTTGAAGAAATTGGATGCACACAACAAGACTAGGTGCAAAAAATAATTTATTGTGAGCAAATCACACTTCTCAAAGAACAGACTACTACATTCTCATTTGCCTTCACCAAGCAGACAATGGGGCAAATGGAGGGCGAGTCTGCTAAGTTGTTTTGAGCAGTCTGACATCTCCAACAAGGCTGCCTGCAGTTCCTGATTTTCTGTTTGCAGGGAACCAATATCAGTTCACCAGATTGTAATGATCCCCTGATTTCATGGTGAAAAGCCCAAAGCTCCTCCAGAAGTTGGGCATTTCTTATTTGATGCTATTAAGAGTAAGCATCTGATTTGTTTTTCTTTCCTCCCATTATCATCTGACAACTCACTGCTGTAAGTAGGTAAGATTTTTCTGTATTTGGAAAACTGATGCAAGTCTATTGCAATTAACCATTGGCGAGGGGCTCAGTCATCCTGCTGCTCATCCATCGACGATGTCACTGGAAGTCTCATCATATACTTAGCTTGTGAGCTAGGCACCCAAAGATTGACATGCACAGTCTTTGTGACTGGTTTGTTTGCCTAAAAAGTGGTCAAGTAATTGTATTATAATGCTAGAGGGATCATCAAGACAGCCAACTGAACTAAAATCCTTTATTTTATGATGGACTACTTAAAACCAGAGGCAGTATAGTGCAGTGGTCTAAGGCTCTGAGCTACAAATCTGGTGACATCCAGCAGACCAGACCTGGGTTTGAATCCCACAGCTTCTACTTGCATACTGTGTGACCCTGAACAAATCACTTAACCTCCTTGTGCTCCCAGGTCGCTCCTGTAGAAAAGCTTTCAGCTTAGTGTGCTATACCTGGTTAAAAAAACCCAATAAAAACTTCATTAGATGCTTACTTGAAAGTGTTGGTTTTGTAAGATTTGTTTTTGTGTTTCTTAATTAAGAATTACAATCACAAAATGTGGTCACTAGAGCTGTATAGAATTAGAAAATCCCCAAATCCACACAGTTCCACAAAAATTCAGTGAAATTCTACAAAATGCCATAGAACTTCATTGGAAGTTTGTGGAATTTGTAATGATTTTTCATTTAGTAATAACTAGACCTTCTATTGATGTAGAGGCTTGTAATTATCCATGATTACTTTTTAAGGTGTGCAATAAAAGCATGTTGAAAATGATGACATTTGGAGGAATCATTTTAGAAAGATAATGACTCATTATGCATTTTGTTTTTTTCGGGGGGAAATTTGGTGGACATTTTTATCTGCTTAAAACTCTGCCCTCATTTTAGTTAGATATGAGGAAATTAGCATCCATAATTTTTAAAGGTTAATAGACCTCAATGAATATGAAGAGAGTTAGTACATATTTTTTAAATTTCAGGAGTTCAAAAAAATCACTGTGCATTTTTTTTGTGAAATTTTGTGAAAACTTTCTAAAAATGTGGATGTTTGTAACCTCTCTGCTCTTGCAGGTACAGACATGACATTTGTCATGCATATCCAATGTAAATGTGTCCTGCTACATCACAAAGATGGAAAAAATATTGATTTGGCAGTTTTAAATTCACAAGTTAAATAACAAAAATTATTTAGTTCCATTCTTAAAGTTATGAGCAATCTATCAGCATGCTATCAGGAAATAAAAAAATGTATACAAAAAGTATTTCTTACCCAGTAGTAGTCCATGAAGCAGCACTTTTATCTTCAGGCTCAATTGCCTGTTCCAAATGTTCTTCAGAATGCTTGCTTTCCAATTGTATAGCTCTGAAGAAGATGTGCTCTTTGCCAAAACATCAACAGTGACGTGGTGCATGTGGCAAAGCACGAACATGTCCCCCCAGCCATGAACTCCCTGTCCCAAAAATAACTGTAAAATTTTAAAGCCAAACAAGAAATATTACTGGAAAGCAAGCATTGTGAAGAACATTTGGAATAAGCAATTGAACCAGAAGATGAAAGTGCTGCTTTATGGACTTCATAACTGCATCTTGTTTTTGCATTTTGTACACAGTGGCCCAGATATTCAAACTGTGCCAGGCTGTGGTGCAAGCTGGGGAGCAGCTCAACTTAGCTGCGCAGGGGTGTGGACTTGACGATATTCAAAGGAGCTGTGCCATGGCTCAGTGGCTTTGAATATCGCACACTGGCCACCCCAGTGTGCATGGCGCAGTGGCACTGCACTAGTGCAAGTGGCTAGAGTGGAGCATGAAGATGCACTAGCGCAAGTTCCATTGCGCTATGCACAGCAACTGCGATATTCAAAACTTGACATCGGGCAGATGGCGGTCCACTGGACCACCAGGGATATAGGACATATATTTATTTTACAAATGCCCGTGATCGGTCAGATAGTGGTCCACTGGACCACCAAGAATATTGGACTTTCTTATTTATTTATACAGATGCCCGCGATCAGGCAGACAGCGGTCCCACTAGACCACCAGGGATATTGGACGGAATATCTTTCTTTTGACAAATGCCCGCAATCGGGCAGGCAGCAGTCCACTGGACCACCAGGGATATTGGGGAATTCATTTTTTTTATTACAAATGCCCGCGATTGGGCATGGGGGCACCGCCAGGTGCAGCCGGAACTCAGGTGGCCACCCACAGGTGGCAGCTGCTGTGTTGTGCCCTGCAATGTGGCAGCTCACGTGTGGGTGGCCATCAGTTGTTCCTTTTTTTTTTTGATCAACTTTGTGCTGGCACAGGTAGGGGTTGCCCATGCATGGCTCTGTACATCCCGGGCTGAATACTGGGCTGTGCAGGGTATGCATGGGCACGCCCCCCTACCTGCACCTGCATACATTACTGATGCACTCCAGCGCATCGGGATTTCTGCCACGCACTTTTCCCTTTTGAATGTTGCACCATGGCCCATCAGTGGGTTGCGCATGGCGCAACACTGTTGCGCCATGTGCAACCCTTTTGAATATCTGGGCCAGTGTCTGAGATTTTGAACAGTAAAGAAATATGGGTAAGACATACTTTTTTGTCTCATGCTTTTATTTCCTCATAAAGTGCTGATAGACTGTGCATATCTTCAACCCTGGGGGCTGAATCTAATATATCTGGAAGTTGTAATTCCCTGGTATTAAGCACCTAAAATGTCTGTGTTGCCTTGACAGTAAGCATTGTGAGCAGAACAAAACCTAGCTCCACCCTCTCTCCAGAATGTATTATTGGCAACATAGGTATTGCTATCAGTATTCCTTTTGTGAAATTTAGCATTCAAACAGAACACACTGTATCACTGCGTCATGATAAGCTGATCTGAGCTACTCGCAGTGCTGTGGTTTGGATCTATGTCACAACAGTGAAAGCCTAAAGGCAATCGTCGTTATGCAGAAGTCAAGAGTGCCGAAAATTTATTTTGGCATTCTGACCCCTGGTGCACAGCAAAAGGGCACTGGGGACTTAGTTTTTAATGTTTTCTGAGGGGGGGCTGCACCCCCCAACCCCACGCAACCCACCCACCATGCCACAGGGTAGGCACGGCAACTGACCACGGCACCACCCCCCACATCCCTTGCTCTGAATGCCCACTCCCACCACCCCTGTGCACGCATACTTATAAGCGATAGGATGTCGCCATAGTGTCTCACCCCCCATCCAGCTGCCATATCCCCTCAGAGCTATTCGTGCAATGCACTGGGGAGTGGGTCGCTGTTATTGTCAGCGCCCTCTCCCCAGTGCCCTCATCACGGGCTACCCTGTGATTCCTATGTAATAGTAGTAAATAGTTTATTATTGGACATATTTGTCATTACAATATAAAACACACACAGTACATATTTAAATATTTCATTTCTTACAAACAGTAATAAAGAGGTACATAATTAAAAATATTAGTTTAGTTTTAAAAGTAGAGTGCACACTTAATTTCAAATTCTTATTATTAATTTTTCACATATCCCAGATTTTTTATCAGTCCTTACTGGTACCGGATCAATATAGCCTGAACTGCACATGAGAAACCTCAAAAGGAACTACAGTTGACACAGGGTTCTGAGTGTGTGGTAATAACCACTACCCCTGTCGCTGTAGTTTCATATTAAGGAGTGCGCAGTATGCCACCAGTGCAGTACTTGGTTGAGCCGCTCCCATGGTTCGGTGGCTACAGCACTGGCACCCGTCAGCATCAGGGACCTGGGGATGGGGTTCAGTTCTCCCCATGTTCCTTTGTGATGCATTTGTTTTTATTTAGAAAACACAATCTTCCCACTCCCAACCTGCGCCACAACCCCTAAGTCCACACCCCCATGGAGTTAGATTTTTTATGTCAGGGGATGCAGGGCAGAGCCCCCCCCCCCACATAAACAAAGATATTCCTTCGGTGTGCGCTTTTGTTTCCTGGTTGGCATGTTGTGCCAACGTTATTTTGCCACATGCTGATTTGTATGTGGCATTCTTGATGTGCATGGTATTGACTGCAACATTATGATGCCATGCCATCATTACTCTTTCTATATCAGTGTCTATTCAGGTATACAGTTCCATACACCATAACCGAAAAATCTGTTAATGCAATATCCAGTTGTATACCCATTAGGAGTGGAAACTGCAAATCTTGGTTATCAGTCCAGTAGTTTATTTCCCTTAATATCCTAATTGAATTACTCCCATGTGCAGTTATCATCCTCATCGTATACATCAGATTTTTTAGAGTACATCAACAGAGTCATTTCCATGTCATAATAGCGATGGCAAAACAGCGATCGTTATTACGGCATGTGTGTGTATATTGCCAAAAAGCATATCAGTGATATACAATTCTTGGCAATCCCACTTCTCGGAACACTTAGTGTTTTTGTGAGGGGGCTGCACCCCCATGCCCCCTTGCAAGGGGCTTTGCCCCCCGCACCCACCTGATTTTAGATTACCAACTCCAGGAGGATGCATGTCGAGGAGAAGGCAAAACTCGGTACAGGAATGTAAAAAAGGCAGCCACAAGCAGTGGTGAAATATTCTCCCCCAGTCCAGCCTGGATCCAGTGCCTATTGCAACATAGCCAGCCACCCTCACCACCACACCACAGGGCTGGCTAGGCTGCAGCAGGCTCTCCTCCCTACCTAAACCCTCATTCCTGTCACTCTCCTCCACCTCCCTATTCCCCCGCTTCCAGTCACTCTCCTCACTGTTCCATCGCTACCCCTGCAGGGTAGCTCATGATGACAGTGCTAAAAATGAGTTGCTGTTTTTGCAGTCACTCATTTTTAATCACTATCATCACTGGATACCAAGAGAGTCACTTTATTTATTGTACTTTTGTTCATTATGATAATCATTTTCCAGTGTCCACTCCTGTACATTATATGTCTGTGTCTATTCTAACATAAAGCATTGGTGTTTTTTCTTTTGGTATTTTGTAGCATTCATCAAACTGAGGGCTAATTTTTCCAATACATCCAAATCTTCAGAATTGAATAGGATATCCAATATAAATCTACTCGGCAGAAATAGTGTACTTATAATTTTTCCCCAAAACTTATATCACAATTTGTTTTATACCATGGACATCTTAGCACCACATGATGCAGGTCTTCAGGCTCGTTTAAGGGACAATCACAATCTGGAGAAGCTACATCTTGTTCCTTGTATCTAAGTGGCAATATATTACTAGGGAAGGCCTCAGATCTATATAGTGTTATGATATCTTTATATTCTGGATTTTGTATTCTATTCAGATAGTATTTTAGCGAATGTCCTAAGGTATTATTTATTAGCCATTTTGCAACCTTCAGTTATTTATGGTATTCAGATATTCAGCTTTAGCTTTTTTAAAAACAATTTTTGCAATAAGTTTTGCATAAGCACAATGTATTGTAATATTTTGTTCTGACCAATTTGTAAGTATTTACAATTATGGTATTCCAATAATTGATAATTTTTTTGTTAACCAAATGTCCTTATGAATTTTTTCCTTATTCCATAATTCTTTTTCTCCAAGACATTTTAAAAATATTGATTCATCAGGACATGCAAGGATTTTTATCCAGAAATTTAGCATCCTTATTTGTGCCATGCAATCAATACTTATTTGTACAGAGTTCTGACCAACAAATAAAGGAGTTCCATATGGTAATTTAAGTATTTATTTATATATTTTTTTATAAATTATACAGAATGGAAGATAGGAAGGTGGGGGAGAGATGTGGGAGAAGGAAGCACAGGGATGGGAGATCAGGACAAGGAGGGCACGTAGGCCTCAGGATGAGGGGTTGGGGACACAGAGTGAGAAGGCATAGGGAGGGGCAACAATAGAATGGGGAGGTGGGTGGGAGGTTGGAAGATTGGGGGTGGGGTTGCAGAGCTAGTAGTGAAGAGGGATAGGAACACTGTGGGGGGGGGGCTCGACAGGGTGGCACTAAGACATAGAGGACCATCCTGTTGAAGGGGTCAAGGAGCAACAGAGGATGAAAGTCAAGTGCCCAACAGACAGTCACAGATGCTCCTGGAAGCAAGGTACCATTTGAGTTCAGATTTGAATGTGTGGAGACTTGAGGTATTATGCAAGACCTCTGGAATATCATTGGGTTAAAAAGGTGGTCCAGTAGGAGAATGACCATTGTCCAAGTGCAGTTCTTCAAACTGGCACAGCAAGTGTGTTCTGCATTCTTCCTCTGGCTGCATCCTTAGTGTAACAGGGTGAGCCCTGTTATGTGTATATGTAGCCACTATGGACCTCCCCCAGCTTTTTTCACACTATTCTGTATTCTTCCTTTTTCTCCTGTCCTGTTTTTTGTCTCTCAGGGTGGCCAGCCTGACAGAACTCTACCTTTTCTTTCTTTTTCTATCCCATTTCTTTTAGAAGAAAACCTTCTTGGAGTGCACTGATAGGCATGTTGCTGTAATTGCCCAAATGGGGAGATCTATTCCAGCGCAAGTTATGCTATCATTTAAGCAGTGCCCCATTTTGAATGAAGGGCCCCCTGTTTAAAAATAAAACATGTCTGTTTGGGAAAAGGTACCCTTGTGTTAGTAACTGGTGCCCCAAAAGACTGCCCCTGAAAGTGGTGTCATTCATCAGTGCTGAATATTGGAACCCTTGCCATACAGTGCAGCTTACGTTCAAAGTTGTGGCTCAGGATTGAACCCTGAATTAGAGCAGGCTTGCTCCATGAGCTGCTTGAATACTGCATACTGCAGCTCAGAAATAGCTCCTGTATTGGAGTGGGTTATTGAAAAAAAATGCTTCAGAGCAGAAGCATGCTCCAAAGTATAGGAGTCAGCCACAAGTTGTGGCTTGGAAATGAGAAGGCGAGTCAGAACAGGACAGTGCTCTGAACTTGCAAAAAGACCGCAGCAAGCAGTAAAAGAAGTATGAATGAAGTGGACACTATGGACAATGAGGCAAGTAAGCCCCCATAGTGTCTGCCCAGTGATATAACTGCCCAATGAAATAAGTGCAGCCCCAGAGATGTTGTAACTGGGGCTGCCTGAGAGAGTAAGGGCCAAAATGAAAATTGAACCCGACGGCTGATATTTCAGCCATCGGGACAAAAATGGAATTGCTCCTTTTCTCTTTTAGCAGTACAGAAAAGTATCTAGAAAAGGGCTGGTTGTGCAAAGAAATAGAGATCACAGTAAAAGTGCTCTAACAATAAGAAGGGTGGTAGATTAATGCCACCTGTGGAAAAAAAATCATAAAACTAAAACCGTGGTGCTATTTAATTGGTATACTGTTATACTGCAGGTCTCCTGAAATAGCAGGAGAAGGGAGATGAGGAGTGTGCCCTCAATCTCCCAGTCCCCTTGTCTACTAAGAGACACCTGAATCAAAGTATTTATGGAATAATAAAAAAAAGGTGTAGTACCTGTGGGAGCTGTTTGCATGTGTGCTGCTCCTATAGTGCTGGCTGCCAACAGTCTGTCACTTTTTATTGCATCCAGAGAGAGTGATGTCATGACCGAAGGGAGGGACTTAGCCCCATTATAGCTCATTAGACATGCAAAGGGAATAGAATGCCTCCATTCAAGAATATGTATGGTATAAGAAGTTTATTAGGTGTTATGAGATTGTATCTTACCCCATATATGACCAAAAAAGAGACGTTATGTATTTAAGGTCTGTTTTTTGAAGACAGAAGAAATGGGGGTGGATCCCTAGCTGATGATGTCAGCCTTGGGGAATATAAAAAGGCTCTCCACCAGGGGTAGCATAGATAGTTAGGTCAGTTGAAGACTGACTGTAAAAGGTGAGAGACCTTAGTAAGAGTGTGCTGTGTTCACACTCAGAATTGTCACATTTAGTATTAGCTGAAGCAAAGCCACAGACTCTGCTGATGGAAGCAGAAATCAGAGTTCTTTTTGGTTTGACTAACCATTTATTTTCTTTCTGTATTTTTTTGTCATTTTATATGTATTCAAAAATAATTGATAAATGCATGTGAGTGTTTTTTATGCACTTTATCCTTGACTACTGTGTCATTTTATCCCACGCATTTACACTGGTGTCAGGGGTGGGATACCTGTCTCATCTAGTCTGTTTGGGAGACACTTCTAGGGAGTATTTTCCAATACCTGACACATGTTCAGACTGGGTGCTATCCACCAAGCTGGTGTGGGTATGTGGAAATGTCGCATCCCCCCCCACAGCCTTGCACCCTGCAGACAGGTGCACCCATACCAGCATTCACTAACACTGGCCTCCTGTCCATGGCTCCTCTCCCCTGTGTGCAGGACTCCACAAGGTGGCCGGGGAGGAGGAGTCTTCATCTTAGGTGGGCATCCAATGGGATGCCCCCCTGGGACCCTTAGTGGATCCCATGTGTAGGGAGGCATGGATTCGGTGCAGTGCATGCTGATTGCAGGCACCTAGACCCACATGGCATCATCCTATCCCAGAGCCACTGCTCCCAAAATTGCCAGGTGCTCACCCTTCCAGCTGCCCTTGCCGCCTCCTGCTGTCCAGTGGTCAGGGGCAGCATGGTAAGCCCTGTCTCGGTGTCCCGGAGACTGGAGACCTGTGTCCATGGGGGTGCACAGTGAGTTACAGTAGGGTCCCCCCTGCCATAACCAGCACCCCACTCTGCAACTATGCGGCCAACATCATGCGAGTTTGTGCATACCACATTGTGCTGTCACCTCCCCGGAACATCCCCAGTGTGGCACTGTCCGAGGACATGGGGGATCAGGTGTGGTGGGTCTACACACCCCCTTTGTGCATCTTGCATGAGGGGTCACAATGAGTGTGGAGTGGCTATGTACCCCAGTTAAGCGCACATAGCCACTCTGCCCCATTCGTGCATAGGGCCTGATAAGAGGTGCTGAGTCAGAGAAGATCCAGTGGACTCAATCCATGGCAGACACAGCTGTATTGAAGCCCATAGCTGGGTTGGTGCCTGGAGCCTGGCTGAAGATGAAGAAGGAATGAGAGGAAACTACAGATGAGGACCCAATGAAAGAGGAGGAGAGAAAGCAGACAGAGCAGAGTGCACCAGAGGATCCCAGTGATCTGCTGCACTGGCCCTGTTTAAAACAATTAGAGATAGAACGTGAGTGAGCAGAGGACAGAAGACAATGAGATGAAGACAGGAGGCTACAGGAGGAGTACCGGAAGAGACAGGATGAGAGGTGGCAGAATACCATGTAAGCCATCCAGGCCCTTACCCCTCGGCAAACTGATAGCAATATTCCCCGGGACATAAAATTAACTAAATTGACTGCAGTTGTTGACAATGAATCCTATTTAACCACATTTGAATGCATAGCCCAGACATGCACTAGGCCCAGAGACCAGTGGGTCATCAGACTTGTCACTTATCTATCCAGCTGGACCCAACTGGTATACAGTTACCTCAGTGCCCCTGATGCTAACAATTATGATCGAGTCAAGAAGGAAATCCTCCGATGGTATGATATTAATACATAGACTTACAGACAGAGATTGAGGTCTCAAAAGATGACTGGCCAAGATACCCTCAGAGAAACTTTCACAAGGCTTAGGAACTTTTGCTTTAAATGGCTGCAACCCATGGTCAGAACACTGGACCAATATCATTCAGTTTTGCCTCTGGACATCAAGATGTGGGTGAACAAGCACAAGCAGAACATTGTGGAGAAGACCATTATGCCAGTGGATGATTACCTGGCAGCCAGACCATCAAAATCCCAAGGATACCAAGGCTCTTCACCCCAACCTGCAACACCAGTAAGATCTTTTGACTTTACTTACCAGAGACAGTCACCTGTTGGGGGGAGCAAATCAGAGAAGGGACTGAAGGGGAAGACCATATTCCGCAGACATTATCTGTCATAGTTGTTTGGGCAAGGGTCACATAGCTGTCCAAATAAAAGAAATTATCCTGCCCACCTAGCATTGGCAAATTGAGGGTATGTCACTACAGTGGGGACTGGACAAAATCAAATGTTGGGATTGCTAGACTCTAGGAGCAAACAGACCCTAATAAGGGCAGACATTTTAGAGGGTCAGAACAGTGAGGGGCCTGATGCTAAAGTGATCTGTGTACATGGGGATGCCCACCAGTACCCTACAACCACTGTGAAAATGACTGTGGAGCAAGAAAAACAACCGATTACCATGGGGTTAGTACCCAGACTGCCAGTCTCCATTATTATTGCTCAAGACTTTACCAACTTTGATTGTTTAATGAAAAATCAGCAGGCCTGTGATCAGCTTGTGGCAGTTACCACCAGGGCTCAGGCCAAACAGGAACAGTCCCAGAACATTTTTTTCTTTGATGAGGGCCTTTATGAGGATCCAGGAAAAAACAGAAAAACCAGAAGGGAAAGGAAAGCAGATAAAAATATGGAGGGAAACACATCAGAAAGGGATATCTGATATTGAGCCTGGTTTTAAAGGGACTGATATTAAAAGTGAACAAAAGTTAGATATGACCTTAGCCTCTTTCTTTTCCCAGGTGGACCAGGTGGTTGTAGAAGAGCAACCACAGTACTTACTGTTAATAGACATTTTATATAGGAAATGTAGTAACCCCGCTATGGTGGAATGTATTGAACAAATGATGGTGCCCCAGAAATACAGAAAAAGATTAATGCATTTGGCATGACATACCTATGGCTGGCCACAAAGGACAATATTGGACCTTAGGCAGGTTGTCTAACTGATTCTTTTGGCCTGGTATGCATGAAAGTGTGACTGAGTATTGCTACACCTGCCCTGAGTGCCAGCTAGTAGCAAAATAAGGAAAAAGGGATAAGGTACCCATACAGTCAATACCTGCAGTTGTGTCCCTTTTTTGAAGTATTGCTATTGATGTGGTAGGCCCCTTAACGAAAAGTTCCAAAGGCAACCAGTTTATTTTGGTGGTTTGTGACTATGCCACTAGGTACCCTGAGGCGATACCCCTTCGGTCTGTAACGGTGCCTCGGACTGCCAAGGAGCTTGCCAAAAGTTTTAGTTGATTGGGTATCCCTCAAGTCATCCTTACAGATAGACATAGTAACTTTACCTCAGTTCTCCTTAAGGAATTGTACAAGTTGCTAGGGGTGTCAGCAGTAAAAACATCTCCCTACCAATCCCAGACTGATGGATTGGTGGAACATTTTAATAAAACACTAAAACAAATGCTGCAAAATTATGTGCAGGAGGAGGTGCAGGATTGGGACAAGTATTTACTGTATCTATTGTTTGCATATAGAGAGGTGCCCCAAGCCACCACAGGATTGTCACCATTTACCTTATTGTATGGAAGAAATCCCAGGGGCCCCTTGGATGTGGTAAGAGAATACTGGGAAGAGGGTAAAGATGTTTGTCATACCAACTTTCTGGATTGTATTTCCACCCTTAGGTGAAGCTGATAAAATTTGTCACCACTGTCCACCAGAATGTAGCTCAGAAACAAATGCAGCAGAAAGAGTTTTATGATATTGGGTTAAAAGAAAAATGTTACCAGCCAGGGGAGAAGGTGTTGTTGTTGTTGCCATCTTCTGAGAATAAACTACTAATGAAGTAGCAGGGCCCCTATTCAGTCATTAGGCAGACTGGCACAGTTAATTATGAAATAGAGATGCCAGGTCGATGATCCCAGAAGAAGATATACCATGCAAACCTTCTTAGAAAATGGTTTGACAGGCAGGACACCGTACCCAGTTTCTTTATACACCCTGAACAAGACAGGACGAAATTGGAGGGAGCCTGTGAGAGGCTTGATAAAGGAACAGAAGTGGTGGGTGTGCAAATCAATCCAGGGTTAGATGCAGACTAAGGACAGGAGATTGATTCATTGCTGAAATATTATGGGGATACATTTACCAACACCCCAGGGAGAGCAAAAGGGATAGTACACACCATAAAGGTAACACAAATTAAACCAATTCACCAGAAACCCTACAGGTTGCCAGAAAGGATGAGGCAGGAGGTTGTTGATGAGGTGAAGAAAATGGAACACCTTGGGGTCATACTACCATCCCATAGTGCTTGGTCCTCACCAGTGGTGGTGGTGCCTAAGAAGGAAGGGGATATCCAGCTCTGTTTGGATTTTAGAAAGATCAATGCCATCTCCTCATTTGATGGGTACCCTATGCCACGCATAGATGACTTATTAGACAAGATTGGGAATGCCAGGTATATTAGCATGCGGAACCTGATGAAAGGCTACTGGCAAATTCCCCTAGCCATACATGCACAGGAGTTGACTACTTTTAGCACCCCAATAGGCCTTTTTCAGTCTGCCATGATGTCGTTTGGCCTGCATGGTGCTCCAGCAACTTTCCAAAGATACTGTATATGGATCAGGTATTGCATGCCCATACCCAGTACAGTGCCACATACCTTGATGATGATTCATCTTTAGTCCTGATTGGTAGACACAACTTATACATCTTAGTGCTGTCATTCACTCCATAAAGGACTCTGGACTGATCATCAATCCCTCAAAATGTACCATTGCTAGGACTGAGATGAAATACTTGGTATTTGTTATTGGATAAGGTACAGTAAAACCTGACGTCAGTAAGGTGGAGGCAGTTGCCAACAGTCCCATTCCCCTGACAAAGAAACATATTCAATCCTTTTTGGGCCTGGCCAGCTACTACCCTTCGGTTTATGCTAAACTTTGTCACCATTGCGATGCCCTTGACTAAATCTGACTAAAACTAAATGCCCTAACAAGGTTCAATGGTCCCAGGAGTTTGACAAAGATTTCAGTAGCATAAAAACTACATTGTGTTCCTCCCATTAACTGCTTAGTCCAGATTTTTCTCTTACCTTTGAAGTCTACACCAATGCTTCTGATACAGGCATCGGTGCAGTCCTCTCCCAACATAGGAAGGGTGAGAAACACCCTGTCATCTACATTAGTCGGACGTTACACGAAAGGGAGAGAAAGTATTTGACAGTGGAGAAGGAATGTTTGGCACTAAAAAAGGCCATTGAGGCCTTGAAATATTATTTGTGGGCAACAGAATTTAAGGTATTCACTGACCATAACCCTTTGTGCTGGCTGCAGCAAATGAAAGACAAGAATGGCAGGATCAGACAGTGGTACCTGTCGTTGCAGTCTTACCGCTTTACAGTTCAACATAGGGCAGGGTCTAAACACCAGAATGCCGACTTCCTGTCCCATTATGTTGCCCTAGTTTTGTTCTGATAAATATATATTACAGTTTGAATGCTAAAATGTTTTGCGTTTATAGTGCTACGGGTCTGATTGCAACCCGTTGTATCACGCCTCAGGGAATAGTATGGTATCGGAGATACTGATGTATCAGGATGTTGATGCCATTTAATTTTTGAGGGTCCCTGAGGCAGAGCTTCTAGGAGTGGGTGGGCAGAAGCTCCAACCCTTCCAGGATGCAGGGAGGGTGTTTGCCAACAGTGTTACTGTTGCCCTTTTAGGTAGGGGTGTGTGTAACAGGGTGAGCCCTGTTATGTGTATACAGTATGTAGCCACTATGGACCCCCCAGCTCTTTTCAGACTAGTCTATAGTCTTCCTTTTCTCCTGTCCTGTTTTTTATCTGTCAGGGTGGCCAACCTGACAGAACTCTACCTTTTCTTTCTTTTTCTGTCCATTTTGTTTTAGAAAAAAACCCTGTTAGGGTGTACTAATAGGTGTTAGGAGCGCTTTGCTGTAATCTCCCGAACGGGAGATATGTTCTAGCGCAAGTCGCACTATTATTTAAGCAGTACCCCATTTTGAATAAGGTGCCTCTTGTTTAAAAATAAAACATGTCAATTTGGTAAAAGGTACCCCTGTGTTAGAAACTGGTGCCCCAAAAGACTGCCCCTGTAAGCGACGTTGATCTTCAGTGCCGAATATTGGAGCCCTTGCCGTACAGTGCAACTTATATTCAGACCTATGGCTCAGCATTGAACCTTGAATCAGAGCAGGCTTGCTCCATGAGCCACTTGAATACTGCATACTGTGGCTCAGAAATAGCTCCTGTATCAGAGTGATGTCATTTGAAAAAAAAATGCTTTGGAGCAGAAGCATGCTCTGAAGCATAGAAGTTGGCCCAAGTTGCAGCTTGGAAATGAGAAGGCTATCCAGAACAGAACAGTGCTCCAAACTTGCCAAAAGACTGCAGGAAGCAATACAAGAAGTAGGAATGAGGTGGGCACTACAGGCAATAAGGCAAGTAAGCCCCCATAGTATCTGCCCAGTGACATAAGTGCCCAATCAAATAAGTGCAGCCCCAGAGATGTAACTGAGGCTGCTTGAGAAAGTAAAGGGCCAAAATGAAAAATGAACCCGGCGGCTGATATTTCAGCTGTTAGAACAAAAATGAAATTGCTCCTTTTCTCTTTTAGTGGTACAGAAAAGTACCAGAAAAGGGCGGGGTGTGCAAAGAAATAGAGAGCACAGTAAAAGTGCTCTAACAATAAGAAGGGCGGTAGATTAATGCCACCTGTGAAAAAAAAATGGCGCAGTTTAATTGTTATACTGCTACACTGCAGGTCTCCTGAATTGGCAGGAGAAGGGAGATGAGGAGTGCACCCTCAATCTCCCAGTCCCCTTGCCAACTCAGAGATGCCTGAAGCAAAGTATTTATGGAATAATAAAAAAAAGGTGTAGTACCTGTGGGGGGGCTGTCTGCATGTGTGCTGCTCCTGTAGGGCTGGCTCCACTCAGTTTGGCACTTTTTATGGCATCCAGAGAGAGTGATGTCACTACCGAAGGGAGGGACTTAGCCCCATTACAGCTCATTAGACATTCAAATGGAATAGAATGCCTCCATCCAAAAATATTTATGGTATAAGAAGTTTATTAGATGTTATGAGATTGTATCTTACCCCATATATGACCAAAAAGGAAATGTTATGTATTTAAGGTCTGTTTTTCGAATTTTGAGTTCTAGCATCTCAGGCAGTAATATCTTCCTCAAAGCACCTAACAAACATTTGAATTGCTGGTGACATGGAGAGATTTGGGTTTAAATACATTTGATGCAATTCTCAAAGTATGGCTGGTGCAGAGCGCCAAAGGCAACTTGCACCAAATGACAATGCTACAGGGACCCTGCACCCAATTTTCAATTGGACTGGGTCCCAGTGGTTAACTCCCATGGTGTGTGCTAACACCAGACATGCACCAAATGGAGGGCGCACCAGAATAGATTACCGCAAGCCTGCAGCATTTTCCAGTGGAAGTGCACAAGCTCCTCTCAGCCCCGAGCCCCAATATTATTAATAATTCAGTCTGTGTGGGCTATCACCCCCCCCCACATACATACACAAGCCCAGATCCCCAATAGTATTATTATTATATATGCCATTGTGGGCTACTGGCCCCCTCCATTCCCAATTCCTAATATTCCTAACAATGAAGCCCTTGTAGGCTAGCAAAACCCCTCCTAGCCCCAATCCCCAATTCCTGAAATATCATAATGCTGTTTTTAAAATTCAAAAAATATTGCATGCCCTGGTGGTCTAGTGGACCCCCACCTGGCAGTGTCAGACCAGCCTGCTCCCCCAAATCAGTACCCAGCCATCGACTGACACAGCCCACCTTTCACCACCATGGTTAGCAGCCAACTGAGCACTGCATGAGCACGTACTGTAAATAGTATGCCCTCTGTGAATAACAGCTGCTGTTATACACTGAGTGCATACTATTTACAGTATGTGCTCATGCGGTGCTCAGTCGACAGCTGGCTATGGTGGTGATGGGTGGACTGTGTCAGTCACTGGCTGGGTATGGGTCAGGGGGAGTGGGGTGGTCTAACACTGCTGGATGGGGGGGTTGGGGGTCATTAGATCATCAGGGCTACACGGCATTTAAAAATGTTTGTTTTTTAAAAAAACTGCATTACAATATTTCGGGGTTTGGGGATTGGGGCTGGGGGGGTCCGCTAGTCCACAAGGGCTTCATTGTTAGGAATATTGGGGTTTGGGACTGGGGTGGCTGGTAGCCCACAAGGGCATATTCATTAATACTATCAGGGATCAGGGCCTGTGTGGGGGGGGCGATAGCCCACACAGGCTAACTTAATAGTATCAGGAATCAGGAATGGAGGGCTTATGTGTGATCATGGGGGGGCTACAGGGTTCACTTGTAGCACATTAAAGCAACCCCCAGTGGACGACAAAGTACACTTACACCAGCTCACAGTTGGTGCAAATATACTTTGATGGATGTCCTTCGGGGTTTGTTTGAGAATCCCAAATTAGGGGATGTGGCAGCCTGCATTTGTGAATAGGATGCAGCAGCTGTTGTAAACCCCCTTGCACCATGTTGCAGCCCGGTCTGTGGTGCAAGGATGGCATAAGTTCACTTTGGCGCAAGCAGCCTGCATGTTATCACAGGCTGCTTTTGAGAATCCTGTATGGCACAACAATTGGTGCAAAGTGCTACTTGCGTCATTCGTGTTGGATGCAAGTCACTTTATGCCATTCGTATCCTTTTTGAGAATAGGGCCTATTGTTTCTGTAGTCAGTCTGAATGTTGTTGTCTGTTTGCTCACCTCCAGCAGCATCCCCTTGTTCTTCAGTCCTATGTTCATTGTTGAAAAACACCTTTAAGCTTACATTTCTTGCCAAATATTTTATATCCAATACAGTCTCAAAGTGGTTGAACTTCTGAGTAGGAGTAAAAGACAATCCCTGTTTAAAACTCCAATCTCTTTTTCATTAGGGATGTACTTTGAAACGTTAAATATACTCGTTGGTTGTATCTCCCCAGAAATCTTTTCACTCTCCAGCCTCTGTTTGTAGCCACCTATTCTTATACCTGGATCTCCCGGCCCTCCTTGTCTGTCTTGATTTTCTGGGCCTTGTTTTCTCAATTTATGGCTCCTCCTTGGCACAAATGGTGTTGGGTGGGCATAGCAGCACATTCTTTCTCCTCTCCTAAAAATGGTCCTTGTCAGTATTTGGAATCTCTGTCTGGGCTGGTGGGGTCTTTTCTCTAATATATGTCCCAGCAGGCACATGTGGACTCTCAATAATGTTTACAGGAGCAGTCCAGTTGAAAATCCTGCCGACCTTCCAGTCTTTTTCATCCCTGACAAATTTTGTCTTTTTAATGTATTTTATTTTCTCCTCATACTTGCAGAAATTTTCAGTAAATTTCTCCAATTGTTTGTCATACTGTGATATATTGGAAAATGCTGTTAGGTCCTCTTCTTTCTTAATTAATTCTGCTTCTATTTCCTTTTGCATTAGTGCATTTTGCTCAAGAATTAATTTCATGTACTTATGGCTTGCTTTAAGGCTAATCTTCCTCCATTTTTCAGGAAAGCCTTCTCTATTCTGACCTATCAGCAGCTGTCATTCACTGAGTGCATACTACTTACAGTGCATTCTAATGCAGAGCTCAGTCAGTGGCTGACTGTGGTGGTGAGAGGTGGGCTGTGCCAGTCACCGGCTTGGTATGGGTAAGGGGGAGCAGGATGGTCAGACCCTGTGGGGTGGGGGACCACTAGACCACCAGAGCTACAGGGAATGCAATGTTTTTTGTATTCTAAAAACTGCATTACACTATTTTGGAGTTTGGGGATCAGGAGTCAGGGCTTGGAGGGGGGTCCGCTAGCCCACAAGGGCTTCATTGTTAGGAATATCAGGGATCAGGACTGGGGGAGCCAGTAGCCCACAAGGGCATGTATATTAATACCATTAATACTATTGGAGATCGGGGTTTGTTTGTGTGTGGGGGGACGATATCCCACACAGGCTGAATTATTAATCATATCAGGGATCAGGGCTGGGGGGGGCACTTTTGCACTTGTACTAGGCAATGCTGCAGGCTTGTGATAATCTATTCTGGTGCACCCTCCATTTGGCGCATGTCTGGTGTTGGTGCAAACCATGGGACATAGCCGCTGGGACCCTGCCTGATAGAGAATCTGGTGCAGGGTCCCGGCCCATTGGCATTTGGCGCAAGTCACCTTTGGCGCACTTTGCACCCTGCCTTTGAGAATTACCCCGAATATATTTAAACCTAAACACTGTCTCCTCCCCCCCATTGTTTGTTAGGTGCTGTGAGGAATATATTGCTGCCTTAAATGGTAGAACTGATAGACATTTTTTTGTAATATGAGTAATAAGGAACAGGAAGTTTTAAGGAATTTAGGTAAGAATAAGGACATTTCCAGGAAGGTGGCTGATAAGGGGGTTGCTATAGTTCTGATGGATAATGATAAATATGATGCTGAAATTATGATACAACTATCAGACAAAGGATATTATGAGAAACAATTCTGATCAGACAATGAAGTTTAAAAAAGTGATTGATGAATATTTGGGGTATACAAAATACAACGGATGGTTAAGTGATCAGGTGTTTGAATATCTCACAGTCCAACATCCCACCAGGGCCACTTTCTACTGCCTACTGAAGATCCATAAAGATCTGGTAAACCTTCCAGGGAGGCCCATATTTTTTGGGAAACAATAGTCTTATAGAACCACTGGTCAAGTATGGGGATTTCTTTATAGCAGATCTAGTTATAGAGATACCATCTTTAAAGACACGGGATGTTTTAAAAATACTTGATGATCTGGCTATAGAAGAGGAGAGCTTGTTGGACACATTAGATGTGGCTTTTTATACTCAAATATTCCCCATACTGATAGATTAGATGCACTTAATATTTATCCGGAATCACGCACAGTAAAAGAACCACCAATACTAACTGAAGTTTTAACACGACTCACCAGATTTGTATTGGAGTTTAGTACATTCTTTTACAAAAATGATTTTTTTTTTCATCAAAAGAAAAGAAATGCCATGGGTGCCAGCTTGACATCTAATTATGGCAATCTTTATATGGCAAAATCGGAATCAGAGGTGGTGAGGAATGAAAATGACCCCTTTCTACACAATATCGATTTATGGAGATGTTTAATTGATGATATCCTTATTGTGTGGAAAGGGAGTGAGGAAGAGTTATTTTCTTTCATTAAATACTTAGAGGACAGTGACAAGAATGTTCACTTCCCTATTAACTTCAGGAAAAAGGAAATTAGCTTCCTAGATTTTATCATCTACAAGGATAGAGAGGCAGGTGTGGATACAAATTTATTTAGAAAACCTACTGACAGAAATATGTTGTTGGCTAGTAGTAATCACCCTGGACACATAAAAAGAGCCATACCAAAGGGACAGTTCATCAGAAATAAGAGAAATTGTAGTAACCCTGGAGATTACATGAATAGGGCAGCTGAACTCACAGAGAGGTTAGAGAACAGAGGTTCTAACAGTGATGTCATCAAACAGGCCAGAGATGAGGTAGATGGGATTACAAGAGAGGCTTTGTTAATGGGGAAAATGAAGGTGAATGAATATGACCCACAACTCAGTCTGGTTACTTCTTACAGTTCACAGATGGGGCAGATATGATTGTAAGAAAACACTGGAACCTTGTCACCAGGGATCAATGACTCAAGAACATAGATGAGCAGGGTCCCAGGATGATGCACAGAAGGGGTAAAAATATTGAAGATGTTTTGGCACATTTGGTACAACCTTTGCCAGACAGACCAAGAAACTGGCTTACTGATCATAGTGGGGTTGCAATAAGTGTGGAAAATAAGTATTGCCCCAATGTCAAAAATACCAAGGGTTTTAAAAATCCAGCTACAGGTAGAGATGTTAAAGTGAGGGGCTCCATAACCTGTTGTATATCTGGAGTAGTATATTGGGCAGAATACAAATGTGGACAATTCTATGTGGGTAAAACCAAAATGATGTTCAAAACAAGAATTGGAGAGCATGCTAGATCCATTTTAAATTAGGATAAAACTAATGATCTGGCAGTACACATGATGAAGTCCAGAACAGATCTGAGCACAACTTTATATTTATTGCCATAGAAAAACCTATTTCAACAAAAAGAGGTGACTATGACAATTTGCTCCTTAGAAGGGAGCAATATTGGATTTTTTCCACAAAAGCTATGTACTATCCAGGGTTACATGAGAGGATAGAGATTAAGCCCTTTCTTAGAAAATGGTAGACTGATGTTATTATGTATTCTGTAATATTTGGTGTGGCATGAGGGTCGTGTATATATATATATATATATATATATATATATATATATATATATATATACACACACACACACACACATACACAGCAAAAAACTCCATTTAATGCATTAGTTAGGGTTGTTCCCAGTGACAAAAGCAAGGAAATTTAGTATTAGGTTGAAAGACCCCTTGATCCTCGCCACACCCCCAACCGCATCAGAGCCACATTAAATGCTGGCCCTAACTCTCACCCCATCAGATGTGTGACGCAAACAGAGGTATAGGAGAATGGGGTGAGAGTTAGGACCGACAACCCCAATGCGCACCCTGATGCCAGTTGGGGGTGTGGATGGGGGTGTCCAAGGGGGGCTTTCAACCCTAACACAAATTTCCTTGATTTTGTCGCTGTGAAACACCCCTAACTAATGCATTAAATGGAGTTTTTTTCCTCTAATTTCCCTTCTTTTTGAGAATGATAACGAGAAATAGTGAATGTAATGCGGCGGCGGGTGTCTTGTCACATAGTAACACAGTGCCCACAAACCTAAATGATAATGCACATGGTGATGCAAAGTGAAACACAAAAATAAACAGTACTGTAGACACAAATGGTTAAAATAACACAAACGCAAGTGCAAATGAAAACCCAAAGGGTAACGCACATGGTGCCGTAGACGGGAACAGTAAGTGAAACAGGTACGGAACGGCAAGCAGAAGTGGCAAGGGTAACAGTAATATAAGTGCACAGGCTGGTTTTCCCCAAAAGCTGCATAGAGAAAGACAGTGAGTACAAAGAATGTATGCATAATAATGGGTCTTGGAGCAGAAAATGAGGAGCTGGAATACTAAATTGCTTATATCTCAGGAACCGTATGATAGAAAAAAAAAATTAAAAGTCATATGATTTATGACTTTTCCGGCTAGTTTTATACTTAAAAATCTGTATCTACTCACTGTTTCTGAGATACAGGCCTTGAAAAGCGTGTGAATGCCATAATGTTATCCTATAGGAAAAAGAGAAGTTCGAGTGCCATAACTTCGTCCCCTGAAATATTTTTTGCCAAACCACTAAAAGGCACATCTGTGGATGTTGACTTTCTTCCTCCAAATTTCAGCCCAAAAGACCAAACCAATATTTTGCAGCAGGGTGGCAAAAGATTCCTGTAATGCGGTGGACGCTGTAATGTTATCCTATGGGAAAAAGCATCAACTTTGGAGTGCCGTAACATTGCCGCCCTGTAATATTTTTTCAGTGAAACACTGAAAGGCACATTTGTGAGTGTTGGCTGCGTTCCCTCCAAACTTCAGCTCAAAAGACCAAACAGTTCTTTTGCAGCAGGGTGGCAAAGAATTGCTGTCATTTTGCCACAGCCTGGAAAAGTATTGTCGAACTTTGCCAAAGCTTTCTCAAATTCATGCTACAGTGTCGCAATTGAGAAAGTACTTTGCGAAAGTACTTTTTCCAGAAATTTGAAAAACATATTTCTGGGGTGTTTTACCCCAAAATAAAGACATGCCTAGCATCCTTAGGGTCCGACTAGGTGAATACAAAAAGAATTAGGTTGCTAGAGGGTCCCAAATTTAAATGGCAAACATTTTTCTGATGACCAACTGAAAACAAAATGGTGGATTTGCGACAGTACAAGGGTCATTTGTGAAAGTAAAAACTGCATTTGCGACACTTTCAAACTTTTTGTTAACTTTTCCCATTGACTTATAATGGGAACTTGTTTTTTGAATAACTTTTGAACCGTTTGATATTTTTTCACAATATCTTCAAAAGGCACATCAGGCACCCTGGCCACATGTTTCCTGAAGTTTTCAGACCAGTCGCACAAACCATGTGAGCTGTAGGTGAGAGCAAAGAATTTGCAAAAAAGAGTAAACGCACATTTCATTGGCGCTTAATAACTCCACAGCCATATATCCAACCAGTACAAAACATGGCAGATCCCAAGATCTATCATGCCCAATTGTACATACCAAAATTTAGCCAAATCTGTTAAATGGTGGCAAAGTTATTAAGGTACAAAATTTGACCCTTTAACCTTAAAATGATTCCTCAATCCTAAATATAGTGGCACTATATATATATATATATATATATATATATATATATATATATATATATATGTTATTTATTATGTGTTGCCTGTGTTCTATCTTAATTGTTTTCTGTCTCAACATTGCACAATTGGACTTCCACCAATCAGGGTGAGTCTCTAACAAATTTCATTATGGATTCAGTTGCCTTGCAAATTCTTGTGGAACTATGTGCAATACCCCTCCAGTGCCCTATTTAAATTTAAAAAAATTAGAAGACTTGTTTCTAGTAGGCACAGACTTCTAACTTTTCTACCTTTTGGGATATGAATGTGGGTTGTTTTTATGTGTAATTAGCATGCTGTAAATTGTCATTGATATTTGGATGGGGTTTGATACAAAAACAATGTTCTTTAGTTGTGTTGAGAATTGTCACAATCATTACACACAACAGTACTGTATCTTTAAGACTTGACTATGAGAGAAACTTACATCGATACATCAGCATTTGAAAAAGCAATTAGCGAAATGTGTCAGGTGAAGTCAGAGAGCGTGTCCCTGGTTTCTCTATCTACGCTGCTACAGGAAGTTTTGTACCAACTGTTTCTATCTGCTCAGCTCATTTGATTTTATGTGGACAATTCATGGACTTTTATTTACATTGCTGAAATATGCTGCCACCTGATGAAATGTGAGTGTTCTGATTTTTTTTGTACACAAATATTGCACAAAATAAAGCATTTTGCACTTTAATATAGAGCAACAGCAGTCCATTAAATTTGTTTGGAGCTGCACAGAAGTGTTCCTTTAAGTAGGTGCTGGTTTCTGCTGCATCACTGTTACAACCTGTAGTTCCTGCAGCAATGTTACTGTATGATCCAGACCCCTAGAATTGTGTGATTTCATAGCTATGGAATTTTGCACAGAACTTGCATCATACCACAGAATGCATTTAGTACTGTGGCATTCCTGGTGCTTGGAGGTGTTTTATTAAAATAACATTTTTCCATAGTGCGTGGCTCCCATATCCTCCTTGTGTATCCTGAAACCCCTTGTCCGTGCTTAGCATGTGATGTCATCAATAACATCATACATTTTTGCCAATGGCAGGACTGCAATCCACCACAGAAACAAATGATTCATGCCACAGTAACGAGCAAAAGCTGCTTCAGAAGCCTTGGAGACCAGCTGCAGAAATTAGGACTGAAATGCCGCAATGAACTAGTGGGCCTCCATATAACCAACATTTTGCACATCAAATGACCTAACCCGCTACTCGCCATTCATGAAGTACTGGTAGAACTGCCTTTGTTGACAAAGCACTTGGCATAGTTTCAGAAAGGGCTACTTATGCACCATATTTGCTAAAGTGGGGTCACTTTCTGAGATTTTCACAAATAACAAAGTTTGTGACTTCACCACACATTCACTGAGGAAGCAATAATTTATCTCTACTAAGATCCAGTTCAGTTTGGCACTGATAATCAACCACATTTGTCAGTGAAGTGGTTCAGGGGGACAGATCAACTCCTACTCTAACACTTCAGTAGTAACTATTCACTCTTCTCCTCTTTCCTTTCCTTTTCTGCACCTTTTAAATGTGCATCCATTTTCCCTTTTCTCTCTTTAACAACCCTGTCCTGCCAATAGAGGGCAAGGATTATTTGCCAGAATGCCAGGCTCGGAGCCGTCTGATAGTGCATCTGACTATATAGTCCAGTGGGAGGCGCTTAAAAGGCCAGATTGAGAATGGTGCCAGTGTCTGCCTTCGAGGTGTCTTGCTTCTGGTCACTTGCCAGACTGAGTATGAGGGCAAGGTCCTCTCTCAGTGCAACTATTGATGAAACCAGCCTTTGAGATAAACTCATCTCAATGCCCAGTCACCTGGTAGTTTCCAGAGTCAGGCCCATGACAGCAGTGCAGATACCAGAGCCCTGGAATCTGGAGACATTTAGTATAGTTCACTTTTAAAGCCTGGGAGTATGTAAAGGATACACTAAGAGGGTGTGGGAACCCCTAGAGGCTTCCCCTCAAGAAAGGTCCCTGGTAGTCTTGGAAGCACAAGGAGGGTTCCACTGAAGATGGGGTGTTCACCTTTTGAGTTTTTGTTTGAGGTCCTGTGCTTCAGAGATGCTGACAGATGAGCTACTGATAGAGAGATACCTGATGAGAGAGACTGAGCCGAAGACTAAGGTACAGTAAATGTATGTCGACATTGACAGTGGCAAATGGAGTAAAAGACAAAGGTAGTAAGGGCAGGGATGGGGCTAAAAGTGGTAAGGCCATCAAAAAATGGAGGGCGATGAGTACCAATGCCTGTAGTCTGGGTAACAAGCTTCCTGAACTAGTGGTCTTGATGGAAGAGGGATACCTGGATATTGTGGCAGTCACAGAAACATGGTACACAGAGAACCATGACTGGGATGTCAACATATCAGGGTACACAATCTACAGGAGGGACAGAGAGGGTAAAAGAGGAGAAAGAGTAGCTCTCTATGTAAGGGAAGGGAAGGGATCAAAGCAACAGAACTAAAGGGTAAACAGGGAGGAGAGGAGGCACTGTGGGTCACCTTGGAGACAGAAAATGGCATCACAATCTGCACGAGGGGTTGTAAACAGATCCCCTGTCTCAGAGGGGAGGAAATGGACAAGGAAATGATAGAAGGCATCCTTAGAATGGTAGAAAAAGGGGAGATATTGATGATGGGGGACCTGAATATGCCAGATGTTAACTGGCACACATTTGCTGCAGCCACATCCAAGGGCAGGGTCATTCTCAATGTCTCGCAGAGGGCATGCCTCAGACATCTAGTGTTGCAACCCACTCAGGAGGGAATAATCTTAGTCCTGGTATTCTCAAATGGGAACTGAGAAAGGATCATGGATTTAGAAGTGGGTAGCCAACTGGGAACAAGTGATCACTGAACTGTGTGGTTCACAATAAACACAGCAGTAGAGTCAAGCCATACAAAAGAGAGGGTACTGGACTTTAGGAGGGATGACTTTGGCAAATTGGGTGAGTACCTAAAAAATGCACTATGAAACGGGCAGGAAGGAGGGGTGGAAGAACAATGGGGAAAAATCAAAACTGCCATCACAGAGGCAACAAGCCTTTGTGTGAAGCAAATAAAACAACATGAAGTTAAAAACCATTATGGTTCTCAAAAGAGGTGGCGGGGAAGGTTAGGGAGAAAAAGATAGCATTCAGGAAGTATAAGGAATCACAGAAGGAGAAGGACAGAGAACTGTATCAGTTAAACAGAAGGAAATGGGGGAGGCAGTCAGAATAGCGAAGGCCCAAACTTAGGAACAGATAGCCAACTCAGTTAAGAAGGGGGATAAAACCTTATATAGGTACATTAGGGGGAGAAGAAAGACAAAGGGAGGGATAGTGAGGCTTAATAAAGGAGAGGGGAGGTAGGCAGAGGGTGACAATGAAGACAGAAATACTAAATGAATACTTTTGCTCAGTATTCACAAAAGAAGAAGAGGGGTAGTGCTGTACCTAAACCAAACAATAGAAGCACTCTGGACAGGGAGGTCAATACCAGTCGATTCACAGAAGAACGGATCCTGAAAGAACTCCTAAAACTCAAAGTGGACAAAGCAATGGGGCCTGGTGTGATTCAGCCCAAAATTCTAAAAGAACTAAGGTGAGACCTAGTGACATCAGTGACTACCCTTTTTAAAAAATCATGGGAGGATGGTGTGGTAACTGAGGACTGGTGGAGGGTGGATGTGATTCCCCTTCACAAAAGTGGAAGCAAGGCAGAGGCAGGAAACTACAGACCTGTTAGTTTGACCTCAGTGGTAGGGTAAATGGTAGAATTACTTCTGAAAGAATGAATTGTTGAGTACCTAGAGGCCAGCGAGGCACAGGATCCAAGGCAGCATGGATTCACAGTGGGAAGGTCATGTCAGACAAATCTAATACGAACATACGAAAATGCCAGCAGAAACAGGCCTAATGGTCTATTGAGTCTGCTCAATTTTGCTGCTAGCCCCTCAACTTGCAGCTGCAATGTCAGATGAATCTAATAGATTTCTCTGACTGGTGACCAAAGTAGTAGACCAGGGAGGGGCTGTGGATATGGCATACCTAGACATTAGCAAGGCATTTGACACAGTCCCTCACAAAAGAGTAATAAACAAGTTAGCCAACCTGGAGTAGGTCCCAGGATGGTAGCCTGGGCAACAAACTGTCTGGACAACAGGACACAGAGAGTAATAGTAAACGTAGTACACTCTGAAGAAAGGAAGGTTACTAGTGGGGTACCACAGGGTTCAGTACTGGGACCGGTCGTCTTTAATGTCTTTCTAGGTGACATTGTGGAGAGGCTGGAAGGAAAAGTATGCCTCTTTGAAGATGACACAAAGATCTGCAACATGGTTGATACACAAGGTGGAGGGGGGAAGGATGAGAAGGGACTTGGCAAGGTTGGAGGAATGGTCTGAAGTATGGCAGCTTAGATTCAATGCAAAGAAGTGCAAAGTAATGCACCGGCAAACAAAAACCCTGGGGAAGAGTACACAATTGGGGGGGGGGTTACTAACAACAACAAAAATGGAAAGGGGCCTGGTGGTAGTCATATCAGATGACCTTAAGGTAGGCAAGCAATGTAAGAAGGCAGTAAGGAGGGCAGGAGGATACTGGGATGCATACAGTAGGGAGAGACATCACCAGTAGAAAACAGGAAGTTGTTATCCCTCAGCACAGACAGTTGTTGAGATCCCATCTGGAGTACTGCATGCAGTTCTGGAGACCCTATCTCTGCAAGGCCATAGACAGGATGGAGGCAGTCTACAGGAGGGCAAAGAAAATGGTGCAGGGTCTGCACCAGAAGGCATACAAAGAGAGAGACCAAAAGAGCTTAATATGTATACTCTTGATACTAGTACCTGAAGAAAGGAGGGAGAGGTGGGACATGATAGAAACTTTCAAGTACCTCAAAGGAATCAGTAAAGTCCAAGAGGGGAGCATCTTTCAGAAAAAAGAGATGTTCAAGAACAAGGGGGCACAATTTGAAGAGGGGGGGGACAGCTCAGAGGCAACATGAGAAAGTACTTTTTCATGGAAGGGTGGAGGACGCATGAAACAGCCTTCCTGAGGAGGTCGTGGAGTCAAAAACAGTGGGGGAATTCAAGAATGCATGGGACAGACATTAGACAATTATAGTGGGGGTAGGAGAAAGTAGGCTGTAGGTTAACTAGAATCTGCAGCTTATTCAATAGGTAGGGCAATGGGCAGACCGGGTGTGCCAAGTGGTCCTTATCTGCCATCAAAGTCTATGTTTCTATGTGTCTATGTTCTATATTTCTTTGAGTACAGGAGATCCCAAGCTGGGATGGGTGCTGCAGACACTTACTCTGTAAGACAGATGGGGACAATTGCCAGCTACTGCCAGAGGACCAGTGGTGATGAAAGGTTCTGAAAAGTGGTAGGGTCAAGGATATATGGAGTGCCCTGCCCCACCCCATCGTCTCTGCCTCTCCCCCACCAAATTTCTTTAACTCGATCTATGAGTCATGCAGATATAAAAACAGCAATGTAAGTGTATTAAGCTGCCTGCTTGAATGTGTGAGTGGATTCCAGCTCAAATGTTCAGCTCTGCAGCCCCAGCAGCAGACTGAGAGAGCCCACCTGGCCCATTACGCTACAAGTACGCTAACAACAAGTTACAACAACCTTAATTGAGTCAAGGCACACCACACACTTGCTTTGCTTGCTTCAGCATTCACTTCAGCTTATCAGTGATCACAAAACTAATTTTAATTATTAGGCTTCAATCATCCTACACTACACAACTTGAGTCTCGCCACTGTCTCTTTACTTCACTCAGTCAGTTGATCAGTCACTCAATGCTCAGTCTGTTTTGATTGAGCATTTTATCATTGTCTGTACTGTTTTTTTTTCCCTGGCTGAATTGGTGATCCCCCCACAAAAAAAAAATAGCCATGGCCCCCCCTTCTGCCTTGATCTCTCACTCCAATTGACCATTCCACTGGGTTGTAAAGCCATCCAAAGTTGCAGATTCAGAAAAGAAAAGGCAAAGCACATCTAAATTTTACCTCTACAGAGTCCTGCTTCCTTCCCAATCATTTATTTTTACTTACCCAGCTGGAAGCGTCCTGCAGCCACCTTGTCTGGCCCAGTGTGACAGTCAACCAGCCCAGTTTTCAGTCCACTATTGAGCCTCCTCTGGCCTTCTGCTGGTTGGAATGCTAGTGGAACCTACCATCCCGGGTCCAACCATGGTCTGTGACTGAGTCACCTCCCCAACATGTCTTGATCAACTGAACACAACCTTTGTTGCTTGGCTCTAGCTAGCTGTCGTACGTGGCTGCTGATCAAGGCCTGTTAAGGCCACAACACCATCACTGCTACTGTTAGGCCTAGTTCACTGCCATTGGGCCCATGCTGTTTTATTGTAAGCCTAGTAGTGTAGGTAGTGGTAGCCTACACTGAGCTAGCCTAGATCATACCCCCTGCCCCTTCAATCACCAAGGGGGAGACTCAACAAACGTCACTGCAATGGGACTTATGCGACCCGAGAGCTCAGTTCTCAGTGCTCAGCAACTCCTCTGCTCTGATCTGTGTAGCCCAGTCTCTGGTGAGAAAGGCTGTTGCATGACACTGACTCGTAAGCTCTTGCTCCTCCAAGTTATGTGTATGTCAGCAGCACCATTGTTGACCAGGTCAAGATCAAAGTCGCAGCAATGTTTATTAACTGAAGAGCAGAAGAGGGAGGAGGTGCTTGAGACAATACAGTTCAGACAGCAGTTGCTGGCAATGGCACAAAACACTCCTGAAGTGAAAACTTGAGACAGAAAAGTGCTAGGGCTGGGCCCTACCTCTTGAAAGTGGTAGGAACATGACCCTAGTGCCCCCAACCAGCTCTGGTGCCTATTCAGAGGATAGTATGGAGTGAGTGCTACTACACTGTGCCTAGCACACATGCTGGTTGGTGAAGCTATGCTGATGGGAGGCATTTAGTGCAGGGGTGGCTTCAGGACTCCAGCAGTGGAAACTGTCCAGGATGGAGCTATGGCTCTCTGGACCAGGGTACCTCCTGAATGTCATAAAGGAAGATACATCAGAGATTAAAATCCTTACAGTGGTGATGCCCCCTGCACAACCCACTGACCAGACACTACAGTGTCACTAGATGTGTATAATGTGTAACCCAAAGAATATAGGCATTGTTGAGGCAGTATAGCGCAGTGGTCTAAGGCTCTGAGCTGCAAATCTGGTGACATCCAGCAGACCAGACCTGGGTTTGAATCCCACAGCTTCCACTTGCATACTGTGTGACCCTGAGCAAGTCACTTAACCTCCTTGTGCTCCCAGGTCGTTCCTGTAAAAAAGCTTTCAGCTTAGTGTGCTATACCTGGTTAAAAAAAAAAAAACAACTATAGTATAGTGGAAGAAACTGGTAACATTTTGTAGAGTAGCTTTATTTATTTGCTTTTGGTAACCAGGTGGGTACACTAGGCATAAGAATGTCTATTTTCAGGCACGACCCAGGAGGATACAAGAGGAAATACATGAGTAGACATGTGACGCAACACATGAGATATGTATCATAGCAAGGAGGAGGATCACATACAATCAACTGTAGGGTCTGGAGAAACATTCTTCAGCATGATACAGTCAATACAGTTTTGACAGTCAAAAGAAATGCAAGAAATGCAAAAAAAAAGTGAGAAAACTGACATTTCAAAAGCATGTACAATATACAATAAGTGCCATTATGTGGCCAATGGGCTAAGGGAGAGTAGAAACAGGGAGGAGAGGGAAGGGGAGAGTGGTGGAAAAGCAGAGAAAGAGGGTAAGGGATGATAGAAAGGATTTTAAGGATGGTTATGACAGAAGAGGAGAAAGGTATCAGAGGAGTAGTTGCCTAGGGGTGCAGAGGGCAGGGAGAAGGATGGACTACGGTGGATGAAAGCAAGTGCAGGGACTAGTAGCATGCAGATGATCACGGTGAAGTTTCTTGAAGCTAGCATTGGTGGGAGCTTGATGAATAGTTTGAGGTATGGAGTTCCAGTACTTTGGTGCCGTGTATGAGAAAGCATGTGCACCCCATATTGGTTTTGCATCTGGGGATTTGGAGAGGGGCTTGGTCAGTAGATTGAAGCCAATAGGAGAGGGGTTGTGAGTTAAGCAGAGAGGCAAGAGATTGGGGGAGGCCTGATCTAGCAATACCATCAATTAGAGAGCCATAGGACTGGAGTAGATGGGCAGAGGGGCTAGGCCAAGTTAGGTCAGCATAGAGCTGGCAATGGTGCTTGTATTGTGGAGATGCAGAGGCATAGCGGCAGATAGAATTATAGGTAGTGTTCCATTTATGGATGGAGGTCTTTGTGGCAGAGAGGTAGGTGGCTGAGCCATAGGCCAGGCCTGTGAGCAGAAAGCCTTGTGCCACAGCTTGTCTAGCCGATGGGGTGAGGGTGATAGCTAGTGCGATAGGCACCTTCTATCTTAGCATTGACAGATTTACCAGTGGTGGTGATCTGCAGATCAAAATCTAGAGATTCGTCAAGAAGAATGCCCAGATATTTAAAGGAGCTGGTGCTAACGAGTGGGGAACTGTCAGCACATGATACTTTGAGGGAGCTTTGGTTTGCTTGAAGTCTGGCAGGTGAGCCAAAGAGCATGGACTGTGTCTTGCTTGTATTGAGAATGAGGTTGTTCTCTGTTAGCCAGGACTGAATACTTAAGGAATCCAAGGCAAGAAAATGGAGTGGTTTATAGCCAAGATATTTCTTGCACTGTGGTAAATGACAAGGTCGTCCACATAGAGCAGAGATGAACAGGTTGGTGTAAGCAGCGGGAGGTCATTAATGAAGATTGAAAAAGCAAGAGGCCAGGTATGGAGCCCTGGGGAACACCAACATGTATAGATGAGAAGTCAGATATGGCTGAGTTGAAAACTACAGCCTGTTTCCTATTGGACAGATAGCTATTAAACCAGGCTACTACATTGGCAGAGAAGCCTAGGGAATGTAGTTTCACAAGGAGAAGGGGGATGGTTAATCAGATTGAATGCCTTAGTTAAACCGATGAAAACCACACCTGTGAGGAGGTCCGAGTCCATAGAAGCATAGATGTCATTTGTGAGTTTCAGGATTGAGGTGGAAGTACTGTGGCCTTTGAGGAAACCATGTTGGGAGCAAGGGAGAAGATTGTGCTTCTGAAGATAATCTATGGATTGAGTTGCCACAAATGTTTCCAAGATGTTGCTAAGCACAGAGAGGATAGCTGTGGGTCGGTAATTAATGATTTCTTTAGGATCACCTTTCTCAGGAATGGGTGTAATTTTAGTTATTTTCCAGATATTAGGAACTGTGCTGTGGCATAGTGATAGGTTGAAGACTTTTGTTAGGGGGGAGGCTATGAGAGGTGCAGCAGCTTTCAGGAGCCTAGGCTCCAAACCATCAGACCCTGAGATGGTATTGTCAGGGATGGAGAGTAGCAGCTTTAGAACTTCTGCTCTTGTGATGGTCCAGAACCTAAATGGAGGATGTGTGAAAAGAGGTTCAGTATCCCGGGGGAGCAATGAGTCCTGATGAAATGGAGGCCAGGTAGGCAGATAGGTCAGAGAAATGGTGATTGAAGGAGTTGGTGATGGTAATAGGGTTATTGCAGTGTGTGCTATTTAGCAGCATATCACTAGCAGTGGCTGTATGATTAGCTCTAAGGAGGGTTTTTATGATTGACCAGAATGTCTTGGAGTCAGCTGTGGCTTTTGTTAGTAGGTCTTTGCAGAAGGAGCTTTTTGATAATCGAATGTTTCTTTTGCATGTATTTCTCAATAGTCTGACACGACATATAACCTCATCCACTGGTGTTTGAAAAGAGGAATAAGAGGGGTTGTGTGGCTCCTGATTTGTGTGGAGAATGCAACCTTTGCAAAGGGATCCTTAGGTCCTGAGTTATGTCTGCTGTCAGGACCAAACCTGTATGTACATTGCTAAGGCTTCTGGGGAACCAGATTCCCATGTCTGTTACTGTATGTTCAGAAAAGAGTGACTACTGTTTAAACCACCCTTGAAGTGTGATTGTTTCTGTCAGAATAAAAGTCTGAGTGCAAGCGCCTCCCAGAATTTGGATCTCTGAACAGTGGGTTGAGGGACTCCCTGCCACCCTGCCACCCTGCCATAAAGGGCAAGCCATGGGGGACTTGGGAGGGTAAGCCCATGGAGAAGTCAGGTGATATGGCTGGGAGAGTCAATGGAAAGAAGAGCCAGCCGGGTGGAGGAAAAAGAATAAATAAAAAATAAAAAAAACAGAGGAATAGAAGTCTGAGTTGAACTCATACCACAGTTGGGGGAGCATTAGTACCTTACTCCTAGGCACAGAGGGTCTCCCTAGGCTGTTCCCTGCCCCTACTGACACCAAGAAAGGGTTATCATATGGTGCCCATCTCAAAAGCAACGAATGAGTGGTTAGCATATTATGTAAGCCAATAAAGGATTATACCTATACCCAAAACATGCCTGGTAATGAGTTGGCATCAGCCTAGTGATCTTTCTTGGTCACAGTTTGCAAATGAATAAAATAACATAACTCGGCCTAACATACAATACCCTTCCTCTCACTGCTTCTGTAGAAGATTCAGTGTGGGGAGGGTAAGCAAAGTTCACTTCATGTTGTCCCAAAATATTACGTTGAGCTATGCAAATACATTTGCAACTTTGCATCAACTTTGCCAGCATTGTTAAAAATCACACCTCTCTAATAGTAACAATAATTCAGATTGTCAGTGTTACAAGAGTTATAAAGGCAATCCAGACTTTTTAAATATGTAACAAGATTGCCTTGTGAGGAATCTGGGCTAGACATAGAGCCCTGTAATTCGTAACATTATTTTTCTTAATGTTACATAAATGTATCTTCATTAGAAGATCTCTGCGAAGGAGCTGAGTGGCTTGCTATGGAGAACTGAAATGATTAAAACAATATTTTCTCTGTTTCTTGTTCATTTGAATGAATTAATGAGTTTCTTGATTGAATTCATATTTATTTACTGTATTTGGTGTTCTTCTGCCAGACCCCCAAGGTGTCTCTCAATATGAAATATTAAACTTAATCAAAAGCCAGCAAGAAATTAAAAACATATGTCAACAGTTGAACAACTTCAAAAGTCTAAAAAAAAACTCATTAAAAGTAAAGGTGTTAAGCAGACCTCTAATAACAGATGTAGGCTGGCCTGACACACGTACCATGGGACTGTTATCAAGTCCTACTGGTTCAGCTATCGGCCAACAGAGACAGAGCTTAGTATAAGGAATGCTATAGAAAGAAATATGTTTATCGAGCCCTGATGTAGAAAAATACCACTTATTTGATTTTTGCCACATTCTAAAGTCTAGCTGTGTCAGTAAAATATTTGTTTTAGAAAGATTCAAGATTTAACAGGCCCATTTCTTAGTTCCATAAGTGGGGTTTAGTGGTTCTGCATCCGCTAAGTACCACCAGTGACATTGAAACACCAATGAGCTATATTGACATGGGGGGTTGCATTCCTTTCTTCAGTGGACCCTGAAGAGCTTGTGACCATATGGGAAAGGTATGGAGGCCACCATGCATATGACCCACAGGGCCATTCAGAGAAGCGTGCTGACCTTCACAATACCAGTCTCAGTCTCTTGCAACACTTCCGCCTATAGAACTGTTCCAAGCAGATAAGGAGGGTCACAGTACTGCTACTGGAAGAAGCAGTAAAGGAGATGATGGATCTCAGGGTGGAGGCTGCAGAAAAGCAGCTAACACAGAGGACTGGATCTTGTGAGGGGGTACCACTAGATGCGAGGGAATGTACTGAAGTGGGGGAGAAGGTAGGGGTCATTAGGATGCCAGGATGGCAGGACACTGTGCCAAAGAAGCAGATATCAACTGGCCCACTAGAGCTAAGAAGGTACATCGTGTTAGACAGGGAGACATCTAGGTGAGATACCCAATGGCAACAGTATATAATGACCTGCTTGTATGATAGCATAGTGTAGACTTAGGTTTGGGCTGTCTGTGCCAGGTCAGTGCCATATCTGGATAACTCATATTTTCATAAATATCCTCCTGTTTTTTTGTTAGTAACATTTAATGTCTCATTTTGATCTGCATGACTTTCTGATCTGGGTGGCTGATACTTACATAGAAACATAGACTTTGACGGCAGATAAGGACCACTTGGTCCACCCAGTCTGCCCATTTCCCTTCCTATTGGATAAGCTGCAGATTCTAGTTAACCAACAGTCTACTTCTTGCAACCCCCCACTACAATTGCCTTATGTCGGTCCCATGCATGTTTGAATTCCCTCACTGTTTTAGACCCAACAACCTCCCCAGGAAGGTAGTTCCATGCATCCACCACTCTCTCCGTGAAAAGAAATTTCCTCACATTACCCCTGAGCCGTCCCCTCTATCTTTAAATTGTGCCCCCTTGTTCTTACACATCTCTTTTTCTGACAGATGCTACCCTCCTGGACTTTGTTGATTCCCTTGAGGTACTTAAAAGTTTCTATCATGTCCCCTGTCCCTCCTTTCATCAAGGATATACATATTAAGCTCTCTCAGTCTCTCTTCATATGGTTTCTGATGCAGACCCTGCACCATTTTAGTTTGCCCTCCTCTGGACTGCTTCCATCCTGTCTGTTCCTTGCGTAAATGGGGTTTCCAAACTGCACACAGTATTCAGGATGGGGTCTCACCAACTGTCTGCACAGAGGGATAACTACTTCCTTTTTCTACTTGTGATGCCCTGTCCTATGCATCCCAGTATCCCCTGGCTCTTACTGACTTCTCACATTGCTTACCCACCTTTAGGTCATCTGATATGACTACCCCAAGTCCCTTTCATTTTGTTGTTGTTAGTACCTCCCCTGCTATTGTGTACTCTTCTCCTGGGTTTTTGTTTCCCAGGTGCATTACTTTGCACTTCTTTGCATTGAATCCAAGTTGCCATATGTCTGACCATTCCTCCAACCTTGCCAAGTCCCTTCTCATCCTTTCTACCCCCTTGTGTATCAACTCTGTTACAGATCTTTGTGTCATCTGCAAAGAGGCATACCTTTTCCTCCAGACCCTCTGCAATGTCACCTATAAAGATGTTAAAGAGGACTGGACCCAGTACTGAGCCCTGAGGTACTCCACTAGTAACCCCCCTTTCTTTGGAATGTGTTCCATTCACTATTACCTTCTGTGTCCTGTTGTGCAGCCAGTTTGCTACCCAGGCTAGCACCCTGGAACCCACTCCCAGGCTGGCTAACTTGATTATTAGTCTTTTGTGCGGGACTGTGTCAAATGCCTTGCTAAAGTCTAGGTAGGCCATATCCACAGCCCCTCCCTGGTCTATTACTTTGGTCTCCAGTCAAAGAAATCAATTAAATTCATCTGACATGACCTTCCTGCTGTAAATCCATGCTGCTTTGGGTCCTGTGCCCCGCTGGCCTCTAGGTACTCAACAATTCTTTCTTTCAGAGTGATTCCATCATTTTCCTACCACTGAGTCAAACTTACAGGTCTGCAGTTTCCGCTTCTGCCTTGCTCCCACTTTTGTGAAGGGAATCACATCTGCCTTCCTCCAGTCCTCAGGTACTACCCCATCCTCCCATGATTTGTTAAAAAGTGTGGTCAGTGGTGTCACTAGGTCCTCCCTTAGTTCTTTTAGGATTCTGGGGTGAATCCCATCAGTCCCCATTGCTTTGCCCACCTTGAGTTTTAGGAGTTCTTTCAGGACTCTTTCTTCTGTAAATGGACTGGTGTCAACTCCACTACCCAGAGTGCTTCTATTGTCTGGTTTAGGTAACTCCTTCTCAGCTTCTTTCTTCTTTTGTGAATACTGAGCAAAAGCATTCATTCAGTGTCTCTGCCTTTTCACTGTCTCCCTCTGCCCACCTCCCCTCTCCTTTATTAATCTTCACTATTCCTCCCTTAACCTTTCTATGCTCCCTAATGTACCTATAGAAGGTTTTATCCCCCTTCTTAACTGAGTTGGTTATTTTTTCCTCGGTTTGGGCCTTTGCTATTCTGACTGCCTTCCCCACTTCTTTCTGCTTTAATTGATACAGTTCCCTGTCATGCTCCTTTTGTGATTCCTTATACTTTTTGAATGCAGCCTTTTTCTCCTTAACCTTCCCTGCCACCTCTTATGAGAACCATAGTGTTTTTTTACTCCGCTTTATTTTCTTTGTTTCACACAAAGGCTTGTTGCCTCTATGATAGCAGTTTTGATTTTTCTCCATTGTTTTTCCACCCCTCCTTTTTGGCCATTTGCTAGTGCATTCCTCAGGTATTCACCCATTTTGCCAAAGTCAGCCCTTCTAAAGTCCAGTATCCTTGTTTTTGTATGGCTTGTCTCCATAGTTGTCTTATTGTGTACTTGGTTGACAAGTTGGGTGTGTGGGGACCTGTGTAGTGTTGTTGTCCCTGTCTTTATATAGAACTCTACTATTGTTTTCAGTAAAATGACATTTAAGGGTGTAAATTCCCTTTATGTATTGCTAACTCTTGTAACACAAAATTCAGTATACACCCTCCCCCTGGCACAATTTGCAAATATAATATTCTTTCTGCCTGAATTGTTCACTTACTAATTTTATCTCCAATAGTAGTAGGGGTAGTTTGATGTTCACATCAGGGCCCTTTTGTGAAGTTGCCCAGCTACCAATCTCTCAAGGTAGATCACTCATCAGTTGGGTCGCTATTTTAAAATGCAATTACCAGAAATGGCTTCTTTTATTTAAGATGCACTGCCGAAATTGGCTTCCTTTAATTCAATCAATCAATCAAAGATTTTATTGATATAGCTCCCATTCCCGGGGGCTTAGAGCACTGTACAGAGTAATACACACAAACATCATATACAGTAGACTATTTATAAAATACTATTCATAAACTTATTTTCAGAGCATATCTCTAACCCCCCCAACCCACCAACAAATCATGAGTTAAAATTCAGTAATCATACTATTAGCAGTACCTTTTAGCCCTATCATATAAAATTATGAAAGGCTATATGCTCGTTCAAACAGGAGTGTCTTGAGCCCCCCTTGTAAAGGTTTCCACTGAGGGGGCTTCTCTAAGATGGAATGGTAATGAATTCCACAGGACAGGTGCAGCCACCGAAAAAGCCCGGTCACCTGACAGCCACAACATTGTCCTGGGAGCCATCAGGAGGCCACCCTCAGAGGAACAATGGGCATGAGATGGACAGTGAGCAACCAGGAGATCTTGCAGGTAGCCAGGTCCCCAAACTTGTAGGGCTTTATAGGTCAGCAAATCAACCTTGAAGGCAATCCTCCACCTTACCGGCAGCCAGTGCAGCCCACAAAGAACTGGCATAATATGTTAAAATCTAGGAAAACCCTTTAAAAGCCTGGCCACTGTGTTTTGTACCAGCTGTAGATGGTGGAGGTTGTCTCCAGAAAGCCACAGGTGTAAGGCATTGTAATAATCTACCCTTGATGTGACAAAGGCATGTCTTTGGATGGTAAGGTCATCAGGTGGTAGCAGGGCCCGGTTCTAGGCAATGTTTCTCAGATGGTAAAAGGCACTCTGGATGATGGCCAACACCTGAACATCAAGTGTCAAGCCATCATCGAGAACAATACCCAGATCACTGACCTGAGTGGAGGGGATCAAGGATGAGCCACCCAATTTTAAACCCAGGTCACTACCCTCTACCCCTATGCCCCAGCAATGGCCTGGCTCCACCACCAATACCTCTGTCTTGTCTGGACTGAGTTGCAACCAGTTTCATATCATCCAGTCCTGAATCTCAACTAGGTAGGTGTTAAACACAGAGATCGCCATCTGGTTTCTGGGTATACAGGACAGATATAGGTGGGTGTCATCAACATAGCAATGAAAACCCAAACCATACCACCTGATAATGTTTCCCAAGGGCAGCATATGCTCTGTGAACAAAAGAGGTGAGAGGACCGGACCTTGCAGAACTCCACAGCACAGGGACATTGGGTCAGATGAGGATAACCCCATCATGACCCTCTTCACTCTGTCCAAGAGGTAGGACTTAAACCAGCTGATGACATTCCCAGACAGTCCACACCAGTTCAGAAGGCAATCCAACAACACCTCATGATCCACGGTGTCGAATGCTGCAAAGGGATCGAGAAGAACAAGGATAGATAATTCTCCTCTATGCCTCACTCTCAGGAGATTATTAGACACTCTTCCCATGGTAGTTTCTGTGCTTTGCCCTGGCCTAAATGCAGACTGGAATGACTGGAATGACTCAAATATGGCTGAGGAAGTGAGCTGGGTCTCAAGCTGTGCAGCCACCACTTTTACTAAAACTTTCCCTTAAAATGGGAGGTTTGAGACTGGTCTGTAGTTGATGAGGCAGTCCAGGTCCAATGAGGGCTTCTTCAAAAGAGGTCTCACCAGGGCTTCTTTTAAGGCTACCGGGAAGATCCCACTCCTCATGGAACATTGGATGATCTCAGCAACCATAGGATCAACCAGGTCCATGCATGTGACTAAAAGTTGGTCTGGACCCGGGTCTAGATCACAAAAGGTGGGTCACAGCTTTGAGATTATCTTGCTCTCCTCTTCCACTTCAACTGGAACAAACTCAGTCCACACAGGAGGGGTGCCCCCCACACCAACATACTGACCCCACAAGTCAATTGAGCAACCCTGGAGGAGATATCAAATCTGATAGAGGACACTTTGTCAGCAAAGAACAGAGCAAACTCATCACACCTAGTGTTTGAAATGACTCCTCTGGAACGGAGACAGGCCAGGTGTAATAACTTGTCTGCTGCACAGAAGAGCTGAGTCTTTTTGTTCTTTGCTGCAGCAACTTCCCCAGACAAAACATCTGCCTTCTTTCGGGATTGCCCCTTGATAGTAACTATAATGCGACCTCAAGGCCAATTTGTCCTCCATCAGCCCGGACCTGTTTCAGCAATGCTCTAACCTCCAGTCCTTGATCTTTAACTCACTGATCTCCCCATCAAACCAGGGGGGTCTCAGGTAGGTAGATAAGGTTGTACACAGACAGGCACAATAGTGTTAAAGGTGGCAGTGACAGCCTTATTATAGACAACCAGTGCCCCCTCCGCACCCATTGTGCATGCAGCTTCTGCACCCAGTAGGTCCAGCACTGCTTGTAGTCTCAATGGGGACAATCCCTATAAAAAGTGGTACCAGACCATGTCTACAGAGGAAGGACTCTCAGGCGGCCCCAAACACAAGCCTCATGGTGCTATGATCGGACCACACCACTGGATCAATCCTGATATCAACACTATCAAGCCTCAGTGAGAATGCCTGGTACAGTGTGTGCCCATGTGAGTGGGTCCCTGATGTAATTACGTACGACAGACCAAGTGCTTCCATGCCTTGTAGGAGATCGCAACCAAATGATGAGAGTTCATAATTGACCCAGGATTTGAAGTCCCCCCAGAATCAACCATCTGGGGGACTACAACACCAGGCTGGCAATGAAGTCTCCATTCTACTGCAAGAATTCCTGCTTCCCACCAGGCAGGTGGTAGATTAGTAGGATCCTGCAGCCTGAGTCAGGACCCCCCCCTCCCAGGATGACCTCACACTCAAAGGACCTGGTAGAACTCACCGGGAGCACCGAGAGGTTCATGCTGTATTTAAAACAAATGACCACTCCCACACCTCTGTGATCCTTCCTCAGGCTATGTATCACAAAGTACCTGGCTGGAATCTTTGCCTCCAATATAGGGCCAGCATTTTTATCCAGCCAAGTCTCTGTGATGCAAGCCAGGTCTACCGAGCAAACCAAGTCTGCCATTATATCGTCATTGACCTGGCATTGCAAAGCACAGCCCAGGTCACATGAGTGGGAGCTGCTGGACCATTGATCACCTCCTCACCAATAGTAGAGCCCTTGTTTATAGGCACAATACAGGGAAGACCCCTCTTCTGTACCCATTTCATCCCAGGGCACCTCCTGGACCTCTTTACCAGTGTCGCCACTCCTTCGGCAGCCACTTCCACATCCCCCTGCTTAAGTCCCCAGTTTTGAACATCCTGCTGTTTTGATCTCTGCCTATGTACAATCCCCAATGACCTGCACCTAGCACAAACCTCTGCATGTAGGGATGGTAACACAAAGGATCTGAGATCACTCTGTTGGGATGTGGAGTAGCTGCACCTTTGGAGCCCATAAAAATTATGCATTCTGGTTATCTGCTACTTGATAATTTACTCCAAGCAAAAACTCAACTCAAAATTTAAAACTTATATGTCTATATGTACCCAACACACACACATACACATACACACACACACACACACACACACACACACACACACACACACACACAGCAAACACACACTATCCACTCCACTCCAATGTAAACATTTCCCCATTACACAACAATTAAATACTTTAGCAGTTCAATGTTAAAAGTCCACAGTTCATCAGTCATAAACCAGTAGTTATTCACCAGATAATTATATGATATATAAAAAATTGGATGGGGGGTGATTCTCAAAGGATCGGCCCAAGTCATGCCAAAGGCAACTTGTGCCTGTTGCTGATGGGCCAGGGACCCTGGGCCTGATTCAGTGTCGGGCAAGGTACCGGTGGCTAAATCCCACCACTTGTGGCAACCCCAGCAGTGCTCCACACCAAGGGCACAAGTGCCCCCAGCACCAATCCCCAAACTAATAATCAAAAGCCTGGTAGGCTAGCAGACTCCCCCTTCCCCAGCACCTATTCCAGAAATTATTATTAATATAGCCCTTGGGGGCTAAGAGACTCCTCTAGCCCTGATCCCTGAAATTATTATTAATATAGCCCTTGTGGGCTAGCATACCCCCCCAGCCCTGATCCCTGAAATTATTATTGATATAGCCCTTGTGGGCTAGTGTACCCCCCAAGCCCCGATCCCCTCATGTTGCAAAATTAATGAATCAGTGGTGGTCCAGTGGAGCCCTGATCCCAATCCCCCATGACATGCAATCCCAACATACCTGGTGGTCTAGTGGACCCCACCCCCTACCTGGCAGTGCCATACAACCCCCCAACCTGTACCCAGCCAGCGACTGGCACTGCCCACCACTCATCTACACAGTCAGCCTCCAACTGAGCTCTGTATGAATATGTACTGTATATAGTACACACTCAGTGAATGACAGCAGCTGAGTTACAGTACCTAGAGTGATTCACAGTCATTTTGTATTTGTAAAATTTGGAGACACAGTAATACAGGCATGAGGGGTACACATGAAGCTTCAGTAATTAGGCTGAGTGAGAATAGTGTGCAACAGGTGGATTCTCAGTGGCTAGGCTGGTGAGGCGCAAACATTCACACTGATTAGAGGTTTTGGGCTGATGGAGAGTATACTAGAAGCACATACAGTCAGTGGTGAAGTAGGCACTGAGGAGGAGATTGAGGTGCTAAGAGTTAGTGGTGTGTCTTATGGTAGCAGGCAGAGCATTCCAGAGTTTTGGCATGTGGCATTTGAAGGCAGATTGACCTTTGGTCGTGCCCATGAAAGGGACCTGGAGGAGCCTGGAGTCCATGCTTTTGAGGGAGTAGGTTGCTGTAGGCTGTGTTGAGATGGCAGATGCAAGGTATGGGGGAAGGGACTGGGACCAGAATTTGGCAGCGGTCCTGCACAGTGAATCTGTCTGAGTGTCCGGAGAGAGGGCAGGGCTACAGAGCAGTAAAGGTTGCAGTGGTGAGTCAATTGTGGACAGTCCAGGATGAAGTGGCAGAAGAAGTGCAAGAATGTATCCAAGCTGGCTAGGGAGGAGGGGGAGCAGTGCCATAGACTACGTCGCCATAGTCAAATAGTGGGAGAATCATCTTGTGAATAATTTCCTTCCGGTACGGTGTGGGGATACTACCCTTGTTACGGTATAAGGCGCCAAGTTTAGGGAGCAGTTTCTTATGGATGGAGTCAATGTGTGTGGAGAAATCAAGGTGCTGGTCAAGCCAGACACCTAGGTACCTGAAAGAGGTGCACACTTCCAGGCGGGTCCCGTCCAAGGATTGGAATGAGGGGCAAGCGGCTAGGTGGGAGTGTCGTGCCTGAGAGCCAAAGGTTAGCGAGATGGTTTTCTTGGAGTTTAGGCACAGCTGGTTGGAACAGAACCAGTGCTGGACTGCGTTGAAATCCTGCTGGAGTACATTAGCCACTTCCCTGGGGGAGGGACCTGCAGCATGCAGAACTGTATTGTCTGCGTACATGTGGATGGATGAATGTTGGCAGACTGATGGGAGATCATTTAGGAATATGGAGAAGAGTAGCAGTCCCAGGACGGAACCTTGGGGGACACCGGCAGTGACTGGCAGTGGACTAGAGCTGTGGCTGCTGATTTTTACCAATTGGCATCTGCCTACCAGGTATGCATGAAACCAGCTGGAGGCCGAGCCAGAGAGTCCGGCAGATTTTAGTTTGGATAGTAGCGATGGGTGGGAGACGGTGTTGAAAGCCTTAGCCCAGTCGATAAAAATGGCTGAGGTGATGAGCCCTTTGTCCATGCTGGTGAGTATGTCATCGGTGAGTCTTAGTAATCTGATTGGTAGGGGGTGAAGAAGGAGGATGTATCTAGATAGGAGGTGAGTTGGGCAAGAACAAGACGTTCCTGCAGTTTGGCTAGGATAGGTAGGAGAGAGATTGGGTGATAGTTACTCGGCGATGAGGGGTCGCCACCTTTGGGGAGGGGAATGACAGTTGCCTGCTTCCAGTCAACTGGTAATTTGGCTAGTGAGAAGGAAAGGTTGAAGAGGTCTGCCAGCGGGGCAGCTATGGTGGGGGCAGACAAGTATAGCATTTTTGCGTACAGGCCTGTGGGGCAACTACCTTTGTTGGGATTTAGCTCCCTCAGAGACTGTAGTACTTCAGTTGGGGAAATCAGATGAAAAGAGAAACTGAGTGTTTGGCAGGAGGGCTCCACATCTGGGTGGGTCCTCGATGTAGGTTGGTGTTGGAGAGCAGCTAGAAGAGAGTCTGTGCAGCTGATGAAGAAGGTATTAAATGCAGAAGTGACCTCACCAGGGTCAGTGACAGTGGTACCCTGTATGGTTAGGGTCGGGGTCGGTGGTTTGGCAGGGGGGAAGAGGAGGGATTTGATTGTTTTCCAGAAGTTTGTTGGGTGGTTCAGATTCAAGTTGAAGACCATCAAGAAGTAGTTCTTTTTGGCCTGGCGTATAAGTTTGGTGCAGGAGTTGTGCAGGGCACAATAGCATTGGAGGGATGATTTGGTGCTGGTTTTCTTGTGAGTTTTCCATGCCAGGTCCCTGGCGTGGCAGTGGCTAATGATGATGCCAGAGACACAAGGGAGGTGGGCACCTCTGACCCTTTTACATCTCAGGGTGGCATGGGAGTCCCACACTGCAAGAAATCTGGCCTTGAAGAATTTGAGTGCAGAGTCAATGGAGAGCGCCTTCAGGATGAAGGACCAGTCTATGTGAACTAGGTTATGCAGTAGGGATGCTAGGTCTAGAGACTTATATGACCTTGTGAGCAGTGTCCTTGGGGGGGTGCTGAGGGCCTGTGTATTTTCCTGACCATCTAGGTCATGTGGTGGTCACTTAGGGAGTCTGGGAGAAGACTGGATTTAATAATCCTGTGTGGATGGGTGGTGAGTGCACAGTCCAGGAGGGAGTGGTTCTGCTTTTTATGGTTTAGTCGGGTAGGATGAGAGAGTAGCTGGGTGAGGTTAAGGGCATTTATTTTGGTTCTCAGCTTGGCACTGTCTTTAGCCAGCCAGTTGAAATTGAAATTACCATGGATGTGGAGCTCACCAGTAGAGGCTGATGGCTTTAAGGTGTCCAAATGGTCTAGGATGTTAGGCAGGAGGGTGCCAGGGGTACAATAGGAGCCAGCAACATATACTGGATTGGAGTAAGGGAGTGATAGTTTGATTAGTAATGAGTCTATTTCTGGTGCGAGTGTGGGGATTTGTACCAAGGTGAACTGTAGCCTGGTGGAGATAAACATGGCAGTGCCATCACCTCTTTTCTTGGCCCGTTGATCATGACTAATAATCGAGTAGCCAGGGATGGATAACTCAGAGTCTGCACGATGGGGTTTTAGCCAGGTCTCTGTTAAGATTAGTACATCTGGACATAGTGATAGGACGGTGGGTTGCAGTGTGGTAATTTTGTTAAGGATGCTGCAGATGTTGAGGTGTAGGATTTTGAGGCCTCTGGGGAGAGGAAGCGGGGTGGAAGTGTTGGAAGTGGTAGGTCCAGGGTTGACTTCAATATCCCCTGCCAGGAGGAGAAGTAGCACAATAAATTGTTTTGATTTATGCCAGTAAGATTTGGGTCTAGTGAAGGTGGTGGGTAAATGAGGGGTTGGTGGAGTGCCGCATGGAGTTGTGAAGCAAAGGACCATTTGCCCTGAGTGAAAGGAGGGGGGCAGTATGGTAGCACTAATATCCCAGTCGTGCAAGTGGTCAGAGGGCATCTGTTGGGTGTCGGCAGTGCAGAGGGACAGGGGAGTTGTGCTGGGGGGGATAGGAGGAGGATTTGGTTGCTGTTGAGGGTAGCTAGTTGGGGGGAGGGAGACTGGTGGAATCAGCAGGTAAAATAACATTATACAAAAAGGTAGCATTGTGACTGAATGATTGAAGCAGGTTTAGTGGCCACTAGTGGTTGCAGCAGACAAGCTGCAAATTGTAGTGGGCTGATAGGTTTATATTGTCACATGGTACACGCTCAGCTCCCTATATAAGTCAAAGCTCACCAAGGGTGGTGGTGGGGTAGCCAGTGCACAGCACCGGAGGGGCAACGCCCTCTCTGATTCCTGCTGGCGCTGAAACTGCCTGAACCATACCTTCCTTCGGGGGTGTCTTAGTCTGCTGGGAGGGCAGGTTCTCCTGGCCCTCATGACCCCACTGTTCTGTGTAAGGAGAGAGAGGGGGGAAGATTTTGAATCACAGCCTGAGGAGGAGGACCAACATTAAGGTAAGCAGCTCTGCTGGGTAAATGAGAAAATGAAATTCAGTTCAAATACAGTTTGCCCTGCATCCAATGGAGCAAGTGTTAAATAAACTTTAGTAGCACTATGCTTTACAGGGAAGCTCCTGCTAAGGTAAAAACAAATATGAGCTATTTCTGGCAGAGATAGTAAGATATAACTGTTGCAGGGAAGCTGCAAAACCTATACTTGCTAATGCTGACGCAGATGGCAAAAGGTACAGCTGGTGCAAGGTAGCTAACTTAAAGTAACATTTTCAACGTAGTCCTGGCATAGAATGGTTAAAGTAAAATATTCACCACCGAGAAATTAGCTGTTTAAAGTAAATATTTTGCACTGAAAAAGCAGCTGTTTGTCTCGGCCGACATTTAAGTACTTTAAGGGATAGAAGTAACAATCTCCTTCTCCCATGGTGACATTGAATTGGAACACAGAACATGACCCCTGTATGCAGTAGGGTTGTTAAAACTAGTTCTAAAAGTGTAGGGTCCTTTTAGAACCCAGGGACTCCAGTTCTAATTTTGGACTGAATGTAGAACTACAGCACCCATACGTTCTTAGTATTAAGGGTTCTAATAATACTAAATAAAATGTCTTTCTGTTCTGACATTTCAAAATAGGAGATGCCAGTCTGGATAGCAAATTAATTATTTGGAATTACATTCTGAAATGTTTTGATGAGACACACATATGACAATGATTCCATCCTTTGGATGAGACATTAAACCTACATTAGGTCTCGTTTGCCTGTACTGGTGGTTGTTCAGGTGTGCACAGGGGTGTAGCCAGGAATTTTAAACTTGTACTCAAGAGTTGATGGAACTGTTGCCCCCCTCTGTAAACACCACACAAACATCGCCTCGTCCACATTTCAGTCAACAATTTGTAGTAAGCCAATGATCTAGATTCATGACATTCATTTTATAACACACACACATCACACGCATACACACACACACACACACACACACACTCACACACACACACACACACACACACACACACACACTACCGATTATTCAGATGTTGACTGGTTTTTAGTTACAGTGTTTAGGATACATTGTGATCACTGATAAGTCTCTGTATCACATCATGGTAGCCAGCCTTACAGAAGTCCATTCACGCCAGCACTCATGCATACGTATTTCATTGGGTCATTCATACAATCATGGGGCCCAATTCTAGTACACTTACGCCTGGTGTAACAGTAGTTGCGCCAAGTAGAATGGCGCATGTAGCAATTTACGCCAGCAGTTGCTACATGCGCTCGGGCCACTTGCGCTGAACAGCTGTTATGCCGGCAGTTGCACCATAAACCCCCTGTGACATGGTGCTAGGGGGTTTACGGCAACAGTTGTGCCCCATTCCAGAAGGGCAGCATCAAAGTCCGCAAAGTCAGTATTCTACATGAATCCCCGGAGGACATACGAACATATGAACGTACGAAATTTGCCAGCAGATAAAGGCCTAGAGGTCTATCGAGTCTGCTCGAATGTGCAGCTAGCACCCCTTATTCTGCAGCTGCCCCTACCTTCCACTCTTTCCCTGCATTGACCCTTCCCCTTGTCCTGTCCCATCCTCTTTTGAAGCACTCCGCTGTTCTACTGGATACCACTTCTGCAGGTAAAACATTTCACCCAGATAATACCCTCTCTGTAAAAAAGTGTCTCCTCGTCTCCCTCCTGAACCTTTCTTCCTCCAGTGTCATATCATGGCCTCTGGTGTCCCTCCCCTTCCTTACTTTGAACAACCCCTCTGTACCCGTCATGTATTTAAAGGTTTCAATCATGTCCCCCCGTCCCTCCTCTCCTCCAGCGAGTACATGTTCAATTCCCTCAGCCTCCTCTTGTATGATAAGCCCCCAGCCCCTTGATCATCTTTGTCGCCCTGTGCTGCACCCCCTCCAGTAACTTAAAGTCCCTCTTCAGATATGGGCACCAGTACTGCATGCAGTACTCCAGGTGCGGTCTAACCAATGACCTATACAGTGGCAGAATCACCTCCTCCCTCCTCAAGGATATACCCCTTGCAATGCAACTCAGCATTTTGTTGGCCTTTGCAGCTGCCTTCTTACATTGTGCTGAGTTGTTCATTGACTCTGTAATGAGCACCCCCAGATCCTTCTCCTCCTCCTCCTCTGACTGGGCTAGCTGCACTCCCCCCAGCTGGTATCTCCTCCTTGGATTCTTCATTTCAAAATGCAGCACCTTGCACTTTTTAGCATTAAACCCCAGTTGCCAGGTGTCTGACCAGGTTTCAAGCTTTGCCAGATCATCCTGCAACCCCTGCCATCCCCCTAGGTCATCCACCACTGCTTCTACCTTGGTATCATCAGCAAACAGACTGATATTGCTCTTGATGTCCAATGATATGTCTGTAATGAATATCCCAAACAACACTGGTCCCAACACCGAGCCCTGTGGAACACTGCTTGTCACCACCCTAGGGTGTGAGCTCTCCCCACCCACCACCACCCTCTGTTGCCTTCCCTGAAGCCAGTTCCCTACCCATCTCACTAGCTTTGCACCTGCTCCTGTGCCTTCTAACTTACTTCCTAGCCTTCCATGTGGCACCGAGTCGAATGCCTTACTGAAGTTCAGATACAGGACATCCACTGAATGGCCCCTGTCCAGTTGCCTAGTTACCCAGTCATAGAGCTCCACCAGGTTGGTTTAGCAGGATCTGCCACATATGAAACCATGCTGTCTGCTGCCCTGTAGTCCCTTGGCCCCTAGGAGGGCCACCAGCCTCTCCTTCAGGATAGTCTCCATTAGCTTACCCACGATGAATGTGAGGCTCACTGGTCTGTAGTTCCCTGGTTCATCCTTAGGCCCACTCTTCTGGAGAGGCACCACATGAGCCATCCTCCAGTCCTGAGGTACACACCCCGAGTGTAGTGAGGCAATCAATAGGTCTGCCAAAGGTCCCGCAAGGACCTCGGCCAGCTCCTTCAGTACCCTGGGGTGGATGCCATCTGGACCTGGCGCCTTATCTACCCTCAGTGCCTTCAAACCCTCCCGAATGCTACCCTCCATGATTTCCTCATATGTCACCCCTCTCCCCCTGTTTCTGCTGTTCTTCCCCCCTTTGGTGTCACCCCCCTCTTCTCCTTAGTAAATACTGAGCAGAAGTAATCATTTAGTGCTTCTGCCTTATCACACTCTGCTTCCACCCAATCCTCTTCTTCCTAATCCTTACTATGTGGTCCTTACAGCTCCTTTTTCCCTGATGTACCCAAATAAATCCTTCTCTCCCTTTTTAATGCTATGTGCCAGCCTGAGCTCCGTAGATGCCTTGGCTCCCCTTACTGCCGAGTCACCTCCTTCGATTCCGTCAAGTACTCCTCCCTGTCTCCCCACTCCCTGCTTTCTTGTACCTTCTAAAGGCAGCTCTTTTCCTCCTTACCTTTTTCATGACCTCCTTGCTCAATCAGCTCAGTTTCTTAGCCTTAGCCTTCTTGCTCTGGGCCTTGCAGCAGGTTTTGGTTGCCTCCACTATCAACAGCTTTATGAGCTCCCACCTCTGCTTAGTATCCATACTAGGTTGAATTTGGCCAGGTACCCTTTTACCACTTCCTCCATCCTCCCAAAGTGGGCCCTCCTGAAGTCCAGCACTCTTGTGCCAGATTCCACTCCTTCCTTGCCCATATCCAATGTGAGACATACTGAGTGGTGGTCACTCCCTGACAGCGGTTCTTCCACCGTAACCTCTCTCACAAAGTCCCCATTTGCCAGCACAAGGTCAAGGGTATTCCCTAACCTGGTTGGTTCACTGACCATTTGCTGCAGAAAGCTGCCCTGGAAGGCATCCAGCAGTACCTGCTCCCTTCTGTTCCTAGTTGTTGGGGTACTCCAGTCCACTCCTGGCATGTTGAAGTCCCTCACAATCACCACACTACCCTTCTCACAGGTCCTCCTGATCTGTCCTGCTAGTTCCCTGTCTAACTCCTCCATCTGAGGTGGTGGCCTGTACACCACTCCCATTTGCATCCAAAGTGACTCCGTACTACCCTCCTCCTCTTCCTCCCTTACACACTTCAGTCCTTCCTTCACATATAGTGCCACCCACCCTCCTTTCCCAATCATGCTGTCCCTACAAAATAACCTGTACCCTGGTACAGGCAGGTCCCAGTCATTGTATCGGGTGGCCCATGTTTCTGTGATGGCTGCAATGTCCACCTCTACCTCTACCTCTACCTCTACCTCTGCCATGAGCACCGTAACTCTGCAGTTTTCCTCCCAAGGTTCCTAGCATTAAGGGTAACCGCCTTACACCCTTCCCCCCCCTTCTATCCTGCCCTCCTTTCCTAGCATCACCAATAGTACTTGCCATCTATCCTTTGTCACTGTTATGGGGGGTAAGCTCATATGATTTCCAACCTGTGGTCTCTGTATGTCTCTTGCCCACTTGCCACCCTCGCCTCAGTTTAAATTCCCAACTTCTCTATGTACTTTCCATCCTCTGTTTCAACACTTCTTCCCTCCTCACTCAAGTGTAGTCTGTCCTTGCATAGAGACTACTGTCCTCCCAGGTCCCTCCCACCCCCCCAACAGCCCATTCCCTTTAGCATAACACCAGGTTCTTAGCCATCCATTAAATTCCTCTATTCTCAGCTTTCTTGTTGTGCTTACCTTGGGCACTGGAAGTATCTCTGAAAAAGTTACTGATCTTCCTGCCCCATCACATAATTGTTCTAGTTCGACAAACCTCCTCTGGACTATATCTACTGTCATGTCAGCCAGGTCTTTCGTCCCAAGATGTATAATTAAATGAGGCTTGTCGCTACCCCTTCTAGCATATTTCAGAACAGATTGTCCCACCCTTTCCACGTCATTCCTGGAATGGCCTCCTTCCAAATGCGACTATGCCTCTCCCTCTTGCTACCCCACCTGACTCATCTTAGTACTGAGTCCCCCAGCACTAAGATTCTACCCCTCTTACTCCCTGCTTGCTTCCATTCATCTCCAGCTCTCATTTCTGGCTCCTCTTCTTCCTCCTGCACATTACTTCCCCCTTTTGCCCCTGTTCCAATTCTCCCAGAAGAACTTCCCCCTGCACTGGTTTGGTCCAGGCATTTATCAATTACTCCTCCAATTGCATTGTTTCCCTCCTCCTCCTTCTTCCACCTCTCTAGCAGTGCAAAACTATTTTCTGAAGACCCTTCACAAATGCCCGCTGCCTTTCTCTTCATAGTGACTTGTTCTCTCCTTTCCACTCCACGACTTTTGCCACTTCTCCTCCCGTCACAAGTCCCTATCTCCTCTTTCCATTTGTCTTTTGTCTCCTGACCTGTTTCCTGGCACGCTCTTCCTGGCCTGGGCCCTTTGTCTCGCCTCTCTTCTGACCTCTCTCACCACTGTTGGCTCAAATCCCTCCTCATCTCCCTCCTCCTCCTCCAGTATTGGGCTAAACCCACCCCAGTCTGCCTTGCCTGTCTTAGTTCTCCCAGACCTCGAGCTCCTTTCTAAGTTTCTATGTGGTTGCACACTAAACATCCCCCACAATCCAGGGCAAGTTTTAGAAAGATTGGTGCACCGCAGTTGTTGCAGCCTACCACCCTACCCATTGCTGTCGTTGCCCACCAGCGACCCCCCACCCTTCCAGATGAAGGATACCAAACACTCCTCCAAGTCTCCCCTCTCCCCCTCTATCAGTGCAAAACATTCTTTTCTTAATTTCCCTTACCCCCACTGTTGTACACATTTAGATAGATTGAGCAACTGCTTTTTACTTTCCAATCCACACCCAAAAAGAGACTTTAAGTAACTATTGCACAACCTTCTTCAAACTGCTACTCCTCCTATCCCCAATGCAAATAGCAATGCAAAGAAGTAACATTGAAAACTCCTTGATTTGCAGTTACTTCCCTTCAACTGAGATAGCAGTCACCTCTTCAGTCGCTGCTGTTGCTTTCCTGGATATCTGCTTCTGCTATGACAGGTGCATGTACTTTGCCCGTTTGAGGAAGTGATGTCGGACCCTTACCTTGGACCCCCATCTCTACTATGCTGCCCACATTAATAATGTGGTGAAATCTGCTAACACCCGACTGGGCTTACTGTTCAGGCATAGGAAACACCTTACCTCTGATGCACTGTCATTTGCAGTCCACAGCTCTGTCATTAACATCATTGACTATGGTCTTATCATACATGGCTCTGCCACCGCCACATCTCTCAAACGAATAACTATCTCTCTCAATAAAGCCTGTCGACTCATCACAGGATCCCATCATCTCACTCACACATGTGAACTCTACTCCCAGACTGGGTAGCTGCAACTTGACTGTTGGATTAAATATCAGACTTGCATCACTGTCAAGAAAATAATGATGGGCCTTGCCCCTCTTGGAGTGCAAACTCTTCTCTCATCCAGATCCAACCTCTCCCATACAAGGAGGTCCAAGCCTAACTCCCTACATATCCCACAGTGTTGGACTACCCGAGGACAAAGATCATTTGCATACAGGGCACCCTACTGGCTAAATTCCCTTAGTACTGACACTCTCGCCGCACCAGCCCTTGGTGTCTTCAAGTCCATAATTCAACTCTTCCTGCTTGCCTCCAGCTCCTGTGACTGCTCGCCCCATTAGTTCCCCATCCTCCTGCCTAATCCCCTGTATCAAGCACTTTGACGACAAACTTGCATCTCCCTAACTGGGCACTTACAACTGTCTGTCCCTGACAAGGCCCTTGGGCTGCACACCAACCCCCACACCTCCCTCCAAGCTCCTCCTTCCTTCTTTCTGCACCCCTTCCACTGGAACTCTGTGCCTCCCTCCCTCCCCCACCTCCTACCTCTATCACCTACTTTCCCTCCTGTACTCCTTGCTGCAGCTTTCGATTGTTCGTCAAAGTTTAATGCCCGTGTACTGTTCTAATACTGTATACTATTCTATTTTTGATGTGAAACCTTTGTAAAAGAGCCTCAGCTCAAAGGGATTGTGTAATCCCAGACTTGAATAAATAAATAAAAATAAATAAATAAATAAGAACCCCTGGTATAAAGAAAATCACGGACCTGGGGCAGGTGGGGTGAGAGGCTGGGAGGGTGGGACCATCCCAAGTCTTCCAGAAACAATCAGGTAGCTGAGGCCCCTGGTCAGACCATTAGCACCCTTCCCCTACTATGCACTAAACTTTTCAGCTAGTGAAGCCAGCAAAAAGGAATCACAATTCTATTCAAAGCCCCAAAAATAGGTTTGCTACCAAAAGAAACAGGTCTCCAATTCAAACAGCTTCGCCAACAACACATCAAAATAGGCTTGAATTTAGAAGATATAGGTCTCCAATTCAAAGAAACTGCCACAATTATAGCACACCAAATAGGTTTTAAATCAGAAGAAATAGGCCTCCACAAATGCAACCGTCTACACAGTGAAACATCAAACAAATGAGCCCACTTATAACCACCAAAGCAGGTTTCAAAATTCCAACAGCCCCAAAACAATACCCTGTTAGCCCCTTAGAAGTAGTAAGAAAGAAAATAAATAACCTTCTACCAAGTAAAATCCACAAGAAACAATGTAAAAACAGCAAGAAGAAGCTACTGTACTGGAACTGATCTGATCCCTTCCCCTTCTGGCAATGTAAGTTGCACCAGCATTATGCTAGAACCGGGGGTGAAAGGGCGATAAGCCACTCCACTTTATTTCTGTATGGCAAAAACTAATACAGAAAAAGTGCCCTTTGTACCCTCATAAGTGCCCTTTTGATTCTCAACCCCCTCAGCTTTTACCATCTTCCGGCACCCTTGCACCAGCATTTAGCTGGTGTAACCTACGGATGCCCCCCGGAGGTCTTGTAGACCCGCCTGCAGTCCAGTGGGCATACCACAGTTGCCCAACACCCATGCCCAGCATATCCCAGTGGGTGCTTCCTACTCCTGACGTGTCCATTATGTGCCCCACGGGGCTGCCCACACCAACTGCCCCCAAAGTTAACTGTAAGAGCCTCTCAGGGCTGCTCACACTCCTGCCCCGAATCCCACAATAACTGCCCTGCAGGGTTGTCCATACCATCCACCCTTTATTCCACACACTGCTCCACAGGCTGGCACCATCTGCCCTCAGAGCCCTGGCTAGTCTGTCCCACAGAATGGCGCCACCAACCGATCCTCAACTCCCTCATTGCAAAATGCCTCACATGGGAGGCACTGTCATTCCCCCACCCATGCCCTCGACCCTGGAGTCATTCTCCAACTGTGACACATTCATTACTTTCCTGTAGTTTGCCTCATTTCATAAGAATTACCTGCCTCACCTGCCTCAGTTGGCAACCGGCGGTTACCATCATTTTCACGGCCAGTTGCCGATTGAGTTCCAGAGTGTTATCAGAAGACACACCAGAAATTTATTTCCTGAGCATCTTTACTGTAGCGCCCTACAGGACTTAGTCGTGGCTGGCCGGAGGAGAGGTGGACTGTGCCAGTCGCTGGCTGGGATGGGTGGGACAGGTGCTGGGGTGGACTGGCACGGCTGGGGGGGTGGGATGGGGGCCACTAGACTACCAGGAAGTGTCTGGAAGTATGCCACAGTTGCAGCAGGTGACTCGCGGTGGGTGCACGGGTGGGGGGATGACAGCACCACCTTGCGGGGCATTTTGCAATGGGGGATTCAGGGGTGGAAGGTGTGGCCAGCCCTGTGGGGCAGTTATTCTGGGATTTGGGTGGCAGAGGGTGTGGGCAGCCCAGTGGGGCAGTTATTGTTGAATTCAGGGAGTAGGAGGTGTGGGCAGCCCTGCGGGGTGCCTATTGTGGCTGGTTGGGCATGAGGGGGCACTTGTGATCTGTGCTGCGGTTTGCAACATGCTCGCAGGTGCTCCACTGTTCTGGCATACCTGGCCACACATGCACATTAGCAGGATTTTGACGTTGCGACCCTGCCCTTCTAGAATGGGCGAGGGTCATTGTCACAGTTGCGTTGGTGCAAGTCGTGTTTACGGCGACTGGCCAGCCTTCTAGAATTGGGCCCATGGCCCCTAAGTTAGGCATCCACACATCCTCCAAAGATAATTCACAAACTCACACTAAAGCATCGAATAAGGGGGAACCACAGTTCTTCAGTTACATCTGGCTCTGTTTGTGTTTGTTGCGCTGGCCTGAGCCTCATGTTGCCCTTGGGTTTTCTAGATTTTACTGTACTCAGCAGAGTACACTGAGTATGCCTGCTGACACCCATGTGTGGACATTAAAGATCCAGTGCCACTTCTTGAAAAAGAGTCAGGGAATTTTCCTGCTGTCCTGGCCAAATTTTCCCCATTCACTAAAATACCAGCAACAGCTTAATCTGGTTCAATTTCAGCTGATTCACATCTATACCCCCTCCCCCCACTGGATGAGATTGAAATAAGCAGTATTTCTAGCCATCCTTTCCCAGTCAGTGAAAACAAAAATTAAAACTAAATTAAATAAAAATGTGCTGCTCTTACACTGTAGCTGTGGATGCAACTGTTCCAAGCTATAACGCATCAGTCTTGACTCTTGCAGTTTGCAGTTTGAATAGCACACTGAGTTTCTTTTCTCTTTTCTACACCTGTGGTGAATATTATTGCTGTGCTGAGAGGACAGGTATTTTTTGCCTATTTTTTTCTCCTCTTAGTATCTCTTTTTTTCGTTCATTCTCTCCAGTCCTTTACACACGAGAGTTTAAGTTCTAAAGAAGATTAGAGCTGAGAATTATTTGAAAAGTTCTAGACCAGGAACAGAGCCCAGAACTTCTGTGGGTGCCAATTGACTAAACTCATGTAAAGGATTTACTGTATAATACAGTAGGTTTAAAAGACAGAAAACATCTATGTTTTGTATCAATACAAAGTCTCTTAAAGCAGCAGTGTAATGAAAGTGGGCTAAAATGTAACCCCACCTTTTTTTCTTCCTAATTGATTACATATGTCTTCCAGTTTATTTTGGTGGTAACATTTTCAGTTTTCATGATCATGTAAGAATTTTATGAATGTTTTTAAATAATTATTTCTCAAGAAAAAAAGATGGCTGCCTAATTTTTGCATAGAAATAATACTGAGGACACGAGGTGGGTAAGAATCCAGACAAAAGTGCAAATGTACAGTACACAGCATAGGAAGCATCCAGAAAACCCAAATCAACAGTTCTGCAAATATTTTTCATAACTATAGTAGAAAATAAGCTTTTTGGAATAACTTTTTTCATTGCATTGCTGCTTTAAGAAGGGTGTGTGCAAATAATTTACTGTATAATAGGTTTAAAAGCCAGGAGACAACTATGTTTTGTATTAATATAGAGTTTCTTAAGAAGGGTATGTGTGTCTAATTCTATAGTACACTTACTTTTACTGGAGACTTACAATCTGTATGCTATTCAGTTGTACTGTTGGATTAGCATTTGAATGAGATTTTTGAAAGCCATGCTAACTAGTGCTGAGTAGATTAGCCAAAGTCTGATCTTGTGGACCTATGCGTCAGACAGCATCTTTTTAAAATCAAGCTCATAGTCATAAAATGACCAACATAGGTAAGGCATTGTGGCCTAATGGTTAGAGTGCTGTGACAAAAGATCTGAGGTTCAAAACCCAACTTATAAAATATTATACCATTGGCATAAAAATAAAGTCAAAATCCTGTACTGTGATTGGCTGGCTGGCACATTTCTGCCATGGTAAATCCTACAATATACCCATGGCAGAGATGCCAGTCAGTCACACCTCCCAAGTCCATCCAACTCTCGTAGTTGGCATCACAAAACCGCCATCTTAAATCCCCACTAAATGGCCATCTCCAACCACATACCCACCTTGCATTACCATGCTGCCCAAGTGATCAGTTCCAATAACTACTTTTTCAACAAAAATAAAATGAAGCAGCAACATTCACAAAAATTGCCTGTGGTTATTCCCGCTTGATCTGCCAGGCGACACCACAAGCCAAGCACGGCATCAAGAATGTCTGTGCTTCAAAAAATCTAACTCCGTGGGCGTCCACATCCATTCACTTATCAGAATATATTTTTGCCATTAAAAAAAAAAGATGTTCTACACACACGAAAAAAAGAATTTTTACACTGACGCTGCAGTTCACATGTTTCTGGCATCTCTCTGTGCTCCCATCAAAACCTGGAAACACACATCCAGCGACAGCACTCCACTACCACTGGTAACACAAAAATCCAGAACTATTTTATCTCGTGCAACTATAAAGCAAACAAAAACAATTAAAAATGAAAAAAAAGTTTTTTCTTTATTATTTTTTTACAAAATAAAGCAACTATAGAGTAATTGTAATAAACCATCGATGTGGGAATAGGATTACCATGGCTGGCAAGGATTTGATCACGCCAGCCATGGTAAATCCCCCCATAACCCACACCTCCTTGTTGTTTATTGCCTAAATGAAGATATGTAGAAATATATGAACTTATCAGCAGATAAAGGCCTTATGGTCTATCTAGTCTGCTGGAGTGTGTAGGTTCCTCTATGTTTACAGAGGGACCTGCCACCTCCCTTATTTCTCTGTGACTCCTATAAATGGGTAGGGAAAATCCTGCATCCTGATTGGTTGGTACCTATGTCTCATATCTGTTTCTGCACAGGAAAAAAAGTGATGGCACTCAGGACACAGCACAATAACAACATCAATGCCTTTTCAAAAAATCCTGATTGCCATTAGAAATATGGTTGCTACCTTTACTCACTATAAAAAAATAATCTAAACCCTAAAAATAAAACATTTGAAAATAAAAAGAACAAACTGATGCATTTTCTTTTCTTTTATGTGCCCCCCTTGCACACACAAATATTTAAATAAGTGACGTACTGCTCACAGTTTTATTTTTTGAAGCTTCTTTTCTGACCATGGAACCCCTTCCTCCTACCTTACCTGCCCACCAGGGAAATTCTTGCTGCTTGCACTGCCACAGATGCAACTGAATCCTTGGCTTTACTGAGGATTTCTGTTGTCTGTGTTTGTGTTTGTGCAGGAAGAGGTGAACAGTCAACCAGTAAAATTCAGCAGAAGTTTGAATTCCTGCATTCCATGATAAGCAAACATTTCACCTCTTGAATGTATGGATAGACAGGTGCTTGACAACTGGGGATCATTACTTTTTACTAGTTTTTCATTTTCATTTTTTTCCATTTCATTTATTTTGTACTGAAGGGTCTATGAGTTAAAAGCCCATTTCCACAGATGTCCAGTTTGAACACATAAAAAACACTGTGACAAAATCATAAACACATTTAAAAATTTACAGGCTAGCCAATACAATATATGACTAGTAACATGATTAGAAACTAGATAAAACACCTACAAACTGAGTTAGTAAACATATTCCTTCTAAGTGCTATCTTGAAAATTGAAATCTTGGAACAACATACAACATTACAGGGTTACTTTTTATTAGTTACTTTTAACAAAAGAAAATACCTATTGAAAAAAAGTTGACTTTTTTAAAATTTTCTTAGCTTACCCATTTTTAAATCACAGTAAGACACTTTACGATGTGCCAGTGCATTATGCTGATCTAATTGCACTTCCAGGGCTAAAGGCACTCCGCCTGAGGCTACATGCCTCACTATGCCCCTGTGCATGTGGTTAGATCAGCATAATGCACACGTCAATGTGCCTTATTGCTCACAGTCACTGTCTCCCTGTGTAACCTTTGGCAGTCACTTCTCCTTTATGCACTTCAATCTCTCTAATCATGCCAATAACCAAAAGAAGAACCACACCAAAAATAACATGCACCTCAGACTGTTATGGGGGAGTAAATTGCCTAATTCATATTATTCTCTGATGCATGACCACTCCCTGTACCTGAACACTGCTGTCCAGTCCATTCTGTTGAGCCCATAAAAATATGTGCAAGTTTCTATCATATCGCTTCTTCTTGCCTCAAGCAAGTACATGTTTAGGCTAGCCTCTGCGTAGTCCCTGTACCATTCTGATTTATTTATTTTATTTATTTATTGACGATATTGGATTTACAAATTTTGAGTCATAGACTTATTTACAAAGGCTCCACGTCTGAATATAATACAGAACAATAAGCAGAATGCAGTATACAACAAGACAAAACAACAGGGTATGAATAGTACAATCAATAAGGAGGATGAAGCCTATACAATTAGGTAGTTATACAGGTCCAACTAGGGAGTATGTAATTGTCAGGGTGCAAGCAGTCAAGATTCTGACTTTGTCATTAACACAGTCAATATTGTGCAAAAGAGAACTATACATTAACATTAGGGAATAACTTTAACACACACTCTCTCTACATAGCACTGGTAGCACTGATTGCTTATATCTTTCACCAGCTGGCATCTCCACCTTGATCCACCACAAGGGCAAGGACAGGGCAGGCCTTCCTTTGCACTGTTTCCAGGTGCACTTGGTCTTTTTTGAGATGGGAGCTCCAAAACTGCATTAGGTGCTCCAGATGTGGTCTCACCAGGGGCCTACACAGAGGCAGGATCTCCTCCTGAATTCTGCTTGCAATGTCCCTACCATTACAGCACAGCATTTGGATGGCCATGATGACATACGCCATGTTGAAATGGATTGATGTCTTGAGGTTGTTACTAATGACAATCCCAAGGTCCCTGTCCTCAGTAGTCCAGTTTACACTGACATATCCTAACCAGTACTCTGTTTTTGGTGTTCTTATTTCCAGTATAAATTACTTTGCATTTCTTCTCATTGATTTTGAGCTGCCAGACCCCAGATCATTTCTCCAGTTTTGCCTGATACCTCTTCAAATCTTTGATTCCCTCCTCTGTGTCTATCCTGTTGCAAAGTTTCATTTAATCTGCAGACATGCTAATCTTACCTCATATTCTCACTCCTACATTACTGATATACACATTAAAAAGTCCCAGACCAAGTACTGACCCCGAGACACCTTGCTAGTCACCTCACTTTCATCCAAGTGACTCCCATTCTTCACAGCCCTCTGTTTTCTGTATCTGAGCCAGTTTCCTATCCATTTGACTATTAGCTAAGCTAGCTCCCACTCCCAGTTCTTTCAGTTTTTTTACCATCCTCATGTGTGGCACAGAGTCAAAGGCCTTACTGAATTTAAAGTGCATACAAAGCTTGACCCTTATCTACTGCCTGCAGTAGCATCACTGTACTGAAAAAGCCAATGAGGTTGGTTTATCAAGACCTCCCTTTTACAAAGTCATGCTGCTCCCTGTCCTGCAGACCCTTATTCTTGAAGAACTCCACTAGCCAATCTTTCACGATTGCACTAAGCCATTCCCTACTATAGAGGTCAGACTCAGCACCCTGTAGTTTCTTGGATCTCCTTATCCCCTCCCTTGTAAGAGGAATTACTTGTACCTCCCTCCAGTCTCTCAGGGACACTCCTGTTACCAAGGGGCAGTCAAACAGGTCTGGTATTGGACTCACCAGTGCTCCCCTACCTCTCAGAGTATACTAAGGTGGAGCCCATCTAGGCTCAGTGCCTTATTTTTCTACAGTTCCCTGAGCTCCTTGAGCACTCTGTCCTCAGTGAAAAGGTCTCTTCCCAGCCCCTGCCCCTCATTCCAGTTTGACCAAACTCTAGGGGGGAGATCGCCCATTTTCCACCATAAATGCTGAGGTGAGGTATTCATTTAGGAGATATGCTTTGTCAGCATTGTCAATCACCCACATCCCATATGTCCTCAGTGTTTCAATGCCTTCCTTGGTGTTCCTTCTTCCATATACCTGAAGAAGCCTTGTTACTAAGAGGAGGGATGTCCTTCTTAATAAGGTGTATGTATGCAAAAGAGTTCTAAGTGGTGAATGGTGGGACATCCTTCCTAATGTGGGAAAGTGGAGTGGTATGCAGAGGGATTCTGAATGACAAAATGCAAAACACCACTCCAAATGCAGGCAGCTGACAGAAATGAATGGAGGTTTAAAGAGATAAAAGAATGAGGGCCATCTGTCCTATGTGAATCAGTTGATAGGTACTGTAGGCAAAGGTGTTTGAGAAGTAAATTCATAAATATCCTTTATAAGTGTGAGGTAGCAAAGAGGGTAGCCTGTGATGTGGGGGCGACTGTATGTAGATGACTGGTCATAAGGGCGATGGCACAATGGCGCCAACAATGTGAATGACCTGGGATTTCCTCTTTTCCCCCGGAGTAGGAATTCTAAGTAAGGGGGGTGCATGGGGTGGTTATGCGCCCTTCCACGGGTCGCCATCCTGCAGTCGCCTTTGTCACATAGCACCAGCAAAGAGTAATACAGAAGGGGTTTTAAGAGGTTAATTTTTTAATTATTTTTTTTAAAAGTTGTTAACCTGGAAAGGCACACTGAGCCAAGGCATGCTTTCAGGTGTGACCCAGGAACAGGGAAGCATCATCATAGTAGACAAGTACAGGTACAAAGAGGCAAAAATAAAATATATTACAGGCAACACGGTTTCCTGTTCCAAAAAAAGACTAGCAGTGAGCTGGAGACAGCATAAGGTCAAGGTCAGACTGATCACAATATACGAGTATATGATAAATATTATAAAATAGAAACTGGCAGTAGAGTGTAAAATTCCAAGTTAAGCAGAAGGTAGCCCATTCAGGCTGAAGCCAACCTAGTTACCAGCTAAAATATCAGGCACAGTGAACATGTAAGTGCATAAAAAGAACAAACACTACAACAGGAAGAGTGTACAGAGAACTGAGGGTTGTTCTTCCTAATATTGGACATTTATAGTGCATGCATGCATGTATGCAAGAGTGCTGAGTCATGAAAGGAGGGACTACCTCCCAGTGTGGGACAACTGGTATGCAGCAGGGTTCTAAAGGTCACATTCTCTCCCCTCATTCTCTTCTTCCTTACTTTTCTCCTCTCTCATCCTATCCTGGATTGCTTTCTGTTTGCTCAGAAGCACTGTACTTCCTGTGTTTCCCATGCCTGCTCAGCTCTGATGTGATTGGGCAGTTGCTTGGGGCAGCTGTTTGTATTTATTTAGTGTATTGTAATGCTACTTTAGAGGTTTACAGCAAGGTTTGCATTTTTGTTTCCTGCTTTACCGTAATTTTTCTTTGCTGAGTTATGCACCAATGTTCAATGATTTCTTAACCTTTCTATTTAACCCTTTCCCCAGGTAACACCTGGAAGCAGCCTTGGCTCAGTGTATAACAACAAAAAATACCTGTAATAGTCTACAGTTCCCAGTCTTTTTTATGTCGATTTTTTTAAATGTTTTAGGGCGCTAAATAACTTGGGCTAAATTACAAAAGGGCTTCATCTGTGTCTGGGAAATTATGTCCAAGCAGAGCTGCTGCTATTTTTGTAGTAATGGTACCTTTTTTGGATGTGAAATTTGGGTGCAGTTAGACCATATTGGGTTGATCCTTTTGAAAATTCTGGCCATAGACTTTTTGATCACTCCTAGTACTAATGCATGTTATTAGGGCATCATATGCATTTGTCTTAATTATTACAAAATTCCTTCTATAACACAACATAGAAAAGTTAATCTGATTTACAAAACAACCTGCAAGATTGTATGTTAAAAAAATAATGTTGCACCATTCACAATTATTTTAAATAATACTCCTCTTTATTCTTTATAATTCTGATTCTGTGATTTTTTTTCCTTAAAACAAATACATTTAACTGCTTCTGATGCCAGATGACCACCCAGAAATCGTTTGGTCTCTAGCATCAGTAAGTAACATTTCCTTTGTTCCATTCTTCTCTACAACATTTCTGTGACTTAAGTGACTTGTTTCTGTGACATTTGCCCTTGAAATTTGGCAACACAGTACAACCTTTCTCGTACAAAACTTTTGTTTACATTAAAGTTGTAATTAGCTTCTTGAGCTAGGATCCAAAAGGGAATTATTTCAGACGAGCGCTGTGGAAAAATACAAACTGTAAATATTTTTTGCAGACTGAGTTTTCTCTTTCAGCACAGGAAGCCATACACTTCTGTAAATGGTATTTGTTTATTCCAATGCTTGTCCTAAAGATCTGCTTTAGAACATGATTATATCAGACATCTTTTATCAGAGGACATGACATTTCATTTAAGGCATACTGTAAGTGCCAGAAAGAGCTGTTGCTTCACCATTTTTTTTGTTTCAGTAAACATCCAGTCTCACTAAATGTGTTAACAAGACACTTTGAAAGTCAAACTCTTGCTTTATTATAAATATTTATAAAGTATCTTTCTATCATATCATTTGTAGTTTGTGCCATCTGCTTTTGATTTTGTCCTTTAATGACGCATACAGAAAGAGAGCCTACAATTTCAGTTGTCAAGGTCAGAACGTTTATAGGGCTGAATCTGAAATGCTCAAGTCCTTTCAGTGAGTTTTTCTAACATTCTTTAGCCATGTGATACAAACTTTATTTTTCTGGAGGCAACTCAATGGCAGTGCATCCCTCCACCACCTGAGAAACCAGGGTTCACCTGGAAGCCCCAGGATTGCACACTGGAGTCAGCAGGTGGATGGGAACATTTCAGAGGTAAGGTGCTCAGATCCAGGATAGGTAGGGCACCAGCTACCTGCTATTCAGGTTTGCCCTGTTGGCTGTTTAAAATGAGAGAAACTACTCACTCATCAAATATATTTTCAAATATCATGTTTGTTTTTGCACATCTGGCCACAGAACATGAACGTGAGCCCCAGTACTGATGTGAATGCTCCGAGTCTGGTTCTGAATTTCAAAACAACAGTTTAAGTGTTGCCATTCTTGTTTTACAACATACAACATGTTATCATGTTCAGGACAAAGCCTACTTTCAGGCCATATATTTATCTTGGAATGCTTAAATGTTCAGAACTTGTGCATGCACTGGTTCACAACCGTTCAGAGCCACCTTACTCTTGTCTTCAACAATGTGCTGAGGCAAGCCAGCCTGGTGGCACTGAGGGCTGAGATACTGACAGTGCCTTACCTTGTGTCATGCTAATGATCTGAATTTGGGAATGAGCTCATGGTGTCAGGGGTTGATGGCAATGGGTGGTCTGGGAGTGGACGAAGCAGCCACCAGGCAACTCCCCTCTCCTGGATTGGGGTGGCTTCCCAATTCAGCTCTTGGCTGCCATCATGTGGCAGTCTGGCGGCAGCACTGAATGCCCGAATGGGAGATGAGAGTGTCACAGGGTGGGGGGAGAACCACAGGTTCCGTGGCACGTGTGCGCCTTCACACACATATGTGTCCTGTGTCACCCTGGTTTGAACAAAGGGATAGAAAAAGGAAAAGGAAAAAGGACCTGAGGACTGATGAAGACTTGTTAAGAGTCAAAGCGCTGGGCATCTAGTTGCTGTTTGTATTACTGCTGTGTGTTCATTTTCTGCTTGTATTTTTACATTTTGTCAGTTAAAAGATAATTTTTGCAGAAACACACTTGGTGCTGCTTCGTTTTTGTGTCATGGTATTTGTTTGGCTGGTTGCCTTTTTGTAGCGTAGCACCAGACCCAGTCGAGCAGTGTCGCTTAAATCTGTCTTTGAAACTGATTGGTATGCCATGCACCTCCCCGGAGCCACACCACCACCCAGACACCTCTGTTGGGGAAGGATTTATGTGATCAATTTTGGTGATGTACACCCCCCAGCGCACAAGAAAAATGACACTGGCGACTTAGATTTTAAATGTTTATGTGTGGGGCTGCACTCCCGCACTCTCTACTAAAGGATTCTTAACTCCAAGGGGGTACATGTCAGGTGGGTAAAAAATCTGGATTAAAAAATAACTTTGGGCTGAGCGCACAAAAATGTAGGCATGCCCAGACCCAAACCTGGAACCCTCACAGCCTTAAGCTGCCACCCACTCACCATGCTACGGGGCCAGCTAGGCAGCCCCATGCCAACCACGTCAAGCCAACTCTCCCTCCCTTCTGTCATCCCCCATGCACATATACATATAACAACATCCTGATGTTATATGTGCCCATCTCCCCCATCTGGTTGCCCTTCTTCAGCAGTACCCTCATCGACATGTGCTGGAATTGAGTCACCCCTGCTCAATCACCAATGCCCATCTCATGGGCTACCTTGGGGGACCTGAACAGAGGTAAGCCTTGGGGAAATGGCAGCCAGTATGGGGGAGCTGGGGGTGACGCAGCCAGTGAACCCAAGGGTAAAAAGTTATATATATAAAAAAAAATACACAGAGGCATCAGGTGGGTGAAACTTTGGATGGGCTATAGGGTAAGAAATGTAGGCCAAGTAAAATCACATTTTGATTGAAAAACAACAATAAACTAATGAATAAGGCAAAATGGTCAGCCTACTGTAGATACAGTCAAGTAAGCATGTTGTCTTTGTCAGATACACTGGTCCCATAGTACTACAAATTAATACTAAAAGCTGTCACTGCCTGTGACTGGGTGTATGTCCGTCATTCTCCTGTCACCCATAATCCCCTTCACAACCCTGCAACACAGGCAACATAGGTTTTGACCGTATCTGTGGGGGATATGTACCAAAACCCTCTTGCTTTCAAGTTGGCCCTTTAAGACCTCACTGCACTGCATGCTCTGTTTTTGGATATCCCTCAGCGGCAGGGTTAACAAGTAGCACCTGAGCCCAGTAAAGGGGAGTGTGAGCAAGGGGCAAATGTTTGTTTTGTTTTCTATTATGGGGAGACAACCATGGACTGAACCGCTACAACCTTTTTTGTATGGCTGAATACAAGCTCTTTTATTTTTGTATATTACCAAAAGAAAAGCAGTTTTTATTTCATTTAAACCAGTGTCCAGAGTGTTATCTTTGTGAGTGCTCCCCAAGAAGCTACTTGGATTGCTACCCTGTCACAGTGCAGTAGTGTAAAAGCGGAACAGTGGAACCAAAAGCACAATATCAAGTTTCAAGCAGGAATTAGATGTTAAACAATAAAACCTAACAGCTTTCATTTTTCAGCCTTGTAACTGAACAAGGATTTCACAGACAAATGTAGGAGCAAGAGGGAGAGTGGGGTTGAATTAGGGAGGAGATTTGGTATTCTGAAGCTGTGATAGGTGGAGGAGGAGTGTACCCCAAAAGCCCTCTCACAATTCAGACTGATACCAGTATATTCGCGTGCTGTGCAAGCAAATATAAAAAGGTCAAAAAAGCTAAATAAAACAACTATCAGCTGATTAGCCTAACCACACTAATGGGACAGATTATGGAATCCTTTGATCTTCATTAAGGATATCTCTTCCACTGGGCCACGCCTTTGGAACTGTAAGGCATTGGAGTCTGGACCACTCAGAAATTTTTGTTAGTGGGGAGGGGGGGGGATCACCGGTGATGACGAGCAATATCGGTGCCTATTTAACATGGGCAGCCCCATTCCTTCTCTGTTCTTTGATCCGCCATTGATCGCTCATCATACCTGTAGAGAAAAAACACTGTTTTTTTCTTTGATTTTATTGTTTTTGTAATTTTACCTAGTTTGTCAATGTTGTCCCTGTATGCCACCATTGAAAGAGACTGTCACAGTGCACTAGTGTAAAAGCAGAACAGTGGAACAAAAAGCACAAGACAGGTTTCAAGCAGGAACTAGATGTTAAACTAGACAACATACCAGCTTGCATTTTCCAGCCTTGTAACTGAACAAGGATTTCACAGACAAAAGTAGAAGCAAGAGGGAGAGTGGGGTTGAATTAGGGAGGAGATTTGGTATTTTGAAGCTGTGATAGGTGGAGGAGGGGTGCACCTCCAAAAGCCGTCTCACAGTACAGACTGATACCAGTATGTTTGCATGCTGTGCAAGCAAACATAAAAAAGGGCAAAAAAGCTAAAGTAAACAACTATCGGCTGATTAACCTAACCACACTAGTGGGAAAGATGATGGAATCCTTTGATCTTCATTGAGGATATCTCTTCCTCTGGGCCACGCCTTTGGAACTGTAAGTCATCAGTGTCAGGACCACTCAGAAACTTTTGCTAGCGGGGGGTCACCCGTGATGACGTGCAATGTCAGCACCATATATAACATGGGCAGCCCATTGCACCTCAGTTTTTCATACGCCATTGACCGCTCATCATACCTTTAGAGAAAAAACACTATTTTTTTCTTTAATTTTATTGTTTTTCTAATTTAACTTAGCTTGTCAATGTTATCCTGGTATGCCACCTTTGAAAGAGCCTTTCTAAGTTTTTGTGCCTGCAGGTTACAAGATCTACAAGTGCAATGCTCATACTGTTTGTGTTTGCTGTCTGGGCCTGTACCACAACGTAAGGACTTGCAAAATCTGCCAGGGATTCAACCAGGCCACCAGGAGATGCTGAAAGAATGCTCTGGAACTCTTTATCACCTTTAAGGCTGCTGAAGCTCACACCAAGGCCACAGGCTGCAAGTCAACTTTTCCTTCTCGTTTGGCCACTGCCAGGATGGAAACTCCCTGGCGTTCAGTGACATTGTCACTATCATAGTGGTCTAGGGGTTTGAACAAAGGAAAAAACAAATCATTATCAAAGTCCTTCTTGTCTAGTCATCACTGCTAGCATACAGATAAAACTCCTACTTTGTAGGACTTCGGGTGATGTCCGATGCAAGATGCGGCCTTAAGATCTTAGCTCCACCCTCACCAAACAATTAAAACCCTACAACTGGTGAAAACCTACTAGATTTTTATCTAGATTGCTTTCTAAAGAGCAAGGGTTAAGTGCCTTACCAGATTAGGGTCTTTGAATCCCTCAAAATCTGTGGATGCTGAGGGATACAGCCAATCTCTCCTAGATCACAGCAGAAGCTCATTTCTGGCCAGCACAGTAGGCCCGGGGTAGGAGACCTACCCAGAAACCAAAAATCTGTCTCACTATCAGTATAAGACAGGTCTACAAGAACTAAAAGGCTTCAGGGAGGAAACAAATCCAAGTTCAAACAGCTGGACTCCAAACTGAAGACTCTACAGATCAGGCTGCATACAACAGAGGAGAGTGCACCAGGAGGAGGAGGGAACTCTGTAACTCCCCAGAGCAATGGAGAATTTAGTAACACAAACCCTTGCCTTGCAAAATAAGTGCCTAGATCTGTAGGGCAGATTCTGGCATGATAATCTGAGACTCTGTGTCTTCCCAGGAGGTCCAGAAACTGGCACAATGACTGAGTTTTTGGAAGATCTACTGTGACGTCCTGGATCTGTCAGCCACTATACACTTCAGGGTAGAAGAAATTCACCATGCTCTCCTCTCGAGACCCAATGATCCGCAACAAAAACGGAGGTCAGTGATTGTGAAATTCAATTTTAACCACAACAAGAAAGACATTTTAAAAAGGGTGTGGCAACTCATAACTATTACCTACAACTCCACAAAATTGTATATTTTTTTTTTGATGACCGGGTAGGTGCACTAGTGACTATTTTCAGGCATGACCCGGGAGGCCAAAAAACGCAGAGGGATAGAAGTACATAGAATACAGTGTCAAGAAATATGCAAATACATCACAGTCAGGGGTGAGGCACATTTAAGACAATATTAGTACTAAGGCACGTAGGGGTGTAATTATACAAATAGAAGGTAAGTGCCCATGTGTAATCAGTAGTAGTAGTATTAACAACATTTAAAGTGCAGAAAAAACATACCACAGGGTAACATTACATCCAGCTGAAACTAAAAACAGCTAATTGGAAGGAGGTAGGGAGAGAGGTAAATGCTGAGAAACAGCCTAGTAAAGAGAGAGATGGGGCACTAAGGAGAGGGATGGGAAAGAGGGGGGGAGGATAGAAATAACGGGGAGACTGAGGGGAAGAGAGAATGTACGGGGGAGGCTGAAGAGCAGGGTGCCAGCTCACACCACAGAAGGGGAGGAAAACAGTGGACAACTGGGCAAAGGGAGCTAAGATCTACGGTGGGTTGAAGCAAGGCAAGGCAAGGCAAAATTTATTTAAAAGACGCCCAATCCCGGAGGCTCTAGGCACCGTACAAATTTTAAAACATACATGTAAGCATAATAAATATACAGTTTATACACAGTAAAAAAACATAATCTAATAAAATCAAAACATTACCATAGATATCTGTCTAGACGTCAAATGCCTTAGAAAAAAGAAAGTCTTCAACTGGGCCTTAAAAATATCTACTGAGGGGGCTTCCCTGACCATGATTGGCAAAGAATTCCACAGAATAGGAGCCGCAGCACTAAACGCTCTATCACCAGTGGATTTTAACCTAGTTCTGGGAATGGCCAGGAAGCCACCACTGGAGGAATGAAGAGGGCGTGAGGAGAGGGCAGGTAACAGAAGGTCTAACAGGTAACCAGGGCCCAGCCCGTGTAGGGCCTTATAGGTGAGAAGACCCACCTTAAAGAGGATTCTCCACCTGACTGGCAGCCAGTGCAATCCGCATAAGACTGGTGTAATATGACAAAACTTTTGCTGCCCAGTCAACAACCGGGCAGCTGCGTTTTTGCACCAGCTGCAGTCTGCGGAGAGATCCTCCTCTGACCCCGAGATAGAGTGCATTACAGTAATCAATCTGGTGCAACGATCACGTGTGGTAAAGAGGGAGTGGTGCCTTTTCTTAAAAGTAGCATGATTAGGGGTCAGGTGTACGTCTAGGGGCAGCGAATTCCAATAATTTCAGAAAAAGAGATGTGTAAGAACAAGGGGACACAATTTAAAGATAGAGGGGGGACGGCTCAGGGGTAATGTGAGGAAATCTTTTTTCACGGAGAGAGTGGTGGATGTGTGCAACTGCCTTCCTGGGGAGGTTGTTGGGGCTAAAACAGTGGGGGAATTCAAACATGCATGGGACAGACACAAGGCAATTGTAGTGGGGGGTGGCGGGAAGTAGGCTGTTGGTTAACTAGAATCTGCAGCTTATCTAGTAGGTAGGGAAATGGGCAGACTGGGTGGGCCAAGTGGTCTTTATCTGCCGTCAAAGTCTATGTTTCTATGTTTCTATGTTAAAAGGGACCTACGTGCGAGAAGCCTGATTTCCCTTTGGTAGTTCTACATCTGGGGATACTAAGCAGGAAAGGTCAGAAGATCGGATACCGTAGGAGATGGGCTGGGGGGTCAGCAAGAAGGTGAGATAGTTAGGCATACTGGATCACAGTATACTGTCTAAAAGGTTCTCCAGAGAGAGGAGCCAATGTGCAATGGGGAGGGCCAATTTAGGTCTGAATACAGTAGGCAGTGATGTCTGAGTCTAGAGGATGCAGAGGCATAATGGCATATATTGTTGTAAGTTGTGTCCCACCTATGAAGAGCAGCTTTAGTTGCATTGTTATAGATTATGGATCCATAAGAGAGTGACAGGAGTAAGATTCCTCTTGCAATGGCTGTCCTAGCAGAAGTGGTAAGAATATGACTTGTTTTGTAGGCTAAGCACAGTTTGGCATTTACAGCCTTACATGAGGCTGTTACATGGGTATCATAAGTGAGGGATTCATCGAGCAAGACACCCAGATATTTAAAGGAGGTTACCATCTCCAGTGGGGAGCCATCAGCCCAAGAGACCCAGGAAGATTCACTGCACTGTTTTAGTTTAATAGAGGATCCAAAGAGCATGGCCTGGGTCTTATCAGCGTTTAGAATGAGTTTGTTTTTGGTGATCCAGGAGTGAATATTTCGTAGGTCCACAGAGAGCTTATGATTTATAGAATGGGCATTATCAGAGCTAATGTAAAGGACAAGATCATCGACGTATAGCAACGATGAACAGGAGGATATATTTTGTGTTATATTATTAATAAAAATCAAGAAGAGGAGGGGTCCAAGGATAGATCCCTGTGGTACACCAACATTGATAGCTGCTGTTTTGGAGATGGCCGAATTGAATTTTACGGCTTGAGTTCTGTTCGATAGGCAGTTATGGAACCGTGTTACGACTCCAGTCAAGAAACCCAGGGTTTCGAGATTAGTAAGCAGAAGAGGGTGGTTTACAAGATGGAAAGCTTTCATCAAATCAATGAAAACTGCACCAGCTTGCTGACCCTGATCCATGGCTTGGAGAACATCATTAGTCAGCTGTAGTAGAGCAGTTTGAGTACTATGGCCTTTTCTGAAGCCATGTTGGTTAGTGTGGAGGAGGTCATACTTTGTAAGGTGTTCTGAGATCTGAGCTGAGACAAGCCTTTCCAGGACTTTATTTAGTACTGTCAGTATAGCTATTAGTCTGTAGTTGGCTATATCTTTTTTGTCACCTTTTTTAAACACTGGCGTGACTCTGGCCAGTTTCCATATATTGGGTACCATGCCTTCACACAGGGACAAATTGAGAATCCTGGACAGTGGACGTGCAATGAATGGAGCCGCAAGCTTTAAGAGTTTAGGTTCAAGGCAGTCAGAACCAACGGCGGTACTGTCTGATATGGAATTAAGATGTTTGAGGACAGCCTTCTTAGAGGTGACTTTAAAGTAGAAAGGAGGCGTCTTTGTAGTGACTGTCGGGTGGGGGATCCAGGCATAAGGTTATTGGAAGAGATCGCAGAGGTATAACTGGAGAGGTCAGAGAAGTGAGAATTAAATGCATTGGCAAGTGTGCCTGAGTCATTACAGTGAACACCTTTCAGTATCATATCATTGTTTAGGAGAGTTTGTTTAGATCTGAGGAAAGTTTTGATATGGTAACAAAATTTCTTAGGGTCACCAGCTGCATCCATCAGAAGGCCCTTACAGTACTGGCTTTTTGCATGTCTTATTTGTGTTTTGCACTTTGATCTCTGCTTTCTGTAGTTGTTGAAGTCTGCTATGAGACTGGAGATTTTAAACTTCTTCCAGCATTTGTCCCTGTATTTGAGGGCTGTAAGGAGGTCTCTGTGTAGCCATCTGGTTTGTTTACCACGGACGCACCGAGTAACGACCAGAGTATGTTTATCTTGAAGAAACACGAACATACTCATGAAGGCATGAAGGGCGGCATCTATACTCACTGATTGGTATACAGGGGACCAGTCAGTATGAGACACATCATATAGGAAATGAGCCCAGTTTAAGTTAGCATATTTTCTGAAACTTATACAGTGTTGGGGGGACGTGGAGGCTGTAGATGGACTCCATTTGCAGAAAACAGGAGAATGATCACTAATATTGTCCTGCAGTGTACCTGTTTCTGCAATTCTATCCACATGATTTGTTAAGACCCAATCAATGAGGGTGCTAGAGTCAGAGGTAACAGACACTCTTGTTGGGTCAGTAATTATTTGGTGAAAATTATAGCTCTGCACCAGGGATTGTAGATTTTCTTGAGATTTGCTAAACACAGAAACATAGAAACATAGACTTTGACAGCAGATAAGTACCACTTGGCCCACACAGTCTGCCCATTTCCCTACCTACTGGATAAGCTGCAGATTCTAGTTAACCAACAGCCTACTTCCTGCAACCCCCCACTATAATTGCCTTGTGTCTGTCCCATGCATGTTTGAATTCCTCCACTGTTTTAGACCCAACGACCTCCTCAGGAAGGCTGTTCCATGTATCCACCACTTTCTCCATGAAAAAAATTCCTCACACTACCCCTGAGCCGTCCCCCCTCTATCTTTAAATCACCCCTTGTTCTTACACATCTCTTTTCTGAAATATGCTACCCTCCTGACTTTGTTGATTCCCTTGAGGTACTTGAATGTTTCTATCATGTCCCCCTGGCCTCCTTTCATCAAAAGAGTATACATATTAGGCTCTCTCAGTCTCTCTTCATATGGTTTCTGCTGCAGACCCTGCACCATTTTAGTTGCCCTCCTCTGGACTGCTTCCATCCTGCCTACGTCCTTCCATAGATGAGGTCTCCAAAACTGCACACAGTACTCCAGATAGGGTCTCACCAACTGACTATATAGAGGGATAACCACTTCCCTTTTTCTACCTGGCTCTCCTTACCGACTTTTCACATTGCTTACCCACCTTTAGGTCATCTGATATGACTTGTCCCAGGTCCCTTTCCATTTTTGTTGTTGTTAGTACCTCCCCTGCTATTGTGTATTCTTCTCCTGTGTTTTTGTTTCCCAGGTGCATTACTTTGCACTTCTTTGCATTGAATCTAAGTTGCCATATATCTGACCATTCTTCCAACCTTGTCAAGTCCTTCATCTTTTTCTACTTCTCTTGTGTATCAACCTGTTACAGATCTTTGTGTCATCTGCAAGAGGCATACCTTTCCTCCAGACCTCTGCAATGTCACCTATAAAGATGTTAAAGAGGACTGACCCAGTACTGAGCCCTGAGGTACTCCACTAGCAACCCCTTTCTTCGGAATGTGTTCCATTCACTATTACCTTCTGTGTCCTGTTGTGCAGCCAGTTTGCCACTTCCAGGCTACCACCCTGGGACCCACTCCCAGGCTGGCTAACTTGATTATTAATCTTTGTGCGGACTGTGTCAAATGCCTTGCTAAAGTCTCGTAGGCCATATCCACAGCCCCTCCCTGGTCTATTACTTTGGTCACCCAGTCAAAGAATCAATTAGATCCGCCTGACATGACCTTCCTGCTGTAAATCCATGCTGCTTTGGGTCCAGCCTCGCTGGCCTCTAGGTACTCAACAATTTTTTCTTTCAGAAGTGATTCCATCATTTTCCTACCACTGAGGTCAAACTACAGGTCTGTAGTTTCCGCTCTGCCTTGCTCCACTTTTGTTAAGGGAATCACATCTGCCCTGCTCCAGTCCCTCAGGTACTGCCCCATCCTGCCATGATTTGTTAAAAACGTGGTCAGTGGTGTCACTAGGTCCTCCTTAGTTCTTTAGGATTCTGGGTGAATCCCATCAGGGCCCCATTGCTTTGTCCATCTTGAGTTTTAGGAGTTCTTTCAGGACTCTTTCTTCTGTGAATGGACTGGTGTCAACCCCCTGCCCAGAGTGCTTCTATTGTCTGGTTTAGGTAACTCCTCCTCATCTTCTTTTGTGAATACTGAGCAAAAGTACTCATCTCAGTATCTTTGCTTTTCACTGTCTCCTGCCCACCTCCCTCTCCTTTATTAATCTTCACTATCCCTCCCTTAACCTTTCTATGCCCTCAATGTTGGCTATTTTTCCTCCGCTTTGGGCCTTTTACTAGTCTGACTGCCTTCCCCACTTCTTTTCTGCTTTAATTGATACAGTTCCTGTCATGCTTCTTCTGTGATTCCTTATACTTTTGAATGCAACCTTTTCTTCCTTAACCTTCCCTGCTATCTCTTTTTGAGAACCATAGTGGTTTTTACTCCACTTTGTTTTCTTTATTTGTTTCACACAAAGGCTTGTTGCCTCTATGATGGCAGTTTTGATTTTTCTGTATTGTTCTTCCACCCCTCCTTTTTGGTCATTTGCTAGTGCATTTTTCAGGAATTCACCCATTTTGCCAAAGTCAGCCCTTCTAAAGTCCAGTATCCTTGTTTTTGTAAGACTTATCTCCATGGTTGTGCTCATTGTGAAGCACACTGTGCAGTGGTCGCTTGTTCCCAGATGTCTACTGACTTCTAAATTTGTGATCCTCTCCATTTGAGAGTACCAGGTCTAGTACTGCCCCTCCCGAGGGGTTCCAACACTAGTTGTCTAAGGCCCGTTTTTGCAGGCATCGAGAATGACTCTGCTCTTGGATGTGGCTGCAGTACATGTTATCCAGTTAACATCTGCATATTTAGTTCCCCATCAACAGTATCTCCCTTTTCAGCCATTTTGAGAATGTCTCATCGTTGTTGTCCATTTCTCCCTTGAGATGGGGTCTGTATACAACCCTGTGCAGATTGTGATGCCATTCCCTTACTCCATGGTGACCCAGAGTGCCTCTTGTCCTCCCCCTTTACTTTTTAGTTCTGTAGCTTTGATCCCTTCCCTTGTGTATAGAGCTACTCCACCTCCTCTTTTACCTTCCCTGTCCCTTCTGTAGAGTGTGCACCTTGGTATGTTGACATCCCAGTCATGGTTCTCGGTGTACCATGTTTTCATGACTGCCACAATATCCAATTGTTCGTCTTCCATCAGGGCTACTAGCTGAGGAAGCTTGTTTCCCAGACTATGGGCATTGGTACTCATTGCCCTCCATTTAATGTTGGTTTTATCCTTTTCCCCCATCCCTGCTCTTATTGTCCTTGTCTATTTTTCATTTACCCCGTCCTGCCCTGTGTTGAGCTCTGTACCTCAGTGTTTACCTTACTATCTGCCAGGTTTTGTGGTGGAAGGCTTGAAATTTCCTGCCTTTTATCAGCTCCTCCCCCTTGGCTAGTTTAAAAGCTTGCCAAGGAAGCATTTAAACCTATCAGCTAGGAGCTTAGTTCCTTTCGTGGACAGTTGCAAACCATCATGCTGGTATAGACCTTTATATCTCCAGGTGGCCCCCAGTCCCCAATGAAGGCAAAGCCCTGTGCTCTGAACCAGTTTTGCAACCATTCATTAAACTCCATGGTGTGCAGTACCCTAGCCTCACTCCTGCCATGGACTGGTAGCACCTCTGAGAAGGTTACCATGCTTGCTACCCATCTGAGGCCCCTCCCCAACTCCACAAATTCATTCTGCACTGCACTGATCCCATGCCTAGCTAGGTCATTTGTCCCAAGGTGGACTATGATATCTAGTTTACTCTCCTGTGATGCTGCTTCTGCAATCCTGAGGATTCATTTCCTGTCCCTCCAAGCCATGGCACCAGGCAGGCACCTTACTTCCTTCTCCTCTCCCTTTCCCAGTTTTACCCCCTAACAATAGAGTCCCCTATCAGAAGCTGTTTCCTTCCCCTGTGATGTCCCTTGCCACCCTTTTGTGGGTCTCCCTTGTGGATGTCCACAGCATTCTTCCGGGTCTCCACTGAGGGTGCCATCATAGAGGAACCTTGCTCTACCAGAATGGTATATGATTTGTGTAGAGGTACAATTAGGGGGCTTCACCTCTGGTCCACCACCCGAAACCTCCCAGAACCCACTGTGGTCCAACTGCTCTTCGTATTTGGCAACCTCTGAGGCAGTGGTTGTGGCAGTGGTGCTCTTTGGAAGGGGAAGGCCTCCTTAGTCCTTGCTAGTTAAGCCTGGAGGTGGGCAACCTCCTCCCTCAGAGCTGACAGTTGCCTGCAAATAGGAGAGCAAAGTAGTTTCCAGAATGTCTCCCAGAAAACTGCTGCCCCACAGCCAGTGCATTGCATCACTCCCCACATGTCCCTCTCTCTTATAATATACAATATGTAATATATATATATATATTTTATTATTATAATTTGTGGTGTGTACCTACCCTTTTTGCACTGTGCTGGGTTATTAAGGATATGGCAGTTCTGCCCCAAGACCTGTTGAGGAAGCGATGTCAGAACTGTGGCTATAAAGGAAATGCCATGCCTGGGGTGTGGGGTGGGGAAGGGTGGTGGGTAGTCCACAGCCACTGGTGACTGTTAGAAGCAATCAAATACACAACTGCTCCACCACCCTGGTGAGTATTGCCCTTTATAGTAATTCAACTAACTCCACAATTTACTAGACCCCGGCTCCTGCACAAACCACTCTACTGAGTCCAGGGATAAAAATAAACTCACTCCTCAGCCAGTAGGACACTTTTAAAATGTTGCAAAAATATCCTTCCAAATCCTAGGTCTCAACCCCAACAATCAAGCAAATTCAGTTGTATCTGACTCCCTCTGGTTATAAAATTACTACACTTTTAATGGAATCCTGCAATTCTCTGCTTAATGCCAATAAGGAAAAAAAATGAAACTTTTTGTAGAAAACTAGCTCCCCTTCTTAACAAGTCCCAACAGTATTATGCCTTACCAGGTTTCCATGTCCTAAATGGAGTTATAGTTTGTTCTTTGCAGTGCAGCAATGTTCTCAGCTTCCAACAGATAAATCAAAGTCAGTCTGACTGGCTTCTAACTGTAAAGGATGCCTAAGACAGCACAGTGATGAAACCCCACCCAGAGCCAATTGATTGACTAGTGATGCCTGTGATGTAAGCAGGCCTTTCAATGTAGGCACTCTGCTATGTCTGATTCCAATATACAAAATCTTTCAGTGAAACCAGGGATAAAAACTTAACTTCTCAGCCAGCAGGACACTTTTAAAATGTTGCAAAAATATCCTTCCAAATCCTAGGTCTCAACCCCAACAATCAAGCAAATTCAGTTGTATCTCACTCCCTCTGGTTATAAAATTACTACACTTTTAATGGAATCCTGCCATTCTCTGCTTATTGCCAATAAGGAAAAAAAAATGAAACTTTTTGTAGAAAATGTAGCTCCCCTTCTTAACAAGTCCCACCAGTATTATGCCTTACCAGGCTTCCATGTCCTAAATGGAATTATAGTTTGTTCTTTGTAGTGTAGCAAGGTTCTCAGCTTCCAACAGACAAATCAAAGTCAGTCTGACTCTAAGCCAGTTTAAGTTTAAATCTCTGAGAATGATGAGTTCATTCTTCCCCGCATGTGCAGTCGTATGATCCAGCAAGTCCACAAGGCCATTTAGTCCACTATTAGGGGGATTATAGGCACATACAACATGGAGTTTCTTAGCTCCTAGTCTGAGTATGGCATGGATGTATTCACACAAGGAGTTTTTCTTGTCTGTTAGCATAATTCGGTTTAGAGTATTTTTGTAATAGATTATGACACCTCCACCACACTTAGGAGGTGGCCTATCACACCTAAGAAGGTTGTAGTTAGGGAGTATGCAGTAGGTATCTGGGATAGAGGGCTTTAGCCATGTCTCAGATAGACAGAGCACATCAGGGTGGTGGTGTTCCACCCATGCTTCAAGATCTGCATGATTACGGAGAAGACTCCTAACATTTAGATGGACCATGAATAAACCTTTTTTATCTTGGCCAGTGCAATTTGGAGGTAATGTTTTCGGCATTGGTCCAGGGTTCAATTCAGTGTCACCAGATAGCAAGAGAATCAACAGTATGATGTGCCCTAACTTATGCAGGGCAAACTGAGGGCTATTTTTGCTATAGTTATGCCACCATATGGTAACAGATGCTGTAGCACAATAGATGAGAAGTTTAGGGAGGAGGGCAAGGGTCACATCAAGACCTTCTTCTGTTAGGATTAGCATGTTAGAGTAAGTGAAATCATTTATATTCATGTCACTATTATGGAGTTGATTTTTGGGATCAGGCACAGAGAGGGTACCAAGTAACATCAGAACCAGGATAAAGGAGGGTGCAATTAGAGATATCAAAGCCATTCTGTAGAGATTAAATAGTAGCAGAAATTGGGTAGGCTGGAATGGTGGGTTTGGGGATGCAGTGGAGAGCAAAAGTAACTGCCACAAATGGACCTTCAAAAGTCTGCCTAGTTTTAGGAGATATTGTGAACCATCTAATTTTAGAGATCCCTAACTTTACAAAAAGAAATAAGCCTTAGAAAGTTTGAAGGGCGAGTGAGTGAGTAAACAATCCAATCGGGCAGCTGATATATACAGCAAATCTGAGGAAAATTCAAGATGTGAAGTGAAAAGCTACGCTAAGATAACCAGACAACCAGTCAGTTTATGCACCATAAAGAAGAAAAGAACTTCAACCTCAAAAGGCTTAGGATATAAAAGATCAGAAAACAGTGTTAAGCTGGAAAGATTTCTATAACTATGCAATCGAAATAGGCAGTGAAATGAAAAGAAAGAGAAAAGAGGAAAACTAGTTTAGGATGCCCCCCAGTGGCTGGTTGGTATAACGAGCCAATGTAAAAATTAAGAAATAGTCTTTAACGTGATTGGTTAACACACACTATAAAGTAAATGCCCAGATAGAGTGGGTGGGTGGGTGGGTGGGGAGATGCCAAAGGCGGGATAGATACAGTCTAGGAGGAGAGAGAGAGAGAGCCTGCTCCTGTGGGCTTAGCTGTGCACAGAGATCATCCACGAAGCAAAAAGCACACCGATAGCATAGCCCAGCTGACTAGCAGTGCACCGGATAAAAAGAAAGGAAGGAAATCTCCTTAGGGAAAGTAGTAAAAATAATTGTCCTGCTCCAGCTGTTTCAGCACATTAAGGCAGCAGAGACCAGCCCAAGCTCAGAGAATGCCTTGTAGCTTCAGCAAACATGGCTGGCGCCAAAATTTTAATCAGAGAGCAGATTCAAGCTGAGCTCAGGTGCCATGGGTAGTTAAATTCTCGTACCTTTCCTTACTTCAGGTGAAGTCAGAGAGCAGCTCCTATCGGGCTGGAGCCTGGGGCAAGGGTGGGCAGCTAAGGACAAGAGAAGAAAGGTATAATTACCAGGAGGGAGGGGACAGCAGACCAAAGAAACCTGAGGACATAGAGGAGTGGCTGATTATGACAGAGAGGACAACGAAAACGGCTGTATGATGCAGTGGGGTGCTGAGAGGGGGGTGGGAGATGCAGCAGGGGTGAGAGAGAAAATGAGCAGAGGTATTGAGTGGGGATAGTTCAAGTAAGAGGGATAGGAGGAGGCAAGAGAATGCCAGACAGTTTTAAAAGTACAAATAAATCTATTCAGTTTCTTTACCATTGCAGAATTACACACAGTTTGAAGTACAGAATAATTGATTCAGATTCTATAGCATTTGTAGAGATACAGCCAGAAAAACACTATGTATACGGTCTGCAGACTGTGGCTATTAATTTACAGCATTGGAGGCAGTCAGCAGATAACAGGGTAAATGCAGCAGTTGTGAAGTATGCAAAACACATTCAGTGCTGGTAGCCAAATTCAACATTAGACAGTGCTGCAAATAAACTCATTTTGGGCTACTGTCCTGGCAGCTAGGAGGAGAGAGAGAGAGAGAGCCTGCTCCTGTGGGCTTAGCTGTGTACAGAGATCAGCAGCAGAGCAAAAAGCACACCGATAGCATAGCCCAGCTGACTAGCAGCACACCGGATAAAAAGAAAGGAAGGAAATCTCATTAGGGAAAGTAGTAAAAATATTTGTCCTGCTCCAGCTGTTTCAGTGCATTAAGGCAGCAGAGACCAGCCCGAGCTCGGAGAATGCCTTGTAGCTTCAGCAAACAGAGTTGGCACCAAATTTAAATCAGAGAGTAGATTCAAGCTGGGCTCAGGTGCCATGGATAGTTAAATTCTACAGGACTACCTTCTTGAAGTCATAAAGAAAAGGCAAGCCTACAATAGGATTTTGCAGACTCTCCAGGAAGATTTCAAACACCGTACCCAGCCCACCTTTGAATGTTCTGGGAGACAGGGACCAAACTTTATAACACACCAGAGGAAGCCCTCAAATTCCTGGTGGAGAAAATCTGGACTATTCTGAACCCTCCCTCCAGGCTCCTGGACTGACTTATACACTCCTGCCTTTGACTGGCAGACTGTAAAAAAACAAAGGCAGACAACCTGGGGAGAACAGACAGTGTAAACTACCCTGCAAGAGGCACTGAGCATTTTACAGACCTTTGCTGGTAAAGGAGCATGACCTGCTTTAATCATGACCCAGCAGACTTGAAAACCAAACTTAAACTTTCCTTAGAGCCCTGTACATAGTTGCTGCATTCGCCCACTGTACCTTGGAGCTATCGTATTATACAGCATTGCCACTATGCATCAGACATGAGCAACTCAGTCTACATTGCATTGCAGTGACAGCGGCTCAGTAGGTAACACACTTGCCTCTGAGGCCAGAAGATTGGAAGCTGGTGGGTTGTAGCCCCACAGTGGGAATGTGGGATAAATCCCAATACTGACACTGTAGTGCATCAGGAGGGGGGGGAGGTGCTGCACTTCTGAGGTGCCGTCTTTCAGATAAGATGTTAAACCGAGGTCCCAGCTGCCTGTTCTTGTGGTTGTTTAGGTAGATGTCAAGGATCCCATGGCACCGGGGGAGCTGGACCGGCCATGACCCACCCAGTCTTATTCCTGGGTGGGCCATGTATGTATTCTGGCCCTCCCACTTTTTTGACACTATGTATGTTTTTATTAATGTATACATGGCCTGTATATATTATTCTCAATCAACATATGCAGCGCAGAAATTTAAATTTCAGTTGTGCGGTACAATCAGCTGCTTATGAACACCAATCATATGCCAATATCATGACGTTAATACCATCCATAGTTATCTGTCTGCCAGGTTACTATGTAACTTTGAATATAGAATTTGTCTATTGCTTCTCCCAGTATTGCTATGGTGATGAGTGCAATCTGCAAGTAATACTGGTTACCCAGTAACTGAATTCTTCATTCAAGCCAATGAAATATTGACACACAGCAGCCACTAGTTAGAGTGGGAAAATGGCATAGTGGTAGTTAAACTGAGTTGGTTGGCAGGTAATAGAAGTGCCAGTTCCTGAGTGACTGAGATAATAAATTCATGATCAAATCCTGCCTTTTTACACAGAAGTATGATCTGTTCTGCTGCCTATTAATAAAGAGTGGTGTGGTTCTGATTTGTGTTTGCTGCCTAATGTTTTTATTTGTGGGTAATCGAAGTTCTAAATCCTGAGTGACTACAGTAAATTGTCAAATACTGCCATTTTCCACAACAGTATGATTTGTACTGCTACTGCTGCCTATTAATTCAGAGTGGTTCAGATTAGCTTTTGCTAGCTAATTACATTTTTTTTTCTTTGTGGGTAATCAAAGTGCCAGATCCTAGGCTGAGTGACAGATACATTTTCAAATTCAGCCATTTTTGCCATAACAGTTTGATCTGTACTGCAGATGATACTGTTATGAGAAACAAGTGGATTTGACAATTGACCTCAGTCACTCATCTGGTGCCTATTAAATAAGTGTGGCTTTGATTTGTGTTTTCTTCCTAATATCAGTTGTTTTTATTATTTCTGAGTGTGTGACTTCATGTGGCCTTAGGACATACTTTTATTATTTTAAGCCCTCACCCCTTCCACACAGTGTGTTTTGTGCTCAGAGCACATTTAGCTGTAACAAGAGGTTTTTTGTGTGACTTGATGATTTTGTAACATTTGTGAACTATAATCTATTCAGTCTGGATGTTTTGGAGGGGTTACTGCGGCAAACAACTCCATCTGACCCACTGCCAAAGGACTAAAATGTAGTGATTGTCTGCGGTACCAGCAGTTGATTAGCAAGTGTGTTTGCTGTGTCATTGCTGCTCTGCACTGAGATGGGCTGTCTTTTGATAATTAAGGAAAACAAATCTGACAAGATTGCTGGTTTTGAAACACCCCTTATCCTCCATCTTCCTTTTGAGGCACGCTATGTTCATTGACGCTAACTGATGTAACGTTTCTTCATCTGTGGCAGCAGCCTGTAGGTGACTGTGGTGGGCATGGGCAGGGTGACCAGGAGTCCAGGACAGACACTGACAACCCAGTTTGGACATGAGTACTGCCCAATGTTTTCTGCCATCATTGTATATGTATCTATGAGTTTACCATTTCCACAGTGGTGTTCTTAAAAAAAATCTGAGATGGAGACAGTTTATTACTTTTTAACTGTAGCAGTTATATATACCCATTAAATGTTAAAAGTTCTTCCTGCTCTCTGGCTGTTGCGTGTGGTATCTGGTAGTTTTTTTTGTTATACACTGAAGGAGTTGGGAAGCTTAATGTCATTGCACTTTTTCTTATCTCTTCACTGCCCTTGCACTCTCCACCATTTCCCCTTCCATTGATCGGCTTATGTTGGTCAAGCCCATTCACCACTCACCCCCAATCTGGTCTGTGATCTGGTCTTAGAATTTAGGCATCTTGAAATTAAAAGAGGGGCAGGGAAGAAGTACCTGTTAAGAAATGCATTGACTTCGAGATGTTGTTGAAACTCACCAGCTCATCTTCTGTGCACCTACTATAAAAACATAGCCTGGCATTGCTGGTCTCACTTAGTACAAGAGTAATGCGAGCAGTATCAGTCAACTGCTGCAGGGGGCATTATGTCATGCAGCATTTGTGCATGCTGGATGTAAGAAGCAATGTACTGCACAGCACCATTAAAGGTAATTAATCTAAGTAGATTATTATTAATTAAAATAAATTATTGACATGATGTAATTTATTTAGATGAATTAAACACTGTGAAAGATTAAAAAAAAGACACCAAAACACTTCAAAAAACGTAAAATTTTCTAGGGATCTAGGCGGCCCCCAGACCCTCTGCCACTTCAGTGGAGATTCTTTGGCCCCTCCCACATTGAATTTAGTTGAACCGCCCCTGCATGGCACTTCTCGATCAGATTAGGCGGGAATTGTATTTATTCATGAATAGATTCTTAACTGTACATTAACAAAAAGGTAAATCAAAAATGAAAAACATATACAAAAAATGATAGACCTTTCAATGTGGACAAAATCAATAATCATAGGTCAAATAAATATAGCAACATTCATATTCTAAAACTGCACAACTATATCTAGTCTATTGTGACCTTTACCTTCAATATAACCAATACAATGCTCCCACCATTCTAAATATTTCTTCTTGAAACGTTTTTTCTTTTCATGTTCCTGAATTTCTTGAATATTATGTACCATTTGCTGAAACAATTGCTCTGGTGTTATTTCTTATCTGTTGTATAGCCTACATCTAGTTTGCAATATCCAATATTTCAAACAGGTCAATACCAATCTGACACTACTTAAATTGTACATATTCCGCTAGAGTGCATGTTGGAATGTTGTTATGGATGGAAATCCATCCCTACTAAAATGCTATCATGCTGTACTAGCTACATCAGCTAGTTTGTTATACTGTACTAGCTACGTAGCTAGTGCAGCATAACAACTTAGAACGTGATCATGCATGCATAGTGTGTGATCTTCCCCCTACCTAGCAGCAGCCAGGGCAACAAGATCAAGCCTGTTGTAGAGAAAAAAAGTCAAAGTAAGTAACAATCATCTTACTACAGATCTTTTCTTATTTTGTTGCAACATACACTATAAAAAACAATGGATAACTAATGATCAGTAACAAGCTACAGTATGTTAGTACATCTCAAGGTTCTCATGGCAACCAAACCTCTTGAGCTGCACTCTCGAGGTTCAAAAGGTCGCTATAGGAACCTCTCGATGGACTAACTGGTTTGTTACTGATAGTCATCCATTATTCTCTATATAGTATATGGTTAGGGTTTGTTGTGGATGGAAAATGATGGTTTTCCAAAACCTGCTGTAGGACAGTTCAAAAGTCAAAAAAGTTGCTGTACTATCGTTCTGATGTCACATCGATAGTACAACAACTTTACTTATGACTCCTACGATTGGTGGGAAACAGGCAGTGCTTTTAAAATGCATTCTAAAATGGGCATATCCATTTAGCTAGCCGGGAGGAAGATAGTTTGGACACCGGCTGTCATTATCGGCCTCGTGTCCAAACCATCAATTTACATTTTTATTTTTTTTTTTTATTTGATTTTTTTAATCTCTGGCACAGTTACGGTAAAATGGAGCAGGACCAAGTAGCAAGGAGTAATGAGATATTCAGGGTAGCACAGCAGCGAGGACCGGGTGGATGCGCAGTGTGAACACAACATGGTAGGAAACTGTACTGCAATCCTTAAACGTAAATTAAAATGGTCACATTTTTGGGCGCAACCATATACTATATAAAATAATAGATGGGGAACTGTGCACACCAAGACTGTGTGTTTCCATCTCAGGTGGTTGATGACATCGTAGGGACCTCTCGAGCTTCGCTCTCAAGGTCTATGATGTCATCAACCCCCTTGATGGAAACACAGCCTTGTTGTGCACAGTTCCTTATCCATTATTCTGTATGTTGTGCAAACATCTCTAGGAAAAATGTTTCTTGTGGGATGTTATAAAAGTGAGATCAGCCCCATTTTCATTGTACCACTTTCCAAAAGTCTTTGATATATATATATATATATATATATATATATATACATTCATAGTAAAGACATTCCATGGTTTCTAACTTATCCTGACATGACTCTCTGCAGCAGTATCTTTCTTTTATGTCTTTATGTTTCAGGTTGTTTTTTGACATTTAATTTCACCTGGGTACTCAACCACAGCACATCCCGCATTTTTTCTGGGCTTCTGGGGTCATGTAACATACAGTATGTCCTGTAAGTTCTGTTTCTTTCTTTCTTTGGTCTACTAAGAAATTGTGGGATTTCCTGAAACTTTGATTGTTGGATATGTTTATAAAAGGCTTTCCTCTTATTTTGAATTATGTTTTGTTTGGTTATTTACCATTGCTTTAGCTTTCCAAAGCATTATTGGAAATACTGTGGTAAGTCCTGGAGTCTTTTTTGTTTTGGAATGCATTTTTCTAGTTCCCAGTCATGCAAAATGGTGAAAATCTGATCTTGTACCCAAGGCTTCCATAGCGTGGGTAAATTTAATATGGCTGGTTTTATTGTTGCATACAAAAATATAATAAAAGGTCAGGGGTTAATCATATTGATACCCCCATAGATACTTTTAAGTATGTAATGTTCCTTCTAATAGCATTAAGCCTGCTCCCCCATACACATTGGAAAAAGCAGCTATATAGTTTAATTTTCAACTGTTTGGGTGTGTATATATGTGACTAAGATGTAAGAACATGGGGATCAAATATGTATTGATCATGTATATGTGTTCCTTTTTACACATTAACTATTTATTCCATAGTGTCACTCTTTCTAAAGCTTTATTCAGCGTATGTTCCCAGTTTAAAAAGGCTAAGCCTCCTTCATCAAGATTATATCTAAAATATTGCAACATGTAGTAAGAACTGGAATTCTTATAACCTCCTCTACATCTGGGTGTTTTTGTTCAACTGGAATACAAACACTTTTGGTGAAGTTAATTGATGATCCTGAGATTTTAGAGAATTCTTGTATTTTGATTTTGGCTTGTACAGCTGAGTTGTAGTCTGCTAAAACAAAAACTAAATCATCAGCAAATGCCAGTATTTGTATTTCTGCATCTTGGGGAGGCTTTGTCCCAAGTGGGGATTTGTGAAATAAATGATTCCTGAGAACAGGATGATGCATCAACCACTGGATTTAATGCGGCACAGAGAATGGTTGAGTCATAGTTGTCTGAAAACAGGCATCTGTCAATAACTGATGATCCTGTTTTGTACTGGAGTGGAAAGGTCAGTGAATGGCCAGAGCTGACTGCAGTGGCACTGAAGTACCTCACATGCGCACCATCCAGTGTAAGTGTCGAGAGGGTATTCAGCTCAGCAGGTGCAATAGTCAGGGATCATCAGACAAACCTCTCTCCTGCAAATGTTAGTTTGCTAACATTCATAAAATGAATGAGAGGCACATACCAGCACAGACTGCAACCTCGGTATTTGTACCCCGGCCTAGTCATGGTGGTTTCGGTAATGTAGAAATGGACCATCCTGGTGGCACTGGCAGCAAGAAATGGCCCACCACTGACATAGAATGACATAATGGAGAAAGAATTTCCCAGTGGTTAGACTTCAGACATAGATGACTGTGAGGGCAGCTTTCTTTACGAGGAAGGTGATGTGGTTAATGTTGGCAGGTTTTAACTGAAGTTGTTAAAAGGCAGTGTGCCCCCTTGGAGTCAGACCACCACCAGCAGGACCGATGTTAGCCACTGCTACCACAGAGAATGAGTTTGTCCACCCTCCCCAGAACACCACCACCACCACCACCACCACCACTGGGACTGATGTTAGCCACTGCCACCACAGAGAATGAGTTTGTCTGCCACCCCAGACCACCACCACCACCACCACCACCAGGACTGATGTCAGCCACTGCCACCACAGAGAATGAGTTTGTCCACCCCCCCAGACCACCACCACCGGGACTGATGTTAGCCACTGCCACCACAGAGAATGAGTTTGTCCACCCCCAGACAACCACCATCACCAGGACTGATGTTAGCCACTGCCACCACCACCAGATGCAGGAAGATGTCACAGGGAATGTCATCATGTACCACAGCTTTCACCACCAGCACCCACCACCACTGTCATTCAGACAATGTTTTCCCATTACATTGACCGTGCCAAGACAGAAGGAGTCAAACAGGAAACCACATTCATCAGCCACAGGCACAAAGCTTCTTAATATTAAAAGTATAAAGCGCGTATGTGTACTAATGCTTTTTATGCTATTTAACTTCCTTTAGCTGTATGTTTTGTTTTCTGTAGCTTTTCTGAGCTACAATGTTCAAACACATATGGTAAACTTGTTTTTTTTTTTTTACAGGTTAACAAAAAAACTTTTCTTCGCTGAAAGTCGGTATGAATGGTACTGCAGCTGTACCATACACAGGGACCTATGGAATATCCATTTCAAATCCATACTGGTAAGTATCAAGATTTTATTTCATCCATTCAATTTTTTTAAAACACTGCAGCAAATGCGACTGAGTACGATTCATAAACTAGGTGACATGTGTATGTTGCCAAAACTATTTCTGCAAGATATCATGCACTGTATTCTGAACTTTTAGCTGTGCGGCCATGACAGTGTTGAAAAAGTTGCACACAGGTTGTGTTACTTGACAAGATGTGGTTTTGAAATGTAACTTGACTTGAGATTGAAAACTAAGGACAATCAAGTTGTAAGAAGTCATTCATTTCTTTTTTTAGGAAACTTCCAGATGCTTTGTTGTGTCATAGTTGCCTTATCCAAGGAAGTTCTTCAACATCAGGCCCCCCCCCGGGCTGGGGCCAACATGCAACATGCAGAAGTCATTTCAATCGATGACCATGACCATCATTAACAACCAGAATCGAGAAGGATGCAAATGAAATATGTGAAGAAGTAACCAAATAAGAAACCATTAATGAGAGAAACCTGCAAATATGCTCCCCCCACCCCCCAAAAAAACTACTTACCTTCATTGGCTTGAGAGTTATCCATTTCAAATTTCTACACAAAAAGTTCTCATCAAGCACTGGAATGTGCACACCAACAGTATCTGTGACCTGTGATACAAAACTATACAATAAGTACATGTCTATATATGTCAACCCCCACCTACAAAATACAAATATTATATATCTCTCAACTCACCAAGACTACTATTAGTGTACAGACAAAGGGCACCCTTCCATCTGGTTGAGATGATCACATTGCATTTGCTGGAATCACAACATACATTGGACCAGCAACAGTTTGTTTCCGAGGGGACTTTGCATGTGGTGTAACTCTCCCATTTCACTTTGTTACCACTTGTCAATTTTCTGCACACAAGACAAATGCATTTTGGGCATGCAGAAAAAATATGGGGACTCTGTGTGAGTACTACGTGCATGACTGAGTGCACCATTAATTCTGGGGGACTTTGCATGTGGTGTAATGTTCCCATTTCACTTCATTACCACTTGTCAGTTTTCTGCACACAAGACAGATGCATTTTGTGTGTTGTGATTGTGAACACATGATGTCATACTGCAATTATAAATTAAATCAGCATTGCAAGAATGTGGTGATAATTTTGACCTCTACTTTTTTATGCTATTTTACATTGCCAGTCACTAGTTACCTTCTTTTCACAATTTCTGTCTGCTTTACTATTTTTTCTCATGTCTGAAAAAAAAGGGAACATGCCTTTCAATATTGTTCTGACCAGGTTTTTAGCACTATTTGCAGCTGTTTTTCAAAAAATATTGCTCTGTGAGGTCATAAAATGCTGCCTGCTGCATAACTGTTAATTTTACAACAGAAGTGATATATAACGGTTGATGGAGAAAAGCAGCAGAAAATATTGACAAAGACCTTGTCCACACCATATTAAAAGGAGTGCTCCTTTTATTATTTCAGACATGAAAAAAGTAGTACAACAGACTCAAATACTGGAAATTATAGTATCGTACAAGTCAGGATGTAAGTAAAGTGGCAATGTAAAATAGCATTAAAAAGTATAGGTCAGAGTTTTCAAGAGATTGTTGCACTGCTGCTTTACAGAGATTCACCACGTTACATAGTTATTATGGTGTTGCACCCAATATATGGGTGCATTACCTCCAGGGGAATCTTTCTTGCTCCACAAGTCCTTACATAGTGCAATACTTTTCTGGCAAACATGCCCATAATTGCATTAAAGTGTGTCACTTCACGGAGGGATTCCTATTCTGAAAAACCTCACAAATGCTGCCCCCTGTTCTCAGCAATGTTAGGACGTGATGCCAGGGAGAGCGCGGGTGCATGCTCGATTATAATGAATGTCCGGCAGCTTTCCAAATGTTTCTTTATGTTATAATGGTCAATTTGTGGTGAAACATGGGCACATTTCCACTAACAAGGCTCTTGTTACTGGAAACTTGCCCACACGTTTCACCACAGACTGACCATTATAACATAATAAAATTTGTAAAGCTGCCAGACATTCACTATAATGGAGCACGCGCCCATGCTCTCCCTGGCATCACGTCCTAACGTTGGTGAGAGCGGGGGCCAGAATTTGGGTGTTTTTTCAGAATGGTAATTCCTCTGTGACATGACACACTTTATTGAAATTACGGATGTTTTTGACAGAAATGTATTGCACTATGTCAGGACATGTGGAGCAAGAAAGATTCCCCTTGAAGTAAGGTGCCCATATATTGGTGCAATACTGTAAATTGGTGAATCTCTTTAATGTCTGTTTCACAAACTAAATATTTATGGAGCCTCAGTAATGTTTACTTTGTGTCCAGACTCATGAATTGGATTTGAAGTGTTTCACAAAAAGCATGACTGAGCAATGCAAGTATGTTGTGCTAAACTGCATGTGTGCCGTCAGTGTTCTTTCCTGTGTGTGCATACATTGTCCAGCTTCATGCAAACATATATATGGTAAGACTTGTTGCAATATCAAGAATAAAGATAACAAAGAATACATGATGTATATTTTATTGGTACCATTAGCACCCGCGTAGTAAGTGATATGATATTTTTTCAGAGGTATCGGGTCACTGTGCACCTCAGTCACTCACAGTGCACACATGACTTTGCGGAGATCATAGCACAAAAAACACATGCTCTCCTTAAAGTTATGTGTGCAGTATGTGATTAAGGTGCACTTTGGTCAGACACCTCTGAAAAAATATTGTATCACGTAGTCCACTGATGATGATGGTGACAATAAAATATACGTTATTCTGCTCGCTGTTCTTTATACCATAAACACTGCAACAAGTCAGAAATATATGTTTGCAAGAAGCTGCACAATGTCTGATGCCACACACACACACACACACACACACAGGAAACAACACTGACTGCACACATGCAATTTAGCAGATCGTACTTACACTGCTCACACCAGCTTTTCCACAAGCACTCCACAACAGAAAGTCAACATTACTGAGGCACTGCATTATAACAAAAGGGCAAGTGTCTATTATTAAACAAAAAAAAAATCACAAAACACTACAGCACAGTAATGGGTGGGGGAGGAGATGTCCCAAAAAAATCCCTTAATGGGGGATTCCATGGTGCTCCAGCAGCAGGTGGAGCAATGACAGTATTTGCAGCTGCTGTTGCTGGATCTGATCCACCTGCTGCTGCACAGTACCTGCCCTCTCATTGCTTTCCTCAAGGGCCACCCACACCAGTGCAATGTCTGCCTATGTTGCAGGCACTGTGATTGGGTCCACTGCAGCAGGAAAGCCAGGTAGTGGTGGTGGTGGTGAGGGTGGTGGTGATGGCTGTGGTTGTGGTGGAGCAGTTGTTGCTGTTGCCCTCCTACTGCTGCAGTGGAGAGGCACAACACCCCCAGCACCCTCTGCCACTACCACAGAAGGGCCAGCAGGTGGATGCCTGGCCCCTTCAGTGGCAGCCTCACACTCCACCTTGTGGTGGTTTGCCATGTGTGTGCGCTGGCCACCGGTCCCCAAATGTGTCCCCCAGGGGCCATGGTGCACTTGCACACCACACAAATGGCAAACTACACTGGAGAGCTGTGGGGGGACCAGATGTACTGCCAGAAGCACCTTCATTCACCTGGGGCTCCACCTGCAGCTGTGGAGGTGGTGGAGGTAGTGCTGCTGGAGCCCCTGCTGCTGCTACTGGTGGCGGTGGTGGTGGTAGTGGTGGACTCAATGGATGCACCACCACCGGTGGTGCTGGTGCTTCTGCTGATGCTTTCAGAGGGGGAGACACAACACCAAAGAGTCAGGAGTGGTCCAATGACACCCAACCTCTACCACATGTGCATATTCCTCCCCTCTGCCCATGCCCAAGGGCCACAGACTCTCCTCCCAGGTCCAGTACGCACAAGTCCCTTAGATTCTGACCAATGCCTCAATACTGCTTCACACGCACTCACAGTCTCACACACATGTACACACAGTCACACACGCAAAATAAAACATATAAAAAAAATCAGCAGCAAAAAAAACTGAAAAAAACACACTACAAAAAAAACTAAAGATTAAGCTTTTAAAAAAGCTGTGGTTTTTTGGTCAAAATCACAAGATACCAACTACCAAGTAACAAATTCCTCATTCTACACCCAAAAGGCTTGCTCCTTCTACAACTGCAAAGGAGAAAGTGAAAGTAACTGCTTTTCTGACTCACTTCCTTCCTGCCTGACTAAAGCATGTGAATTACAGTACAGTAAGCCATGTGATGTGTGGGGGACTGCCTATGTTGTTGGCACTTCACCTTACTTTGTGTTAAGGTGGAATGGCAATGTGAAGTCAAAATGAGAAGGCGAAGTGAGCACTTTGCAGTGCTCACTTAGCATAGCTATATGATAACGTAAAGTGACCACTTTACATCCACTTCACCAGTGGATTTTAAATTTGCTGCACCTCTAATTCTATTATATTGATATTGAGATATTTCTTCTTTTATTATTGAAATCTGGTCTAAATAGTTTTTAGATGTAGTATTTAGTAGTGAAATTAAGTTATATAGTGTTTTCCATAGTTCTTCAAAGGTTTGATTGTTTTGTTCCAATTTATTTTCCCTGTTAGTTTAAAAAAATCTGTGAAATCTTTTTTACTATCTGTCCACCACTCTATGTGGGAGTCGTATAAAAAATATACAGATTTTTTTCTTATATGATATGGTTTAGACCTTGTGATATTTCTGTATTATCAAATAGACTTCTATTTAACCTCCAATACCTCTTGGCAGCTGCTGTATCTTTAAAATTCACTATTTTGATTCATAATAAATCATGGTCAGAAGTGACCACTGGGTTTATTTTTGCTGTGACAAGTGGTAAGTTTTGAGAGACTAAAATATAATCTATTCTGGTAGAGATGAGTCCATGATGGCAAGAATGGGTTGGGGTTTTCTCTACTGTAGCGAAACTATCTATTAAACCAGTCTGACATTAATTTATTCAGAAAAGCTGTATTGCAAAAAGAAAGTCATGTATCCAAGTGGAATCTACTGCAGTTGAAGTCGCCACCAATAATTACCTATTTAGATGTAAATAAATATGGCTGAATTTGTTTTACCATCTCTGTTCTTCCTGTTTTGGTCTGAGAGGCATATAAATTTATTAGTCTAAAATGGCAACCTTCCCATAAGGCATCTAAAAATAGTACTCTTCCTGGGCTTATGTCCACCAGGTGAGCTACTTTTAGAGTGGAATTATTTATACATATTCCTAGTCCACTACAGGTTTCCTCCCCTAATGATCAATAAGTTCTACCCCAGAACCAAGCTGTCTGGGTAGACTGAATTTCCATATCTGTGTGGAGTCTAGTGTCCTGTAACAATACTATGTCATTATGATTATGCTAAAACAATGCAAACATTGTTCTTCATTTTTTTTCTGATTTGATGCTATTTGTATTTAAAGAAGTGACTGTCAGTTCATATAATTCCATGTTCAGGTTAAGTTTGTCCATATGATCAAGTTACTTTCTTTACTTCAGACTGTGTCCCCCATCTTTTCCTTTTTGGTTTGCTTTTTATCAACTGAGGTTGTTCTGTTTCCAAGTTTGTCTTTTTGTAATGACTGGATAGAAGCTGTGTCAGATTCATCATCAGTTTCTACATCTTCCCATTGGAGTGTGGCAAACTTATTTTGTAGAGGTAGTTGTTCAGCTGGTATCAGTTGCTTAGTTTGTATTTTCCTTTTATTTTTGTACTATCTGGTATTCTCCTTCTTCCGGTCGGGGGGATAGTGATTTTTGTGATTGATTCTCATTTATCTGGTTTGAAGATGTGGGTGTTGGTTCTGTTTCTTTACTTATTACAGTAGTATTGAAGTCTAGATTTAGTAGTTGCCGTATTGGTCCTTGCAAGAATAGATCCAGAAGCAAATGATTTGATACCTTTTAATGGACCAACATAGATGTAACAACAAGAACAAAGTGCTCTAGCTTTCGGACCAACCAGTCCTTCTTCAGAAGCTCATGGCAGTTGTTTAGAAAATACAATACTTATAACAGCTAGATAATGCAGAGAAAAACAGAAAAAAATCCCCATTGGTTTAAAATACTCATTTAAAAAAACCAGAAGATGATGTCAGAGAAGTTTAACAGTACAATACTGCCCTCAGTCCGAATGAACCTTGGGTTCAGATGTGCTTGGTGCAACACATATACAAAGAATCCTACTGCACATAAATTTAATTGACATAAGATAACACTGCTGAAGCAGATAACTCCCAAATCAAGCCATGAGTGTCACAGTCAGTATAAGGATGTGATTACTGAAAGGCAACCCCACCCAGCTTAAAGACAAACTAAGATAGTTATAGGGCTCATGAAATTACAATGTATGCATTAAAGACAAGAATTACCAGTAAAGTTGTCTAAAAAAACATCAGTGCACACTGTGTGATGTGTAAAACCTAGCTGGACATGCCACCCAGCTGTATTCTCAAGCTAAATAAAAGGCCCAAGAAATTACAAAAACCTCAGGACTATATAAATGATAATTTAAATATAAATTGATAATATTAGTGTTAAACAAAAACTCTAGTCGAGGAACCTCAAGGAATTCAGACCATGCAGCCTGATATGTACTGATGTCAATATATACTGAGAATGTAGCAACTTCATGTACCACAAGTGTCTAGGAATCTGAAAAGAGATAAAATGTAATTTATCTCCTCCTGTTCATACAAACAATACAACCTAACCCACCCCACATCACAATAATGTGGGTGGGGAGATATATAACTAAACGAGATGTTGTCTCTCTCTCCCCTCCTTTTTTTCTCTGTCTCTCTCTCACAGACACACACACACACACACACACACACACTCAATCTCTCTCTAGTGAACCTATATTAACTTCAGTCACTGTAATTGTTCCCCAAAGGAATACAACTTGTCATGAAATCCTGAGTAAATTACTACAATATTAGCCTAATGTAAAAAGATATGTGCAGGACCCCCAAGCAAATGAGATCACACATCCCAATATGTACAGAGTTACAAAAATGATATATAACAGTATAAGATAACACTCCTGTATGTACACTAGCAGGCTGGGTAATCTGAATATGGTGCAATGGAATCAATCCCCCCCCCCACAGGCAAAGATAAAAAGTAAGGAGAAATTCTTTATGTGTGTGAAATAAAAATAGTAACACATTATAACTCCATATAGCTAAATAGAGACTTACCTCAATGTGACAGCAAGCCCCACATCTGTTATATCACATACCTCACAACACATACACACACACATACATACACACACGCATCCACATCTCACACATGCTGAAGTCCTATAATATGTCAGTTTGAAGAAGAAAAGGTCTGTGGATGTTAGTTTCTGTAGTGTCCCATAAAGCCAATATCCAAGTTCATCCCATCTGCTACCATATTGAGATGTAAATAAGTTTAATCTCAAAAGCTCGTCTCTGTTGTGTGTTTTGAGATTTCCTTTTAAGACCATTACTGACATATCTGAGACTGAGTGGTCAGGCTGGGAGAAGTGATGCCCCACTGGTTTTTCAGTCTTCCTTGCTGTAATAGTATGTCTGTGTGAGTTCATCCTAGTGCGGAGCTGTTGGCGTGTCTCTCCTATGTAACCAGTTTGTGGACATCTCTTGCACTGAATAAAATAAACAACATGTCGTGACATGCATGTATAACTCCCATGCACCTGGAATTATCTGTTTTGTGATGTAACCACACAGTCTGAGGTAGAAATGAGCCCACAAGTCTTGCAGGGTGTTGATTGCAGGGTCATGTGCCATTGTGTGACATGGTATTCTGTTCCGGTGAAAGTTTGCTCCTAATAATTTGGCTGGATAAATTTGGCGGTTGTTTAAAAGATAGTAGTGGGAGTTCCTTAAAAATACAATTAAGGGTGTCATCCTCACTAAATATTGGGTGGAGATCTTTAATAATCTTACGCAGACGTTCAAGGTCTGGATGATATGTGACTACCAAGAGTATTCTTTCTGTAGCTGTCTTTTCTTTATATTGAAGTAGTTGTCTTGGTACTTGCTGCCCGTTCTGTTATCCTGTCAATTTCCTGGAAGAGTGTCCCTGCTCCATAAAGGTGTTTTTCAACATAGCCAAATGTGTATCTCTGTCATCCTCATTTGAACAAAACGTTGACAACGAAGTGCTTGACTGTATATGACAGATTTTTTGTATGGTTTGGGTGGTTACTTTTCCTGTGCAGGTATCTCTGTCTGTCTGTTGGCTTCCTGTAAATACATGTATGTAAGGTTCCATCCTTAATGATGACTGTGGTGTCCAGAAGTTAACCTTGGTGGTAGAGTACTCCAAGGTAAGCTTTATAGTAGGGTGGAGATTATTAAATTTGTGATGAAAATCTTTGTGCATCTGTGCCTTCCGTCCAGATGATAAACAAATCATCAATGTAACGAAATAAGCCAGTGGTTTGTGGGGATACTGCCTTAAAAATCCTCCTCCAAGTCAGCCATAAAGAGGTTAGCATACTGTGGAGCCATTTGGTGCCCATTGCTGTTCCATAGTTTGAACATAATGTTTACCATTGAAGTTGAAGTTGTTATGTGTCAAAATGAATTCCATAAGTTCCCCCACCACTCCAGGGTTGATGTTTTGGTCAGGTCCTTTCTCATGTATGTATTCAAGGCATGCTGCAATGCCATCTGCGTGTGGAATATTAGTGTAGAGGGATGTTACATCCATTGCCACCAAAATGGTATCAGGTGGTAAATCCTTATAACCAGAAAGTACACGCAACAAGTGCGTAGTGTCCTGGATATAACTGTCTCTTTCCATAACCAGCGGTTTCAAAATGGTCTCTACAAACCCTGAGATCCCCTCAGTCAAGGTACCATTACCAGAGACTATGGGTCTCCCTGGATTGCCAGGTTTATGTATTTTAGGCAGCATGTAGAATGTCCCTGGCTTTGGTTCAGCAGGAATGAGGTGAGCTAGCTTCTTTCGGACATGGTCAGGAAAAGTTTGAATTAAGTCACATAGTTCATCTTTATATCTTGTAGTGGGGTCACTCTCCAGTTCTCTGTAGTATGTAAGATCTGTTAGCTGTCTATTAGCTTCAGTAATATAATCCTGTCTGCTTAAAATCACCACTGCAGAACCTTTATCAGCTTTTTTGATGACAATGTTGTGGTTTGATTTCAGTGTCCCTATAGCTCTCCGTTCCAGTGGAGAGGTTATAATGGGTTTGTTTTGCCTGGAAAGGATCTGACCACTGACTTGTTGGGAAACAATTAATATAATTGTCTAGTTTTTGTTACGCCCACTTGAGGGGTAAAATCAGATTCCTTTTTCTTATCCATTACATTATTGCTGTTTGCACTGTCTTCACTACCAGTGATTTCTTCCCTGCCATGAAAGAATTCTTTAAGTCTCAATCTACGGAAGTACTCCTCTAGTTCACCACAAAACAGTATGTTATCCAGTGGTTTTGTTGGGCAGAAAGTGAGGCCCTTTGAAAGTACATTCAGTTCTCCAGTAGTCAGTGTGTGGTTGGACAAATTAACAACTGAAAGGTGCCCATCAGTATTGTGTTGTTGTTCAGTGACTCCATTATGTGCTTCATGGTTGTTGGGAAGTATGGTATGTTGAAGAGCATCTAATTTCCTATTTTTCACAAGCATGGCTTTTCTTAAGGTCCTTTGGTAGTTAATGTGTATCTCTCACAAGATGTCTTGAATAGGTTCCCCAGACACCCTTTCCAGAGTGGTTACAATTTCAGCAAACTCTTTGTTAAGAACAACTTTTTGGGCATATGACATGCAAATCCTGTGTACATATTGGGATGTGTGATCTCATTTGCTTGGGAGTCCTGCACATATCTTTTTACATTAGGCTAATATTGTAGTAATTTACTCAGGATTTCATGACAAGTTGTATTCCTTTGGGGAACAATTACAGTGACTGAAGTTAATATAGGTTCACTAGAGAGAGATTGAGTGTGTGTGTGTGTGTGTGTGTGTGTGTGTGTGTGTGTGTGTCTGTGAGAGAGAGAGAGAGAGAGGAGAAAGGGAGGGAGAGAGAGACAACATCTCGTTTAAGCTATATATCTCCCCACCCACATTATTGTGATGTGGGGTGGGTTAGGTTGTATTGTTTGTATGAACAGGAGGAGATAAATTACATTTTATCTCTTTTCAGATTCCTAGACACTTGTGGTACATGAAGTTGCTACATTCTCAGTATATATTGACATCAGCACATATCAGGCTGCATGGTCTGAATTCCTTGAGGTTCCTCGACTAGAGTTTTTGTTTAACACTAATATTATCAATTTATATTTAATTTATCATTTATATAGTCCTGAGGTTTTTGTAATTTCTTGGGCCTTTTATTTAGCTTGAGAATACAGCTGGGTGGCATGTCCAGCTAGGTTTTACACATCACACAGTGTGCACTGATGTTTTTTTTTTAGACAACTTTACTGGTAATTCTTGTCTTTAATGCATACATTGTAATTTCACGAGCCCTATAACTATCTTAGTTTGTCTTTTAAGCTGGGTGGGGTTGCCTTTCAGTAATCACATCCTTATGCTGAGCTGTGACACTCATGGCTTGATTTGGGGTTATCTACTTCTTAGCAGTGTTATCTTATGTCAATTAAATTTATGTGCAGTAGGATTCTTTGTATGTGTGTTGCACTACAATATCTGAACCAAGGTTCATTCGGACTGAGGGCAGTATTGTACTGTTAAACTTCTCTGACATCATCATCTGTTTTTTTTAAATGAGTATTTTAAACCAATGGGGATTTTTTTCTGTTTTTCTCTGCATTATCTAGCTGTTATAAGTATTGTATTTTCTAAACAACTGCCATGAGCTTCTGAAGAAGGACTGGTTGGTCCAAAAGCTAGAGCACTTTGTTCTTGTTGTTACATCTATGTTGGTCCATTAAAAGGTATCAAATCATTTGCTTCTGGATCAGTAGTATTGAAGGGAATTTCAGCAGTTTCTCCTTGATTGGAGTGATGTAATTCATTTTCTGGGGTTGCAGTATTTTTGTGTGCTGTTGACTTTGCCTTAGCTGCTTTGTTTCTATAAAAATCTTGTTCCCCGTAATCTGCACTGGTAGTATTATGTGCTGCCCAAGGACGTGTAGTGAATAGGTGCCCTTCTTCCTCATATAGGTTACACTTTGGAGTGGTGGTGCAGTGATATCCTGAGTGTCCTATTCAACTATATACTGAACATTTGATTTTTTCACAGTTTCTACTGATATGCCTTGTTGAACCACATTTGTAGCAAGATCTGGTTTGTTCTTGGCAAAAAATGTGTGCCCCTGTCTCTACCTAAGAAAAAAAAAAACAGTTTGGGAGGTGTTGTATGCTAGTCTCAGTTTGTTTCAATTTTATGCAAAACTTCCAACCTCCAGTCCAAAAACTTTCTTGGTCTATAATTGGGTCTGGTTTTCCCCGAACTTTGCATTTTTTTCCAACTAATAGATGATAGTGGCTATGTTGACTCCTTCATCTCTAAGTAGTATTGTTACAATTTTTATGGTGGGTTTTATCAGAAGGATTATCTGGAAGGGTGTCCAAATGGGACCTTGTTTTTATTTAGTGTAGACTGTTCCAAAAATGTGCAAGTAAATTCTCTGATTGAAAGCTAATGGCAACCATGTTTTCCCCTGATACATGAATAAAGGAATAAGTATCTGTTTGTAGAAAGACCATTTTTTGTTTTATAAGGTTTTTCCCACAAAAAAATGTATCTGATTATAATTCCATACCTCCCATATACTGTACATTAACCTGACTGCATGCCGTCTTTTTGCATTTTTGACAGGCTTTTGCAGATGACTTGCATATGTAATTCTAGGTTGATTGTTTGGGTTTGTTAAATGTTTCTCTATCTGTGTTTGTTCCATGTGTAAATCAGTGCACTGTTTTTGTTCTGCTAGTTGTCCTATCTCCATGTCAGTTTGGGCTTCATAAAAAATATCTTCAGTATTTTACGTAGTTAGGTTTAAAGGCATACCTGCACTGGATTGTTGATAATTTGCTGTACCATTGGTATCCTTTGATCTTTTGACAACTCTCTTGAGCTGTCAGCTTCTTGCTCCAGTCTCCCTTCTGGTGAGCCAGGTAAACGGATATCTGGGTCAGGGATCCCGTTTCCTCTGTTCATGCAGATCCATCCTGCATTTTGTAAGGGAGTTTCAGGAATCCATTTTGAAGTGCTGGGTGTGATTTCTTCTTGGTCATCCTCAGTATTCCCCCAGTTCAAATCCATGGTATTGGTTGCGATGCTAATGTGACATACTTTAGAGAATGCATTCTTTTTCTCTGGTATGCCCGGTGAGTTATTCCGTAGTCGTTTTCTGTTTTTTTCTTTCTCCAGCCTAGTTTTCTCCTCAAAGTATTTTGTTTCAACTTTAGAAATGTTTTTCAAAAGTTGTAATTTTTGATTTTCCAGGCTGTCTTGTAGTTCTTTTTCTGCTCTCAGCAGCTCTTTGTCTGTTGTGTCAGTTTCTTGTTTTATACCAGAGCTGGGTTGATGTTCTTTGTTGGATTCCATAATGTTCATCACCTCTGCTTCTCCATGCTGTCCTCCTCCATCTCCCATACCATTCAGGTTCTCCAGCTCTGTACTGACAAGAAGTCACAGTACCCTCTGTGCACAGAGTAGGGGAATGTTTAATTCAAAATTCATAAACAATTCATACAAATCACGTTATATTCACATTATACAATTAATAAAAAAGGAGATCAAAACCATAACTGAAAATAAACAAATCTGTATATTTACAATTTTTCCTCCTTCACCTACTTATATTTTTGAAAAAAAAAAAATAAACAAAAAAAAAAAAAAACCAGAAACTCTTTCCACCATAAATTCACTTTAGCTTTAGGATGATTTTTACAATTGGACCCATATACCCCATGCAGTGCATTCTCACAGATGTTACATAGTGTGCAATAAGATATGTTTTTGCTGCAAAACATATTGAATCCTTGCCTACCACAGATAATTCTTGAGGCATGCACATACCACTTATAAAGTCCCGGTGTCATATTGCTGTACTAGCTGCTGAAAAATCTCCTAAAACCAGCTGTTCATACGTTAGAGTTCTAGCCACAGCAGTTTCACATTTTTTAGTTGCATTATCCCAAAATTGGTAAGCATAATTACATGCAAATAGAAAATGCTCCATAGTCTCTGTCTGTGCTCTGCAGCCTGGATATGGACAAATATTTTCCTCCAGTGCTTTGTGCCTCTAAGATCCTTTCACATTTAGCTTACCATAAGAGCATAGCCATAAAATGTCCAACATCTTTTGTGGGATCCTTTTATTCTGAAGCTGCATACATGCAATCTTAACTTTTGAAGGCCTACAATTTTTAAATTCTAGGTACGTCCCTCCTTCTTTCTCAAGCACTTTCACATATATATGTTTCCTGGTAAACACAGTTAAATCTTGTCTACTGATGTTCCATTTCCTTAGCTTTAATAAAGTTGGTCTAAAAAGCTGTGGTATCACCGTATTTCTTATTAATTTGGGGAGTTCATTTTCCCAGTGTTCTGACTAATCCTGAAGTACAGTTTTAATCCACCTCTGAGCTGGGGTGACTATGTTATTAAAAACTAACTTAAAAAATCCAGACCAAAATAATGTGTGGAAAAACACCACTGGATTAACCACGGCCAGTCACCCATTTACTCATGGTAAATATGTATATATTATTTTGACTGGATTGAGCATGCTAACCCACAGCATTTGAAAAAAAAATATTTAAAATTCTAGTCTCATACTCTTTAGGTAGTGGAAATACCATCCCTACATACAATAATGTCAGAATTAAAAATTGCTTTATTATATGCACTCTTTTTAATTGAGATAATTTCCACCCTTTCCACCTCTGGACTTTCATATTACAACTGTTTAAACCTTCTTCCCAATTTAACTTGGCATTATCTCCCTGCCCAAATTGGAGCCATAAAATCTTACAGGGACCATCCACTATGTTTATTCCCTGAAGGAAGTGGTGGTGACACCAGTATTGAAAAAGGCTTCTCTGGACCCAGACTCCCTAGCCAACTACAGACCCATCTTGAACCTCTCCTTTGTGGGGAAGGTAATTGAGAAAGTGGTGGTAGCCCAGTTGGTCAACCATTTATCCATCCATAACATCTATGACCCTCTTCAATCAGGTTTTCGAAAGAGACATAGCACTGAGACTGTGCTGGTTCGGGTGCTCAATGATCTCCTGATGGCAAGAGACCAGAAAAAATGGTCCATTTTTGTCCTTTTGGATTTGTCAGCAGCATTTAACACTGTAGACCATGGGGTGCTGCTCAAGCGCCTGAGACACATCTGTGGGTTGACGGGTTTGGTTCACAGATGGTTTACCTCTTTTCTCACAGGTAGAACTCAGAGGGTTGTATCAGGGATATTTTCCTCTGATCCTACCGCTCTGTCCTGTGGGGTGCCTCAGGGCTCTGTGCTGTCCCCCATGTTGTTTGCGGTGTACATGCTTCTCCTTGGAGACATTGTAAGATGATATGGGCTGGAGTTTCATTGTTATGCCGATGATACCCAGCTCTATCTGTCTTTTGCACCTGACCAGAATAGAGCACTCTCAGTGTTTAATAACTATCTCAGAGAGATCCAGGGTTGGATGAGGTCCAGCTGGCTGAAGTTGAACTCTGGGAAGACGGAGGTGATGGTCGTGGATCCTGGCCACCAGATTGAGGGGTCGGGGGCAAATCAAACCTCAGGTTTATTTCTGGGGGATGTGGAGCTCCTTACCTCTGAATGGGTGCGAGATCTGGGGGTGATCCTTGATGATCAGCTGACATTACATGCACAAGTGTCGGCAGTTGTTAAGGTATCCTTTTACCATCTTAGGAACATTGCTAGGATCAAGCACCTTGTTCCATCTGATGACCTGCCTACATTGATCCATGCCTTCATGACCTCTCATTTGGACTACTGCAACTCCCTTTTCTTTGGGCTTCCTGGGGTTGATATCTGCCGCTTGCAGCTAGTGCAGAACTCAGCAGCATGGTTGTTAATGGGGACCTCACGTTCTTCCCATATTACACCGGTGCTGCAGGATCTGCACTGGCTGACGGGTTCAGTGGTGGATCACCTTCAAAGTTGGATTACTGACATATAAAGCCCTACACAGTTTGGGCCCTGATTACCTGAAAAATCTTCTGGTGCCTTACCTTCTGATGCGACCTCTCCGCTCAGCCAACGAGGGGTTGCTAGAGATTCTGAGGGTAGTTTTAAAATCTTCTGGCGCCGGCACTTTTAGTTTTGTGGCTCTAACCCTCTGGAATTCTCTACCACGTTGGATTAAAGAGTGCATGACTGTGGAGGGTTTTAAAAAAGGCCTAAAATCGTTTTTATGGAAAAAGGCATTTGGTGAGGATATAGATTTTAACTAAACGCTGTATATTTTAGCCTGGATTTTAATGTATTTATGATGTTTTATGACTGTTGTTCTGTAATGCGCCTTGATTTAAGAAAGGTGCAAAAGAAATAAAGTTTATTATTATTATTATTATTATTATTATTATTATTCCTATATGTGTAGTCTGCTGTCTCTGTGGACCTTACACTAGTCCTTTACTTTTCTCCATGCCTAACCTTGCTCCCAATACTTTTGTATATCCTTGCATATAATTTATTACCCATTTAGCACTAACCTCATCCTGGACAAAAATATGCAAATCATTGGCATAAGCTACTATTTACATTTGATCTTCCTCACTATCTCCTGCTGTCCCTTTAATTGATGTGTTCTGTATGATTTTCCTTATAAAAGGGTCTAGAGCAAATATGTACAACAGTGGACTTAACGGACTCCCCTGTCTCACACCTACCCTGACCTGCAAACTATTTCCTTCTGCTCCTTGGACTAATGGGGTTATTTCTGCCATCTCACACAAAAGTTTTAACCAGTTTACAAATTTGTATGGCATGTTATAGAGCTCTAATACTTTAAATAAATATGCATGACTTATCCTGTCAAATGCTTTGCTTGGTCTAATGTCAACAAATACCCAGCTGTGTCCATTTGCTAACAATAAGACATTACATCCCTGATAATTACCAAGTCAGGGTGGGACAAATCATTTTGTGATCTGGTGGTCAATTTGGCCACTAGCTTGCAAAAAATGGTAGCCAAACTATTATTTGTAATGGCTATCCTTTTCAAAGGAAAACCTTGGAAAACCTACCGCCTTTCACAGCTGTGCCAAAATGCTGATTAATACTTATAGAGAGTACAACAATTTTTTATAGCACTGGTATATGTTTTTTTAATCTCTGAAATGGCGTGCCACAACTTCCATTTTCCATTGCTGGAAATCACCATCTCCTGAGCAGCCGCATGTTTCCCTCACTTACTTTATGCTAATATGTCCTGCCAACTTCAGCCATTGGTCAGCAGGGCATATTAGCATAAAGTAAGCAAGATAAGCACGCTTGTGAGATGGTGATTTCCAGCAATGGGAAATGGAAGTTGTGACGCACTGTTTCAAAGAGTAAAAAACATACAGATGCTATAAAAAATTGCTGTACTGTCTGTAAGTGCAAACTGGGCATTTTAGCACCAGTTGTGAAAGCCAGTAGGGTTTCCATTGTTTTCCTTTAAGGCCTCAAAAATCACTTTGTAGGAAGGTAACCATGTTGACCAATAACTTTCAAAATATGGTAGCCAAACCAGTTCAATCACTAGCCATTTACCTGGCTACCTGATTTGTCCCACCCTGTGCCAAGTTCTCCTGTATTTTTCTCCCTGGCAAAGAACATGTTTGTACTGGATGAATTAAATATTGAGCCACATTTCTTAATTGTTTCTGAAGTACTCTAGTCAGAATCTTAAAGTCAGAGTTTAACAGACATATCGGTCTCCAATTTGTGATGTGCCTTTTATCACCTGATTTATATAAAAAACATATTAATCCCTTAGAAAATGAAGACAGTACCCCTGCTTGTGTTAATAAATAAAAATTAATCAACCTCATCAGAGAGTAACTCAATATCTCTATGTATTCTTTATTAAATTTGTTGGGTATCCCATCTTTGCCTGGTGAAATCCCTGTTTTCAGTAAATGAATTACTCCAAAAAACTCTTGTTTTGTTATAGGATACACCAAATCATGTGTCTTGGCTCTAGACATACTGGGTTCTTATACTGAGATTTGAATGGTAGAAGACCATTTGGTCCATAAGAACCGTTTCCCACCTTAGTGGATCCATTTGACCTTGTTTTGCACTACTAATGTATCTATTTCTTTTTTAAATTCCAACAGAGATTCACTATTTACTATTCTACTTGGAAGGGTGTTCCATATTCTTCCCATTTTATTTAAGAATGTAAAGTATCTACTATTTCTTTTGACTGTTCTAACTTTTATTTGTATCATATGGCCTCTCAATCCTGTTGGTTTATTTTGTATAACTATACCCATCTCATCCAATAGTTCCTTATCTTTTATAATTTTGTACATAGTCATCTGGTCCCCCCTTATTCTTCTTTGTTCTAACATAAATAATCCTGTTTTTTTTTAATCTGTCATTATATCCACATTTTTCAAATGACCCTATCATTTTTGTATATCTTCTCTGTACTGCCTCCAGCATTTTGTTTTCCCCCCTGTGCGAAGGGGCTCCAAAGCAGTGATACGTAATCCATATGTGGCCTAATATATGCTTATACAATGGTTAAGAGACATCCTATGGATCTATTTACAAAACTCTTATTATTTTGTATCATATAGTTTGCTTTCTGTACAGTATATGTGCGTTGTTTTTTTAAATGTAATTTATTATCTATTATAATTCCACAGTCCTTTTCCTCTTGGGTACTTATTAATGTTTTTGCATTGAGTGTATATATTTGGGTTTTATTTATTTTTCCTAAGTGCATTACCATGCATTTATTGACACTAAACAGCATTATGTTTTGATTTTAAGTCCTCCTACATAATGCCTTGCTGCTCTGGTGTTGCAACCGGTCCCCCCAGTTTGATATCATCTGCAAACTTGATCACCTGATTGGATATATTGTGATGCAAGTCGCTAATGTATATAGAAAAAAGAGCCGGACCCAATACAGATCCCTGCTGGACCTCACAAAGCACTCCAATTGGATCTGAAAATTCCCCCATGATTCTAACTGTTTGTGTTCTGTTTTAAAGCCAGCTTTAATCCAAGAAATAATATGACTGTCTAAACCTATTTGTGAAATTTTTGACAGTAAGTTGGTATGTGGAACTTTGTCAAATGCTTTCTGGAAATCAAGGAATAAAACATCCATGGGAATATATACATTTTTTTTATTTATTTTAGTTTTTGGTAACCGGGTTAGGCCCACTAGGCACACGTGCCTGTTTCCAGGGGAGACCTGGATCACTCGGTGGTTAAGTGACATACTCAGACTCACACAGTATGCAAGTGGAGGTTGTGAGACTCAAACCCAGATCTGGTCTGCTGGATGTACCAAGCTCATTCACAGCTCGTTACTCTAAACTCTAAGCTATACTGCCAGCCCTTATATTGTTGTTTAAGTTTTTATTTATGTATTCATAGAAACACAAGTGGTTAGTAACACATGCCCTGTTTTTCCTAAACCCATTCTGTTTGCTGTCCACATAACTCAAGACCTACAAGTTATTTCTATTTTATTTTTGAGAATGCTTTCAGCGATTTTTCCCAGAATCGTAGTCAGGCTTACTGGTCTGTAATTAGATGTTTCTGCTCTCTTGCCCTTTTTGAATAGTGGCACCACTGTTGCCTGCCTCCAGTCCCCAGGGACGTTCCCATTTCAAAAGAGTAATTATAAATTATAGCCAAAGGTTCTGCGGTCAATGGTCAAACCTCCTTTAAATATCTGGGGTTCAATTTATCAGGGCCTGCAGACTTGTGGGATTTTAGCTGTTTTAAAAGTCCTTCTATTTCCAGTGGGGTTGTAGCTAGATTTAGATTCTAGTAGATATTTACATCAACATTTGTTATATTACCCTTTTTCTTCAAATGCTGTCCCAAAATACTTGTTACAGGTATTTGCCATATCTTTGGATCCCTTAACTTCCATGTCCTTGTCTATCAATGGACCCACCTGATTACTGGCCTTTCTTTGTTGATTTATATATGTGTAGAAACGTTTACCATTATCTTTTCTGTAGGCCATATTAACTTCGACCTTCCTCCTTTCTTTTCTTATTGTTTTTTTAGATTTTTTAGGACTTTTTTATAATTTATATATGCCTCCTCTGTACCTATTTCTTTCATTTTATTAAATGCCTTTTGCTTTTGTGTGCTTAGTTTTAACACTTTGTGCATCATGTCATTTTTTTTAACCCTTTTGTTACACATTTTTCTATTTGGTACATACTTATCCTCCAACTGTAGGAGTTTATTCTTTAATGCTTTCTACATTTGTTCTACACTTTTGCCCTCTAAATCTTTCCTCCAATCCCATTTTCTTAATTCCTGCTTGATTTGCACAAAATTTGCTTTATTATAGTTTTTAACAATTGTTTTCCCTTTTATACACATCTAGTGTTTTTTGATATTAAATTCATTGGTATTATGATCACTGTTACTAAGATGTTCCCGTACCTGTAATTTGTGTATTAAATCTTCTCTATTTGTTTTTATTAGTCTAATATTTTTTCTGCTTGGGTTGGCCTATGTATTAACTGTTTCAATCCTACCATATCCAACATTTCTATAAACTGCCCACCACTAGATTTTGTATATCTTTGATCAGACCAACTTATCTCTGGCTAATTAAAATCACCTGTGATTATGACATCTCCTTCAATTGCCATGTTCTCTAGTTCCTAGTTTATATAAGTATCTAGTTCTCTACTAATACTTGATGGCCTGTAATATACTCCAAACAGCAATTTTTTGCCCGAACATCCCTGAATGGTAGTCCACAGTGATTCCACTCCCTCATATTCTACTACCGTTATATGGTTTGTTATGTAATATGTCCCTAAGATACATAGACACCCCACCTCCCTTTTATCTTTTCTAGGTTTTGATTACAGCCTATAACCATCAATATTTATATTCAAGTTGACTTCTGGATCCCACCATGTTTCAGTTACCATGCAAATGTCTATATTTTCATTTATCATTTTGGCCTCCAATTCAGATTGTTTTTATAATATTTAGACTTCTGGCATTTAGTGCCCATATCTTCATACTTGTTACTCTGTTCTTACTTTTTTTTAAATTTTGTCAACTTGTCCCTTAACATTGTTCTTATTGTCCCCCTCCCCATCGTCTTTAGTTTAAATTTAAATCAACTATTCATTTCAAATCCAAACCTAGCCTCTGACACCCCTTTTTACTTACATGCAACCTGTCCTTATAGTAATATGAAGGTTCATTTATAAACTCCTCCCAGTGGGTGATACACCCAATGTTTTCCTGATACATCCATTGCCTTAACCAGTTATTTAGTTCCTTAATTTTTCCATTGTTAAACTTAGTTTCTCTTGGGAATGGCAACATTTCTGAGAAATAAACTTTGCAGTTTAGTGTATTTGCTTCTCTCCATGTATTTTTGAATTCATTTTTAATCTCTTCCTGTCTCTGTCTTTTAATGTTATTTACTCCTAGATTTAATATAACTGTTGCAGCTCCATCGCTTTCCTGTATGATGTCCTTTAACATTTCCTGAACCTCCTTTATCTTGGCACCTGAAAAATAGCTTATGGTGATACTCTCTTCCTTACTACTTGAGGTATATCTATCAGTGTACTTAATGATGAAGTCTCTTAGTACATACTGTACACTTTCTTTGTGTCCTGATCTAAGTTTGGTCTGTTGGTTGTCTCCTCATTTAGTGTTTGATTTTCCAGTGGCGTAGTATCCATATAATCTTCAACACTAATAATATGATTTTTACTTGCACCACCTCCACCATCACTTGTACTTAGAGTGTGATCATCCTTTATTGGTTGTGTATCATTTTGTTGTTCCACAATATTACCCATTTGCAGATCTCTACTACCCATACTACCTGTACCAACTTCCTCCCTTGTACTTGGAGTCTAGGCATCTAATAAGAGCTGTGTTTCATTATGTGTTTGTGTCATATCAATTTGCAACAAGTTTAAACTGCTTGGACATGGTATATTCAGGCTATTGTTTAGCAATCCTCTGTTCCTATTCATGTTGACTTGTTGATTAATAACTGCAATATCAGTCCTATGTTTATTACTATCTATACTGTCAGTATTGGTATCCAACAACAGTAAGGGCTCAAAGCTGTTTCTAGTTTCCATAACAAACCCCACTGCTCTTCTTCGTCCTTTTTTTGACTTCCTTTCCTGTGTTTCCCAATCACATTCTTGTTCCTTATCCCTTCTTCTCTTTCTTATTTCAGTTCCCTCATGTATTCCTTTGTCTGTATACCCTGCTGACTGTCTGTTGAATCATGCAGTATAGCTTTTTGTTGTAGTGTTACTAACTGCATTTCAGCTTCCAGGCCTTTACTTTGCAATTCTTTGATCAGGGTGCATTGCTCACATGTAAAGAGTAGCACCTCATTAACAACATCAGTGCTAGTTTCTTTTACAAATTATACACCTTAATCCCAGAAGTCCCCCTTCTAGTTTCACAACATTTATATCCATGCTTATAATACAGTAAGGCACTCACTTACAAGGTTATTGATCCCTTATATTTTCTCACAGATTTGCTCATTTGGTGCACTTACTTCTTTGATGTTTGGTAGCTGACTCCTGTTTCCTGTTGAACTCACTTAACATTCCTAACAAGTGCTGTGACGCATGTGTCTCTCTGCATCTTTGCACTCCACTGTGTGCTCAAGCTCACGGCGCTCACTCCTGTCTCTCGCTTTATGTGCCGTGACATGGAAGTGGCTAAGGGGTCTCTAACATGGGTTTAAGATGGATGTCTTTTAAGAAAATCTCTATTTCTGAAGTTTGTATTATCTGCTCTGTGTTGAAAAGCTTCAAATGTGTCTCCATCTCCCTCTGGATTTCTCTTGTATTGATAAGCAGTGTGCCTTCTGGCATAATCAGACTGGTTATTTGCAAATTATGATGCCTATCTTTGCATCCCTTGGCAGAGATCCACGAAGGAGTTTTTTGTGTACCAAAGGACATTGCTGCCTTTAATGATGTGATCTATTTTATTGGTATGTTTTCATGTTCCTCTTTGTACATGTAATTTGCTCAGATAGATCATTCTTACTTATACATGTAACAGAATAAAGTCTATGAAGCTGGAGCCAGATATTCAAAACTTTGACCCAGGGCTAAATTAGCACTGCCCAGCATGCTGAATTAGCCCAGAACAGATAACCCACCATATTCAAAAGGAATAGCCCCAGTGCTAAACCTGCTGAATATAACGTGCTAAGGAAACTGGGCAAACTGGGCTGGGAGTGCAGTTCTAAAATAGCTCAGAAAATAAGACAGCTCTGAATATAGCAACAGGAAAGTGCAAAATGCAATGGCAGCCCAATGGACACAGAGGTGGAGCAAGCTGGAGCTGCAGGTGGAGGACCATGTGTGTGATTGCAAAGAGGTGATTCACACCAACTGCAAAAAACCAAGCATGCCACACACTGCAGAACTGTGCTATTCTGATGTGAGGTTTGCCCAGGGCTAACCCGATTGCACAGTGCTAACACATTAGCCCGGTGTAAACAGGTTAGCCTGGGGCAAAAGTTTGTTATATTTAAAGTTTGTATGCAAATGAGCCTAGTTAGGTAATCCATGGGCAAACAGTCACATTTGTATCTCATTATGAGGTGCTTAGCATACATGTCCCTGTAGTCTGCCTGGTGCTACTGCATGGAGCACACAGCTCCACCTTTTTGTTGGACTGGAAGTACAGGATGGAAGCTGCATGATATTGGTGTAGACAGGCACAAGCAGTGCATACAACCCACCCATGCATCACTACAATCAGTATCTATCTATCTATCTATCTATCTATCTATCTATCTATCTATCTATCTATCTATATCTATGTACTGCCTGAGTCCATATGTGCCCTGGAAGACAGCCTCCCCAGGTCCCCAACACCAACATAGGCACCCCACAGCAGTTGTGGGTGCAATAACAATGGGGTGATTCAAGAATGCATGGGATAGGCATATGGTAATCCTGGTGGGGGGGATGTAGGCTGTAGGCTAACTAGGATCTGCAGCACATCCATAATGTAGGGAACTGGGTAGATTGGGTGGGCCAAGCAGTCATTTTCTGCTGTTAAGGTCTCCGTTTCTATGTATGTGTGTTACAGTCCCTGGCAGTCTAGTGCCCCCCCCCAACATGATCCCTGACTCCCATTCTGTGATAAATATCTGTAAATCCCTAGTGGTCCCCCCAGCATGATCACCAACCCCAAATCACTTAATTCCCTGGTAGTCGAGTGGCCCCCCACCCAGCAGTGACAACCCCCACTCCCACCAAAATCATCCCCAGAATGGAGCCGGTGACTGGCTTAGCCCTCCTTTCACCACCACGACTGGCTGCTGCATGAGGTATGAATGAGCAGTGCTGTAATGAATAAGCACATTCTTGTATGAGGACACACTAATTTATTACAGTACCACTCATTGATTACTCAGTTGGCGGCCAGCCATGGTGGTGAGAGGAGGGCAGAGCTAGTCAACAGCTCCATTCAGAGGATGATTTGTGGGGGAGCGTGGGTCATCACTGCTGGGGGGGCCACTAGACTGCCAGGGAATTAAGTGATTTGGGGTCAAGGATCGTGTTGGGGGTGGGGGACCACTAGGAATTTACATATATTTATCATAGAATGGGAGTTGGAGATCGTGCAGGAGGGGGACCACTAGACTACCAGGGATTTACATACATATATAACAGACCGGGGGTCAGGAATCATGCTGGTGGGTGGGGGGATGACTAGACTACCAGGAAGTGATATAGCTATATTTTAAAGTGTAACAAAGTAGCACTTTGAGTGCTAGAACTCTTCCACTGCCCCACTACTGCATGCTTTTGTATGGGATGTTTAGCGCCATGCTACAGGTGGCACAAAAACCTGTAGTGTAGCACTAAACTTTTGAATGTGCTGCTATGCCAGCATTCATGGCCACTCCCCTAACTCCCACCCCTGCATACATTAACTTTTAGCGTTAGCGCTATCACACAGCCTTGGCGCTATTAGGGCTTTTGAATATTGCAGCCTGGCACAAATATGGTGCTATTCCAGTGCAAGCTTTGAATATCTGGCCCCTGATCTCTTAATTTTAGATATTTATATGTATTAGTTTGTAACTTTTGTTTCCCATACCTTGACATCCATGCTTTGATTTCCTGTTTTGTGTATTCCCATCAAAAACCAATATTTGTATATAAGGGCAATACTGAAACCCTTGCTGTGAGTATATTAAGTATATTTATATCCACCTCTGGTTCTTTAATTACAGTTATATTCATTTTTCATCTACTATGTGCTTGTATATGATATATGTTAAAACCAAAAACTGATTTTACCATTAAATGATCTGAAAATTCCATTGGCAATACCTCTGTATGATGAATTACCAAATGCTTGAATTCAAATATATAATCTATTTTGGTTGTAAGTAAATTTCAAAGATATGTAAATTTTATTGCTGGTTTTGCTGTTGTAACAGTCAGTGAACTCTACTAATTTAATGAATTTCTTAAATGCATGAGAGTCACAATAATGTTTTCCCTTTAGCCTGCCACTCCCTTGTGTCAAGTGTGGCATTAAAGTCCCCTCCTAGATAAACATTTTTCATTGTTACCAAAAATGGTTGGATTTGGGTAAACATAGATACATGCTCAGCATTCTGTTGGGGACCATATACTGTAATGAACCTACTAGGCTTTGTTTTCCATAGGCCATCTACAATCAGCACCCTCCCTGGTATTAAATCAATTAATTTCTGAAATGTAAAGAAAGGCCCTAAAAATGATAGACCCACCCCCATCAGCTTTGTCTGCCCAAAACAACCAATAAGATCGATCCCACACCCAGTTATTCCTAACTGTATACATTAGGTGACTTGAGTCCATCCACGTCTCCTGTAAAAAAATGACATCCAACTTAAGTTCATGCAATAAGGAAAACAATGCTGTCCTTTTCTGCACATTTTTTATGCTGCAGGAATTTAGAGTGGCAGTATTCAAGGTATCCATATCAATGAAACATTAAATCATTTTCTTTTCTTTTTTTTTTCTCCCTTGATGGGGTTACCCCTTAGAAAATTCTTCAGTTTCTGCATTCCTGATGTAGAAGTGGGATCAAATACCACGTCCTCAGTATCTGTTTCCCCTTCCTCTGCTGAGTAAGAACCTCAAATTGATTTTCTGTTTCTGTATCACTTTGCAAATGTGTGGCTTTAAGAATCCTGGCACTCCTCATTTTTGTGGTTGATGCCGACCAGGTTTGGGGGGTGGGCATTACCATGGTAGACTGACCATACCACTGGCATGGTTCCACTGGTTCCCTGCCTAGCTTCTTGAGCTGATTTCACATCCCACTCTATCTCGGGAGTAGGGACCATGATAGCTGGTGGTATTTTTGTATCTTCAGGCTCATTTTGGGCCTCTGTTTCCCTCTGTGTCTGAACCTCAGCTCCAGTGTCGTTCTGCGGCTCTCACTCTGGTTCTTTCTGTTGTACCTTTTTTTATAATATCATCCAGATTAATATTATGGCACTTGTTATGTGTTGCTCATGGGCAGTCTCTGAAAATGTGGCCACTTTCCTCACATACATTACATTTTGAATGGTTTGCACACTGTAAGCTAATGTGGTCAAAATCTCCACGTATGCCACATCTTAGTCTGTCACATACATTGGATAAATGTGTTTTTGCACCACATTTATAGCATGCTTTGGGCTGTCCAGAATAAAAACATACCCCTCTGTCTCTGCCTAAAAAAGAACTGTTAGGGATGTGCAATATCCCTTCTGGACTCTGGCTCAGCTTGACTCTGAACTGCCATCCCCCTGTCCATATATATTCAGAGTTTATGATTGCTTCAGGGGCACTCAACACCTCACATTTTTGCTGCAACCAATGAATGATGTCTGCTACATGAACGCTTTTGTTATGGAGCATCACCTTAACCATTTTAATAAGAGGCTTTCTTAAGGAGATCGCAATAAATAGGGTCCAAAGAGGAGAGTATTTGACCTGATTTTAAATTGTCCAAAAAATGTTCTAAGCTATGTGGATGTCTGAAAGCTGATGTCAAAAATATCCCCTCCGGAAATATGAATCAGCTCATATATTTCCGAAACCATGAACCACATATTTTCTTTTAACAATTTGTTTCCCTTGAATAGTCTATGTGGCCTTAACTCTAAGCCCCCTTTATACCTAAGATGCATTGCATTCCATCTAGGTAACGGTTCTGTCCTGTTAAACAGTTCTGAGAATTTTGGTTGTTGAGGAGATGTTTGTAGCTGGGGGGGGGGGGCTACTTCGGCACTTGCTGTTACTTGCTGAGAGCTTGATGCCTCGATTAATACTTCCTCTGTCTCCTGCAATACTTCTGGGCCTCCCGTAACAGTTACTATTTCTGTATCCCCATTTTCAATAATATCCATATCCTCTGGTGCCCCTAGTATTTCTTGTGTCTCTGTCCCACTAACATTCCCCATGCTTAGTGACTCTTTCTCATGCAGTCCCACACTCTGCTGTCCAGATCCAGCTTCTTTACCCTCTATATTCAGTTTTTTGTTTGTAACTTTGGTCCCTGGTGAGTCTAAATTTGTTCCTGCTATCCTTTCTTTGTGTATGTTGTCACCATGCGGCGAGCTTGGACACCCTGTAGCCTCAATGATTATTCTCCCTGCTACTGCTGCTATATGCGGTTTCTTTTTCTCCCTTTTTAACATTTCTGCATTGTCTATGGGCTTTCTGTGAGGTACCTCTCCCTCTGTGTGATCCTGAGCAAGTCACTTAACCTCCTTGTGCACTCGGGTCGAATCTGGAATCAAGCTCCGGCTTAGTGTGCTACTCCTGGTTAAACAATGTTCCCTTTTCCTTTCCATGCTGTATCAACACTGTTCTGTGGTTCACTTGTGCCGTCTATTCTTTTGGCGATCCGAATCTATGTTGCTTACTCTGCTGTATCTCCCAATCTGAGTCAGGGATCCATACTCCCGAAGAATCCTGCATCCACCCTGCATCTTGCAGGGCTCTCTTTCATCCAGTTTTCACTTTCTTGAGTTGGATTTTGAGTTTTTACATTAAATGATGCTTTAAGTTGTTCAGCCACCATAAGTGGCTCCCTTTGAAGTTCCAATGAGATCCCTTGTTGCACCTACTGAGCAGGCGCATCTTCCTTTGATGTGGAAATACTGCTTTGAGAATATGAAACATCCTGAACAGTGGAAGGGCCAGCCTGTGAGTTTGCCTCTAAAATGATGTTTTTTCTTGAATCTTGTGGTGAAATGCTATGCATGCATTTTCTCAGTCCTGCTTTTCTCTTTGTGCAATTCTTTTCTTTTTTTTTTTTTAATTTTAACTCTTTATTCATTTTAACACGAAAGTACAACATCATGCAACATTGTACACATAATAAGGTAGAACAACACAATGTTCATAAGAGGGCAGAAAAGTACACATAAGTGGATAAATACAAGAAAACCCCCCTACCACCCCTACCCCAACCCCCATACGCTGCACTATACTACAAACCTTATATCCATAATTAACTACTACTCAGCTATGTACCTGGCAATTTCCATAACGACATAATAGCCTCAAGACTCCCCCAACGTGCAGTAAAAGCTTTGCCACTATCCCGCATAGCTGCTATATGTCTTTCCAACTGCAAAGCTAAAACACATTCCCTGTACCATTCCATTATTGGGGGCACATTCTCACCCATCCAGTGTTTCGCTAAAATTAACTTGGCAGTTGCAGTTACTAAGACCATATGTGCCTTCCTATTACCTGGAGTGCCATTCGGGAAAAGGTTTATTAGGCACACTTCCGGGGTTAAAAGTTCCCTCAAGCCGAGGATAGAGTCTAGGGAATCATTAATATTCTGCCAAAAGACTTTAATACGTGAACATTGCCATAACATGTGATAAAGGGACCCCACTTCTGTCTTACATCTTTACACATTGGCACTTGCATCCAAATGGCTATGCAACTTAGAGCGAGCGTCAAGTATAAGTCATGCAAGATATTGTAGTTAACTGCTCTAAGCCTATCCTGCTTAACAAACTTGCATAGGGTAGTCCAAATATTTCTCCACATGTTGACATCCTCAGAGATGCCTAATGCGTTTACCCAGTAGAAACAGACGCCTGAATATAATTTGCGATCCCAACCCAACAACGCTTTATATAAACTGGACACCTTATGCGACTGCGAAGCGACCTGAAGTAGCTCAATAGGGTCCTTTTCCCCTATATCTATTATTGGAGAACGCTGGTGAAACGCAGATGTGTAATTCTTTTCATCTTCTGCCAACATGTTTAAAAGTAATGTCATTCTTTCTTCTGTTTCCTTATCAAGTTTTGCTGCTGCTATAGCAATCTCCATATCTGTTGTCATCCTGAAAAATTCCTCCTCTTCCTTCTCATCTGATGGTTTATTTCTGCATTGTCCATCTGGTTCTTTGTCCTAATACTCATCCATGGATTCCACTGATTTAAATTCAGTCTCTTCATCCTCCTTGCCTTTTTTGGCTGGGCTGGAGGACAAGGCCCCAGCCAGCGGCTGCTCCTCTTCAGTCTCTGCAGCCTCTGACTCCTCCATCTCAGAAGTAGCCAACAGCACCCCCTTCCAAGAGCAGGAGAATTTCTCCGGTGTCCACGTCAAGTTCCCCCCATTCACTAAAATACCATCAATAGCTTAATCTGGTTCTGTAAGTCAATTTACATCTGTACATATATTCCCCTTCCCTTGCCCCCGGGTCACACCTGGAAATGAGCTGTGGCTTAGTGTGCCTCTCCCAGTCACAAACTTTCAAATAAAATAAATAAATAAAATAGACACTTTACAGACATGGCAGATTCTGCAGTGGTGTGGTCACTGGGCAGGTATGTTGTTTCTATATATAGATATTTTGAATGTAACTCTCATTTCTCCCTTCTGTATCCCTCCTTTAAACAGTATTGATAGACCCCTGAAATTTCCCCAGGATTACTATATTTTGGCCACAGTATAATAGAGTGCTTGAGTGATGGGAAAGAGGGGGCCATATGGCATGAGAAGGAAGGGAAACAATTCAACTAGAGGTTGAGTAAGAGTAAGCCCTGCTTGCTGTTCATTTTCCACCCCACTCTAGATTATGGAGTGGTGTGACTTTGTATCAATATTTCCGCCTTGAGCTAATAAGTTTTGCCACTTGCTGCATAGTGGGGGAGACGGCTAAGGAAAAGTCTGCTGCAGTGCTGGTTTCATCCTGAAAGCTTGGTTCTCATACCAGAGGTCGATCCAGCCCCTGATAAGTGGCCCATGGAAGGGTGCTCTCTCGGCTGTCCTCGGCTTCCCTAGCCACTGTTTTGATTCATACAGCATGCCAGAAAGAACTTACTTCCCACAAGTATACCTTTTGTCTTATGGCCCTTGCTTATACTATTTTCACTATCACTATCTGGCTTTGGGTTTGTTCAAATAATTACACTTAACGCCATTCATGCCCAGTGATCTGCTGTGTAGTGAATCAGGATATATTCTTTTATGTGGAAACAGAGCCATACATTGTAAGTTTCAACATGGGACTCTATTTCATCTCTCCAAAAAATGTTTTTTAAAGACTCTGTTTATAGGAACTTCTACTGACTCATCTAAAGGGAGACTTTGCGGATGTTGTAGTCCAGGACCTGCACAGGCCCAGTTTCCATGAGATCAGCTTACTTCCTGCTTATTTTCTTGGAACTGACATTTGGAACTTACTGTAGGGGTTTGTTTATCACTGTTAAACTTGGACATGGACCTGGAAGTCTCAGACCGGTTTTCTGTACAACTTTGATCTCTACAGTCAGTCTGTTTCATAAAGCATCCAGCTGTTGCTCTGTATTATAATAATAATTTTATGCTATCTCGGGTGATCTGATAGCGGGGGCCAGTGCTCCTACTAATGTACGAGAGGTACTCGTTTAGTTTACACACCTCCTGTATTCACACTTCAGATAGTGGTGCAGTAGGAGACATCGAAGCTGCAAGTTACTCTGGACTATGCCTCACATAGTAATCATGAGAATATTACTTGTAGGCCTACATGACATCATAAACTTCTGCCCCTTATGTTGGCAGGTACATCAGGTAGGATGGTCCAGCGGTGGGGTTATTTGTCTTGCCATGTTATATTTTTTTTTGTACTGTTGTACTGGTTTCTCATACTGTTCTGGCTTCTGCTTTTTTTTGCTGCTACTGACTCATTTGATCATGTCAGACATACAGAATACAGAGGTACACATTCCCACTTGGGGGGTCCTCCCATTTGTGCTACCATATTAACTGCTGATGCTAGATTTGTACCAAAGCTTTATTTGTTACGGCAGGGAGCATCAGCTTGTGATTCTGTGAATGGAAGGGCTAGCTATCTTTGTAAATTAATACTACCATATACTCACATAATATGAGTGGGCTAAATAATCCTGTTAAAAGAGCTAACGTTTTGGAAGTAATCAAATGGCAAAAGGCAGCCTTTGTCCTTTCACAGGAGACACATGTGTCCCAAGAGGAACATGATAAATACTAACCTACTAACATACTAAGATGCCAGCAGAGTAGGCCCAATGGTCTATCGAGTCTGTTCGAGAGTCAGCACACGGTCATGGCATTGTTGCTGTCCATCCCTCCTCCCTCATAAGTCCCCCCACCCCATCCCCCATCAGGGGTGCATCTCCATGCCTGGCATTACTCATTGTCACCTTCCCCTACACCTGTCCAAACCCCTCTTGAAACCTTCCACAGTATTTACAGCCACCAGTTCCATAGGCAGTGCATTCCAAGGTTCCACCACCCTCTCTGTGAAGTAGTGTCTTCTAGTCTCTGCGCTGAGCCTCCTGCCAATCAACCTCATGGAGTGCCCCCTGGTAGCCCCCACCTCTTTCAGCTGGAACACCCTTCTAGGTTTACCCTATTTACCCCCTTTAGGTATTTAAAGATCTTGACCATATCCCCTCTGTCCCTCCTCTCATTCAGGGAGTACAAGTTGAGCTCTTACAGTCTCTCCTCATAGAACCATTCCCCCAGACATTGTATCATCCTGGTCACCCTCTTCTGGACCCTCTCAAGGAGTGCAATGTCTTTTTTAAGTGTGGCTGCCAAAACTGCACACAGTATTCAAGGTGCTGTCTAACCAGGCAGTTATACAGAGGGAGTAATACCTCCTGCCTTCTTGAGATTATCCCCTTGCGATGCACCCCAGCATTCTATTTGCTTTGGCTGCAGCCTTCCTACACTGTTCAGAGTTATTCATTTTGGCATCTACAACCCCCCCCAAGATCCTTTTCCCTTCCTGAAACCTTCAGTTTCTCCTCTCCGAGAAAGTACTCTTGATCTGTGTTCCTAAGCCTCAAGTGGAGAACCCTGCATTTCTTAGCATTAAAACTTAGTCTCCAGGTGCGAGATCACCTCTCCAGAGTTTCCAGGTTCTCTTGCAGGGCTCTCCTACCCTCCTTCTCATCCACAACTGCCCAAGCTTTGAGTCATCAGCAAAGAGGCTCATCTCACTCCTTATACCCGTTCTGATGTCTGAGATGTAAGTGTTAAACAGGAGTGGACCCAGCACCGACCCTTGTGGTACCCCACTGATGACCCTCCTAGGAGATGAAACCTTGCCCCAGACCACCACGTTCTGAAACTGCCCAGTTAGCCAGTATCCTATCCACCTAACCATTCATTTCCCCCACCACCATTTCCCCCGGCTTGCTCAGCAGCCCAGGATGTGACACCGAATCAAATGCCTTGCTGAAGTCCAGAAAGAGGACATCCACCAGTCTGCCCTGATCCAATGTCTTTGTCACCTAATCACAGAACTCCACAAGGTTTGTCAGACACGATCTGCCCTGAACAAAGCAATGTTGGTGATCATCCAAGTGGCCACGTTCCTGCAGAAACACCTCCAACCTCTTCTTCAATATGGCCTCCATCATTTTGCCAACCACTGACGTCAGGCTGACAGGCCTGTAGTTACCTGGCTCCTCATATGAGCTGCCTTTGTGGATTGGCATGAAGTGAGCCATCCTCCAGTCCTGAAGCATGCACCCCGTCTGAAAGTAGGAGTTAAAAAGGTCTGCCAGAGGTGCTGCAAGGACATCCGCCATCTCCCTTAGCACCCTGGGATGAAGGCCATCCTGTCCCGGTGCCTTATCTGTTTTCAGGGACTTAAGAGCCTCCCTCACCCTATCAACAGGAATTTTAACATCTGTGACTCCCCTTTTTCTGCTCCAACTCACATCCCCCCGTAAGTTGCTGCCCTTCCATTGTCTCTAGTGAAGACTGAGGCAAAGAAATCGTTAAGTACCTCTGCCTGCTCCCCAGCCTCCTCAGCCCACCCACTCCCTGACTGCAGTCTGCTAATCTGCCCCTTCACTTTCTTTCTTTCCCTGATATATCTAAAGAACCCCTTTTTACCTCTTCTGATCCCCTGTGCCAACCTCTGTTCCATCCTTGCCTTGGCAACTCTCACCACCCTGGTTACCTTTTTGGGTATCATATCATACTTCCCCCTGTCCATAACCCCATGAGATCACTTGTACTGTATCATCTATAAGCAGCCCTCTTCTCCCTCACTGCTTCCTGGACCTCCCAGGTCCACCAGCAAGGCTTTCTGGCTCTACCAAACTTTTGTCCGACCCTCATGCAGGCCTTGGTAGTTCCAGGATTCCTCTTTCTTTTTTTTGCATTATTTCTTTATCCCCCATGTGCTCTGGGACCCGCCACTCCTTTGGGCCACCATGGTCTCTGACAACCCCTACTACTCACACGAGCCTCCTTACCTCATATTGCAGCCTTCCTCGTGGTAACCCAGCATAACCCTTCACCTGGTGGGTCCCTCTCCTCCGAGGGGAAGGCACCAGGGTGGGCATTCAGTTCAGCACACTCTGCTATTTGGTCCCAGGATGCTGCTGAGGCCAACATTTCTACATCAGGAGTTCTGGAGGTGTCGGCAGACCTGCAGCCATCATCTGGCCAATCCTGGAGTGGTTTCTGCTTTTTTCTGGTGCTTCCACTATTGCAACCCTCATGCAGTGCTCCTGGTCTCCACTGGGGGCCGCTGCAGAGTGATGCAGCCCTGCTACCCACCCCAGGAGAGGAGAGCAGTTCTATGGATGTTCAATCCTCTCCTTCCCTGACAACCCCCAGTGACCTGAGTCTAATCCCAAACCTGGGTTGCCGGCATGGTGGGAGGTAAGGTGCCAGCACCTCAGCCCTCTATGCCACTGGGCCAGCCAGGATTCCTTTTTAAATAATTTCTCACTTGTGTTCCTTGTCCATGTCCTGTCTGAGCCCCTCCAAATGCCCCATGAGGATCCTTTCCTTACCCTTGAAGTCTGCACACCTAAAGTCAACTGCCACTGTTTTTGTGCAATTTACTCCTCCCTCCAGTACTATGGAAAACCAGACCATGGCATGATCACTCCCTGCCAATGGGGGCCCCACACTAGGTTTCTGATCAGATTGCAATTCAACAGGACCACATCCAGGATATGACCATCCCTCGTTGGGTCAGCCACCAATTGGGAAAAGAATGCATCCTGGAAGACATCCAGCAGGCACTGCTCCCTGGTTGATGAGGATGCCATAGTTTCCCAATCCACCCCCAGCATGTTAAGATCACCTAGCACCACTGTTTCACCCTCCTCCAATCACAGTGGTCCCTGAGATTCATCACCAGGCCTTAATCTACATCATCCACCTGCATGGGTGGCCTATAAACCACCCCTAAATTCACCCTCTTACCCTCAGAATCCTGCAGGATAACTCATTGTGCCTCTATGTTTCCCTCCACCCTCTGCCCTGCATATATTGATGCCATTTCTAACAATGATTAATACCCCCCCATCCACTGCCCTTTCCTTCCTGAACACAAAGTACCTGTCCAGGTTTAAGTTCAAGTCATGCCAAGGCATGGCCCAAGTTTCAGTGACTGCCATCACATCCCCCTTCCCCTCTGTTAGTATCGCATGAAGCTCAGACATCTTGTTCCCCACACTCCAGGCGCTCATCAGGACCACCCTCCAATCCTGCCCCTTTTCTTCTCCCATCCCCAAAACTTGAAAACTCACAGTTAACTGCCTGCTCCTTCTCCCTTGTGCACAGTCGAGTACCCCTATTTGGCACCCCTACCACCTCAGGGGGATCTGGCTAAGGCCTCTCTTGTCTCGCCTAAATATGTAAATTAACCTTATTTGGATATGCTACTGTCATGGCTGCCTCTTTCCAATTTGGCAGGAGGAGGGGTACTGCAGTACTGATCCCCAGACAAACCCAACTCCCACTGACAGTTTCACAGACTGACTCTCAGGGTTGCCTAGCAATGCTTAAAGGGTTCTGCTGTATATGGGTCTTGATCTTACTCTATGGTCAATTTATACATCCTGCCAGGATTACCATCCAACTTTATCAGACAGTTGTACAGGAAAATCACAGCATTACAGTCTGGAGCACTGATGATTGGGGGTGATTTTAACATGATCTTGGATAGAGTGGTCACCGCCAATCCATGACCCTCACAATTCACACCTGCACACAGAACCACTCGCTCATACCTCAGGGAGATGGGATGAACAGACATCTGGTATAATCTCCACCAGATTTCCAGGTTTTATGCTCACTATTCAGCATCCCATGATACATGCAAAGACTGGTGCCTGATGTCTCAGGAGCATGCTTATATGGTAGAAAAATATGTAACACTTGCCCTCACCTGACTGGAATTGGCCTTAAGTAATAATAAAGGCCTGTCATTGTAGAGATTTAATAATTCTCTTCTAAATACCCCTGAGTTTAAAGCCAAGATGATGGACAGAATAGATCAAATACTCCAAGAAAACAATATTGAAGGGGTGTCTGTCTCTATACCATGGGACACTTTCAAGGTATTATTAAATATGCATCCCACTTACTGAAATCTAGACAAGCTCAACTGCGGGAGTTACAACAGAAGCCGAAAGGTCTTCAGAAGCTTCATATGCAAGGAGACGGATTGGTTGTAGCTGACCTTATACAGATTAAACATAAAATCCAAGAGATTCTCAATCTAAAAAGAGAAATGGCCCTTATATTCCTACAACATAAGTACTATGAATGGCGTGCCAGAGTCACTAAAGTCCTGTCTTACAGGCTCAAACAGAAAATAGCGCAATCTGCAGTTCCTTAGATCAGGCACTCCTCCACACAATCATTGGTTACTGATCCTGACTCCAACCTGCAGGCATTTCAAGCCTATTATGCCAGTTTGTATCAAGCAGACAGCAATCCCTCTCCTGAAACAATATTTACAGCCTTTACATCTCCCTACTTTTCCAATCTCCCAGCAGCAAACTTTAATTCACCCTATTACAGCAGAGAAACTGAAAGTAGCTATCACAGAACTTAAAAATAATAAGATCCCGGAGCCTGAGGACTATAGGGCAGAATTATACAATTCCTTTCAAGACACCCTCGGCACAATGCTGCCCTGTGCCTGTGAGGGAGTCCTACAAGAAGGTCTTGTTCCACCAATATGGTAACAGGTGACTATTTCTGCCATCCCAAAGCCTAGGAAAGATAGAACCCTCTGTGTTTCATACAGAACCATTTTGGTCCCTAACATAGACTACAAGTTATTTACTACCATTATGGCTAAATGCCTTGAAGACTTGCTCCCTATCTTAATCAGCAAATATCAGACTGGTTTTGTGACTCCAAACCATCTGTCAAAGAGTAATGCAGGTGTCCTAAGGTGAGTTCAAGGAGGACAGAAACCTCCCGTGGAGCAGAAGGGCAAAAGGTCGCTTGATCTTGATTTTCAGTATGAATACAGACCTTGAAAGCGGGGCCTCATGATCCTTCTGGCTTTTTGGGTTTTAAGCCAAACAGGTATTTCTGCTCAGTCTTTACTGAGGAAGAGGAGGGTAATGGGTCTGAAGGGAGTACAAGGGGTGAGAATGGTGCAGAAATGGACACAAGTCTCTTTACATGAGAAAGGGTCCTGAAGGAACTGGAAGTAATAAGAGTTGATAAAGCTATGGGGCCAGATGGGGTGCACCCCAGGGTCCTTAAAGAACTAAGAGAGGTGGTGGCAGAGCCTCTGGCTATCCTGTTTAGCCGATCACTGAAAACAGGGGAGGTATGCAAAGACTGGAGGACAGCAGATGTAGTCCCCTTATACAAAAGTGGGAACAAAGAGGAAGCAGGGAACTACAGACCAGTCAGCCTCACCTCGTAGTGGGAAAGATCATGGAAGCACTACTGAAGGAGAGATTGGTGGAACATCTGGTTGTCAATGGACTGCAGGATCCAAGACAGCATGGTTTCACCAGGGGGAGGTCATGTCAGACCAACCTCATTGAATTTTTTTACTGGGTGACTAGGGAGGTGGATTAGGAGAGGGCAGTGGACATGGCCTATCTGGACTTCAGCAAGGCCTTTGACACTGTGCCACATAGAAGACTATTACACAATCTAGAGAACATGGGTATGGGCAGGACAGTAGTGTGGTGGGTAGGTAACTGGCTGGGCGGCAGGACACAGAGGGTGGTGGTAAATGGCTCTCACTCCACAGAAGTAAGAGTGACCAGTGGGGTACCACAGGGATCAGTGCTGGGACTGGTCCTATTCAACATCTTCATCAGTGACATTGTGCAGGACCTAGAAGGCAGAATTTCACTGTTCGCTGATGACACAAAGCTCTGTAACAAAGTAGACACATCAGAGGGTGTAGACAGAATGAGAAGGGACCTGCAGAAACTTGAAGAATGGTCAGGGGTTTGGCAGTTGAAATTCAATGAAAAGAAGTGCAAGATAATGCATATGGGGCACAAAAACCATGGCACAACATATCAGTTAGGGGGTGAGAATATTGCAAGCAATAAGCAGGAAAGGGATCTTGGATTTATCATCTCTGATGATCTCAAGGTAGGGAGACAGTGTGACAAGGCAGCAGGTAAAGCAAATAGGATGCTGGGATGCATAGGCAGGGGCATCACCAGCAGGAAAAGGGAGGTCATGATTCCACTATACAAGACACTAGTGAGGCCCCACCTGGAGTACAGTGTACAGTTCTGGAGACCTTACCTATGTAAGGACATAGACAGGGTAGAGAAGGTTCAGAGGAGGGCAACAAAGATGTATATGGATTGCATCACAAGTCCTATGAAGACAGGTTGAAGGAACTGAATATGTACTCCCTGGAGGAGAGGAGGGAGAGAGGGGACATGATAGAGTCATACAATTATTTTACAGGGAGGAACTGGGTGCAAGAATACACTATTTTTAAGTGAAAAAGATGTTCCAGGACTAGAGGGCATGGGATGAAGTTGGAGGGAGGGTGATTCAGAGGAAATGTGAGGAAGGATTTCTTCACAGAACAGGTGGTGGACAAGTGGAACACCCTACCTGAGGAAGTGGTGAGGGCTGAAACAATCATGGGATGTAAGAATGCATGGGCTAGACATGAAGGAATTCTGGAGGTCAGGGGTAAGGAGCAGCAGAGTTCTAGGAAAACATAAACTGAAGTTACAAACTCAAATGGCAGACTGGGTGGGCCATTGGCCCTAATCTGCTGACACTGTTTATGTATCTATGTATCCAGACTTTAATATTTGACACAGATGTTACCTGTAACTCCCCCACATAATTATTTCCAAAAATGGAACAAATTGCTCACCAGATTTAAATGGCAAGGAAAAAACCCAGGATTAGATTCTCAGCATTGCAACTTCCAAAATTATAGGGAGGACTAACTCTTACTAACCTATCTTTATACATTGCAGCCTCTCAGATGCACACTGTGTTTACTAGTTAACTGATAGTTATGGTGCACACTGGAAAAGCATAGAAATGATAGAAGACCTCTTGGATACCTTTAAAAGTTTTGCTAACATAATTCGTTGGAACTATATCTCCAACATACAGATAACCCATATATTACAAATACACTATTTGGTTCAAAACCTTATGTCTGAAGCCTATACTGAAACCTGTACACTATTTAGATTGTGTGTCCTTTCTTTGGCAAGTACTGCAGATTTCTTATCAGCTAAAACTGATAATAGTTTCACAAGGTGGGCACAGCTGGGTTTCAAATACTGGTTTCAGTTGGTACAAGACAATGTAATAAAGCCATTTGATTATATGGTAAAAGCATCTGGAATACCCTGTATCCACTTTTTTTTGATATTTACAGGCCAAAGATTACATGTGCTCCTTACTCTAGTACAAGACATTACAGCAGAGGATCCCAATCTTTATTCAAATGGTGGAAAAGACCCTGAAAGGGGCTGGTTTTAACAGACATCTTATTTCTTGTCTATGCCAAGCTTTATTGTTTTTGCAGGGTCCCTCCACCGTACATATACAAATAGACCAGTAAAGGGATCTTAATGCAATAATAACAGGTAAACAATGGGAGGCTCATCTTAAGAATGTTCACAGTGTCACATCCTTCCACATATAGAAGGAGTATTCATGGAAAACTGTAGTGAGATTCTTTATAACCCCTGATAAAGAAGTGAAATGTCTTCCCTCATGTGTAAGTACAATATTGGAAGCAGTGTGAGATTCATTTTGCAACACGTGGGCATATACTGTGGTCCTCTCCACAACTAGCACCCTTTTCTGAACTTTTCAACAAGCTCTGCAGGAGATTCGGAATGAGGAGTTGAAACTCATGGTAGAATTATTTCTCTTCCTGGATCTTCCAGACTGTTCCACTCCTCTGATACCAGGAAACTCTTGCATATAGCCATAATAACGGCCAAAAATGTTATTACTAAACTCTGGCATGCCAGTAGTGTTGAGCGAAATGTGAAAATTTCACTCTGTGAAATATATTGTGTAATTTCTCAATTTTGTGAAATCTTTTTCCCTGGCAAAATTTGATTTCACTTGGGTTTTTGATTTTGTATAATTGCAGACTTTTGCGTTATGTGGTTTCTGAGAACAATTTTGCCGATCCATGTTTAAATTTTGCCTAGTGGTGAAAATTTCACCGGTGTAACTTTTGATTTCACTGGCAAAATTATGCTCCAAAGGCAAAATTTGCAATGCATTGTGGGTATACAGGTAAAAACTCATGTGCAGGCTGTTTCCAGCACAGTCTATTGCCTGTTAAGTTGGAGAGCAGTCTGTTCTGGTGCATCACAGCCAAGAAACCCTTTTAAAATCTATGTAAAATTAGTTTTTGAGCGCTAATTGCTTCCAAATATACAGTTTGTTCCTAGGAAGAATTCTCTTGGTGTACAGGTCCTATGACTAATGGAAATAATGTATTTTTTGTTTGTGAGAACTGTCTCTGTGACTATTTTTGAATGCACAACAATGTTTTGGTGATATGAGAGGTGGTTGTATTGCTAGAAAGATCCCTGCAGTCCCAAAAGATACAGTGATGCCAAGTGTTAGGTTCACTCATGTTTCCTCATGTCAATCAATATCTTGAGTGAAGAACCACCAAGAATAGCCAAGGCCATCACTTAACTGTCTGTCTTCTTTCAATTTACCAGCTGACTACCAGAGCTTACAGGGTAAAGGGCTTTTGGAGCATACACATGAATAGCACTGGTTCTGCGCAATGCCACCTTCTGACTCTTTAACAATCGTGTAGACTACTATGTATATTTATCGCATATAGAAGCAGTGACACCAAGCATTATAACTACTGTAGCTAAGACTCAGGACATTGTTACAGTAGTGTCTGGATATCTTTAGTCATGATAGATCCTGATACTTTACAGACTCAAGGAAAAATGAAAATTGTAGGAAAGGGCTTGACATGTGATTTGATGTAGCTAAAATGATCCTCTAATTGTTAGTAAGGTTCTGAGATTTGATATAGCTAATGAGATTCTATCATTCTCAGTAAGCTTCCCAACAATTTCTGGAGGCAAATAACATTGAGGATAATTTTATACAAGCCATTTTCCTATCTATGGCTGGAGCAAAATCATTTGCAAAACTCTGTGAGGACCTATTACCAGAGAAATTAGGACATTTTAAAGAGTTTATCCAAATTTAAGAGCTTATCATGGGCTAAACAGACAATTTAGAGCTGAGAATTTTACATTTCTTACCAGGTATCAGCAACCAGGTGAAACTATCACAGTGTAAGTGGCTCAGTAGGTTGCAAGTTTTCCTTTGGGCTGAAAGATCAGAAGATTGCAGATTGTAGTTCCACATCAAGAACATGTGCTTATACTAAATATTGACACTGTAGTGCAGCCTTGGGGGTACTGAACAGTTGAAGTACCATATATAAGATGAGATCTTAAGCTGAGTTCCCTTCTGCCCAACTCTGGTGGCTGTCCAGGTGGAAGGTAAAGGTCCCATGGGCTCAATTCTCAAAGGGCAGTGCAAGCAGCAATAATGGAAACTTACACTGATTGCTGGGGGGCCAGGGACCCTGCACCCAATTCTCTATTGGGTAGGGTCCTGCCAGCAAAGTCTTGCAGCTTGTGACAAAGGTGCCCATGCACCAAACAGACAGCACACCCAAGAGGTTTGCCACAAACTGCGGGTGTGGTCAGGTGGCACCCTCTGTAGGTGAGAAAAATGTGTAAGGCAATGCCACATAGCCAGACTAGTACGTGGGTATATGCAGAATACTGTTACAAATAATCTGTCTGAAGGCAATGACTGGTGTCCAGTGGTCTCCCCAGCCCCATAAACAGTAAATTATAAATCCCCTTCCTGGTGTTTAGTGGTCCCCCTCCCTGATCCAATGTATATAGAAAAGTCCACACTTCCGTGGAGGCCAGTGTTCTCCCTCCCCATCCCCAATCCCATATATATGTAAAAGTCCACACTGCCCTGGTGTCCTTTGTTTCCCTCTATCCCCGATCCCATATATATATAAAAGTTCACACTGCCCTGGTGTCCAGTCCCCCCTTCCCCATCCCTGATCTCATATATATATATATATATATATATATATGTAAAGTTCACACTACCTGACTTCCAGTGTTCCTCCATCCCCAAACTCCCTACAACAATACCTAACTGTCCCTGGTGTCTAAGGCACCCTCCACCCCTCCACACGGCAGTGGTGCCCCCACCATCCACTTCCCCATCCCATCCCGAGCCAATGACTAGCAATAGATCTCTCAGTCTTCACTCATGGCTAGTTGTTGACTGAACTGTCAAGGAGCATGTACTTCTAGCAATCAGCTGTTGCAGTATGCACTTCTTGACAGCCTCAGTTGGCAGCTGGCCATGGTGGAGAGCAGAGGGCTGTGCTAGTTGCTAGCTATGGGTTGGGATGGGGAGCAGGGTTGTGGGGCACTGCTGGCCAGGGTGAGGGTGGGAGGTCCCCTAGACACCAGGGACTTGTGGGTATTGTTGGATGAGATGTTCAGGGAGTGGGAGGGGGGAACACTGGACACCAGGGCATTGTGGATTTTTACATATATATGGGGTTGTGGATGGGGACGGTGGAACACTGGACAACAGGGCAGTGTGGACTTTTACATATATATGGGATTGTGCATGGGGAGGATGGAACACTGGACAACAGGGCAGTGTGGATTTTTACATATATATATGAGATTGTGGATGGGGAGGGTGGAACACTGGATGACAGGGCAGTGTGGACTTTTATGTATACTGTATATGGGATTGGGGATAGGGAGGGTGGAACACTGGACACCAGGGCACTGTGGATTTTGACATATATATGGGATTGTGGATGAGGATGGTGGAACAGTGGACGACAGGGCAATGTGGACTTTTATGTATATATGGGATCAGGGATAGGGAGGGTGGAACACTGAACACCAGGGCAGTGTGGACTTTAACATATGTATGGGATCAGGATGGGGAGGGGGGACTGCTAGACACCAAGGAGGGGATGTATGATTTACTGTTTATGGGGATCAGGAGGGGGAACCACTGGACACCAGGGAACTGTTTTATTTTATACACCAAGGAGGGACTGGAGTTGGGGAGGAGGACTGCAGCACATGTTCCCTTCCACCCAGAGAGGGCTCTGAGGGTGGCGCAAGTTCTCTATCCCTCCCAGAGGACACACTTCTAAGTACCCTTAGACTAGCCCTGGCTGGCCTAACAGTACTTAGAATTTTACCATCTGGGAGGGTTTAGAGAATCCTGAATTAGGGGATATAGCAGCTTGCATCTGCTGCAAGTCCTCTAACACCATGTCACAGCCCATTTTGTGCCCCAAGGACGGTGAAAGCCCCCTTTGGTGCACACAGCCTGTGTTTGATGCAGGCTGCATTTTAGAATTGCTTTTGGCACACTTTTTGGTGCAAGTCACACCAAGCATCATTCCCCGTGACGCAAACCCCTTTTGTCGTTAGGGGCAGCTTTGAGAATCAGGCCCTATGACACTTTTCATAACAGATGGTGATATTCCCCAGTGTCTTTGCGAACATTCACCCTGTTAAAATACAAGTCCATGTACTACCCACCCTCGTGCAGGACACTCCTGGAAATGAAATGTCATAGTTCAGTGTACCTTTCCTTGTCAAAAATTACAAATATAATGGAGAAAGCCAGAATGCAACACATTACTTTGCAGTAAATGACATGTAACAAAATACTGCATAACACAATACCACAATTGCCATTCAGTTGTGCTGTCCCTGCTTCATACTGCAGCACTCTGCAGTAACATTGCAAGATACTGCATTGCATCCTGGCTGGCAAGACTGTAAATTAAATATATTGTGTGTTTGAAAAAATTAAAAACTCTTTCTCCTGTGAACTGGTGATCAGTTTGGGTGAAGAACTAAGGAATCAGTTTGTATATAGAACATCTACCTGTTGCTAAAGCAATAGTATAGATCATCCACTACAGACTTGAAAGTTCAAGTCATGTCATCGTTGGATCTACAACCAGGGGTTAGATTCATAAAAAGTTGCAAAGCACAGCACAGCACAAAAGTTTGTGTTGTGCTTTGCATTTGCCAATGTTTTAAATGTTGTTATTTTCAGTTGGATAGCACACCATGCAATCTGACTGTGAATCAGGCCAGGTGAAGTCAGTGCTAACCCCAATGCCACTAGTGCTGTCAATCAATGAGCACATACTGTATACAGTATGCACTCATTGACAGCTTAGTTGGCAGCAGGCTGTGGTGGAGAGTGAAGATCAGTGCTGGTTGCTGGCTTGAGGTCGGGATTGGGGGAGCGGGGATGTGGAGCACTACCTGCCGGGGTGGGCGGTCCATATGACACCAGGGAATGGTATCATGTTATTGTATAGGGCATCGAGATGGGGGGGATACTGGACACCTGGGAATAGTACTCCTTGCTATTAGGGGAGATCGGGGTGGGGAGGGAACACCGGACACCAGGGAATATGACTTCTAGATTGGGCATAGATGTAGGTCGGGGAGGGACCTCTGAACACCAGGAAATACATCTATAAACATTTGGGCATGGGTGCGAGGGGGAACCACTGCCAGCGGGGACATTTTTTTTTGCAACTTAGTATACTTTATTAATGTTTGATCGACATACAAAAACAAACATAATCATAAAGTAAGTCATGTGGTTCAAGGGGCTGAAGCAACAGCCATGCCCCCCAGCCAAACCTGTTTAAACATTGCCTTCCTGCTTCATTCAGTAGCAATTTTTCTTTGCTCCACCATTCTTCCCTCCTCCTCCAGTGGCTAGCCTCTCTCCTTGGGGCTTCTTCCTAAGCTACCTTTAGCTTAAGGGAATCATCCCTCAACACTTCTAGGGGTGGAACCCTTCTCCAGGGTTCCTTTCCTTTGGCTTCTCTACAGGGTGCTGTTCCTGAGGCATAGAGAGGTTAATGGCCACAACAAAGTTTATTCAAGTTGTGTAAGCCCAACACCACACCAAGTTGCAGAAGCACATTCAACTATCTCATTTCTAGAATCCAAATCAGGCAAAAAGGCTCACAAAGGGGTCTATTTACTAATGACTATGCCAGCCTATGTGCTGCATTACTGTGGTGTGTAGGCAATCATACACCTGAAAGTCACATAGCAGGGTCCAGCAGACCCAGGGCGGCATTCACAATGGGTGCATTGGTGCTTGCACACAGGATCTCCCAGCCAGCCATGCAACACCATTCTAGAGGTGGTCCAGGAGTGTGCCCATGCTGCGTGCATTCATGATGGCACTTGTGTGCTGCAGCAAACTTGGTAATGTTGCATGAGGGGGGGACTCTGATATACATAGTTATGAGCCCCCCAAAGATTAATGGTGGGGTGTAATGATAATAGGATCCACCTGCTCAGATCAGCACCTGCCCACTGTGCTACCTAGGAGGGTTTGCAGTGCCTGTTCAGGTGAACACCTGGTGTATACACTTTGTCGGGCTATGTACCATCCCAGGACCCCCAGCAAGAGCATAGCGAGGGATCCACTCTGGGAGTCAGGATGGGCATCTGATTGGATGCCTGTCCATGCAGCCGTGTTCCCCACCCACATTGCTGTGCACCAGGGGTGACTGGCTGCAGACAGTTGGTCAGCAATGGAGAATGTTGGCTGGTGCGTATCTGTCTGCATGTGCAGGCTGCACAGGTCAGGTACGCATCTTTCATATGTACCTGTGCCTCTGTCATAAATAGACCCCATTGAACTTTGAGGGCTTTGCACTTTTGTACCATTTGAGCACATTAGTGTCTATTCAAGATCTACATGTGACTTGCACAGAGATCACTCGTGCTGCTCCACACCTGGGGGCGGCTGTGCACAGACCAGCATTCACAAATCCCAGCTGCCAGACCATATCCCTGCTCCCCTGGTGAGCAGCCATGTGGCTAAAGTCTGTGTCAGTGTAGGGGAGAAGTGCAGGATGCAGTGTGGCATCCAATGGGATGATCGTCGTGAGTCCCACAGTGGATCCTTTCTGCACCCAGGCAAGGGATATCAAGATGGCGTGTACCCCACAGAATTCAAACACTAGGCCTTTGCTGGAATGGCCACCACTAGCCCACCCAAGCAGCAGAGTGGGCTGGGGCAAAAGTGTGGTGGGGGTGCCAATGCCAGTGCCACTAGTTGGTGTCCAATGCAGAGGGTGCATAACCTCACAGGACAGTTATGGCAGGGTCCCCTTTCATGCATAGCACACAAGTGTCTTCATGCATACATGCTGGCATGGCCATTCCACTGGCATGCCCCTGTCCCACCCCTAGCACAGCACCCCGCATCTGGCCTGGGATCCAGTGCAAAGGGTGCTGGTGCACCCATGAGTGAATGCCACAGGGGATGTGCAGATCACTGCTGTATGGAATTCTGTCATAGGAATACCTACGCGCTGCCCTTGTGCAGTGCATACGTATTCGCCAATAGGGCCCATTGTGAGCCTGTTCTCTGATCTGAGTTTTAGAAATAGGATTGAAATGGGCTAATGTTCAAGGGAAATGTATTCTTTATAGAAGCTGGACTCTATTTAGGTCCATTTGAAGTAGGAAGAAAAATTAAATAAACTGTTTCAAGATGGCATGCTAAACTGATATTGAAACACTCATTCTCTTGGACCACTGCTTACAAAAATCATTAGGCAAAACATTAGCAGATGTTTGTGGCATTGATCTAATCATAAAAAGTACAATGAACTACAGTGTCAGGAGACTATTTTTCTGGGTGAGTGTGCTGAGTATGTCCTTTACATGGACAGTACATTAATATCTAACAATGCAATTCCAAAGTTTTATAAGGCTTGATAAGTTTTATAAACTGTGCAAGACAGTCAGTCACAAATTGAATAAACTAGAATAGGATGGTATTCATTCCTCATTATTTATTTATTTATTTTTATTAGCTTATATTGAATGGATAGTGCCAAGTGTGTGTACACAAAATGAACAAAGGGGTTACAATCTCTACAGATTGCTATGTCACAATAACTCTTTGGTTGGAAATCAGCCAGCACTCTATTCCAAGACAGCAGAATTTGTTTAGTACACTATCTGGGGAAATAATTCACAAAGCTAGAGCAGACATGTCAAAAACATGTAAGTATAATGCAAGGATAACTCTAAAAAAGTTTTTATAAATTCCATGTCTGGTCTCATACAACACAAGGTGTTGGGTTTGTATCTTTGCATTAAGCAGAGTTTACCTTTGACACCTGCTACATAGAGATGCACTGCAGATTCTGACTGGAAAGAGGAATTTGCAAAATACCATATGGCTACATGGGTATCCCAAATGGTGATGGCCAGGAGTCAGTGTACCATGAGTCTTAGCAGTGCAGGATTGGTGGTGGTGGTGGTGGTAGACCTCGGGACACAACATGCAAAAAGCATGCACTGTGTGCCATGGATGGCACACCATGTCCACAATGCCAGGGGCAGCCACAATAGGAAAAACCTTAGCCGAGCAATATGATTCCCAGATCCTTGCCTCAACATCTTTCCTCAATGGTCCTCCAGATTAGCATACTTCTTACTCCCTTCCCTCAACCCCTTGGATGGCAGGGGGCGCACTGTGGTGGTCAAAGCCATCTCCCCTGTAGGAACCAGGGGTGTCTGGGAGACTGCAACAAGAGTTAATTTGGGGTATATCACAGCTAGCTCTAGGGAGCTAAAATAGAATTAAAATAAAAAGTGGCTTTTTTTTTTGGCTTGGTCCAGTGCTGGATTGTTCTCTTTGCCAACCTATGGAATAGTTTGACAACAATGACAGAGAACATGAAGCCAGCACATGCTTTTAAGGTAAGTCTGTACCAAATTCTGCTTACTAAGGGAATCACTGGACACCCTGAATAGTAGAATGGGCTGGAAAACTCATTAAATGAGTACACATTTTCACAGAATACTTATCTATGCCTGCTTATGAAACTGGGGGTAGACACCATAGACCTAGAGCCCCTTCCAACCTTAAATTATTATCTTGCTATACTATGTTAGTATTTAACAGAGAACAGAAGGTCAAAGATAGGCCAAAACTGAGAATAGGAGCAACACCCTATCTAGAACTGGAGTATGAGCTGCTACTCATCAAATGGACCCTCCCACCCACATCACCCATCTTTGTCGTGGTCTGTTATTTCTCCCCCAAAGCCAAACCCTCTTCCATTCTTATCAGTCTGGGTGCCCTTACTTCTACCGCCAATCTAGTGAGCTTCTTCTCTTGGGCGACTTTAACCTAAATTGGTTTGCCCCTCTTCTGGAACTGTTACTCAGGAGACAGAGGCCTTCAGTCTTAGCCAGCTCATAACTGATCTGACCAGGTTAAATCCCCACTCCAATAACCACTCCTTCACAGTCTGGGTTTTAACATCCCACCCCCTCAAGTATCCCTCTGCAGGAATCCTCCCTGATGCTTTTAGTAATCACTGCATCACCTACTGCTTCCGAAATTCCCATGCCTCATGCTCCCTCCGTAAGTATATATTATTCCAACCCCTAAGGTCCCTCAACAACCAAGCACTTCTGTCAGACCTATTCCTGAGAGACTGATCTGGGGTTTTCCCTGTACTTAATGTTGACTTTGTCCTAGCAGCCTTCACTAGTGTCTTCCTAAACACTTGGGACACTCATGCCTCCCCCAAAAAGCTATGTCTTCATCGTAGGCACCTCCCCTGGGTTACCCCCATTTTGATCAAACACTTCAAAACCAGAGATCATGTTTGGAGTGCATACAAAGCATCCTCCAATGTTGCTGATCTACAAAGGTACAGAGCCCTGAGGAATGCAGGTACCAAGGCAGTGCGAACAGTCAAAGTCAAATTTTTCAGAAACCAAATTAACAAAAGTTGCACATCCCCTGCAGAGTTCTGGAAGAAACTCCACTCTCTGATAGGCTCTTCCCCCCCATTCCTCCCTCTCCCCCTATAGTCTCAGACTCTAATGACTCTGACCCCAGCTTTGGCAGCCTCCTCCATAAATGTCTTTTTTACCACCTGTGCCCTCCCGGCTGGACCCCCACTACCCCTTCCCCCACCCGCTGTCAGCACATCACTACCACCTCCTTGACTGGATACTCCTGCCCCCTATCACTTTTATAGAGGTTCTTCATGCTCTCAAAGCCTTGAACCAGTCCAAGCAAAGTCCTGACGGGCTCATCCCCCAGTCTACTCAAGATCTCTCCCCTGGGAATTGCCTCATCACTTACACACATTTTCAGTCTATCACTTTCCCAAGGCATAGTCCCCAAGGCATGGAAGTTAGTCACAGTTATCCACCTTTATAAAGGTGGTGACCTCACCCTGCCAGACAACTACAGGCCCATTTCTCTACTCCTTTCTCTAGCTAAATTGCAGGAGACTCTCATTTCCAACAGGTTAAACTCCTTCCTGGATACCAGTGCTGTCCTTAGCCCTTATCAATCTGGCTTTTGGTGTCAGCACTCCACTTCATCCTCTATATTCTGCCTCATGAATCATATTCACTCTGCTATCAACAATGGCCAGCTGACACTGGCCATCTTCATAGACCTAGCCGAGGCCTTTGACTCGGTCTCCCATTGACTCCTCCTGGTAAACTTGCTTCCTCATCCACCAAATGGTTCAGGGCATACCTATCTGTCAGATTTCAATACATGCAACTAGGTAACACCAAATCCCCCTCCCCATCCATGCTGGCATACACCAGGGATCAATCCTTTGATCAATATTATTCTCAGTTTTCATAAACTAACTCCCCTCCTACTGCTCCACCTTATACATACACATGTACGCCAATGACACAGTTCTCTATGCATCTGGCCCCTCTCTCTCACACATGTGCAAGCTTCCCTTCAGGCTGACTTTGAGAATGCACTTAACTGGTTTGAAATAAACTCACTCAAATGCAATACAAAGAGAACTGTCACAATGGCTTTTGGCACTGCACACAAACTGGCTAAGCCCCCCCCCTTTTTATTCCTTAGATGGCTCAAAATCAGAAACTGTGGAATCCTTCAAATACCTGGGAATCTGGCTTGATCTGAAACTTGACTTCTCCCGCCATATTGATGCCATCCATGCTAAGCTCCAGCCAAAACTTGGTGCCTTGTACAGACACAAGGACTGTCTCTCACTCACTACCAGAAAAGAGCTCATCACCAAACTAATTCTGCCTTCCATAGATTATGCTGACGTTGTGTACAGCTCTGCACCCCCAATCATCTCTCTCCAAACTGGATCCACAGTACAATACCTTCTGCCACTTCACTACAAACCTTCCCTATCAAATACACCACTGCTCCCTGTACTTCTCTCTCTCTCTCTCACTCACTGACACACCTCACTTGCTAGTCTTCGCCTTACCCACTGTGCTACCTTCACTGCAAAGTATTTGTTAGGTGCTCTCCCCTCCTACCTCACCAATCTCCTGTCCCCCTTCTCCAACCCGGGTTTCTCACTTTGTACCTGAGACCCTTGCTCCTTCACCCTCCCTCTACCACAGTCACAATCGAGGAAGTTATCCTTTGCCTTCCTGCTCCCTGCCCTCTGGAACTGTCTCCCCCACTTGGTCCACCTCCTGCCCACTGCTGCATCCCTCAAAAAGCACCTAAAACCCCTCCCCACCCCCTGGCCCTGATTCCTTCCTTCCTTATCCCCATGACACCCTCTGCACCTCCCCTTCTTCACCCCAGATTTCTTACCCCATCCCTTAACTCTCTAGCCTTTCATTGCAGCTACTTGCACTTCACTCCTTATACTATTGCCTGATCATAAAACATTGTACATTCTCATTTGTATTTATTGTATATAGTATGCATTTACAATATTCTTGTACTTTATTGCATATATACTGTGAAAAACATCCTGTATTTTATTGCACCTACTTCTATGCAGTCACCTCTGTATTCTTGTTGCATTTTCTACACATCTCCCTCCCTGGGTCACACCTGGACATAAGCTCAGCTCAGTATGCCTTTCCTGGTTATCAAAATCAAAATTTTAAATAAAAAAAATAAATACAATAAAGAGATTTAAATAAAGCATAAGGGAACAGAAACAGAAACAAACAGAAAAGGGGAAAACTGGAAGCACCCTATAGGGGTAAGGGTACAAAAGTATTTCCAGGTAACACAGGAAGAATAGAAGTTGAGAATTCCAGGTGTGGTGCAATGCAGTGGTTGCAGGAAAGCAATTTTTGGAGAGACCTTCTGGAGACTATGGTGTTACCTCATCTGCTCCTGGGTTAAGGGTGGAGGTCAATCGACTCTAGGCTGAGTTGGCTATGATTCAGGGGACATCTTTCCCCATCCAGGAACAGCCAACTCTGCCACTGTTTCCTCACAAGATGCCAGGGAGGAGGAGTGGCTGAACTATGGTTGGCTCTGGAAGGATGGGGGTGGTAGGACAGAGGCACATTCCTCAACCAATACCACTGTGTAATTCCTATGCTGCTGTAGTGAGGTGGGATTGCTGGGAAGAGGCACCCGTGATAGTGTCCAGGGAGGAAATGGGGGCCCTCCATAGTGGAAACCCCATGGAGGGTGGTAGAGTACCCAGAGGAAGAGGAGGAAACAACTTCTGGTGGGGGACATGATTGTGAGGGGTACAGTTTTGGGACCAGAAAAGGGGGGAAAGGCAGGTTAGGTGTCTACATGGCACCACAACCCAGAGGGATGGGAAGCAGATTGTGGGGCTCGCTAAAACAGCAGGATGGGAGGGAGAGTTGGATGCCATTCTCCACCTGGGGATTAATGACCTAGTTAGGGATGGGGCTTGGATAATGCAGGGGAGTTTAGGAGCTGGGGCGTGGTCTTAGGTAGCTCACTTAGTAGTTTTCATTGAGGTGTTGCCTGTCTACGATGGGAGGAGGAGCAGGATCTCCACACCAGGAGTTTCAATTCATGGCTGAAGGAATGGTGCATAGAAGAGGGGTTCAGCTACATTCGGGACTGGGGACCCACCTGGGAGGATAAGGGCCTATACAAGGGTGATAGCCTGAATCTATCTGAGTGGAACAGCAGTCCTCAGTGGATGGTTTAAATGTTACTTCAACGAACATTTAAATTAGTCAACAGGGGTGTGGTGGAAGAAAGTAGGGAGGCAGAAACTGCCCCTCCCACAGGCCAAAGTGAGAATAAGGAGAACCTGAGGGGAGGAGAATCCTCCGGGGAGCAAACTAATAAAAGAAAGCAGGGTGGAAGAGACAAAGGGAAAGGGAAGAAGAGCATTAAAAACAGAGAGGAGGACAAAGGACAAAAAGAAAAAAGGGGGGCAATAAGTGGAGTGGAAAGAAAATCTGGAAAGATGTGTGTGAATGTTAGAAATCTAGGAAGTAAGAGGAGGCAGTATAGCGCAGTGGTCTAAGGCTCTGAGCTGCAAATCTGGTGACATCCAGCAGACTAGACCTGGGTTTGAATCCCACAGCTTCCACTTGCATACTGTGTGACCCTGAGCAAGTCACTTAACCTCCTTGTGCTCCCAGGTCGCTCCTGTAAAAAAACTTTCAGCTTAGTGTGCTATACCTGGTTAAACAACTAAATTAAAAAAAAAATAAAAAAGATTCTGGACCTAGAGGCCAACATAGCAGAGGCTGACCTTGATATTATGGCCATTATTGAGTCATGATGTACTGAAAACCATGACTGTGACATAGTCATATCAGGCTGTACTCTGTTCAGGAAGTACCACATAGGAAAGAAAGGTGTGGGTATTGTGCTTTATGTGAAGGAAAGCATAAAAAACAATAGAGATACAGGGAATACAAGGTGAACTAGAGGGGTATCCAGTGAACATGGCGACCATGACTGAGCTACTGCAAAAAGGGCAATTCAATCATGGCACCTGTGTTTGGGGCTACCTGGCAGGGTAGCAACAGGATACCAGGGTGGGCTACTACAACAACAGGATGTATGTGTGTGTGTATATATATATATATATATATATATATATATATATGTGTGTGTGTGTGTGTGTGCTGAGGGGGAGGGACCATGCCGTGCATTGGGCAGAAGGGAGGGAGGGTATGTGGGAGTGGTGGTTGGCTGCCGAGCTGGCCATGTGGCATGGTGTGGCATGGTGAGTAGGGTGGCAGGCTGTTTTTTTTTTATTTTTTTAGTTGTACACCCTCCCCGATATGCAACCCCTCTGGAGTTGAGATTCTTTAATTAGGGGTGTGTGTGGAGGTGCAGCCCCCCCTTATAACATGTAATCCCATTGCCGGTTATATAGTCGCTGCAAGTGTACATCGACATTAGTTATTTTCAGCGATGTACACTTGCCCAAAAGGTGATCGTCAAACAGCAATCGCCATTATGACATAAAACCAACTAGAGGTACAGTGGGTCACCCTTGAGATGGGAAATGGAGTCACTGTTTACACTGGAGTGATTTACAAAACTCCAGCACAGGCAGAAATAATTAGATAAGGTACTGTTGGAAGCCATTGGCAAGATGCTGCTGCAGCTACAGCTAACCAAACAAGTGATCATGAGCAAGAGGAAAAAGAAACCACTATGGTTCTTGAAAGAGGTGGCTGAAAAGGTAAAGGCTAAAAAGGGTAGCATTTAGAAGATATAGGGAGACACAGAGGGAGAAGGATATGGAGGTGCATCAGGGGAAACAGAGGGAGAGAGGCAGGGAAAGCAATAAGGAGTGCAAAGGTGCAAACTAAAAAGAGAATAGCCTATCAGGTAATGAAAGGGGACAAGACATTTTTTAGGTATGTCAGTGAAAGAAGAAGTACCAGTGTGGGACTACAAGGTTAAAAAAGGAAGGGGTGAGACTGTGCAGAAGGGAACCAGGAAAATGCAAACATCCTGGACAAATATTTTTGTTCAGTATTCACACAGGAAGGAGAAGGGGAAGGGCGACCACAAAAAAGTAACAGAAACTTTGAAGGGAGGGAGGTGCACACTTATTTATTTTCAGAGGACAGAGTTTTAAAGGCACTCACTAATCTGAAGGTGGAGAAAACAATGGTGCCAGATGGGGTGCATCCAAGGATATTGAAGGAGCTTAGGAAGGTACTGGCTGCACCTCTGACAGTTCTATTTAGCAGCTCACTGGAAACAGGAGTGGTTCTGGAGGAAGGTGGATGTAGTCCCACTACACAAAAGTAGTTGCAGGGAGGAGACTGGCAATTATAAGGCAGTCAGCCTGACATTGGTGGTGAGAAAGTTTATGGAATCACTGCTGAAGGAAAGGATTGTGGAATATCTTGATCTAGTGGGTTACAAGACCAGAGGCAGCATGAGTTCGCAGGAGGAGGTCATGTCAAACAAATCTGACAGATTTCTTTGACTGGCACAGGAATTAGATTAGGGTGGATTGGTGGACATGGTCTACCTAGATTTCAGTAAGGCTTTCATTTCAAAACTGTTCCACCTACTGCAGGAGACTAGTAAACAAGCTGGGTAGCTTATTCAATTGAATAGAAGCAACTTGAATCAGATGTATGAGAGTGAGTGCTGAGTCACCCCCCCAAACACTTTCATTTCAGTACAGCAAGTTGCTATGGGTGCAGTCTGTGGAAAAATCTTATTTGTTTTGAATTGTTTTAACTTTATTTTTAATCTTATTTTCACAAATGAAGCCCATTAATCACTTATGGTTTTATCCGCATACTATTGTGCATAAGTCGAGGTTCAGTTGTTATTAAGTGGCAGTTTCAGTTTGACAGCTCACACTTTTCAGAATCAGCTGTTATCCTGTCATGGACTGTCACAAAACAGGAAGTTATTATTTTTAATACTTTATTCACTGATCACAATCAGGAGTTCAGTTAATTTATTTTTAGTGAAGGTCTAGAACTTCCATGAGTTGAAACCTGAAAGTCATTGCAGTTTTTTTGAAGTCAAAATACTTTCCAGATTACACATTTTGGAACTCAGTAGTCAAGAAAGGACCAATATATGGATTTTAATATAAATATTAATGATAAACGTGCATCTAAACTGTCCTTGATTTTGTCTCAAAAATTCTGTCACTGAAAAGTAGTGATGTAAAGCATACAGTACTACAAAACATTAGTGTGAAAGTCTAGTTCTCCATCAGAAAATACTTTACTTTTCATATTAAACCGCAAACTGTAGGTGGCTTCTTGATTTAATATTATTTTTTTTTTAAGATTTGTTCCTGATTTTGGTCATCTGACCCTGATTTTTTTTAAGCCCTGTGTTTGATTTACAAGGCACAAGCTTGAGAGATATGGTGATGAAATACAATTTCTTTCAGAAAAGGCTATCATTTCTTGACTTCCATACCTGCAATTTTGGAAGTCTTCTAATTTTTGATTTTACATTTGGAAGTCAGTGATTTCCTCTCACTTTGTTTTGGAGGTGTTTGCCTTATTTCTGGCAGTCAGATTCTCCCAAAATAGAGTTAACTGAATCCCTGATCACAATTCCTTTTACTTTTCATAATGAAGGAAAGTTTGCAAGACATGTTAGCAGAGGTACACCATATAAAGACTACAAAGTGCTACACCCTTTATCAGATAGCAGTTCTGATGAGCAGAGAGAGTCAGAAGGCAAGGAACAGGCTCCCCCTAAACCTTTGACTGTAGTTCATTTTGATCTTTTGATGACTGAAATTGTTGGCATGAAAGTAACTTAAAATAATATGGTAATGAATGTGAAGGAGATTAAACAAGAGCTGGCAGAACATAAAACTAGAATAGCAGATGTGGAGGCTTGAATCAGTAATGTGGAAGACTTGATAGGAATGGAGCAGAAGAAAAGGATATCCAACAGTAGGAAAATAACAAAATTAGAAGCTAGATTAGAAGATTTAGAAAGCTGAAATAGAAGAAATAATCTTCTGATCTTTGGATTAAAAGAGGAAATTGAGGGGGCTGACCCTATTGATTTTGTCAACAGACATTTTATGCATTTAGCAGGCCCCCTCTGGATACCAAAAAGTACATCATCAAAAGAGCACAACACTGTTTAAAGCCTAAACTTGGCATTAATGATAGACCCAGATACAGTAATTCATTTTATGATTACTCAGTTTTCAGCATAATGTTTTTATTCAAAGGGTCCTGAGAGATAACACTTTAACTTTCAAAGGACATAAGCTTAAGGGTGTTAGGAAGCAGTTTAGCACAGTGGTTTAAGGCTTTGAGCTGCAAATCTGGTGACATCCAGCAGACCAGACCTGGGTTTGAATCCCACAGCTTTCATTTGCAGACTGTGTGACCCTGAGCAAGTCACTTAACTTCCCTGTGTTCCTAGGTTGCACCTGTAAAAAAGCTTTCAGCTTAGTGTGCTCATCCTGGTTAAACAACTAACAAAAAAAATATATATATATATTAAAGGAGAGGAATTCCATATATCAGTTTATTCAGATAACACATTTATTTCTGTATGTGACTTTTGTGCATCTATTCCTAAAAAACTTTCCACTCTATATGCTTTGGGGACATTTTTAGGTTATATTTTGTTGACCAGGAGAGACACACTAAGCTGAAGCTGGTTTACAGGTGCAACCTGGGAGCACAAGGAAGTTATGTGAGTTGCTCAGTGACTGATAACTGGGTAAGTACACTGATTCAAAGGACCATTTTATGGTATGGCCAGGGCCATCTAGATGGCACACAGTACAGAGACATAATCATCATGACATTAAAAAAGCAGCATCCACAAAGGTTACAGAGAATGTTTGGGACAAGTACATCATTTTTGCATTTAAGTCCCACACAGTGGAGTAACAACTGCAATAAATCCTAACAGAGTCAGCTAAAGCAAGTAGCATATCAAGTAAAAGTGAGTATACAATACACAAATGAGCTATGTTTAAAAAAAAAACATTGGATTAGCACGGGCTAAAGAAAGCATAGATTATTTAGGTATCAAACTATTTAAAACTGCAGTTAAAACAGTGTCTAAAATTGTTCACTAATTAAAGCAAAAAAAATGTAAAGACTTGTTCCACTGGAACAAATTACCTTTAGGCATGTGGGGAAGATTAGAAACAATTAAAATGGATGTCTTATCAAAAGTTCTACATCTTCTCAAACTATTGCCAAGCAGCCCAAATAAAAAATCAATAGACGGTCTAAATAACCAGGTGGCAGAGTTTATTTGGAACCATGAAAGAAGCAGGCTTTCTTATAGTACATTAACTAGACCTAAAAATAAAGGTGGTCTAAAAGCTCCAGACCTATAACTTTACTGTTTGGCTACCAGACATTCTCAGCTTGCCATATGGTGGCAATCCAATTCAGACACTAGTTATACCCCAGAATAGAGCTGAATAAAATCAAGGACTCTAGGTAACCTAGGCATATCCTGGAAACCCATGCTTTTTGCCAAACCATCGAAAATAGTTACTAACAAGCTTATAACTGATTCTTTCAAAGTCATTAGGCAAATAACTAAAAGTCATTTGCTGAATTTAATTCTCCTTAGCTCTAGATTGCAACCTCTCTGGAGAAATTCTGATTTTAGTAGCAATGGTTTAACTTTCAATGATTCAGGATGGGGCATTAAAAGTATTACAGAGACAAAAGACATTCAATGGGCTTACGCAACTTAGTGTAGCGTTATGCTTGTTCAACTGTTGATACCTTTGGCTGTTCACACTCCCTGTTCCATGAGAAACTACCACCCTGCAGGGGTACTGAAGACAAGGAACCCTGAAAGATGGTTCCACCCCTAGAGGTGCCATGGGAAGGATTCCGTTGGCTAAAGCTACCTTATGAAGGGGCCCTAGGTGAGAGAGATGCTGCTGGAGGAGGAGGAGGAGAGGATGGTGGGGTAAAGAAAAAGTGCTTCAGAATGAGGCTAAAAAGAAATGGCTTATATAGCTCAGGGAGGGAGAGTGGCTAGTTGCTGCAGCCCATTGAGCTGCAGGCATAGCCTTTCAATTCAATGGGCTTACACAACTCAGTGTAGTGCTATGTTTGTGTAACTTTTGATAACTTTGTCCATTCACACTCTCTATTCCATGGGAAACTACCACCCCATGTTGTACCAAAGGCAAGGAACCTTCAAGGAGGGTTCCACCCCTAGAGGTCCCATGGGAAGGACTCCCTTGGCTAAAAGTATCTTAGGAAGGAGCCCCAAAAAGAGTATTGAGCAGCAAATATTGACCATGAAGGCTGAGAGCATAGATCAACAGCAACCAGTGACAAATGAAAACAGACACAGACTGACAGCAAGCTGATAGATATTGACTGAAGCAGAGGGGAATCACTTAATAAGGAGTGAGTGGAATGGCATGGAAGTAGAGTTGCCATCCAATCCCATCAAACAGTGGAAACCTATCTGGGTAAACTAAGAGGAATAGACTACAGTATGTAATGCCTAGCTTTTATGACCTTTGGCATGGAGGACAGGAAAAAAAAACATGAGAAGGAAAGCTCTAGGGATCCGAGGTGTAGGTCACCTTCCCTCCAGGCTTGGGATACTTTTAGTGAGATTGCACAGCATACACAAAGCAGTGGGAACACAGAACTCTAGAAAAACTAAGCAGTGGGGACACAAAACATTAGAAACTAGAAAAAGTGTCCCCCAAAAAAGGAAGTAAAACAAAAGCAAACACAAGCACAGGAGCAGAAGTAAGCAGAAACCAACAACTGAGAGAGAAAGACATTTAACTACACTCCCTACCAAGGCACCAGCCTACTGTTTCAGTGAGAAGCCTCTGCCTGCATTTTAGTGGGCAGCTCACTGGGAATTAAATGAAGAGGAATGCTAATCGCTAACAGTAACAGTAACTCTAACAGTAGCACTAACTAACACTAAGACTAACAGTACCACTAAAGCTAACTCACACTCACACTAACACTAACTAATACCAATAAACTTTCATTAACTAATGAACACTAACACTATGAACATGAACCTAAAGCAGAGGGGCCACAGCCCTGCTTAGACTCCCATGTAAGAATCAGCAGGGTTCAGTGCCAGTGCCTGCATTTCAGGAGAGCCTTCATCCCTACCTAGGTACCTGCCTACCATTTCAGTGAGAAATCTCTGCCTACTTTCAGTAGAGCCATATCCCTGCCTAGGCACCCACCTACCATTTCAGAGAAAAATCTCTGTCTACTTTCAGTGAAGCCATACCCCTACCTAGGCAACCACCTATTGTTTTAGCAGGGCAGGAAACCACTGCTTACATTTAAGCAGGGACAACACACTAAAAGACTAAATGAGAATGAAGACTAATACATTAGCGGTAATGCTAACACTAACACTAACTAAAACTAACTAACTCATGCTAACACTAATGCTAATTAATACTAACTCACGCTAATGCTAACACTAAGACTAACTACTAACACTAACTAAAGAACACTAACTAACACTACTAAAACTAACCTAAGTCAGAAGGGAAAGTAGTAGCAGGTGCTGGGGGTTTGGTAACAGTTTGGGTTTGTAAAAGTGTGATACATCCACATATGAACCTGAAGAACACAAATTTAACAATGATGAGTAACTGTAATAGAGCAACATAACACTGCTAGAAGCAGTCAGGGGAATGAAATATAAGAGTTATAGCTGCTTAAGTGGAGCCAGCACTGAGTGAGTAGGTGTAAACAATTAAGGTAGATGTGCACAGGACTGGCTACAGCATGAAGAGAGCAAATGGAACCGAGAGCACAGGTAACAATTGCAGATAAAGAGAGGGATTGCTGAAAGTATGATACAAAAGAAATGGAAGCCTGATAAGCAGTCTATCTGAATAGTACAAATGCAAACAAAGGGACACTAGAAAAACTAGAAAAGACCAAAAAGAAACAAACAAGCAAACACAAGCATAGGCTGGGTGAAGCAGAAAGAAACATGGGAGAGCGAGGGAGAGAGAGAGAAGTACAGAGACTGCAGCCAGAGGCAAAAGCAAAATACTGACCTAGAAGCAGGAGAAGCACACACCAGGCACAATCCAGCAGAAATCCAAGCACAAGGGAAAGCAGGAGACAAACACAGCAGAAAGGGGGGGTGGTGGGTGGATAGAGCCAGGGAGAGTTCAGACAGAGCCTCTGGCCACAAAGAAAAAGTGCTTCTGAATAAGGCTAGAAGAAACAGGATCATATACAGCCCAACTCTGCAGAATTCTTCAGTAGAGGTACTGCAGGAAACAGTGCAATTTCAATTGGAGTTAATCACTTTTGTCATGCAGGGAAACTGTGACACTGCACTTGATCCTAACGGGCTCCACTGTAGCTCAAGGCAGGGGGAGTGGCGAGTTGCTGCAGCCCATTGAACTGCAGGCATAGCCTTTCAGTTCTTGAACAGGATGCCTTTGTCTGTTTTGATGATCTAGTCAAGAAATATGATGTTCCTTTAGCAGATGAGAATTTGTATATCAACCATAAAGAGACAGTTAATGCTAAAATTGACATCAACTCCTTTCCAAATGTTAGTACCCAAAGGTTTTTGGGCTGTGTGTGAATCTCTCCCAGAATGTCATCTTTCTGCAATTTTCTTCTAGATAGCATTAGAGGCTTCTGCAACAGAATAGGCTAGAGTATGTTCACAGATGCTAGGGATTAACACAAATGACTGGAATTGGACAGGCATTTGGTTATTTTCTTTTAAGGCTTTTAGCTTTGTTAACTTCAGGCTTCTTCATTTCAAAACACTACACAACCTGTACTACACCCTTTATCATATGTTTAAAAAGGGCCTCAAATCACCTCCTTGAGGTGGTAAATGTAAGGTGAATGGAGGATCATCGAAACATATGTTCTGGGATTGTCCCCATGTACAAGGTTTATAGAAGAATGTAAAAGAAACATTCAAACCTCTCCCTTTCATTTCAAACTACCTTAACATAGAAACTTGTGTATTGGGTCATTTTGATGAATCTCAGTTCTGGACTCAGGAGCAGAAATTATCTTTTTTTGCTTATTAGTGCATCTGCTTGGAATATTTTACTAAAATATAGTACAGATGGTAATACTTTGATACAGGAATGGAGAACACACTTCATAGAAACTTAGGGAATATAAAGGCTTGCTGTTTATTTGAAAGAATAAGGCTATGAATTTGCTGGGAGATTTGGCAGTATCTATAAACTTATTTATAATCTAACTACAGTTTGAGTAATCCCCTGATATTTATTATTGTCTCAATGGCAGTCATTTTCCTTTTTATTTTTTTGTATGGCTATACTTAATTGGCGTCTTGACCTACAGTATGTAAACATACATGTCCCCGAGGTCTGTCTCATCTTGTTCTCTTTTATGGTACTTTCTGCTGCTTTCTTGTCTTTTCTTCATTCATCTTCTTTATAATATTTATGGATGTGTGCTCGAATAAGATTTGAACTACTGTAGTTGTGGACTTAGGGCATTCAGAAACAATCAGCTATAACATATAAGCTCTTCTGACTCCTTGTATTCTCACTCTTCTGTATTCTTTTCTTATTCTTGTCTCACTTTCTTTAGTTAAGTCTATAGCTATGTTTTCATTATGAATATTAGACATGTTTAATATGTTAAACAGTGTATGATTTGGTAATGTTTATTAGTAGTTGTTTGATATATTTATGGTTTTAATTGACTTTTCTTGACTGTTTGAATGGTTTTATAATATTTCAATAAAAATATTATTGACAAAAAAGCTGGGCAGATGAGGAGTGGGTCCAAAGGTGTCAAACTGGATAAGAAATTGGTTAGGGGATAGATAACAGAGGGTGGTGGTAAACAGAGTTCTCTCTGAGGAAGGAAATGTGACCAGCGTGGTGCCTCAGGGATTAGTGCTGGGAGCAGTCCTCTTTAATGTTTTTATTAGTGGCATTGCAGAGCAGCTGGAAGGGAAGGTCTGCATCTTTATGGTTGACACAAGAATCTACAATAGGATGGACATTCCAGGTGGGGTGGAGAAGATGAACAGAGACTCAAGAAAACTCAAGGAGTGGTCAAGGGTATGGCACCTGTGTTTGAATTTAAAAAAGTACAAAATAATGCATTTAGGACACAGAAGTCCAGAGGCAGAGTACAAAATGGGTGGAGTAGTATTGATAACTGCCAAGTAGGAAAGAGACCTGGGGGGTAATTATATCTGATGACCTAAAGGTGTCCAGGAAGCATGACAAGGCAGTAAGAAGGGTTAGTGGGATAATGGGGTGCAGAGGGAGGGGTATAACCAGCAGAAAGAGGCCTAGATTACTGTGTTCAGTTCTGAAGAACACATCTCCAGAAGGACATAGACAGAGTGCAGGTGGTCCAGAGGAAGGCAACTAAAATGGTGCAGGGTCTGCATCAAAAGCCCTATGAGGAGAGACTAAAGGACCTCAAAATGTACATCCTGGAGGAGAGCAAGGGGATATGATAAAGACCTTTAAATACCTCATGGGGAAAATAAGGTATAGGAGGGAAGTATTTTTCCATTAAAAAAGGTACCAAAGAACAAGGGGACATGCTATAAAGCTTGAGAAGGGGTTGATTCTGGAGAGATGTGAGGAAGTACTTCACTGAAAGAGTGGTGGATTCCTTGAGCAACTTTCCAGCAGAGATAGTGGGGGTGAAAACAGTGGTGGGGTTCAAGAATGCATGGGATAGGCACAAGGGAGTCATAGTGGAAAGGAAGGTGGGAGGAAGAAAGAGCTGTAGATCAAGTATGGTCTGCAGTAATATTGTAAGTAGGGAAAAATGGGCAGAGTGAGTGGGCCAAGCTGTCCTTATGAGACACTTTTTTATATAGCTGTTTACTCCTCTGTAGCCACATACTCCTGTCGTTGGGCTCCCTACTACCCCATATCCCATCAGCCTCTTTCCCCACTGTCTTACCAGTGATGATCCACAAGGAGCAGGGTCTGAGACTTGTGGGGCTATCACATACGGCCATGGAGGGACATGTGTTTTTCTGGTTTTCTCCTCCATCCCCCAGAGCAACAGCAAGCACAGCAAGTGTGTGCACATAAAGGCATGTGTGTGCTCCTGGAAACTGAGTGCTTATTCCACCCTCCCTGCTGTTGCATCAGCCCCCAACTCTGTTCTGACACCTGGCCTGCACTGGATGTCAACCAAGAGTGAGGAACCACACCTCTCCAATCCAAGAGATGAGAGCAGCCCAGTAACCACTATGATCATCTCCCAGCCCTCCCCCCCTGCTAACCCCTGGTGGCCCAGGTTCACTCCCAAGCTCTGGTCACTGGCATGGAATGAGGTATGACGTCCAGTGCCTCAATCCTCAGTGCCACTGTGCCAGTTGAGATACTTGCTTTTAGATTTATAATAGAGCAAAATCTATTAAAATTAATGTTGCATTATTACCTATATCACTTTTAGTTGTCAAAAACATTGCTCTCTCAGAAGATAGACTGAATAAGAATCCAGATTAGAACCATTTTTTTGTAGTCTTTGAGGAATATATTATTGATACTCTGGTGCCCAGTGTGTGGTTCCCTTGTGTCTATCTTGAGTGAAGAACAGTCTGGAAGAATCAAGACTTTACTTTGCACTTGCCCATTTTTATGGCTGTGTGTGGAGCCTACAGCCATATCGCATTAGCTTGAAAAGGAGTTTCCGTGGAACACACTTATTTAGTAGTTTTCAGTGTATCCTTCCATAACACTGCAAATCCCAATGGAAGTTAAAAAATACTCCCTTCTTTCTGTTTAGAATGATTGGACACAGAACTCAAAGCTGCTTTTCTCTGTGAGCAAATGTGCACACTTTCCAAATAAATCTAAATATCTTTTAAACTAATTAAGCTGCACAGAAACAACTAGTGTGAAAGTTGTTTAGGGCAATAAGTCCTTTCACATGAGGGTAGTCACTAATCTGAATTCTTCATATATTGTAAAATATGGTCTTCCAAACAACCTCATTTTTTTTCTCTCTGAGTGAACACAGTAGGAGTCATGCCAAACACATGTAAATATCTCGGAAAGCACATAAGTTAATAATATACAAGCATCATGAAAGTTGCTCAGGATAAAATGACCTTTCAAATGAGGGTAGTCACTAATCTGAATTCCTAAGATTTTTTTTTAAATATAGCCATCCAAAAGGTGAAAATTGTAAAGAAAATTGAAAATTCAGGTAATGAGATGGCCATAGTTTAAAAAAATATCATTAGTGCAGATTAATGAATAGACTCATTTGAAAGCTATTTTTGTCCTGCACAACATTCATATTGATGAGTTGTGAGTAACTCCTATAATTTGAGAGATATTTACATTTGTTTAGGATAACTACTATTGTATTTCTGACAGCCTGATTTCTGAAATCACTATGCTACCAGAACATATGGGCCCAGATATTCAAAAGGGTTGCACATAGCACAACAGTGTTGCACCATGCACAACCCACTGATGCGCTGGTGTGATATTTAAAAGGAAAAGTCGCCAGCACAAATCCCAATCGCGGAAAGCATCAGTAATGTATATGCAGGCACAGGTGGGGGAGGGGGGCATGCCCATGCATAAGCTGCATAACCCGATATTCAGCCGGGCTGTGCAGAGTCATGCATGTGTAACCCCAACCTGCGCCTGCACAAAGTTACGCCCCCCAAAAAAGGAACAAGTGGTGGCCACCCACAGGTGAGCTGCTGCATTGAAGGGCAAAACACAGCAGCTGCCACCTGTGGGTGGCTATCACTTGTTCCTGCTGCACCTGGCAGTGCACCCCATGCTCTGATCATGGGCATCATTAATCACCCCCCCCAAGTCCAATATCCCTGGTGGTCCAGTGGACTGCTTTGTGCCTCAAGGGCGGGCATCACTGTATTCCCCCCAAGTCCAATATCCCTGGTGGTTTAGTGGACCGCGCTGAGCCTGATTGCGGGCATCATTCATCACCCCCAGTCTGATATCCTGGTGATCTAGCGTACCCCACCCACCGCCCACTAGAGCCCCACCACCCTGCTCCCCGTCAGCCAGCGGCGGCAGCACCCCACCTGCCTGCCGCCCGCTGCCTGCCAACTGACAGCTCAGTAGGGCTGCACACCCATTGGTTCAGAGCATGAGGCAGTGGGCGCACCATACTATACTACTCAGTCAAGATATGTGAATGAATTCATTCACATATCTGGACTGAGTATGGTATGGTTGCATGCCCATTGGCTCATGCTCTGAACCATCGGCCGCAGCCCTACCGAGCTGTCAGTCAGCGGTGGCGGGCGCAGGTGGTGGGGTGCTGCCTCCCGTCAGCTGATGGGGGCGGGGTGGCGGGGCTCAGTGGGTGGGTGGGGTGTGGGTACACTAGATCACCAGGGATATTGGACTTGAGGAGGTGATGAATGATGCCAGCGATCAGGCTCAGTGCGGTCCACTGGACCACAGGGATATCGGACTTGGGGGGAATACAGTGATGCCCTCCCTCGGGGCACATAGTGGTCCACTGGACCACCAGGGATATCAGACTTTTTTTTCTCTTACAGGACTTCCCATGATCGGGCTGCAGGGGATGTCGGTCCCCGACAGCTGCTGCCTGGCAAGGTGCCAGGTGAAAGTTATCGGGGATCGGCGCATCTGCATGCTAATGGCATGCAAATGGGGCTGTAATGAGATGCAAATGGCCCCCTGTGTGCCTTGCATAACTTTTGGCCCCATTTGCATGTCCCACTTTGAATATCACAGGTGCTGTGCATAGCACAATGGCACTTGCACCACCGCGTCTCCATGCTCCACTCTGACCACCTGCACTGGCGCAGTGCCACTGCGCCATGCACAGCGGGGGTGGCCAGGGTGCAATATTCAAAGCTGTTGCACCATAGCACAGCTCCATTGACTATCGCCCAGGCCACACCTGTGCGAAACAAATTTGAGCTGCACCCAGGCTTGCGCCACAGCCATGGTTTCTATCTTGTCAAGCTTAATTTAACAGCAGATGCTGAAGTTATGTTAGCAATGTAGAACACATCAATTGAATTCTTTAGTTCTTAATATGAACACAAAAAAAAAACACTTGAAACAAAATGATCTGCTTATTGGGGGCACATTAGATCTTTTCAGGATGGGATCATGTTAAATCCTTTCAGGAAAAAAGCAGCAGCTTAATTTTAGTAATAATTAGCCAGCAATATCTATATGTGAAGCTATCATTGACCAGATGGGGGAAGAAGAAGACACAAAGAAAACAATGCTCACACACATAAAGACAAATTGGCTGTCTGTAAAACTTTTAGAAGTAAATGGTTTGATGTTTTTAGGCATCTGTGCTGTACCACTGATTATTTTCTTTTATTATGTCCTCTTTGGCAGCTTCTACTATTAAAATGCATTAAATGTATAGTTTACTAAATCTTTACCTTGGGATAACTCTTGAATGACTCCTAAATAAGTTTTAAGCCGTCCCCTTTATCGGAGGTCAAGACCTGTGCAAAAGGTCGAGTGTTATTTTTTCATATTTTTTTTTCACAAATTTCCAAAGTAAAAGTTTGGAGAAATAGAAAACTATGTTTAACTAATCTACTCTTCATTTTCAACTCGGAGAGAAGTTAATATTTGAGCAAAATCAAACCCAATGTTTATACTGTTTTTATTCTAAAGTAATCTTATTCTCAATCTTATTGGACTATTGATGAACTGAGCAAAGAAATGTTTAATTAAAACAAATGGAGATTATGGGAGGCAGTATAACGCAGTGGTTTAAAGCTCTGAGCTGCAAATCTAGATACCTGGGTTTGAATCCCACAGCCCCCACTTGCATACTGCGTGACCCTGAGCAAGTCACTTAACTTCCCTGTGCTCCCAGGTTGCACCTGTAAACAAGCTTTCAGCTTAGTGTGTCTCACCTGGTTAAACAATTGGAATTGGATTGGGTGACTGCAGGATTGGGAGGTCATTAAAATTCTAAAAGGTCAAATTATGAAACCTTAAATGCACTTATTAAGACCATTCTTCCTAATGTGTAATTATAATGAATTAAATACATTTGAATATAGACCTACAATTATACAACCATTGTGATAAAATTTTTAGGATCAAAGGAATGGTGCAAGGCTACCAAAATCATGGTGATCTCACTGCTTCAATGCTTCAGTGTGCGTGGATCAAACCAAAACGAGCCATAATAAAAGCTTCTATCTTCTCAAAAAAAATTATATTTTATTATATTTGATTTAACCTGAAAATATAAAATAGTAATAAGGATGTAGAACAATCAAAATGAGATTTCAGTGTTCTTCAACCATGCATACATTGAAGCTGAGCCACAATAAAGGCTTCTATCTTCTTCAAAGCAATTATGTTTTATTTTGATATATTTAATATTCTGTATCTAAGTAGACACTAGAAAACAAGTTCATTGGGTGTTTTGAAATGGGTAAATGCAACCAGACATATAAGGAAGTAAAAAGAGAGTATTGGTTGTGGGGACAAGTAGCAAGTTGAGGAGCTTGCTTGACCTCTCCAATGGGGGCCACCCACCGACACTACTGACTGCTGGTGGGCACTGGTAGCAGAGGAGGAGCTGGCCAAGTTCTGCAAGCAGTCAGTGTAGAAGGAGGAGGAGGAGGAGTAGGCAGATGGCAGGCTGCCTGCCATAGTCCAGCTCTTGTTTTAAATCCCTGGTGGTGCCTGAGTGGCTATATCAATTATCTTTACAGCAGCCCTCCATCTGTTGAGATTAAAGGGACTCAGTTTAGCTGTCCTGTTGTATTCAGGTGGGCTTGAGCTCCATAACAGCAACAGGTCTGACTGCAGCCCCGGACCCCCAACTCTGCTACTTGTACAGGACTGACCACTTGAGAGTGAAGGATCCTCACTGCTTGTAAAGGAAGTGGGAGGGGTAGCAGTTGTGCATCAGGGCAGGCAGGGGGGCTGGTTGGGCTGGGAAGAGTGTCTTTAAGTGTAAGGACTGCATATGTCTGAACTGCTGTGGATTGCATGGGCATAGGCAGGGGTGCTCAGGTTGTTCAAACTCCCCAAATTACCTCAGAAATTTTCAAATTCTTGTATTTTATTTTCAGGTTGCCTCAGGCTCAGCTGCTGAAACACTCCGTGTCTCAGCAGTCTCCATAGCAGCTGGAGCTAGCTGCAACACAACATGCATACACGGGACCATTGATGGCTAGGGGTCATAGAGACATCATCAACAGAGAGAGGGGGAGAAGCTTGGTGAGACAGACTACTGAGCATGCTGCTGTGCTGTGTCATCTGTACAGTGCCGAGCAAGTTGTGGTGTCTGGTTCGCTGTTGTGGTGGTACACTAGGACTATGTGCTGCTGTTCTCCAGCTTCAGTTGAACTGTGGAAGAACTTGAAGTATGGTCTACCACAGAAAGAACAGAGCCATTCAGGGCCGAGCTGTGAGTAATGCACAGCGTGTCTTCTTGACTGTGCTGGATGCTGGCTGGAGTGGTGGTATGGTCCAAAAAGAAGACAGGAGAGGTTGAGGAAATATCTGCCTTGGCCTAGTGGTCTGTAGTCCTGTCTTGGGAGGAGTGCGACTGTTAAGGCAAGCCAACAGAAGGATAATCAGCAGAAAAGTGGTGAGTGGAGAAAATAATAAAGACTCATTTGGGGAGGAGACTTCTCTCATTCAGAGAGGTGGTGAGAGGTATTGGCACCATCTCCCAGAGCAACCCACTCATTACATCTTAACCTCACTGATGTTCTGCCCAACTTGGAGCTTATCATGTGGAGTGGGAATAGGTGTGGAAAGGCAGATGTCTGACTGACATCTTTGTCTCTGGTTGTTGCAGAGTGCTCCCATGTGCAAAGATGGAATGGGGTTAGGAGTACTCTCTATATGCAGAGGTGGGATGGTGGTAGAGGAGGAGTGATGCAAATGTGTGGAGGTGTCCCCATGTGTAGGAGTGGGATGGATGGGGAACAATGCTCCCCATATACAGGCAGTGAGATGAAGGGATGGATTGCTCCCCATATTCAGAGTTTATACGAAGTGGGAGGAAAGCTTCCCTTGTGTGGAGGTGGAATGGAGGGGGAGGAGTACTCCCTATGTGCAGGCAGTGGGATGCAGTGGTAGCAGTGCTCTCCATGTAGGGGAGGTGAAATGCAGTGGGAGAAGCACTGGAGGGGTCAGGGGATGAGTGTTCACAATGTATGGAGGTGGAGCAATGATTCCTATGTGAGGAGATAAAATGGAGGGAAGAGTGCTTTCCATGTTCAAGTTCAAGTTTATTGTGACAGGATAAAATCCATTGAGCAAGTTCATTTGTAAGGAGGTCCCTTGTACAAGCAATGATAAAAACAACACATGGTGTGAGATACAAAAAGTAAGGACACATAAACAAAAAAAAAACAATTTTCTTTACATTAGTATATACACTATGTACAATGTGGCATTCAACAAGGATTGAGACCAAATATGATTACGCAAGACACTATGTCCACCATGTGAAAAAGGGTTGGAGAAGGAGAATTGCTCCCCATATGCAAAGGAGGCATGGAGGGGGAGGAGTGCTCTCTATGTGCAAATGTGCAATGGAGGGGGAGCAGTGTTCACCATGTGTGGAGGTGGGATTGGGGGGGCAGTCACTTAATGGCCACCAACTCAGACCCCACTCCAACCTGTGTGTGAAACATTTTGGAATGGGCACAGTTTCTGATAGGGCAGATGTGCAATCCACATCTCTTCTCTGGCTGTTATAATGTATTGGGTTGATAGGTGGGGGTGCAAGGGTGCACCAATCACTCAGGAACACCCACTGTACCTACCCCCCACCCATCCAGCACAGTGGGAATAGTTGTGGGGGGCAGATACAAGATCCACATTTTGATATCTCAGTATCTCAGAGTGCTCTCCATGGGTAGAGCACATTAGGTGGGAGATCCTCTGGCTGAAGCACAGTGTTCTGCAAGTGTAGAGATGTGGCATAGGGCGAGGAAGTGCTAGTCACCTAAAGCCCACTCCAACCTTCATGCTAGCTCTGGTGGAGTAGGGACTGGTATGAATGGTCCAATGTGCAACTTGCATCTCTATCCCTGGCTGCTGCAGGGTGCTTCCCTTGTGTGGAGGTGGGATGGGGAGGATGGGGCATCATTTTCCCAGAGCCACCTGCCTGGAGCCCACCCCTGGCTCTGTCTGGGTGCTCATTTTGTGCAGTTGTGGAATAGGTGCACCAAGTTTGTTTTACACTGTCTCTCTCCTGGTCTTTCTCTTTCTCTCTCTCTCTAATGTCCATTCCCTCATGGTGAAAGAAAAGCTCTGCAGCACTGCTCTCTGTCCCAGTCATGGCACTCTGGCTGCCACTTTTTCTGCCTCTCTGTATGTGCTGTCTGATTCCACTGAGCTTCAGAAAGGCAAACATAGAGTCAGACCGACAGCAAGGTGTGGGAAGAGTGAACAGAAATAAAATGGATGGCAACTGAGCTCAGGCACACACTGTACTCTACTTCCCTGTTTGGTGGGGTGGGGTGGGGAGGATTGATACCATCTCTGACTGGAAAAGATTAGACCTGCACATATATGCCACACTGGAAGCAGCTCTCGCTGTTGCTGTGTCTCTCTCAGGTGGGAGAGGAGGGAGGTAGTAGACAATGCTAGGGGACAGGCCACCCATTAAATGAATATTTGTTCAGGTGCAGGTCTTGGAGCCATCGGTCATCATGGTTATGGTCACTACATTGCACTGCCGTTAATTTCACTCTGCCAAGGCGGTGCTACAATAGTGACAGCTGTCACTTGGTGATCACTCTCATTCTGCTTACTCACCACATCTCAACATGTTGCTGTCACTGTTTGGGGGCTCTCTCTCTGCTCTGTTCCTGACACTGGTGCCACTCACCATCTCTTTCGATCCTGCACTCTCTTTCAGGGGTGGGGGGTGCTGCATCTCCTTCTCTGTGTCTGTCCCTGCAGTCTATGTCTCTCTCTCTCATTGCCATCCAAGTTTAAGCTACAGCTCTGCAGGCAATGCTACCTGACTTCTCAGCACTCTTGCTCCTTGTATTGTGCGGTGGGGTGGGGGCACACTAAGGCAGCATGGACACTGGCAGATCCAGGGGGTGGGTCAGTGGGTACCATCACAGAGAGCAATGCTCAGGCTGGGCACTGTGGCACACATGAAGCACTGGAGAGAGAGGAGCTCAAGGACAAGAACACACTGTCATTCACATAGAGACACAATCAAGTTCAACGTGGACATCTGTCTGGGGAAGGATAAATAATATTTATTTGTTCTTTACTGCTAGGACTGTTTACTGCTTATTGCACAGAGAGTGGGGGATGCAGTGTATAACAGGGTACCCAGACATCTGCAGGATGAGTGGGAGACAAGCAATAAGATCATTAAGGGCATGAATGAAAGGAATGAAGAGCTCTCATCTGAACACTTAATTTCTTTCAACTAGAGAATGGATTCCAGCTGTGAAACTGTGACTTGTGTCACAGTCTGGCTGCATGCTCATTGGTCTGTCAGGGACAAACCCATTGTAGTTTTCTGTACATTGGACCCGTCCCTGACACACCTCTGAAATGCCGTTCTACCACAAGATGCTTCTTGCACACATGCAATGAAACATAAAAACTATAAAGAATTTAGATTACTGACTACTCTAATTTGAAAGGCATTTTTGTCCTGAACACAAAAATGTAAAGTAATGCACTTGGGGTACAGAAATCCAGGGGAAGAGTACACATGGGTGGAATGGTATTGGCAACATTAAGAAAGCACATATTAAAAAAAAAAAAGCTTTTACATACAGTTGATTACTGTTTAACAATCATTTGCATCTATGGCTGCCACTGTACATCTGATGCAAACCCATAATGACAGTCCTCACTTGAAGCAAAAAGGGTGGGGGGGGGGTGAGGCCATAACTGACTCCTTGTTTTCATGTTAAAGGAGTCAGTTTCCTGATAGCAAAAACAAGGAAAGGCATCATTTCTGAAATGTGCAGACGAACATGGGGACCTCTTTTTTCCAGAGCATGCCACCACCGGCAGCTACCACTTCAAGACTGCTACTACCCTACCTAATACAATCAGGGGAAAACCAGAAGTAGTCTCCCAGCACTGAGAACAATATGGTTAAGGCACATTTGCCAGAAATTAATGCTTGGAAAGTAATAAGAAAGTGACTGTGATGACTAGCAAGTCTCAGATCAGATCTCTGGTTTGTTAATAGACTCCTCCTGAGTCTGATTTGTACGAGTGAATGGGCAAAGCTCCACAGATGTTATGCCATCATCAGATTTGTATAACAGTACTGTGGAAGCACGTAAGCAGACCACTATCTGATGTGCTGCCACAGTGCTTGGACACAGTTTCCAGTGATTCTGTTTATTATTTCTTATGGCTGACTACTGCAGTGCAGCGAAAGCACTGCATATTCTTTTCCACACTCGTGCTACTCCTAACAACTTTCCACAGCCATATTGGCTCTGACCAGAACTTGTTTTACAGGTAGCCAGCTTGCTACTACAGCCTACAGCTAATGGACTTGTGGAGACACACAAATGTACAGCACTGATTCTATATAATTTCACCTGCTGACTCTTTAACAGACATGCTTATGGCTATATTTTTAGCATTTGAATACAGTGACATCAGATGACACCAAACATTACAACTATGTGCTGCTGAGGACATCTTAACAGTAGTATCTGGATATTTTTAATCACGCTGGAACGTGATGCTGGGCTACACTATATATTATTTCCATTGTGATCTTGAAAATGCTATGTATTTCTATGTTTTTCTTTGTGGTTCCACATTGTTACACTGGGCTAGTCATAAATGTTGGGATTATTACATTATCCAAAAAGATACCTAGCACATTCACAAAGGTTTGTCAGCATCATGGAATCATGGCTCACACAGCTTTTCATGTCAGTTAGGAGCCCAGTTCAAGTGTGTTTATTTATTTATTTAGTTTTTGTTAACCAGGTAGGTGCATTAGACAAATAAATGCCTTGTTTCAGGCACAACTTGGGAGGTTACAAATAGTCATAAGGAGCAGAGCTCTATTTCCTTACCTCTTGCAAATTTCAGATTTCTTCATAAATGTTATTTTTTCCATTCAGTAACTCTCAGCAGTAACATCTCTGTTTATAACAAGCAATTCATTTAGAAGTTTAAATCATGCTTGTTTTACAATTATTAAAATGGCCTCCATTGTAAAATCCCTAGCACTTGGGAGCTTCAGGAACATTGCCAGTCTGCCTTGTCAATAATCAATTAAGGGTGTCAGATTACTATTAAACAATACTACAGTGGTCTGCCTTCTAGCCTGCTGTTTGGGGTTGGCTTTTAGATTAATTTTCTCTTCAGAGATAATAAACCCCCCTCAGAGTTATGCGTATACATTTTTTCTTACATTAGGAATTTTGTGGTATTAAAGGGACACTGTCAACACTTTTCCCATCATATTATTTCTAGTTGAAAACCCACATTTTATGATTGCTTACTTTCTCTAAAATTCATAGATGCTTCTGGTTGTTTTATCTATGTCCTTTCTTACTAAAAGTGAAATGCATGCTAATGGTCTAATTACAATATACTCAGCCTTGTATTGTTTCAAATCCTCAATCTAGTCTTTCTGTATACTTCCTGAAAAGTAGGAACACCTCCAAACAGTTTAACCACTCATAATGCAATAGTCTCCTCTCCCACTGCATCTTGAGGTTTAGACTGTGTTGGAGGTGTTCCCAAGTCCAGAAAAGATGCAATGGGAGCTGACTGAGGACTGTAAACAAACATTTTTTTGGGGGGTGGTAACACCAGTATGGTGGGCAGTCTGTTTTTCAGTGTTGAAAAGAATTACAGAATCAGAATCAAACTACCAGCTACATCAACAAATTCTATATTTGATAACTTTTGGCATTTTAAATTCAATGCCAAGAAGTGCAAGATAATGCACCTAGGGAAAAAGAACCCCAGGACAGAGTACTGGATGGGTAGGGTAGAAAAAGTACCCCAGGAAAGAGTACTGGATGGGTAGGGTATAAAAAGAACCCCAGGACAGAGTACTGGATGGGTAGGGTAGAAACAGTACCCCAGGACAGAGTACTGGATGGTTGGAATAAGACTTAGCACCATGACTGAGGAACAGGAATTAGAAGTCATCATTACTGACTCTCTAAAACAGTCAAGCCAGTGCAACAATACCTATAGTAGTGCAAATAGGATGCTAGGATGTATTGGGGCTGGTAGTGATAGCAGAAGAGGGGAGGTAGTACCATCTCTATCTAGATCTTTGGTGTGGCCACACCTGGAGTACTGTGCTCTGTTCTGGAATCCTCACCTCAGGAAAGATAAGGACAGGCTGGAGGTGGTGCAGTGAAGGGCGACAAAGATGATTCATGGTCAACAGGGCAAGTCTTACGAGGGTTGCGTCAAGGCACTGAACATGTACTCACTGGAGGCCAAACAGGAGAGTGGAGAAATGATATAGACCTTCAAGTTCCTTTAAGGAATAAATATAATGAACCTCAGGTTATTATTTAGCATGATTAACGATCTGACATCATGAGGGTATGCATGGAAACTGATAGGAGGGAAGTTCAGGAGGGATAGGAGAAAGTATTATTTTAAAGAAAGGATGGTTGAACCATGGAACTGTCTACCAGCTGAGGTGATGGGCACAAAAACATCTACCGATTTGAAGCATTGTTGGGACAGAATGAAGGGTATAGTGGTTACTAAGGGCGACAGTAACAAGAGGGGGAATGGGGGATGGTTAGGGAGGGCTAGAACCCAGTATGAACAATAGGTCCTGAGGTTAGATAAGGAACCATGGGCAGACTGGATGGACCATTGGTCTTTTTCTGCCATCGTTGTCTATATTTCTACAAAATGTGAAAATCATAAAGTGTGTTTTTTAAACTAGGGAAAATGTGAGGCCTAAGGGGGTTGACAGTGCCCCTTTAAGTGCACTTTCTTCTGCGTTTCATGTGGGGCTAGATTATTTAGCGTGATTAGAAAAGAAAGTCGTAGTCACATTTGTCACTATTGCCTATTGTTTATTTTCCTACCATTTTTGACGTTCTGTTAACTAGCCACATACATTTGCAATGATTTGCATGATAAAATATAATTTGCCAGTACAAACCACTTCACACTAGCTTTTGCAGGTGTACAATGTTTTGTAAGAACATTTGGCATCACTGTGTTTTGCTTGAGCTCTTTCGGAGGTAAAGTGAGCTTTTGCTGGTGTATTGTTTTCTTGAGCATTTGACAATGCAAATTATTGGTTCACTAGAGTGTGATGCAGTTGTGGTAGTTAGAATGTGATTTATTTGTATTGCCATAATTTGACACAAATTACTCACTCCCCCCCAAAAAGCATTTATTTTGATATCTTTTCAGATACACTGGCTTTCCACAGACCTTTTTCTTTCAATAAATATGCAAGGTTTGTAACAAAAGCATCAGGCAGCTTCCATGTGGTACAGTCTGCGCATTGTGTGCTAACAGGATCCATACTAACGTTGACAGCCAGTACCCAGTTATCTAGTATTGTCTGGGAACTAATAGCTGTTTTTTATGTAACCGTGGCAAGAGAGAGTTAAACAGGTCTCTTCTGAACTATCTCAGTTTCATTTTTCCACAGGGATAAGCCTTCATCAAGCTAATCTAACAGCCCCACAGCAAGGATACCTGAATCAAGTTAAACAAACCCTGCATCTTTGCTTCTGCACAGACAGTTTGAGATGTATAAAAGCATCATTCATAGAACGCGGGTAAGAAAGAATTTCTTCCTGATTTAGAGTCTATCCCAGCTATATCAAGACTTAGAGGTTAGAGGCACTCCTCAACTAGATAATCTGGAAGGCAGCCAAAGCAAAGAAAATCCTATGATTCTGAATCAGAAAAAGAAAGAGGATGGTCAGAGAAGTACTGTGAGCCCTAGGCACCTTCCTTATTTGACAGCTGGTTCATTGAGTACCTGATAGAGGACTGGAGATTTTTAACATGTTGCCATACACTGCAGGTAAACCTAATATTGACCACCTCAGTAAACACTCCCAACAGCTTTCTTAAAATTTGAACATCTTGCACAGAACAATTTTAAGGAATTGCACAAACTAAATAAGAATAAAACAATTTCCCAAGGAACTATTATCCTTTTCTAGATATGTTTATGATGTAATATGGGGTTATCATCAGTAACTGATGTAGCAATTTCTGCTGTGGTCAAGCAGACATAAATCCCCATAAACTGAATGACCTCACTAACTGATACTAATGACAAGCATCTGGACACAGCATAGATATACGTGTTCTCCATCTTGAATTTCATATTAAGCATTTCTTTAGCCTCAGCCTTAGTATCATGAGCCCCATGTCACTGGATGACCACTTTAGCACCCGATTTACCAGAGAATTTACCAGTGTGTATTCTAGATCCTTTAGTTCCTATAGCTACCGTCTTTTATGGAAACTCCCAGGTAGATATGTTACAATCATCTGGGAGAAGCTCAGCAGCCATCCTGGTGGCAGTGCAGGTGGTTTTGCTGAGGCACTGGTCAGTGAACCATACCCTGAAAAGCCATCTCCTTAATGTTCCCTTTAACTGTTACAGTGTTTGACTGTCAGCTAGATTACATTACGAAAGCCATTTAGGATAAACAGATTTCACTGTCTGGGATGAGCAGGCAGCAATTTTCAAATATAATTCCAAGAACAAGAATCTGAGTCAAAACCAATCTTTTCAGGGCAACTTTCACTCCTGTCAGTGATATTATAGCTAGTATTCCTTCATACAGTAGTCCCCACTATTGAAAGCAACTATGATTAGCACTGCTAAATTTGCTTTTAAGTTTATCCTTTGCTATATTCTATATGTATGCAGTAATCCACAACATGGTGTGCTGTAAACAGTCTCTCTGTATGCACCAGGTTGGTTGTGGCTCATAAGTCACAGCTGAGTGCTTTCAACTGCCTGTGATGTGTGTTAGGATCTGTCATGCAGCATACCATGGAGTGGATTATAACACATATGAAAAGGCTTATTTAGACAGAAAATAAAGATACATCTTAAATTTGCTTGAGTGCCAGCTGTTCGGTAAAACAAATCTTAAAAAGTAGCTGACACCATTCATCCCTTGTGTTAGGCAACTCATGACAAGGAGTTCCCTTCCTGAGGACCTAAACCACCCCTTATGATTTTTTTAAGTGAGGCATTTGTAACCCCCCTACAAATGGGGGTTCCTAAAAGCCTTCCCGGAGCTTGCTTAAATGCTCCATGCTCATTGGTGTTCGCGAATGCTTAAATGTGGGGTTGTGGAGTGCTTGAAGCCTCCACGTACTGTCTCTTTAAGAGCCGTCTGCTTGCAGGCAAGATCATTGTTTATGAGGGGGACTGTGTGTTTCCCTGCTCAAGTCCCGCTCAAACTGTACTGTAATTGCCCCTCTTTGTGGTCACTGAAAGTGCCAGGGGAGCCCCCTCGACAGGTGTAACTATTTGCCTGAAATCATTTAGAATGATAGTAAAAATGCAGTTTTGTTTAACCTGCTTTTGTTGCAGATGGGACTTTGTGTTCTGTTCCCCTCCATCTTGGACCAGGACAGTTTGAGGGGTCCAATAGGATCGAGGGGGTATATAATCTGGAGTAAAAATGCAGCCAACCAGAAACCAGGAATCTAGATGGAGCTGGCTGACAAATGGGGATACAGCTTGTAATTCTGTGAAAAGGATTCTAGGCCATGGCGCCGGTTTGCACCAATGAGGGCAGTAACAAGTGACTGGCATCTGCAGCCCTCCAATGGGATTGGGTGGCGCCCGAATAGAGAGACTTGGCCCAACTGCCAAGAGGCAGATGCGTTGTGACTGTGAGCGAGGAAGGAACTCTGAGCTCCTGCGCCATTGAGTGTTTGCGCAGGAAGCGAGTGAAGGGCCTGAGGTGGCCGTTTGCATCGCTAGTGTTCCTCGGACTAAATCTGCGAGGGCAGTGGTCAGAGGAGGTTGAGTAAATGCACAGCTACCTACCAGGCTCAACCTGAAGAGGACTAAAGAATCTGCTAAATCACGCTCGGTCTGTCAGGAAAGTTGAAGTTGCAATGAGACTCCCGATAGCTAGGAGTTCATTTGAGTCCAAGGAGCAGCTGCCTGGTATGGTATCCCTCTGTTGTTTTCCATATAAATGTGTGAGGAGGCTTTTGAAGCTCAGGCTCAGCCTTGCAAGTGGTGAAGGAGCGGTTATCTGCTGGAGTTGTGAGCACTGGATCAGGGTAGCTCCCTGTTAAATCTTACAAACAAAGGCAAAAATCATTTTGTTATATTGCTGACTGCACTAATTGAGCTTTCTGGCTCCATCTGATCTTCTCAGGAATCAAATCTCACTTGTGTCAGGGCCCCAACCAGCTGCATCGAGGAACTAGCCATTAGGGCTTGGGTACCCATAGACTGTAATTAATAGGTTAGGCCTGTGCACAGAGCCATAGGTAAATTTTCATATATGGTAGTGATAAGCTAATTAACCTGATTCCCCCCGGTCCTTGTTATCTTACCTCAAATAAATCAGATTGTTTGTTTTGCAAAAGTACACTGGCTAGTCTGTATATTAATGGTGAAATACTGCATAGTGAATGTGGTATAACTGTACCTTACTTTCCAGGGGTCCCTGGAGTGAGCTGACTGGTTCGAGCCGGGGGGGTAAGTGTATATGGTAAGGACTCTGAAATTGAACTGCGTGGGCCACTAGTGGGAAGAAAGGGGGTTTGCAGCAACCCAGAGGGCTGTGACCGAATCAACCTCGACTGTTCTAACCCCGACCTCTGGGTGGAGGCACCCACCAACGGATCTGGGCCCCTCACCCTTCTACAGTTAGGGCAGGCAGGGGTAGTAGCCCTTAGGATAGCACTCCCTGGGGGTTACACATTAGTGGAATGTTTGATTGACTTTGCCTCCATGTTGCTTGGGGCTGCTCGGTGCCCACTGTGACCATGCCCCTGGGAGCAGCATTTTGGTGGCACTGGGTAGGGAGTGAACTGTAAGTTTACTGGTGGCTGTGGATGATGATTGGGGGTACTGGTACCCTGTGGATGGATGTGGTTTACTTTGTTGGTGCTTACACATGTTGGGGGGGGTAGCATTACATTTTCCTTTTTCCCTGCTCCCCACCTTAGCTAAACCTCAAGAACACCTTGTGTTGGCTCAGCATTCCCTGTTCCTTGATGACTCCTCCTTCTTCACCCCCTTCCAGTCTGGATTACATTAATTCCATTCCGCCTCCTCCTCCCTGCTTCAGCTCACTGACTCCATTCTCCCAAGCATGGATCAGTGCCTTATCACCTCAGCCATCTTTGTTGACCTGGCCAGAGCTTTTGACACTAGAGCCCATCCCCTTCTCCTTGATAAACTTAAGGCAGCTGGGCTCTCTGGCTCCACTACTAATTAGTTTAGCTCCTACCTTGTGGGTATGACTCAATCTGTTAGAATTGATGATTTCCTGTCCCCCTCACTCCCTATTAGTACTGGTGTCCCCTAAGGGTCTGTCCTTGGCCCAATACTATTCTCATTCTTTCTAAATGACATCCCTGCTGCCTGCAACTCTGTATCCATCCACATGTGCACAGATGACACGGTGCTGTTTACCACTGGTACCTCCCCCTCTGATCTGATGTCCCAGCTCTTACTGGACTTCAGCAATGTCCAGTAGTGGTTCTGGTCTAATCAGTGATCACTAAATGCCAAGAAAATTGTCTCCACGTCCTTTGGCACCAGACAGAAGCTTAGAAAGCTTACTGCTCTCTCCTCCTTCCAAGCCTTGGATGGGACCTCAATTGATAATGTTCCCTCATTTAAGTATCTAGGAGTCTGGCTCAACCATTACCTCGAGTTTTCTAGGCATGTGGATGCCATCAACAAAATAAATCACTCTAAACTTGGTGCATGCAACAGGAATAGAGGTTGCATTCCTCTTCCTGTTTGCTGAGTTATTGTCCAGAAAATGATTTTCCCCATTTTTGACTTTGGTGACATTGTCTACAGTGTTGCTTCTAAGTCTACCTTAGCCAGACTGGACCCCCTTTTTCACTCCATCTGCCATTTTGCCTTGGACTGTCTGCCCCACAGCCATACCCACCACTGCTTCCTCTATTCCTCCATATCTCTTGAAGCCAGATGCCATGCTCACTGCACCTTCTTTACCTTTAAATATGGGCTAGGCTTTCTCCCTTCCTACCTTACTGCTCTCTACTCCCACCCCTACCTTCTCTTACACTTTTTGTAACTCCTGCTATCACTCCCTTGCACTCCCTTCAAGAAAATCATTAATTGACCAGGCTGCTTTCTCTTATTATTTCCCTAAACTATGGAATTCCCTCCCCCTAAACATCTGCTCTGCCCCCTCCCAGCGCTCACTCTCCTTCCTACTCCATGAATTCTCAACTCACACCTGCAACTGCATCTGATAGCTGATCCCTGTTCCTCTACTTTCAACCTGCTACCCCCATCTCTGCCCACCTTCCCTTGGTCACCCTTCTGTTGCCCACTCCCTCTACCCTGGCACCTTGGATTAATTCTTCCTCAAATCCCATTGGTTAAGCCTTTTCTATCTCTCCATTCTTATTACACTTTGTACTTTATTTGGTTTCCTCCTTGACTCTCCATGGGTAAATCTCCTCCTCACCCTTGCATAAAATGCTCAAGAAATTGCACGAATATTGCATGTGTGCTTATATGTTTAATAGACTAGTGTTTGTTATTTAGTCCTTATGATTGCCATGTCATTATTGCTTATGGTGGTTTTACATTACTTTCCTCTCCTCTTCCTCTTTCCCTCAGGATGCATCTGAAAACTAGCGGATTGTCAGCTCAGGATGCCTTTCCTGGTGAAACTTTTGAAATAAATAAATAAAGGAGGCCAGTGAAATGGAAAACCTTTTCTCAGGATTCAAATCTCAGCAAGGGAGAAGATCCTTCTGCAGACATTTGAGATGATTAAACTGTAAGGGGGGTCTCTCCTTATGATGGTTTATGGGCCTATCCTTGTTGCAGCCCTCTGGGAGGAGTCATCTCCAGAGATTTATGACTGATGGTCCCATACTACATCAGATGCCTGGGAACTGGAGATAATTTTGTATGGCCATTCAAGAGAGGTTTTATTTTTTACTGTGCACTGAAAGAGCTAGTATACTGCATAACATCGTTAATTTTAAAAAGCAGTCAACTATTATTTAGAAATTTAGACAATGTCAGTAAAAAACAGTGATCATTCCAGTCTGGTCCTTCTTATCTCTGCAGTACTTTTTTTTCTTTTCCCATTTGCTAATAAGAAGAGTTTCTATCTGACAGTGTTTAGTTTGATGTGTGGAACAGTACAGTCTCAGGAGGCTAGCCTATCTAGTTCTATTCCTCTTTATACCTCATCAGCCCTGTGACCACACTGAAAGACTATGATATCACAACAAAGAAGAGTCAGTCACCTGTTGCCAGATTGGTCACTTGTGATGTCACAGTAAGTGAGATCACAATGCCAATGAGGTATGAAGAGGAATAAAACTAGATATGTCAGTCTACAGGTATATTACTGCTCATGTGGGCGATAATATCCCCTTTACTCCTAAAACATTATTGTTCCATTTATATGAAATTCCAGACTTATTGTTTACCCTAGATGAAACCCTATGTCTAGGATCATTAGCAAAGAAGTGAATTATACTCAAATATTGGAACAGCCAGAGCCTAATTCTATGTATTGAACAAAAGTGGTGGTATACGTTAAAGGAGACCCTAATGTTTGAACAGTTAGGCTACATCATAGAAAAAAGTGGATGAACCAATAGAGGATTCTTGGAGGGAACCAATACAGGTTTCCCACCTTTAATACAAATATAACTCATAGGTCTTAGCAACCTAACTTCCAAGTGGGGGGGGGAGCAGGGAGTTGAGGTTCCCGTTTTCCAGTGTTTATTTCTATATTCCTTTCTTATTCAAGTGTTAATGCTATGATGTATGAAACTTTCATATGGTGATAGTAAGTTGTAACACTGTTTATCACAAACATCTAACAAAATTATATTTTAAAGAAGTATAGTACTGCTCTTCACATTACAACTAATGCTGTCAGGTTGAAATCCTCACAACGAGCAAATTGAAAAGAAAAAAACCAGCAGAAATAAAATGTAACAACTGGCTGCTTTTAAGAAATTATTAGCATTTTCTGCCTACTACTTTGGTGCAACTAGCTATTTAAAATAGTGTTGTATACAATACCATGTGCCATAATGTCCCAAGATGTGTCAAGCTGTGGGTGAAATTCTAGCCCATCCACTGTTCCTAGATGTAATGGTACTGGTCTCCACACAAGAGGCAAAGATGGGATTCTAATTCACTTACAATAATAGCCCTGAGAAAATCAGTGGCTTCTGCCTAGTTCTACATTTGAATAATCTAAATATATTTGACAAACTAATTTGATTTAAATTGAAATCTCTCAATTTGATTAACAAGGTAGTCCAGCAAGGGGATCTCCTGGCCTCCATTAATCTGTCAGACGCATACCTGCACATTCCTATACAGTGTTCCCATCAGAGGCTACTAAGGTTCACCATACAGGACCAGCATTTTCAGTATTAGGCTCTGCTATTTAAGCTGGCCTTGACCATAAGAGTCAGGACATTCATAGCAGTGATCATGGTACAGATTAGGAAGGAGGAACACTATGTGAGTTATCATCCTTTAAACAGATGCTTAAGTTATATTTGTTAGAGAATAACTACTGTGATTGCTTTTAAATTTTATTGCCATTGCCAACTTTAGATTTGTAGTGTGTACTATATGTACCTGGTCATCCATTAAGTGGGCTTTTTTAGCTTACGGACACACCAGGCTTATTAAAAATAAATCAGATCAAATGCGTTCTCATATCTGGCTGATATCATGATCATAGCATAAACAGAACCACAAGCTCTCAGATCAGTCCAGAGAATAATTCTGTTGTATGGAACCATGACTTGGTAGTGAGCACAGATAAGAGTTCTTCACAACTTTCTCAAAGTTGCTACCACTTAGGATGAATTCTCACATGGACTTAATAAGAGTATCCATCTCCCAGCAGAAGATGGAAAATCTTGTATGAGAGATTTGCTGGTTTCTAAGAAAGACATCAGTTACTGCTGACAGTTATATTCCATTTTTTTACCCGATGACAGCCACATTAAAGATGATCCCTTGTGCCAGGCTACATGTGCTTTTTAATACGTTCATTGATAGGAAAAGGTCAATTGAGCAAAGACAATTTTTAATGCATCATAAGATATGAGTTACAAATATAAGTCCCCGTCAGGTTCATCTTCATTCTCAGTGGTCCCATTTTAGAACAGCACCATGTTTCAATCTTTAATTTTGAAGTTGGTTGGACATTTTGAACCTAGCCCTCCAATATCTTTTGACCTTAAATTATTATGTTATTTAGTTACGTTTGATTCCATGCTTGGTTCTTTAACCCATGAAGTGGTGGGAAGAAACTTAGAAACTCTTAAAAGTTTTCACTCTACCTTCACCTTCAGAGATAATTCTGATGACTGCTGACACCAGCCTAATTAGACAGACTATGGTAATGGATGAGATTCTGGTGCATAGGGTTGTGGTCCCAGAAGATGATCAGTGATGGTTTGGTCAGGCAATGTAGTTTTAGAAACAAAAAGGATACTACTGCACAAGCCCAAAAAGTTGCTAAACTGGGCAGAAAGGAATCTGGAATTCATCTGGTGTTTATCTTTGCGATTCATCTAGCAGGGGAACTAACATCTCAGGCAGATTGTCTCCATTGCTTGCATGTGCACCTGGGAGAATATTTTCTAAACAGACAGCTATTTCAGTATCTGTGTTCCAGGTTTGGAAAATTGGACACAGACCTCTCTGCATCCAGGTAGAATGCTCAGATCCCCATATTTTTCAGCTGATACAGATGCACAGGCATAAAAACTCTGGATGCACTGTTTCAACCATGGAATATTCAAAGAGCATGACTCTTTCCACCAATACCTCTTTTTTGGGAGATTTTGAAGAATATTCACGTTACATGGAACTTTCCTTCTGGTACAGTAGCTCCAGAGAGACCTCTGTTCTCTAACCTAGTCAATCTAGCAGTGCAGAAGCTATTTTGGATTCCATCTCAGTGGAAAGTCTGTCCCATGAACTTGTGTTTCACCATATCCAGCTCAGCTTCAACTGCCTACTTAGCTCCTGAGTGGAAAAGATTTTTCAAGTTAGGCTACTAAAAAAAGGTAAAAGAAAAAAGATGGCCTCTGTTCTGGGTGGTCACTGAGCTGAGCTGTGAGTGAACTCAGCGGAAAAAAAAACCTCTTTATTTTTAAAATGTCAAAATGGCACTAATTCTGAACTTTGTTATTCTTTTTAGTGCATGAGTAATTAACAGTTCTGTCAGTGTTTTAAATAGAGACACAAGTAAGCAATGTAGTTTGTAATCATTTTTATTATTTTCTAGACTCAGGTTTCAACATTTTTGCTGCACACAACAAACTCTTGGCCATTCCAGAGGACTGCATAAAACTGGACTGCCACCATATGGCATGGCTCGGGGTCATTATGTCTTAAGATATAACAGTACAGCAATATACTGTGCTGTAAATGCAGCATATACATTGCTGCTACTGAGACAAACTGCCGAAACACATTTCAGCTAAAGAAACCAATCGCTTCTTTGTTTTCTGCACCCCCCTGAACCTCCCCCCATTAATGTAATCAACTCTGGTGGGTGGGGGGGGTCAACATGGGGACAGGAAGAAACACCACCGGGGAGAAGAAAAAGAAACTGTACAATGCGGTTTTGCAAAGGTCTGGGACTGGGATTTGAGCCCTGGTTTACAGATGCATAGCGACCCTACACTGCCGTGACTCATCCCACTGAGCCATGGCAGTAGCTTGGTAGACCACCTCCCCAACAGAGGTCTTGACCTCCACGTCCCTCCTCCTCACCCATGTTTATTTATTTATTTGGATTTGGAATCACCTTTGAGTCATAGACTCATTTACAAAGGATCCACGTCACAGAGAATAAGGTACAGACTGACATAACTAACAATAGATCAGTGATAAAGTTCAGATTAAGTTACAATGAGCAGTAAGGCAAACATTCAAATACAATGAGCAGCAAGGCAAACATTGAAATACTAGGGATTACTTAGTGAAGGTCCTACACAAAACAGGTTGGTACAGATATGAAATGATTTCTAACAGTCTCTGCTTAGGCTGAGAAGCGGGGGGGCCGAGTCAGACATGGGGCCATCATTAAAAGCCGTTGTCAGCTCAAATGCAGTTGAAGGTTCTTGAAGACAGGAGATGTTCCCTAAGGTGGGTTTTGAATGGCCCAAGTCTAGGTTCATTTGCCAAGGAGGTGGGTAGGCTGTTCATCCACAGAGGGGCCCTATAGTTGAAGGACCTTTGGAATAGGGAGGACCGGCAGGCGGGCACTGAGAGGAGGAGCTTGTCAGAGCTACAAGTGTGCTTCACCTTGAGTTCTGGGTTGACAAAGGGGCTAGCCTAGTGGTGGAGAGACCAAGGGCAATTTTATTAGCCATGAGGCAGGTGTGGAACCTGATTCTGTTGTCAAGGTTAAGCCAGCCAGTGTCGTTATAAAGTGAGTAGGTGTGGGTGAAACGGTCACATCCTAGGACGAGGCAGCAGGCTTTATTTAGGGAGAGATGGAGGCTAGCTAGGGCTCTGGTGTTTGCTGCTCCATAGATCAGTAAGCTGTAATCCAACAACGAGAGGACAGAGAAGGAGACAGCAAGCCTGAAGGCGTCTGGGGTGAGACAGTGTTTAAAGCGGTGCAACAGTCCCAACCTAACATTTAGGGCCTTGGATAGGTGTTGAATATGAAGGTGGAAGTTAAGCGTAGGGTCCAAGGTGATGCCCAGGTATTTGAAGGAGCCCACTTGCCCAATGGGGTCTGGTTTGAAGTTAATACTAGACAGAAAAGCTCCTTTTGTGAGTTCTGAGGGTGGGAAAACAGCATAAATTTGGTTTTTGAATAGTTGAGAGTAAGGCACTGAGCGGCGAATCAGTTCTCAGCACAGCTGAAGGCAGCCTAGAGGGAGCAGTGGAGTTGAAAGAGGTCAGGGTTGGAGGAGAAGAGGACAGCATCATCCGCATACAGTAATAGATTGCAGGGGCAGGACATGGGGAGGGAGTTGAGGAATAGGCTGAAAAGCAGCAGCCTGAGAATGGACCCCCTGAGGAACGCCAGAGAGGACAGGAAGACTATTAGATAAGGTGTTCCCTATTTTGACCTACTGGGACCAGTTCATGAGGTAGTCCATAAACCAGACCAACGCATCATGGGAGAAGCCCAGGTTGGCCAAGGTGGTAAGTAGGAGGGAGTGGTTGACAGTGTCAAATGCCTTTGTGAGGTCTATGAAGACAGCACCAGTGCTGCGACCCTTGTCCAAGGCAGCGTGTATGTGGGAGGTAAACTCAAGAAGGGCAGTGGTAGTACTGTGCCTTTTGCCGAAGCCATGTTGTTGTTTACAGAGTGGGTTGTATTTGCTGAGGTGATCAGTGAGCTGGTTTAACACAATCCGCTCTAAGGCCTTGGATAGGAGCGGGAGTATGGAGATGGGGTGGTAATTATTGGTATTGAATCGATTCCAACTTTTAAAGATAGGGATAATGGAGGCAGATTTCCACTTGGAGGGGAATTTACTTAGACACAGGGAGCAGTTTAAAATGTGAGTTAACGGGTTAAGGACCTCTTCAAGGGTGAATCAAAGGAGCTTCACATCTAGAGAGTCACTGCTGAAGGAGGAGTGGCTCAGAGCTTTTGTAGGGTATGGCTCTGCAGAATTGGGAGTAATTTGGTGCAGGTAAAAGGGGGGCTTCTCGGGGGGATGGGGCGCAGGAAGAAAGTGGATCAAAGAAATTAGGGGGAGAACATGGTTGAGGTTTGTGAAGGCATTATTGAAAGCCTCAGCAATTTGGGAAGGGTCAGAAGTCAAGGACCCATTGACCAAGACCTGATCGGGAACAAGGTTAGGGTCCTTTCCACAGATTTCCTTAATGTTGTTCCAGAACTTATGCCCAGAGCTCCAGGAGGTGGTTAAGGAGGATTTATAATAATTTGCTTTTGCTTTGTGCACGGCCCAGGTGCACTTGTTCCAGGCCTCTCTGTACTTTTGCCTATTGAGCAAGAGGCCGGACTCATTGGAGAGTTGCCACAATGAATCCCTTGACCGCATCAAACCAGGAGGTGATCGGAGATCCAAGGCACAGTATTGCCTTTGATCATTCTTTTGGTAAGAGTGGCAAATTTGTCACATATATTGTTGAAGGCCAGGATGAAGAGGTCAAGGGTTCTATCAGGGTCAAGGGAGTTAGTAACGAATGACCAGTCCATCACACTGAGGTGTGCTTTGAGAAGTGTCAGTTTACCAGGGCCTAGTTTGCGCTGCGTTATTAATTTAGGAGGAGATCTAGGAGGTTTGCAAGTCCAGGAACAGAAAACAGGGGAGTGGTCACTAAGTACATTTGGGAGGATGGTGACATTAATGATTTTGTGAGGACGATTGGTGAAAATGAGGTCTACCAGAGAAGAAGACTCAGAGCGCAGGTCCAGGCAGGTGGGAGATGTTACCATTTGGGATAGGTCTTGAGTTGTGATAGCATCCATGAGCGGTGAGGCGTCCCTACCTAGCCAATTGATATTGAAGTTCCTGAGTATAATCTTTTCCGTATGAGATGGGAGGGTGTCCAGATAGGACAGTACTGAGAGGAAGGACACCTTTTGGTCCCTGGGGGGACTGTAAACAGCAGTGATCAGGAGTGGGGTTTGGGAGCATCCCAAGGTTAGTTTAAGTGTGAGTGCCTGTGGTCCTGGACCCAGTTTGGTAGTGGGGAGCAGCTGCTCATGTAATATAGCCTTGCTGTAAATAGTACATCCACCCACGTCTACCCTGCTGAGCGACGCGGTAGTGGTTGTAGTCGGAGAGGGTAATGGATGAGTTGGGCATCCAAGGGTTAAGCCAGGTTTTGCTGATGGCTATGACATCAGACTGATGCTGTAGGACCCAGCCATGGAAGGAGTCCCACTTTTTTAAGAGACTGACGACATTAAGGGAGACAATACGAAGCCCGTGGACAGGGGGTTGGATAGATGGCTGGGTTGCTGGAGGCCCAGGATTAGGGTGGACATTACCTGACAAAAGAAGGAGGAGGAGGAGTATGATCCTGAGTGCAGGGTACCAGGACCTTTTTTTATGTAGTGAGTGAGCCATTCTGATCACACAAGGGTAGAGAAGGTAGGAATGGGGAGGTGTAGTATATGAGGGGTACCAAGAAGGAAGGGTTGAAACGAGGGAAGGGAGGACTGCATCAGTGGCAGGGGTTGGTATGACCACCAAATGAAGCAAGGCAAAGCCGGTGTGGTACGCCTAGGGTGGTGCTCATAGGTGGTGATAGCAGTGGTGAAGGCCATATGCTCTGTCCCATCTGCAGAGGCTGGAAGGGAGAGAGGGGCCTCCTGAGCATTAGAAGGATGCCAGGCATCCAGGTTATTGTCAGAACCAAAGATGGGGAGAGTATTTGTGAAGTGAAAATGGTTGGGAGGCTCAGGGTAGTGGGTAATAGAGAGCATAGCTGGAGAATTAAAGGAAGCATTCTGGTGATTAAGAGTAGTCCTAAGGAAGTAGGATGAAGCCAGAAGCAAAATAGCAGCCACTAGTGGTGAATGTGTATAAGCTGCAAATGGAGATGTGGGCTGCTTTGCTTCCCGTGGCCCTCTTGACCTCAGGGACCCTCTTGGGATCCGAACTGTGTAAGCTATGGAGGAAAGCACAGGGAGGTAAGAAATTTATATTGCGGGAGTGGAGTGCAGGGGAGGGGAAGGGGATGTAGGCAGGACAGAAACACTTGACGGAATCCTAATTCTTAATTCAGATTAAACAGAGTACTGATTATTGGGTGGTGCTACGTAGCTCCTGCACTGACTAGGAAAGAAACCGACTATTGGAAATTGCAGTTTTCATTCTTTTTTTTTTATAATAATACAAGAGCCACAGCCTCAGAACAGCAGCAACCTGCGAGGCACCATACAGGCTGTGTAATCGGGACACTGTCTTACTCGGAGCTCTTAGTAACAGAAGTCAGTTTAGAGGACTGCAGTCTAATCAGGGCTCTAACATCAAATTGTAAATGCAGGGAATGGAGGTTTCAGGACTCAAGAAGCAGCACACTTATATTGAATTTAAGGGCATGCCACAGCAGAGGAAAATCTTTAATGCACAGTAGAATATAACAGTCATTACTACTTTACACTATATTATAAGGTCCTAAATGCAGTTGTAATGTTCTTAAAGCACATCTGAAACAAAGCCATTTATGCCTTAGGGCATAGAATTGTTAGACTAGAAAAACTATCTCCAAAGCTATGCAGACAGAAACAATTAAGACGACAAAGCAAGCAGTAAAAATGGTGCCAAGTACAGATAATTCCAATTGTAGAGTGCTGAAACAGGGGCTCCTCATGGCAAGCTGTGCACATACCTGGCGAAATTCATGGGGTGGGGCAGAGCACCTTGCTTCCCGCAGCCCTCTTGACCTCAGGGACCCTCTTGGGATCTGAACTGTGTAAGCTGGTGAAATTTGAGAGGGTGGGGGAGAGCGCCTTGCTTCCTGTGGCCCTCTCGACCTCAGGGACCCTCTTGGGATCTGAACTGTGTAAGCTGGTGAAATTTGAGATGGTGGGGGAGGATGACTTGCTTCCCGCAGCCTTCTCGACCTCAGGGACCCTCTTGGTATCCGAACTGTGTAAGCTGGTGAAATTCAGGGGGTTGGGGAAGGCACCTTGCTTCATGCGGCCCTCTCGACCTCAGGGGCCCTCTTGGGATCCGAACTGAACAGGGTACAAAACCACTTGCAAAATATGTGCCTTGCAGGGTCTTGTATACCAAGCTATATGTTCCAAGTGGTATTCAATACACAGTTCTGTCTGTGACATATTGACCCGGTAGGCCACCATATACCTCTCAGTTTCTGCCTGTTTCACTCAGGCTCTCCTGTTCATTTATTGATATATTGGATTATATTTTACCTGCTGTGAGGATTCAAGCTACATCAGCAGCTTGTTTTATTTGCCTTTTCCACTGACTCTGCCCAATTATGCTCTGTTGTTTGTGGTTCCCCCCATTTTTGGGTATCTGTGTGGGAACTGGGTCATGCTTACTTGGACTGTAATGGAATGTGTACCATCAAGAGACATAGAGTTGGGTCAGCTTCAGGAGTGGATTACATCACTACTTGCTCCTTATAATCATTTTATAAGTCATTTTTAAGTTCTACTACAATTCTGATCTGTGTCCAGGGAATGAATTCACCATTAGGATGATTTGGCTGGGTTTTTGGGTGGGGAACCTAGCTGAAGGGGTCTAATCGATTCCTGCTGCATTCTGGAAGATGGTCCTTGTAGGGTTGTCCGATGTCCATGGCTGTGTAGCTACAATGTGTGTGGCCTAAGCTTGGGTTCTCTGTTGGTTCATGTGCCTGACCTTCTTGGCCATTGTTGAGAGCTCCTATTCATTCTCCTGCTTTTTCTTGAGTTTCATGGCTGACCTGGAAATGTAGTTGCTTACACTTCTTGTTTTGTATGCCTTCAATCCTTGGGTTGATGTTGACACTTCTCTTCTTGGAATGCAGTTTCTCCAGTTGATGTCTCCACTGGGCTTCATACAGACAGTTGTCACTGGCACAGACATGCTTTGGACCTGGTTTTCTCATTGGGTCTTGACATAGCAATGTCAAAGTTACCCTGGTCATCTGGTTGTATCATCATGCCATGCAATTTATTTGCTGGGCACCCTGTTTATTCACTCTGCTACTGCCCAATTCATAATCTGGAGACTCAGAGCATCCTGACAATGCGGGACATCTCGAGCATGAAGACAGCCTGTGTAATGGGAGCTAAGGTGATCATGAAGGGATATAACATGGCTTTCATGGCAGCATTTAGCTCTCTAGCAACTCTCCATGTCCACCTCTCGATTTCCTACCACAGGTCACCATGGTCTGATGGTGATCAGAGGAGGTTAAAGACAAAGGGGCAGAGTTTGGAGAGCTGTTGCTGGAGATCCCAGTCAGAGGAGGAAGACTAATTGGTGCTGCTTGCTCATAACAATGAGTATCAACAGGTAACCACTCTGAAAAAGTCAGCATTCCTGTCATGAGTGATTCCTGCTGGAAGGAACTGAACTGATCAGTTCTTCAAAACTGTGGACAGGTTATTAAATCTAGCCTACCTTCAGTCCTGCAGAGCCTGTTCAGCTGATAAAAGTATGAGTTTAATCGATTCTTTCTGAACAAAGTGTCTTCTATTTGTGCTGGGATATCCTCAAGCAGACCGTTATCAGCCAGCAGTGTCCGTTCTTTGATGGCAGTGACACTCCACTGGGTGAATTTGAGCCAGTTTGGGTGCCCTGCCTACTGCTGGATCCTGGGCCAACCTTGCTTTTTTTTGTTAGAGTGCTGGGGGAAGCTCAACTTGATTTTTGTGGAGATTGCTGGGTGTTCTCATTTAGCGAGGAGATTTTTCTCTTCACTTTTAAAAGGGAAGCAGGGAAGCACCTCCTTAGGAAACCATCTTTGGACCCTGATGATTTCATACACTACAGGCTGGTCTTGAACCTTCATTTTGTAGGGAAGTTAATCAAGAAGGTGGTGGTGGTGCAGCTGCAACAACACCTGGCGAAATATGACTCATATGAACCTTTCCAGTCTGGTTTCTGGCCATGTCATAGTATAGAGATGGCTTTAGTCAAGGTGCACCGTGATCTCCTCCTGGTAAGGAATAGTGGGCAGCATTCCATCCTTGTACTTTGACCTGTCTTTTGCTTTTAACACAGTGGATCCTGGGGTGCTATTGGCTCATTTGAGGCATTATGTAGGACTCATAGGTCCAGTGCTGCAGTGGTTTGAGTCCTACCTAACTGCCCAGGATGCAGCAGGTGACACTTAGGTCTTTCATCTCAAGCAGTGCTGCACTCCATTGTGGTGCACCTCACGGAGCAATTGTAGCTCCCATGCTATTTGCTGTGTACATGTTGCCACTGGAGGAGATCGTTAAATGCAATTGTTTGAGTTTTCTTTGCTATGCTGATGATAGCCATCTATATATGTCTTGTGTTCCTGATAATGATACAGCTGTCCTTGAACTGATGGAGTCCCTTTAATGAAATTTAGGATTGGGTTGTGGTCAGCTGGATCAGGCTGAATCCACTGAAGATGGAGGTGTTACAAGTGGAGCTGGATTGGTCTGGCTCAGCAGTGATGAGTGGAGGTGCTGCCCTTCCCTCCTTGGATGGCATAACACCCTGAGCCATAGATAGGATGAGGAATCTGGGGGCCATTGTGGACTCCTAGCTGACTTTGAATATCAGGTGTCAGCTGTTGTCCACAGTGGCTTTACCATCCCCAGAACATCTCCCGAATCAAACTCTTTCTGGAACCTGCTGATATGGTAACCCAGGTACACACCCTGGTTATGTCTAGACTGGATTATTGTAACACTCTGTACCTTGGATTATCTTCAAAGTTGCTGTGTCACTTGCAGCTGGTCTAGAATGTAGCAGCCAGGCTGGTTGCTGGGATCTTTTGGTTCAAGTGTATCATGCTGGTTCTCCATGTTCTGTACTGGTTGCTGGTGCAGTGGTGTATAAGCTTCAACGTGTGTGTGTTAACCTACAAGGCCCTGCATGGTCTGGGTCTGGGCCACCTGATAGACTTCTTGACTCCTTATGCTCCTGGCCACCCCCTCTAATCAGAGGAGGAGAATCTCTTTGCTAATATGTAGCTAATTATTATATAGCTCACTGTTTTTTTTTACTCATTGCTCAGGTCATAGCTGTGACTAACCAGTATCACTGCATCTGTTAAAGTTTGCTAGCACTTCATGCTCATAGTTAGATCCATGCCTCTCAACCTCCTGTCTCATAAATCAGGGACAAGGCTTAAAGAGCAACTCTGCACTCACATTTGCTTTCATAAATAAAATGTTTCAGCTGTTGCAATTTACTAGAGAATACAATTTTTTTTATTTTCAGTGTTCCTTCCCAAGATTTACAGCATGGCTTGGTAATTAATCTAAAAGATCTGTATAGTAAACAGTTGAAATCATATGCTTCTACCCTATTAATCTCACAGTGCCTTTGTTTATGACATCATAGTGCTCACCATGACAACAGACTGTGATATCACAAACAGCAATTGTGTAGTTAACAGGGGACAGTCAGAAACAGTTTGAAAGACTCAGTGAAACAATTGCTACAATATGTACTATATTTAGTAGACAGACAGGGAATAACAAAAGAACAAATAACTAGAAAACAATAAAGTAAAAACACAACTGGTGTAAATCTAGAGTTTGTGAGCTTTTTGTTATAATAGAGAGGTGCTCTTTAAAAAAAATCAGGGACAACAGACTAGAATCAGGGACACATCTTCAAAATTAGTGATATCCACTCAGGAAGCTGGTAGAATAAGGACCTTGGTGTAAAATACATTTAGTATGAAGAACAAGCATGTTACTTTAATGTTTGATGTTATTCTGTGCTTACAAGCCCCATTGTTTGGTCATGGAAACACTAATTTTAGGAGAGACAGAGTAAAAATTTGAGGCAAAATTAGGGACATCCCTGAAAATCAGGGACAAAAGAGAGGTATGGTTGGATCTGCTCCCCTCCATACACACACACACACACACACACACACACACTACCTTTTGTTATACTGTATGTTTCACTTATTCTATTATGTAAGCCTATCTGATTGTATTAGACTGCTTGTCCAACATAAGCCAAACACTGGAGAACATCAGAGACATTAAGACGACAATACACTAAAAAGTGGGATGGGGTACTTACGAGCATGTGCATCCAAATTAAATGGCCAACTGACCTAACCAGCTACTAATTGAAGAATTTGAGGACTGGTGCCAAAGTACTGTGTTAATGCAACCAAAATTATAAACAGAAGTTTTACTTTTTTACAATAATTGATTTATTTTTGCATTGTGATTGTAAAGCATTTGACATGAATGTGTCAGTGTCAAACCAAAAGTGTTGCTGACTGCTCCACACTTCTGTGTCGGGGCTACTGTACTTCACACTGCAGACAGAAGAAGGATTCCACTGAAAATGACATGTTACAACTCATTTGAGTGGTGCTGGGTAAATACATTTTAAATTAAATAACATTAGGATGCTCTCTATAATGTCAGCACCTCACCAATTCCATATTGCCATACTGACATCATAAATTCCCATCTTCAACTGAAGTGACACATTGTGTAAATAACTACCAGCATTCACCAAAAGCAGGATCCCTCTGAAAACAAGATATTGCATCTCAGTTTGTCACTATCGTGAAAATACATTGTAACAATGGGTACAATCTGGACCCCATTGGAAATGAGATACTGCATGTTAGCAGAGCTATACTAGTTAACTACATTGTAAAAATGAATAAAAGCAGCACACTAGTAAATATGAGACATTGCATTTTAATCTTTATGGTTTTCTTTTTAATTTTCTGCTATACTGGTATAAATGTGGGACTTGTACATTATAGTATTACAAGTACAACTAAGTCACACATTAATTCTATATCTCTAATCACATTAATGCATTAACAGCCGTTGTGGCTCTGACCAGATTTTGTTTTTCAGCTGCAGGTTGATGACCTGACTCTTTTCTAAAAGGATGTGCTTGTGGATCCCAATGCAGGCAGCAGGGAAGTGAACACTGTGCAGAATTCCAGAGCTGATTATGAGGGATAACTTATATGAATAGGAACAAAGCCCTTTGGTGCAGACATGTGTGACCCACAAATCCCTGCATGAGGTCTAGTGGCACAATTGTCTGCCATCCAGCTGAAAGGATGCAAAGGGTGCAAGTACTGAAGAAAGTTGAAGATTCATGGAACATATGGATAGTGAAGCCTGTGTGAGTTACCCAGAAAATCAGGACAGAGATTTTGCGATATAGCTCCACCCTTTTTGTGACTGTAAAAATTAGGAATCAAATTCATGACTGGGGTTGCATGATCAGCACCAGTACTGAAAGATATTCTGCTTTGCAAGAGAAAGACTTGCCAGCTCCTGGAGCACCAAACTTGAAAGCATAGCTTGGTTTTGGTTTGTGGTCTTGGGACAGATACCCAGCATTAAATTCCTGAATGGAGATAGCGAGAACCATTGCAGCCAAATGAGAACTAGCATGATAGGCTACTGCCTGAAAGATTGTGAATTCTACTATGGAGTGAACAAACTGATTTCAGAGGTGAGGCATTTGTTCCATTCTGAACTTTGCATTCCACCTGCTGAGAGCTAGCAACCTAGATGGCCCTTATACAGCAGTGGCAGAAGAGGAGAGAGTAGAAATCATCATCATCAATCAATATTTATTGGAAAGCAAACTGAGAGTAAACTCTTTTACAATTGCATCCAACATACAAATGTAAAAACACGTTAGAAATTATACACAGTTAAAAAGACTTATTATTGCACTCAACATAATGCTCCAAGGAATGACATATTTCACCTATAACAATCACACTTAGTATACAACAATCTATTACTACTTGTTTTAAAACATGAAATAGACAAAAAGTAGTAATTTTTAACTTTTTCTAGATTTCAGAATTAAATAAAATAAAAAATCTGTTCAAAAATGGTGAAGACTGAAGAACCCATGTAGGACAGAAGAGTTATATTGAATGAGAGGCATTTGCACAGCTTGGTCCTCCACAAGTCAACAAAGTACTGTTCAGAGGTAATTTAAGGAAGTATTTTTTCACAGAGAGGGTTGTGGATGCATGGAACGGCCTTCCGGAGGAGGTTGTGGAGTCAAAAACAGTGGTGGAATTCAAGCATGCATGGGACAGTCATAAGGCAATTCTAGGGGGTGGGGGTAGGAAGAAGTAGGCTGCTGGTTAACTAGGATCTGCAGCTTATCCATTAGGTAGGGAAATGGGCAGGCTGGGTGAGCCAAGCGGTCCTTATCTGCCGTCAAATTCTATGTTTCTATGACTGTTCTGTGCTCCCAGACTGTGTTCTTGCATCTTTCAAACAGCTGGTCTCTGTCCCCAGTGGCCTGCAACAATTGATCATGAGAGAGAGCAATGTTACTGATATGTCTCACTCTGTCATGTCTGAATCTGTTGAATGTCAAATAACCCATCACAGCTTAGGCTCTGCAATATTTTGTATTTAGTTAGTTAGGTAGATTTAGCTCTGTAGTTTTATTGAAAACCTGGAAGTGTGCAAAGACTATGGAAGGCATAGCTCAGGAAGAAGAGCTGCACACTTACCTTTTGGTTTTGGTTAACACTTTGTGTTACATTATCAAAGGTTCTAGCAGTCTCCACTATTATTAATTGCAGTTTTGCATCACCCTGTGTTCTGCATCAGCTGAGTCTATGTGGTACCAGCAACAAACTTTCTTAAAGGGGAACAAAAATACTGCAGCATTCTCAGATCATATTTGCTTACTTCTGTTCCCCATTCTGCACATACCTTTTTTTTTTTTGCCTCCTCTGTCTTTGAAACCAACTCTGTTTGCAGCCATCGCCCTATTAATTCACCACTCTGGCAAGAAGGAACTGCTGGAAGGAGGCACCAGTGGTAGTGGCCAGGAAGGATGTGGAGGTTCTGCCTTGGGGAGGCCCCAAGGGAGGAGGTAGAGGACCCAAGCAGAAGAGGAAGCAACTTCTGGGGGGGGACTCAATTGTTTGGGGGTAGCTTTTGGAAAAGGAAGGTTGGGAAGAAGGGAGGTGAGGTACCTACCTGGTGCTCAGCTTGGAGGGATGGAGAGTGGAGTAAAGGATCCTTGGGGTGGTGTGGCAGGAGGGGAAGCTGGATGTCATTATCCACTTGGAGACTAATGACCTGTCTAGGGATGGGGCTGGTATTGTGCAGGGGGATTTTAGGGAGCTAGGGAAGGGTCTTAGGCAGGTAGTGCACTCGGTGACTTTCGCTGAGGTGCTGTCTGTCTATGACTGGGGGGAGGATAGGATTCTCCACACCAGAAGTTTAAATTCATGGTTGAAGGAATGGTGTAGAGATGGGGCATTAGGCTACATATGGGAGTGGGGACCAACCTGGTGGTGATGCCACTGTACAGAACACTGGTGAGACCTCTGCAATACTGTGTTCAGTTCTGGAGGTGGCATCTGCGGAAGGATATAGACAGGGTGGAGGTGGTTCAGAGAGGGGCAACTAAGATGGTGCAGGGCTTGAAACAGAAGGCATATGAGGAGAGATTAAAATACCTCAATATCTAAACTCTGGAGGAGAGGCAAGAATGGGGTGGATTGAAACCTTCAAGTACCTTAAGGTCATCAACAAGGTGCATGTGGGAGACATCTTTCAGTTTAGGAGATGTATAAGAATGAGGGGGCATTATATGAGATTGGAGGGAGTCAGGATAAGAGGGAATGGGAGAAAGGTTTTCTTCACAGAAAGGGTGGTGGATTTATGGAACAGCTTATCCCAGGAGGTGGTAGGAGCAAACACAGTAGGGGGATTCAAAAATGCATGGCATAGGCACAAGGGAACTCTGGAAGTGGGAAAGAGAAGCTAAAGCTGGTGACCAAGAAGGGTCAGTGGCAGCTGATACATGTAGGGAAAATAGGCAGACAGGATGGGCCTAGTGGCCCTTACCTGCCATCAAATTCTATATTTCTATGTTTCTGTGTAACCTGGAGGGTTAAGGGCCTATTCAGGGTGATGACCTGCATCCATCTGGGAAGGGAACCACAGTCCTCAGTGGACAGTTTAATGTTACTTTGATGAACACTTGAACTAGCTGATGGGAGCGGCGAAAGAAATCAGGGAAGCATAACCCCCCTCATAGATTGAAGCAGACAGAAGGGAGAACTTAAGGGGCAGTAAATCCCTCATGGTGCAAAATAAAGAAAAAAAAGCAGTGCGGTAGAAATGAAAGAGGATGGGAACTGAAGTCATAAAAAGAGTGGGGAAAAGGAGGCAGGGCCAAAAGGAAAACAAGAAGATAGCAGACAGAGTGATAATGAAGTGTGGAAGGCCGTGTGTACAAATACAAGAAGTCTAGGAAATAAAATTCTGGACCTAGATGCCATCATGCCAGAGGCAGATCTGGATAAAGTGACCATTACAGAGTTGTGTTGCACAGGAAACAATGGCTAGGACATGGCCATACTCAGTTCAGGAAAGATAAAGTGGGAAGGAAGGAAGGAAGGAAGGAAGGAAGGAAGGAAGGAAGGAAGAAAGAAAGAAAGAAAGAAAGAAAGAAAGAAAGAAAGAAAGAAAGGTGGTGCTGTATGTAAGATAGGGTATCATAACAGCTAATACACAGGGAATCCAGGTGGGAGTGGAGGGGTTGGAGGTACTGAGGGTCACCCTGGAGACAGGAACCAGAGCCACTATTCATACTGGTGTAATCTACAGAACTCCAGCATATGAGGAGAAACTTGATAAGGCACTGGTGGAAACCATTAGCACAATGGCAAAAACAGGGAGGTGCTGCTGGTGGGGGACTTCAGTCTGCCAGACATAGAATGGAGCCTCCCAGCTGCAGTTCAACTAGAAGAAGGTACATCCTAGACTCCCTGCAGGGAGCTTTTCTTAGGCACCTAGTTAGGGAGCTCACTAGTGATGGGGCAATTCTGGACCTGACGCTCACTAACATGGAAAGTATTGCAGATGTCAAGGTGGGAGGCCACCTGGGGCCCAGTGATCACTGTACAGTGTGGTTCAACATAAGGAAGTCAGTGGAAGTGAACCACACAAGGATGTGGATCCTAGACTTCAAGCAGGCAGATTTAAATAAAAAGTCTTAATGCTTTGAAGACAACCTAGCGGGGGGGAGGGGGCTGACGTGGGTGTAGAGCTGGGCAAAAGTTGTACATTTGGTTTTAGGGGAACTTTCATGAAAGTTTGCCAACTTTAAAGGAATTTTCCAAACTTCTGCCTTTGGTGAAATCAGAAATCTTCTAAATATGTTTAGCAAATTTCTGCCCTGTTCTGTGAAATTTTTTCCCTGAACTGCAGAATAATATGCATGAACTATAGAACTAATACATCAATCCACAATTAATGTAATTATTACACAGTTCAGTTCTGTGCTGTCCTGGTAAACAGAAAACAAACTTTACCTCATGTCCAGTGGCACCCCCAACCCTCTAATCACAGGCACCATAATCATTTAATGTTTCCCTGGTGTCTAGTGGCATCCTACCCCCACCCTCTGCTCATCCGCACCACAATAATTTAATGTTTCCCTGGTGTTAAGTGGCTCCCCCACCCTCCAATCACCAGCCCTGTATTTGCTGATGTGTCTCAAGTGCCTGTCAACTCCATGTTTACTCCCATTTCATAGTCTACATCGTGCTGTAGTCATAGAGACAGACAGCTCATCAGACTCCAGTTCAATGGAAAGGCTAAGAAATGGGAGCGAACACACACTTGACAGGCACTTGAGGCACAGCAGCAAATATGGGGCCAGTGATTGGAGGGTGGGATTGCCATTAGACACCAGGGAAACATTAAATTATAATGAAGCTGGTGCTTGGAGGGTGGGGGTGCCATTAGACACCAGGGAAATGTTACATTAATGGGGAGCAGTGACCAGAGGCTGGGGGTGCCACTAGACATCAGGGAAACCTTAAATTATTATGGGGCTGGTGATTTTAGGGTTGGGGTGCCACTAGACACCAGGAAACATTAAATCATTATGGGGCTGGTGCTGGAGAGTGGGGGTACTATTAGACACAAAATAAACATTACATTATTACAGGACTGGCGATTGAGGGGGTGGGGGATTGCCACTAGACACCAGGAAAACATTAAATTATAATGCGGCCAGTGAGTGGATGGTGGGAGGGTGCCACTAGACAGCAGAAAAATGTTAAATTAATATGGGGCTGGTGACTGGAGGGTGGGGTGCCACTAGACACTAGGGAAGCATTAACTAAATAGAGGGCCATTGATCCAAGGGTGGGGGGGGTGCCACTAGACACCAGGAGAATGTAAAATAATATGGGGCCAGCAACCAGAGGGGGTGCCATTAGATACCAAGGAAACATTAAATTGATATGGGGCCAATGATCAGAGAGTGGGGGTTCCACAAGACACCATGGAAACATTAAATTATTATATGCCAGGTGACTGGAGGGTGGCGAGTGCCACTAGACACTAGGAAACAATAAATTATTACAGGGTCAATGATCGGGGGTGGGGTTTGCCACTAGACATCAGAAAAACATTAAATTATTGAGGAGAGGGTAATTGGAGGTTGCGGGGTGCCACTAGACACCAAGGAAACAACAAATTATTATGAGGCCAGTAAGTGAAAGGTGAGGGGTGCCACTAGACACCAGAGAAACATACAATTAATATGGGGCTGGTGACTGGAGGGGTGGGGGTGCCACTAAGCACCAAGAAAGCATTAACTAAATATGAAGTCAACGATCGGAGGGTGGGGGGGTGCCACTTAACACCAGCTAAATATAAAATTAATTCTGAGCCAGTGAACAGAGGGTGGGAGTGCCACTAGACACCAGGGAAATGTTAAATGTATATGGGTCCAACAATAGGAGGGTGTGGGGGGCACCACTAGATACCAGGGAAACATTAAATTAATATGGGGCCTACAACCTGAGGACTGGAGGTGCCACTAGACACCAGGGAAACATACATAAACATGGGGACTGCTATACACATTTCATACATTCATTCTGTAGTTCAGTGACTCACAGAATGAATGCAAGAATTGTGGATCAATGTATTAAACAGCAGAAAGAAATTCTGCAGAACTGGTACCGAGTCAATATGTTGTGGGCGAAATCGCACAAGAATAACTGCATGGTGTAAAGTGCATAATGAAATACAGTGACAGGGGTATAATAGTGGGGATACACTGCCGCTACCCCTGTCACTGACGGTGAACTGGAGGAAGGGCTGAAGACTCCACAGAAGCTGTGCCAGGTCAAGCCACAAGCACCTAGTGCAGTAGAGGCCTGGGGATCGGGGTTTGATCCACCAACTCCAAACACTTTTTTCCCCAAAAGATAACTAAGTTCCCCTGCTCTGAGTTTCCCCTTTTCCCTTTGGTCCACCCCCCCACCCTCAGAGTTAGTTAATTTAGGTGAGGCCCCCCCACATTGGGTGGTGCAGGCGGCGCCCCATCAAAAACAAAGATTTTGTTATGTGACCCACTGGTGTGTGCTTTTGTGTTGCGGTCGGTGTTTTCTGCCTACTTGATTTTGCTGCACACCATAATGTCTGTGGCATTGTTATTTTGCGTGGTTTCATCCATAACATAATGACCCTGTGCCTTCAGAACTTACTTCTGGCAGTGATCAGTTCTATCTAATTTTGTTCCACAGTTCATACATATATTCTGCTGTTCTAAACTGGAATTTCCAATGAAAGTTGTCAAAATGATTTCTGAACTTTTGCAGAAGTGAAAGTCCAACAGTCATGCAAATTCCACTGGTGGATGTTTTTTTTTTTTTTTTGCACAGCCTTCTGGGTGGGATGGAGGAATAGTGGGCCAAGTAAAGGAAAACATGGTGAAAGCAACAAACCTCTGCACAAAGGAAGTGAGCAGAAGCAAAAAAAAGCAGATTCTGGCCAGAGCCGATAGGGCTGCAGCTAAGGAATTTGGAGTAACAATATTATACATTACCAAAGTTACAAGCCTGCAATTGCAAAATGTGACATAGGCTCATAAATGTGTTGTGTTGTAATATTTTTACACCGGATTTTCAACATAGCCTTGTTATGACCCTGCCTCATCAAGATGGGCCGACAAAATGTTCAACTCCTGGCTTAAAGGTTGTTTTGGGCAGGGACTGCAAAATCAACTTTTGGGATGCAAAAACACATTTTAGGCAGAAGTTGAAATATGACAATTGTCACATTCATGAGGTGCTATAAATAAATGGCTATGTTCAAAATTTGATGTAAAAATATTGAATATTACCAAACTTACGAGCCTGCATTCACAAAATTCAACATAGGCTTATAACTTTGCTGTTTTTTAATATTTGGACACCAAATTTCCAACATAACCTTCTTATGACCCACATGAACACGGGCAGAGAAATGTTTCAACTCTTGGCTGAAAGGTGATTTCATGCAGGGAACCGCAAAATCACCTTTCGGGATGTTAAAAAAACATATTGGTCGGGATTTGAAAAATGACAGCTGTCACAACATGAGGTGCTGTAAAGATATGGGTATGTTGTAAATGTGAGGTAAAAATATTGAAACATACCAAAGTTACGAGCCTGCATTCACAAAATTTTATATAAGCTCATAGCTTGGTTGTTTTTTAATATTTTTGCACCAAATTTTCAACATAGCCTTTTTATTACCCCTCCTCATGAACAAGAAAATTTTCAACTCCTTCCTAAAAGGTGACTTCGTGCTGGGATCATGAAATCACCTTTTGGAATGTAAAAAAATATTTTGGACAGGATTTGAAAAATGACAGCTATTACATTCATGAGGTGCTGTAATGATATGGTTATGTTGTAAATTTGGGGTTAAAATATTGAAAAGTACCAATGTTATAAGCCTGCATTCACAAAATTCAACATAGGCTCATAACTTTGTTGTTTTTCAATATTTTTACACCAAATTTTCAACATAGCCTTCTTATAAGCCTGCTTCATGAACAAGAGTAGAAAAACTTTTCAACTCTGGCCCAAAAGGTGATTTCTTGACATACCTGCCTAATGACAGTGAAAGTTTTCATGAAGTGAGGTCCCAAAGAAGGCATGTTGAAAATCTGGGCCACAAATATGTAAAAATGCCCAAGTTATGGCACTAAGTTCAACCCCCCATTGAAATACATTGAACTGCATACCTGTGTCTTCAATTCAGGGTCTGGCTTTGAAGAGTGAAGACGTGACTGTGGTTCAGAGAGGATTTTGGTGTTGGACCCCCAATAGGTAAGTAAGGGCTTGGGGGATGTGGGCTGGTGGGTGCTGTGTGGCAGGGTCAGGTCGGGGTAAGGAACAACCACAAAAGACATCGATGGACCATTTTTTTTACAGGTGACAAAAACAAAAATTCAGACTGAGGATCCCCGATTGTGACACTGGGGGATTGGGCACCCCAAATATCACAGTTGTGTCTCTGGGGGGGTGGGGAAGTGGGTGCTGAGAGGGAGGATTGAGTGGGGAGAAACATTTTCTTTTACAAGGAAAAAGGACCAGCATTGGGGAGAACATGATCATGACACTGGGGGACTGGGCACCCCCACTGTCATTGCTATAATTCTGGGGTGTGGGGTGGTGGGTGCTGAAAGAGAGGGTCAAGTGGGGGTAATTTCTATAATAAAAAATAAATAAATGAATAAATAAATAAATAAAATAGGCGGTCATGGCAGAATATGGCCCACTCCGCCGTGACTAAGATGGATGCCGCATGCTACTGCGCATGCGCTAATGGTAGGTCATGTGCAGTACAGAGTGGCAGCCATCTTGGACTTGATGGAGTGTATTGTGTTCTGCCATGACTGCCGGCACTGCAAAATAGTGCAGTACTGCATTGGTAAGGACAATATGGGTGGATTGCTTCACGGACGTGGAAGTGACTGTGATGCAAGTCCAATGCGTTGTCTTTTCAGAAGAAATACGAACATATGAATCTGCCAGCAGAAACAGGCCTTGTGGTCTATCAAGTCTGCTCACTTATGCAGCTAGCACCCTTACATTGCAGCTGTCCCACTCTCCCCTCCACCCTCACAGTTACTTCCCCTCTCACTCTGTCCCATCCCCTTTTAAAACTGCCCACTGTCTTACAGGATACCTCCTCCTTGGGCAGAGTGTTCCATTTAGCCACAACCCTCTCTGTGAAAAGATGTTTCTTCAACTCTCTCTTATATCTTCCCCCCCAATCTGAGACCATACCCACTCATGTCCCTCTCTCTGTCATCAACTTAAACACCCCTTCTGTACTTGTCTTGTTTATCCTCTTCAAGTATTTAAAGGTCTCAATCACATTTTCCCGATCCTTCCTCTCCTCTCCTCCAGGGTGTACATATTTAACTCACTCAGTCTGTCCTCATAGGATTTATCATCCAGTCCCTGGATCATCCTAGTTGCCCTGTGCTGTACCCCCTCCAATAATCTGATATTCCTCTTCAGGAATGGATGCCAGTACTGCATGCAGTACTCCAAGTGTGGCCTGACTACAGACCTGTACAGAGGCAGGATCACCTCCCTTCTTCTTGATGAGATTCCTCTTATAATACACCCCAGCATCTTGTTGGCTTTAGCTGCTGCCTTCCTGGACTGAGCCGAGTTGTTCATATTCCCTGTTATAACCACCCCTAGATCCTTTTTCTCCTCAGTGATACCTAACTGAATATCTCCCAACTGGTAGCTCCTCCCCAGGTTCCTTACTCTGAAGTGCAGAACCTTGCACTTTTTCATACTGAAACCCAGCTGCCACATTTCTGACTACTCCTCCCGTTTAGTCAGGTCATCCTCTATTCACTGCCACCCTACTATGTCGTCCACCACTGACCCTATCTTGGTATCATCAGCAAACATATTGATCTTACTCCTGATGCCATGTGAGATATCTGCTATGAATATCCAGAACAGCACCAGGCCCAGTACCAAGCACTGAGGAACCCCACTCATCATAGCCCTTGGTGATGAGAATCCCCCCACCACCATCCATTGCTGCCTCCCCTTCAGGCAGTTCATGATCCAGTTTACCATCTTTATTCCCACCCCCACATATTCCAACTTCCCCCCAACTGTCCATGAGAAACAGAATCTAAGGCCTTGCTGAAGTCCAAATACAGGACATCCACCACATGGCCCTTATCCAGTTCCCTTGTCACCCAGTTGTAATACTCAACTAGGATGGTCTGGCAGGATCTCCCTGAGATGCACCCATGTTACTGACTGCCCTGGAGACCATTATCTTCCAAAAAGGTCACTAACTCTCTTTCAGGATTGTCTTCATTAGTTTTCCTACGATGTCTATGAGGCTTACTGGTCTGTAATTGCCTGGTTCATCCTTTGGGCCACTTTTGTGGATGGGCACTATGTGAGCCATCCTCCAGTCTTGTGGTATTCACCCTGTGTCCAGGGAAGTATTGAACAGGTCCACCAGTGACCCCGCCAAGACCTCCACCAGCTGTTTCAGCACCCTGGGATGAATACCATCTGGTCCTGGTGCCTTATCCACCCTCAGTGTCTTCAGACCCTCCAGCACCCTGCCCTCTGTAATTACCTCATCTGTCACCCCTCCCCCCTTGCCCACCTTCCCCATCCCCTGAGGTAGCTGCCCACCCTACTCCTTCATGAACACAGAACAGAAGTACTCAGTTAGTGCTTCTGCCTGCTCTACCCCTTTCTCCACCCACCCCCTGTCATTTTTAAGCCTCACTATCTGGTCCTTGCAGTGCCTTCTCTTGCTTATGTAGTTGAATAAATCCTTTTGCCTGTCCTTGATGCCCTGTGCCAGCCTCAGCTCTCTGGAAGCCTTGGCCACCCTGACTAGTCTGGTTACATCCCTGGACTTCTTCAAATACATTTCCCTGTCCTCCCCCACCCAGATTTCTTGAACTTCCTAAATGCTGCTTTTTTGTCCTCACCCCTTCCAAAACCTCCTGATTCAACCAGCTTGTCTTCTTAGCCCTTGCCTTCTTGCTCTGTGTCCTGGTGCATGACCCCATAGCCTCCATCAGCCCTAATTTTGTAATTTCCCATTTTTGACTTGTATACAAGCGTGGATTAATTCCTGCCAAGTGTCTTTCCAAACTTTCTGCCATCTTGTCAGTCAGCATGTCTGAAGTCAACCACCCTGGTTCATGTACTTACAGCTTCCTTGCCCATGCTGAGTGTGAATCACACTGAGTGATGATCACTCCCAGCCAGTGTGTCCTCCACCCCTAACTCCCTTACAGTCTCCTCATTAGACAGTACTAGCTCCAGAATTTTATCCAACTGAGTTGGCTTGATAACCATCTGTGTCCGGAAGCTATCCTGGAATGCTTCCAGGAGCACTTGCTCCCTTGCACTTGAGGTGGCTGGGGTGCTACAATCCACTCCTGGTAGATTGAAGTCCGCCACAATCACAGTGTTTCCTTTCCTGCAGACCCTCTGAATATGCTCTGCTAACTCCCTGTCAAAGTCCTCTGCTTGAGCTGGTGGCCTGTACACCACTCTCATCCTCAGTGTCCTACTTTTTGAATCCTGGAATTACAACCATAATGCCTCTGTTCTACTCTCCTCCCCCTTTTGTCTTGCACACCTTATTCCCTCCCTTATGTAAATCACCACCCCTTCCCCTTCCTCTTGCCCCATCCTTTCTGTATATACTATACCTTGGGATCATCAAATCCCAGTCTTTGTGTTGTGTGGCCCAAGTTTTCATGATGGCCGCAATATCCGCCATTCCCCCTGCCAAGAAAGCCTGTAACTCAGCTATTTTGTTCTCCAGGCTTCTTACATTTAGGGATACAACCCTCCAATTAGTTTCCTTCCCTTCCTTAACCTGATGCTCCCCATCCTTAACTCCCCAGTGACTCTACCCTGGTACCATCTCTGCTAGCTTGGGGGGTAAGATCATTCAGCTCCCTCTCTGGTGGCCCTGCACACCTGCTGCACACTTGCTTCCTCCCACACCCACTTTAAATCCATCTTAGCAGCTATATATTCCCCCAGCCTCTGTTTCAACCCCCCGTCCCACTGTAAACAAGTATAATCTGTCCTCTGCGAATAGGTCACTGTTGCCCAGATGTTACCCCAGCCTCCCACTAGCCCATACCCTTTGGTTTGACACCATGCTCCCAGCCAAGAGTTGAACTCCTCCATCCTTCCTTTCCTTGCCATGCTTGTTTTGGGTACTAGGAGCACTTCAGAGAAGGCCACTGATCTCCCTGTCTCCTCACACAACTTCCCCAGTTCCTTGAAACTCTCCCTTACCAACCTGACCATATTGCCCCCAAGTAATTTGTACCCAAGTGCACCACTACATGCAGCTTCTCCCTTCCTCTCCTTGCACACTTGAGAATAGTCTGCCTCGCCCTACATGCTGTCAATCCAGGTACTGATTCCACCCATATTTGACTATGCCACTCCCCTTTACTTCCCCATCTGATCCTTTAAAGAATGAGTCCCCCAGCACTAGGACTGTGCCCCCCCTCACATGCCATGTCCCCAGCCTCTACCCTGGTCCTGCCTCTCCCCCTATTTCCCTCCATCCCCAATCCTCTCCCAGCATCATCACCTTCCTTTCCTTCCTTGCTGGGCCTATTCTTTCCTCCTGCCTCTGCTGCCTTACTCCCTCACCCTCCTCTTTATTCCTATCCCTTTTCCCTTTACTACCCCTACCACTGTTCCCCTCTTCTGCTTTACTGTTGCACCCTGGGCTTTCACTACACCCTTCTCCTCCTGCCCCCTCCTAGAGAACCCCTCTCTTATAATCCACCATTGAAGCCAGCACCATAAACCTATTAACTGACCCTGGACTTCTACTGTTTGCTTCTCCCCTCATGCTATCCTGAGGTTCCCCCTTACTGTTTCTAAAATGTTTACCCTGTTCTTTATGACCTTCCTTTCCTCTGGTTCTGTACCCTTGGATCCCTGAAGAGGTGGCTGTCCTCTTCCATTGATCACACCCACTCCCCTTATCCTCACTAACTCCCTTCCTAGCCACTGTACCGCTGCCTCCAGTTCCCTCAGCCTGTGACAAATGGGATGCTTCCCTAGCTTCCATAATGTGCCCATCCAGATAGGAGCCCCACAACCATTGTAACTCACTATTCTACCCATCCTGGTTTGTCTGTGGTCCTTCTGCCCCTAGTAACAGTTCCCCATACCCTGCCATCAACCCCTTCCCTGCAACCCTATTCCACACCTACTGCCACCTTCGCTGGCATGCCACATTGTTCTTCTATCAGTCTGTATTACTTCTTTTAGCACCCCTTTCTACAACCCATGCACAAACCCTCTCCTATTATGTACCAAGTTCTACATTCTCCTTCTGATCACATAATACAGTCTATCTTGTAATTGACTAAAGGAACATTAGAACTATAAAATCACTTGGTTATAAGATAAACAATATACCATAAAAAGTCTATCTTGCAATTGCCTAAGGAAATGTGGAGTCCTTTTTCTCATAGCAAAAGATCTGCAGGGCTCCGTCCACTGCAGCCCTAAAAAGAGACCTCTGTGGTTGTCAAAGTAAGTGACTGAAAAGATTAAGGCTAAAAGCATGGTATTCAGGAGGTACTATAAAAAGAGAAGCACAGGAAGAGCACAGGGAGGTGTATCAGGAGAAACAGAGGGAGGCAGGGAAAGTGCTGAAAAGTGCAAAGGCACAAACTGGGGAAATAATAACCCAGGACGTAACTTTAGAGGACAGAACCTTTTTTTATGTATGTAAGTAAAAGGAGGAAGACTAGGGGAAGAACTGTGAGATTAAGAAGAGCAAATGGGGACTATGTAGAGGAGGATCAGAAAAAAGCAGATAGCCCAAACAAATACTTTTTCTCAGTCTTCATAGAGGAAGAAGAAGAAGCAGATGGGTCACAAAAAATCATCAGGAGCATGGGGGGTAGGTAGACACAAATCCTTCTACAGAAGAGAGAGAGCCATGAAGGGACTTGTAAATCTCAAATTGAACAAATCTTTGGGGCTAGATGGGGTATGCCCAAGGTTACTGAGGGAGAGCAGGGTGGTACTGGTTGCATCTCTCACAGCTCTAGTCAGCAACTCACTAGAATCAGGAGTGGTTCTAGAGCACTAGAAGGGGCAGACGTCCCACTTCATAAAAGCAGTAGCAGGGAGGAGGTTGACAACTATACACCAGTCATCCTGACATTGGTGATAGGGAAGTTAATGGAGTCACTGCTAAAGGAAAGGACTGTGGAGTATCTTGAATCCAGTGGGTTACAAAACCCAAGGCAGCATGGATTCATGGAAGAAGGGGGAAGGTCATGTCAGACAAATCTCATAGATTTCTTTGACTGGGGGACTGGCGAAACAGATGAGGGTGGAGCGGTGGACAATGAGTAAGAAATTGGTTAAGGGATAGGCAACAGAGGGTAGTGGTAAATGGAGTTCATTCCAGGGAAGAAAGGGTACCCAGTGGGGTGTCTTAGGGCTCAGTACTAAAACCAGTCTTATTTAATGTCTTTGTAAGTGGCATTGCAGACAGGCTAGAAAGGAAGGTACACCTCTTTGCAGGTGACACCAAAATCTGCAATAGGGTAGACTCTCCAGAAGGCATGGAAAGAATGTGCAGAGACCTGAAAAAACTGGAGGAGAAAGCAAGGAGATGGCATCTGGCCATCCTGATGGCACTGGATGTCACACCTCATGCCACACTGGTGACCCGAGTTTAGGAACAAACTCAGGTCATCGGGGTCAACTGGGGGGAAGGTGCAGAGTTGGACTGAACTGCTGGTAGGCAGCTCTCTTCTCCCGGGAAGGGATCGGGTGCATCATGCAGCACTAGCAGCTCTCAGTGGAGACTGGAAGCACTGCAGGTGACACAAGCACATTACAGGGGTATGGGGTGATGGTAGATGTCCTGTGGATGAATGCAGGAGTGCCCCTGCACCATGCGGGACATCACTGCACATCTGCACCCCCAGGACCACAGAACAAAGAAAATGGCCCTGGCACCCAGGAAAGTGAAGGTGGATCCAGTGGTCAGCCCCACACACACAGCTGGGTCTGCTCCAATCCTGCTTCTGGAACTCCTCCTCACCTCAGACATCATATTAAATTCTAGATAGACAGCAGGGAGGAGGTAAGGTGGTCCCACCTCGGGGGGCTCAGAGCTGAGGGATTGGGGGTTCGGTGGTAAGGTTGGATGTATCCTGGGATGGAGGCATGGTGCGGAGAGACTTCAGGTAAAGCAGGAGTTGGCTAGTCCCCATGACTACACTGGAGAGAGTCCTATGGGATTAGTGTAGGAAGATAAAGATATCTGAAAACAAAAAGGAGATGACAACTGGATTCAGTGTGACAAAGTTCAAAATCATGCAGTTAAGGCACAGAAACCCATAGGTAGAGTACAAAATGGGAAAAGAGGTATTGATGGACACCAAACAGGAAAGGGACTGTGGAGTAACCATATCTGATGACCTCAAGGTGGCAAGATAATGCAACAAGGCAGTTTGTAGGGCCAGTGGAATGTTGGGGTGCATAGGGAGGGGTACCACCAGCAGAAAGAGGGAGGTGGTATTGCCACTGTATAGATTGCTTGTGAGACCCAACCTGGCATATTGTGTTCAGTTCTTGAAACCACTTCTGAGGCAAGACATAGAGTGGAGGCTGTCCAGAAGAGGGCCACTGAGATGGTGCTGGGGATGCATCTGAAGTCCTATGAGGGAGACTGAAGACCCAGGAAGAGAGGAGGGAGGGAGAGGACATGATAGAGATCTATAAATACCTCACAGATTAAATAAAATACAGGAGGAGAGTATTTTTCAGAAGAAAAGATGCACAAGAATAAGGGGACATACCATGAAGCTGAAATGGGGTAAATTTAAGAGAGAGAGAGATGTGAGGAAGTACTTTTTCGCTGAGTGGTGGATGCTGAGAACAGTCTTCTAGGGGAGGTGGTGGGGGCAATAATAGTAGTGGCATTCATGAATGCATGCGATCAGCATAATGGAATCTTAGTGAAAAGCAAGGGATGGGAATTGGAGATCAAGTAGGGTGTGTGATGACAGTGTAGTTAGGGAAAAAAATTGGCAGACTGGGTAGGTGAGGAAGTCCTTATCTACTGTTAAATTATATGAGCCAGATTTTCAAAGGCCGGAGAATGACGCAGGGTTCTTGCATCAAAAACAACTGACGCAAGGAGCAGGATGCAACAAACCTTGCAACAATTCTGATTTTCAAAGGGTGCTCGTATCACAAATGGGTCTGCATGTGCCAGAGTGGCTTGCCCCATGCTTGCACCAAAAAAATGCCTGCGCCATGTCGGAAGGGATGCCTGCGTCACCAAAATGATGCGTCATCCTCTTATTTGGGATTTTCAAAGAATGCAAGTTTTGTCCTTGTGCCTAAGATACATGCCACTGTTAGACCAGCCAGAGTTGGTCCAAGGGGCACTAAAGCATATTAAGAGACCCACAGCAGGTGGTCAGACCTGACTATGCTACTATTATGGGCCATTATTCTCCTGCAGAACTAGTTTAAAACATTTTGGGGGCTTAGTCTTGGCCATTTTATCAGCTGTTTTTTGTTTACTTAACTTGCATCTTTCTCATCTTTTGCATCATCTGTGACTCAACTTCACCATTTTCACTCAGTTTGCACCATTTTATTACTCAGTTTGCAGCATCCTTTTACCATTTGCATCATTTTTGTTCCTTGAGTCATTTCTTTGACTCAGCTTGCACCATTTTTTACTCAACTTGCACTATTTATTTTGGTGCAGCTTGTGTCATTCTCATCCCTTCACCATTTTATTGATGCAGTGGACCTCTTGCTTCAGTTTGGGGGACTTTGTCACAGAGAACACTTTTTTTGCAAAATATGGCACACAGTATTTGTGTCACCTAGATCTTACTCAAGCTGGGTGTTTGATGCAGCTTGTGAGGATCTAAGAGCCCTTTAAAAATCCCGCCCTATGTTTCTGTGTCATTGGGCCATTATAGATGCTTCAGCCAGTGACATGATCAGTTAAAATCAATCAGTGGCTCCTATGCTAATGCTGCTATTTGAATGGGCTGTTACGTAGATGCAGACTGAACACATAGAGAAGCTGCTCCATTTTAATGAATGTAGCAGCCCAAGTCAGTGCTGGTATCGGTGTCAGGTGCTGCTGATTGCTTCTAAACAATGTCATTGCTATTTGAAGCATTTATAAGGGTGCAATAGGGTAGCTACATACAAAAATAGTTTTAAAGACCAATGAGACAGAGAACGGAAACAGAGAGGGAACAGGGGGTAATGAAATGGGAACTGGGAATGTCGCTGTGTTTCTGTTCCCAATTAAGAAGCTCCCTCTGTTTTATGGCATAGTAATAACTGGTGCAGCAGCTTGGCCCAGAGACTTTGTATGGGACTGTTTTGGTAGGAGGTTACTGAGGACTGCAGGAGTTGACCTGATAATGCATTGAGGAGGCAGCATACTGTAGCTCAGAGCTGAAAACAATGAGCTGTGAACCTGGAGACTCAGCACAGTCACCATTTACATACTGTGTGACCCTAAGCAAGTCACATAACCTCCCTGTGCTCCTGGGTCACACCTGGAATTGAGCTTTGACTCAAAGTGACATTCCTGGGCAAACATTTTAAATAAATAAATGCATGAATTAATACTGTGTAATGCCTTATTGAAATTGTTTGCTTTTACCCTTATCTTTTAAGAACTCTGTTTCAACCTTCCCCTAATAAAACCTGTCCCCAGTTCAAATAGATTTACTGTTGGTGGCCCCCTTGAGAGTGACACCATGACAGCGCAACCCGAAAACAGACCATTACAGCGACAGTCTCTTTAATGGTCTGTTTTCACTGATGCGGTTTTTCCTAGTGTTCTGCCCCCTCCCTGGAACAACTCCAACCTGGAGTTGATTATAATTAAATGTAGGGGGTGTGGGTGAAGAGCTCCCCACATGTGGTGTGTGGCTGGTGCAGCCCCCCTCAAAAAGCACTTTCTTTTGTGACAGCACTGGTGTCGGTATAGTGCCATCACTGTGCGGGATGTTGGGAATTTGTCTATCGAGCATTTACCGTATTTAGCTGCTTTATTGCATATTGTGTTACTATGGTTATTTTTATATTGCCTGTGTGTGTACTGTGAGGAGGGGCTGCGGGGATCAATTTACTGTTTTCTGAGGTTGCATTCTCCTAACTACTATCCTGGTATGTCAAGGTGCACCTGGTTTGAGGCACCACAATTCAGTAATTTGAGAGGACCTAAGCCAACACCAATGACCCAGAGCCTATTGCCAGGAGGCACAAAGACAGACTCTCAGCCAATCCCAGTGGAATGTAACCTATGCCTGGTAGATAAGGGTCAGTATCATAAAGCTATGTCTCTTGGTAAGAAAATAATAGAGCAATTTTACTATTTAAATGGTGACAATTGTCACTTGGAACCAAAGAAATAAAACTGAATCGTGTCGAAAGCAACAAACTGAAAAGTGAGCCACAATGTACAGCTGTAGCAAATAAAAGCCTGTAAGATATATTGAAAGTAGATCAAGAGATGTGATAATGACATTATAGATCATTGGTTAAGATCCACAAACAGTATACCATGCAGTTCTGATTGCCCTGTTGTAAGACACAGATATGCTACAAACAGTTCAGAGAAAAGCATATTAAAGAGGGTTTAAACTAGGATCGTATACCGTCGGATCTGAGTTGGGTTTTTTTTTGCAGTTGAGTAAAGACATAGGATTGCAGTCATCAAAATTGTTAAAGGAAATTATTGAGGTAAAGAACTTAACAGAATCTATTCCTCACTGATGTCTTCAGAAACAGAGCTACAGTATATGTTAGAAAATTGTCAGTTCAGTGTTGTTGGCCTTTGTGCTCTGGTTAATTGTTTTCCAAAGACCATTTAAAACTCTGCAGCAACCTTTTGGCACCAATAAAGGCATGATATAATCCTGAAGATTTAATACATTTTATCGAGTTACATTTTATTAAGTGAAACTTTTCAGAAGTAAACTGAGCATGATTGGCTCATGAAGATTACCTTCAGGATTAACACCATTTTACTTTCCCCTTACTAACCACCATGGTGTTTAATAGCACATTAGTAAACTGGATAAGGTAAAGTGATGCCTCAAAATGTTCTCAGTCTCCCCTAAATGTGGCATTTCCACCACTGAAGAGTAAGACTTTGAGATAAATAAAACATGTAACATTACTATTACTATCTAGTTCTTCTTCAGAAAATGCCTTTATCAATAAGCCAACTACTGTAACTGCTTCTGGGGCTATTACCATATTTAAGATGTGTCCCTTATTCTGGTCCTTTGTCCCTGATTTAAGACTTTCACCTTATATGCAGAGCTAGGGGTTAAGAGGCATGAAGTACACATCTATATTTATTTGAAACATTTCTTCATCTTTCTTTGGCAAATTAAGATCCCAGTCTTTAATGAATGAATTCCAATTACTAATCGTAGTTTGGCAGAATTGTAGTGATACAGAACCTCAGTGCAGGAGTCCGTTGACTATTTTTAGTTAAATTACTTAGAACTGCATGTTATTTGTTCAGACTCTCATAACATATGCTCATTGAGCTTTTCAATTTGGCAAATGACAGCCCTGTCTTAATAAATTAAACTCTGTGTAAATATATGCAATAAATAAATAAAAGCAGCTATCATCTTCTGATCACTACCATCATCATTATCTAAATTTAAATAATTTTGTATAATACTTGGCTGCAGTCAGCCTGAGGAATTAAGTACTACTTCATTGTACTAATGCTTGGAATGTTGATGTTTCTTAAATCAGACAAGCTTTCATATTTTGTTATTGTTATGACTGGGAATACATGACACCATGCGAAGAATGCTATGACATCAGACAACTCTGAATATAAAACAAAATATTTTCTATTCCTGCAGGCTAAATATGACTTGCAAAGGTCTAAAACTTCAAGTGTTGTCAGGATATTTTCAAATCTTTAACCTTAATTAATTAAACCTTATCATGTGCAAGTATTCTAAACTATCTAGAAATTCTAGACCATTTAGCAGACAAAATTGTTGTACAGTAATCCAGACAAACTGAAAAGAGAAAGAAAGAAATGCCTTAGCTGGGGTTTGAACCCAGGCTGTCTGGAATTCCATTCTGGATACACTACCTGTTGTGCCTTAGCTGGGCACTTATTTCTTCCTCTCTTCTCTTCTCTTTGTTTAGATTTTATATGCAGGTATATACACACAGCATCCTTTTAAATATAAATGTAATTACGTGTGCAGCACAAGGTTGTGCCTTAGAGAAAGTGTAATGTGCTTCTGGGAGTTCTAGCTTTCCAGTTGTCTTGATGATACAGCTGGTTGTGCATCTAAATGGAATTTGGGGGTCAAGGGCAAGGGGCAGGGAGGAGGAGGAGGACTGGGTTCAAATTCCATCTAAGACACTTATTTCTTTCTCTCTTCTCCTTGTTTGGATTCCATATATATATGCCCACCACAGCCTTGTAAGTATAATTTTTATGGCGTACATAAGATGTGCCTCTTGTATCTGGAAGACCTCATTTGAACCTTTAAATGTAGCTTCCCAAGGCTGAAATCCCCAAACAGCCTTTTACTATGTGACCCTCAAATCACTTAACCTCCCTATGCTTAAGTTTCTGTCTTGAGGAGTACTTAATGCCTGACATAGGCTTAGCATTTCTGTGCAAGCGTAATGGTTGCTGCCAACTCTTTGTGGACTATAAAGCATTTTGGAATACACATGAATGAAAGGCACTATATAAAATCAAATGTTTTTCCTTCATTATGGAAATAAACTATTTAATTGTCTATTCAACTCATTTTAAAACTAACCTCCCATTTTGAAGAGTATCACCATACATGGGTGCTTTAATGTCACATTTCTGTTGTTACTTAGGAAACTAGAAACCATTTTTTGGGCTTAGTTTAACATTGAAATTGCACATCATTGTGATGTCATTTCTATGTTTCCTTTACATTAAAAGGCTGCACAGAGAAGAGTTTACATAGCATACTGTTTGGGCTAACTGCTTGACTTGTAAGACTCTGTCTTGATTTGTATGACTCAAGTACAATGTATACTTCTTTACTGGTACTGTGCAGACCTCCAACAATGAAAACCAAGTCAAACATTATTTGTTCAGTTTTCATGAAACCCAAGTCAAACTCCCTCAGGTTGTCTCTGCTCAGGCTGTCTGCTCCCTCTCACACTCCTGCTAAGTACCCTCTCACACTCCTGCTGAGTACTGGGAACATAAGAACCAGCAGTTTAATGCATATGCTTCATACCTGTTCAGCGCCATTTCTAACAGGGCATAAATAGGAGTGAATGTGTTCTCATGGCTTGCCTGCTGCCATGGGTTTGGGAAATTGGGCTGAGTGGAATGGGAGGAAACTGTGTGGGAGTCAGGACTTGGGATTGGGGTGTGTCAGGAGGACTCAGATGTATGGCTATAGTAAGAGATATTAAACCCCCCAAAACTACTTGGGAAAATAAAAAAGAACAAGCTGCAAGAAAGCATAGCAAAAGAGAAACAACAGAGTTCAGTCAGAGACTCATGTATCCTGGGGAGAGTAGGCTGGGTGAGAATAGAGCTGTGCAGAATATAAAACTCCACCAGCAGAATGCCCATTGAATTACAATTCTAATGCCATGGAATACACAGAAACTGCATGAAAATTCTGTGGAATTTCACCAAATTTTAAATTTCAGTTATTTTGGTCTAGTGTTTAAAGTACATATCCAAATTATACTGTTTGTGGCAGGTATACAGGTACTGCTGGCCTGCAGATGTGTACCAATTTTCAGAGCCCTAGCTTTAAAGGGAGCTGTTAAGGGTGGCCATATATTTAATCAATATTTAATTTTCAGTTTTTTCCATCTAATTTTAACATTTCTTATCCAAATTTCTTCACATTTTCAGGATTTAGAGAAAATGCAGCATGGTTATTGCACCAAGTTTTAAGTCTCAAGCATTAAAGTTAGTTTTGCTATAGGTAGCCAAACATTTTGCCAAAGTTTAGATTTTAGTTTAGTATAATTTTGAAAGCATTCATGGAAACTTATAACATTTTATGGTTATATGGGTTGATACAGCATTTATATATGTACCTAGTTTCATATTTCTAGCTCAAAATGGGCTTGAGTTAAATGCAGATAACAATTTTCATGAAATTCCCCACACAAAATTAAATGACAGAGGTTGAGCACCTATTATTTTGAGACAATGTGTCCTAATGTCACTATATTTGGCACACCATTAGAATTCTATTCAGCAGTAATCATGTCACATTTCTGATCCCTAGTTTATAAGAAGGCAGAGTTATGACCACATTATTACATTCAAAAAATCCACAGAATTTCATAAAAGTTTAACTTTCAGTTATGTTGATCTAGTTTTCAAAGTACATATCAAGTAATACCAAATGTGGTAGGTACAGAGGCATCAACAGAGTTCATAAGTGTGCCAAATTTCAGCATTCCAGATTGGAAGGGGGTGAGCTGTGGGTGGCCAGATATTTAATCAAAATTTAATTTTCAGTTATTTTCATCTTATTAAAAAACTCTTTTTTTAATTTCTCCACAGTGTCAGGATTTAGAGAAATGTGCAACATGGGTATGTGTACCAAGATTTAAGTACCAAGCTTTAAAGGCGTCTGTGCTATACATAGCCAAACATTTTGCCACATTTTAATTTTTAGTTATTTTAGTATAATTTTGAAAGCAGTCATCAAAATGTTATAACATTTTGTAGGTGTAAGGGTTATTATCACATTTATGTACGTACCTAAAGTCAGCTTTCTAGCTTTAAAGGTATCTGTGTTACATGCAGATAAAAATGTTCATGAAATTTCCTACAAAAATAAAAGGACAGACTTTGAGCACCTACAGTATAACTTTTAGACAATGAATCCTAATGTTAAGATATTTGGTACACTGTTAGAGCACCTACAACAAGCAATTTAATTTCATTTATTGATTTATCTTGAAGATATAGTGAGCAATAAATGCCCATTTTCACATGTGACCAGGACATAAGAAAAACAATGACACATAAGTAAAATTATGCAAAACAGTTTAAACATAACAGCCACAATCAAAGATTTAAAAAAAGTTAAACAATCTAAATTTAAACAGGAAAACAGAAGTACAGTGAGTAACACTCTGAGGCAAGTTATTGTAAAAATCAGTTGATTTAAAAGATAAAGATCTTTGTCCAACATTAGTACATTTAAAAGGAGAATAGAAACATTTAACAACTGACGACCTGGTAACCCTGTTTGGAGATGCCCATGGGAAAAGCTCAGATGTACTATATAGACACATATCCAAAATAATTCTATGCATAAAAATAGCATGTTTGTATTTTACCTAACTATGAAAATGTAAAACATACATGATCTGGTACAATTTATAGTGATGAGTCCTGTCCTGAAACCTGGTATCAAACCTAGCAAATAGAGTTGTAAAAAATCCTAAACCTGGATAAAAGGGGCCCACCTACTTCAAAATAACAAATCAGGCCTTAATCAAATAAAGAAAGTAAGATCACATTTGCCAGTAATCTCTTGGATTCAAAAGCCAAAGAAATGTGACCCTCAAAGGTTAAAATGCTGTCAAAGGTTAATCCCAAATATTTAAACTTATCTACCATCTGTACAATCTCACTGTTCCAGGCAACAATTCTAAACTCCATATCCTTTCTCTTTCTAGGACCAGAAAATAACATGGCCTTAGTCTTTTTTTATATTAGTAAAGAATTTATGCTGAAAGCAGAAATCTTGTAAAAGTTCAAAGTTCTAGTTAAAGTATGCAATCTTTATGGTCACTCTCCACTATTTATTCTCTTGTGGTGTCCTCTCTAAGTCATTTTTGTAAATGTAGTATTGCTATTGCTAGGAATTTGCACTTTTAAAACAAAAAATATAAAACAAACTCTGTTACTGTGTCATTGTCTCTAACAAGTTATACAGTATGTGTGTGTGACATAGTATTATTTTGTAAGACGTGGATTTTTACTGAGCTATGTATATTTTTATGTAAGTGTTTTGTTTGTCATGGACCCCATTGAAAATGAGTTTAACCACTCAAAGGGCCATCCTTTTCCTTGAATTGTGAGGAATAAACTTTTACAAACAAACAAATCCTTAAGGTCACTTAAATTCTCCCATCTCTTAAACAGGACCACATCATCAGTGTAAAGTATATCTGTTAATGACCCTGTCCAGTGGGCAACACTGTGCGGGCACAGGAACAGCAGCTGTGGGCACAAAGGTGGCATGTGCCAGGGTACCCCACCCCCAATTTAGGCATGGTGCCAACTCCCATTGTTCCAAAACCACTGGTGCCACTGGCCGCACCCATAACCAGCAGGACGGATTCCTCCTCTGCATCCCCTGAGCCATGGTCACTCATCACAGTCAGGATCACCACCTGCTCTCCACTCAGATCCTCCACCTGGGCATCCTGAGGTGGATTCATGGACTCCAGGAATGCTGTATCCTCCTCTTCTGAAGTTCCTGCATACACCATTGCCTCATGTCGTCTGTGACCAGACATTGCGCTGACTGTCACATCCACTGCGGGTCGACCTGTGGCAGCCATGCCTGATGTGGAAGGGTGCAACTCTGCTGTGTTGCCATTCTCCTCCTGCACCACTGTGCCTGGCCCCACCTGGGACATGGCTTGCTGGGCATGCAGTGCTGCAACAGAACAGACATATGTAAGAGCCACTACAGTGCACAGACTACCCAACCCCACCCCATCCCACTCCCAACAATGCCACATGCACCCCCAACAATGTGTGCCCCAGAGCATGCCCATGCAGACCCCACTGCACATCCCATGCCATTGCTGTCAGTGCCCTAGGATCCCCCTGCACCACTGCACACATGCACTCATGACATATGCCTGTCAGCAGATGCCCACCACTGTGCAGCCCAAACACCACTCTCACAATGGGACATACCCATGTGAGCCCTATGCATGCACCATGACAGTGATGATGTGTGCCTTAGTTCCCATGATGTCGCCATCCACTGAGTGGTGGATACATGCCACTAACTTTCCTGCCCTGGGTGGCATGAGCGGTGTCTCACAACCACCACCTTCAACCCCACCAACTGCCACTGGCCACAGGGTAGAGGCTACAATAGCCATCAATGGATCCCAGTCCCACTGCTCTAATGGTTGTGGCCCCCCACCAATCCATAGCCTGTCCCTGATCCATTGTTCCTGCTCCTCCTTGGCCCTGCGTAGCAGATCATTCCACTGCTTCCGGACGGCATCAGTGGTACGGCCACGACCACCTACGGCATTTACTGCTGTGGCAGTCTCCTCCCACATCAACCAAACTGTGGCATCTGATGACTTATTTCAGTCTAGGGCCATCTCCCGCTCCTTCACAGCATGTACCAGGGCACGCAGCTCATCCCCTGAAAACTTGTGGGCCTTGAGCCGCTCCTGCCCTGCAGCCTCACCTGTGTGGGATAGAAGGCAGGGAAAGGGTTACACTTTGTGGTGCACAAACATTGCACAGCAGCAACAGTATCAAATGACCATGGTGCAACACACAGCTACCATGCACACTCCCACCCCCTGAGGAATGCAAACAGGACATGCACGATGCACCTCAGTGTTGTGGAGTCCTGCAGGCCAGCACATGTGGAAACCAGCTGTGTCTGTGCAGCACACAGTTGCGCTGCCCATGCCACTGCCTGTGGCATGTGCTTGGTGGCCTGGCTGCACATGGTGGCATGGACAGTGGTGCACCACTAGGCAATCACAAGGTCTACGGCCACAGACAGTGTCTAACATGCACACGTGTGGGACTGTGCAGCCATGGCTGTAAATTCCTGACCCACTGGGTTCACCCCCAGGCACATCCAGTGCCATGCTGGGCCTGTACACACCCAGCACTGTGGAACACATGCTGTGGAACCATGGTTTGCATCCCCACAACTGGGCTAGATGGCTGACCACAACACATGTGCCACTAGTGGCACTGCCTAGGTACTGTTGCATGTGCCAGTGCACGTATTGGTGCAGCCACAGTGCACACACATACAGGTGTGGTGGGTGCATAGGAAGTACTGGCACATCTGTGCATAAGGCCTGTGTGTGAATCACCATGTGGAGCCCTAGTGGGAACTGTAAAGCAATATGACACTGGGGTACTGCACCCCCAGCATGTGTGTCAGTGCATGTCATGCAATGGCCTGGATGTCCACACTGTACATGCACTGTCCTGTTGTGGGAGTAGACATCCTGGACTGTGACACCAGTGGTACTGCCCCTGCCCCTGGCTGCACAGCGCTGTGCACACACAGACACTGGCCATTACCGCAGTGTAGTGACTGTAGAAACTGCATGAGTCCTGTCTGCTGTGACCCACGTGCACACATCACATAACACATTACAGAGGTGGGGGGTGGGCTGTACGGGATGCAGATGTCACTCGGTGACATGGGTGACAGCACTGGTACCTGTGGATGTTGTCACAGTGGGTGACATGTACCCTACAGTCACAGTGGACTACTGATGCACTCCAGAGTGCAGCCTCCACACTGCTGATGACATCCTACTGCCTTCTGCAGCACCACGGCATGCAGTCAGTCAATCATGGTCACCACAATGGGCGCTAGACAGTGTATAATGATGGTGGGGCACCACTACCCACACAGGGGTAGCCAGTAGGGGCAACGTCCTGCCCAGCCCCCCCATCACCGCCACGTACAAGCACAGACAGGCTGCATCAGTTAGTACTCAGCAGGCAAGTCCCAAGGCCATTACCTGTACTCCACTGTTGGACAGATCACAGATACCATAGCCTGACACATACAGGCAGTACAGGACCAACCTGTGCATGGCCAGGACTATACAGCCACACACGTGGCCCTGCCACACCTAGGTTCTGGTCCTGTCCCCTCAGACAGGCAGGTGACTGGCATTGTCTGGGTCAACCTATTGTCCATCCAAAACAGTACTATAGGTATATGGATAGGGTTTACTGTGGATGGAAAATGATGGTTTTCCAAATCCTGCTGTAGGACAGTTCAAAGGTCAAAAAAGTTGTACTATCGTTCTGACATCACAACGATAGTACAACAACTTCTTAACCTTCAACTGTTTCCTGATTGTCTGAAACATTGGCTTTTCAAAAAATACTGTACAGCATGGGCACAAGCTTTTCAGATAGTTTGGACATGGACTGCCATAGTCGGCAACCTGTTTCTAAACTATCAGTTTGTCAGCAGTTTTTTTTTTTAAATAAATCAGTGGTTCCTCCATACAAAGCTAAGCCAGACGACAGCAAGCAATGGGGTCGGCAGCAGAGCAGAACTGCAGTGAGGACCGGGAGAAAATGGCAGTGTCTGGACAAGGTACAGAAACTAACAAATCCTTGTAAAATTAATGTGGCACAGTTTGTGGAGAACCATATACTATACAAAATAACAGATAGGGAACTGTACATGTCAAGGCATGTTTCTATCTTGGGTGTTTGATGACATCATAGGGGCCTCTCAAGCTTCACTCTCGAGGTCTATGATGTCATCAAAACCCTCTATGGGAACACAGCCTTGTTGTGCACAGTTCCCTATCCATTGTTCTATATACAATGCACAGTAGAATGCTGTTATGCATGGGAGTTCATGCCTGTAATATGCTGATAGTGTAGTGTGGAGTGTTGTTCTGTATAGAATTCCATCCCTTTCATAATGCTGTTCTACCACAGTTTCAAGGTCATGGAATGCTGTTCTACCCTACTGTGGTAGAACAGCATTCTAGAACCTCTAGAGACTGCATGTGTCAGTTTCATTTCAACAGCAACAGAACTCACAAAACACACATTGCACACAGTACTAAACACTATTAATATTACAGGATGAGCAACTCTATGCGATGATATTCTCCCCCTTAGTGCTGCCACATGTACCCCCAATACCCTGCCCCAAGATTTTATTATCACACTAAATGAGCCTCTGGAAGTTGTCTCCAAATTTAAATACCTGGGTATCTGGATTGACAACAAACTCTCTTTCAATGTCCATGTCGATGACCTCTCTAGAAGGCTAAAAGCCAGGCTAGGTTTCTTCTTTAGAAATAGGCCCCTCTTCCCCCTTGAAACTCGAAATAAGCTCATCCAGGCCACTTTTCTCCCTCTTCTCGACTATGGCAATGTAATCTACTCCTCTACCACTCTTGCAAATCTAAGTAAACTGGACATCCTTTATCACCGTGCGTTACGGTTCATTACCAACTCCCCCTTACCGTTCACATCATTGTGACTTATATGCAGCTGTTGGTTGGACATCCCTCACTACTAGACGCCTGCTCCATGCTGGGTTATGGACTCTCAAACTGCTCCTGCAGAAACTTCCGAGCTATCTCTCATCTCTCATTAGTATTTCACATAGTGTATACTCACTAAGAAAATCTGACTTTATTATGCTCAATATACCGAGGACGCGGACCTCCTTTGGCAAACGTGCTATTGCACATGCCCTTCCCTCTATTTGGAACCAATTACAAACAGTACTGAAACTATCTAGCATAGTTTCAATTAACTCCTACAAATTGCTAAGCTCAGCTAAAATAAAAGATACCTGTAACTGTCATTAAGTCTTTTCTTTCCCTATGTGTGCCATGTGCATCCATTGGTAAGACATAATTGCTTTGTTCATATTAACTACTTATTGCCTGCACTTTCATTTATAACAAGATACTATTCCACGTTCTGGCACCTGACTTACATCTGCTACCTTGCTGTAGCAACCTAATTACTGCTATCCCTCTCCCTCCTACTCCTTGCCTTGTCTATGTATACACTTCACTGATCACACTATCAAACCATTCCTACCTTCTTTATCTGTCTTATTCAGTTGTCTGTCCCATCTGTGAAAGTGTATATATTGCAAACACCAGTTACCATGTTTCAATTATCAGTATGCTATCTACAAGTTGCTTCACTGTGTTATATTAGCTGATTACCACCTGCGGTCATCCTATGTGGCGACCATGTATGTATATCATGTCTGAATTATGTGACGCTTGTATTTATGTATATATTGTCTATTAACTATTTATGTATGTATGTTGTGTAAGTCTACATGTCACAGGATCTCCTTGTGAATGATCTTGCTCAATGGAGTTTTTCTGAAATAAACTTGAACTTGAACTATGCACAACCAGTGTGTTTTGTCACCTTGGGGTTCCGATTCCCATGGACCTCTCGAGCTTCACTCTTGAGGTCAGAGGGAATCAGAATCCCTCTGTGGCAGATCACACTGGTTCTGCATAGTTGCCCATCCAGAATGCTCTATATGCTGCTGCAGTAGTGATGTCATTATGTTGTTGTGTGTTGGGTGGTGTGCCTGTATGTGTGCGACATGGCCCATTCACATACCATCCAAGGGGGCTGTGGTGCTGTGCCAGTGACATTGGGTACATAGGTTGGACCTCTGCCTTGTTGTCCTCTGTTCAGAGGAGTGTGGATTGTGTGGGCCAGGGGAACATAGCATTTTGGGAGTGTTGTATGCAATGTTCTGCACTGTAGTGGTGCACTGAACCATACCACCTACTGTGGCTGCACGGACCCATGATATCTGTCCCCCTGCCACATCCACTGTTTTTCTGCCATGCTGCCAGGGAGCTGCATGCAGATGTGCCTGCTGTGTACATCCACAGTGTGTGGTTGGATGTGTTGTCTGGGCATACCTCTCAACCTGTTGTCCCCCAAATGTGGAACATTGCCTCTCACAATGTGGCACAAATTAGCACACTGTGAAACTCTTAATCAAATCTTTACCTAAGAAGCTCAGAACACTGTTAAAATGCTTGCATTCATGTTCAAAAGGTCTGTTATTAATTGTCTGGTATATATTTTGCAGCATTTACTATAGATCTTTGCTTTAAAATGTTGACACTGAATGTGGGACAAGTCCTCACAATGTGGCACAGATGGCTTTTATGAAGTAAAGTGAGGAACGTTCCTCGTAATGTGGTACAGTTGAGAGGTATGTGTCTGGGTGTGGGGGCACACCACCACTGCTGTGTCTGTACCATGACACTGGCCACTGGCTTGTGTGACAGATCCATGGCATTGTTGCCCTGCTGTGCTGCACACTGTCAAGGGTTTAGGCAGCATACTCACTGTACTCATTTGTGTACAGTCTTGATGTGTGCCTGTCACAACCCGCATGCCTTTCTGTCATCATTGTCATTCTAATCTGTAGTCTTTGGGTTGGTGTATGCCACTGAGGCGTGTCTTTGTTTCCACATCTGTTATTGACGAGTTAGATACTTGTGTACCCTCTGTAGGGGTTGGATGAATCATCTGACTACATTCCAACTTGTTTGGGATGGGGTACAATCTGGAGGGGCTGTGTACATATCGTAATGGGGGAGCTGTTGTAGCTTATGTGTACAGAATGGCAATGTCAGCCTCCACCCCTGCACACTTTGGCCATGCACTGTGCATTCTGCAGTGTCCCGTGTCATGCTTGGCATGGCTTGGGTGCTGCGCTGTTCCTGGGAGCCAGATATGAGTGTGTTCTGCCATGCCACCAGGGTCAGGGGTGGGCTTTAGCATACCATGGTGGCTGACACTGTAGTAATGCTGCTGTACCATCTTCCCACTGCAGAGCACAGAGACCATGCCGGCGATGGGAGGGGTGACCAGCAGGCCATCCAGAGGCCCACCATGGACAGGCGGAGGGTGCCATTGATGCTGCAGCATCCAGAGGAGAGCAGTGATGGTGACAGGAGTGTATTGCATGAGTACTGTTTGCCATTGTGCATTTTGACTATGTCTCTGTATTGCATTGGACTGCTGTGTCTAGTGTCATGGCACAGTTGACTGGGTCATCCAGGTTTGAAGTGATTTTATTATGTTGCATTGGGATTCCAGGGTACTCACTGAGAGGGACCCCTTTGCCATGGCAGCTACAATATGTACGGCCACGTGGGGCTACAGTGCTCACACATGACTATGTGCCAGATTGGGGGGGTTGCACTGGATGCTTCACACCAGTGGCATCATTCAGTGCACCCATGGCTGTTATGTAAGTGGGGCCTGCTATGGTGGCTGCATGCATTTGTGTTGTCTTCCATGCTTCCACTTACTTGCCTTCTGCTGCATGGCCTGTGACATGGGTGGATCTATCTATGGTCTACCGTTGCCATTACTGCCATGTGTACTGCTATCTGCCTTGTACTGTGTCATGTGCAACATGTTGCTGTTATGTGCACCATTGTAGCAGGATGCAGCAGGTCTGTGCATGGACAGTGGCCATTCATTGTGCCTGCAGCTGGGGGATTGCTGGGGTCAGCCTGCTGTGCTGGCTGTTTTTGCTGCTGTTGCCCTGTATGCCATGGTTTCACTGTTCTGCACTTCGCATGGCATGTGTCATTCACATAACCATGTATAGTGTCAGTGTTCATGCATGGCATGTTGTAGATGCCTGCCAGAGCTGTTCATGCTGTGACCTACAGGGGGCCATAGTGTCATATGGTCCTGCTTCTCCCTACCAGTGTGTTGCCATTGCAGTGTGGACACTGGTATGTTAGTGTGTGCCCTTGATTGAGCTCTGTGGCATACATGCACTGGGGCTGTTGGGGGGGCCTCTGGAGCTATGGTGCCACAACAGCCTGTGTGGCTGTGCATGTCATGTGTGCCTGTTGCCTTCAGCTGTGTTGCAGGGGCCATGTTCCCCTACATGATGCTGTCCTTCAGTCCCTGCAGTGCATGGTGTTCGTGCATGGGACACATGGGTGCTGCAGGGGGTTGTTCTGTGGTAGCATGGTGTGCTGGGTTTCAGACCTTGTGGCAGGTGCTGCTCCCACCAGTGGAGGTGTGGGCCTTGACATGCCTTGGCCACCAGAGTGGCACTATTCTGTGCATGTCATTGGCCTACCACTGCCCTGCCACTGGTGGACCATGGCCTGTGTCCCTGTGTCAAATGTGTGTGTCTCCTTGCATGTTTGACTTGCATGTGCTGCCACTGTGGGTGGTGGCACAGCCCCATGCCATGCTCTCCTACGGTATGGGCTCTTCATCCTTCTGTTGTGGCAACGTGTGTGGGTAGGCATTGGCACTTTCACTGGTTATGAACTGCTTGGGTACCTGTCCCACGTTCTACACTGTTATGTTGCCACTGTCATTGTCCTCTGTAGTCATTGGGTTTCTGTAGGCCATGTCATGCCTTTATCTGTTTCACCTGCCATTGTTCCGCACTTATGTCAATGTCCCACCTGTTCAGGGATTACTGACATAATTTGTTCTGCTGCTATGTTATGGCATTGTGGGTAGTGGTTTGGCTGGGTCTCTACAGTTCTTGTGGGGGGGGGGGCAGCAGTCAAGGGGACCACTGTTGGGGAAGATGTGTATGGGACAGGCATATCTGGTTACACACCTGGTTGTGACTGTGGCACCTTCTCCAGTGGATGTCGTCTGTGTTGTGTGTCATAGCTGTGTAACTGTGGCAGCATGTCCCAACGTGTGTCATCCCATGTGCCTGTCATTCACTGTCCCATTGTCATTCACATCTCAGAGGGTGGCTGTCTATTTGAAATGTTACAGTGTGCGCACGCCACTGTGCTGTGTGGGTTCCACTGTGTGGTTGGTTTCTCAGCATACATCCATGCACGTCCATGTACATTGGGGTGGTGCATGCTGCCTGTCTCATACTGCCTTGTCCTGCAGGCACATGTCAGTGTGCATTGTGGTTTGTTCTGTACTGATACATGGGCATGGTTGTTGGGGCATGCTGTCCACCATGTGGTGGTACATGGTGCCTCTGTGTCATTGTCATGTCCTGATATGGTCCCTCTTTCTCCTGTAGGTCCATGATGGTCATCACTATGGGCCACCCATCCAGAGGAGGCTGAAGGGAGGGATGAACTTTTGCAGAAGGTGGTGCATCAACAGCGGATGCTGATTGAGCAGCAGGCCATCCTTATAGTGGAGACGAGACAAGTTGCGGCCATCCTGGAAGAACGGCTGCCAGCACCTGCCCGCACCTAGGTCCTGTAACCCATGTGTTGTCCTGCTTCCTGACCCCGGCCCACTTTTCCTAGCCCTATTTGTGACATCCTGTTTCCCTCCATTGCTCCCTGTGTCCACAACTCTCTCCCTTCCACATTCTTTACCATTCCTCTGTATGTACTGTACGTAGTTGCTGTTTTGCGCTGTCACTCCTGTGTTACCCATTGTTTTCAGTCCCTTTATTTTGCCAGCCCTTTTACCTTTCATTTTGTTAGTGCTGTACCCCTTTTTTGGCTATTGTGTTCTGCTGTTGTTTTCTGTACATCTGTTCCTGTTGCCTTTGTGCCATACCTGTTCCCTGTTTGAATTACACATTGTTATACTTGACATTCCTGTGTCTTGTGTCTTTTTGGGGGGACTCGGGATTTGACAGTGTTATGTGGTATTCCTTTGTCACTTGTGGGTCCTAATTATTCCATGCCATTCAATGGTACTGCAGTAGTATCTGCTCCTGAGTTCACAACCAGGGCTATTTTGCTTTCCTGTGTTCCTGGACAGCCGCTTACGCCTCTGCACTGTGTTCCTGTGGGTGTTTGCACTGCCTCTGCCTGGGTGCTATATTCAGTGCTGTCTTATTTGCTATATTCAGTGCTGTCTTAATCCCAGGCAATTGTTGCTCTGTACTCCTGGCCCTGTTTGCCCGGCTTCCTTTGCTTGCTGTATTCAGCTAGTTTTGCACTGGGCTATTTCCTTTTGAATATAGCTAGGGTTTTGCTCTGGGCTAAGTTTGCCCACCAGGCAGTGCTAATTTAGCCCTGGGGCAAAGTTTTGAATGTCTGGCTCTTAGACTATAAATCTTGAATAGCATTAGTTTTTTGATTGCCAGTGAGTTCTGTGAAAGTTTGCCAAATGTTCCACTGGTTCCCAAGCCTATCAATTAATTAATTTTTATAATGAGCCATTTTTGTGCTTCATATTAAGGCTTTACATTGATTTCTAATCTTTTTATATTCTAGCTACAATGTGATGTCACCAAGCTTCCTAAATCTGGCCCATGCTTTATCCTTATCTCTAATCATTTGTAAAATCTCGGGTGTAATCCATTCAGATTTGTTACCCCTAATATGCAATCTTTTTAAAGAGGGGTCTACTTGTCAGAAAGAGAATTAAACATTTCACAAAATGTACTATACGTGAAATCAATACACTCGATGGGATTGAGAAACTACCTATCCCATTCCATTAGTATCTAATTAAAAGCCACTATGTCTATATTTTTCAAATTTCAAGACTCCATAATGACTGGTTTAGGTTTAATTTTCCTAGCTGTCCAATGACAGACAACCAGGCAGTGATCACTTGTATAATCCGGTAAAACATCAACCGTTACTGTCTTTTCAGAGTGAGAAACATCTATCCAATCAAGAGCTGGCCGATATCCTGATTTATAATTGGCACGTGTAGTTGAATTAATCAACTGAGAAAGACCATGGTCCTGAGAAAAGTTGTGGAAACTGTCAGAGTGTTTACTAGCACAGTTAGATTTAAAATCACCTAAAATAAATTGTTCCCCATGTTTCGGTAAGTTATTCAAAAATGGGACAGATCTTCCCTGCCATCATCTTGAAAGCCAGATGGCATATAAATAACATTAACAGCAAGTATACTCCACACCAGAGAAAAAAAAATCATAGTTTGATAAAATAGTCAAGCTGAAGTTTCAGAAACCACTAGCTTTACAGAAACATAAAATACCCCCTTCCCCCTTCCTTCCTTTCATTTCTATCCCTTCTAAAAGTTTTATAACCCCTGATACTGACTTCATCATTGGAGACCTGCTCCTTTAACCAGGTTCCTGTCGGATCTACTATATCAAACTTATTAGTTTCCATCCATACCTCAGCTGTTTTTTTATTTGCAAATAAACTTCTGATATTAAAACAGCCACTCTTTAGAGTACTTTTACATTCTTGGACCAATTTTTTATTAATTGAGGGGACAACCAGACCAGAAAAAGGATGGACACTTTCTGATAAAACATTAAAAGCAAAATAAGTCTTATAATTAGTGGTACGCTATCATTTTTAATTTTAGACATCTTTACAGAGAGACCTGCCCTTAAGGAAATCCTAGCACTTCTGGCAAAGTCATACCCCATTCTTAAATGTACCAGGTAGTTTAAATAACCCATGTTCACAACAATAAAAACTACCAGTTGTCAAATAAAAGTGTGGGCACTTGCCTCAGTTCCTTCATTATTAAATAGGGGCAACCTAGTGAACTAAACCCTGAGTCTACTTCCTTTGGGGCAGGAGTCAACTCTCCACAGGTTACCATGAAGGAGCAGAAGCTTACAATCATGCCAAATTTCAAATCTCTAGCTCAATTGACAGCTAAATTATGACCAAATTAATAAATTTCAAATATTCCACAAAATTCCAACAAAATTCCATGAAATGTTTGGAATTTCATGGAATCCATCGAAACTGTGTGAATTCAGGACTTTCTCATTCCGCACAGCTCTACTAGAAGTGTGGGATCATCAAAGACTACTTAATTTTGGGGACAAGTTAACAATGCAAACTAACCATAAAACATAAAATAAAGTGACAGAATGTTGCTAACTGGAAGAAAAGAAAGTGTCTCTTTTGGGGAGCAGGACTACTCATGTGCTGAATGCTGCCTAGAACTAGAGATGCAGCGAATTTAAAATTCGCCGGAAAAGTGAACATGAAGTGGGCACTTCGCGTTGCTACTCCACTACATGGAGTGGGCAATGCAAAGTGCTCACTTCGCCTTATCATTACCACTTCGCGATAAGGTGGAATGGCAATGTGAAATAAGGCAAAGTCATTGTTTTTAATGGACTTTGCGTTCCTCTTTAGGATTCTAAGTGATCCACTTGGTGTTTCAGATTTGGCAGCCCCCCCACACATCACATGGCTTACAGTACTGTAAGTCATATGCTCTTCTTAGGCGAAGAAAGAAAGTGAGTCATACAAGCAGACACTTTTACTTTCTCCTGTGCAGACAGAGAGAGACTAGTGTGTTTCGTGACTGCTGATACTTTTAGATCAGAGCGAGGAGGAGATTTAAACTTAGATTTAGACCCAACAGCTTTTTTAAAAGCTACATTTTTTGTCTTTTCTGTACTCTTTTTCACTTAATTTGTTCTTTCTGTAAATTTTATTTTTCTTACCTTTATAAGTAGTTAGTTGTTTGTCTGTGTGTGTGTGTGTGTGACTGCGTGTGTGTGTGTGTGTGTGTTGTGTGACAGTGTGAGTAGTGATTGCTTGGACTGAGGGAGCTCAGTAGGAGAGATGGACCAGGGTGAGGGAATGTCTGGGATGGGGCTGCTTTGGGAGAGCGTGGTAGTGGTAAGCATCATACCGTGTGCATGTGTGGAGGGCATGGATGCCCATTCTTGTTGGACCACTCAAAACTTGTGAGTGCCCCCCTGAAGCAGGACCAGCACCGCCTCCTGTCCTGACTCTGAGGCAGTTGAACCACCACCACCAAGTCCAGCACCAGGTCCTCTGGAGCAGGATGTGCCTGTTCCCCCGGGCCCAGGTGAGGATCCCATCCCTGTTCAGCACTGTGACTAGCAGGCTTACAATACATCCAAGTAACTATTAATAAAAAATTTATATTGTGATTCATGACGTGATCATAAATCGTAATTTGTGACTGCATTTGTGACCATGATGATGGAGAAACGTGAATACCTATGGCTGTACTTCTCTGGGCCCCGATGAGCTGTAGCTTAAAACTCCCAGACTTAAAAACACATATCAATGAGTACAATGGTGGGGTGGTGATTGGTGAAGCCTGGAGAGATACTACAAAACAGGCTTACAATACATCAAGTAACTAGAAAAAAATTAATGTGATTCATAACATGAATGATCGTGATTTGTGACTGCATTTGTGACCATGATCATGAAGAAACATGAATGCCTATGGCTGTACTTCCCGGGCCCCAATGAGCTGTAGCTAAACTCCCAGACTTAAAAACATGTATCAATGAGTACAATGGTGGGTGGTGATTGGTGAAGCCTGGAGAGATACTACAAAACAGGCTTACAATACATCCAAGTAACTAGAAAAAAATTAATGTGATTCGTAATGTGAATGATTGTGAATCATGATTTGTGACTGCATTTGTGACCATGATGATGAAGAAACGTGAATGCTTACCACCTCGGCTGTACTCCCTGATGAGCTGTAGCTTAAAACTCCCAGACTTAAAAACATGTATTAATGAGTACAATGGTGGGGTGGTGAAGCCTGGAGAGATACTACAAAACAGGTTTACAATACATCCAAGTAACTAGAAAAAAAATTAATGTGATTTGTAATGTGAATGATCGTGAATCGTGATTTGCGACTGCATTTGTGACTGTGATGATGAAGAACGTGATTTGTAACACGAGTGACTCGTGATGATGTCTTGACTTAAAAATGCATATTAATGAGTACAATGTTCATGCAGAATTAAGCACCACACCTGTCCAGTATTCTGAAGGGAAGCCAAAGAAACAACTGTGACTTAAGTTACAGATGGAGATTGGGCCCTAAAGAGATGCAAATGCACAGACAGATTAAGATTGCGCTGTGCACTGAGGAGATGCTGACACAAAGGCACAACACCTAACCAGTGCTCACCATCAGAAATTCAAATCTGGGAAAGAATACCTTTACCGGTTGGGGTGGGCCATGCGGGGGCAGTGTACTGTACTGCTGCAGTAACAGTCACTAGTACTAGTACCACTACCAGTAAAGATACCACAAAGAAGTACAAAAATCACACAGCTGCAGTGGATAGCAGCTTCACATTACTGAAATTATTATGTGGCACAATAAAAGGTGTCTGATTTGATGACATGCGTCTCACACATACTCACACACACACTAAGTAATGCATAGCAAATTGAAAACTTCAGTAATATAACCACATATTTTAAACAAACTAAATTTATGCACTGCTGCACCACAACAATCAGCAAAAAAAAGGCAAGAAATATTGAAAATATTACTGTGTGTACATTAACACAGTTAAACAAGAAAAATTTCACCAAAACAGAAAGCACTGTCTTTTTCTACGAGTTAGTCTACCTACACCACAGATACACCCCTCCCCAAAGCACATTTCCACTGTCTCTCAGTACACAGACTGAATGTTGTACATTAACATTCAAAATCCATACACAAACAATAAACACTCGATGATATGAGCACAGGAGGGTTTCCTATAATCGATGAACTAAAGTTTCAGCAAAAAAAAAATTACTCAAAAAGGCTTTTTTAACAGCTTTTTGAAGGTTTGAATTGCAGAGAGCTCTCAGAGCAGATTGTCTCCTACAGCTTCCTATACACACATTACCCCAAACTGAGGCTGTGCAGAACAATCTAGAGCCCATGTGACCTGAAATCCCATGAAACACTGCAAAATTCACCTTTGGAGCTTAAAAACAAGGCAATGTAAGGCAAAGTACATTGTTTTCAATGTACTTTGCCTTAAGAACTGGCGGAGTAGTGGTTTGGGAAGGCAAAGTAACGCAAAGTCATTGTTTTCAATGGACTTCGCGTTACCCATTTGCAACGCGAAGTACTCCGCTTCGCGTTGCAGAGCACTCCACGAATTCATCTTCACTCCATGGATCACTTCGCGGAGTGAATTGGGGCCACTTTGCCCACCACTACCTAGAACATGACACAGCAGATTCAGCAGCAGTTCTAGCATAAGATTAATTAATAAAATTATAATAAATACATTTGATTTTACCAGAGTATATGTTAGTTTAGGAATTTTTTTAGGGGTAGAAATACAGTAGGTACTCTAAGTGCAGTTCTTTAGCCCATAGTTTAGGCTTGCTACAGTAATCATTTACCTGCATGCAAGCAGGACTGTCTTTTTTCTAAACACAGTAAAATACATTTTAACAGCCCAAGTTTAAGCTTGGGAATGGGAAGCCAGATTTTTTGGGAAGGTGCACTGTACTGAACGGCACCATGTAAAAAAATTTAAGTAAAAACAGTGACCACCAAAAACAGCTAATACAAAACAGCTAAGTCAAATACAACAAGTTTTTCTCCCTACACCTCTTGTTATATATACCAACTCCAGGGGGGATGCACCTTAGGGAGGGGACAATTTTCAGTTGCTGTATTTGACTTAGCTGTTTTGACTTAGCTGTTTACACTGGCCACCACATTGAAGGCACTCTGGCAGTTTAGTAGCCTATAGTTTAATCTTATTCATTATTTACCTGTGTGTAACCAGGGACATTATACTGGAACAAAAATAAGAAAAACAAAGACAAAAAAGAATACACTAGAGTTCTTTCACCAGTTGTATGATTGAGTATCCCTCTGTCAGTTCATTAGCCCCTAGCTTTTAGTCACATTTGCATAGTATTTAAAGCCTTTTTTGGGGGGGTAAGGGGGTCATGCTCTGGCAGTTGTAGCCCTTAGTTTGTATTCTTGCTAGCCAGTTACCTGCATGGAATCAGGAATATTTTTCTTTTAAAGCCAAAACAAAAATAAGTTGCACCAGATTTGTATTACTTTTGTATGCCTTTTTTGGGAGAGAGGGTATATCCCTTTGGAGGTTGAGTAGCCCATATCTTGTAGTATCTCTAAACATTAACCCGCACGCATGTAGTAATATTTTTGTTTTTTTTAGGTTAATAAAAAAATAAAATTGAACCAGGCTTGCATCAATTTTGTATACTCTTTTGGGAGAGAGAGAGTGTATCTTTTCAGCAGCGGAGTAGCCTACAGCTTGTAGCCTCCCTATCCAGTTACCTATGTGCAAGTAGGATTTTTCTTTTGTTGCCCAATGCAGATAAATGGCAGTAGACTTGGTGTAGGCTTGTGTCATGTATGAAGCCTTTCTTCAGGGAGAAGTTACACTCCTCTGGCAGTTGAGTAGCCCATCGCATGTAGTCTTGCTAGTCAGATACCTGCATGCATGCAGTAATATTTTTCCTTTGGATCCAAACAAGAAAAATGTACCAGACATAAAATAGGCTTGGGTCATGTGTGAAGCCTTTACAAGGGGCAGCTGGTAGTTGGACAAGTAGCCAAACTTGCAGGTTCATCACTAGCTATTTACCTGCATGCAAGCAGTAATAATTTTCTTGTGTTGCCCAATCAGTATAAATCATACCAGACTTGATACAGGCTAGAATTATGAATAAAAAAAAATTTGGGGTGGTACTCTGTTATAGCAGGTGTATATTCGATATCTCTTAGTCTCATCAGTAGTTAATTATATATCTGCAAGCAGGAATATTATTCTACAAATAAAAAATACATAAAAAGGAATCTTACCTAATTTGCTTCATGAGTTGCATGCATTGTGTGTCTCTCTGGTAGTTGAGTGTCTCATAGCTTGTACTGTTGCTAATCAGTTGTTTTCTGCTTTTAACTTGCACTCAGACTTGTCAGTTATATTTACCCCAGGGTAACAAAGGGTACCTTAGGCTTCATTAGACAGGTGCTTGCTTAATTGTTTAGAAGCTGTTAATCAAAATATGCATTAAATATATAAAGATGGAAGGGAATGTGCCTATGAAGCAATCAGCCAGTATCTGTAAGAACAAGACAAAGACAGTAATTCAGGAAAAAAAAAAAAACACTGTCACAAACTGAAGTTCTTCCACTGCTGCTGGTTAATCCCCTTTCCCTATTGCATTTTCATCAGCTTCTAAGCCTTCATTGGCAGAGATCCCCTCCTCTTTGCCTGTAGCTGCCGGTGATGCCTAAGCAAGCATGGAAGGTCACAAGTGAAGCTTGGTTGATCAACCAGCAGTAAAAGAGTGACTCTGTATTTCAGCACATTATTCTATAAATATGATGTTTCAGCTATTACAATTAACTAGAGAATACACTTGTTTTTAATTTTCAGTTTTCCTTTCTTGGGTTTATAATTAATCTTGGTACCATATCTAAGTGTGTAGAAAACACATTTGCTTGTCCTCCACTGATCTAATGGTGCCTTTGTTTATAACATCATGGTGCTCACCATGACAGCAGACTGCAATGTCACAAAGAGTAGTTGTGAAGTCAAGTGGGGTTAGTCAGATGCTTTTTTCAAAGACTCAGTGTAATGTATGCTGCATTATCTGAAATATTTAGTAAACCAACAACTGGAGAAGTTTAAAACAACTAGAAAGCAATAACGTTGAACATATTTGTTGAATATCTAATAGTTGCAAGCTTTTTATTTTAGTTGAGAGTCATTCCTACAGAATGGTAGGTTTGGCAAATGTAGTTAACTATGTATAGTGGAAAGGAAAGAATGAGCAGCCCCCCTGATGAAGCCACATCATCTATATGAGGGCAACAGCAAGTATGTGTTCAGGACAGTTCTCCTGCACAAAGCCATACACTTGTCAATTCCAGCTTTGGTGTGTGTGCCATTTCTTTGTTTTCTGTGAAAGAATAAGCACACACCATTAATGTACCACCTTCTCGAGATTTTGCTGTTTCTCATTTCTCTGTAAACTCATTGGATTATGACAACAGCAGTAGCAGTGAATACATTCCTGCAAAAGAGGGTCAAGGCCATTGATTTACGGTGATTAAAACAATGAAATTCCATTTTCAAGACTTCAAATTCTGAAATTGCACCGGCGATTGTTACTCTAATTTCCAGATTTTACCAGGATTCTGCTATCATTCTTTTAGTATGTGCATAAATAATCAGAATTAAAGAAGGTTTCCTATACAGAGCATTAAATAATGCAAATTGAAAATAGTACAGGAAGGAATTAAAAGAAAAACATAAGTTTTGCAGATTTACTGATCTGATATAAAATGCTAGATTCCATGAAATCTTTGTTCTTACCGGTCTTCAGGCAGCCCTAATTCTAGAATTTTACTGGATTTTCTGGCAAAAACTGAAAAACAGTGGCCTTGTACCATGCTACAGTGACAACCAAGTTGATGGCATAAATGATGGTGCCAGCACTTGGCCAACACCCAGCACAGAGCCCCAACAATCTGCCATCTGGCAGTTGGAGCACCCCCCACACCCACATTTATTTATATACAAACTATGGGTCACAACCTGGTGGCAAGAAGGGCAACCTGGAGATCAAGAACACTGCCTATGCCAAGTAACAAAAGTCACATAAGAAACATGTGACATTATTCCACCAACAACATTCTGGTGGTAATATTCTGTGGGCACATTAATGGAGTATGGCAAAAAAGAGAGCAAAAGGCCACTCAGAGCTGGGAGTGCAGTGCTTCTGGCATAGCACAGTCACTAGAATATATGATAAGCTGGCACTCTTGATTGCAAATTCAGCACACCAGTCCAAGAAGGTGCAAACCAAATTCATTGGTATAAAGTGCTCAAAGTGCTAAACTAACATTGAAACAGAATCAGCAACAAACTAGTCACCAATATTTTGCACTAGTAATCAAGCACTTTTGCAAGGTGTGGCACCCCTTAGTGAATAAAATGATTTATGCAATGCCAGTGGATGTAAATAATTGCAAATAAATGCAGGTATTTTCATGCCCAGGGGAGCTGAATTGAAAATAATTTATTTCCAATCCGGCTCAGAGAACAATGATTATTTCTACTCCAGTTCCATAATATTCTAAGCATAATCTTCCTTTATACCTAACAAGTCATCTAGGCCTGCTAGTACAAAATGGCACAAAATATTAGTCAAATTTTCCAGCCCTTGACATTGTATAAATTGCACATGCCATGGGCTGCAAGAAAATAAATGATTTATTTTTAATGGCTCAGTAGACCTTAGCTGTGGCTCCTTCACTCATGACTTCAATAACGGTCATAACCAGCCATTCAGAATAATTTATTTTCATGCAGTCCATAGCTTATCCCCTATTTATAGCTGTCCCTTAAAGGGATATACTGATGTATTACTCACAGGGGCACTAGTATAACATATAGCTCCCAACAATAAAGTGCAGTCTATCTATTAACATCAAATACCCCGTAACATAAAATACATAGAAAGTTTAGTTATTTATTTATTTAAAAATGTTTCACCAGGAAGGCACACAGAGCCAAGGCTCATTTCCAGGTGTGACCTGGGGGAAGGGGGAATGTGGAAAACAGTAATAAATATACATACAGTTAAAAAAAATACCATAGATTATATACATACAGATAGAGCAATTATAGCATATCAAGGAAAGGGACATTGGGAAGGTGCACAATGAATATATATGAATATACAGGTAAAAGCATTTGGAGTTTAAAGATCCATAGCTATGGGAGATGTAGAGTTGAAATTTGCAGGGTAAGTTAGATGGGACAGAGAGGTAGGTTAGTCGCAAGTGCAGGTGTGGGGAGGGAGTTTGTGAAGAAGAGAGGAGAGAGCGGAAGGTGAGGGAGCATAATGCAGGGACAAAGGGAGAGAGTTCTACAGTTTAGGCAAGAGGTAGGAACATGTCAATTGGCCTTTGGAGGTGGATCTTTTGGGAACAGTTAAAGAGAGGTGATCGTAACTATGGAGAGAATGAGAGGAAGTAGGGGAGTGGTCACAGTGAGGAGGAGAGCTAGGAAAGGAGGGAACTGAACCAGTATTTAGCAGTGAAGGAAATGGAGTGGGAGCATCTCCTTTTCTCAAGGGACTAGAAGGAGAGGAAGTTATGAAGGTCACAGTGATGAGACAGAGAGGAGGAGCATCAAGTGCAAAGTAGCAGAAGTAATTGTAAAGGGTATACAGTCTGGCAAGGGAGGTTTTGGGAGCAGCACTAAAGACTATGTCACCATATTCAAAAACTGGGAGGATCATTTTCTGAACAATAGTGCTGCGAGCATGCAACAGGATGCAGCTGTGGCTGAGGTAGAGGGTGCCAAGCTTGGGGTGGAGTTTTTTGGCAATTGCATCTATGTGTACAGAAGAGTTGAGGTGCCTGTCAAGTCAGACACCTAAATACTTAGGAGAGGAAGTATCCTCCAGTTTAGTCCCATCAAGAGTGTGGAAAGATGGCAGAGAGGGGATACAGGACAGTCTCTGATGTGTGCCAAAGTTCATGGTTTTTGTCTTTTTTGCATTAAGGGATAGTTGATGTGAGCCTAACCAGCGCTGGACATTATCAAAGTCCAGCTGAAGGGTGGAAGTGACACCAGATGTTGAAAGGCCAGATGTATACAAAACAGTGTCATCTGCATATATGTGGATGCTAGAAGAGGAGCAAAGAGAGGGAAGGTCATTGAGAAAGATGGAGAACAGTGGGGGCCCAAAACAGAGTCCTGTGGGTCACCACTCTGGATGGAAAGAGGGGGGTACTGAGTCAGCAATCCTAATTGATTGGGCTCTGCTGAGCAGGTAGGAGCTAAATCAATCAACAGAAGGGGGGGGGGAGCCCAGCTGAAGAGAAATTAGATAGGAGGATGGTGTGAAATATATTGTAAATACCCACACAAAGTGATTTAAGTGAGAAAATGTGAATAAGACAAAGAAAATAAAAGGAACAGGGGAGGAGGGTTGTGTTTTGAGGAAGTGGGGGTTGGGATAAGAAAGATTGGGGGAAAAGTGTTTGGGAAAAGAACAGTAAAGATAAAACACCAGATTCATTTCATGTCACTATAAACTGTTTTTAACCAATAACATTTACATTTTAAACAATTAGCTAATGTTATTCATGACTAAAACATGGAGACATAGAAACATAGGCACATAGAATTTGTCAGCAGAAAAAGACCACTTGACCCACCAAGTCTGGGCAGATGTTTCCTGCCTATTCTGTCTCTGCAGACTCTAGCTGTTCTCTAGCTGACCCTCCCCTCTCCCTGCCTATTTACCACTATTCCCCTATGCCTACCTCACACATACTTGAAGCCCCCTACTGTTTCTGCCTGCACAACTTCAGCTGGCAGATTGGTCCAGATGTCTATCACTCTCTCTCAGTGAAGTAGTATTTCCTCATATCCCCTCTAAACTTACCCTTTCCAGCTTCACTGCATGCCCTCTTATTTTGGTGCATTTCCTCATTTGAAACAAACTCCACTCCTATATCTTGCACACTCCATGAGGAACTTGTAGGTCTCTATCATGTTCCCTCTCACTCCTCTCCTCTAGGGTGTACATGTTGAGATCCCTCAGTCTCTCCTCATAGGGTTTCTCCTGCAATTTCTGCACCATTTTAATTAGACTCCTCTGGACTGCCTCCACCCTGTCTATGTTCTTTCTTATATGCAGCCTCCTAAACTGGATGCAGTACTCAAGGTGGGGTCTCACCAATGACCTTTACAGTGATAACACCACTTCCCTCCACCTGCTTGAGATATCTCTCCCTATACACCCTAGCATCCCACTGGCCCTGCCTACTGCCTTGTCACACTGCCCAACCACTTTGAGGTAAGCAGATATTATAACTCAAGGGAAGACAAAAGGCTTGGCTGCTCATCCTAAACAACAGACACCCAACTCTAGACAGAGCTAGAAATTCATTTTAAAAGTGGTGTACTGCACGGATTACCAGTTCCCAGATTTGTATTCCGTCCCAGAAAGTGGTATGCCACCCCTTTTTGTATACCTGTTAGAAAATGTCACCAACTATCAGTACATTCTTCTTTGGCTAAATAAAAGGTAATAAAAGGCAAAAAAACACATTCTAAAAATTCTCCATTTACTTATTTTTGTCTGTATTTTTTTTCTTTCCTCTTTACCTTGTAGGTAAGGTGTTGAACTTCCACTTTATTCTGTGCTTGTACAGAAAGAGTGATGCACAGAATTAAAAATATAGCACAGCCAGGCATTACATACATTTTTTCAAAGTGCTTTTGCAGCACTGACTGACAGCAAATCTCATCACAGTAATTTCACAGGTGGTGAAAAATAGAAAGTCTGTCTGAAATCCATGGCAGACCAGAGTAGACACTTATACTGCAATTTAACCCCAAAATGTAGCACAAACCCCTGGACAGTCATTTTGCTTTCAGTGATGACAGTGAGTGCACATCCAAGCAGCAATTAACATTCATTGATGATTATCTTTTTGTCTCTTTTGTCTACCCCATCAAGACAAGTCGCTGCAAAAAAAATGAATCTGGCCAGTGTAAACAGAAGCTTTTGATTCATAATCTGACATGATTTGTTACAGCACCATGACAGACTACGTGATAGTTTTATTACGTAGACACCTACCAGTTGGCCAGATTTTACAAATTTAAAACACTCTGCTCCTAGATTCATGATAGATTTTTGTAATTTTTATGTGAAATCTAATTTCCCCAGAATGTTACTGTACCATTCCCATTATATGATATTTTGCTATGCTAGAGTGATCCATAAGCCACATCTCATGTTGGTGCGACAGACTCTGATTATTTTATTGTAGGAGTCAGGGCTACTAAGAAGGGTAGAAAAATGATGAAGACTGAAAGATACTCTGTTCACATACCCAAATCTGGACTACTTGGTGCTCACCTGTCTCCCTCAGATAAATTCCAGGCACATTTAATTGTAAGATAAAACAGTACCTGATTGGTGCATTATTGTCAGCTCCTGCCTCACCGACTTGTACTTGACTGATAGACTGTGCTACGACTGGCTATCTGCTGCTGCTCAACAAGTTGGCATTAGTCTACTATGCTGCCAAGTCTGTTATAACAAAACTGAAATTAGTAGAACAAGAACTGAGAGAGCTCACAGAATGAGATTTGACAAATTAGACTGTACTGATCAACTTACCCATGACTTGTAAATCTGGCACTGTGACCAGGCAAAATTATTTTTGCCACGAAAAACCTGGAGTGACACTAAAGTGGAACACAAATTTAGCGGTATTAACTGTTTTGTAAGGAAAATGAAGACAGTCCAAGCAGGACTCAACAGTTGGGTGGCAAAGAAAGACCAAACCTAAAATGTGGAGGATATGATTACAACAGATTCATGTCATCATCACGAGAGTACTCCGTGATGCAAGAATCCCCCCTCTCCCCACAGTTCCTGCGAACTAGTAGTACTAGGGCACAACACTGACATGGGAGTACATTCAAGTTCTTCATCAGTTATAACATGAGAATCATCATCAGACAAAAGTTTTTTAGAATAAGTTTCAGACATGAAAAATTCATCTAAATCTACTTCCAGGTCTGAGCTGTCTGCCTCTTCTTCCTCCTGCTCATTGCTTTGTTTTTGTTCTGTGGACCATATGGCTGCAAAGAAGGCCTTTTTCTGTCTACCAATTTTAACCAGTACTCAATGACTAGAACTGGATCAAATTCCTGTTCAAATGGTGTATGTACGAGATCCTTATTAAGTCTATGAGACTGTCCTTTCTGAATGAACTTTGCCATTCGGATTTTATTCTTTTCTTTAGGATAAAACCACATTTACAAACAGCTGTACTTGTTGGTAGAGTATGAATTAAGGTTACTAGTCCCAAAATGTTGTGGCATTTGTCTTGGCAAGCCTGATGAACATCTGGCCACTTTGTTTCTACAGCATTAGCATACCTTTGGGGGCAAACATGTAATAATACCTGACCTGATCTGCAGCCTGACAGTATTGAGAATTTGTTGATTGTAAGTGGTAGAAGAAGAAAGTCACCTTCTCTTTATGTAATTTTTAGTTTGGTCCACTCTGCACACACATGTTGGGATCTATGTTCTGTTCTGTGAGGACTGGTCTGAACTCCTCTACGACACCAGCTACTGCATCCTCCGTATAATCTGAAACAAATTGGACAAAATCTGTCTCACCTCCCACCCTGTTAAGCTAAAGATTATTCTGCCAGTGCCACCCAGTCAGAGTTATTTTCCCACGCTAACACACCTGTCAAGTCCACATGGCTTGTTGGCCACTGTTTGAAGTTCACAATGTGGTTCATGGCCATCATAATAGATTCTGGCTAGTGCATGGCTTCAAACCTGTTTGTTACATTTAGGATCATGGCTGTCAGTAGTGACTCTCTGTCAACAGAAAACTGGTCCGCTTCATCAACAGATAGGGTGTATCCATGGAATTCAGGTCCTTCCAAGGCCTACAGATTTTGCAAGTGCTTTCCAGGTCTAGAAAACAAGAACAAAAGGAAAAACACAGACTTATCCCCCTGGCCTGACCTAACTTGTCCTGACAGAGATAACGTTTTTTTCTGGCTAGGTGGAGGGAAAATACCATAGTCTGGCTAAAACCAATCTGGAAAGCAAAAATTACCTTGTTTTCAGCTTTATAAGGCAGTTCTTCAGGTCCTGAAGTGATTCAAACACCTCTCCCACTGAAGTATCATTTGCTTGAAGAAGCAGGCTGACTTTTGTGAACTCTTCCAGGAGGTCTGCCATCAGGTGAATGTAGTGTAGACATCTCCAGGTCTGCATGGTCTTCAGGTAGCCCTTGGCCTTCGCTGCTTGGTCCCCTCGGGATCCTCCAAGTTGCATCTGAGAAGACAAACAATTGCACAAGTTGTTGCTTTAGTAGTTCCAATTTTAAAACAAATATAGACTGTGCCTAAAATGGAGTCTGGGACAGTACATACCTGTTGGAAGTGCAGCAGGATCCCGGGTAGACTGTGATAAGCACTTTCAGTGCTGTTAATGTGTTGTGCCCATCTGGTTCCTTCCACTCTGGTTGGAATAAGGCATCTTACTCCTGCTGCCTGACAGGACTCTCTCAGATTTTTACGGTTTACAGGAGAAAAATGATAAAACAGATAGATTCCCAGCAGTAATTGGTCTATTTTTATGGTACGTGATTTTTAAGACATCCTTCAGGGCTAACTCCAGCCTATGTGCATTGCAGTGGATTGTGACTAGATAAAGACAATCCTTTTTCCAGTAGTGTGGCCCCCCTTCTTACTGGTCATCACTGTTGCCCCATCAGTGGTAAGCCCTACCGATTTGTTTTTTCCACTCTGCTGACTCTGTCTATGACAGCATGGCCTGATCGATGTATGCTGTGATTGATGATGCATCAACTTTGTGTGGATTTTCCAGGGACACAAAACACCTGGCGCCCCTTGTTTACTGTTCTTATGTAAATTATTTCCTGTTCTTTTATACTGGAATCTGTAGCACCATCTATCATTATGGACATGAAGTCCACTTTCTTCACCACATTCACCAGTTTCTTATGTTCCACCTCAGCAATATTACTAATGAACATGCGGCATGATTTGTCGTTGTGATAGGTTTCCCCAATATCAACCCATTTACATTTTTCAAAGTCACACATCCACTGGAAGTATATATATGGCCTAGCGTGTTTGGCCAAGGTATGTGCATTTTGAATTAAGATCTGTACATGACGTGCCACATTGGAATTGAGCATTTTGATTGCTCTGTCAGCAGCAGATGCCTGCTGGGACTTGGCTACAAATCTGGCATCAGCGAGGATGTGCTTCTAAGACTTGGCATGCTTTTGTAAAGACTGCTCAGTGAAATTATTGCAGCCCCCTTCATAATATGCTGATGTTGTGTCTGCAGTGTTGGGAATTTCCTACCTGCTTTACAAAACATTACATTTTTCTCAGGGTCAAGCTCAACCCAAGCGTACTTTGTTACCCAGTGTTTTTGAAAAGTATGCACTTGTTTACTTTTGTCATAAGCAGCATCTCTTTCCTTTTTTCTAAGAGTCTCCTTCTCTGCTGCTATGGTCTTAGGGTTCTTTACTCCATTCCAAGAATACCACATCTTGGCAGTTCTGGCAATTTCTTATAATTTGCCAGCAAAGAAGCATGCCCTGACCAAACAGGCAAGGGGCAGTGGATGCAGAACTAACTGGGATAAATCCACCCCGTGACACCCCAGAGAGAATGGGTTCCCACAACAATTGAGATAATTTTCTATGCAAGGTGAGTGTCAAGCAGACGAACGATCACAATTTATTTTTAGCCCAGGGGAGCCTCGTTAAAATGTTTTTTACAGTGTTGCAGATTGAGCCGCAGAGGGGAGCGAGTCCGTGTCAAGGTTTTGTTAAATTAGTCCTCAATTCTTCTTGGCCAATTGCAAATTTGTTAACTGCCCAGAATCTAATTTTTTTCCCTCACAGGGTGAAGTCTGCCCAGAAAAGAAAATGAGCTGCCCAAAATAAAGCTGCTTAAATGAAATGTTACAGTCTAATGTGTTTTTTCAATAAAAATTTAAAGATGTCTGGTGTCTTTTTTTTTGGGGGGGGGGGGTACCAAGGGAAAACATCAGCTTTTTGTGTTTCACCAAATCAGGGAGATTAGGGCATGATTGCCTGTTATGTTGTGGCACAGTGCCCTTCCCTGAGTGAAACTGGGCAATTAATCTATCTCTGGTCTGGAATGTGTGCCTCAAGTACTGCAAAGGCAATTGGTTTTCCCTTGTTCTGTGCCAGGGAATCTGTGCCCAAAAAGGCCAACATTTTTTTTTTCAGGCTTGTTGTTGCCTTTGTTTTTTTCTGGCAGTGCCCTCCCTGTAAAAGTTTTCTCTTGTTGGCTTTTTTTCATTTATTTCTCCTTTTTTAGGCAGTCTGCCTACTTTTTGAATACAGGCTAGTCTGCAAAACACAGCAAAATCTGGCACATTTGCTCCCCCCCAACTGTTTTCTATGCTCACTGATGCTCATTCAGTTGCAGAAAATCTGAGTCTCCCATATCCATCCTCCCTCCCAATAGTGACTGTACTGTTTGTTCCCTGCACCCTCCCATTTCAATCAGCCCTCCCAATTTACCAGACTGGAGCTGCAGTGATATCTGCAGAAGGACCCTGGAGCCGGAGAGTCCTGTCAGCGTGGTTGCCACCCCGGAGTGAGGGAAAAGCAAGGTGTGAATGGTGTGAAGTTTACATTCCACCCCAATGAATGCGTAGATTTCGATCGGTTCTGGCTGGCAGACAAAATGTGGCATTCCAGTTGACTGGAGCATCTTAGAAGATGCCAAAGAGTCTCCAGAGCCAAAATGGGAGCTAAATAAAAAGTAAAAAAACACACGCGGGTGCATGGCGTCTGCTCAAACCTCGCTCCTTAAAGTGGTATACACCGCAGTTTACCAGGGGGCAGAATCTGATGTTCCGTGCTAGTTTTTTGGTGTGCACAGAACACCATTTCAATGGGAATTTCAAGCCCTGCTAGAGAATTAAAAAATATGTTTTTTATTATGATTAAAAGTAGTATCACTAACGCTTAGTCAGCATTTCAAGCTGCTGTAGCATAGTACGGTGTGAAATGTTGACTGAGCTTTGGGGGTGCTACTTTTAATCATCTTAATAAAACATATCTTTAATGTGTTCTGAAGTTGGGCATTTGTTGTTTAGGACAAATGGCCGAGCCCTTTGTCTTCCTTTGAATTCCTTGATATGGCTTTTTGGCTCTGTCCATGCAAGTCCTTGAGATGCTCTTTTGCATCTAGATATTATAACTGCAAGGTCTCTTAGTGACTGGCAGTATCTAACCCTCCCTTTACACTCAGTTCCTTGGTGTCTTTATCCTAGATGTAAGATCTTGCACTTTTTGGCATTTAACCCCAGTTGCCATACCCTTGAACACTACTCAGATTTTCAAGGGAACCTATATATATTCTCTATCCTCTCATGAGTATCCACCCTATTAATGATGTTGGTGTAATCTACAAAAAGGCCAGACCCACTGCTGGGGCTACAGGATCTTTTTTCACCACAGGTATGTATAGTGGAGGACTACACCAGGGTTCCTGTCAAAGAGAGAAGATACTATATGGCCATTATCTCTTTGATGGTTAAGCGGCTGATTCTTCGTTATTGGAAGGATCAACATGCAGTATCCTACCTTGAATGGGTTAAGGAGTTACTATTTAATTTAAGAATTGAAAAGGCAATTGCCAGTCTACGGGGTAAGCTCCCTTTGTATAAAACTAGATGGGAGAAGTTCTTCACGCTTTGGTCTGTCCCGCTGCCTCCCAACAAGTTCAGCCGGATCGGTAGTTTAGGTTAGGTAGAGAAAGACCTTAGTAGCCGCCCACAGGAAACTCATGTTGCTGCATATCGATGGGATGTGTGTAGTTAAGTTTATTAATCTTATGCGGCATTGACGACATGGTTGCTGCCTGATACAGTAATCTACAAAAAGGCATATCTTCCCTTCCAGTCCTTCTGCAATGTCACTTATAAAGACATTGAAGAGGACCGGTCCTAATACTGAGTCCTGCTGCAACCTGATGCTCCCTCTCCTCTCCTTAGAGTGAGTGCTGTTTTACACCACCCACTCTTGTCTCTCCATGTACTAGATTCTTTTACCCAATTTACCACTTTAGAACCCACCCCTAGGCTGTCCCGCTTATTAGTCTAATATGCTTAGTGTGATGGCTTTGCTGAAGTCCAAGTAGGCCGTATCCACTGCCCTTCCTTGATCTATTTCCTGCTCAGCCATTCAAAGAAATCATTCAGATTCCTCTGCATGACCCCATCCCCCCACACACCAGTGAAACCATGCTGCCTTACGCCTTGCAAACCCTTAGATTCAAGATCTTCCACTAGACTTTCTTTAACAGGTTTTCCATTAATTTCCCCACCACTGATATGAAACTGACTGGTCTACAGCTGCTAGCTTTCTCCCTACTCTCATTTTTATGGAGCAGGACATCAGCTCTCCTCCAGTCCTCTGGAACCACTCCTGTTTCCAGTGAGTTGTTGAATAAGGCTGTCAGTGGTGCAGCAGCAAACTTCTCCCTAAGTTCCCTTAGAACCCTTGGATGCATCCCATCAGATCCCATGGCCTTGTTCACTTTCAGGTTTGCAAGTCCCTTCAGGTTACTTTCCTGTATAAATGGACTTATGTTCACCTCCCCTCCAGTTTTCCTGCTGCTCCTCAGTGGTCAGTCCCCTCTACCTCCACAGTGAAGACTGAGCAGAAGTGCCTGTTCAGGGTGTCTGCTTTTTCTTGATCCTCCTCTGCACAGTCACCATATGCTGTCCTCCTTATCATCACTATTTCTCCACTTGCCTTCATCTTCTTACTCATGTACCTGAAGAAAGCCTTATCCCTTCCACCATCCATTTGGCTATTCTTTCCTCCATTCGTGTCTTTGCTTGCCTTACTGCCCTCCCTGCTTCCCTCTGTTTTACCTGGTATACCTCTCAATCCTGCTCCATGTCTGTTTAACTTTACCAGCTGAATGTCACCCTGTTTTCCTTCACTTTACTTGCTACTTCCCTACAGTACCATAATAGCCTTTTTTCTCCTACAGCACTTTTGCTCACTTCCTTCATACGGAGGCTGGTTGCCTTCACTGTGTCTTTCTTTAATTTTCTCCATTGTTCCACTACCCCACCCTGGTAATCCCCCTGCTAGACTGCTTCTAAGACAGTCTCCCATTTCTTTAAAATCCTCTATCCTAAAGCATAGGACCCTCATTCTTGTGTGATTTGCCTCTGCACCCATCTTAATGCTGAACAACACTGTACTGTGATCACTGGTCCCCAGGGCACTGCCCACTGTGATATTTCAATACTAACATACTATTTGCCAGCAGATTAGGCCTTATGGTCTATCGAGTCTGCTCGAACCTTAGATCCTTAGTTGGGTGCCGAGACCCTCCCATCCCTTGTGCTCCAGAAACCCCTATCATCCATCTCCACCCCCCCGGGACAGGCCATCATCTGATACATCCACTTTCTGTGTCTGTCCCACCCTCTCTTGAAGCCCTCCACTGTGGATCTCTGAACCAGCTCACCAGGCAGTGCATTCCAAGGGTCCACCACCCTCTCAGTGAAAAACCTCCTCCTCTTTTCCCCCCTCACCCTTCCACCTTCCAACTTCAAACCATGCCCTCTGGTGATACCACCCTGCTTTAGTCTAAAGATCCCCTCCATGTTTACCCTATTTATTCCCTTGAGGTACTTGAAGACCTCAATCATGTCCCCCCTGTCTCTCCTCTCCTCCAATGAAAACAGGCAGAGCTCCTCAAGTCTGTCCTCATACGTCAAATCCCCTAGCCTCGTGATCATCTTTGTTGCCCTCCTCTGTACCCTCTCCAGAAGCTGTATGTCCCTCTTCAAGTGTGGTCTCCAGTACTGTACACAGTACTCAAGGTGTGGTCTAACCAGTCCATTGTACAGCGGCAGAATCACTTCCTTGCTCCTAGAGGTGATCCCCCTTACGATGCATCCCAACATCCTGTTTGTCTTGCTAGCCGCTGTCCTGCACTGCTCAGAGTTATTCATACATGCATCCACCATGACCCCTAGGTCTTTTTCCCCTATTGAGGCCTCCAGCGCCTCCCCTCCCAAGGTGTACCTGTGTTTAGGGTTTCCCGACCAAGATGCAACACCTTGCACCTGGAGATATTGAAATTTAATTTCCATGTGTGAGCCCAGCTTTCCAGGGTGTCCAGGTCCCCTTGCAGGGCCAACCTCCCCTCTTCTCCCTCAACTACTGTTCCCATCTTGGAGTCATCCGTGAAGAGACTCATTTCACACCCTATACCCTCCCTGATGTCCGATATGTATGCATTAAACAGGATCGGACCCAGGACCGAGCCCTGCGGTACCCCACTACCAACCTCTCTAGGGTTCGAGAGCTCCCCACAGACCACTACTCTCTGGGTGTGTCCAGCTAGCCAGTTTTCAATCCATCTGACCATCAAAGGGCCTACTCCAACCCCATCAATTTCTCCACCAGACCATTGGGGACAGTGTCAAACGCCTTGCTGAAGTCCAAGAATAATACATCCACAGACTTTCCTGTCCAGTTCTGATGTTACCCATTCAGAACTCCACAAGGTTGGTTTGACACGATCTACCTGGCATAAACCCATGTTGCCGACTATCCAGACCTCCCACCTCCAAGTACACCCCAATCGTTCCTTTAGTATACTCTCCATTAATTTTCCCACCACCGATGTCAAACTGATGGGTCTATAGTTACCTGGTACTTCCTCGACCCCTTATGGATTGGCACCACATGTGCCTCTAGCCAATCCCCAGGCACCTCCCTGCCTCAAGTGACCTGTTGAAGAGCTCCGCCAGGGGTGCAGCCAGTATGTCTGCCAATTCCCGTAGTACTCTCGGATGAATGCCATCCGGCCCAGGAGATTTGTCTTTCTTTAGGGCCTTGAGGGCTAACCACACCCTTTTGGTGGAGATAGCATCATCCATCCCCTCCACCTTACTGGCCTTTTTATCCTTACCCAGTTGTGACACCCCTGGGGTACCTCTCCCTCCCTTTTGCTCCATTTCTGTTGCTCCCCTGATCCCACTTACTGCCACTTCTATCCCCTTCATGCCTTGCTTTGTAGATATCCCATCCCCCTCCCTAGTGAACACAGAGGCAAAGTACTCGGTAAATACCTCTGCCTGGTCCCTCGCCTCTTCCACCCACCCTCCTTCTGATCTCAATCTGCTGAGACGGCCCTTAGTTTTTCTCCGCTCCCCAATGTACCGGAAGAACCCCTTTTCCCCTCCATGTATCCCCTGTGCCAGCCACTGCTCTTTACTGGACTTTGCTCCCCTCACCATACGGGTGACTTTTCTAGATGCAAGCTGGTACATAACAAGAGACAATACTGTCTCTGTTAATGAGTACCAGGTCCAGTATTGCACCATCCCTATTGGGTTTGCTGACTAGCTGCCTGAGAAATGCCCCTTGTATGTAGTCTAGGATTGCCATGGTTCTAGTCAAAACCTCAGCTGGTAGGCTCCAATCCTCATCTGGCAGATCGAGGTTCCCAACATAGCAACATAGAAACACAGAATTTGCTGACAGATAAGGACCACTGGCCCACCTAGTCTCGCCCATTCTTCTCTACCTATAGTGTAACCACAGATCCTACTTGATCTCTGGCCCATTCACCCACCCTTCCCTTTCCATAAGATTCCCTTATGCCTATCACATGTATTCTTGAACCCCACCACTGTTTTTGCCTCACCATATCTGCTGGAAGACTGTTCTAGGAATCAACCATTCTTTTTGTGAAGAAGTACTTCTTCTCATCTCTCCTGAATCTCCCCCCTCCAGCTTCTTATCATGCCTCCTTGTCTTTGAGCACCTTTATTTCTGAAAAAATACTTCCCTCCTGCACCTTATGTACCCATGTGAGGTATGTAAAGGTCTCTATCATATTCTTCCTCTCTCCCAGAGTGTATGTATTTACTGTAGATATTTAAGTCTCTCCTTGTAGGGCTTCTGAGTCAGACCCTGTACCATTTTAATTGCCCTCCTCTGGACTGCCTCCACTCTGTCTATGTCCTTCAGGAGATGTGGTCTCCAGAACTGGACACACTATTCTAGGTGGGGCCTTACTAGCGATCTATACAGAGGTGATACCACCTCCCTCTTTCTGCTGGTGATACCTCTCCCTATGTACCCCAGTATCCCACTAGCCTTTCTAACTGCCTTGTCACACTGTCTGACCACCCTTAGGTCATCCAATGTGATCACGTCCAGGTCTCTTTCCTGCTTGGTGGTCATCAGTACCACTCCTCCCATTTTGTATTCTACCCCTGGGTTTCTGTGTCCCAAGTACATCACTTTGAACTTCTTCATGTTGAAACCCAGCTGCCATGCCCTTGACCACTCCTCGACTTTTCTCAGGTCTCTGCTTATCCTTTCCACACACACCTGGAGTGTCAACCTAACTTCAGATTTTGGTATTATCCACAAAGAGGCAGACCTTCTCTTTCAGCTCTTCTGCAATTTCACTTATAAAGACACTAAAGAGGACCTGTCTTAGCACTGATCCCTGTGACACCCAGCTGGTCACTCTCCCTTTGTCTGAGTGAACTCTGTTTACCACCACCCTCTGTCACGTATCTCCCTAACCAATTTCTTACTCAATTTACTACCTTTGGACCCACTCCTAAGCTTCTCGGTTTGCTTACTAGCCTCCTACGTGGAATGGTACTGTATCGATAAACTTACTGAAATCTACATACACCACATCTACTGCTCCACCCTGATCTAATTTCTTGGTCATCCAGTCAAATAAATCTATCAGGTTCATTTGACCTGACCCCCCATGAATCCATGCTGCTTTGGGTCTTATAACCTACTGGATTCAAGATATTTGTTTATTTAAAAGCTGGTAACCAGGAAAGGCACACTCAGCCAATGATCATTTCCAGGTGCAACCAGTGGGAGGAAAACATGTTACAAGTGCAGGTACAATCTGCAAAAATGCAGTTCAGAGTCAAATAAGTTTCATATAGGGCAGTTGGTACACTCTGAAGAATATAGCAAAGTCAAAGAGAACAACCAGGATGTGTAACTGTAGCAGCAGTGGGTGAAGTAAGTAAACATAAAAGGTGGGTAAGAAGGCAGCAGTGGGGGTGAAAATGCAGCTACTGACCCACAGCATGAATACTGTAGGAGCATGCTGTAGCAGGCGAATGTGTGAAGTGATAAAGGGCAGAATTTGGAGGGCTGAGGCAGGAAAGCATTATAGAGATAAGGGTGTAAAGCAGGAGCAGGAGGGCACTGGTAGTTGTTTCAGGTGAAGTGAAAAGGCAGGGAGAGAGGGGGAGAGGTGGAGATGAGATGGGGGCAGGTTCCACAATCATTTCCTTCAGCATTGACACCATTACTTTTCCCACCACTGAAGTCAGGCTGACTGGCCTGTAATTGCCAGCCTGTTTGCTGCTACCACTTTTGTGAAGAGGGACTATATCTGCCATGCTCAAGTCCTCCGTAATCACTCCTATTTCCATTGAGCTGTTAAATAGGACTGTCAGAGGTGCAGCGAGTACCTCCCTGAACTCTCTCAATACTCCTGGATGCACCTCATCTGGCCACATTACTTTGTCCACTTTCAGATTAACAAGTTCCTTCAGGAAACTCTGAAAATGGACTAGTGTCCACTTCCATCCCTCCAGTGCTCCTGTTACTTTTTTGTGGTCCCTCCCCTTCTTCTTCCTCTGTGAACACTGATCAAAAGTATTTGCTCATGATGTTTGCCTTTTCCTGGTGCACCTCTGCACAGTCCCCCTTCCCTTTTTAATCTTATAATCTCACCCTGGTCTTCCTCCCTTCACTTACATACTTAAAACATGTCTTGTCCCTCTTAGTCACTGCCTGGGCTCTTCTCTTCTCTTCTCAGTTTGCACATTCACACTCTTTACTGCTCTCCCTGCTTCCCTCTGTTTCCACTGATACACCTCCCTATCCTCCTCCCTCTCTGTCTCCTTATACCTTCTGAATAGTACCCTTTTAGCCCTTACCTTTTTAGCCACGTCTTTCAAGAACCATAGTTGTCCCTTTTCCCCCTTGTTTTTGCTCACTTGTTTGACACAGAAGTTTGTTGCTTTTGCTATGCTACCTTTTAGCTCCACCCACTGTTTCACCAACCCACCCAGGCCATCTCCCCCTGTCAGGTCATCTCTGAGGCATTCACCCATATTTTTAAAATCTGCCCTTCTGAGGTCCAGGACCCTCACCCTCGTGTGGCATAATTCTGCAGTTATCCTTATATTGAACCACACTATATGGTGATCATGGTTCCCCAGGTGACCTCCTACCTTGACATGTGCAACACTGTCCCTGTTAGTGAGTACCAGGTCCAGTACTGCACCATCCCAAGTGGGTTCACTGACTAGTTACCTGAGGAATGCCCCCTGCACAGAGTTCAGGAAGTCCCTGCTTCTAGATGAAGCTGCTGCTGGGAGGTTCCAGTCTACATCAGGCAGGTTGAAATACCCCACCTGCAGCACCTCCTCCTTTTCTACCATCTTGCCAGTAGCTTCCACCAGTACTTTATCTAACTCCTCCTCCTGTTCTGGAGTTCTGTAGATAACACTAGTGCAAATAGAGGCTCCATTCTTCATCTCTAGGTTGACCCACAGTACTTCTTTACTGCTACTTCCCCATATTCCCTGTATCTCCATTGTTTTTAAAGGGAAGGGAAAATTGTTTAACCAGGAAAGGCACACTAAGCTGAAGCTTTTTTCCAGGAGTGACCTGGGAGCACAAGGAAGTTAAGTGACTTGCTCAGGGTGACACAGTATGCAAGTGGGGGCTGTGGGATTTAAACCCAGATCTCCAGGTTTGCAGCTGAGAGCCCTAAACCTCTGTGCTATACTGCCTTCCCTCACATAAAGTACCACACCTCCTCCCTTCCTTCCCACCCTGTCCCTCCTGAACAGAGTATAGCCTGGTACGGACATTTTCCAGACATGGTTTTCAGTATACCATGACTCGATAATGGCAACAGTATCCAGGTCAGCGTCTGCCATTATGGCCTCTAGGTCCAGAATCTTATTTCCTAGACTTCTAGCATTTGCATACATGGCCTTCCAGATTTTATTATCACTCTGCTTTTTACTGCCTTTCTTTCCTTTTTGCCCCCTCTCCTTTGCCCCTCTCTTTTTAATGCTTCTGTTCCCATCCTCCTTTATTTCTATCACCCAGCTTCCTTTATTAATATCCACCCTGTGGGATTTCATTCCCCTCAGGTTCTCCCTAGTTTCTACTTCATCCTGGGTCGAGGGCAGTTACTGCCTACCCAATTTCTTCTGCCACCCCCTTGGCTAGTCTACATGTTCAGCAAAGTAACATCTAAACCATGCACTGAGGACTGCAATTTCCCCTCCAGGATGAATGCAGGCCATCACACCTGTAAAGGCCTTTATCTCTCCAGGTGGATCCTCTGTCCCCAGTGTAGCTGAACCCAGTCATGAGTTTAAGGTCTTGGTGCAGAGACCCTCTCCTCCTCCTGTCATAGACAGACAGCACCTCAGTGAAAGCTACTGAGTGCACTACCTGTCTAAGACCCCTCCATAGTGCCTTAAACTTCCCCTGCATTATTGCAGCCCCATCCCTAGCCAGGTCATTAGTCTTCAGGTGGACAATGACATCCAGCTCTGCCCTTCCCCCAATCCTGCTGCTCTAGCAGTCCTCCGGATCTGCTTCCCATCCCTCTGGGCCAGGGCACTGCTTAGGCACCTAACCTCCACCCTTTCCTATTCTCAAATCTATCTCCCTTACAATCGAGTCCCCCACCAGAAGTTGCTTCTTCCTCCTCTTGGGTTCTCTTCCTCCCTCCTTGTGGTGTCACTCTGGAGAACCCTCACATCCTCCCTGGCCATTACCACAGGTGCCTCCTTCTGGCAGTCCTGCTTCACCAGAGCAGCATAGGACTTTCATAGTGGTACTGGTTGAGGAATGTGCCTCAGACCCACCATCCCCACCCCACCCTTCCGGATCCCACCATAGTCCAGTCCTTTTCTCCTCCGTGCATTCTTAAGAGTGATTGTGTCAGAGCTGGTGGCCCCTGTGTGGAGGAAGGGGTCCCCTGAATCCTAGCCAACTCAGCCTGGAGCCTAGTGACCTCCTGCCTCAATCTACAGACATGCACACAGATGGGGCAGCAGCACAATCTTCGTAAGGTTTCTCTGAAAACTGCTGTCCCACAGACACTGCACTGCACCACTCATAGCATTCCCAGTTGCTATACTCCACCTGGAAATACTTATGTACCAACACTCCTGATCTGGTATCCCTATCTTCCCCTTTTCTTTGTGCATTGCTACTTGTGTTTCCCTGTACCTAGTGTATTTCTTCTTATGCTGTTACCTTAGATAGGGTGTTGCTCCGATTCCCAGTTTAGGCCTGCCTTTCACTTCCACCTTTCCAGGCATTAAATGTAACAACAGGAGTGAACAGGTGCCTTATCTTAGTCAACTGTCAGAGTTTCCCACTTCTCAGCTTACTTCTGCTAATGCCTGTCAATGCCAAAGATGCCGGTCTTACTCCTGTTCCACTCACTTCTTGGACACAACCAGTAGCATCTCTCCCTTTGCCATCCTGATGATGGTTTTCCCTAGTGTCTCTTCCAAATCTGCCCCTTGTGTTGGAGGTTTACATACCACTCCAGTGCAAACAGTAGCACCAGCTCCTATTTCCTGGGTGACCCAAAGGAGCAGCAGCTCCTTCTTTACCTCTAGGTTCCCTTGCACTTCTATAGCACTGATACCCTCCCTTACATACAAAACAATCCCTCCTCCCCTCCTGTTTTCCCTATCTTTTCTGAACTGAGAGTAGCCTGGTATGGTCATGTTCTAGTCATCATTTTCATTGTGCCACACTCAATTATGGCTACTAGGTCCAGGTATAGCTCCACCATGATGGTCTGCAGGTCCAGAATTTTGTTTCCTAGACTTCTTGCAGTGGTGCACATGACTCTTCAAACCTTGATTCCTCCCTGTCTGCATTCTCTCTTTCCTCCCCCCTTTCTACCTGTGATGCTCCCAGAGACTCCCTGTGACTCCCCCTTCTCTTGCTGCTTCCTCTGTGTCTTGTCTCCTCTATACTTCTTTTTCTGCATCCTTTGTTTGAACCCTCCCCCTTGTCCTCCAACTTGTCCTCCGCCTTAGCCTGCACCCCTGCATTGGGGGAATTTTCTCCCCTTGGGTTCTTCCTCCTTGTTGCTTTAACCAGCTGGGAGGGACAGTTATGCCTCCCTTGGTAATATAGCCTCCCCTACTTGGACAGTTTAAATGCTCATCCAAGTAACATTTAAACTTCTGATTGACTTCCCATGCACTTAGGGAACAATAACCCGGGGAAGAATACATGATGGGGGGTACTAACAACAACCAAACTGGAAAGGGACCTGGGGTGGTCATAACAGATGACCTAAAGGTAGCCAAATAATATGAGAAGGCAGTGAGGAAAGCAAATGGGATGCTGAGGTGCATAGGAAGAGGTATCACGAGTAGAAAACAGGAGGTGGAGATGCCACTGTACAGACAGTTGGTGAGATCTCCTCTGAAGTACTGTACTGAGTGCAGTTCTGGATACTGTATTTCTAGGAGGACATAGACAGGGTAGAGGCAGTTCAAAGAGGGCAACAAAATGGTGTAGAGACTGCACCAGAAACTATATGAGTAGAGGCTGAGTGCACTTATATGTGTATGTTGGAGGAATGGAGGAGAGGGGGATATGATAGAGACTTCAAGTACCTCAAGGGGATTAACAAAGTTCAGGAGGGCAGCATCTTTCAGAAAAGGAGATGTGCAAGACCAAGGGTCACAACACAAGGCTAGAGGGGAGGAAGACTCGGGGCAATGTGGAGAAAGTATTTTTACATGGAAAGGGTGGTGGATGCGGAACAGCCTCTGAGGAGGACATAGAGGCAAAAACAATAGGTGAATTCAAGAATGTTTGGGAAAGATAGAAGGCAACCCTAGTCATATGAAGGAGAAGGCAAGCTACAGATCATAGGATCTGGAGTTTATACAATAGGTAGGGACATGGGCAGACTAGGGTGCTAATGGCTCTCATCTGCCATCAAAGTCTATGTTTCTATGCTTCTATAACTACCAAGGTCTCCATCCCAGAAGGATACAGATCATCAATTCTGTATAGGCCCATATCCTTCCAGGTCAGCCCCAAGTCCCCAATGAAGTTAAATCCCTCCTCTCTACAACCCAAAGGAGACAGTTTTCACTTTGCCAGTAATAATAAGAAACATTTTGGCACATTTGATCATGATGTACCTACATTATAGATAATGAGTTAACTGAAAATGATAACCCAAACAAGGTGGGTTTATAGTCTTATACTCAATTTGCCAATAAGTTTCTTTTATGAGCAATTTTTAGTTCAACCCACCCCCTCCCCCGGCCAAGGGCAATTTTTTCTATTCCTTGGAGTATGAATTTATAAGTACTGGACTTCAGGAGGGCTGACTTTGCCAAAATAGGTGAGTGCCTAAGGAATGCACTAGCAAATGGGCAGGAAGGAGGGGTGGAAGAACAATGGGGAATAATTAAAACTGCCATCACAGAAGTAACAAGCCTTTGTGTGAAGCAAATAAACAAAACAAAATGATGTAAAAAACCACTATGGTTCTCAAAGGAGGTAGCAGTGAAGGTTCAAGAGAAAAAGAAAGCATTCAGAAAGTACAAGGAATCACAGAAGGAGCAAGACAGAGAATTGTATCAGTTAAAACAAAAGGAAGCTGGGAAGGCAGTCAGAACAGCAAAGGCCCGAACCAAGGAAAAGATAGCCAACTCAGTTAAGAAGGGGGATAAAACCTTTTTTTAGGTACATCAGGGAGCGAAGGAAGACTAAGAGAGTGATAGTGAGGCTTAATAAAGGGGAGGGGGTGGGCAAAGGGTGACAGTGAAAGGCAGAGATACTAAACAAATATTTTTGCTCAGTATTTACAAATGAAGAGGGGGAGGTACCTAAAACAAACAATAGAAACACTCTGGATTCAGAAGTTGATACCAGCCCATTTACAGAAGAAAAGGTTCTGAAAGAACTCTTAAAACTGAAGGTGGACAAAGCAATGGGGTCTGATGGGATTCACCCCAGAATTCTAAAGAACTAAGGGTAGTAGTGACACCACTGACTACCTTCTTTAACAAATCATGGGAGGATGAGGTGGTACCTGAGGACTGGAGGAGGGCAGATGTGATTCCCCTTCACAAAAGTGGGAGCAGGGCAGAAGCAGGAAACTACAGACCTGTTAGTTTAACCTCAGTGATAGGTAAAATGATGGAATCACTTGAAGGAAAGAATTGTCAAGTACCTAGAGGCTAGAGGTGCACAGAACCCAAGGCAGCATGGATTCACAGCAGGAAGGTCATGCCAGATGAATCTAATAGATTTCTTTGCCTGGGTGACCAAAGTAATAGATCAGAGAGGGGCTGTGGACATGGCCTTCCTAGACTTTAGCAAGGCATTTGACACAGTCCCACACAAAAGATCAATATACAAGTTAGCCAGCCTGGGAGTGGGTCCCAAGATGATAGCCTGGGTAAAGAATTGACTGGAGAATAGGACACAGAGGGTAATAGTAAATGGAGTCCACTCTGAAGAAAGGGGGGTTACTAGTGGGGTACCGCAGGGTTCAGTATTAGGACCGGTCCTCTTGAATGTCTTTATAAGCAACATTGCAGAGAGACTGGAAGGAAAAGTATGTCTCTTTGCAGAGGACACAAAGATCTGCAACAGAGTTGATGCACTAGGTGGGTGGAAAGGATGAGAAGGGACTTGGCAAGGTTAGAGAAATGACCAAATGCATGGCTGCTTAGATTCAATGCTAAGAAATGCAAGGTAATGCACCTGGGAAACAAAAACCAAGGGGAAGAGTACACAATGTGGGGTGAGATACTAACAACAACAAAAATGGAAAGGGACCTGGGGGTAGTCATATCAGATGACTTAAAGGTGGGCAAGCAATGTGAGAGGGGCAGTAAGGAAGGCTGGGGGATACTGGGACATAGGGAGAGGCATCACCGTAGAAAACAAGAAGTTGTTATCCCTCTGTACAGACAGCTGGTGAGACCCCATCTGGAGTACTGCATGCAGTTCTGGAGACCCAATCTCTGCAAGGACATAGACAAGATGGAAGCTGTCCAGAGGAGGGCAACTAAAATGGTGCAGGGTCTGCACCAGAAGACATATGAAGAGAGACTAAAGGAGCTTAATATGTATAGCCTCAAGGAAAGGAGGGAGAGGGGGGACATGATAGAAACTTTCAAGTACCTCAAGGGAATCAACAAAGTCCAAGAGAGGTAGCATCTTCAAAAAGAGGTGTGCAAGAACAAGGGGCACAATTTGAAGATGGGGGGCGGCTCAGAGGTAATGTAAGGAAGAATTTTTTCACAGAGAGAGTTGTGGATGCATGGAACAGCCTTCCGGAGGAGGTTGTGGAGTTAAAACAGTGGTTGAATTCAAGCATGCATGGGACAGTCATAAGGCAATTTTAGGGTGGGAGTAGAAAGAAGTAGACTGCTGGTTAACTGGGATCTGCAGCTTATCCATTAGGTAGGAAATGGGCAGACAGGATGGGCCAAGCGGTCCTTATCTGCCATCAAATTCTATGTTTGTATGTTTCTGTGTTTCTATAAATGTTTCCATTTAAGTTCCCATGAACAGCTAGGGTATTTCTGTCATCTAATCTCTCAATAGCTCTGAGACGTTCTGGGATCCTTTCTTTCATCTTTCTGTTTATTTTGCCTAGGCAGAAGGCCTTAGAAGTACAGGTGGTTAAATAGATGATATCATGTTTTGAACAATTAATAAAATCATTGCCTTTGTACTCTTTTCTTGTAACTGGATGCATCACACTCAAACCCTTCTAAATGTGTGGGCAAAATTTACTGTTTGTACATATAAAGTTACCAGTTAGTAACCTGAACTCCCAACTGGGGCTCCCTTTTTCTTTTACTACATGTACAGTATTCATGTGCAAACTACAGTGAAGCCCACCAGGATGAAGTGCTGCACTGCAGAAATCTGCAGTAGAGTTACTGCAGCAAACAATGCAATTTTAATGGGAGTTAATCCCTTTTGTCATTGCAGTAAACCTGTGACACTGCACTTCATCCTGGTGGCTTCACTGTATTTAGTACTATGTCCCCTAAAGTTTTACCTTTTCTACAGACCATTCTGTTTTTTTTTTTCTGGGATTAGCCTATTCAATGTAGGCTCTGTGAAAGAAGCGCAGCATGATGTTAGGTGGCCTGCTGATGAGGATTCAGAGGAACCTGTTGTTGTGAGAGGTTGGCCTAACAAACCTGGGGAAAGTATATTAGTGGAAAGGCCATTCAAGACCAGGGTAAGTTATAAAGAACGTATGCCTGTCTCTGCAGCTTTGGACCAGCCTACTCACACTCAGTCAGCCACTGAAAATGAAGATGAAAGAAGAAAGCTCTAACCGATGTCTTTTCAATGAAACCACCACAAATACTGGACTTAAAAAAAAGCAGGAGGGTTACTACTGAAGTAAACTCTCACAGCCCCCTGGACAGCCTAATGTAGATGTGTCATCCTTACTTTTCAATTAATCTCAAAAAGGCATGCCATAAGTCAACTGGCAAGGCAGGAACAATAATTTAATTACACTGACTCATGTTTATATCTGTACGAGGTCTTTAGCCTTCAAATGCAGTACAGGAGGAAAGGTTCATGGATATTCAATTGGAATTCAAGAGGCAGGCGTGTTTGTGTCTTTACTTACTCTGGCTCAATTGAAAACAACTTGTCAAGGCAAAGTGGTACTTTGAAGGCCCAAACACTGCAGTAGCCCTTTGTGAAACTAGCATTCAGATCCTGGCAGAAATGGGGTCTGAGTTGAATGAAGATCAAACAGAGTTGATAGGCTATCACCCTGTTCAGATGGCTAGAGTGTGAATTTGTCAATAGTGGACTGTTATGGACCTTAAGTAGCTTGGACAAATTGTGGCCCCGATTCTAGAAGGGTGGCACAAGTCGCCACCAAATGCAACTTGCGCCACCCTCAACTGCGACAATGACCCTGCACCCAGTTCTAGAAGGGGCAGGGCCATTGCAGTTAAATCCTGTGACTTGCGACATCGTCAGATGCACGGCTGAACTGCAGGTGCGTGGCAAGCATATTTGCAAGCTGCAACAGTAGGGAGGCGCATCAACTCCCACACACAACTCCCTAAATCCCTGGTAGTCTAGTGCCCCCCCAGATCAATGTATGAATAATAAGAACTCCATTGCCCTGGTAGTCTAGTGCCTTCCATCACTGTATAAAGAATGAAACCCCCGAGTACCTTTTATACTCCAATCGGTATGAAATAATTAAAACTCCACAACCCTGGTAGTCTAGTGCCCCCCCATCATTGTATAAAGAATGAAACCCCGAGTCCCTTTTATACGCCGTTCGGTATAAAATGAATAAAAACTCCACAGCCCTGATAGTCTAGTGCGCCCCCACCCTGATATGCCATTTCCACTAGCACCCTCTCCTCCATCCCCAGCCAGTGACTGGCACAGCCCACCTCTCACCTCCATGGCCACTGCCTGAGCTGGGTGCAGTATGAGGCTTACTGGAAAGCCACAGTCAGAAATTAATTTCTGAGCATGGCTTTACAGTAAGCGCTCATACTGCACCCAGTGGCAGCTGGCCTGAGGTGAGAGGTGGCTGCCAGTCTCCGGCTGGGGACGGGTGGGGGTGCTGGGTGGAACTGGCACAGCAGGGTGGGGGATGGGGAGCCACTAGACTACCAGGGCTATGGAGTTTTTATCATTTTATACCGATTGGGGTATAAAGGGACTCTGGAGTTTCATTCTTTATACAATGATGGGGAGGGGTACTAGACTACCAGGGCTGTGGAGTTTTTATTTATTTTATACCGATCAGGTATAAAAGTGACTCGGTAGTTTCATTCTTTATACAATGATGGGGGGGCACTAGACTACCCTGGAATTGTTATTTCCATATTTGCGGCCAGTGACTCGGGGGTCGGGGCATGGGTGGGGGGATGGTAGTGCCTCCCTGCAGGTCTTGTGCCAATGGGTGTTTGGGGTGATGGAGGTATTGGCATGGGGGTGGACATGGTGGCATGTCAGCAGGTGGATCTACAGAACCCCGGTGGCCGATAGATTCACAGCTACATGCTGGTGTAACTTACTGATACATTGCTGGTTGTCCTCTGGGGCTCTTGTAGAATCCGATGTTGGGGACTTTGTTGCTGCCCTTCTGGAATGTGGCACAACTGTGCTATAAACCCTAGCCCCATTTTGCAGGGGTTTATGGCATAGTCGGAGAGCATAACTTGTTTGGCGCCAGTGGCGGGCTAACTCTGTAGAATTTTATGTCGCAAACTGCTGGTGTAAGTTACAACAAAGCATTCTACATGGTGCAACTGCTATGTTACATCAGGTGTAACCTTCTAGAATCTGGCCCTGTGTCTTTATTTTCTTTTTTCTTATTACACGAAATTAGTAAGAATAGCCTGTTATGCTGTTTGCTTTTTACCTGATTTGTGCTTTTTTTGATTAAGTTTATCTAACTGTTATAATAATCGAGGGATGATTAAGTTTAACACACAAGTACACCATTTCTAATAGATTGGGCTTATAAAGAGTCCTGAGTAAAATGTATGTGTGTGTGTGTGTGTGTGTCCTTTAAGACCCCCAACATAAAAAAAAGATTTGTGCTGTCTTTAGTTTTTATGAAAGAACTGCATAGTCAATGTTTCAGTATGTTCTCTTTCTCTGTGGTCTTTTATGTACTGTAATTTGCTTATACTTCTCTGAATAAAAATGAATAAAAATCTCTGAAAATGTCACAATGGAGATAGAGTTTTGTCCTTTTTACCTTTTTGTGTTAAAACATAGCATAAGAAAATAACACTCCTGTAAAGACTGCTACCTTCTGCAAGGATACTGGGCAGCCTTGACATTTCTCTGGATATTGCAAAGAGGAAAATATAGAAATTAACATAGCTATGCCAGATGATTTGGAAATTACAGCGCCAAGAGTAAAAACTAAAAAGGCAACCTTCGAAGGTTGGAATTTTTTCCATTTTGACCAAAAGAATAGTCTGCATGCAATATGCTGCTTGTATAAGGCCTCATCTAACAGAGATAGACAGGTAGACAACCTTGGTACATGAGTCCCCAGTGGAAGTCTCAGCTGAGGTGAAACATTGGGATGGTTTGTCTCAGCTGGATGGTTCCCCCTGTGTGCATGTATGCAGTTTTTCGAATGTTTTCTATTAACTAATTCCATGTATTTTGATGTATCTATCTGCACTTTGGACTGGTATCTTTGTGCTCCTCTTGTCACCCACCAGTTTGCACAAACTCCATCTGTAATAGAGTATGAGCTAAATATTTAACATAAAAATATTTACAACTATTTGTGCATGTGCTCATATGTGCTGCTTCTTTAGTTTCTACAACCTTGACACTTCAATCTTAATAAGACACTTACAGTGAAAACATCTACTTTAATGGGCCAAAAACTGTAACCAGGTAATATGGCTGAAGATGTTGCGGAACCTCACAGTGGTACTGTACAGTACAAAGTCTGTTATAAGTAAAGATTTTAATTTTCAACACAAAACACCCCAGACAATGAGCAGAGCTTTGAATTTTCTACCATGTCATCCCCTTACCATTTCATCCTCTTTTTTTGCAAGGTCTTTTTCTGAAAACAGAAGGCTCCCCAAGTGAAAACAGAAGGTGTTCATTTCCTTCTCCCCCAGCTTTTTTTGTGTCTGCCAGCAGCACCTTGGAAACAGTTACCATTGTACCATGCATTTCGACTTACAACCAAACATGACCCAAGCAGCAGTTAAATAAAGCAATAGCTGCAATTATAACTCTGGATATGCATCCCTTCTCTGCCGCCGACTTCTGTTTTCAAGAGGTTATGAAAGCTGCTGGCCTTGACTAGCTGCTATCATGAAATGATTTATCCATAGGCCCCCAATTCCCCCTCTTCAAGGAAGAGACATACACACACACAGGTCTTGGAGGAAATGGCGCAACCATGTGTTTATTTAATATCAAATATTAATATTGGTCTTTATTGTTATTGCTTCTTTATTCTTAGTTCTACATTAATATTCTATTAACCTTATAACGATTGAGCAGCGGAGCTGGTGGGAGGATGCATCATACCTCAGGCACCTACACTACCCATCAGCCTGGGAAATCCCTTCCCCATGCTGAAGTGTCCCCTGTGGTAGCAAGATAGGTTACTGTATATGGCCAAGGTTCTGGAGGCCACCCCAGTCTGGCATTGCTGACCTTACAGTATGTACTGCTGAGGCTGGATCTAGATCCCCCATGCGGGTACAGATCTTGTCATCCACCATCCTCACACAGACCAAGGGCCACGACACCTTTGGGAGAACTGGCATAATCTCCTTTATCCCCGCTACCTTCCTCATGCACTCCTCCCGTGCCGCCACTGGCCGGACCAGGTCCAACTCCCCAAGCCACTTGCTCAATCCTACCCTCCAAGTTCCTCTAAAAATCTTCTAATAATCTATCCAGTCCCTTCTCCTGCACTTGCCCCTCCTTACCCACCACCAGGCCCCGGCGGGTAATGTAAATCTTGTCATGCCTCACTACTGCACCCCCCAAGGACTCCATAAAAACCCTCATCTCTCTGTTAATCCTCATGCAGGCTCTATTCAATGTTACCCCACTCCTTGCATGTAGCCAGTGCTTCCTGATCAACACGTGAGACCAGAGAAGAGTTGTATTGGGCCACCAAGCCTTAATGGAACATAAATCATCCTTCATCACCAGTAGCAGATTCACTGCCTTCCTGTAGCCCAGGTATTTACCACCCAATTGAATCAATAAAATGTTGGGTGTTTTCCACTGGCCAGCTTCTACTTACAACTTTGGAAGCAACCCCTCCCAATGCATACCCTTAACCCCCAGCCACCTGATTTGGGCTGTGTGTTGTGGCAACGACAGGTTGCTTCCTCCAGGCTGGCCAGCTGCTCTCTTCGCTGCCCACCAAATGAAGGAGTGTCCACATATCCATATGTACAGAGTGTCATCCTTGGGGCCTGCAAGAGACAAGAAAGCATACTGCAAGTGTGGTCATACATAGCGTAAGGATGCTTGGGACCTACAATGTCCAAGAGTCTGAATCTCCAAATCAGATAGGCCCAAACTTCTGGCATTCATTGTGGTTCCTATCCAGAAGGAATGGGTATCATATTCAGTGACATTCAGCCCCACCTGCTGAATTGCCTTCCTTAATATGAATCTGAATTGATATGCAGTCACTGGCCTTCCCTCCTGGTGATGAAAAAAGGCTTCCCCTAACTCAGGGCAGGACATCCGGCAGTCAGCAATCATGCGACCCATTGGCCAACCAGATCCCTCTCGTGCCTTAACTTCATACCAGCACCCTGCCCCTTGCTGCTCCATCTTAGACCCATTTAATCAAAAGTAGACAGTCGTCCCCACAGATACCACCTCCTGTGCCAATAGACCAGGGGTGCCTGTATTAACTGTAGCTCGCGTGAGCTCTGACATCCTAAATGCCCCACAGAAAGCCACCAAAAACAAGGTTTTGAACAATCGGACTTCGTACTCATTCCAGCAGACCATGGGCAGCATTCCCCAGATGCTGATCAGAATACTCAGGGTGATCGGCCGCCTCGCATCCAGAGGGTTAGATACCTCCCTCCACCAGCCATCTAGTAGCTTGCACATATTAAAAGCCCTTGTGTTATCTGCCATTCCCATGGCCATAGCTACCCAGGATAGACCAGCAAGATGCCGTCCCATTACTCCTGGTGAACATCTCGCTTGTCTGAAAGAAATACAAAATCACACATACCCCCATAATGCAAAGCACCATGGGCTGTATATGCAAATCACCACAAAATATTATGCTGGTTCAACTTTAAGCAGAAATGCATGGTGCCAAAAGGTCTCTCACACAGTCTGCAAAGGGTGCCAGCTTGTCTGCCAGCCATGATGTATCTGCACAATTGGTCCACTGGAAGGGGCCAGACGTCCACCCACCCCATGGCCTCCTGAGTGGCAATATAATGTTCCACCCCTCCCAGCAGTATGCCTCTTTGGTTCTGAGCACAATGGAATTACCTATGCATCTCCAAGTTTATCAATCACCGCCTCCCACAGGAAGGGTGGTACCCTTTGTGGCTGCTTGTCTACTGCTGGAGACAAGTCGAAGAATCTCTGCCACTGTGAATGAGATAAAGATCGGCAATTCTGTTGTCAGCTCTGGGCACATGCACCACCTTAAAAGTAATGTTAAGCAGCATACATTTTAAAACAAAAACCTGCAATAAATTCCCCAGTGGGCCCATGGGATCCAACTACTGATTAATAGTATACACCGGCCCATGTTGACCAACCTGAAGTGCACAACCCTGTCCCATGACCTAGGACCCCAGACACAACCACCACCATCAAGAACTTCAGAAGTGTGATCTGCTTGCCCAGTCCTGCAGCCAGCCACCCCACAGGCAACTGCTCTGCATACCATCCCCCTGAAAAAAGGCTCAAAATCCCAGCCCTCCTGCCACATCAGTGTACAGCTGTAAGGGTTCTCCCACCCAAGGGGCTTGCCACATGTCCACACCTTTAAAATGATCCCAAAATACGTACCAAACTTGTAAATCTTCCTGAACTATTCCCGTGCTCGTATCCTGTGATGCAGTTTAGTGCATCCTATGCCTCTCTTAGCCAATCGGCGCATAAACGTCTGGCCTACTGGAATGACCCAGCATGCAAAGTTGAGGTGTCCTATCAACTGTTTGCAGATCCCAGAGTGTGACCTTCTTTATCCCTTGAATCCTGTGCAGGAGACCCCTCAGTGTTTCCAGCTTGTCCTGTGGCAACTGACATAGCCTATCCTCCAAATCAATTTTGATGCCTAAGAAGGTGAGTACCATCCCCTGGGGCTCCAATTTTCCTAATACCAAAGACACCACAAAATCCTTGCACACCTGCTCAATGGCCGCGATGGTCCCCCCACAGATTCTTGAGTCTGCCAGACCCACAAAAAAAAAATCATTAACGTAGTGTACTATGGCTTCAGTGCCTGCCATCTGTGCTATAACCCAGTGCAGGAAAGTGCTGAATAGCTCAAACACTGTGCAGGCAACCGTGCAGCCCATGTGATACAATATGTCAACATAGTAGTAGTCCTCGAACTTCATGCCCAACAATAGTTTGTCTTCATGATGAACTGGGAGAAGCCAAAATGCTGACTCGATGTCAGTCTTTGCCATGAGCGCCCCTTGGCCTGCTGATTGGACACTGTCATGTCCCTGTCGAAGGAAGGATAATGCACTAATGTGTGCAGGGCATTGATAAGATCATTCACTAAGTCTCTGTCTGTGTATGACAGGTGATTAATCATATGAAATTCCCCCAGGGACTTCTTGGGCACTAAGCCAATCAGAGAAACCCACAAGTTCTCCCATGGAGGTCTAGTGAAAGGGCTGCTCACTCACCCCAGCCACCTCTCCTTCTCCAGTTTTTCCAGAATGAGTTGTGGCCAATCCCTGGCAGATTTTAGGATGTCCGCCTCGTATGCCCTCCTGGGACCCAAGTACAAAAACCTGAAACCCTCCAAGGACCCACATTCCAACAAGTCGATGGCTGCTCTGTCTGGGTACTGGTTGAGCCATGACTTAATCCTTCTTATCCGTAACGGGGTGGGGAGTCTTCCCACCCTGGAACTTTGTAAACCTACCTTGAACTCCCCACCCACTCCCTTTCCCCCCTCGTGCTGAAGATCACTGAAGAAAGGGATGTTGTTTCCTGCAGGCCATGTACGCGTTCTTAAACCTGCAGCTGGTACGTGTGCACGTAGATTGATTATAAGAGTAGCATAGCTGATGGGATATGTCCTCCATGGTGCATTGCACTGGCACCTTGATGGGAAGCCCTTTGTCTGTGTGCTGCACTCCTCCTCCTTGCATGACATCCACCATCAGTGGCATGTCCAGTTTTTGCCAGCCCAGTGCAGTGTCCATTTGGCGCCTATGATGGAATTCTTCGTCATAGTCAAGCCAGGCAGTACCCCCCGATTTCCTCTGTATCAAGGAAATCCGATGCATATAGTTCAGTACTTCTACCCCTTATTTTTAATCCACCTGCAATAAGACCGTGGCATATATAAGGAATGCCACCACCCAATTGTCATAAGTGCACAGAACTTTGACTTTCTTGCGATCTTGTTTGTCCCCTTATTCCTTTTTCCCCTCTGTGGGCTATATGGGTTTGTTAAAGAGGGAGAAAATATCTACATACTCCCCATTTTTAATCTGCTGCCTGGCATTGTCCATCAAGTGAGTACCCACCGAAGTGTTGAGCCCAGCATAAGAGTTCTCTGATGGAGGAGGTGCTGGCTTGTCCCATGGCAATCCTTCCTTACCTGCTCCGGCCCCACCTGATGGACCCAGCAGTGTCTTATTCTTAATTTCTGCCACCAGATTCACCACCACCCCTACTAGTTGCTTCAAGCACTCATCTGCAGCTGCCCACAAACTAGTTTCGACCCTAGGCTGCTCACTATCCACCCCTTCCTCATTGGAAGAGTCCAGTGCTGCCGGTGACTCACCACCATCCGTCTCCACCATGCCAGCCTCTACCAGCCCTTCTGACTCATTGTTAGACTCCTCACCCCAGCTGCCTCTAAGGCCTGTCTTATCTGACTGGCCCCTACCTGTGACCCGTCAGGGTGCACCTTGCCTTTGGCTCTGGGGACTTTCAATGGCGGCAGTGATTTTCTTCCTCTTACCCCATCTCAGGGGGAGGAAATGGACAAGGAAATGATAGAAGGCATCCTTGGGATGGCAGAGAAAGGGGAGATATTGCTGATGGGGGACCTGAATATGCCAGATGTTGACTGGAGCACCTTGCTGCAGCCACATCCAAGAGCAGGGCCATTCTCGATGTTCTCTACAGGGCATGCCTCAGACAGCTAGTTTTGGAACCCACTCGGGAGAGAGCAGTCTTAGATCTGGTACTCTCAAATGGGGATGGAGAGAGGATCTCTGATCTTGAAGTGGGTAGCCATCTGGGAACAAGCAACCACCAAACAGTGTGGTTCACGATAAACTTAGCTGTAGAGTCAAGCCACACAAAAGTGAAGGTACTGGACTTCAGGAGGGCTGATTTTGTCAAAATGGGAGAGTGCCTCAGAAAAGCACTAGCAAACAGGCAAGAAGGTGGGGTGGAGCAACAATGGGGAAACATCAAAACCACCATCACAGAGGCAACAAGTCTTTGTGTGAAGCAAATAAACAAATCAAAACAAAAGAAAAAAACACTATGGTTCTCAAAAGAAGTGGCGGGGAAGGTAAGGGAAAAGATAGCATTTAGGAAGTATAAGGAAACACAGAAGGAACAGGACAGAGAACTGTATCAGTTAAAGCAGAAGGAAGCGGTAAGGCAGTCAGAATAGCAAAGGCCCAAACTGAGGAAAAGATAGACAACTCGGTTAAGAAGGGGATAAAACCTTTATAGGTACATTAGGAGCAAAGAAAGACTAAGGCAGGGATACTAAGGCTGATCAAAGAGGAAGGTGGTTGGGCAGAGAGTGACAGTGAAAAGCAGGATACTGAACGAATACTTCTGCTCAGAATTCACAATGGAAAAGCAGGGGGAAATATCTAATCTGGTCAGTAGAAGCACTCTGGATAGAGGGGTTGATATTAGTCCTTTCACAGAAGAAAGGGTTCTGAAAGAACTCTTAAAACTGAAGGTGGATAAAGCAATGGGGACTGATGGGCCTCACCCCAGAATTTTAAAAGAACTAAGGGAAGAACTAGTAACACCACTGACTACCCTTTTTAATAAATCATGGGAGGATGGGGTGGTACCTGAGGACTGGAGGAGGGTGGATGTTAATCCTCTTCACAAAAGTGGGAGCAAGACAGAGGCAGGAAACTACAGATCTGTCAGTTTGACCTCAGTGGTAGGGAAAATGATGGAATCACTTCTGAAGGAAAGAATTTTTGAGTACCTAGAGGCCAGTGGGGCACAGGACCCAAGGCAGCATGGATGCACAGTGGGCAGGTCATGTCAGACAAATCTAATTGATTTCTTTGACTGGGTGACCAAAGCAGTAGACCAGGGAGGGTCTGTGGACATGGCCTACCTAGACTTTAACAAGGCATTTGACACAGTCCAGCACAAAAGATTAATAAACAAATTAGCCAGCCTGGGAGTGGGTCCTAGGGTGGTAGCCTGGGTAAAACACTGGTTGGACAACAGGACACAGCGGGTAATAGCAAATGGAGTCCACAGTGAAGAAAGCAGGGTTACTAGTGGGGTACCGCAGGGTTCAGTACTGGGGCCGGTCCTTTTTAATGTCTTTATAAGTGACATTGCATTGGGACTGGAAGGGAAAGTGGGTCTCTTTGCAGAAGACACAAAGATCTGCAACAGGGTTGATACACAAGGTGGGGTGGAAAGGATGAAAAGGGACTTGGCAAGGTTGGAGGAATGGTCAAATGTATGGCAGCTTATATTCAATGCAAAGAAGTGCAAAGTAATGCACCTGGGAAACAAAAACCCAGGGGAAGAGTGCACGGGGGGGTGAGATACTGACAACAACAAAAATGGAAAGGGACCTGGAGATAGTCATATCAGATGACCTTAAGGTGGGCAAGCAATGTGAGAAGGCTGTAAAGAGGACTTGGGGAATACTGGGATGCATAGAGAGAGGCATCACCAGTAGAAAACAGGAAGTTGTTGGCCCTCTGTACTGACAGTTGGTAAGACCACATCTGGCATACTGTGTACAGTTCTGGAGACCCCATCTCCGCAAAGACAAAGACAGGGTGGAGGCTGTCCAGAGGAGGGCAACCAAAATGATGCAAGGTCTGTATTAGAAGACATATGAAGAAAGGCTAAAGGAACTAAAGATGTATAGCCTTGAGGAAAAGGAGGGGGCATGATAGAAAGTTTCAAGGGAATCAACAAAGTCCAAGAGGGTAGCATCTTTCAGAAAAAGAGATGTGCAAAAACAAGGGGGGACAATTTGAAGATAGAGGGGGGACGGCTCAGAGGTAATGTGGGAAGTATTTCTTCATAGAGAGGGCTGTGTATACATGGAACAGCCTTCCTGAGGAGGCCATAGAGTCAAAAACAGTGGGGGAATTCAAGAATGCATGGGACAGACATAAGACAATTCTAGTGGGGGGTAGGAGGAAGTAGGCTGTTGGTTAACTAGGATCTGCAGCTTATCCGTTAGGTAGGGAAATGGGCAGACTAGGTGGGCCAAGCGGTTCTTATCAGCCGTCAAATTCTATGTTTGTATGTTTCAATGTTTACCCTCTTCTTTGCTGGGGATGTCAAAGACTCTTCCAGCCCTTCCAAGCAAGCCTCCAGCCTAATTTTCAATAATTTTGATGCAGGATCCTGCATCATAGTATTCTGCCCCCTCCTCCCAAATTCTGATTTTTCACACGGACATTGGGGTGCCCAATCCCCATGTTGGTGTGTAACCCCCCAGTATTTTGGCACACTGGGACCCCACCTCAATGTGCCCAGATAAATGGTATTTTGTCCAAAAAAAACTCTGACAAAAGGCAAAAGGATGTCACTCCTTGTGTCGTGTGCCTCCCCAGTCCACTTCTATTGCCAACAGGGATGCACAATCTCCCTGTCAGCATCATAATCCTCCCCAACCTTTGCAGCATGTGGAACACTGGGAGCCCACCCAGTGTGCCCAATTATTATTTTTTATTTAAACCTGAGAAAAAAGAAAACATACCCCATTGTCTTCATGCAGAATCCTGCATCGAAATTTGTGAAAATTTACATGTAGGATCCTGCATTGAAGTATTCTGCCCCTGCAATTCCAATTTTCACACTGACATCAGGGTGCCCAATCCTTGTGTCAGTGTATAACCCCTCACCAGTATTGCAGCACACTGGGAGCCCACCCCAGTGTGCCCAAATAAATGTTTTTTTGTGAAAAAAAAAACAACTACTTTCCAACACCGGAATGCCCACTCCTGGTGTTGGATGCTTCCCTAGCCCACCACTTTAATTGCCAACAGGGGTGCCCAGTCTCACTGTCAGCATCATGATCCCCCCAACTTTTGTGGTACACTGGGAGCCCACCCCAGTGTGCCCAATTTGTTTTTTTATTTTAATCTGTAAAAAAAGAAAAACATTCCTGAAGTAATTTTTTTTAACCCTGCAAAAAAGAAAACTGACCCTCATCATCTCCTCACCCCATCCCCATCTCCACCCTCTCTCTGTGCACCCACCTCCCCGCACCACCCTCACGCATACTTACCCTCTAGAGGTTGGGATTGGTGATCTTCTCTGGACTGGAGACATGTCTGCACTCTTCAGAGCCGAATTGTGATCTGAGGAATCAAGGTAAGCTGTATAAGGTGAGTCAATGGGGAGTTTCAACTTATGTTGATATCTCAGCCAATTTTAGGAATTTTGGCCCCAAATTTTAAACTTAGGGTTCTTGGAACCCCATGTCATGAACACTGGCACTGTCATTTTGTTTCTCAGACTCAAAATGATTTCTCAGTCACTGCATGGAATCACCTTTTGGGACCGATTCACAAAATGACAGTGCCACTGTTCATGGGAGTGGGTCCCAAAAGCCCATGTTAGCAAATGTGGTGAAAAAATTCCCAAAAATGACTGCGTTATGAGCGTGCATTGTGCAGTTTCTATGCACATTCATAACTTTGCTAATTTTTAATATTTTCACTTCAGGTTTTCGGCATTGCCATTTTTTACACCTCCTTATGAACAGTACAGCTGTCATTTTGCACATCCTGCCCAGAACATGTTTTCACACCTGAGGCGAGAATGGCGTGGTCACTGTGCAGAATTAATTTTGGCATAGATTAACAAAATTACAGTTGCACAGTTTATGAGGGGAGGTTCCAAGATGCTAATGTTAAAAATTTGGTGAAAAAATTCCAAGAAATTACCGTGCTAAAGGCATGCATTCTGCAGTTCCTATGCACACTCGTAATTTCACCAATTTTTCCTATTTTCCCTCCTGATTTTTAACATTGCCATTTTGCACACCACCTCATGAATAGTACAGCTGTCATTTTTCAAATCCTACTAAAAAATTTTTTTCGCAACTGTGGCACAAAAACAGTGTTACAGTTGTGCAGGATTACATTTTGATGGGGATTTGAATGTTTGCTATACTGGGCACATGTGGTGAGCTTCTAAGAAGGTTACGTTGAACAACTGGGGTGAAAATTATTTGAGATGGCACAGTTATGACAATATGTTCGAATTTCATTACACCTGCTCACAACAATGTGTGGAAGCGCAGGGGCCACAGACCCCTGTGTTTTCACAGCTAGATACATATGTACATCTGTGGAGGTATGTAAGCATAGGGCCCAAAGAACCCTATGCTACCACTGTGACATATAGATACTACCCTGTGCTCCCACCATGGCATAAGGACACTGTTGTACTATCTGGATGGAAGAACTGTTGTTCTTTCTGGATGGAGGGATGGGAGCACAGGGTCCAAAGGACCCTGCACTTCCATCATGACATACTGTATGGAAACTGTTGTACTATCTGGATGAAGCTCTCACCATGACATATGGACACTATTGTACTATCTGGATGGAGGAATGATAGTGCAGGGTCCAAACCCTGCACTCCCACAGCAAAATGAAGATACAATTATACTATCTGAAAAAGAACCAAAATTCTTTGCAAAAAAATTAGTTAATGCATCAGTTAGGGTAATTACCACAGCAACAAAAGCAGGGAAATGAGGCATTAGGGTTTCCAACCCTAACACCCCACCCCCAGGGTTTCCACCTCTACCACCCCACTCCCAACCCCCCACCCTCAACAGACATCAACAAGCATTGGAGTGTGCCATGGAGTTATCAGGCCTAGAGTTAGGCCTGATGATCCCTTAGCACACCCCGATGCTTGTTGGTGAGATTTAGCCATCTGGTCATCATCTCATGAACAAGGATTTTGACAGCTCACGAACAAGGATTTCTCATGAACAAGGATTTTGACACCTCACAAACAGGATTTTGACACCTGACAAACAAGGATTTTTTTATAATCCTTGTTCATGAGCTGTCAAAATCCCTGTTTGAGAGCTGATTCCTATTTGTGGGATAGGGTCATCAGATCATCATCTCACAAACAGAGATTTGACAGCTCATGAATGGGGATCAGCTCAAGAATGGGGATTTTGACACCTCATGAGCGATCAGAAGTGAGTCACAAACAAGGTTTTCAAACTTTAAAATTGTCATTTTTACTAAATTAAATGGAACCAAAGCCATGGGTTTGTAGAGGGCATCACCCTGAACAAACACACATTTCAGTCTCTACAGAAGACATCCCTGTTGCAGTTACAATGCTTTGCTTTTGAATAAAATTGAAAACAAGATGGCGGCTTGAGAACAGGGATTTTCATATGAAATACAATCCATGTTTGCGAGCTGTCAAAATCGCCATTCATAAGGCCAAATCCTTGTTCGCAATTGTGCATCTATCCAAAAGACTGAACTGAGCATGCTCAGAACCCAACATTTCAAAACTGAATAACTTTGGAATGGATTAATAGTTGTTCACCAAACCAATGCTGACTTGTTCTTTGAGGCAAGCTTTTTCTACCCTTACAATTGCAGGCCACAATTCCAAACAATGTGCATGCAGCATAATCAGGAAAAACACAGGAATAATGGGCAAAAAAAGGCAAAAAACACACTTTATTCAGTATGCATTGCACAAAATCTACAAATCTGATCAAAATGAAACTTGGCACAGCAAGACATTTACCCCACAGGACAGTGCATACCAAATTTCCTGAAAATCTGTTGAATGGTTGCAAAATTATTAAGGTGCAAAATATGGGGTTTAACATTAAACTGCCTACTCAACCCTAACTATAGTGGCACATCCACACCACTATTATGTCTGTGGATACCATATTTATCTTCACGAGAGGCCAATGATATCATGATATCTCATGAGTGGTGAAGCTACGAGAAAGATATCTTGATGTCATTGGCCTCGAGTAAAGATAAATATGATATCTTCAGTCAAGCCATGTCATGTTCTGCCTATATAACATGTGTTTTGAACTCTGAACGCAACCCCCCATATGTGTGTGTTTGGTCTGAATCACCCCACTATATGTTTTGGGCCCTGAGCCACCCAAGACAACATGCCACATCCTCCATTTAAGGAAATTCTGCAGATATCTTATTTATCGGGTAGGACCTGTAGTCCCCTGTCTCCACCAAAAAAAGTGTCTTTGATCCTGCCATATCTGATAACAAAATTGTTATATTAAAGAAAATTATGTGGTTGACCTGCCATGCAGTTTCATTGTTTATGCAGTAAATTTGTAGCATGACGAGTGCAATGTTTTCCTATAAGCATCAAAAAAATCTGGGGCTATTACAAATACTTATTTAAGAAAAGAAAATTTATCTGGTTGATCCTGCCATTTTTTTCCTGCTGTTAATTAAACAGTTTCACTTTTCTTGTCCTAAATTTGTAGCGTGACCGAATGCTTACACCAAAGTAAAAAGTGGACCTGTCAGTAAATTAAAATCAGCACTCTGTCCCTGAAGCATTAGAAATGTAATGCGTTTTAGCAAGCTTGCTTCAGATTTTGTTAAGACACGCAGCCAACAGTGGAAATAAGAGAGACTGCGAGTGAGTCACAGCTTCAGTGAATGGAATACAAGCCTGAGTGTTACATAGCACCGCTGCTATAGCAACACTTGTCCGGGCTTGCATTCCGCTCACTGAAGCTGTGACTCAGTAGCGCCTCTCTTATTTCTACAGTCGGCTGAGTGTCTTAAGAAAATCTGTAGTAAGCTTACTAAACACATTATATTTCTAATGCTTTAGGGGAGATTACTGATTTTAATTTACTGGCAGGTCCAAGTTTTACTGTGGTGTAAGCGTTCGGTCAAGCTACAAATTTAGAACAAGGAAAGTGAAACTGCTTAATTAACACCAGGAAAAAATGGCAGGATCAACCAGATAAGTTTCGTCTCTCTGTTTTTTATAAGTGTTTCTTTGAAAATTATGGCAGGATCAACCAGATGCTTGCATTGTGGGGGGGGAGGGTGCAGGTCGTCGAGAGGCACAGCCTGTGAATGCTTTCAGTTTCATTATAATGATGTATATGAACACAGAGATATCACCATGATGTATAGGAACATGGAGATATCAATATGACATATGGAAACATGAAGATATCAGTGATATCTTCACTGCCTGCCTGAGATACTGGTTTTTATCTTTACATTTATCCCAAAACACATGTTCTGTACGTGTGTGTGTGTGTGTGTGTGTGTATATATATATACACACAATATATATATATGTATATCTGTATATGGGATATGTGATGGGAACCTGTGTGATACATCATTTATCTGCACAAGGGCAATTGGACCTCAAGTAACCTCACAAGTGGCATAAGCCTTGAGAGATGGTGACTGAGGTCAAATTGCCTGAGTGCAGATAAATGATATATTGCACAGGTTCCCATTGCATATTACATTTATGCAATAGGGAAGGACCTTGTGAATGTGGGTTTTTAGTTTAACTGTTTTTTTATTTGTTTTTTATTGAAAGTGTAGCTGCACTGGCAAAGGGTGGCATTTCTGCATTTGTGGGAGCAAGATGATTGCTGTGAAAGATAGCCGATACAATTAATGATGGGAACCCAATTCAGAGTTTTAGAGGTACTGTTGAGAAAAATGGGGAAAATAAAAAAGAAACCCGAAAACTTAATTTATGTTTTATTTAGTTATTTATGTTTTGATATAGCTTGCTATATAAGAGAAGGGGTGATTGTGTTTATGGCTGGTGCTGGTAATGCTAAGCAGTTCGGGAGCTAGTCTGGACAGGAGTGAGCACAACTTGAATGAGTGAACAGTTTATTTCAGTTACACAGGTTTTTTTTTTTTTTTTAAGTTTTGTTTCCATTGCAGAGGCACTCTGTGCAACAACAGTACTGAGTTGAGATAGAAGTCAGGCTGTGATAGACAGAGTCTGAATATAGAAAGAAGAGCAATTTTGTTGGGAGCCTTGCATGGCATGTCTAAGAAAAGAAGTAGTGTTGGTGGGCAGGTGGGGAGCCTCAATGACGTGTCTACTATGTGTATAAATGTAAGATTTCACATTTATTCATATAGTAGACATGTCATCAGCCATTTATCACATGATAAGATTTATCAGTGGAGATTTATGACTTATTGTGTGTGTGTATATATATATATATATATATATATATATATATATGGGGGATATGACATGGCCTGACTGAAGATATCATATTTATCTTCATGCGAGGCCAATGATATCATGATATCTCATGAGTGGCAAAGCCACGAGTGAGATATCATGATGTCATTGGCCTCGAGTGAAGATAAATATGATATCTTCAGTCAGGCCATGTCATATTCTGTTTATACTATGTATGTTTTGGGCTGCATTCAACAAAAGCTCCAAATGTGCACTTAATACATTCCACTACATAGAGATGTTGGCTGTTTCAACACAAATCTGCAGTATGTCTACCAGCACAACAGATGCATATGTTGTTTAAAAAAATATATGTAGTTGATCCTGCTACTTTAAAATTATTATGCCAAAAAGTGTCTGGATTCTGGCTAACCTTGCCCTGACCACCCCAATACAACTCTCCATAGCCCGTCCCTCAAAAGAGCAGATTACATATATTCTTAAATACAATTGTCTGATGTTGCTGCAGTAAACTGATTGAATAAATACATATCTGGTTGATCCTGCTTGCATCTTTAGACAGATATGTTTAAAAAAAGATACATTATCTGGTCGATCCTGTGATTTTGTTTTATCCAGGTCCAGGTAATGCGCCATGACCCGTTAGTACGTAATCAAATGTAGCGTGACTGAGCGCAAGAATATTCAAATCTCAGGTACTGTCATAATTATAGAGCCTGTGCTGTAAATTGTTGAAAACTGTGACCCTTTCCTAATATTGGCTATATTTTAAGAGAAGAAGCTGCCAACAATACTGAGAGAAGAGCGAGCGAGTCGGCAGCTTCAGAACAGCAGACGAAAGCATGAGCATGTGTTGCTATGGCAACTGACACTCAAGGCTGTTTGTTGTTCTGAAGCTGCTGACTCGCCGCTTTTCTCTCAGTATTGTCGGCAGCTTCTTCTCTAAAATATAGCCAATATTAGAAAGGGTCACAGTTTTCAACAATTTACAGCACAGGCTGTATAATTATGACAGTACCTGAGATTTGAATATTGTTGCGCCGGTCACGCTACATTTGACCTGCATTGATGGGTCATGGTGCATTACAGTTAAAAATGGGTGAAATGAAGTCGAGGATCAACCAGATATGTTTAAAATTAATTATTTGTGTTAAGATGTAGGCAGGATCAACCAGATACAAGAGATGTGTGTTTTTTTTGGGGGGGGGGAGTTACTTGTACAGGGACAGAAGAAAGAGAGACAGGTGTGTGATGAAAAGTGAAACACTTTCACTTTCATCAGGATGACATATAGGAAAGTGGAGATAAATGTATGACGTATAAGAAGATGAAGATAACAATGTTATCTTCACTGGGCAGCCTAGATATCATTTTTATACTCATATTTATCCCAAAACATACGCTGTATAAATATATTTATGCAACAGGTGTACTGATAAAAACTGTATGATGAGTCCATTTATCTGAGTCACATGTAGATAAATTTATTTATCTCTCATTTATCCACACAGTTTCTACATCACAGTACAACACCCCCGTCGACCGCCCTACTTCCAACGGTAGTGCAGCTATAGTTAGGGTTGCCCGCCACTTCTATGTTAAACCCCATATTTTGCACTTTAAGAACTTTGCCACCATATGACAGATTTGCCTGCAATTCTGTGTGCACAGTGCACCATAGATCTCTGATCTGGCAAGTTGTATTACAGTCAAATGAGCAGTTGCAGTGCTGCAGAGCACTAACCAATGCACAAGAAAGGTTTTTGTGCATTTCTTTGCACATGGCTGCAGCCCACATGTCTTGTTTGTTTGGTCTGAAATCTTCAGGGAAGATGCAGTCTATGTCATTGATGTGCCTTTTGAAGATTTGGTGAAAAAATATTAAACTGTTTAAATGTTATTCAAAAAACAAGCTTCCCATTATAGTGAATGGATAAAAATATATGTGCCACTCGAGAGCTGCAGCCACTACATTTTACTGTCGCAAATGGCCTTTTTACTGTCATGTGGTGGCCATCTTGTTTTCTGTTAGTGAGAGAGAAAAATGTCTAGTGTTTAAATTTGGGAGCCCCTAGCTAATCATTGACATTTGTGTTTACCTAGTCAGGCCCTGAGGATCACAGCACTATCTTTTTTGGGGGGAAAACCCCCAGAAATGCCATTTCGGTGATCAGACCCCCTGTAATGTTGCAAGTTGCTACCGAATGGATGCAACACTTTTACAAATCATTAAAGTGTTGTGCCCATTCTCTTGCAAATTTTTGCCAAGGTGTAGCAATTTGCAACAAAACAGTACCCCAAAACAGCAATTCTTTGCCACTCCACTTCATCACAATGGTTGGGGTGTTTGTGCTGACTTTTGCAGGGTGGCAAGTCCTGATCCAACTGATTTGCCTTTTGGTAGTTTGGTCCCAAAGCTTTCAATGGATCCATAGTTACAGTGCTTCGAAGTTGAGAAATTTCCCATTGGCAAACATTGCGGCACCCATGGTGACTTTCAATGCTCGTATCTCAGAAATGATTTGAGATACAGATTTTTCATTTTCCACAACTTAGTTCACCTTTAGGTGCAATTTATATACAATAGGGGTGGGAGCTTTCTCAATGAGATAAGCTGTGTTATTCTCACCAGAGTGAAATAAATGCAGCTGACATCAGCAAAGTGATAATAAATACGGGATATGCAATGGAAATGAGTGAAATACTTGATTTATCTGCACAAGAGCTGTATGACCTCAGGTAACCTCACAAGCTGTGTACGCCATGAATGAGGAGTCTGAGGTCAAATTGTTTGAGCGCAGATAAATCATGTATTTCATGAGTTTTCCATTGCATTTCCAGTTTGTGAAATAGGAAAAAAGTTGTTTAATTTTTTTTAATTTATGTTTTGTAGAGTCTGAGTTTTTTGGTTTTATAAATTTAGTAGGAATATTTTCTGTATCCCTACTCAAGCTTGGGCTGGTTTCTGTGGTTACTGGGACAGTTGCTGTGCAGCCAACATCCTGATGTTGAGACAATTGTTTTTATTGGTTGTTTTTGGTATGCGGGCAGGGCAGAGAGTTCTGAAATCATGGTGTTTCCATTTCACGCTTAATGAGAGTTTAGAGAGAGCCATTATGGTGTTTTTTTTTTGTGTTAGATTTTTTTTATTTCTGTTTTTATAGTAAATTATTTATCTGGTCAATCCTGCCTTATCTAGTTGTCTGTGCCTACTTTTGAGTTAGTGTCCATGGAGTGGAGGACCGAGGTGATGCAGTGTGAGAAGCAGCCTGTGTGGGAGAACATGGGTAGAGAGGGAGCTTTTGGGGTTGGGAAGACCTGAAAGTCAACAAAGAAAAGTTTTATTGCAAACTGTACATGTTGTGGGTAAGGGCAGACTGGAGGAGTGAAGAGGTAATGTGAGGGTGAGGAGCAGAATGGACAGGAGCTCAGTGTTTAAGCAGCAGTGGGAGGAATACTGAATGAGATGGGGGTTTAGTGTGCCTTTTTACATTTTTTTTAAAGTTGTGGTTGAAACTGTTCTGTGAGTCAAATTGTGTGGTAGTACAGACAGAACAGCATAGAAGGATGACTGCAGGTTGTAAGTTGGAGAAGTAGTGGGGGAGTGAAGAGGATGGCTGTAATATGGTTTGAAAAAATTAGTTGAAACGTGATTCTGTGTGGGAGCATGTTCTTGGTAGCAGCTTTTTAGGCTAGAAACAGGGATGTTGCAGAGAGAAATGGTGCTGTGGTATTCGGGGAGCTTTTGTGGGGACAATTGCTAATCATGTAGTTCTGGTGGAGAAGTAGTGCTGGCAGCAGGGGGGTGATGAATGATGACAGGGTATTGAATAAATGGTGGTTGATTGATGTTTGGTAGTGGTGGGCGAAGTGGGCGGAATTTGCTTTGCGGAGCAATCCACGAAATTCCCTCCATTTCACATAACAGAATGCGAAATTTCACTTGGTAGAGTGGTGAAATTTCACCTGGGGAATGGTGAAATGTTGCCTCCATGTGAAATTTTGCCTTTGTGGTGAAATTTTCCTTCTGTCCACGGGTGAAATTTCACCTTAGGAGTGGCAAATTATAAGTTAAAATAAATACAATAGCTCCCTTAGTGGCTAGCGGTCCCTCCTCCACCTGTCACACACATGTAATTGTAATTAAATAATTAAATTATCCATGGTGGCTGGTGGTCCCTCCCCTCCACCAGGTAATAACCCACCCCACCACCTGCTACAGAAATGTATGGAACCCCCACCTGCATCCCTCTGTATCTCTTCCTTTAGTCCACTAACTCCTTGTTATCCTGTTAAAAAACTCTGTGATCCAGTGTTTTATTTTTTATTTTAATCCCCTCCTGAATCAGATCCTCCCAGTTCCCAATCCCATTCCCTCGTGATCCAGTGCCCCCCACCCAGCCTCCCCAGCAGCCAGATGTCCCTTCCAGCCACCATAACTCTGTTCTCACCCTCATCCTAAATCCAGGCACAGCAGCAGCAGACTGGGACAGCCCTCCTCTCTCCTCCATGGCCAGCCCGCCGATTGAGCTGTCAATGAAGTTCATTCATTGGCAGCTCAGTTGGTGGGCCAGCTGTGGAGGAGAGAGGAGGGTTGTGCTGGTCTGCCACTGCTGTGCCAGGATTTAGGATGGAGGTGGGAGTGGGGTTGTGGTGGGACACCTAGCTGCTAGGGAGGCTGGGTGTGGGCACTGGATCACCAAGGAATGGGATTGGGGACTGAGGAGGGATCAGATTTGGGAGGGGTTTAAAATTAAAAAAAAAACACTAGACCACCAGAGATTTTTTTTATCAGGATAATAAGGAGTGAGTGGACTAAAGGAAGAGATATGGAGGGATGCGGGTGGGGGGGTTACCGTACATTTCCACGGTGGGTGGCAGGGTGGGTTATTATCAGGTGGATGGGAGGACTACTAACCACCACCATGGCTAATTTAATTATTGAACTACAATTACATGTGGGACAGGTGGGGGGAGGGACCGCTAGCCAGCTGGTATCTACTTATTGTGTTATACCCAGTATAAAGACTGTCTAACTGGTGAAATTTCACCTGTGGAGGGAAGGTGACATTTTGCCTTGGCAAAATTCTGACTTCTGCAGGAAAATTTCACGAAGTGCTCTGCGATGCCAATTTGCCCACTTTGCCGGCACTCTGTGGGCAAAATTTAAATTCACTGCATCACTAATGTTAGGGAGTTGGATAACTCTTAGAACCACCATTTATTCAACACCAGTGAGAATAAATAGGGATATGTGATGTGTACAGTGTGTGACTTCTCGGTTGACCTCACGAGTGGCCGAGCCATGAGTGAGGTCCCGAGGTCACACACTGTGAGTTCAAATAAATGATGTATCCAACAACAACCCATCACATGTGTGATTTATGCAATAGGTTCCTTATAGTTTAAAAAATCAGGAAGGGAATTTTGTTATTTTTTGTGGAGTTTGTTTTTTATATGTATAATTTTAGTGGCGTTATTTAATGTATTCTTCCTCATGAAAGGTGTGCTTTTGTGGTCGGTCCCTCTGTTGCCATGTGGGAGACATTTTTATTGGTTGAATTCAACACGTAGGCTGGACTAAGAGCTTTAAGAAAATGGCAGTGCCATTTCTCGCTTAGCGAGAGTATCATAGAGCGGTTGTGGTGATGCTATGTTGTGGTTTTATATAGTTATTTTTTTTGCATAGTAATCATTTATGTGGTTGAGCCTGCTTTCACTGATGGCAGAGAGGAGAAGCAGGTCTATGGGGAGACTGGAGGAGCAACTCTGAGAAAAGCAGGGCTGTCATGGAATGGAGCTGACAACGTTTTGTTTTTTGAGAGGTTAGTGGCTGGCTGGTGGTTGTAATAGTGTTATTTAGATAATATTTTGATATATAGTCAATTTTCAATCTAATTTGGGTAGGAGTAGTTTGTACTTGTCGAGTTTGTGCCAGGGATCGAGTTACTGGGATTGCCTTTGAGTAGGAGAAGCACTGGGTTGGTGTTAGGGTAATCGCAGTTGAGGAATAAGCAGCTGAGCTTTACAGGATTGCTGTTTGTTTTTGGACAGTAGTCTTTTGACTAGAACAACTAAAATGCTGGAATGGAGAATGTTTTCTTTATCTTTGGTGCTTGTGCATGGTAAGGGGATGGAGCAGGGATCAGAAATAAAATGGTGAAGGTTGCAAGGTATATCATTGGGTGTAGTGAGGAGGAATGTACACAAACAAAAAAAAGTTTGGTATTTTAAAAGGAAAGACACTTTGTTAAATTAACTGGCCTTGTTGAAGTGATGAATTCTTATGTTCCTAGTATGTAAATTGCTGCAGAGGGAGTTGCTGAGGCAATGAGTTTGGGGGGTGTAACAAAGAAAATGAAAGTAACTGTAAGTAGTGCCAGCAGGAGGGGGTGATGATTGATGGCAGGGTGTGGGATAAATGGTGGTTGAGTGATAGCAGGATGTGGGATAAATATTAGAATCACCATTTATCCCACGGCAGTGAGAATAAATGAATTTATTCCACTGTTTATCTGCCCACACCTATTGCATAAATGAATTTATGTAACTGTTTTCCATCCACACCTACTGCATAAATGCTATTTGTCCACACTGTGCTTACCTCATCAGCACTTATTTCAACTGTGCTGATGTCACCCAGCAACATTCAGATTCTGTCTAATTGTTGGAAATGCTTTCATGAAGTGAATGACAAGAATGTAGCTCACCTGTCACACCTGCACCTGTAAGTCCCTCTTTCACTTTCATCTTGTGCACTCTATGAAAGCCCCAAAGCAAGTAAACAGCAGCTTGAGTTTCACATTGGAAAAGAAGCCAAAAAAAGAGCAAAGTCTTCCACATCCACGAATACCTCAACTACCAAGGAATATAGTCTGCTTCAACCCAAATGGCAAGAAAGTGTTTCAGCTTGTTTTATCAGAATTTTTTTTTGTCCTGTGTCTTCTTTGTTTATTCCATTAGATAGAGTGAAATGAAAAAAAGTTCTGGAAACTCATATTGCATAATCTCTTACATGATGTGTAGTGTTGTGCTATGGAAAATATTTTCATCTCTGTAGAGTGACCTCTGGATACTCTCACTTGTGGGTTCGCCACTCATGAATATCCAGAGGTCACTCTGTAGGAATGAAAATATTTTCCATATCACATTCCTGCCCATCATGTACCCTATATATATATTATAAGGCATGGTAGTGCCACTATAGTTAGGGCTGAGTACCCCATTTAAGGTTAAATCTCAAATTCTGTACCTTAATAACTTTGCAACTGTATGATGGATTTGCCTGAAAGTTGGAATGCACAGTCTGGTACCATAGATCTGGCTCTGGCAAGTTGCATTATTGGCCAGATGCACGGTTGCAGAGCTACAACAGGCCAAAATGCATCAATAATGGATTTTCATGCATTTCTTTGTTCGTGCCTACAGTCCACACAATTTGTACAATCAGTTCGACAACTTCAGGGAACATGCAGCCGGGGTCCTTGATGTGCCTTTCAAAGATTTTGTGAAAAAATATTAAACGGTTCAAAAGTTATTAAAAAAAAACCTGAATCCCGTTATAGCCTATGGGAAAAGTTAACAATTGCGACACTTTTGCAAATGCAGTTTTTACTGTCGCAAATGAGCCTTTTACTTTCTTGAGTCAGCCATTTTATTTTTCAGTTAGAGCTCAGAAAAATGCCAGGCATTTAAAATTGGGACCATCTAGAAACAATTCTTGTTGTGTTCACCTACTCGAGCCCTGAGGATGCTAGCCATGTATTTTTTGGGGGGTAAAACACCACAGAAATATATTTTTAAATTTTTGTAAAAAGTACTTTCGCAAAATAGTGTTGCAAATGCAACACTTTCATGATTTTTTTGGCCAAAGTGTCGTGATTTGCGACAGTAATTTGCGAAAGTATGGCCAAAACAACAGGAAATCTTTGCCACCCTGTTGTAAAACAACAGTTTGGACTTTTGGGCTGAAATTTGCAGGGAAGAAAGCCAACATCCCACAGATGTGTGTTTTGATGGTTGTTGCCAAAATATTACAGGGTTGCAAAGTTATGGCACTCTGAATTTGATGATTATTCCCATAGGATAACATTATGGCGTCTGCCATGCCTTTTGGGTCCTGAATCTCAAAAACAGTTACAGATACAGACTTTTTGTCACAAAAATGCTTAGTCCCCCCATTGGGGGGCTAAGTGCAAAACTAGCTTGGAAAGTCATAAATAATATGAAATTTAAATGTTTTTTCTATGTCATACGGTTCTTGAGATATAAGCAATTTAGTATTCCAAGTGCTCATTTTCCTGTCAGAGGGCCACTATTATGCCCACATTCTTTGTATTCCCTGTGTAGCTGGATGTATCTCTTTCCAGACACAAAGCGTGTGCATTAGCGTTACTGTACCACTAGCGTTTGTGTGTTCATGTTTACGCTTGCATTTCCGTTATCGTTTGCGTTAGCGTTTCTGTTTGCATCACTGTTAGTGTTACTGTTTGCATTTGTGTTTGCACTTGCATTTGCATTACTATTACCATTTGCATTACCATTTGTGTTTGCTTTTCCATTACCTTAACCGTTAGCGTTTTGTTGCCTTGCATTTCCGTTACCATTCAAATTACTATTTCCTTTTGCATCACCGTTGGCATTATCGTTTACCATTTGCATTCGCTTCCATTGAGTTACTGTTACTGTTTGCATTGCCAATTGCGTTTGCGTTTATGTTTAGCTTGCATTTCCATTACCGTTTGTGTTACCGTTTCTGTTTGCATTTGCGCTTGTGTTGTGTTACTGTTACCGTTTGCATTGCGTTACCATTGCATTTAGGTTACTGTAACCTTTAGCGTTGGGTTTACACTTGCATTTCCATTACCGTTTGCATTACCATTTCCTTTTGCGTCACCATTGGTGCTACCATTATCATTTGCATTTGTATTTCCACTTCTGTTTCTGTTACCATTATCATTTGTGGTTTCATTGCAATTTGTGTTACAGTTTCTGTTTGCATTTACATTTGCACTTGCATTTCTGTTACCATTTGTGTTACCATTTCTGTTTGCACTTGTGTTTGCGTTACTGTAACTGTTAGCATTTGCTTTTACTTGCATTTCCATTACCGTTGCGTTACTGTTTCTTTTTGTGTCACCGTTAGCGTTACTGTTACCATTTCTGTTTGTGCTTCCATTTGCATTACCATTACCGTTTGTTTTTTGTTACTGTTTGTGTTCCATTTGTGTTTACCTTTGCATTTCCATTACCATTTGTGTTACCATTTCCATTTGCATTTGTGCTTGCGTTTGTGTTACTGTTACCATTTGCATTTGTGTTACCATTTGCGTTTATGTTACTGTAACCGTTAGCATTTACTTTCACACTTGCATTTCCATTACCATTTGTGTTACCATTTCCTTTTGCATCACTGTTGATGTTACTGTTACCATTTGCTTTTGCGCTTCCGTTTGCATTATCGTTACTGTTTGCATTTTTGTTACTGTTTGCGTTACCATTTGTATTTGCATTTCCATTTGCTCTTGCATTTCCATTACTGTTTGCATTACCATTACCATTTGCATCACCGTTAGCGATTCCATTACCATTTGCATTTTCATTACCATTTGCATTTTCATTTGCGTTTGCATTTCCATTACGTAACCTTTAGCGTTTATGTTTCTGTTCACATTTGCATTGCTGTTACCATTACCATTTGCGTTCCCATCAGCATTACTATTATGTTTGCATTTTCATTACTGTTTGCATTTATGTTACCGTAACCATTAGCATTTGTGTTTGTATTCACGTTTGCATTGGCGTTACCATTACTGTTTGCATCACCGTTACTGTTAGCGTTAGCATTTGCACTAATGTTATAGTTTGCATTACCGTTACCATTAGCGTATGTGTCTGTGCTTCCTTACAGTTACTGTTCTCATTACTGTTACCGTTACCATTAGCATTGGCGTTACCGTTGGCATTAACATTCCCGTTAGGATTACTGTTACCATTGCCGTTACCATTACTGTTAGCATTACCATCACTGTTAGGGTTATTATGCACAAATGGGCAGCATGGTGGGAGCATGGGGCTTGCACTCCCACCACCACATACCATTCACTATTTATAGTGCACATTCTCAAAAAGAAGGGAACTTCATGGCAAAAAACTCTGTTAATGCATCAGTTAGGGTTGTTCCACAGTGAAAAAAGCAGGGACATTTGGTGTTAGGGTTCAAAACCCTAACTACACATTCCCACCCCACTCCCACCACACACACACACACACACACACACACACACACAATACATACAAGTAGGGGAAGGACCAAGGCAGCAGAACCAATCACACGCAACCAGCAGAAGGTGCATACCTGTGTTACTGTAGCCAGTAGAGAAAAAATCCAACTTCAGGTATCATACAGTATTTCTAAATGTGTTCCACTAAGTTAGTTCTAAAGGTGAACCAAGCTGCCAGTAGCAAAAACTGTGTACCTCACTACATTTTCGACATATGGGTGGTGAAAGGCATAATGGGTGCCACAATGTTGGTTTATGGGAAATTGCCCAATTTTGGAACAGTGTAACTTTGTCATCCTTAATTATTTTAGCACCAAAGCAGGAAAAGACACATCTATGGGACCAGAGCTTGCCACCCTGCAGATTTCAGCCCAAAGGAACCAACCGTTTGCTTGCAAGATGATGGCAAAGATGTGCAGTCATCAGGAGCATACTTTCGCAAACACGAAAGTGTTGCAAACGGAAGACACAACAGTGTCGTATTTGCGAAAGAATGTAAAATAGTGTCACAAAATACTGTCACAAACACGAAAGTGTCACAAATGCATAGCACGACACTGTCACATTTACAAAAGTGTTTGTGAAAGTATTTCAGGGAATGTCCAAAATCCTGTTTTGGGTCTTGGAAATCCCCAAAATACCATATGTATAGTCTGTGTTATGTGTTGATGGCAGCGTGTGGCCCAAGATGCCCAGTTGTCCATAGTGATACGTGTTTTGTGGTGTGTGGAACATCCAGGATCAGAGTTAACAGTGATGACCCCATGCCACAGCCCGACATCTGTTGGTGTGTGGAAGATGGGAGCATGGGTGTGTGGTTTTGTGGTTTAGATAGTTGTATGTTGTTTCTGTTACCTGCTGCTGGTTGTGTGTGATTGGTTGTGTTGCCTTGGTCCTTTTGCTACTTGCATTTATGTGTGTGTGTGGTGGGGGTTGGGGGATAATGCGCAGTTAGGGTTTTGAACCATAACACCAAATTTCCCTGCTTTTGTCTCTGTGGAACAACCCTAACTGATGCATTAGCGGAGTTTTTTTGCCATGAATATATATATATATATATATATATATATATACACATATATACATCTATAGGATATACAATGGTGAGGTGACCGAGGTCAAACAACACAAGTGTAGATAAATCACTTATCTGACAGCTCAGCATTGTATATTTCATTTATGCAATAAGGATGCTTTCTATCAGTGCAGAAACATTTGGCTTTGACTGTTTATCTTTTTTTTAAATGATAACTTCTGGGAGTTTTGGTTAACTTTCCTAGAGTATATCCGCCTAGAATAGTGGTTGCTATTAAATAAAATGCCACTCATTTTGTAGAAAACTTCTTGCTGAACAAATGTCATGCTCACAGTACCATGCTACCTTTTTCATTTTAAAGTTATTCATATTTGTTTGCTAAAAAAGTGAAGGAAAATTCAATTTTATGCTGTTTTTTGCCAATTATAAAAAAACTAAAAGTTATCTATAAATGAAACACCACTCATCTTGAAGATATTTTTGTGATGAACATTTTTCGTGTTCATAGTACCATGCTATCATTTTAAAGTTATTCACATTTGTTTGTTGAAAAAGTAAAAAGAAAATCGGATTTTCTGCTGTTTTTGTTAATTATGAAAAAACTAAAAGGTATATGTAAACAAAACACCACTCGTTTTGTAGATATTTGTGTGCTGGACAAATTTCATGCTCACAGTTCCATGCTATCATTTTTCGTTTTAAAGTTATTCACATTTATTTTAAAGAAAAAGTGAACAAAAAAGCTTTGATTGACAGTTTGCGTTTATCACACATATGACAGCTCACCATTGTATATTTCATTTATGCAATAGGGATGCTTTCTATCAGTGCAGGAACATTTGGTTTTGTTTATCTTTTTTTTAAATGATAATTTCTGGGAGTTTTGGTTAACTTTCCTAGAGTATATCCGCCTAGAATAGTGGTTGCTATTAAATGAAATGCCACTCATTTTGTAGAAAACCTCTTGCTGAACAAATGTCATGCTCACAGTACATGCTACCTTTTCCATTTTAAAGTTATTCATATTTGTTTGTTAAAAAAGTGAAGGAAAATTCAATTTTATGCTGTTTTTTGTCAATTATAAAAAAAACTAAAAGTTATCTATAAATGAAACACCACTCATTTTGAAGATATTTTTGTGCTGAATATTTTTCATGTTCATAGTACCATGCTATCATTTTTAAGTTATTCACATTTGTTTGTTGAAAAGGTAAAAAGAAAATCAGATTTTCTGCTGTTTTTGTTAATTATGAAAAAAACTAAAAGGTATATGTAAACAAAACACCACTCATTTTGTAGATATTTGTGTGTTGGACAAATTTCATGCTCACAGTTCCATGCTATCATTTTTCGTTTTAAAGTTATTCACATTTATTTTAAAGAAAAAGTGGACAAAAAAGTTTTGATTGACAGGTTGCGTTTATCCCACATATGACAGCTCACCATTGTATATTTCATTTATGCAATAGGGATGCTTTCTATCAGTGCAGGAACATTTGGTTTTGTTTATCTTTTTTTAAATGATAATTTCCTGGAGTTTTGGTTAACTTTCCTATAGTATGTCCACTTAGCATAGTAGTTGCCATTAAATGAAACACCATTCATTTTGTAGAAAACTTCTTGCTGACAAATGTCATGCTCACAGTACCATGCTACCTTTTTCATTTTAAAGTTATTCACATTTGTTTGTCAAGAAAAGGAAAAGAAAATGGAATTGTATACTGTTTTTTGCTAATTATACAAAAACCTAAAAGGTATCTGTAAATGAAACGGCACTCATTTTGTAGATATTTTTCTGCTGGACTTTGTTCGTGCCCACAGTACCATGCTATCATTTTTTTGTTTTACAGTTATTCACATTTGTTTGTAAAAAAAGTGAACAAAAAATTGCATTTTCTTCTTTGTTTTTGCTAGTTATAAAAAACCTATAAGATGTCTATAAATGAAACACCACTCATTTTGTAGATAATTTTGTGCTGAACAATTTTCGTGCTCACAGTTCCATGCTATCTTTTTTGTTTTAACATTATTCCCATTGGGATATGATTAGTACTGCTTCTGAGGCCGAACATTCTAAATCAATTCTGAAGAGATTTGTGACATAGTAACTGTGTGTACACATAAAATAATAACTGGGACATCCTTTTTCCTATAGGGAAACTGTGGTATAATTCAGCATTATAAAGGAGCATTTATAATGGTGAACACATGCCCGATTTTCTTGCACTGCGCAGGCGCCCCCACCTCTGAAGCTGTTCCTCCTAGCTACTGCCCACCTCATCTTTTCCACCCTGGACCGCTGCTCAAACTCTGTGGTAAGTGCCGGCAGACAGTAATCTAAATGAGGGAAATACCCTCAAAATATTGGCTGCACACAAAACTAAATAAAAAAATTGACAAAAGCAAGTGACCGACCGACCGTAGAGAGCGCTCACACCAAAGCAGACCACGGTCGCACAAGAACGTCTTTCTTATTTTATATACTTGCTGTGGGGAAAAAAGGAAATCCCGGCAATTATATAAAGTAAAGTATGGGTATGGGTGTGTGTAATCTCAAATTTACACACACCCTCGGGGTTCGATGCTACACATAAACCCCTTGGGTGTGTGTAAATTCATTACACACCCAGACCCATACTTTATTCTCTATTTTATACACACAGTTACTCAGATAAATGATTTATTACACTCTGTTTATCTCACACCTATTGCATAAACATTGATAGTAGGGTAGGATAAAGAGTTTATCTAGTATAGCACAGTGACCCTGGCATCTCATGAGGCCGAAGGCACGAGGAGAGTTACGAGGTCACTGTCAACTGTACTAGATAAATGCTTTATCACACACTGATCCCCCGCATACTTGATTTATGCAGCAGGGATGAGGCTATGTTGCAGCTTAAGTGTTTATCCTGTGTGTAGTTTTTATAATTTTTTTTTATTTTTAGAGATGTATAAGGTTTTATTTCTTTCATGGTTCCTTTCTGCTCATTACTTGGTATGTGGACTTGACGTTGTTATGAAAGCATGCACACTGATTGGTGGAGGGAGCAGGATTTTGTTTTAAAACGTGAAGGAAACGTGGCAGCTTTTGTTAGTGAGTGCAGCATTTCTCAGGGCTGGTATAATATAATGAGAGCAGGATTAAGCTCTATTCATGAGTTTTTTGTTATTTAAAAAAGATCAAGATTTCTGTTACAGTGCTTGTTTTGTGGTCAGGGCAGGGAGGTACAGAAGTAGTTGATGGAAGTGGTTCTTATTGAAAGCAGCAAAGGCAGAGTGTTCAGTGGAGTTGCAGTGAGAGTGGAGGAGCAGAAATAAAAGGAACTTATTTTTAAAAGGTATAACATTATTTTCTAGTATTGCAGTTTTACATTTATCCACATAGTAGCACAGATAAAGGATTTATTAGTGTACATTATCCAGATACCTATTGCATAAATCTATATGTAGATTTGTGTATATATATATATATATATATATATATATATATATATATATATATATATATATATATCTAGCTATGTGTGTGTGTGTGTATGTGTATGTGTATATATATATATATATATATATATATTTATTCTTTGCAGAAAACTTCATTAATGCAACAGTTAAGGTTGTTACTACAGTGACAAAAGCAAGGAAATTCAATGTTAAGGTTTTCAATCCTAACTCTGACCGCCCCACTGCCACACATACACACAGACAGACAGACAGACAGACACACAGACACACACACACACACAAACACACGCAGAACTCACATACAACAGGGGTGCAGTACAAGGCAAGACAACCAATCACAAAACACACTATAATGCAACAGAAATAATATAAAACCTCTTAAACATACCCCAACAACCATCCATCATCATGTTTCAACAATTGTATCACTTATGTTGCCATCCCAGTCTTTTGGGTGCATATACCCACATCCTCTATCCTTTAATGTTAGAAAGCAGTTGTCTGTTCAGGTTTACCACTGGCTGTAACACCATGCTCATATATATAACCCAAGTGTTTAGCTTGTCCCTCCATGTACCTGTTTATAACAGTGATGTGAAATACCATTTGGTTATGCCGGGATAACACAAGGCGATATTAACACACACAATATAAGTTTCATAAGTTTCATAAGTTAGTTCAAGCTATGGGACTTTCATCCATAATGATCACCATTATTTACTGTTAAAACATTGTAGTTTTATCATGCAGAAAGTTGTCCAATCTAGACTTAAATGTGTCCATGTTAGAACTCCCCACCACATTTGCCCATAAGCTATTCCATGCTGTCACCACCCTTACAGTAAACCAATGTTTCCTTAGGTTTGTATTCCACTTCAGCAAATCGAGTTGCGTGCTATGTTTTCTAGCACTAGCCCAGCCTGTTTTGTAAGAAAGTTTAGGATTTTCCCTTAATGTAGTATCTTGAGATATTCTGAACATCAAACAAAGGTCTCCCCTTAATTGTCTATAATGTAATGAGTATAATTTGAGTTTAGTTAATCTCTCCTCATAGGATAGGTTTTTCAGTCCAGGCACTGATCTTGTTGCTCTGCACTGTACACTCTCCACTCTAACAATATCTTCCCTATTCTGGGGGTACCACACCTGGATGCAATACTCCAGGTGTGGTCTCACCAGGGCTCCATACAATGGCATAATAACATTCTCGTGCCTACTAGAAATGTGCCCCAGGATGCAATTTAAATTCTGATTTGCTCTTTTAACCTGTTGTTTACGATGTGAGCCAAACTTTAGTCTGAGGTGACTTTGATGCCCAAATCTCTCTCCTCAGATGTTGATACCAGACTGTTGTCCCCAATACAATACGTATGTTTACTATTATTCTGACCCAGATGCATAATTTTGCATTTAGAGATGTTGAGTTCCAATTTACTGACTTTGGTCCACTCATAACTTTCATTTATGGCCTGTTGTAAAGAAAGTGCCTCTGTTGTAGAAGTCACAGTTGCACCCAGTCTACAATCATCTGCAAACTTAGAAATCCATATATAGGATTACTAACTAAGCTGTAAAGATGAAATATAGACATTAAAAGACAGGGACCCAATGCTGACCACTGAGGTACCCGCTGGTAACTGCAGACCAATCTGACATCACGCCTCTGACCACCACTCTCTGCCTCCTTCCAGTCAGCCAATTAGCTATCCATTTTATGATATTACTATAAATACCCACTCTAATCAAAATTTTTATTAATTCCTCATGAGGTAGCTTGTCAAAAGCTTTGGCAAAGTCCATAAAAACTACATCCACCAGTTTGCCATTATCCAATTCTATATTGACATTTTCATAAAAGGATAATAAGTTAGTCTGACATGACCTAGACTTAATGAAGCCATGTTGCGCAGGGTCAGATAAATTATTTGCTGCTATATAATCAACTATGATATCTTTTAAAATCCCCTCCATAACTTTACCCATTAGTGATGTCAGACTAATGGGCCTAAAGTTGGCTGCCTCAGATCTAGATCCTTTTTTGTGGAGAGGGACCACTAAAGCATTCCTCCAAGCTTCAGGAATCTCACCACTATCCAGGGATGTTTGATATAAAAAGCCAAGTGGATCCACCAAATGGTCAGCAAGTTCTTGAAGGATTCTGGGGTGAATGTTATCTGGGCCTGGAGATTTGTTGATGTCTAATTTTTTAGCCTACTCTTTACCTCCGAGGGTGTTGTTTTAATATTTCCTGATAGAGATGCCAAGTTATTAGAAATATAGGGTGTGTTTCCAGGATTAAAGACTGAACAAAAGTAATTATTTTGTATATTTACTGTCTCCTGCTCTTTAACCATTTCACCGTTAATATCTTTGAAGGGTCTTATTATTGAGTAATGATTCCTCTTACTGTTAATATAAGAAAAAAAAAAAATTGTTGTCTTTAATCTTATTGGCCAAAGTAATCTCCTGCTGAGCCTTTGCTCTTTTTATAGTTACCTTAACCAATTTAGCACGTTCGTTGTATGCTAAGTAGTTCTTCTGGGTTTTTTCCCTCATGTATTTCTTGAATAGTCTAGCTTTGCTGTTGATTAAGCATTTAATTTATTTATTTAACCAGCTTGGTTTTTTGCCTCTCATATGTTTAATCTTATTAGTTGGAATATACAGGGCAATCAATTTATTAGGCTTGTTAAAAAGTACAATCCACATATCTTCAGTATTCTTCCCTTCAAAAGCCTTAGACCAATCCCACAATACCAGATCTTGCCTAATACGGGAGAAATTTGCTTTTGCCAAATTTTATTTAGATGCTCCTTCAGATTTAGAACATAGATTTAAATTGTGAGTTAACTCCAACCCCCCTATTGTACATTGAACTTTAAAGTGATCACTATTGCCCAATGGAGGTAAAATCTGTACCCCATTTATTAAGTCACCCATATTTGTTAATACGAGAGCCAAGATTTTGTTTCCTCTAGTATTTTCATGTACCAATTGTACTAAACCCAGCTGATCAAATGCATCTAAATATAATTGTTCAGTTTTATTGCCCACCTTTGCTAACTTCCAGTCTATATTAGGGAGATTGAAGTCTCCCAACACTATTAAATTGGCCTCTGGATTTAAATTATTGAGTAAATCCAAAAAAATAGCATCTTTATCTTGTGTATTAGATGGTGGTCTATAGAAAATCCCAATTATGATTTTAGGGCTGCTAGATGGTATTAACTTAAGCCAAATAATTTCTGAATCATGGTTGTCATAAGGCAACGGTATACTATTTATGGAGTTATGTAAATATATTGCTATTCCCCCACCTTTTCTATATAATCTAGACTTGTGATATAGGTTATAACCCGGTATTGATTTCTCCCAAGAATCGTTAATATCCCACCAGGTTTCTGTAATGCAGGCTATTTCGTATGTTGTGTGTTACCAAAAAGTTGTTAAACTCATCATATTTATTTGTAAGGCTTCTGGAATTTATAAGTGTCATTCTCCAGCCCTTAACAATATTATGTTTGAGTGACTTACTGACATGGGCTTCGCCCCTTGCACCAGTTTAAATGGAAATCAATAACTTTATTCAATTTCCTGCCTAGAATCCTGTATCCTGCCTAGCTGAGGTGCAAACCATTAGATTTAATCTGATTTGTTGCTGAATGTAATGGAATTATCCATATAGTCCAATTTGCTGTTTATGCAAAGGTTCTTAGCCAGTTGGTAATTGACTTAATTGCTTCATTTTTATAATTGAGATACCCACGTGTTGGTAATATGTTGGTGTAAATGCTGTCTCACGTTATCCGTTCATAGCCACATACTCATCTTGGTTGCAATGTGTACAAACACTGGTCTGTTGATCTCTGCCACTGTCTACAATATATATATATATATATATGCAGTACTCAAATGCTTCTAATATCACAGCATGCCTCTGTTGATAAAATGAAAGTTACTTATTATTCGATCATGGTGGAATAACATCAGGGAGATAAATAGACAGTAAGCGGTGCTCAAAATGTTGTGTGATATTATCCAGTCATAAGTCAATAAGTATGAACATGGCACCAAGGCCTATTTTTGTTATGTTGGGGTGACATCAGGAAACATTAACATAGACAGTAGAGGGTGGTATAAATCCTCTACCGTAGTACCCATTCATAAGTGCATGCTCATCTTGCTTGTTTAACTGTTAGAAAGCATTGTCCATTCAGGTTTAACACTGCAATACCATTCCCATTTACAGTACTCAAGTGTTTACTATGTTGCTGTATACTTACTTCATAATATTGATCTGAAACACTATTTATACCAGGGTAACATCTGTAGACATTAACACACAAGGTGGTATTAAATGCTGTCTCATGTCATCTGTTGATAACCATATACTCATCTTGGTTGTCAATGTGTACAAACACTTGTCTATTCATCTTCACCACTATCCACAGCAGAAGTACACATATGCAGTACTCAATTGCGCCTGTTGTCACTGCAGGACTCTGTTGATAACATGAAATTCAAATAGTATTTGTTCATGGTGCGATACTATCAGAGGGCATAAACAGACTGTGACTGGTACAGAAAATGCCCCTTGACATTATCTGGTCATAAGAACATGAGTGAGAGCATGGCGTCCAGGAGTATTTTTTTATGTGTGGATAACATCAGTCCACACACTAAAGGCTGGTGTGAATGGTGACTCATGATATACGTGATTACTTACATGCTCATCTTGCTTTTTCATCTCAGAAAGCAGTTGGCCATTCATGTTTACCTATGGTCACAACACTTTACACATATGCAGTAGTCAAGTGCTTACCATTTCACTGGATGCGTTTGTTAATAATAGTAAACTTGAATAGTATTTGGTTATATCAGGGATCGCATTAGGAGGCATTAACACACACTAAAGGGTGGTGTAAATGCTGTCTGATGTTATCCGGTTATAACCACATTAACATCTTGGTTGTAAATCTATTAAATCACGTGTCTGTCTGTGCCAACTGCTGCCCACAATGGAATACAGATTTCATGCTGTAACCATCTCACATGCTTGTAGAGGATGTGGGTGTACATACCCAAGAGACTGGGATGGCAGCAGAAGTGATACAGTTGTTGAAACACGATGATGGAAGGCCGTGTTGTGTGTGTGTGTGTGTGTGTCTGTCTGTCTGTCTGTGTGTATGTGTGGCAGTGGACGGGAGTCAGAGTTAGGGTTGAAAACCCTAACATCAAATTTCCTTGCTTTTGTTGCTGTAGTAACAACCCTAACTGTTGTATTAACACAGTTTGTTTGCAAAGAATTTCCCTTCTTTTTTTGACAGTGTAATAAAGCTAAAAAACACACACCCACCAAGCTGTTATTTTTTCAGTGAGAACCTAAAACATAGTACAATGACATTGTAACATGCCTCACACAGGTTTCACTTATTTGGCATAGAAACCTGAGTTTATTACCTTGAAATATAGTCCATAAAAACATAGATATGTGCTCATAGTGTCAGTAGATTGATTTTCATATACTTTTAAAGTTCAATCATATGACATTGACATACAGTTTCAAGAAGAACCACAGGCACAATAGATAAGTTTTAAAAAATATTTAATTAAGAATTTAGTGCCAATTGTATTTGAATCAAGGAATCAAGACCGCATTGCACAACTCACTCAGTGTTCTATAACTTGTGTGAAAATTGAATCACAGAACAATAGCAAAAAAAGACGTGTTGAAGTCATATGAAACTGAACAAGTTAATGTTCCTGGGGTGGGCAAAAACCAAATGCATTAAACAATTACGGAAAGCTATGGACATATAAACAGCAAGTGATAACATTGCTGTAGTGTGGTGCAGTACTATGTTAGAAAAACTTAACACTGTGCATCTGGAAAAATTCCCACCCAATCCCTTAATAAAGGTGACCAGAGAAGCATCAGAAACATACCTTAGACTGATATTGAGTACAGTATGTGATTTACAATAGTAGTCTCTCAACAATAACAACTAAAAACTGAGCACACATGATGAAGAATTAACAAATGCTTACACAATTGTAACAGTATTAACGGAAGTATAAAGTTCAACAGTTAAAATAATTTATCTTATAAGTGACACTGTTGCATATTAGATCTTAGTAAGTTAATCTAAGTGCTTAAATCCTGAAAATTCACACAGTAATACAACTGTTACCTAGTCATTGACTATTGTAAATAATGATAAATTGCTAAAACATCTACATTTGTAATAATCATAAACTGTTTATGTAAATCTGAATGTCTTCTAATGCATTAAAAGACAAAACCACACATGCCGACACAATGCAAAGCATCATGGGCTGCATATGCAAATCACCACAGAATGTTATGCTGGTTCAACTTTAAGCAGAATTGCATGGTGCTGAAAGGCCTCTCACACAGTTTGCAAAGGGTGCTAACAGATGACATAGACACGTGTTTCAGTCCTACCAGGACTCATCAGTATGCCTTGTCTGTTTGACATCCCAGTGGAATAGACCAGCTACCCTAAGACAGAGTGTCTTGGATATGTTGTGGTGAACCCATTAAAATAAAAAACTATTTAAAGACAAAGAACTCTGTGCACAAACACTGAGGCAGGAGGTTACCCAAAGGGCATTTGGCTGGGAAGCCAGGTTTCAAGAAAATACAAAATCACACATGCCCACACAATGCAAAGCATCATGGGCTGCATATGCAAATCACCACAGAATGTTATGCTGGTTCAACTTTTAAGCAGAATTTCATGGTGCCAAAAGGCCTCTCACACAGTTTGCAAAGGGTGCTAACAGATGACATAGACACATGTTTTGTCCTACCAGGACTCATCAGTATGCCTCAGCTGTTTGACACCCCAGTGGAATAGACCAGCTACCCTAAGACAAGTGTCTTGGATATGTTGTGGTGAACCCATTAAAATAAAAACTATTTAAAGACAAAGAACCTTTGTGCACAAAACACTAAAACGAGGTTACCCAAAGGGCATTTGGCTGGGAAGCCAAGTTTCAAGAAAATACAAAAATCACACATGCCCACACAATGCAAAGCATCATGGGCTGTATATGCAAATCACCACAGAATGTCATGCTGGTTCAACTTTAAGCAGAAGTGTATGGTGCCAAAAGGCCTCTCACACAGTTTGCAAAGGGTGCTAACAGATGACATAGACACGTGTTTCGTCCTACCAGGACTCATCAGTTTGCCTCATCTGTTTGACACCCCAGTGGAATAGACCAGCTACCCTAGAGGTTCTTTGTCTTTTAAATAGTTTTTTATTTTAATGGGTTCACCACAACATATCCAAGACACACTGTCTTAGGGTAGCTGGTCTATTCCACTGGGGTGTCAAACAGACGAGGCATACTGATGAGTCCTGGTAGGATGAAACATGTGTCTATGTCATCTGTTAGCACCCTTTGCAAACTGTGTGAGAGGCCTTTCGGGACCATGCAATTCTGCTTAAAGTTGAACCAGCATAACATTCTGTGGTAATTTGCATATGCAGTCCATGATGCTTTGCATTGTGTGGGCATGTGTGATTTTATATTTTCTTGAAACTTGGCTTCCCAGCCAAGTACCCTTTGGGGTAACCCTTGCCTCAATGTTTGTGCACAGAGGTTCTTTGTCTTTTAAATAGTTTTTTATTTTAATGGGTTCACCACAATGTATCCAAGACACACTGTCTTAGGATAGCTGGTCTATTCCACTGGGGTGTCAAACAGACAAGACATACTGATGAGTCCTGGTAGGATGAAACACGTGTCTATGTCATCTGTTAGCACCCTTTGCAAACTGTGTGAGAGGCCTTTCGGGACCATGCAATTCTGCTTAAAGTTGAACCAGCATAACATTCTGTGGTGATTTGCATATGCAGTCCATGATGCTTTGCATTGTGTGGGCATGTGTGATTTTGTGTTTTCTTGAAACTTGGCTTCCCAGCCAAATGCCCTTTGGGGTAACCCTTGCCTCAGTGTTTGTACACAGAGGTTCTTTGTCTAATGCATTAATATACACTGCTAAAAATCAGAGTGATGTACTAGTCAATTATATCTTATCAATCTTTACAAACTTTTAAAGCTGTTGCCACTGTACAAAAAATCGATATAGCTCTATATATATATATATATATATATATATATATGATACTTCAATACGTAAAACTCTTACAACAACTTACTATATAAAAAAATATTTACATTAAGTATCCCTGTACACATCAGAATTAATTACAGTGTAGTGTTTTAAAAAGTAGTACAAACATGGCAGAAAGCATATTAGTCAAAGTGACTGTTATGTGGATAGCAATGACACACATGCTGTGCACATAGAATATTAACAATAGCTACACACTGTGCTCCTAAAGTGTTGTACAACAGTACATGTGCAAAACCATGCAAGCAAAGTGTCATTTTTTTGCACAATCTCTAATCTTGCATAAACAAGTAAGATTTACATAGAAACATAGACTTTGACGGCAGATAAGGACCGCTTGGCCCACCTAGCCTGCTCATTTTCCTACCTACTGGATAAGCTGCAGATCCTGGTTAAACCAATAGCCTATTTCTTCCTACTCCCACAATAATTGTCTTATGTCTGTCCCATGCATTCTTGAACTCTCCCACACTTTTAGATCCCACAACCTCCTTAGGAAGGCTGTTCTATGCATTCACCACCCTCTCTGTGAAAAAATACTTCCTCACTTTGCCCTTGAGCCATCCCCCCATCTTCAAATTGTGTCCCCTTGTTCTTGCTCATCTCTTTTTCTGAAAGATGCTACCCTCTTGGACTTTGTTGATTCCACTGAGATACTTAAACATTTCTATCATGTCCCCCCTTTCCTCAAGGGTATACCTATTATGTTTCTTTAGTCTCTCCTCATATGGCTTCTCTTGCAGACCCTGTACCATTTTTGAGTTGCCCTCCTCTGGACTGCCTCCATCCTGCCTATGTCCTTGCGGAGATGGGTCTCCAGAACTGGAGGAATGCTAGACATATGCAGTGCAGTATGACCCCAGACCATTGGCAAACCTAAGACTGTAGCTACATCTGTCTTTGCATGTGAGGTGCACAGTATTGCCATGCAGTGGCCTGACATATATCAAACCATATTATATGTTACATGTTGCAGGAATGCATTACTAAACTGATCAGCAAGCACAATGGCACGGTGCGACAGCATCAATACAGAGGTAATATTAGTGATCCACAGTGAAAGCATTAATAACTTAAATGTGACCAAGCACACAGCCCACACCAATTAAGGCCCGCGTAGGCTGTATTGATGCTAAGATCACAGCTACACATACTTTAACTGCAGCTATCATGAATACCTGCATCTACATGCACATTCACAGCAATGTTTCATAAACATACATGAATGCACCTGCATGTATATGCCAAAGGTTGCATGCAACAGTCTATGAACTGCAATACTCTTATGAAACATAAATAGTAAATATTACCATGCTTTATTTTCAGCCACATAAAGTTTGTTGCAATTCTTAAGAACCAGGACATAAGCATCTTTTAGGTTTCAAGGCAATCTTTGTTTAAAAGAGCTCATGTAGTCATTGCATTCCATCCACCCAGGGCTGTACTTCAGCCATGCAACATAATGGCCTGGGTGGACAGACACTCCATGGTGGAATATTATAGCCTGAGTATCAAAACATGCTCCCATGAATTGTACTCTTCCAGCTACAAAATCTGTGATCGGTGTGTCAACTCGTAGTCCATGTGCATCAAACCTTTGCAAGACTAGAAGCAGATACTGAGAAAAGGTTCTAAATTGTATGGACTGAACATACTCTCCTCCACACTGGCTACACCTCCAGCCACACTCTGCATTCTTCAGCAGCTGTCTGAGTTTAATGGAATTAACCTGTGGAACATACAGTGAAATACACAACATGTCTTGTTTCACTTCCTTCTGTGAATGTCGGCAAGACAAACAACTGTACATTGTCACACAAGTAACTGTAAAGTACTGTCTCATTGGAATGTTATCAGACTCCAAGCTGTTTATGATTGCCATCATAAACTCAGTCAAATCTTGTTGAATATTGTTGGAGAATGATTGGTGCCCTTGATATCCACCCAACACATTGCATAAGGGTGTCAGAGTCTGTATGGTATTGTCATGCTTTCCACTATCATTAATAACCTTTTTTAGTAACTGAGCCAATGGTGTGTCACAAGAAGACTGGCTAGTGCTCACAAAGTGAGACATATGCAAAAATGCTTGGATTGCAGAGTTAGCATAACAGTTAACTCCAGTGCTGTTGTCAAAAGCTGGGATAACAGCCATGCCAAGTGCCTTCTTACGTGGTGGAGAGTTACTCTGTTGTTGACATTTTGAACACTTTTTTGAGCTGTCAGTGTTCAAACTTGCTCTGTCTGTTTGGTACTACTGTTTTACACCAGATGTTGCCACTGTAGCATTAGTCCATGGTCCATACATAGGCAGTGGTATAAGAAGCAATAATACCTGGTATAGAGGACATAGTCTGTTGTACTCAACACCACATTGTTTGTCAGCGTGCACCGTGTGTGGTGCCATATTGATGACATGCAATCCAGGCAAAGTGCATACACATGAAAGTGCAACATAGCTCATTGGTATCACCCAATATGAATGTGTATTATTGAGTGCTACAAGAATGAGTGACTTAACAATACAGCTCGTATGTAAAGTGAGTGGGAAAAAGGTCTGTGGGTTTCTATAGTGAGTGTAGCACAGAGGGATGTTCGCTACACTCACTATTGACAGGGTGAAGAGTAGAGCTGGGCCAGACTCTGTCGAGCTGGCCTTGTGATGTAGTGGCATGTGCCACTGCCTCAAGATCCTGTGGTGCCGGGTTTGGATCCCGATGGGGGAGATATATTTTTGCTTCCACGGGGAGTATCTATTACTCCTAAGCCCACTCCCCCTGGAGTTTAGAATCTTTATTTTCCGGGGTGCAGGGGATGAAACCCCACATTAAATATAGAGTTGTGGTGTGTTGTAGAGGACCATCGCTGTTTGCAGCAGTCTCTCTATGGAGCAGTTGCTGTTTTGGAATGGGCGATTCCTTTGTCACTCTAATGAGCTGCGCTGTAAGGGAATCACCCTTATCACATGAAACCTAGCTCATTCCATCTTTAAAGATGCCTGTACCTATGTCAACCATTGCTGAGTCCAAACTAAGCCCTTGTGACTTGTGGATGGACACCGCATATGCAACACACACAGGAAACTGCTTCCTTGTCACATATATGTCTTTCGAGCTGAAACTTGACAGTAGTCCTAGAAATAGGCAAGGACTGTTCAATGTTGTCAAACTTCATCACAAGTGTGTCAATGAATGTCTTTTGGACATTGAATTCAAGGGCAACAATATGTCCCATTGCACCATTTACCATGCCACGTTCCACATCAGGATTATGGTGTAGCATGATACGTGCATTCATGCACACAGTTAGAACTGCTTCTAACCCTGCTGTACGAGACACATCTGACTTTATTTCAGACAAATGCTCTGTCAGCTTTGCTACTAGATTCTGTCTCAAGACTGTACCATCAACATTGTCAACAGCATGCAGAGTGATGATCTCTTGACCTTGTCTCTGCAACATAATGCTGTTGAACTCAGCACACTGCTTCAATCAAGGCATGAGGCACACAATTCAAGCAGATTCTGAGTAGACACAAGTGAAGACATCACATGCTGCTCTCATGTCCTCAACAGAGCAACATTTTGCTCTGACAATTATCCAATTCGAGCCTGATCCAAAAGTATTTTGTACCCAAGATCACGACTCTTCCACATATTTTCATACAGCTCTATGTAACTAAACAGCTTCCAAAGACTGACTGCTCCAATGCACCCAATGTCTTTTTTGCTTCCTTCACAGTCAGTGCTCTGAAGACATGCTGTCCATTCATGGGTGCCAGTTGTAGGAGGTCACCAAACACAACACCACTCTTACCACCAAATGGCTGACCATCATCAGTGCCAAGTATCTGTTGGAGATGAAGATGTATACATGCCAGCATGATACTCGATACCATACTAATCTCATCAATGATGAGTACCTTCATCTTGACAAACATTGGCCACAACTCAGATTCAACCTCATGAGAAAGTTTACGGTACTCTCCTGTTTTGCCATGCTCCACGGGTAACATGAAAAGCCTGTGTAGAGTCACACCACCAATGTTGTATGCTGCCAATCCGGTTGGAGCAGCAACAGCCACAGACATCACTTCTTCTGTATGCTTCCTTATCTCTGCTGTAATAGTTTTGATAACAAATCTCTTCCCTGTTCCAGCAGAACCACTGACAAAGAGCAACAGAGGTTCATAGTTTGTACATGTGCATTGCTTCCTCTCATGATGTATACCATGTCTGACTGATTCACTGACAGCATCATACGCAGCATATTGCTGCATATTGAGCGGATCAATCAGTACACTTGGATCACATGCAAGATGAGAAGAATGTTGCACAGAACGTTCAACTTCGTTCATGAGAACCACAGGATCATTCACTGGTAGTGGAGCACCTAGAGTACCCTTTCCCTCAGGATCCATGTTTTTCTGAGAATTTTCTAGGGTATCTTCCTCAAGCATCTTCTTTGCTTGTTCCATCTGCTCCTTCTCTAATTCCAGTCTACTGATGTATTTCTCAGACTGTTGACTCTTGAAGGTTTCATAGGTCAGGTAGAACTGTTCTTCATATGTGCCACAGTCTCCTTTTAGTGTGAACTCATCCCTCCATGGTTTAAACAGAAACATTAGAGCAAAGTAGTAATGCTCTTTGCTGTCTGTGGGAGAGAGACTTAATCTGCAGTGGTCAATCAGCAATGGCTTCTTCCTTCTAACAAGGCAGCCATCAAAACCTCTGACTTTGTTTATGTCTTGAGTCTCATCTGGTGATATAGCTGTCTTGTAGTCATACCACTGAGCCACATGGTACAGTCACATGTCATCCATTGCATCTGACCGATTGGGGTAGTAGGTGTCAAAGAGATTATTCTTCAGAATATTCTTTGATGAAGGGCAGTGCATGGCCAATTCTTCAATCTCATCATGAGATTTCAAGAGATGCTTCAGTTTCTCCTTGTAGTTCACATTGAGAAACTGTACAGCATCAGACTTGCCATACAAGTGTGTCCCAATCAAACAATCACTGGCCTCATACACTCCAAACTTCCTGTGAGACAGTGTCATCAATTCCAATAACCAGAGTTGTGAACTCAATGATCGATTGGATGCTGCAGTGTCTTCCCAAAGCTCAAGCCAACTTGTCTGCTCATGTTTAGTGATGTACAATGTGACATACCACACAAGAGACAGAGAGTTGTCAGCAACAAACTGCACATCAATGTTTGCTTGCCACATGAGGAGAAGACTAGGATTGTAATCATTAATAAATACCTCATTCTCCTGTTGGGGTAACTCATACACCCTCTTCATGCACTTTGCCTTGAGATGATGATGCATGGCTGAAAACAAGTCATTCATACGTCCTTGCTGGCAGACACATCTTGGGAAGCCAAATCGACACCTGGTGTACTACTGATTGCAGCTCTTCACTAGGCGGCGACAGTACTTTCCACAAAGATGTTGCTGACAGTTTTGCACCAGCTTCTACAGTGCTGGGCTATCATACTTATCAGGGATGTGACAAGTTACATAGTATGCGATGAAGTTCAGCACTTCAGCAGAGTCATTATCACCAATATGAGGAGCATCTTTGATCCACTACAGCATATGAATGTGTGGTGCACCTCATGCCTGATACTCCATCCTCCCAAAAGTAGTGTTCAACTAAGCCAAGAGTAGGATTCTCCTTAGAAAAAATAAATGTCAGAACCTCATGGAAGTGATGGTGAAAATGCCATGACACTGAAACTGGATCAAGTGAGCACATCTCACTAAGTGTCGTTGATGATATGCCATCGACATCAGAGTTGGACCATCTCAACAGGTCAATCAACTCATCTCAACTGTACTCTGCACAGTTCAGAGTTACAAACCAGGTGGCTGCACCATACTCACACAGCATAGTCATAACCTCTGAGTGCTTACGATACCAGTATTCTTTTGTGCCACGCAGGTTTGACAAGAGAGATGTCAAATTCACCTGCAGGGTTTCGTCTTTTTCTGCCAGGTGATGCAGAAACTCAGCTGCTGTCATACCCTCCAATGGGTTATCAATCGGAAGTGTATGAGCAATGGATGCTGAGAGCACACTGAGTTCACTGTCCTGCAGCAGGTGGAACAAGTACTGTATATTCCTATGAAATTTGCCATCCTTCTTCAACACTCTTGATGTTCGGTATTCAGCACCAGGAACACAAACTTCACATTGATCCAGACGACCTCCTGTTCCTTTTGGGAACAAATCTGGAAAGCAGCAAGCTTCAAGTTGTTCCTTCCATATGCTGACAGGACTACCTTCAACTTGTTGCATCTGATACAAGTCAATGTTATCACCAACCAGATCTCTACCATGTAGAGGGTGAATTTGTGTTGCTCATACACATGTTCATAAGTTAAGACATCAACCTTCTCAGTCATTGGCTTGGCAGTGTCTACCAGTCCAAACTGACCAGTCAGGTCTGACAGTTCATGAAGGTCAAGGTCATCATAGAAAGGATTATTGCTCTTCAGATATTGCAGAGCACTTTTCACTTTCTGAACATTGACAACATCTTGTCAAATAACCTTGGACTTTGTAGGAACACCATTCACCAGTATCACCATGCTGTTTTTCTTTGAGATTGTCTGCATATTCTCTTTCAGTGGAAAAGGTAAATACATAACTGCCACCTTGAGAGACTTCACTAGTTCTTTCTGGGGTACCTTGTGACTCTTAGTATTGAGTCACAGAATGGTCTGAAATGGTTTCATGGTCTGTATCAATATCCATTCAAACATATTTAATACAGCAATTTCACCTGATGTGTCATCAACCACCATGTTGTTTAAAACAGGTCTGACTGGCAGAGTATTACTTTTTACCTTTGACAGACACTGCCGACACATTATAACTACTGTGTCCAAATCAAAGTCAGTCTTCAGCAGTAAATAAGCCAGCAATTGTGCCCACATGTCATTGAAAGATCTAATCTTTTCAAGATCAACTGTCACAGACTGTGAGCTGTAAAGCAATCTGTGACATGAGACACAAACAGAGTCAAATTTTTCTCTTAGCCATCTCAAACTTGGCTAGCTGCTTTCCGAATCTTATCAGTATGTCAGATTCTGACAGACTGACACTTCAAGATATTGTGGCAGAAGGATTTTCACAGACTGTGTCAAAATGCTTACCAGCATGCTGCACATCTTGTATCACAAGTTTGCAGCCTCCATATCTCCTGCTGACAGTGACTCATCAAGCTGTTTGTATAGTGACACAGCTTTTCTGACCTGGTATATTTTCTGCACAAAACTGAACATGGCAGGATTATACACAGCAATCATGCACATGTGATGAAAGACACTGTTGCAAACACCACTATGCAAGCGAGCTAAAGAGTGTCCCAACAGTCCCTTATGCTTGCAAATTTCACAGAGATCAATCTTATGTAATAAATCACATCCCTGTTTCTTCTTAGTTGTCAAAAATGTTTGCACAAAATTTGCAATGGCATCAAATGATGATTGATGCAGATTGTAAGTGTCATCAGGAGAAGGGAAGAGGGAGGTAAGGTGCCTGCCTAGTGCCACAGCTTGGAGGGACAGAAAGCGAATCCTCAGGCTCATGGGAGCAGCTGCACGAAGGAGGGAGCTGGATGTCATTGTCCACCTAAGGACACATGACCTGGCTAGGAATGGGATCAGAACAGTGCAAGAGGAGTTTGTAGAGTTGGGGAGGGGCCTTAGACAAGTAGCGCATACAGTAACCTTCTTGAAGGTGCTGCCTGTCTATAGCAAGGGTGATGCTAGGGTACTCCTCACCAGGGAATTCAATGAATGGTTGAAAAACTGGTGTGGAGCTCAGGGTTTTGGCTTCATTGGGGACTGGGAGAGCCACCTGGAGGATGCATACCTATACTGGTGTGATGGTCTGCATCTGTCTGGGGGAACCAGGATCCTAGGTGAGAGGTTTAAATGCTTCATTGGTAAGCATTTAAACTAGCCAAGGAGAGCACTGAAAGGAGCAGGAAATCCAGCTTCCCCACAAACAACAGTAATTAGTGAGGTAAACACCAAGGTAGAGAAGCTCATTAGGAATCAGGACAAGTAAATGTAAAAAAGGCAAAGCAGTAAGGATAGGAATGGGGCTAAAGGGGTAAGGCTATCAATAGGTGGAGGGTGATGAGTACCAATGCCCATAGTCTGTGTAACAAGCTCCCTGAACTAGTGGCCTTGATAGAAGAGGTTGCCTGGATATTGTGGCAGTCACAGAAACATGGTACACAGAGAACCATGACTGGGATATCAACATACCAGGATACACAATCTACAGGAGGGGCAGGGAGGGTAAAAGAGGAGGAGGAGTAGCTCTTTATGTAACGGAAGGGATCAAAGCAACAGAACTAAAGAGTTAACAGGGAGCAGATGAGATACTCTGGGGCACCCTGGAGACAGGAAATGGCACCGCAATCTGCATGGGGGTGGTATACAGACCCCCATCTCAGGGGGAGGGAATGGACAAGGAAATGATAGAAGGCTTCCTTAGAATGGTAGAAAAAGGGGAGATATTGTTGATGGGGGACCTGAATATGCCAGATGTTAACTGGAGCACCTTTGCTGCAGGCACATCCAAGAGCAGGGTCATTCTTGATTCCCTACAGGGGCATGCCTCAGACAGATAGTATTGGAACCCACTCGGGAGGGAGCAATCTTAGACCTGGTACTCTCAAATGGGGATGGAGAAAGAATCTCAGATTTAGAAGTGGGTAGCCATCTGGGAACAAGTGACCACCAAACAGTGTGGTTCACGATAAACACAGCCATACAATCAAGCCATACAAAAGCAAGAGTATTGGACTTTAGGAGGGCTGACTTTGGGAAAATGAGAGAGTGCCTCAGAAAAGCACTAGCAAACAGGCAAGAAGGAGGGGTGGAGGAACAATAGGGAGTAATCAAAACAGCCATCACAGAGGCAACAAGCCTTTGTGTAAAGCAAATCAACAAAACACAATGAAGGAAAAAAACGCTATAGTTCTCAAAAGAGGTGGCAGGGAAGGTTAAGGAGAAAAGGATAGCATTCAGGAAATATAAGGAAACACAGAAGGAACAGGACAGAGAACTTTATCAGTTAAAGCAGAAAGAGACTGGGAAGGCAGTCAGAATAGCAAAGGCCAAAACCGAGGAAAGGGTAGTCAACTCTGTTAAGAAAGGGGATAAGACCTTTTAAAAGTACATTAGGGAGTGAAGAAAGACCAAAGGAGGGATACCGAGGTTTAATAAAGGGGAGGGAATGTGGGTAGAGGGTGACAATGAAAAAGCAGGGATACTGAATGAATATTTCTGCTCAGTATTCTCAAAGGAAGAGGAGGGAGGTACCTAAACCAAACAAGAGAAACACTCTGAAGATGGGGGTCAATACCAGTCCATTTACAGAAGAAAGGGTTCTGAAAGAACTAATAAAATTGAAGGTGGACAAAGCAATGGGGCCTGATGGGATTCACCCAAAAATTCTAAAAGAACTAAGGGTAGAACTAGTGACACCGCTGACTACTCTCTTTAACAAACCATGGGAGGATGGGGTGATACCTGAGGACTGGAGGAGGGCAGATGTGATTCCTCTTCACAAAAGTGGGAGCAGGGCAGAGACAGGAAACTACAGACCAGTTAGTTTGACCTCAGTGGCAGGTAAAATGATGGAATCACTTCTGAAGGAAAGAATTGTTGAGTACCTAGAGGCCAGTGGGGCACAGGACCCAAGGCAGCATGGATTCATGATGGGAAGGTCGTGTCAGATGAATCTAATAGATTTCTTTGACTGGGTGACCAAAGTAGTAGACCAGGGAGGGGCTGTGGACATGGCTACCTAGATTTTAGCAAGTCATTTGATACAGTCCCACACAAAAGATTAATACACAAGTTAGCCAGCCTTGGAGTGGGTCCCAAGGTGGTAGCCTGGATAAATAATTGGCTAGACAACAGGACGCAAAGGGTAGTAGTAAATGGAGTCCACAGTGAAGAAAGAAGGGTTACTAGCAGGTACCACAGGGTTCAGTACTGGGACCGGTCCTTTTTAATGTCTTTATAAGTGACATTGCAGAGGAACTGGAAGGAAAAGTATGTCTCTTTGCAGATGACACAAAGATCTGCAACAGGGTTGATACACCAGATGGAGTGGAAAGGATGAGAAAGGACTTGGCAAGGTTGGAGAAATGGTCAAATGTATGGCAGCTTAGATTCAATGCAAAGAAGAGCAAGGTAATGCACCTGGGAAACAAAAACCCAGGGCAAGAGTACACAATGGGGGGGTGAGATACTGACAATAGTAAAAATGGAAAGGGACCTAGGGGTAATTATATCAGATGACCTAAAGGTGGGCAAGCAACATGAGAAGGCAGTAAGGAAGGCTGGGGGGATACTGGGATGCATAGGGAGAGGCATCAATAGTAGAAAACAGGAAGTTGTTATCCCTCTGTACAGACAGTTGGTGAGACCACATCTGGAGTACTGTGTGCAGTTCTGGAGACCCCATCTCCACAAAGACATAGACAGAGTGGAGGCTGTCCAGAGGAGGGCAACCAAAATGGTGCAGGGTCTGCACCAGAAGACATATGAAGAAAGACTAAAGGAGCTTAACATGAATACCCTTGAGGAAAGGAGGGAGAGAGGGGACATTATAGAAACTTTCAAGTACCTCAAGGGAATCAACAAAGTCCAAGAGGGTGGCATCTTTCAGAAAAAGAGATGTGCAAGAACAAGGGGGCACAATTTGAAGATAGAGGGGGGATGGCTCAGAGGTAATGTGAGGAAGTATTTTTTCACAGAGATTCTGAGGTGGTCGTGGAGTCAAGAACAGTGGGGGAATTCAAGAATTCATGGGACAGACATAAGACAGTCCTAGTGCGGGGTAGGAGGAAGTAAGCAGTTGGTTAATTAGGATCTGCAGCTTATCTGTTAGGTAGAAAAATGGGCAGACTAGGTTGGACAAGCGGTCCTTATCTGCCATCAAATTCTATGTTTCTATGTTTCTACCACATGTCCATGATGCACATGATCTGTTCACAGCACCAATTTCTGAGTCAGTCTCATCATCTGCGACACTTGTTACTTCTGAAGGTGTAATCTGTAACACACCGGAAGCCTTTCCAGCCTCATCAAGAGAGATTACAAGCTGCTTTGAGACTGGTTTATAGGATTCCTCCCAAACGAAAGCCTCTGAGTGCTCTTTGTGTAGCCATATGTCTTGAAACACATCACAAAAGTTGTCTCTGTTAAGACAGCAACATGAAGTAGTCTGTCATAGACTGCACAGTTGCAAGGAAGTGTTCAATATCTTTCATCATTTTTTCCACAAACATGAAAGAACAGCAAGTGCCATGTTCACAAATCTGCAAACTCTAAGTTGTAGTTTCATCAAAGACAATTTACTCTTGAGTCTTTTGCCTTGACATCTCATGATGCTTGAAATAATCTACTCAACTTTCAAGAAGCAAGTTTTCAGAAAAAATGCAACTTGCTAAGATGGCCACAAATAGCGAAACCTTTTCATTTACACATCTGCGAATACCTGTATTCTGAAATACGCATGTGTACCAGTACGCGCCTTCACAGGAGTACATATGGTAGTAAAGCACGGTCCAGTTGCATCACTCAATGGAACAGAGTGAGCATTAATACTATTAGCATGTAACACTTTTGTACTACCGCACTTGCTAGTCTCCTTAACGTTCTTTTCAATATGTTTTCTGCCGCTACTACTCTTCATTGATCTTACATAGGCCTTATACTGATTTTTTTTACATTTACATTGCTTTCTATACTTAGTTGGCATTTTTGCAAGAGGAACATTCACAGTTGTCAATCAATGTTAAGATAGTGGATCACACCCCTATAAAAGAAAAGAGAAAAAATGTATTAGTTACATATTATCATGAATAATTGACAATACCAATGAAACAGAGTTGGCCCCGTAGAGCTGGCCATTGTTCCATTAGCCTCTACAACTCATTCCATTGATACTGCTAAAAGGGCAGTTCTATGCCCCACACACCCCGAGCACCATATATCTGCAGTACCACACACTGTACAATACCCCTGCACCATTGTCTGTGGTGCTGTAGTACCACCAACTATTAGTATCAGTGACATTGTCTGCCCTCTGCAACCCTACCCTGCCTTGTGTCCAGGGCATGCCTGGCACAGACATATCTCACCACTAGTGCCATCCACAGAGTCACTTTCATGGAACAACCTAATATTATCATGGCATCAAATGTTTGTGCAATAGTTTTCTAGCTATATTAGCAGTATTCCATTAAAATACATAGTGATTCCTCAATAAAAATTGTTTGAGCAATTGTTTTCACGCTGTTCTACTGGAATTAATGCAGATGTTATTATGATAAAAAAAAAGTTGTACTTTTGATCACATGATGCCAAGTAATCAGTAAGTCCTAGAAATGTATGTCTAGGAAAAAGTGAGTGCATGCAAGACAACTTGACCCAGCCCCACAGTCTTGAAGCATATGTACCTGTAACACCATACAGTATTAAATAATACCCTCTGACACAGTAGTGCTGCTCTAGACCTGTTCATCCCCCCCCCCCAATTTTGAGCTTTCCATTATAATGAATAGAGATTTAACCACGATCGGAAACATTTTATTGCAAAAACATTTTTGATTGAGAGTTTTTGACCTACCTTTGCTGCCATGATGCCAAGCAATCAGAAAGTCCTAGAAATGCATGCCTAGAAAGAAGTCAGTGTATACAAGAGACATTGACCCAGTCCCACAGTCTTGAAGCATATGTACCTGTAACGCCATACAATATTGAATAATACCCTCTGACACAGTAGTGCTGCTCTAGACCTGTTCATTCCCCCCTGCCCCAGACCTGCAAGTCTATAACAGTAATAGCACTGCAAGGGCAGTTCTGTGCACCCCAACACCCAGACCACAATATCTCTGCACTAACACACACTGTACAATCCCCTCCCCCATTGTCCTTGGCAGTGTAGTATCAGCCACCTAACCAGTACCAGTCACGTGGTTTCTGCTTCACCACCCTAACTCCCATCTTGTGCCCAAGCAGCACCCACCACATCCATGTCTCAACAGTATTGTCAACCAGTTGGTCCCTTGCATAGGAAAGCATCATGTTATCGTGCTTAATAAATGTTTGCGCGAATGTTTTCAAGCTTTCCATTATAATGAATAGAGATTTAACTGTGATCAAATAAATTTTACTGTGCACACATTTTTTGATCGAGGTTACTTGACCTCCTATGTTTGCTCCCATCATGACAAGCAATCAGAAAGTCCTAGAAATGCATGCCTAGAAAGAAGTCAGTGTGTACAAGCGACCTTGACCCAGCCCCACAGTCTTGAAATGTATGTACTTCTAACACCATATAGTATTATAGAGAAGACTTGGTTTGCTGGCCAAGGCACCTAGCTTCACCTGAGCTTTTTCCTTCTAAGACTGCTTGAAAGGCAGAGTAGAGAAACTTACCAGAGCAAGGGAGAAGGATTAAGATTTAGTTTGGCTAAGCAGATTTACTGTGTGGTGGTGTTTTATTTTTACTCACAGGGATTGCTACTGTTTGTTGCTAACATTTCATTGCTTTATTTTTCTCTGATTCAAATTGTTGTTGCTGGTATACCTTCTTCTGCATTATTACAAGGTGTGCCTACAGGTGTGTGCTAACAGATTACTGCTGTAATCTTCTGATTCAAATTGTCTTTTGCAAGGTATATCTTCTGTTACTGCTTTATTTTTTCTCTGGAGCAAAGTGTTTCTTACAGTATATCTTCTCTGAAATTATTACAGGTGGTGCTTTACAGGTTTTACAGTTTTATCTAACATTAGGATAAGCTTTCAGGGTTACTGCATTTGTTGTTGACTGATTGTTTCTGCTCTTACCTCCTTGTTCTTTACGTCCGTGGTTCTTCTTTTTAGGCAGGAAGGGCCAGCACCCACCCCAACCACCCCACGCTACACCCTTTATAGGGTACCACAGTTGTGACATTTCCTGTGGCAGAGCAGAAGGGGCGGATCAGTGGGCCTCCACAAGGTGATCTCATTTACAGGGCACTAGTAATTTAACTTGTTATAACAAGTTAAACAAAGCACAATTAAACCATTACTTGCATTTTTTTCCTTCTAATTACTCTGACTAGGTTACAAACCCAGCAACTTATTTGGAATGGATTTCATTAACTGCAGGTACTGTGGAACAATTTTCAGAAGGACAGTCTTACAGGATTTAGGACACTGTCCTACATGCTGGGCCTTGGAGATCTTAGGGCTCAGCTCCGGGCAGCATGGGCAGAGATTGCACGCCTCAAATTTCATATTGAAGAGGAAATACATTATAAGAACCACTGCATTTCCCCAGCATCCAACAGAAAAACCTCGACCGCAGAGGGTAGTTGGTCCAGGAGGTTGGCAGGTGGAGGAAGCAAATCAGGTGCCCCATCACTCTGCTCTCCAACACATTACCTCCAAAACCATATAAACACTGCAAACAGGTATCTGCCTCTATCTCTGAAATCAAATAAAGAGGCAGAAGACACTGCAGAGCAGAACACTGCAGCAGGAGCTAGCACAACAAAACTCACCCAAATCAGGAACCAAAACTAAACAAGCACAAAGGAAATCCAAAAACTTCTGATCATAGGAGACTCCATGATTCGGGAGTTGATACCCATCTCCAGCCAGGGTGATGGTCAGATGTCTCCAGGTACATCAGCATGGAGAGACACTGACTGCATTGCTAAAATTGTTCACAAAGCAGGAGAAAACATTGATGTCCTAGTACACATAGGGACTAAGATCTCGCCAGCCGGTCAGTTGTGGAGACCAAGGAACACCTGACTAGGCTGGGTGACAAACTATCATCTATTTCGTCGGCATCTCCTTCTCTGAGATCCTGCCAGTCTGGGAGAAGGGAGCAGATGGACGGAAGGTCAGAGAAGGGGAGATAGGGGAGCTAAACACGTGGCTCAAGGACTGGTGCCAGGAAAAGGACACAGATTTGTAGGGAACTGGCAACAGTTCTGGGAGCTAAAGTTCTTTAAATTTGATGGACTGCATCTGACTAAAGAGGAGTCAGTGCATTGGGGCAGAAGTTTGACGTCTTTGCAGAATATTTAAACTAGCAAATGGGGAGAGGGGTGCAGCACCCCATACGTCGAATGGGAAGAACACCCTCCCCCTCAGCTAGTGGTCAAACAGGAATTCAGCATGTTTGCCTTTCATTTGCATCACCAGGTAAGAAAAAAGGTTTGTCTCCCCATACGACGCACAGGGTAATGCCAAACTTCACCCAACAACTAACACACCAAAATCTGGCCAATGGAAAATCATGTACACAAATGCTCACAGCCTGGGAAATAAGATCCCAGACCTGCAGGCAATAATGTCAGAGGCTAAACTGGACATAGTAGCAATTAGTGAGGCGTGGTTTACCAGTAACCACTTGGGAGACTTCAGTACCTGGCTATGTATTGTTCAGAAGAGACCCGAGGTGCAAAAGGGGAGGAGTGGCCCTGTATGTTAATGAAAATATCAAAGCTACAGAAATTCAGAATACACATAAGGAGCCAGAAGAACTGTGGGTCACCCTGGAAACAGGAAATGGGACAGCCATAAGAACTGGGGTTGTCTACAGGCCCCAGACCAGAGGAGGACATAGACACATTACTGTTAGAAGATATACAAAACATGACAGCTAAAGGGAGGTTCTGATAATGGGAGACTTCAACATGCCAGATACAGATTGGTCAATACCAGCAGGAACATCTGCCAGAACTAGACTCATAGTGGATTCCTGCAGGGGAAGGCCTCAAACAACTGGTACAGCAACCCACAAGAGACAGGGCTATCCTAGATCTAGTACTGACTAACAAAGAAGGATCACAGATCTCCAGGTAGAAGGTCACCTGGGGCCAGTGACCATCACATGGTATGGTTCAATTTGGCTACTACATCTAAATCATCCCATTCCAAGGCAAAAATATGGGACTTCAGAGGAGCTGACTTTGATAAGATGGCCAACAGAGTTAAGCTAGCCCTGGCAAAAAAACACAGGTGAGGGGTACAGGCAAAGTGGGCAAGCATTAAGGATGCAATACTTGAAGCAACATCCCATTGTGTTAGACAGAAAAGGAAGTGCAAAGAAGAAGGAAACCACTTTGGTTCTCAAATACAGTAGCAGAAAAGGTCAGAGCCAAAAGGCTGGCCTTCAGGAAATATAAGGGAAAACAGCGGGATGAAGATAGGAGGCATACCAAACTGCCTAAGGAAGCAGGTAAGGCAGTAAGGCAGGCAAAGTCCCAAACTGAGGAAACACTAGCATGAACAGTAAAGAAGGTGACAAGACTTTCTATAGATACATTAGTGAAAGGAGAAAGTCCAGAGGTGTGCTAAGCAATGGAGAAAAGGGAGCATGTGAGGAGGAGGACCCTGTAAAGGCATCTATCCTAAATAGATACTTTGCTCAGTATTTACTGAAGAAGGTAGGGCAGGGCCCACAGCTCAGCATCATGGACACAGGGGAGGGAGGTGAGCACTACTCCCTTCACAAAAGAAAGGGTCCTACAAGAGCTTGCTAAGCTCAGGGTGGATAAGGCAATGGGACCTGATGGCATACATCCCAGGGTACTTAAGGAGCTAAAGGAGGAACTAGCAGAGCCATTAGCAGAATTGTTTAGTGAGTCTCTGAGCACAGGAGAGGTCCCAGAAGACTGGAGAAGGGCTCATGTGATCCCGCTCCACAAGAGTGGTAGCAGGGAGGAGGCGGGGAACTACAGACCGGTCAGTCTTACCTCAGTAGTGGGCAAGATTAGAGGCACTCCTTAAGGAAAGGATAGTGCAACACCTGGAATCCATGGGGCACAGGATCCAAGACAGCATGGGTTTACAAAGGAAGGTCCTGTCAAACTAATCTCATAGATTTCTTTGACTGGGTAACCAGAGTGGTGGACCAAGGGGGGCAGTTGATGTGCCTACCTTGACTTCAGCAAAGCTTTTGACACTGTTCCACATAGAAGATTGATAAATAAGCTGGGTAGGCTCGGGTGGGTCAGAAGTTGGTCAACTGGGTGGCAAACTGGTTGACTGGCAGAAAACAGAAGTGGTGGTAAATGGTATACAGTCAGAAGAGATGCAAGTCACAAGTGGGGTACCTCAGGGATCAGTCCTGGGGCCAGTCCTCTTCAACATCTTCATTAGTGACCTTGCAGATGGACTAGAGGGTAAGGCTTGTCTGTTTGCAGATGACACCAAGATCTGCAACAGAGTAGATGATCCAGATGGGGTGGGCAGAATGAGAAGAGATCTGGATAAACTAGCAGAATGGTCAGAAGAGTGGCAACTGGGATTTAATGCAAAGATGCAAAATCATGCACATAGGGAAGAGAAACCCTGAAGCCACCTATAGGCTGGGAGGGAGTTGCTAGCAGTCACAAAGGAAGAAAGAGACTTGGGCATCATCATCACTGATGACCTAAAATCATCAAGCAGACCTCTAAAGCAGTAGGTAAGGCTAGGGGGTGTTAGGGTGTATTAGTAGGGGTATCACAAGTCGTAAGAGGAGGTAATAATCCTCTGTACAAGACACTGGTTAGGCCCCATCTGGAGTACTGCGTGCAGTATTGGAAGCCACACCTTCACAAGGACATTAACCAAATTGAGGCAGTCCAGAAGGGCAACCAAATGGTGCAGGGACTGCATCAGAAGACATATGAGGACAGATTAACGGAGCTCAATATGTATACCCTTGAGCAAAGGAGGGAGAGAGGTGATATGATCGAGGCATTCAAACACCTTAAGGGCATAAACAAGGTGAAAGAGTCTAACATGTTTAAATATAAGAAAAATAGCAGGACAAGAGGACACAACATGAGATTAGAGGCAGATTAAGGGGAATGTGAAGATTCTTTTTCACAGAAAGGGTGGTGGATGCATGGAATGGCTTACCACAAGAAGTGGTGGCTATGAATACAGTGCAGGGCTTCAAACAGGCATGGGATAGGCATAAGGGAGCAATACAAATGACTATGAATAGATAGGCCACTGACAGAGCAAAGGCCGATGGCACATTTATAAGGTAGAAAAAGAAATGGGCAGACTGGATGGGCCTTGCGGTCCTTATCTGCCGTCAACTTCTATGTTTATATGTATTGAATAATACCCTCCAACACAATAGTGCTGCTCCAGACCTTTTCAGCCCCCCAAACCTGCAAACCCCACAACACTAATAGTACTGCAAGGGCAGTTCTGTGCACCCCCAACATCCAGACCACGGTATCTCTGCACTACCACGCCCTGTACAATCCCCTTCCCTATTGTCCATGGCAGTGTATTATCAACCACCTACCAGTACCAGTCACATTGTCTCTCCTTCACCACCCTAACCTCCATCTTATGTCCAACCAGCACCCACCACACCCATGTCTCACAACTATTGCCAACCAGTGGGTCCCTTCCATAGGAAAGCATCATGTTATTGCACTTAATAAATGTTTGCACAAATGTTTTCGAGCTTTCCATTTGAATGAATAGAGATTTAACTGTGATTGGAAAAATGTTATCGCAAAAATAATTTTTGATCGAGAGTTCTTGACCTCGCCCTTTGGTGCCTTGATGCCAAGTGATCAGAAAGTCATAGAAATGCATGCCTAGGAAGAAGTCAGTGCATGGAAGAGACGTTGACCCAGTCCCACAGTCTTGAAGCGTATGTACCTGTAACACCATACAGTATTGAATAATACCCTCTGACACAGTAGTGCTGTTCTAGACCTGTTCATTCCCCCTTCCCCAGATCTGCAAGTCCGTAACAGTAATAGCACTGCAAGGGCAGTTCTGTGCACCCCCAACACCCACACCACAATATCTCTGTACTAACACACACTGTACAATCCCCTTCCCCATTGTCCTTGGCAGTGTAGTATCAGCCACCTACCAGTACCAGTCACGTTGTCTCTCCTACACCACCCTAAACCCCCCGTCTTGTGTCCAAGCGGCACCCACCACACCCATGTCTCACTACTATTGCCAACAAGTGGGTCCCTTCAATAGGAAAGCATCCTGTTATCATGCTTAATAAATGTTTGCGTGAATGTTTTGGAGCTTTCCATTATAATGAATAGAGATATAACTGCGATCAGAAAAATGTTTTTGCAAAAAAGGTTTTTGATTGACAATTCTTGAACTCACCCTTTGCTGCTATGATGCCAAGCAATCAGAAAGTCCTAGAAATGCATGCCTGGAAATAAGTCAGTGCTTACAAGAAATGTTGACCCAGCCCCACAGTCTTGAAGCGTATGTACCTGTAACGCCATACAGCATTGACTAATACACTGTGACACAGTAGTGCTGCTCTAGACCTGTTCACTCCCCCCCAGACCTGGAAGTCCATAACAGTAATAGCACTGCAAGGGCCGTTCTGTGCACCCCCAAGACTCACACCACAATATCTCTGCACTAACACACACTGTACAATCCCCTTCCCCATTGTCTGTGGTAGTATCAGCCACCTACTAGTACCAGTCATGTTGTCTCTCCTTCACCACCCTAACCCCCATCTTGTGTCCAAGCAGCACCCACCACACCCAGGTATCACCAGTATTACCAACCAGTGGGTCCCTTGCATAGGAAAGCATCATGCTATTGTGCTAAATAAATGTGTGCGTAAATGTTTTCAAGCTTCCCATTAAAATAAATAGAGATGTAACAGCGTTCAAACAAATGTTATTGTGCACACATTTTCTGATCGAGGTTACTTGACCTCCTATTGATACTCCTATGATAGCAAGCAATCTGAATATCCTAGAAATGCATGTCTAGAAAGTAGTCAGTGCGTACAAGAGACCTTGACCCAGGCCCGCAGTCTTGAAGTGTATGTACCTCTAATGCCATATAGTATTGAATAATATCCTCCAACACCGTAGTCTTGCTCCAGACCTGTTCATCCCCCCCCCAAGACCTGCAAACCCCATAACACTAATAGCACTGCAAGAGCAGTTCTGTGAACCCCCAACACCCAGACCACGTTATCTCTGCACTACCACACACTGTACAATCCCCTCCCCAATGTCCATAGCAGTGTAGTATCTGCCACCTACCAGTACCAGTCACGTTGTCTCTCCTTCACCACCCTAATCCCCCGTCTTGTGTCCAAGCAGCACCCACCACACCCATGTCTCACAACTATTGCCAACCAGTGCATCCTTTCCACAGGAAAGCATCATGTTATCATGCTTAATAAATGTTTGCACAAATGTTTTCAAGTTTTCCATTATAATGAATAGAGATTTATCTGCGATCTGAAAAATGTTATCACAAAAACATTTTTAGATCGAGAAATCTTGATCTCCTATCTTTGCTGCCATGATGCCAAGCAATCAGAAAATCCTAGAAATGCATGCCTGGAAAGAAGTCAGTGCATACAAGAGATGTTGACCCGATCCCAGTCTTGAAGCATATGCACCTGTAATGCCATAAAGTATTGAATAATACCCTCTGACACAGTAGTGCTGCTCTAGACCTGTTTCTCCCCCTTCCCCAGACCTGGAAGTCCATAACAGTAATAGCACTGCAAGGGAAGTTCTGTGCACCCCCAAGACCCACACCACAATATCTCTGCACTAACACACACTGTACAATCCCCTTCCCCATTGTCAGTGGCAGTGTAGTATCAGCCACCTACCAGTACCAGTCACGTTGTCTCTCCGTCACCACTCTAACCCCCGTCTTGTGTCCAAGCAGCACCCACCACACTCATGATTCACCAGTATTACCAACCAGTGGGTCCCTTGCATAGAAAAACATCATGCTATCATGCTAAATAAATGTGTGCATGGATGTTTTTGAGCTTCCCATTATAATGAATAAAGATGTAACAGCGATCAAAAAAATATCACAAAAACATTTTTTGATCAAGGTTACTTGACCTCCTACTTTTGCTCCAATGATGGCAAGCAATCAGAATGTCCTAGAAATGCATGCCTAGAAAAGTCAGTGCGTGCAAGAGACCTTGACCCAGTCCCATAGTCTTGAAATGTATATACCTCTAACGCCATATAGTATTGAATAATACCCTCCAACACAGTAGTGCTGCTCCAGACCTGTTCATTCCCCCCCAGACCTGCAAACCCCATAACACTAATAGCACTGCAAGGGCAGCACCCCCAACACCCAGACCATGATATCTTTGCACTACCACACACTGTACAATCCCCTTCCCTATTGTTCACGTCAGTGTAGTATCAGCCTCCTACCAGTACCAGTCACATTGTCTCTCCTTCACCACCCTAACCCCCATCTTGTGTCCAAGCAGCACCTACCACACCCATGTGTCACCGCTATTACCAACCAGTGGGTCCCTTCAATAGGAAAACATCATGTTATCGCACTAAAAAAAATGTTTGTGCAAATGTTTTCAAGCTTCCCATTATAATGAATAGTTATCTAACTGCGATCAAAAATGTTGTGCAAATATTTTTTTGATCACGCTTTCTTAACCTTCTACCTTTGCTCCTATGATGCCAAGTAACCAGCAAGTGCTAGAAGTGCATGCCTAAAAAGAAGTGAGTATGTGCAAGGGAGCCTGAGTCCCTCCCCATCACAGTCTCAAAGTGTATGTACCTGTGACACCACACAGTACTCAGATATACCCCACCCAATGCATTATCCTTGGTGCTGCAGTGGACCCCCCCCCAGCAGTATTACTCCTAGGAGTATGTTTAAACATGCAGAAAAGTAACAAATGGCAGTGAAAGCGGCATACTGTTACAGCACAACAGTAATACGGACCTATACCAGTTCTGTGCCCCCCCACACACACCTCAACCACCATATATCCACAGTACCACACACTGTACAGCCCCCCATTGTTTGTGGCATTGCAGTATCAGCCAGCTAGTAGCACCAGTCACATTATCTCTTCCTCAACATCCCTACCCCCACCTTGTCTCCAGGCAGCATGTGTTATAGCCACAACTCGTCACTACTACTGTACAACCACTGGCTGTCTTCCATAGGAAACCATCATGTGATCATGGTAAAATAATGTTTGTGTGAATGTTTTCAAGCTCCCCATTACAATGAATAGACACATAACTGTGATGAAAAAATTTTGTCATGCAAACATTTTTTTTGATCGAGCTTTCTTAACCTTCTACCTTTGCTCACATGATGGCAAACAATCAGGAAGTCCTACAAATGCATGCCTACAAAGAAGTGAGGGTGTACAAGACAGCTTGCCCCCACTCTCACACTCTGGAAGCATACATGCCTGTAATGCCAGACAGTATTCAATAATCTCCCCCACACAGTGGTGCTGCCGCAGACCTGTTCATTCCCCAACCCCAAAGCCTGTAAAACCCGTATCAGTAATAGCGCTACAAGGAAACTTCTGTGGCCCCTCTGAACCAATAACCATATCTCTGCAGTACCACAAACTGTAGAATCATGCCCCCCCACCATTCTCCATGATCCTGTAGTGTCACCCGCCTATCGCTACCAGTCACATTGTCTGCCCCTCCGCAACCCAAGCCCCGCCTTGTGTCTAGGGCATGCCTGGCACAGCCACATCTCACCACTATTGCCACCCACAGAGTGACTTCCATAGAGCAACCTAATGTTATCACTGTAAAAAAATGTTTGTGTGATTGTTTTCGAGCTATGTTGGCAATCTCCCATTTGAATACATAGTGATTGCACAATAAAATGTTTGTGTGAATGTTTTCGAGCTTTTCCATTGGAATCAATAGAAATGTTACCGTGATAAAAAAAAAAGTTGTTGAGCAAACTTTTTTTGATCGAGCTTTCCTGATCATCTACCTTTGCTCCCATGATGCCTTGCAATCAGAAAGTGCTAGAAAGTCGTCTCCAGAAATGCCAGGGACCAGCAAATGGTTCAAAAACCAATAATTACATCACCAAAACTGTATAATGCTGACAAAAGCACACAGATACATTTTATTGATTACTTCAATACTGTTAATTAGACAAATTGTGACACTTGCTCCACTAACAGCAGCCATGTTTTTTTCTGAAAAACACACCCACATAACGCATCTAGCCAATCATAACCAATTTAGACATAATTGATGGACCAGATCAGCAAATGATAGTCTGGTATTAATTAATTAAAAAATATACAGTTTTATATGGTAATATGCATCAGAGAAAACAGCTGTTATCACCAATGAAATGACAGCAGAAGTCAAGAAGAAAGAGGAAATGACACAATTTTCTGGAAAACTGCACCAGCTGAAAGAAGGGACAGTAAGTGCACTAATTTTACTTTGTAAGACATAACTGTTTGAAAATGCATCCAACTATTAAAAAAAATAGCTCTGTCTTGTAGCAGAATGTTTTTCTGCACTTCTGTAAGCATCTGAAAGAGTAAATATTCATATAAGTGTAAATTGCACAGCAACCATCTCCCTTCTGCAGCATTCCATCCCGCAGAGCCCTGTCCTGAGAGGTGCAAGAGGTAACTATAGATCTCCCCCACTGCAAAACCTTTGTGAGGGGGTGGTAGCCCATCGACACTTCATGTCAACTGCCCCACCTGTCCACCCCAGCCACCCATGCCCGACCCTCCAATTATAGCTAACCCCATCACATGACTTCCTGTCCTATTTTTTCTAAGTACCCACTTTCCTAGCAGCAGGTTATAGGTTTTCACCACCAGAGGGCTATCACTTCCTGTTCAGAGGGCCACCTCAGATCTCTCTCTTCTACCACTATGTCACATGGGGCCCTGCTGTCTCATATTATCCAGTCAAAACCACATATGAGGGATACTCACACCAACGTAGCAATTTGTACAGAGCAGTCACAGTTCTTTGAACCAAGAAACTCTCCCCAAAGCAATTATACTGAAGTGGGAGCTTGGGGCCCTTTGGGTGCCATGCTCCCACATAGCCAGGCTACCATAAGGAGGCATTAACACACACAAAAGGGAGGTGACAGCACTGTCTAATAATGTCTGGTCATAACTACATAAGGGGGAGCATGGGACCCTTTGGTTCTTTGAATCAGGAAACTCCCCAAACCAATTATACTGAAGTGGGAGCGTGGGGACCCAAAGGGTCCCATGCCTACACAGTAGCTAGAACAGCATACAGGATAACACAGCAGCACATCAGAGCTCTGCACACGAAATTGTGCTGATACATAGTTTTGCTTATGCCGGACTACCATCAGGAGGAATTAACACACAAGAACAGGTGGTGACAATGCTGCCTGATATTATCCAGTCATAAGCACATAAGACGGAGCATGGGGCCCTTCGGGATTGAATCTGTGTATCACATAATTTCCAAGAGAGGGACACCAAAACCCAATGTCAGTGGTAACTCTGAGGGCATAATACTGTCCTGCAGCCATGAAAATTAGCTATTGGAACACTAATGCACAAATATCTCAGGAACTGTACAAGCTAGAAAACTATTTAAATTTCAAGGATTTCATGGGTTTGTAAGCTAGTTCTGTACTTAGCCCCACAGTGGAGGCCTAAGAAATTTTTTGATGAAAGGCATCAAGAGCGCCGCAATGTAATTCTATGGGAAAATGTCTGAACTTTGTAATGCTGTAACTATGGGCTTATTCAGTGTTTCCATAAGAAACCACCAAAAGGCATACCTGTAGCACCAGGCCTTTACACCCTGAAAGGCTGAGCTCAGTAGCACGATCCATGTTCCCACAGTGAAGTGACAAAGAAAACAACGCACCGCAAAGTTATCCTATGGGGAAAATTATGAACTTTGAAATGCTGTAACTATGGCCCTGTTGAATATTTTCACACCAAACGGCACACCTGTGGGAGTAGGTCTTTCCACCATGAAATGCTCAGGTCAATACCACAATCCACGTTGCCACAATGAGGGGACAAAGAAAAACCACTGCGGCAATTGTTATGCTAAGGGAAAACTTTGCAATGGCATAACTAGGGGCATCTTTAATTTTTCTGCATGAAACCAGTGAAAGGCACATCCATGGCACTAGGCCTTCATACCCTGAAAATTTCATGCAAATGGCACAATCCACCTTGCCACAAACAAGTGACAAAGAAATGTAACACATAGAAAAATTCTCGTATCTTTATTATGGGGATGTGATCGTGATCAACAAAATGGGATCGTGATCATATTTAAAGTTGCCGCAATTGTTTTCACAGCACAAAAAATGTTGTCTCGGTCAAAAACATAAACACATTTGAATAACATGTTTCCAGGCCAGCTAGCCAAAAACTAATGCCATAGGCATGTTCCTTGGGCCCATTGTGGTAAATCCAGTGACTGATGTCTTCAAAAGTGCAGCATTTTTTGAGTTATAATGTTTTTTCTCTGTTGCTAACTGAAAACAAGATGGAGACAACACAACAACATTTTAGGACCAAAAAATGTAATCGCGATTGTTTTCACAGAGCACATATAAATTTTCCCATCGGATATAATGGGACACTAAAACTGCTATAACTTTTGAATGGAAGAAGATTTTTACATGAAGTCTTCAAAAGACACCACTGCTAGCCAGGACCCATGCAGCCCACCCAGGTTGATCCCACTCAAATGCATTCTTCAGTGCATTATGGGTGTTGAAAGAAAACAGAATGTTGGTGATTTTTTACTTTTTGAGCACGCAACGATTCGGCAACCGTGCATCCAATTGACACAAAAATTTCCAGATCTGGAGGTCTGTGGAAATTCTTTCTACATTCTGAACTTCAGGCAAATCAGACTAACAGTTGCAAAGTTATTGAAGTACAAACTATGAGGTTTAAGATAGAAATGGCTACTCAATCCTAACTTCAGTGGCAATACCGTGCCACTATAATATCTATCTGTCTGTCTGTCTGTCTGTCTGTCTGTCTATCTATCTATCTATCTATCTATCTATCTATCTATCTATCTATCTATCTATCTATCTATCTATTATACTGGTGCAGTCATGCCAGTATAGTTAGGGTGGAGTAAGCAGTTTAATGTTAAACACCAAATTTTGCACCTTAATAACTTTGTAACTGTTCAATGGACTTGCACAAAATATGGAATGCGTGGTCTCATATAGTAGATGTCTTGATTTGACAAGTTATATTTCAGACAGATTTGCGGTTTCTGTGCAGCGAAGCACTGAAAAACGCGTTTTTCACTTTTTTGGCACTTTTTTGCTGATTTTTGCACATTGCTGTGCAGCCACACCATTTGGTATTTTGGTCTGCAATTGTCAGAGTAGAAAGAGGTTTGATCAAAGAACAATCCAGCATTGGTTTGGTGAAAACATATGAATCTGTTCCAAAGTTATTTAATTTCGAAGTTTCGGGTTCTGAGCATGCTCAGTTCACTCCAAGATTTATCTGTATGTTTTGCGAAACGGGATTGGGCTCGTGATCAAGGATTTTGTCAGTTCGCAAATGGGGATTTATAAAATCCCCATTTGTGGGAAAAAATTCTTTGTTCATGAGCAGACATTTTGTTTTCATTTTTTATCCCAAACAAAATGTTGTGGTTTGCCACACAGGTGATTTCTTGCACAAATAAGGCATGGGTTTTGTTCAGGGTGATGCCCTCTACAAACCCATGCCTTTGATTTCCTTCATTTTGGCCAAGTAAATGACCATTTTAGATTTTAAAACTCTTCGTTCATGACTCGCTTCCAATCCTCATTTGCGAGGTGACAAAATCCCTGTTACCCGAGGTAGCAAAACCCATGATCACAATTTAGGGGCAAGATGGCCCTATCTCACAAACAAGGATTGGCTCATGAACAGGGAATTTTGACAAAATCCCCATTCGTGAGTAATCCTTGATTGTCAGGTTTTGGCCATCTGGTCTGGAAGTCGCCAATCTCCTTTTGCGAGCTGACAAAATCCTTGATTGTCATTTCATGACCAGATGACCATTCTCAAGAACAAGGATTGGCTCATGAATGGGGATTTTGACACCTTGCAAAAGGATTGTGAACAGTGATTTTGTTAGCACGAAAAAGAGGATTGTTTTTTAATTCCTCATTCACGAGCTGTCAAAATCCCCATTCACAAGCTGTCAAATCCCTGTTTGCGAGCCCATCCCCTTTCGGAAGCTGTCAAAATCTCCTTTCGCGACTTCCAGAACAGATGGCCAAAATCTGACAATCAAGGATTACTCACGAATGGGGATTTTGACAGCTCAAGAACAGGGACTGACCTCGCAAACATGGATTTTGACATATTGCGAACTAGGATTTTAAAACTTTGCCACTGCACTGTAAATAAATGGTTTGGTCGTTTGGCTTGAAATTTGCAGGGTATAAAGGGGATGTCCCAGAGATGTGAATTATGCTATTTAGGTGTAGAAAAGTCAATCAGTTACAAAGATATGCCATCACGAAGTTGAACATTTTCCCATAAGATAACACTGTGGTGCCCACAGTGATTTTCAGTGCCCATATCTCGGAAATGATGTGGGACACAGATGTTTCACTACCCACAGCTTAGCACATGTGGAGGTTTCAAAGTCATGATTGTAACTGCAGTGGAGTTTTTTTCATAGATTGTATGATTACTGAGATATTTGCAAATTAGTGTTACAAGGGTTCCTTTTCAAGACTATAGGGCTACTGTATGGCTCCGTTATGTGTAAGTAGGAGCGCAGGGCCCGGAGGGCCTGTGCTCCCACATATGCATATCATTATGCACAAATGGGCAGCTTTGGCCGTGCACTCCCACCAGTAAATATCATTTACCAGTTATATTACACTTTCTCAAAAAGTAAGGAAATTCGTTGCAAAAAACTTTGTCATTGCATCAGTTAGGGTAAAGTGACAAAAGTGGGGAAATGAGATGTTAGGGTTGAGCCTCTAATTCCCCAACCCCCATCCTCTACACACCAACAGGTGCCAGGGTGTGCTATGGGGTTGTGAGGCCTAACTCTCACCCCTTTCTCCTTTACTGTAGCATGTCAACCTTTTTACACATGGAATGGGGTGAGAGTTGGGCCTGCAACCCCATGGCACACCCTGGCATCTGTCAGTGTGTGAAAGATGAGGGGGTAGTTGAGGGGGTTAGGGGCTGAACCCTAACATCTCATGTCCCCACTTTTGTCACTTTAACCCTGATGCATTAACAATTAACAAAGTTTTTGCAATGACTATATATATATATATATATATATATATATATATATATATATGGATATGGCATGGCCCGACTGAAGATATCATATTTATCTTCACGAAAAGGCCAGTGATATCATGATATCTCACGGTAGCTTTGCCGCACTCGTGAGATATCTTGATGTCACTGGCCTCGGTGAAGATAAATATGATATCTTCAGTCGGCATCATATCTGTTTATAAACGATAGCTTTGCCCCTGCCACCCAACACAACTCACTACGTGCCCTCTCAATGCAATGGGTGACATAAAGGTGATGGCCCTAGCAATATAACCCCTTTACAGAAACGCTGCAAACAGCAGATGTCATTTATTGCTTAAGAAATATTTGGTGGATTCTGCTATTTATGGTTAGTTTAAGAAGCATTATCTGGTTTATCATGCCATGCCCCCACCACACACACACAGGGCTCCACATGCTTCCCCAACATAATAGATTATATAGGGTTTTAAATATCTGGTTGATCCTGTCAGTTTAAAGTTAGTAAAAATATCTGGTTGATCCTGCTATTATTTTGGGAAAAAGTGACATTTACATGGTTATCTGGTTGATCCTGCCACTCTGAGTACTTTCACTTTCCTAAATTGTAAGCGTGACCCGCTATAGACAGTGATGATTTGTACATTGGTAAATGTTTTTTTAGAATATGCCCGAGTTCAGTAAGTTAAATTTCCTGTAATTTTCTGTAGTTGGTTGTAAAAAAGCTTCAAACTGCACAGAGTGCAGCAGTGACGAGCCAGCGGCTTTTCAACAGTAAAATGAAGCGCGGCGTCTGTTGCCAGGCAGCAGACACTTTCATTACTGTTAACATGGCTCATTCACTACCTCTGTCAATGCAATTTAGCTTTATAACTACAGAAAAATGCAAGTAACAGAACTCACGACGTCTAAAACGATACCAATACTGGTCAAATCTTTAATCTATAGCCTTCGATCCTGTCGAAAATGAAAAGTGCAGAATCAACTCGAATAATTCGATATGGCGATATGGAGCGTGGAGATAACATGTAATATGGGATCATGAAGATAACAATGTTATCTTCGCATTACTCGTAGAGATATCATGTTTTATACTCTCATTTATCTGACAACATACATTGTATAAATATATATATACACACACACACACACAGTATATATATATATATATATATATATATATATATATATATATACTACATAATATGCTTTATATAAGCTATAATAGAGGAGCAGATTGTGTTTCACTAGCTTTTGGATTTATTAAAAATGTTCATAAACACTGGAGAATACTGAGATTTTCACTGGAGATTTTCAGAGAAAGGGGAAAGATTATTAACTGTACCACCTTTGGTGGTAGCAAAATGGAGCAGCGCACTGCAGAATATGTATATGCACTCCTGTCACACACCTATTGAGAAAGTAGATAGTCATTTTATCTTTATACCAGCACTGGTAGGCAAAATGCCGTGCAGCAGTTCTTCATAATGTTCCAATACTCACAAATTATTGGGGCTGAACAATACAAAAAGGAATGAGAAAGTATGGATTTACCTGAGGATAATGTGGAGCAGCACTCATGTAGTCTATTTATTAAAATGTCCACGTGACACCCTGTACATAGGAAAAACTAGCAGATAACTCAGAATATACAAATTTCTCAGCACACGTCTGCTAAAGGAGACATTATGCGATCTTGAGTGTGGCCAGACTTTTTACTGATTAGCATCCTCAGGTCACAAGTCTTAGGTTCTATGGGATAGAATGTGTTGACTAGGCCAAACAAGGTGGAACAGGGGAAAAGTACCATTTAGAGCAGGAGGCTTATTGGATCAGATAGTTTGGAACTTTAAAAGCACTTAAAGATCTAAATGAGGAAATAGATTGGGCTGTTTTTGATGGATGGATCTTTGGGTCACACTGACCCTCCCAGTGTGGCTAGAAGACAGATTGCTGTTGATATAATCCATGATGTATTTTTCATAATTTTCATTCTTTTTTAATTTATTTAGTTGTTTAACCAGGAGTAGCACACTAAGCTGAAAGCTTTATTACAGGTGTGACCTGGGAGGACAGGGAAGTTAAGTGACTTACTCAGGGTCACACAGTAAGCAAGCAGAAGCTGTGGGATTCAAACCCAGGTCTAGTCTGCTGGATGTCACCAGATTAGCAGCTCAGAGCCTTAAACCACTGTGCTATACTGCCTCTCATTTATAATTATTGTAATTTGTTTTTTACCCTAAGATATTTTTGTATGAACATTTGTGTCTCCTTGAGGTGTTCTGTATGAGTTAAGTTATATGCTCATGAATGAGAAACCTACCCCTTCTGGTTGACCTTCCTAGAACACACACATATAGAAACATAGAAACATTGAAACTGTCAGCAGATAAGGACCGCTAGGCCCATCCAGTCTGCTCGTAAGCCCAGTACTTGATTACAGCTACTGACCCTCCCTCTGCTTTTCCACTACGGTTCTACTATGCTTGTCCTATGCGAGTTTAAATCCAGTCACAGTGCTCACTCCCACTATTTCCTGTGGCCGAGCATTCCATGCATTCACCACCCTCTCTGTGAAGAAACATTTCTTCACATTCCCTTTAAACTTGCCACCTTCCAACTTCATATTATGCCCCCCTCATTCTTGTATGCCTCTTGTATTGGAAGACATCTCCCCCTGCATCTTGTTTATGCGCTTGAGGTACTTGAATGTTTCTATTATGTCCCCTCTCTCCCTTCTCTCCTCCAGCAAGTACATATTGAGGTCCCTCAATCTCTCCTTGTAAGTTCTGTGGTGCAAGCCCTGTACCATCTTGGTCGCTCTTCTCTGGACTGTCTCCAGCCTGTTAATGTCCTGTCAAAGGTGCAGCCTCCAGAATTGCACACAGTACTCCATGTGAGGCCTGACCAGGGTTTTATACAGTGGTATCTCTACCTCCCACCTTCTGCAGGTGATACCCCTTCCTATGCACCCCAGCATGCCACTGGCCCTTCCTGTTGCTTTTGTACTCTGTTTAGACATTTTCAGGTCACTTGAAATAATAACCTCCAGGTCACTTTCTTCTATGGTGACTATCAGCACCCCCCCATCCTGATGCTCTCCCCAGGTTTTCTATGACCCAGGTGCATAATTTTGCACTTCTTAGAATTAAACCTCAGTTGCCACTCCTCAGACCATTTCTCTAGCTTCCCCAGGTCTCTCCTCATTCTTGCAACCCCTTCAGTAGTATCCACCCTGTTACAGATCTTGGTGTCATCTACAAACAGGCAGAACTTTCCCTCCAGCCCCTCTGCAATGTTGCTAATGAAGACATTGAACTGGACTGGGCCAAGGACTGATTCTTGTGGTACTCCACTTGTCACCCCCCTCCTCAGATTGCACCCAATTTACTACCACCCTATGCCTCCTGTCTGCTAGCCAGTTCCTAACCCAGTTTACCACCTTGTCACCCATACCCAGACTATCCATCTTGGTAACCAGCCTTTTGTGTGAGATAGTGTCAAAGGCTTTGCTGAAATCGAGGTAGGCGATGTCCACAGCCCCCCCCCCCCCCCAATTTACTTCCTTCATCACCCAGTCAAAGAAATTGATCATATTCGTCTGACTTGACCTACCCACTGTGAAACCATGCTGCCTAGGGTCCTGGGCACCGATGCAGGAGTCGACCTTAACATTCATTTACTAGCCCGGGTGCTAGTACAGATTGCCACGGGCTTGTGCAGAATCTCTGTTACTTGCCCAGCTGGGCTAGTGCAATTCCACCCTTGGAAAGCTGCAGTTCCATTCTCAACCCAGGCATCAAATAAATACATAAATATAACTATTATTTAATTTAAAGCCAGGTCATTTTTATGGAGGTTTAGTGATGTGCTGCCTTAGCAATAGTGAAATGAAAAAAATAGATGTCTGTGTGTAGTGCATTTACAAACTGTTTCATTTTATACTAAATACTGCTTTTATTGTTCTCTGGTAAAGATCCTTTCTCCTTTTCCTTTCCTTGTTTAGCTCAGTACTCATAGCAGGCAGATTTGTGACTATGTCCAGCAGCTGCACAGTTCTAGGGTTGCCACCTGTCCAGTTGCAGACTGGATAATCTGGTTTTCACTGTCCTTATCTGGTCATCTGGTTTTGATTAAATGTAGTCCAGTTTTTGGGCCGTTTTGAGTGCTCAGATAGTATTAAAACAGATTCTAGCAAATTATTCACTGTTGCATGCATGTCCAGGTTACAAAAAAGTTCTGATGTCATTAGTCATAGGCATCTGCTTGTAAAACCAGTCTGTCTAGGAGGTGTAAATTATGGCCATTAAGACCAGTATCAGTAAATCAATCTAATCTTTTCAACTCTGAATTTTAAGTATGATTATTTACTGCCATCATAGGAAACAGTTTTTACACCTTTATATGCTGTAATGTGTTCCTTTTTGTTTTTCCTATATTCTTATATGTTTTAGATTCACTTTTTCAAATTAGTTTTCACATTTTTATTGTCTTTGTCACTGTGCTGATTATTTCTCTAAGTCCTCAGCAGCTGCTGCTCTTATTTTTTACACTACCAACCGGAACATTCCATGATATTAGCTACACCTTTACAGGCCATTGGAATAAACAGCTTGGACTGGTGTGTCAGAAATTGTGGAATGTGTTATCTTAGACATTTGAAAAGAAACAGCAGTAGCTGATGAGGTAAAAAGAACACAATATAGTATTGAGGATACCACAGGTACTGATAGTTCAATTATCAAAAAGGTGATCAAAGTATATCAGAATACATGGCTGCCATGGAAAGGAACACTGGAGAGTGTTTAACAGAGAGAGCAACAGGTTGCGAATGGGCTTTGTACATCCAGCAGATCTCAGTTTAAATTCCCACAGCCTCCACTTGCATATTGTGTGATCCTAAGCAAGTCACTTAACCTCCCTGTGTTCCTGGGCCACGCCTGTAAATGAGTCTTGTGCCCAATGGGAGTTACCTGGTTGCCAAAGAATAAAAATAAATAAATAACAGTATGGGCTGATGCTGTTGAATTTATCCCTACTTTTTTTTGGTGAACATTTTTTAATAGAACTGGAACAATGAAGCATTTCTGGGATCTGCGGCCAGGGTGGGAAAAGGAAGGAAAAAGGGAAGAAACACACTTTTCATGACACAACTTTATTAACTGCAAATCTGAGAATGTGGAAATATATTAAAGAAGTCAGTAACCCAGCTAACATTAATAGAAAGCATGCTGATGAAGACAAACAAATAAAAGATCATGGCCCAGATATTCAAAAGAGTTGAGCCATGCGCAATAGGGTTGCGCCTGCGCAAGTCCGAAATTGCACCATTCTGCAATATTCAGCAGGAGGCAGTTGCGCCCCTGAAATCATGCTGAGCAACAGCACAATGAAACTGAAGGCATGCGCATCCAAAGGGGGAGGAACCATGCATAAATGGCGCAGTGCGATATTCAACGACTTGCGCCATGCGCAATAGGGGAGCAAGCGGAAGTTGTGCCATAGCGGAAATGAGCCAAAATAAAAAGGAGCAAGGGAGAGGTGCAAGAATGCTACAGGGAAGCCACATGAGGCAGAACCCTAGGCAGACAGACAGGACAGGAGGGACAAACAGGGCAGGCCAGGGAAAGGGCACCCTGAACACCCAGGCACAGGGAAGGTGTGGGGAGCCACAGCTAGTGCAGAAGGGGGAAGTGCCACAAGCACAGAGGCCACCACAGGCAGGTTTTCCCTGTGCAGGGGAAGAAGCAGGGAGAACAGGGGGGGAATACAGTAACAGCTGCCGGGGGGGGTGAACACAAGCCAGGGACATGGCCAGTGCCACCTTTCAGATGGAGGCCGTTATGAGGGGGGTGAGAAGGTGTGCGGCAGGGGGGAGTGGCCGTGGAAGTGCCCATCTGTAGTATGCCCCCAACAGGCAGTACCGAGCCCACACCAGCTTTGAGCTGTACACTGATACTGAGATTGTGGGCTGGTACCACCTGAATAGGGCAATTCTGAGGTGGCTTTGTGAGCTGTGCAGTGATGTGATGCAGTCACCCATATGACGGAGCCATGCCCTGTCAGTGGAGACTAAAGTAACAGCCTGCATGTGCTTGCTCACCACTGGTACCTTCCAGAGACCAACTGGGGACACCACAGGCATAACCCAGTTGGCCACGTCACGCCACCTCACCCAATTCCTCAGTGCACTGCTGCCACATGCTGCGGAGTACATCCATTTCCGCAGCACAGCGGCAGAGCACACAGCAAACATTCAGGAGTTCCACAGGGTAGCACGTCTGCCTGGCATGCTAGGGGCAATAGACTGCACCCATGTGGCCATACACACGCCACCTGGCCCCGAGGGGGCCGCATACATGAATTGCAAGGGCTATGCCAGCATCAACTGCCAGGTGGTATGTGATGCCAGGGGGCGCATAATCAATGTCTGTGCCATGCACCCTGGGGGAGCAGATGATGCCTTCATCTGGCACCAGTCGGGACTGTACCACAGATTCGAGAGTGGGAACATCCCCACTGGACACCTAGTGGGTGAGTATGCAGACCACATGGACAATCATAGGGCCTGGGAGGGCATGGCCAGGGGTGACATGAGTAGTGGCCCACATGGCCCGGGGCAGGACGATGCTGATCACCAAACTAAGCTCTGCCCTCTACACACAGGTGACAGTGGATACCCACTCCATCCCTGGCTGCTCACACCCTACTGGCGGCCCGCGACCCCATCGCAGCAATGCTACAATGAGGCACACGCCACCACATGTAATGTCATTGAGCGGGTGTTCGGGATGCTGAAGGCATGTTTCTGTTGCCTGGACACCTCTGGCAGTGCCCTACAGTACAGCCCCTCAAGGCCTGTGGGCTATTCCTGGCCTGTTGCATCCTGCACAACATGGCCAATGAATGTGGGATAGCCATACAGGTTGAAGAGGGGGACAGCGATGGGAACGATGAGGACGCTGGTGATGATGGTGATGGGCAGCTCCCCCCTTGGCCAACGGGACCCCTGACTGATCCGGCTGGCACAGCTGCACCGGGACACCATCCTGGAGGAGCACTTCAGCCAACCCAGGTAAGTCATGGGGCCATGTGTAACCAACAGTGCTAAGGCACAACCCACAAACACGCATGGACATACATCAGGGGTGCATGCCGTCAAGGGAAGTGGCAGGGCACAGAAGAACACACACAACCAGGGATGAGTGAGGATTAACATGCCACATGGACGGACACACACAATGCACCAAATGTGCACAGAGGGCAGGAGGTACACCGACTCAGAACGCCAACCCTAGCAACACACATGTCCACAGGCCACCACTCCCACTGCCTGTCCATGTGCATGTGTCAGATGCTGAGCATCATTGCACATTGGTGTACAGCACAATGCAGGCATCATCATGCACAAGCAACTGCGGACAGCAGCTGGGAGGGTGTGCAGGTGGACTGTGTGTCCGTGTGCAGGGCTGGGTACCCACCCGGGCACTGCCCACTGAAACACACAATGCACACAGGGCAACACCAGACAGTAGCCATGCTGGGAGACAGGTCAGTCATGTGACACAGTGCCCCGGTCACCACGGATGCTTGGGCAGCCCCGCCAAGACCCGCCAGCACTGACAGGCTGACCACTGGCCTCATGGGGTGGCACCAATGGTCCCCCATGGGTTCCACTGCATGAACGTGACCATGCACACGCAGGGGTCTGCAGCACACCGAAACATGCCTGCACCAGGAGTGCTCGGGATGCCCACAGCTGAACCCGGTGTCGACAGGGTGGGAGTTGCATGATGCCGGGAATGGGGTGGTGGACAGTGCACTGCTTGGTGTCCGTGATGCATGGGCACCTGACTGTGTGCCCATTGTGGCCATGACAGCAGTGAATGCCTGTGCATGCCTGTCAATGACAGCGGTCACATCCTCCCACAAACGGTCCATCGCTGCCAGGATTAGAGCGGTGTCCCTGCTGTGACACTCCTCTGCCCACTCCAGAGCCACACACAGTGCATCCATGGACATCACAAGCTGCATCTGCTGCTGGACCGATGATTGCAGTAGGTGGGTGTGCTCATTCAAGTGGTCATCTGCCTCCTTGGCATCCTGTCCCTCAGGATGTGCATGGCCCTGTTGATCAGCACCCCTTGAGGGTGGGTGCTGCACACCAGGACCAGGTCTGGGCATGTCCACAGGTGGTGCACAGATGCTGCTGCTGAACCCTGTACTCCCAAGCCCATTGGCCAACTGCTGATGCTACCCCTCTGGCTGCCGCTCCCCAGGGCTCATTGGTGCTGCTGCAGTGGCTGCAACAGTCCCGCTGTCCTGAACAGACACCAGTGCTACTCCACTGGTGCTGGTAGGCACAGGCTGGGACTGTGCTGACACACAGGCCTCCACAGCAGCACCACCCACAGCCATGGGCATGAAGTGCCCTGCTGTGTGGCCATCCTGTGGCACACACATGTCACTGCCCATGACGTTAGCATCATCATCACCGGTGACGGACTCTGCACCAGCCCCAGTCACAGCATGCTGGCATCTGTGGACACCGGCACGCTGGGACACAGGCAGGGCTTCCTCCACACCTGTTACAATGACATCAGTGTGGACAGCCATGTGGCCCCACTGTCGCAATGATCCATGTATACCTGTGGAGGTGGATGGGCCCTCCTCCATCTCCAGCTGACTGTCCTCAGTGGACAGGCCCACCACCACTGACCCATGCAGATGCTCAGGATCTGTAAGGGAAAGCAAAGTCACGTTACTGCATGTGACCTACCCTGCCCCCCCATAGACAGACCATGACTTACCATGCAGTGATGGGCCACCACCCGTCTGGAAGCCACCACCTGGAACACCTTCAATGGCATTGCACTGCATGCTTCCAGCAAGCCTCTCCTCCTGTGGGGTCAGCTGTACCACTTCCGGCTGTCCCCCACCTGTTGCAGCACGTGCTGCCCTGATGGCAGCCACCTTCACCTTTATCCTCCTCCTGTCCGTGCCCATCTTTTTCTTACACTCCTGCACGGAGTGCTGGTGGCTGCCAAGCAGGTTCACAGCATGTGCCACCTTCTCCCATGCAGCAGCATGGGCTTGAGGTGTTTCCCGCTGTCCACTGAGAAGTGGCTCCTGATCCAGGTAGGCCTCAAACGGGGCTTTGGTTTTGGCCTTGGTAAAGTTAGGCCTCCTCCTCCTCCCACCACTGTGTTCCTCCTCTCCAACAACTTGCTCAGTCATTATGTAGCCTGTAAGAATAGCAGTTGTTACCTTGACTGCAGTCCCATGCATGTCCCTAAATCCACAGTCCACACTCCCAAACAGCATGCAACTCACCAATAGACTGCAGTAACCGACTATGGCCACTGCAGCCCAATGTCACAGTTTTATAGCACAACCCATGCAAATGAGGAGAGGCACAACTTTAAGTAGATGCAAATTGCAGTGCTGCACCATTGAATGGCTGATTAGGTGATTTGAATATGACGGCTGAATATTGCGCTGTTGCGCTTTGCACAATTATGTTGAACGTGCTGAGCCGATGGCGCAGTTCTGTGACATGCATAGTACACACCTCACTGAGCATGCCCGGGATGCTGACGCAGCTGTCTGCTGTGCTGATGACGTGCTGTGCATGGTAGGCAATGCAGGGCACAACCACCATTGTGCCAGTGGCACTATAGTGATGGTCACTACATGGTGCTGTGGCACTGGGCCATCATAGGCGCACTGGGCCAACTGCACAGTAGGCCTCTATGGAGCTGGCACACAGGCAGCCAATCAGGCTACACGCATTGTGTTCCAATGGCACTGTGCATTTCCATGCGCCAGAGACCCTTGACCCTGTGCCCGACCTTTGCCCCCTAGGCGCCATGCACAAGGCATGGGTGCACCTTTATCGTGCTGTTCAGTGACAGCACAATAGGGAATGGCAGTGCTGTACCACGCAGCATCTGCATGTGGGGAGCCACACTGCAGAGCACCATATTGCCAAATACAGAACCGAGAATGGCACGCAGAAGGGCAGCCCAGTGGTCTGCTATTGAACTGGCCAACCTAGTGGCCATTGTGGAGCCACACCATGAGCCTCTGTTCGGGGAGGTGCCCCTGGATAAGGCCAGGACCCAGGTGTGGCAGGAGGTGGCCACTTCCCTTGAGGAGGCCACCGGATGGAGGAGGAGCACCAAGCAGTGCAGGCACAGATATGGGGACCTGCGGTGGAGGGAACCGGAGCTACTGGCACGCCTGCAGGCACGTTCCAGGAGGGGCACGGTGCCATGGCCAGGTAGGGGTTACATCAACACACTTTTATCTTCCATATGGGTAACAGTGTTGTATGTGTCCAGCACATGGGGGAAGGACTGTCCAGGGTTGGCTGTGGTGGTGTTTACAGGGTGTGAGGTGGGTGGGTCTGGCTGGGTGGCAGGGCACACACCTGGGGGCAGGGGGACTTTGCTATGGGATTGTACTGATGTTCCTCTCTCCATGTTTGCCCCACAGGCCCGGAGGAACGCTGCCGTGCAAGTGAAGAGCGGCGGTAGGAAGAGCATGGTGCAGCCAGGTGGGGCGAGGGCCCTCACCGCCCACTTGACCGGACCGATGAAGGTGAGTGCCATACATCCATGATTACTATTGCATGCTGTGTGACAGGGTGGGCAGCGGGGCATGTCCACCATCCATCGACACCACTGCCATGCACGTGACTTGTTACAGCCAACACTGTCCAGTGGCAATGCATGTCTGGGAGTGCGTCAATGGTGGTCCATGCATGCACCAGGTACAGTACATGGTTGTGCCACTGCCTTTGCACCACATAGCCATGTCATTAAATGGCGACAGTGGTGCTGTGCGTGACTTGGCCGGTGGGTGTGTGCAGCGTTCCACATGGCTGTATGCACCTGGATGGGCAGGTCATGTGGATGTGATCACTGCGGGTGGTCACACACCATCACAGAGGTATGTCCTATGGCCGTATGCCATGCACAGTTTGCGGGCTGTATGGGGTTGTGCATTCACACCTATTGACTGTGCTCCCTTGTCCTAGGTACTCACCATCTATGTTAAATAAGGGAGGCACTGCGGGCGATATTACTGGTGGTGAGGGTGTTGCTGGACATCCTCAGATGCATTAATGACACCCGGGTCCTGAGGAGGCACAGAGCCCAGAGGAGTCAGAGCAGGGAGAGGCGCTCCCGCTAGGGTTCCATCAGTCCCACTATTCCCCTACCCCCCTGGACCCACCCTGACACCCCTCCTTTCCCATTCCATTTGTCCATCCCTGCCCTCTACCTACCCCCACCTTGTTTGTGACCCCCCAACCTTGTATATAGTTTATGTAATATTGTATATAGTTGAATTTTATATATTTGTTCAATACATTTAATTTTGATATGAATACTGTGGTGGTCTCTGTTTTGCAGTGGGCTATAGGTGCTCAGCTGCAGTGGTGTGCATGGCATTGGGGGTGGTGCGGTCATGGGTATGTGTGTGTGTCCATGTGGAGGTGACTATGGTGTGGGGGTAGCTATCAGTCAGTGTCTGTGATGTGTGTGTTGCGCCCTGTGCACTGGATGACTGTGTGCAGTGGTCCATGGTGCATGCTCTGTGTCCATGGTGCACCAATCGGCCCATCCATGGCCTATGCAGCTGGCACACATGCATGTCTGTGACCTGCATGGTCCGCTGGCATGTCAGTGGTGGCAGTCCCTGCAGGGCAGCCACTGTACCTGTCACATTGCTGGGTTGCCTCCTGTCACTGGTGTGGTGCATGTCTGCCTTGGGTGGCACCGTGGGCACCACAGTTGTTGCCCCACCTCCATGCTGTGCCTTGTGTGTGTTGCAGGGGATATGCCCCACTGTCTGTGACTTGTGCCCCGGCCGAATGATGGTGGTGTATGGGTCCACAGTGCCTGTGCAGGGTGGCTGGCACTCCAGTGCCGTGGTGAACTGCGGGTTGTGTGTACACAGTTTACATGGGCCCACACTGGGGGCTTGGTTGCCCTACCACTGCATCCCTGTGTTGTTGTGCCCTTGGGTTTGGGTGGGTGTCTGTCCACACACTGCGTGGCATCCAGTGTGGTGCATGCTTCCACACACCACTGTGGGTGTCTGTGGGTGTCTGTGCTGGCTGTTGTGGCCAGTGGTGGGTCGGGGTGTGTCATTGGAATACTGTGCAGGGTGCTGTACCACTGGTGGCGGTGTCCGGGGCATGCCCTGTCCCGTGTGTCTGCTGTTGTTGCATTGCTGTGTGCTGCCACCCTCTGATGTGTGCTCATGGTGGGGCTGGCTTGCATGGTTCTGTGGTGCATGGGTTGCAGTGTCACAGTGGGGGTGGTGGCATGCATAGGGTTTCCTGCTGTGGTGGTCACTGCTTATGGGGGATGTCTGGGGGTCATGGTGCAGGGTGTGCTCTGCATTGGGGGGTGGTGTGGCACGGGGTGGTCATCCCTCCTTGTGTGCCAGTCACAGTTTGCCGTAGGTGTGATGGGGCACCATGGCCCAGCTGTGGGTTGTTTGCTTGTCTCCATGGGCAGTGGTTATTCCAGCCCTCCCAGTTGTGCAGTGCATGGGTGTGGAGGGATGATGTCTGTTCTGCTGTGTGTTCCATGCCCATCTGTGGCATGGGTGGTGGGCCCCTACCTCCCTGGTTGTGCAGTTACATTGCTCTACTGCTGGGGGGCGTCCCTGGTTGCGCTATGGTGCCTCTGGACTGCTCAGCTGAACATCCCTTGTTGCGCTATGGTGCATCAGATCTGCTCAGCTTCCCCTCCCTAGTTCAGCTATGGTGCAAGTGGTGTGATATTCAGTCATCGGCTGTAGGCGCAGTTTGGCCTGCTCCATTTTTGAATATCACGTCTCTTGTGCATGGGCGCAATAGACTTGTGCTTGCTCCTGCTATTGCGCATGTTTTGGGTACAGTTTGAATTCTGGGCCCATGAATACAAAAAGATAAAGTGAAGCCATCGGTTCCAGCAAAACTGTCTAGAAAAATATGACTGGTTGGGATATGATGGTGCATAAAATCTGATGTTCTGCCATTTGTGTATCAAACATGAAATATAGTTGGGTAAGGTGGGCAATAACAATAATTTTAATTTCGGTACAGATAACTTCTGGCTTGACTCTATCTCATCCCATAATATCAGTAAAGCTCATGGTAGGACAAAAGAAAAGGCGGATGCCAGCACTGCTACTTCAGGGACAAGTAATGCAGAGGCAATGCTGAAGAACATGAATGAAGCAATGCTTAACCAACTGGATAAACTGTTTCACACATGCCATGCAATTGCTAAGAAAGGACGTCGTTTCACATACTTTGTGTGGATGTCATTAAGCTGCCACTGTTGAATTTGTGTATATGCTCTGTAAATAACTGCCCTCTTCTATGAAAACTGGTCATTGCCATTTTAACCCTGTACCCTATGACCAAGGCCACTGTTTTTCGGTTTTTACCGGAAAATCCGGTAAAATTCCAGAATTAGGGCTGCCTGAAAACCGGTTAAAACGAAGATTTCATGGAATCTGACATTTTCTATCAGATCAGTAAATCTATAAAAAAGTCTGTTTTTCTTTTAATTCCTTCCTGTACTATTTTTAGTTTACTTTATTTAATGCTCTGTATATTAAGCCTTCTTTAATTCTGATTATTTATGCACATACTAAAAGAATGATAACAGAATCCCGGTAAAGTCCGGAAATTAGAGTAACAATCACAGGTGAAATTCCGGAATCTTAAGTCTTGATAATGGAATTTAAATGTTTTAATCACCGTAAATCAGTGGCCTTGCCTATGACCTATATTGTATCACTTGTATATCTTGTTGTACTACCTGTATAGACTTCAAAATGAATTGCCCTAAGTTTAACAGCTGCCACTGTTGTTGTGCTGTATGTCGCCACCTTCTTTTATGAAAATGGTACACTGTCATTGTATTCCTGTACACCATGTCCTACTCTGTATTACTTGAATATATTTGCACAGCTCTATGTAACTAACTATGGGTTGCCCCTGAAAAAGGGACCTTCGGGGCCCAGTGGGCTAACCCGGTTAACAGAATTTAATAAATAAATAAATATGTGCAGCTTTGATGACATGAAAGGGACAGATATCAGTTCAGCATTTCAGAACGACAAATATGCCTGCAACTTTTTCCACTGTGTAGCCGAGGTTGAACACATTGTGCTATGAGAAAAAAATTATGGGAACAAAGTTCATTTCAGTCATCAGTGACAGAACCACTAACTCTTCAGTCACAGAAGCTGAGATAGCGTATGTGCGGTTTGCAGTTAAAGGCACAGTGCAAAATCAGTTGGTAGGTGTCCAGACTGATGGCAGGACAAATGCAATTTTATTTGCCTTTCATTTAACAAATCACTGTTAACAATACTGACTACAGGCTACTGAAAACATCTGTGGGCTAGTGCAATTTCTGGTTCACTAGACCGGCTGGCTAGTGCAAAAAAAATTTAAGGTTGATCCCTGCACTGATGGCTTCCAGGTGTCCCACTATCCTTTCTTTAAGCAGTGCCTTCATAATTTTCCCCACTACTAATGTGAGGCTGACTGGCCTATAGTTCCCTGCCTCCTTCCTACTGCTGGATTTGTGTAGAGGGACTACATGTGCCCTCCTCCAATTCTCTCACACCATTCCTGTGTTGAGTGACTTTGCAAGCAAGGCTGCCAGAGGTTCTGCTAGATCTCTTCACAACTCTTTTAATATCCTTGTGTGTATGCCATCTGGCCCCATTGCTTTGTTCACCTTCAATTTAGTGAGTTCCTGCAGGACTCTGTCCCCTGTGAATGGACTGCTGTCCACCTCCCCCCCCCGGCATCTGTTTCCAAGCTGTGGCCCCTTTCCCTTCCCTTCTTCCGTGAATACTGAACAGAAGTATTTATTCAGTATTTCTGCCTTATCCATGTCTCCCTACTTACACTCCCCTCCCTCCCCTTTGAGCCTAACCCCCCCGGCAGATGTACCTGTAGAATGTCTTGTTCCTTTTCTTTAATGTCTGTACTAATCCTTCCTCAGTCCATGAATTTGCTCTCCTTACTGCCCTCCCTGCTTCCCTTAGACACTCTAGGTACACTTTCCTTTCCTTTCCTCCTCTCTTTGGGGCTCCTTGTATTTCCTGAACCCTGCCCTTTTAGCCCTAACTTTGTCTGCCACCTCTTTCGAGAACCATAGTAGCTTTCTACTTCTCTTGCCTTTGGATACCAATCTGATGCATTAGTATGTCACTTCCACTATGACTCCTTTCAGGTGCTCCCACTGCTCTTCCACTGCCCCTCCTATCCCTCCTTTCTCCAGGGCTATTTTGATACCTGTCTGCATTTCAGCGAAGTCTGCCTTTCTGCAATCCAAAACCTTTGCCGTAGTGTGACTTGAATGACTCCCTGTCCCCATGCTGAACCACACTATGTGGTGATCACTGGATCCCAGTTGCCCTTCTACCTGCACATCTGCGATTCTATCCCCGTTGATCATCACTGGATTCAGAATCACCTTGTCCCTGGTAGGATCCAATACAAGCTGCCTGAGTCCTGCCTCCTGTAGGGAATCTAGGATACCTCTGCTTCTGGCTGAAGCAGCTGCCTGGGTGGACCAATCCATGTCTAGCACATTGAAATCCCCCATCAGCAGAATTTCACCTTTCATTGCCATCTCGTGTATTTCCTCCACTAGCTCCCTGTCCACTTCCTCTCCCTGTCCTGGAGGCCTGTATATCATCCCTGTGCATACTGCTGTGCCATTTCCAGGTTCAAGGGTGATCCAAAGTGCCTCAGCCTCCCCATGCCTACTCTGTGCCAATGTTGCCTTTATACCCACTCTGTCATACAGGATACCCCCCCCCCTTTTTACCCCATCCCTCTTGAACAGAGCATAACCTGGTACATTGATTTCTCACCCATGATTTGCAGTGCACCATGTTTCAGTTATTTCTACTATGTCCAGGTCTGCCTCTACTATCAAGACCTCCAGGTCTGGGAGTTTATTTCCCAGGCTGCGAGCATTAGTTACCATGGTCTTCCATGCTGTGCATTGTAGTTTACTTCCCCTGTGCCTTTTACTGCTCTCCTGCTCCACAACACTAAGTTAAATCAAGACTACAGTTAGGATCAATGGACACTTTCAGCAAATGTATTGCACAACCAAAAAACCTCTAAAGCAATCTGCAAACTTTAAATCCTAGTTCTATATTTACATGTAAAGCTTTCCTTGCTTTTTCAGGAGCAGCATCTCAGTCATGAGACACAATGGGAGCTTTAACAGCATGCAAATGAGCTTATACATCTTGAGGCCGGCACACTCCACAGTTTTTGTACTGTTGCCATCGCAACTTATGTCAGTCACATTTTTGACATGATGAGATGTGATAACTTCACCCTCTTTCAATAGTGAAGAGGAATCATGAGTCAAATGCTGGTCAGTACACCAAGTAGCTACTAATGGCATTTAGAGGGTGAATCCCTGCTTGTGGTTATCATGGTGAATTGCATCTTTGGAGGCCAGGGGCTTGATTCTCAAAGATTGGTACAAGCTGCACCAACAGCAGCTTGCTCCAATCTTCAGTGCACCAGGGACCCTACACCCAATTCACAAATGGGTGGGGTCCCAGTGCCAAAGTCCCACATTTGCTGCAAATGTTGCCATGCGCCAAAGGCAAGGTGCATGAGAGAGGTCATCCATAAGCTTCAGGATGGTCAGGTGGTATCAGTACCCAGTAATGGGGACCAGAATGAAGGCTAACAGTGTTGGGTGCAATGGGACAGGGGTTGGGGAGGGGAAGTAGGGCATGGATGTCCTGAAACAAGATGCAGCCACACCTTTGCCATCCTTGGGGGGGCAGTCACCACACCTGGAACCATGGGGGGAAACTGCAGGGACTGCACCATTGGGTGTGAGTGTTAGTGGTGCTGCAGGGGCATGGGATACCACAGGTGGGTAGTGGCACAGGTAGCCTTTCACCCTGCCAAGGCTCCAGGGATAGCGCAAGGGCTGTTTGACCATCTGTTGTGTGGTCTAAGTCCTGCCAGGTCCCACTGGCTGTTGAAATCCAATGTAAGGGGATGTTGCAGTCAGCATCTGCCACAAGCCCTCTAGCACCCTGGTGCACCCCAACCTTGGTGCAAGCCTGACACATGGCTGGTATGGTGCAGGGGGTTCCCTTTGTGCCACAGCTGTCCTTTCTGAATCTCAAACTCCACAAGTTGTGATACAAGGTGCACTTTGCAGCCACCCTGTGTCACAATCAGAGTTTCGAGAATCAAGCCCCAGTTTTTTAAGCCTACTGGCAAGTAAGGTACCTTGCCATGTACACAGTATTAAAAAAGAAATTTAGAGAGCAGATGCTTTCAAATATGAATTCTGTAAATTAAATTACTGATTGTTGCTAACAATTGTTTGTACTTTACCTGATGAGTTATATTTAATTTTAGGACTGCCATCCCTAGAAAAAGCCTAATGTTCAATGGTGAAACATTTGGATACTTTCTGAGGTGGCCAGTGATACAAAAAACTTAAATGAAAACTTAAAATCTTTCATGGCTGCAGTGTGTTCTTGTTATCCTTCTTAAATGAATGCAGACCTAAAAATATGGAGATTAAAGATTAAAGTCAGGGGCACAATTTACAAAGCCCCTTGAGTGATGCACAGTGTTGAGTTAAATAGAACTGACATGACACCATGCTCCCTGCACCACACTGTGCATTAGAGCTGATTTTCAGATGTGGCCTGCATCACCAACAGGTCTGCCTAAGCGAGACTGCCTTGTGCTGGGCATGTGCTGAGCCACAGGCTGTGCCATGGTGGACGGGGGGGAGGTGCACTACAACATGGCTGCAACATCCCTGACTGTGGGATTTTCAAAGACCCCAATTGGCTGCAGGACCCAGCAGAGTTTAGACCAACCAGAGCAGGTCTAAGTGCAGTATACGCTGACACAAACAACCATGGCAGTCATATCAGAGTGATTACTGCAACACAAGGAAATGGAGCAGAGGACATGGGACCTGTCAGGGCACATAGTGGAACATAATGGACACTGTGCAGCTGTACATGGTGCAAACAGAAACCAGAAAGCATATCCATTGCCATGGCAAGTGGGACATTGCCAAGCCACCAGAACACACTGCAGGAGCATTGGGGGATGCCATGGTAACACACACTACAGCACCCCTGGCAGCCTATCCAGCACAATCAGTAACCCTCAAGTGATACCAGCATGCGTCTGGACTGTTGCAGGTGTCTGTGTGTCATGGTTGTAGGATGCATGATGTTGACCAGTTCTGTACCATTTCACTCTGAGAATTTTCAGTCAGGCTCCACCAGGTGCCTCCAAAAGAACCCCTGCTGTACCCCAGTACAGATGTGGAGATGCAGTGCAATGGATTCAGTGACAGCAACATGCCATGTGTAGTTGATGAACCATCTATCTTGTGCCCTATATGAACCAACTGTGATCCATCACAATCAGTAGCCCTCACGTGACACCAGCATGTGTCTGGACTGTTGCAGGTGCCTGTGTGCCATGGCCATGGGATGCATGATGTTGACCTGTTCTGTATCATTCTACCCTGAGAATTGTCAGTCAGGCTCTACAATGTGCCTCCAAAAGAACCCCTGTCACACCACAGTACAGATGTGGGGGTGCAGTGCAATGGATTGAGTGACAGCAGCATACCATGTGTAGTTGATGGACCATCTACCTTGTGCCCCCTGTATGAACCAACTGTGATCAGTGGCCCCAGTATGTCACATTGGGTAAGCAGACATCTGTAATGTATATGCCTCTCAAAACAGTGGTTAATTGTTGTTTATTTCATCATGTGCTTAGGTAGATAGAGTAACTCATGTGGCATGCAGGGAGGGCATGTTGTCAGAGGCTCTGTGACACTGGTACATGTTGTATACTTACATTTCATACAGCTTGTAACTGTACTACAATGAGTTACTCATTCACAGTATCTCAGGTATAATGTGCATAGGGGGAGAAGTGTGCTCACAGAACTGTGGATGTGAAGCACAACATGAACGAACAAGCTATAGATGAGCACAACTACTGTGACAGGCTGTAAAAGATCAAGCAAACACTCTGGTGTAGGTCTCTGTTGTAGAAATTTTTTATCCACCACTGTGAGAATCTTCTTCCCTTGTTTGCATTCCTGCGAGTAGTACAGTGTGTTGGCAGTGTAGATCACTCTGTCTTCTGCTGGCACGGCAGTGGGTGCAATGCACTTGACATTTTGCCACACACTCCTAGTGACACACTGAGGCCACTGCAATGTATTTAGTGTAATGTGCATGCTAACACAGTGGAGCCACAACATGACAACTGTGCTCCTTGGAATGTGTACCAGTGGGTCCCCCTCATCTATGCAGCCACCACATCCCAGACGCGAACACTGAGTGGACTCCAGAGGTACAATCACAAGTATTCCATACCATACAGCATGCAGTGCCTTCTGCTGTGATAGTGGGAAATGCTGACAGGCAGGTCAAACTGCAACTCCACGCAACTGAATGGGGCATGTCTGACAAGGCAGCACTGACAGGTAGAAGAAGGCTAGATACAGCGATTAGTGATAGTCTTCTTGACCGGCTTTCTATGTAATGTGCCTCTGGATTCATGTGTAGTACTTATTCCCTAAATAGGGCACACAGTTTTTTTATTGCATTACCATTCTCTTCTGGGGTGTACACATGACTATGTTCCTATATCTGGCCACATGGCTGTAGGCATGGAAGGCAGGATTTTCACAAGCCAGGGGCTGACAGCTGCTTTTGTCAACTCCCTTCCATGCACCATCTGTGTGACACATGGGACTACTTGTGGAATCTCTGGGGACTTTGGAGCTGGGACCTTTGTTGTACTAAAATACAATGGTCCCTGGTGCACCAGGCTTTGCCACAAATGGCCTCTTGATGCAACTTGCATTGATCTACAGGCTCTTTGAAAATCAAGCCCATTTATTTTGTGTTATTTAATACTGAATTGTATAATTATGAACATACAAAAAAAATGCCAGAAGATACAGGCCATATGGTCAACTGAGTGTGCAGTTATCAGTCTAGTACTCTGCTGCTACCCTTAATTGAGTTAAGACATGATGACTGAAGTTGTATAACAAAGTGATGAAGAATATGGGACCAGTGATGTTGAAGGAAAATATTATCTTTTATATCTGCAAACTAGAATTAATTATAATATACTGTACCAGCTGCTGAGAACTCTGATTGGTAGTTATATTGTAAAAATACTCTTCTTTAAGATCTTGAATGTTGTACTGTATAGTTTGCATTGATATTCTACTGCAAGCAGTTAATAATTAGTTGATAAGCAGGTGAAGAATTAGTTACTTATAGTTGTCACAGGTTAACTTTTTACTTTTGGGATGGCCACCGTTGTGTATGAGAAAAAGCAGTATGTGTAAAGCAGCACCATGTAGTGGTGAAAACTGGAAGTGACAGTCAAAAAGAGTGCAGAATAATTGTAAAAACTAGAAACCTCTAGTGGTGTCCATGGAATAGCAAATATGACAAGTTAAAGGAGCTATTTTATCTCCCAGTTTGAGGGAAGTCTTCATTTATAGTATATACTGTAAATAGTTGGAACTGATGCCTTCAGGACCTGTGGTCCCTGGCTTGTTCTCAGTGATGTCTGGAAGTGTGTCAGCTCAAAAAGAGAGGAAGTGGACAGAAGAGCCACAATGTTTCAGGAAAGGTACTGTAGATATAGAACTATGCATCACTGAGAACACACATGCGATGATCAGCAAGAGGTTCCTTTGAGTGCATTGTAATTTCCTGGGTCATGCCTGAAAATAGGTAGCATGTCAGGTATGTTTGATTTCCTTTAAAGATAGTGGGTTCCCCAGTGAATTTTATTGTCATTTACAATACTATACAGTCCACAGTCTAAAGGGCTTGTGGACATTGCCACCTGTCAACTCTTTAGCAACCCTGTAGACAAAGATGTACTGTATATTTATAGCATTAAGAAACAGTACCATCAAACATTGCAACTGGTTGTGACAATGTGGATATAATGATTGAAATATTAGGGTATCTTTATACATGATGGAATCACAGTATAGAGCATACATCTCAAGTGACCTCTAATCCTTACTGTATGTCTCAAAATGAGGCTGAAATGTAGTTTTCATGCAATAAATAACCAATATGTTAGCATCATCCTTCATTACCTAGAGCTACTCTCCTACCTTGATTAGTTTTTTCTCTGAATTTTAAGTAGTAGTTTTATCTGGTGATAGTAGCAAATAAATACCAGAACATAACAGAAGAGTTGAATGTAGAGCTTATTTATTACAAATGGACTAGTTTAGGTCTAAACATGACAGTTCAGGCATTACATCATAGCTTGACCTTACTATAGTTGATTTCAGAAACATCACTGTTTTAATGTTTGCTAAACTGTAAGATAAGCACTACTAACATTTATTTTTATTTGGCTTAACATTTACCTTTGTACAAAATACAAATATTTATACAAGAACAAATTCATTCAAATACCAACAAACCTCTTTCTAAAAAGAATATTAGGGCCACAGTTTTAGAGTTTTGCAATTTGTTAGTCATACTCAGAGGAGTAATTCTGAGACTTCTAAAAAAACTGAAAATGGTTGACAATGTCTTTGTCACTTTATAACTGGACATGCTAAATCTTAGAGTTCAGCGGGACAAGATTCCTAACCACTCTTGCTGTTAGTGGCACATTATCTGTGAAAAACAAAACTAACTAATATTATTGTAATTAGTACCCTAGTAAATGAATAAAAGTGGATTTCTGTGTGGCATGCCAACAGTGCTAATAATTTCATAACCTTATAAATAAGCTGAATTATTAAAGTAATACAGTTTTAATCTTAGATTAAATAATTACACTTTGTACTTTAAGTCAGTGGACAAGTTAATCTTTGCTTTAGTTACAGTTTTGGAAACCATAACAGAAGCAATCACTATCCTGCAGAACACTGCAGTTAAACATTATGGGGTCCCTGCAGGAGCACTGAACTTGAAGTATTAAGGTAGTTACAGCTTCCCGATTTAGCACCACTAAAGAAAACTGGGAACAGTAGTTACAAATAACTCCTGCATATTTTCCTTTAAATGTTATTTTCTTGTCTGTGGATGTGATACTTTCTGCTATGTATGGATGAAAGGCCCCTGCCTCCCCCACACACTAAGACTGTCATGTTAATAATAGTTTCAAATATGTTTGAAAGGGCTATTACTGCCTAAAACAGCAAGCATAGAATGTAAAACAGTTTTTGAAAGTAGCTGGTATTACTTTTCTTATATTTAAAGTGTTTTTCTTATTTTTCTTTTACAATTAGAATGCTTTTACTCAATAGGACTAGCTGTTGTAGGAGGAATATTACTTTATTTGTAGACTGACATATCCATGTATATTCTCATTCATACATCACTACTTTTGTTGCCTTACTTATTGTGACATCGCTAGCAACCAATCTGGCAAAAGATGAATATCTCTTCTTGGTCACTAAAGATGTCATAATTACTGGGGTCAGAATGCTGATGGTGTGTGAAGGGGAATATAACTCGGTATGTCAGTCTCCAGGCAGAGTACTGTTCCACACTTCGTCATCTGGACCCCCTGAAATCAATCACACACTCACCATAGTCTGGGTTCAACCTCTGACCTTTATTGGGTAGAATTTACTTCTTTACAATCCAGCATGGTTTTCATTAACAATATACATTCCCACCACCAAAATTCCATACAATTCTTTACACAAACAAAACTGGGGTTGCCCCTTTATTTACAAGATGTTTTATACACTGTTTATTTTCGGGCTCGGGTGTGCTGTTCTGACACCTCTTCAAGCTGTCTCATCTGCCTGGGCTCAGGTGTCCCACCTGATCCCCTGCCCTTCCCTCTCTGGGGTGACTGCCCCACTGGGAGCCCTCCCCTGCCCAGCTGGACCTCATTCCAGCTGGCCCCCCTTTTGTTCCCATTAACCCATCAGGATGGCTCCCTCCAGCCTCAGGGCTTCCCCCACTAAAAACTAGGCAAATAGTCCCCCAAGCCCCTGCCACACCTCAATAGCTTCTCTAACATTCCCATTAAATACTGTATTACCTACGCCAGACAGGTGGATTCCATCAGACCTGTACATGCCTTGTGTATCGTGTGTGATCAGCCCATGTCTAATGTACAAACTGCCAGATTCCCTGGTGCATGCCGCCAACTTCCTGTTGACCCTTTTCCTAACCCTTTCAATGGCCAGCGTCCCCTTTGCCTGTCTCCACTTCCTCTTGGGGATGATCTCTGACCAGGCCAACTGCATATTTGGCCACCTTGTTTGCAAGGAATCTAAGTCTGCCAAGACCTTCCTTACCAGAGCCACCCAGGGTGTGCTCCACAAGTCGTCCCCCCCCACATGTATAATCAATAAGTCCAGTGTGGGCCAATTTCAGCTGCATTCTTTGACCAGCGTTAGAATCTGTCTCCAGCACAGCCCCCTTTTCCCCTGCCATTTCACCAGCGTCTTGCTCAGGTCTTGTCCTAATTGCCATCCACCCTTTGTTGGCATCGCCCATAAATCTGCCCAGTGAATGAACGAATGTCCAAGAATCCATACCACCCTGCATCGTCTACCACCTGAAAAACAAAATTAATCATTAAACCTCATTTCCTGATGTATCATTTGTATGCTTGTGACTTCCACCTCCTCCCCTGCTGCACTGCAGCAGGGGAACCTCCCTGGCTGGCCACCTCCGAGGCCGCCCCAATCCTAAAAGAGTGGGAAGCAGAAAACCTTGGGTCCTCCCCTATGAAGGCCATCCCTTTTTTTCAGCACCACTGTGACCTGTGGGATGGTCACCGGATCACCGTGTCTGAAAAAACTCCACCCCCCACGTGGCCTCACTGCCACGTAATCCTGGATGGTGTTCACTATCCCTGACACTCCCTGCCTCTCTGCCACAGGATAACCCTTATCCCCTTGCCCTCCTGGTCATTTTAGGACTGTCTGAGCCAGATGACTACTGCTCCATCTGACCAGGATACATCCTGCTCATGAAGGCCCCTCCAAGTGTCCTGTTTTCCACTGGCTACCACCTCACTGACCCAGAATGCACTCAGCTGCATCAAGCTGGATACTGCTGTGAACAGCTTGGCTTTGTGTGCTGAAGAACACATCTGTCCCATACTGTCCAACAGCCTGTTGAACAAATTCCCACTAATTGGCATGCGCCCGGTTGACTTGGCACCCCTGCAGCCTCAACCATCCCTGTTGCATTTGGCAGATGGCCGGGGTCCTCATGGGTGTGCCCCATCCCCTCATTTGGCAAACTATGCTGATGCCCAGCAGGTGTATGCCTATGGATGCACCCAAAATGCCCCCTTTCCATTTGCTCACCATATACCTCATGATCTGTAATTCTGTAACTGGGCCACTTACCTCTAACCCTGCCCCCTCCCAGAACTCCTGAAAAGACCTCAACACTATTTCATAAGCCCTCAGCATGTTGGGTGCCAAGGAGCTCTAAAACAGGAGCTGGTCTCGGTCCATCCAATTTCCCATAGGAGAGTCAGCACCAGCGTTCTCTGGGGAGCTGCCCATGGGGCCAGAGACTAAAACCTGTCCAATTGTAAATGCGAGAGGCTGTCAGATATGTCATTCTTGACATGTGTTTTGCCCTGAAAGATGCATTGAGCCTCAGTACCTCCAAAACCAACCTCCTGGCTACCCCTAAAACTGCATCTGTGGATCCTGACTGCCTGCTGATAACTGACACCACTGCTAAGTTGTCGCACCTGAACAACACTCTTTTGTTTTTGAAAGCCTCCCCCCCACACCATTACAGCCACCCACATGGGGAAAACCTTCAAGAAAGTGATGTCCTTAGTGAGCCCAAGCTTGATCTATCGGTCGGCCAGCACTCCGATATCCATCTGCCCTGGAAATATGCTCCCATGCCCTTTTCACCCACCTCGTCTGTGTACAACTCTATTTTTCTTCCCACTGGTCCTGCCAAAATGTGACACCATTGTACCTGGCTAAGAATTCTTCCCACTCTAGCAGGTCCTCCCTCACTCCTGCATTGATGTTGACCCAATGGTGAGGGAGCTTGGCCTTGGCAGTCACCTTGGCCAGCCGCCACATGAATACTGTTCCCGGGGCCACTGCCTTGCAGGTGAAGTTCATGTGACCCAGAACATGCTGTACTACCCTAAGCTGTACCCTCCTTCTGCCCGACATACCTCTGATAAGCTTTAAAGGCTTGGCCACCTTGTCAGCTGGGAGCCAAAAGCATTGTTGCTTCACATCCAGCTCAATGTCTAGAAACTCAAGTTTTCTGCCAGGTCCCTGGGTCTTGTCGGCCACCAGCGGTACTCCTAGCTCCGCACATACAGTACAGTACAGCCATGAAACCCTACAGCATGCCCAACACCTCTGGCCTGCACTTGCCTATGAACAGGAAATCATCTAGGTAATGAACTACAGCCCCACTCCCATGTTTTTGTAAAAAAAAAAAAAAATATTGTAGACAGATGCTAAAAACTTCAAACGTGGTGCAGGCTACTGAACACCCAAAGGGCATGGATTTGTCAAAGTAGAACCTCCCCTGAAATTGGAAGTGGAGCAGTACCCAATCCTCCTTCCTCACCGGAAGTAGCCAGAAAGCCAACTTGATGTCGGTCTTCGCCAACCACACTCCCCCATGGACTGAATGCACACCGCAGCATGGTCCAACGTGGCATATGACACTGAACTCCTCTCTGGAGAGATGGCGTCATTCACTAAGTCACCCTCTGGGTATGATAGGTGGTGAATAAGGCAGAATTCAACCAGAGCCTTTTTTGGAACAATGCCCAAGGGGGATACCCTGAAACATGGGAAAGGGGGGTGATGAATGGCCCTGCTACTCTGCCCACTTCCACCTCCTTTCTGATCTTCTTCTCCACCACCTCCTCCCTACCCTTAATAGATGCTAAGTTCTTGGCCCACGTGTTTTTCCTTTCCCCCAAGAAATATATACTAAAGCCCCCTTCAAAACCCTCCCTCAGTGTGTCCCTAGCCTCTAAATTAGGGTAATTATCAGATCATGCCTTTAAGACATCAACCCTTATGGGTGAGGCTGCCATCCGAAAGTGGTCCACTCTGTCCCCCGCTACCTCCCTGTGCTCATCTCCTCCCAGCACCCACTCTACTGCTTTGCCACCTGTAACTGTGCCCTTGCCCATTGAAAACTCCCCTCTTCCCCCTCTGACCCCCCCCAGGAGGACTGATCTTGGGTCTAGAAGACCCCTCTTTCCCCTTGAGCTTTGCAGCAGGATACCAGGTGGCCTCCTCCACAACCCAAACAGTTGTTCTTGAACTTACAACTTGGCCATATGCAATTTGCTTTATTATACGCCCAGCAGGACTTGCCCGCTGCACCCCTAGCACCCGTCCTCCCTTCACTATTACTTCCACCCTGGGCAGACAGGGTTCTGATCCACAATTTCAACAAAGTGATGTCCCACTGAACATCTCTGTGGGAAGCCATCCTTTGCCTGAATTTTTCATCGTATATGAGCCACCTGTATCCACTCTTGACCCAATGATCGCTGACTAGGTCAAAAGCAGTATCACCAGCTCGGGCTTCTTCTGCAGCATGATGGTGCAGAAATGGGTAAAACCCTCCATCCATGACCCAAAAGTCTTACCTTTAAAAGTCACCTCCTTGCTGGTTTTGCCCACGATAGCCAACACCACCGCCATTTCTGAGTTACCTACCAACTCTTTCTGCTCATACTTCTTGGTGGTGTCCTTGTCTATTAATATGAACATGTCGATATAGTCTCCTTTCCATATCTTCTCCTTTAAAGCCTGAGAGATATAGTCTCCCAGTGCCATCCCTGGTGGCCACCTAAAACTCCCTTTGCTAGTCTCTTCACCTGTTCCCCCACCCTTTTCCCCATTTTCTTCCCCCTTCTTCCTCACCTTCAGCTCTTTCCATGTCTGGTCGACCTCCTCCCACCTCTTCTCTCCCTTTTCTTCCAACAAACCTGCCAGGTAGCCTTTGAGGCTACCTTCCACTGACAGGTCCACTGTCGGTACCTTACCCCCCTCCTGTCACATTGTCCTCCTTGTCACTCCCAGCAGTCTTCTTCTTCAGGGGTTCCTTCTGCTGTGGTGCCTTTTTCCTCTTTCTGGCCTGTCTCTCCTTCTCTTCTGCTTCCCTTGACTCCTTTAAGATGGCCTGGACTTGATCCATCAGGTCCACTGCCTTCTGTGCCAGCTCCATGCTGATCTTGCCTTATGGGTCGCAGCTGTCTTGGAGATGTTGGGAGGTCTAAACCCCACTTTCAGATTCTTGATGATATTGGGAGTGCAAGTAATCACAGAGACGTTGCATTAGAGTAATAAACAAGTTTATTACTACCAAAGGGATAAATCACAGTTGCCCTAAGCAGTTCTTACCAATACAAACCGGGAGCCAGTGCTAAGCATTCCCTACACCTTGAGGTTTCTCTGTGTCTCTTGGGGTCTCTCAGGTCTCCGAGGCATAAAGCTTGTGCATTACATTATATACCTGTGATAATTACTATGGTTACCAAAAGATAGAAACATTTCTGGTTACAGAGATGAGCCCTATTGTCTAAATTAGAGGTGGCTCCACAGTCCAAGATAACATTATACAATTCTGTAAAGTCATCAGTTTGAGAACAAAAGAGTTCTTACACAGAGTCTTACATAACTCAGTGTAGTGGTACAAATCACCAAAAGGTGGCAATGCCATCTTACATCTTATAATTACTCCAAGGACACAGGTGTCTTGGCATCCTACAAGTAAGAAATACACAGAAAATACATAGTAGAATATATGTATTAGCAAGCAAAGTGTATTACAACAATATGCATTCATATCCTGACATCTACTCTTGTATGGTAGATGCCCTTAGCCCTATATGTTAGTATAACATATACCTAAGTGCTAGCTGTCTACGGTGTACCTCAGAGGGTACCAATTAGGGTGCAGGGACCTCGTGTCACATTCCCCCCTTGTTGCCTCCAAGGGCAACACAGGCAAAGTGTCTTGGGAAATGACAGGAGCAGTGGTCGTTTACAAACCCGACGTGCGAGCTTTGTAAAGGAACTCAAGCTGCTCACAGTGTTGGCACAGAGTGCGCCGTAGGCAGCAGAGCATAATAATCAAAATGAAAATTAAAAATGCCTGTATAATAACAAAACCTTTAAAAGTAATCTCCAACCAGGTGTTAGTTAATGCGTTATTCATATCACCAGCATTAATCAAGGCAAGGACAGCTTCATTGGCTTTGGTCATATTATTGCTGATGTGGATGAGGTGTGTCTTTCCTGTCTAAAAGTGATTTTAATGTAAGTGTGAGTGGGTCTATGTGTACATTAAAGTATGGCAAATATTCTGACAGTGTGAGCAGATAATCGGGGTTACAATCAATAATGTCTGCATCAAGGAGGGGGACGGGGGTTATAACAGTATGTCCAATAACAGTCTTCTGGTGGGGAACAAAACAGAAATTGGGGTAATCAGTAGCACATGTAACAGATCCATAGGTGTAAGATCTGTAATTCGTGACCACGCAGTGTTCGCCATCGGAGTTATACTGTGAGTGCACAGTAGGCAGTCTCCACTTTTGCAACTGGACAGAGCAGGTGTAGGTCATCTTCGAAATACATGTTGACAGGTGATGAACCTCCTCATGATAGGATTGGTAGAGCTTATCCGGAACGAGAGTTGAGTCAAAGGAGTTGGTGCCATTCGCAGTCATGTCATCATCCATGGTGAAAGTCCAATCAATGCTGTCTGGAGAGTAACCACAAACAGGCTAAATAACATCAAATACATCACATCGGCACAAGTAAATATATTGCTTTTTCGCACAGCAGTCCATCTGCGGAGCCACCCAGGCATCCAGGAAAGGGTGATAAACCAGTAGAGGCAGTAAATCCAGGCGTTCTCTGTAGATGTCTTCATCCAAATGCCCGATGGAGTGGACCAGTGCAAGCTTGTCGAACAAGGCTGTAGTGGGATCAAAGCTTGGTAAGGAGACAGTAAAGGAGACAAACATGGTATCTGTTATGGAACACTTCTTAGCAGTGAAACAAGGACCAGTATTAGGCTGTCTGTTCACAAACCCCAGATTCCTAGCTGTAGGAAGAGGTTTAGTTAAAGTATGTTGCATACACATGGAAACCCAGCTAGTGGTTTTACATCATGGACAATACCATTTGGAGATGCGTCTGTCATGTATAATGTCAGGTATTCTTCCAGATTCTAGATCATGGAAGAGGTTGTAGATGGTAGTGATAATGTAGGAGCCATAAGCAGAGCAAAGTATCTCTCTAGCAATGTATTGTTTATCTGCTTCTGTGTTGTTCTGCTGTATGAGTGTGTTAATCTTGTCTTTAGAATCAGTGAATGCCTTAGTAATGTCATGCATGTTGCATATAGTGTATCTTTCTTCCTGACTAAGGCCATCCACACCATGCAATAATGGGGGTAGTATGTTGTTGACCAAACCAGTGGAGAATTTGGCAGAATGACTTTTGATAGCAGCAATGTCTGCTTTGTTCCAGATAGACATAGCCGTACCAAAAAGGCCTGTGACAGTACCTGTTGCACCTATGACATCAGAACTGTCAACTTCACATGTTTTACGCTTATGAGTTAGATTATCAGGAGAGGGCTTTCTCCTGACGTTGCCTCTATGTTCAGCAGAATGGACCCCAGCAATAGGGTCTTGCATATGAATCTGAAATGCAGCTAAACTATCAAGCAATAATGTATTATAAAATGTTGATGTGTTAGTATTGTGACACATACTAAACTCTTTCATATTCCAGTAAGTTAGATTAAACAAAACAGGTATATGCATAAACTGTAAGTTATTAATCAAAGAACCTGGGAGGGCAGTGGATGTTAGACCACTACGGGGACCAGGGGTATGCTTTGGACATTCCAAAAGCTGTTTATCAGTGGGAGGTAACACAGAGAGATACATGGCGGCAGAAGCCATGTGGTGTATGGCACAAAATTTTTGAGCAGAATCTCTGGACAAAGAATTACAGTATGAAAGATCAGTTAAGGCAGTTATGTTGTACAAACCAGAATGTCTTAATGCAGTTTGTAACAAGGACAGCGAACCATTTGGGGATAATTTAGCATTGGGCCAACCTTGGAAAGTTCCTTTGGAGAGTTTGGCCACAGGGAGTATTTGTCCTTGTGATGTGGTTTGCCACTCAATTTGAAGGGTAGATTTATCAGGAGCAACAACCGAGGTGGTGAGGTAAGCATTGGAACCTTCCTGGACAGTGATCATACTGTCTGGTATATTGATGGATACTCCCTCTGGAGGAGGTGCTGGAGGATTGAGGTGTCGTAGGAGGTCCGGTACCATGCCTTGGATGCAGGGGATAACTCCTGAGAGGAGGAGATATTGGAACAAGATAGCCATCTTGTCAGTGTATCTGAAAAGGAAAATCAAAGATTAATATGTTAGTACTATTCTGCCCAATGGGGAGAGGAAAAGTAATTTAAGCTCCTTTATACAGTTTCAGCTGGTTGGCATGTAACCATTTGTCAGTCAACTTGTTGTTGTGGAGAAGTCTAACTTGATAGACTGCCGGACTGAGCTTGTTGACAATGGGGTATGGGCCTTCCCACTTGTTGGAGAAGGAATGGGTGGGATGTGCAAACTGAAGTTCCATTACCTGATCTCCAACTTGCCAATCCACTTCTTGTGCGTGTTTGTCAAACTGTATTTTGGATTGTTGCTGGGCCTTGCCCATGCAGTTGGCAGCATACAAGTGTGTGTGTATGAGGTATTTTCTGAGTTTTTCCACATATTGGTCTACAGACAAGCGGCCTGCAGTGGGGGTATGCAGGTCAAACAACAGGTGTTCAGGTAATCTCATCTGTCTACCAGTCATCACCTCAAAGTGTGCAAGCTGGGTGGTGGCTGAGGGTGTACCCCTAATCGCCATAAGGAGTAATGGCAATAGGGAATCCCAAGTTTTGGGATTGTCCTCAATGAATTTGGAGAGCATTTGCTTAATCTGTCTGTTGGCTCTCTCTACTTGACCTGAGGATTGAGGGTGGTAAGGTACGTGGAACTTCTGATGAACTCCAAGGAGCTCAAGGGATTCTTTCATCAACTCACCTGTAAAACTGGTTCCTTTATCAGAGTATACCTTGAGGGGTAGACCCCACCTGGAGAAAATCTGTTCCACCAGGATTTTGGCAGTAGTTTTCGCTGTACATGTCTTAGTGGGGAAAGCTTCTACCCACTTGGAGAAGAGGTCAGTTACCACAAGAGCATACTTATTATTTCTGCTGGTGTTGGTCAGAGAGCCAATGAAATCAATTTGTAGGGCATGCCAAGGGCCAGAATGTCATTGTGGTAAGAGTTTGGCATTTTGTTTGGTAGGGATGGGGTTGTTTTGCGCACAAATGAGACAGTTGTCTATGTATTGTTTAACATCTTTGGTGACACCAGGCCACCAGGCAGTGGTCTTAAGTCGTTGGATGGTATTTTCCTCTCCCTGGTGTCCACCAGTGGGGGTGTCATGCACTTGGTGCAAGAATTCAGATCTTAAATGTCTGGGGATCACCCACAATTTGGTGGTGGAGTCATCTGGTTGGAACCAGATGAGCTTGTCATGTGGTGAAAAGCGTAACTTACCTTCTGCCTCCGATAGGGGTTATGTGTGGGAAGTTTCTCTTTAGTACCTTTGTCAAGAAATCTGAACACCTCTTTAAGTTCAGTATCAAGGTGCTGGGCTGTGGAGAGGTCCAAGGGGGAAAAAGGTTCAGGTTTCTTCCTGAGTGCTGCAATGTGTACAGCTGCATTAGCCTCTGGATGGTCCATCATTCAGACGTCCCCCCTGGGGCCCCTTCCTTAGCCGTGTGGTGCAAGGAAGTCAATCCCTATGATACTAGGATGATTATACAGTACCATTAGTTGGAAAGTGTGTGAGGCCTTTAGATGGCCTAGCTCTACCAGTAGGGGTAGAGAACGGTATGCAGGTAACCTCGTACCATTAACTCCTGACATGTTGGTCCTCTGTCCGGTGGACCAAGGGGATGTGTCTGGGTGTTCATCATGTAGCACAGATACAGCTGCACCTGTATCTAACAAAACTACTAGTAGTCAGCCCCCGACCTCGGCCTCAGTGCAGGGCCTTCCGTTTGTATCCAAGACCAGCTTGTTTACAATCCAGACTGGGGCCTGTAATTGTCAATCTGTACTGCCGGAAGCATGTAGAGGTTGGGCCTGGCTCACGTGAATCACTTCACTATGTTGCACTGATGCCATATAGGGAGGAGCTTCTGGGTTCAGGCCTGAATGGGCCTGAGGGCCTGTGCCACCGGTGTCCCCCATGGCCGGTTGAGGCCTGGGTTGCTGGTTGTACTGCCGCAAGGGCCTGTGAGGGAACAGCATCCGCCACAGAGCATACTTGTCCCAGGAGCTCTCTGAATTTCTGATTCTCTTCAGCTATCTCCCTATATGTAGGGCTTGCTCGTTGTTGTTGTGGTTTACCTCTACCCTTATGCTTCCTGTTCTTATGCCAGTTCCAGTTCCCACCCCATTGTTGTTGTTGTTGTTGTGGTTATTGTTGATAGGCCTGTTGGGGGTGTTGATTATCGACTGGAGGGGCTTGCTGATGTTGGGCCTGTTGGCATTGGGCCTGCCCTTCCACTGTGTAGTGCATCGTGGCTTCCAGAGCGGACTCCACGGCAGCTACCTTTTTGGAACCGGAGCCCAGATCACGGATATAGAGTTGATACACTCTCAGTTTTCTGAAGGATGTCGGCAAATCTATCCATATTGGGGTAGGTGGCCAGCTCTACCTTTTCTCTTACTGCTGGAATCATGTTCCTAAGAAACAAAGTCTTATATTCAATAAGATCTACATCTGCAGCTTCTTGTGCCAGGTGCTTACCTGCTCGGTAGGCCATCCAGAGTCTCTGGTGGTAAGTTGCTGGACTTTCCTTTGCATTCTGCTTCACAGGGTATGCAAGCATCACTCCTACTACACCTGGGCTGAGAGCAGAAATGAGCTCAGCTGCAACCTCGTCAAAGATAGAGTTCCCATCCTGGTGAACAGCATCAGGGAGTTTGGCCCACAAACCAAGATCAATGGTCTGGCATAGTATTTGGACCTGATATTCTGCTGCGAGGCTAAGCATCTCACATTTAGAATGCACCTTCTCCAAGTGACAGCTGAGGTTGTCAGACGGATTCATCCAACCAATGCTGTCAGCAATTTGCTGAACAGAGTAGGCCATTTGAAGGGGATTAGTGGGTCGATCAGGCAAAGGTAGATTGTCTCAAGCACCATCCAGGGCAGCCTGAGCTGCAGCTTCAGCTGCAGTGTGGACAATACCTTCCTGAGTGCCAGCCTCTTGCAGAAGCTTCCTAATCTGGGTTTTAATAGCCCGTTTACTCATCTCAGGAAGAGGTACATTGCCTATCACGGTTTCGATCATGGTTTCTATCTCCTGCCTATCTTCCACATTAATAACGGCTACCGGAGGTGCCGTCGGGACCAGGCTTGGGCCTGCTGCCCCCATCATGGGGGCTGCCATGTTGGCATCTCCCATGATGAGCGTCACGATGTCGCCGACGTGTGACATGGGGAGTTGGGGGCAGGAATCCGCCATGTTGTGGATGGCTGGGTGGGGTGTCTGGGCCATAGTAGGGGCGTGACTGGGCATTGTACTGTGAAATGTCATCAGATAACTCCCCTTCTGATGATGACTGAAAAGCAGGGGCTACGCCTCCCATTGCCTTAACATGTCCAGCCAGAACCTCTCACTGATGGTGCAGTGTCACCATTTTAGTTCTACATTCATCATGACTCACACTTGCAACATCCATATCAACCTCATCTTGATTTTGCTTTTGCAACACCCTATACGTGGTGCTCAATTCGAGATTGTCCCTGTAAGCCACTTCTAAATCATTACATACCTGGTTTTTCTCATCCTGCAGCTCACCCATTTCGTCACTCAACCGAGCATTCACAGCACTCAGCAAATCATTCATTTGTACTGCCTGACTCTTATCCTGTCTCAAACTTTCACACTCCTGCTTCAACATACACAGTTCCTGTTCTCCAGCTTGAGCTGAATGATGCAATAGTGAATCCTTTTCATTTGGCAGAGTTTGGAGTTCAGACTCCAAGTTCTGCTGCAGTCTTATACACTCTGTTTCCTGCAAACCCATCTCTTGCTTAAGAGATGAAATCTGCAGATCAAGGGTTCGAAACCTCGCTTCAGAGGCTTCCGAAGCAGCGTGAAACGCGACCATCAACCCTTAGCATGAGCGTATTGGCTGATTGTCTCTCTGTATACTGGCTGAATCTCAGTATAGGGTTTTCGGATTGACTTGCGGCCTCCGCAGTCAGCCCATCCTCCATGGAGGCAAGGAAGTTCGAGACATCGAGACTCAGTTCTGCGCAGATATTTGATACAGTGGCCATTGTGTGGGAGGAACGAAAATTCAAACTGTGAAAAGGCACCGTGCTGCGACGATCCACAGCACGAGCACTTTATACACAGCTGGGCTACTGTATTAGTTGTAGGCTTGCAATTCAAAGCTGCTATGGAGTGGGTCAAGACAGCATCGACCACACCCGAAAAGATAGCCAGACTTTGCAAGTGACTACAAACTGGTCTTAAAATGGGACAGGTGATACAGGAATGTACACCTACTGTCCCTGTGGGAAAGGGAAAAGTTTAAGCAACAAGTGAAAACTTACAAACACCAAATATCACCTGCACATGGTCACCAATTTGATGGGAGGTCTAAACCTCACTTTCAGATTCTTGACAATATTGGGAATGCAAGTAATCACAGAGACGTTGCATTAGAGTAATAAACAAGTTTATTACTACCAAAGGGATAAATCACAGTTGCCCTAAGCAGTTCTTACCAATACGAACCGGGAGCCAGTGCTAAGCATTCCCTACACCTCGAGGTTTCTCTGTGTCTCTTGGGGTCTCTCAGGTATCCGAGGTATGAAGCTTGTGCATTACATTATATACCTATGATAATTACTATGGTTACCAAAAGATAGAAACATTTCTGGTTACAGAGATGAGCCCTATTGGCTAAATTAGAGGTGGCTCCATGGTTCAAGATAACATTATATAATTCTTCAGTTATAAGTCATCAGTTTGAGAACAAAAGAGTTCTTATACAGAGTCTTACATAACTCAGTGTAGTGGTACAAATCACCAAAAGGTGGCAATGCCATCTTACATCTTATAATTACTCCAAGGACACAGGTGTCTTGGCATCTTACAAGTAAGAAATACACAGAAAATACATAGCAGAATATATGTATTAGCAAGCAAAGTGTATTACAACAATATGCATTCATATTCTGACATCTACTCTTGTATGGTAGATGCCTTTAGCCCTATATGTTAGTATAACATATACCTAAGTGCTAGCTGTCTACGGTGTACCTCTGAGGGTACCAATTAGGGTGCAGGGACCTTGTGTAACAGGGGCCATCCTGTAACTACAAACAAATGCATCAACTAGCATATCCCACAGAGCCATGCCTAGCCCTCCACCCACCCATGCCCAACCGAGCTTCATAACCTGGAGGCACTGAGTTGTGCTTCGCCCCAAAGCTGGGGCCATGCTGATTTCTGATCCCCCTTTCCCCATCCTCCTTTCTCTATAATTTATTCTCTGTTTGTTTAATATTTATATTTTTCTTTTGCCGACCTGGGCCATGGCCTAGCTGCCCCTTTCAGAGCCAAGCTGCGCTTCCCTTGTTGGATGCTCTGGATCGCCAGAGCCCCCCCGCTCTCATGGCCACCATTCTCCAGCTTCCCATATCTAGATACTATAATCCTGATCCAGGTGTCTCTGCCCTCTACATCCTAACATTTAGCAAACTATGGCATCATCTCAGAAGAAGAAGTAGAAGAATCAACATTTATGTTGTGCTGTCCATCATAATGTGCCCCCCAAGCACTTTACAAGCTATGCTAGCCAGGTAGTAAAGTGACTGAACCTGTAGTGGTAGGCCACCTGGCCCTATCACTCAGGATGCACCTCCCTTATGGAGGCCCGCTCCACCCGCATGACCGTCCCAAAGCTTAGCTTGGTTGCTATCCGCTGGCAACTGGCTTGGAGGAATCCCATTGACCTATCAAAGAAAATAGGGAAGATGGGCCTGGTCCCAGTCAAAAACACTCCCTGCCTATGCATACCCCCCTGCCACACCAGGAAATTGTCCCCCCAAACCAAGGAGATAAATCAAAACCACAAAAATGCACCTGAAAAGAAAGCTATCATGTGCAGCTGGTGGAGGGACTACTCATTACTGTTGTCTCCTGCACTTGACCTAGAGTGCTACCTGGCATTCTACTGCCAAACCTGATGGGGAAATCTGGCTCCCAGCCCCACAGGCATATGGCAGCTGCTCGGGCTCCCCCCCCCCCGAGATGGATCAGGTCGTGGGGGAGCCTCCCCACATTATGCATCAAAAAGCCCCCAAATTCGACTCCCTGTGGTAGGCCACTTGGACCTCATCTCCCAAACACCCACAACCAATGCAGCGGTGATATACCGGGGCCTATTCTCGGTGCCACGTGGTACAGTGGAAAAGCCACAACTGGACCCGGCCTGCATTCGCTCTGATTCCCCAGAGCTCTTGCTACAAAATCTGTAGCAAACACATTGCTCCCCTGTAAATATGCACACAAGACCCCACAACACCAGTTACCATGTGATAAGCCACATGGCCCCTGCCACTAAAGTAGACCACGCTCCTCGACCAAAATGGGCCTGCAGCACACCAACAATGTCCCTCTCCCCCCCCCACTACTGGGGCACCAGCTCTTACAACAGGGCAGAAAAACAGGCCCACATTTCTCACCACTGTCTGCCCCACCACCTGGGACTGTGGTCCAGCTCACCCCGAAATGCTCCAGAGAAAAACATTTTTTTTGTCACATTGCTGCCAAACAAAACCACCAGAACCCAAACCGTGACCAATGCAGCAGCAAGATAAATCATGGCTCAACTTCGGCACCACGTGGCACAGTAAAACGCCCAACCTGGCTTGGCCTGCAGAGTCCGCAGAGCTCCCACTACCAAAACCTAAACAACTTTACTCTTTTCTTTTCTTTTTTTTTCATATCCACCTTCTGTTACCTTACAGGCGCAGCATGTTCCCTGCATTCAAAAATGCTTCAGCACAGAATCTTTCACAATTATTGCAATTTTTACACCAAATGCTCTGAAAGATAGTGTAAACAGTTAAACTCCAAAACAAAATATTTTAGGCTACACAGTGATATTAATAAAGCATTGCAACTGAGAGAAGAAAATATCAGGCTATTCCAGGCCTGACTTGTACCATGAACCATGCCCTCCTTACTTACCTCCTTAGATCCCAAATCTACCCACAAAATTTCAGCAGTCTGTGCAACTGTATCCAAAAATGCAGCTGCAGATACAGGGAGATCCCTCTCTCTCTCTAGCTCCTCATCTACCCCCTTTTCTCCCCGTCCCTGTCCTTTTCTCCCTACAATGGCACAATGCCAACTCATTTGTCCCTGACTCCACCCCTTCCCTCCTAACTCCACCCCTCCTGGGAACTCATCTCCTTCATCCCTCTCTGTCCCCCCCTCCTCCCCCTCCCTCTTCAGGCTGGAGAATCCTCCAGCCCCTCCCCCATCTACCTAGTCCTTTTTTGGCCCCTGCTGGTCTCGGGTGGCCAGTGACAATCTAGGCTGCCCTCTAATAGGGCAACCCCTTTTACACCTAATATGATCACCTGCACAATCTTCTAATTAGCAAAAGGAAAAAAGAAAAAGAAAAATAAATATTTCAGATATAACAAGTATTTGTTAATGCCGAATGTTTGCTTGCATATATTTGATGTGCAGTTTTCTGGTATATAGTGACGCCAGCTAAGATGCAATGCAGTAATGCTGCAGTCTATTAGAGAATACTGCAGTATACTGCAGGGAACAGTGTAATTCAATGGCAATTAAGCCCCTTTTTACTGCAGTATTTTGTGACATGTCATTTACTGCAAGTTACTGCATTACAATGTGGCTGGCTCTGCTGTAGATAGCACAGAGGCAAAAATTTACAAATTTACTGCATTCATGGCAGCAGCTACAGCAACCAGAATGGAGAATGCACAATGCTATTAGCTCAAAAAATAAACCTTCAAACTTTTATAAATAATACTTTTTTTAAAAAAAAGATAAAAAATAATGTATCACATAAGGTCTTATCCTATTGCATAAATAAAATATGTAGAGTGGACCTTGTGTGATAAGTGATACATGTGCTCTTTACACCACTTTGTGAGGTTACCCACTGTCAAATAGCACTTGCATAGATAAATTATTTATCACATAGGTTCCCACTATATATCACTTATATCTATCTATCTATCTATCTATCTATCTAGGATTTGTGATAGAAATTAGTGGAATAAATGATGTATCTGCACAAGAGCAGTTTGACCTTGGTTAACCTCATGAGTGGCATAAGCCACGAGTGAGATATCTGAGCTCAAACTGCTCAAGTGTAGATACATCATTTATTCCATGAGTTTTTCCATTGCATATTCCATTTATGCAACAGGGAGGCGGTGTTTTGGTTTGATTTATACATTTTTTTTTTAAGTTTGGCTTTTTAATTTTGTAAAGTAGGTAGGATTTTTTTTCCTGATGCTCTGTGTGTAATTGTGCTGTTGGTAGCAGGCTGCTAGTAAAGGGAGTGTGTTGCTAGGGATGTAGCATGATGCTGTTGACAACATGTGATTTGATTGGTTGCCTTTGTATGTGTGGTCTGGTTGATTTTTTTTTAAATTCAATATACTTTATTGTTTACAAGATGTAACATAACACTGCAACCTACAAACAACAAACAAACAACAATCCCCTCCCGTCTCCCATCCAACCCACCCAAAAGGTGGAGTGAAAAGTAATATGACCTGACCAAGTACAATCTGAAAGCAGAATGGCCTTAGAACCCACTACATAGTTAACATAACATAAATACATACAAAAGGAAAGGTGCCTACTTAGAAAAAGGAAAGATAAAGTCATATACTTGTCATAATGGGGTTGCTCCAGGGTAAGTTACATCATGTACAAGGCATACAACTTGCTCAACTTTCTGTTATACAACAGAAGCTTATTATGTACACTCACTATTATTATCTCTAGATGAAGGTTGAATAAAAGTTCCTGCAACCATTCTTGATATGTAATAGAGATGTGGTCAAGCCAGTGATGAAGAACTACTCTGTTAATTGAAAGGGAGATCAAGGCCACATGATGTCTCCTTTACCTCACTGCAGTCCCACTATACTCCTCAACTATACATATTTCCAGGATGAAAGCCTCTTCAAGGCCAAGGAGAGGATCTGCTCTAGATTTAATCAGATCCCACAGGGGCGCCACTTTAGGGCATCCACAGAAAATATGTAGCAAAGTGCCTTCCACTTGTCCACATCTTGAACAAAGGGGAGAGATTAACCTACCCATCTTGACTAATTTCAGAGGTGTGAAATAAATGTTATGCAAGATGTGGAATTGGACAAGACAAAATTTGTCATGGGAAATTTAAACATAAAGATCTTCCCACATTTTATTCCACCTAAAGGCATGTTTTGGGAAAACAGCATTCTAATATGAGGATTCTCCAGTGATGCCAGTGAATAAACTGGAGAAGAAAAGGGAATATAAGGACAATACTGCATGTGGCTGTAACACAATATCAGTAGCTGTTTGCAGGGACTCACTAAAATTAACATCCCTTCACGTGGAACCAAACCATTGAAAGAGAACATGTTGAAGTTGAAAGATCTCGAATATACACTTACTGTCTAAATGATAAGTGATAGGAATATCCTGATATGATTTTAATGATCCATCATGGAATAAGTCACAAACCTTGGCAGCAGCAAGCTGGGGTAACCAAGTTTTTGTCAACACATGACATCCTACTTTAAAGTTAGGATTATAAAAAATGGGTTGAGAAATGTCTTTAAATCATTTGTAATGTATGAGAGTACATAACTGTAAATGGACCCTTACTGAAATGTCTATGACAGAATCTTGAAGAATCGCAGAAAGAGACTTGAGAGGAATAAAAAACATATCTGAAGGAGACAGACCAGCCTTCTTAATCTGATCTCTTTCTAGCATAAGCCATGGGGTAGAAGGGGATTCACCCTCTACTGGATTCTGAACTGGTAGCCTTAGGTACTTGCTAACATGACTGGCCAGATAATAAACAGAAAAAGGTGGAAGCTGAAGGCCACCAGACATCTTAGGTGCTGATAACCAGTTATGTGCTCTTTTAGGTGTCTTGTCCAACCAAATAACATCAGAAATCATCCTATGAACCTGTTTAAACCAAGATAATGGGAGAAAAACATTAAGCATAATGAATGGATAAACTATATGGGGAGAACGTTCATTTTAATAATATTTATTCTACCCAATAGCGTCAACAGCAAAGACTTCCATCTTTGTAAGTCCTGTTGCATAATAATCATCAAATCAACAAGATTAAGCTTTTTGAGCTGCACTGCACTTCTTGAAAGAAAAAGTCCAAGGTATTTAAGCTGTTTTGGAGTCACAGATAATACCAACTCTAAAACATCTGATTTAAAAACAATGGAATAAAAGGCATAACTGCTGTTTGGATTGATCACATGGAGTAAAATGTCATCTACATAAGCAGATATCTTGAGATTCCATGCCCCCTCCTGTATACCAGTCAGATCAGGATTACTCTTGAATTTCAGTATTAAGGGCTCCAAGTACAGATTAAATAGTAGAGGGGACAAGGGACATTTTTGCAGAGTCCCCGAATACAAAGGGAAAATAGAGGAAAAAGCTCCATTACAATAAATTCTAGCATAGGGGCATATGACAACACCTAAAGCCATTGAATAAATGCAAGTGGTGAAGCCAAATGCCTCTAAAGTAGTAAACAAAAAGGCCCAGTTGACCCTATTGAAAGCTTTCTCTGCATCCAGGGAGACCAGGGCCACAGGGAGACCAGAAAATGTGGGATAATTTGCAGAGATGATCAGCCGAGGAACAGGATGGCATGAAGCCAACTTGCTCATAGTCTCTAAGCCCAGCCCACATTGCATTTATCCTAGAAGCCAGTATTTTAGCCAAAATCTTAATGTCATAATTCATAAGTGAGATAGGGTGATAACTAGCAACATTATCTGGAGACTTACCAGGTTTAAGCAACAAGACAATCGTGGCTTCAAGGAGAATATCATTCAAGATGTCAGAGTCATATAAGGAAAGGAAAAATTGGTGTAAAAAAGAGACTATTTTGTTAGTAAAGACTTTATAAAAATTAGGGGTAAGGCCATCTGTCCCAGGTGCCTGATCAAGTGGTAGGGCTTCAATGGCATTTAAAATTTCCTGTTGAGTTAAAGGCTGTGTCAGACAAGCCTGCTGAAATTCTGGGTAAAGAAATCTCAGCTAAATATGCTTGGAGATCTGAAGTTGAGGGAAAGTTAAGCAGGAGCCCATAAAGAGCTTTGTAGTATACCTTGAACTCGTGGGAGATTTCTCTGGGTGATGTTTTAATAGAGTTGTCAATCTCAGATTTAATAGAGGGAATAATACGCAATGCCTCTTGTCTTTGGAAGTGTAAAGTCAGGAGGTAATCTTCTTTTTACTTGTGATCCACGTAGGTGGAATGCATTTTAAAAATAAATTATTCAGCCTTCTCATGCAGATATTCTGCATATTTGTCATGTAGAGATAATAATTCACTGAGGTACTCCTCCGGAGACTTACAGTTCAGATGTTTCTCTATCTCCCTAATACAGTTCAAGGTAACGGAGGTTTCTGCCTCTCTACATTGCTTTCTTTTACTTGCCAGACTGATAAATTCACCTCTGATAAAACACTTAAATGTACTCCATTCCATATCCCCTTTTTTAGTGGTGCATGTATTTGGGAGATGAATACTTCCATCTGTTCCCTAAGTCTAGTAATAATATAGTCCTCATTTAAGAGCTGATTGTTTAGTGTCCATAGGGTGTCTCTTTTAATATTAGACACCAAACTATGCCTTAACCACACCAGGGAGTGATCAGAGAAGACCCGAGGAGCTATCTTGCAATCCAGCTCTCCACATACGATACTTTGACTAATCAGAATGTAATCAATATGGGTGAAAGAACCATGTGTCGAGGAAAATAATGTGTACTCCTTAACATTAGGATATAAAATTTGTCATGGGTCACATAACCTCAAGGAGTCAACCATGTCACGGATGGCACACTGGGAAGGAGACAGACTGGCTTGCTTTTTACCTGTCTAATCTAAATCCTGAGTAAAAGAAATATTCCAATCCCCCTAATAATAATAGGGATTTTAAGAAATGGGGCTAGAAGGGCTGCCGAATCCATAAAAAAGAAGGTGTCTCTACATTGGGCCCATAGACATTACTTAACAGAACTTCTGTATGATCCAAAATACCATTTACAAAAATATACGTGCCTTGAGAATCTTTGAGACTCTGCATATACTGAAAGTTTACACTTTTAGAAATTAAAATGGCTATCCCTTATGTTTTATTTATTTAGTTTTTGTTGACCAGGTAAGTGCACTAGACAAATTCTGCCTATTTTCAGGCACGACCTGGGGGAGGGGGATACAGATGAATGCCAACTGACTTTGAACCAGATTAAGCTGTTGGTGGTATTTTTTAGTGAATGGGGGGAAATTTGGCCAGGGCACGGGGGAAATTCCCCTGCTCTTCCTGCAGATGGCTTGACTTCCTGTGAGCAGAGTGTGAGCAGATAGCTCAGATGGAGAAGAAGGAGGATGTGCAGATGGTTGTGGAGCTGGTCTCCCCTCTGACTGATATTGCAGTTGAAACAGAGGAGTTTTTTGATGTAGCAGGGAATCCAGAGAAAATCTTGGATGGACAGATGGATTTAATATCTTAGGACCTGCAAGCTCAGAAACGGCAAAAATTTCAGCAACCTGAACAAGGGGAGTTATCAGGAATTGAAGCAGACACAGTGAGTTACAAACAAAAAGAATTACTGATTAAATTGTTAGCAAAAGAAGAGGACAAGCATAAGCAGAGAAAAAAGGAACTATGTTTGCAATATGCATCAGAAACTGTTTTGACTTAGGCAAGTATTAGCAAGGATGTGTAGGAAAGTGTGCAGGATTTTAATTTTGCTATGCTTCAACAGAATATCCCTACGACAGTGTTTGTGACTACAGGACAAGCTCAGAAAAGTGCCACAGTATTCTCTTTTGCAGCACAGGAGGGAAGAGTGGTGAAGAAACCTAGCCCCACACAAAAATCCTGGGCTGATTTCTCAGAATCTGATCAGGGCCCTTGGTCAGTAGAGCATTCTCTTAAAGCAGCTGGATGGGTTAAAGAGCCTGATAATGGATGTTGGATTTCGGGGTTTTCACCTCTTCAGATTCCAGGGGTTCATTTGACTCTATCCCCGATTTCTTCTGGAAAAGAAAGGGCTGTGAAAAGTACATCTGAAAGTGTACAGGGTGTGGGCATGGCCCTAGATTCAACACAGGGACAGGAGGTATTAGACCTGCCTCCAGAATTAAAATTAGCACAGCATCCCACCTTGCATCTGCGACAGAGGTGCAGGGAAATGGGAAGGTCAATGAAAATATCAAAGCTACAGAAATTCAGAATACACATGAGGAGCCAGAAGAACTGTGGGTCACCCTAGAAACAGGAAATAGGACAGCCATATGAACTGGGGTTGTCTACAGGTCCCCAGATCGGGGGGGACATAGACACATTATTGTTAGAAGATATACAAAACTTGACAGCTAAAGAGGATGTTCTGATAATGGGAGACTTCAACATGTCAGATACAGATTGGTCAATACCAGCAGGAACATCTGCCAGAACTAGACACATGGTGGATTCCCTGCAGGGGGAGGGCCTCAAACAACTGGTACAACAACCCACAAGAGACAGGGTTATCCTAGATCTAGTACTGACTAACAGGGAAAGGATCACAGATCTCCAGGTAGAAGGTCACCTGGGGGCCAGTGACCATCACATGGTATGGTTCAGTTTGGCCACTAGAACTAAATCATCCCATTCCAAGGAAAACATATGGGACTTCAGGGGAGCTGACTTTGATAAGATGGCCAACAGAGTTAAGCTAGTCCTGACAAAAAGAAATACATGTGAGGGGGTACAGGCAAAGTGGGCAAGCATTAAGGATGCAATACTTGAAGCAACATACCATTGTGTCAGAGAGAAAAAGAAGTGCAAAAGAAGAAGGAAACCATTTTGGTTCTTAAAAACAGTAGCAGAAAAGGTCAGAGCCAAAAGGCTGGCCTTCATGAAATATAAGGGAACACAGCAGGATGAAAATAGGGAGGCATACCAAACTTCCCTATGGGAAGCAGGGAAGGTAGTAAGGCAGACAAAGGCCCAAACTGAGGAAACACTAGCACAAACAGTAAAAGAAGGTGACAAGACTTTCTATAGATACATTAGTGAAAAGAGAAAGTCCAGAGGGAGTATTGCTAACATCAAAGGAGATAAGGGTGTGTGTGAGGAGGAGGACCATGTAAAAGCATCTGTCCTAAATAGATACTTCTGCTCAGTATTTACTGAAGAGAAGGTAGGGCAGGGCCCACAGCTCAGCACCATGGACACAGGGGATGGAAGTGCACTAGTCCCTTCACAAAAGAAAGGGTCATACAAGAGCTCAATAAGCTCAGGGTGGACAAGGCAATGGGACTGATGGCATACATCCCAGGGTACTTAAGGAGCTAAGGGTGGAACTAGCAGAGCCATTATCAGAACTGTTTAGTGAGTCTCTGAACACAGGAGAGGTCCCAGAAGACTGGAGAAGGGCTCATGTGATCCTGCTCCACAACAGTGGTAGCAGGTAGGAGGCAGGGAACTACAGACCAGTCAGTCTTACCTCAGTAGTGGGCAAGATTATGGAGGCACTCCTTATGGAAAGGATAGTGCAACACCTGGAATCCATAGAAGCACGGGATCCAAGACAGCATGGGTTTACAAAAGGAAGGTTCTGTCAAACTCATTTCATAGATTTCTTTGTCCGGGTAACCAGAGTGGTAGACCAAGGGGGAGCAGTTGATGTCACCAACATTGACTTCAGCAAAGCTTTCAATACTGTTCCACATAGAAGATTGATTAATAAGCTGGGTAGGCTCGAGGTGGGTCAGAAGTTGGTCAACTGGGTGGAAAACTGGTTGACGGGCAGAAAACAGAGAGTGGTGGTAAATGGTATACAGTCAGAAGAGATGCAAGTCACAAGTGGGGTGCCTCAGGGATCAGTTCTGGTGCTAGTCCTCTTCAATATCTTCATCAGTGACATTGCAGATGGACTGGAGGGTAAGGTTTGTCTGTTTGCAGATGACACAAAGATCTGCAACAGAGTAGATGATCCAGATGGGGTGGGCAGAATAAGAAGAGATCTGGATAAACTGGCAAAGTGGTCGGAAGAGTGGCAACTGGGGTTTAATGCAAAGAAGTGCAAGATCATGCACATAGGGAAGAGAAACCTGAAGCCACCTATAGACTGGGAGGGGAGTTGCTGGCAGTCACAAGGGAAGAAAGAGACTTAGGCATCATCATCACCGATGACCTGAAATCATCCAAGCAGACCACTAAAGCAGTTGGTAAGGCTAGGGGGATGTTGGGGTGTATTAGTAGAGGTATCACAAGTCATAAGTGGGAGGTAATAATCCCTCTTTATAAGGTACTGGTGAAGCCCCATCTGGGGTACTGCATGCAGTACTGGAGGCCACACCTTCACAAGGACATTAACCAAATTGAGGCAGTCCATAGAAGGGCAACCAAAATGGTGCAGGGACTGCATCAGGAAACACATGAGGACAGATTAACAGAGCTCAATATGTATACCCTAGAGGAAAGGAGGGAGAGAGGTGATATGATCGAAACATTCTAACACCTTAAGGGCATTAACAAGGTGAAAGAGCCTAACATGTTTCAATATAAGAAAAATAGCAGAACAAGAGAACACATCATGAGATTAGAGGGAGGTCAATTAAGGGGTAATTTGAGGAAGTTCTTTTTCACCGAAAGGGTGGTGGATGCATGGAACAGCCTACCTCGGAAAGTGGTAGATATGAATACAGTGCAGGGCTTCAAACAGGCATGGGATAGGTGTAAGGGAGCAATACAGATGAGTATGAATAGAAAGGCCATTGACAGAGCAAAGGCTGATGGCACATTTATAAGGTAGAAAAAGAAATGGGCAGACTGGATGGGCCTTGCGGTCCTTATCTGCCATTAACATCTATGTTTCTATTTAACTGTTCAAACTGACATTGAGAGACTGATTATATCTGACTCTTCTGACTTGGCTACTAATTTAGTACAGGTCAATACTGGGCCTAAAACCTCAAAGGCCTCAGACAACAAGGCATCCCAAGGGGATACTGATGGAAGGACACCGAGACAATATGTGTCTTTTTTTCAACAACCAGTCTATGCGGCATGATGACATAATGCTGTCCGCCTTGTATATAAAGGGGGTTTAGAGCAATTTCCTGACAGGGTGTTTGTGGGGAAAACACTATTGAAAGAATGTTTACAGTTTCAAATATCTGAATTATATGCTCTAATACATGTTTTGGAAGAGTCCACTTTTGATATTAGTTTCAAATTGGGAAGTGGACTTGAAAAATTTTGGCAAAGATGTCAAAAAGTAAAAAACACCCCATTGTGGATGACTTTTGAGGTAATATCCTTTACTCAACTGGCTCATGGGATGGTCATGGTATTATTCCGCAATGAGGGTTTGAGTGTCACAGACTTGTTATTTTGGTTAAAGCAGTGATGCAATGTAGTGGGGAACCCCGAAGCCATATTCGATTCAGAGAGTATATGGACTGGTGGCTGGAGAATAAGTTATTTTATGGTTACAGGACCAGGGATTACAGCACCTGCCAAATTCTTTTTTTAAGGAGAGATAGGGGGTGTTGTTTTATCAGGGACAGCCCCAAACCTGTTACAAGTGCGGGGCTCTGGGGCACATTAGCAGCAACTGCGATCAGCTTTGCTGCACTTTATGCATCTCCTTGGGGCATACTAGTGGGCAGTGTAAAGAGGTGACAACCTGCAGTCTTTGTGGGACTCGAGGACACACTTATACAAAATGTCCAAAAGCTGTGCACTGCACAACAGGGGTGGTAGACTGTGAAGAACAGAGATTGCTGGTCTCTCTAGAGCAGAAGCAATACACCATGGACCGATGGGGTTTGACTGATCCCAAGCCTGCACAGGATGCATCACTAGTATTGGGGGTTAAAGCTACATGATGTACTTCTACACCAGAGTTAGGTCCCAGCACATAGCCCATGGCTCTCCCCCACAGGTAAAGCCAGTTCCTAGTAGTGGGTTAGGAGGTTCCATGGATGGAGGAGAACACCCTTTGATACAAAATGTTCCTGATGTACCCCTACATGTGCAAGACATGGACACAGTCACAATGCCCCTACCCCCCCGCCAGAAGTACAGCAGGAGAGCCTGAATAAATCCATGCCCAGGAGGCGATCTAGTAGGACGCAACCAGCTTCCAAAATGCCCCAAATAACTGAAACTCCCATCTCCAATAGATTTCAGGCCTTTTCTGAACAGCAGGATAAGGGACAAATTGATTCAGATAGTTCCTCCATTGACTCGGTGGTCATGGAAGGGACATCAGGGGCAGAACTGAGTGATTCAGAATTCCATCAGGACAGTACAGCAGTACATAAAACTGTTGTAGCTAAACGTTCTTTGGGAGTCAAGGCCAAGAAAAAAGGGAAACCCCCGTGAATGATTTTTCCCTCTTTTTTTGGCTTAAGTTGTGCAATCTTTACTTACTCTTAGCATGGCTGATCCTTTAACTATTCTTACTGTTACTGTTAACAGTATTAAGAACCATTTTAAACAGGGTTGTGTTTTTTTGCACCTACAGGAAAATATTGTGAATGTTTATTTTTTACAGTATACCAGACTACATACAGTTACTGAATTGTCTAAAGCAATACAAGAATGGTATACTGGGTTTCATTTTGGTCTCTTGGTATTGACTCTTGCTCTGGGGCAGGTATTTTGTTTCACAGTATTAAAGTCTCCATAATTAAACTTATTGATCTGGTTCTAGGGAAAGTACTTTTATTAGATGTCAAAATCCATGCTGCGTATCACAGATTAATCAATGTATACACCCCCCAAATGAAAGCCGACAGAATTGCAGTCTTTACACAAATAAGGCCATATTCACATACATCACAGAATATAATCTGGGGTGGGGATTTTAATTGTGGCTTGTCAAAAAATTATAGAGGAAGGGTGACTACCACTCAGAAGGCGTTTTGTGATATGTCCTGTTTACAGACTGCTGTTAGGACAGCTTTGCTAGTAGATGCATATTTTTCCAAATATAGTAGGTCAGACCCGACCTTTCAAAGCGGGAGTACTGCGACGAGGATTGATTTCTTCATCAATAAATCCTTGATTATTCAGTCAACCATGGCGGAATCAGTAGAGTATTCTGACCATAAGGAACTATCCATCATGATAGGTATTGGCAGACAAAAATTTGGCCCTGGTATGTGGAGGTTAAACTCCTCATGTATCCTGTTAGAACAGGTAAAGCAGCAACTTTTATATTTTGTTATCAACAAAACATCATTGTTTGTTCTCTTTGAGAACCCTGAAGCCTGGTGGGAGGGTACTAAGACAGAATTAAAGTCCCTGCTCATCTCTGTCGGCAGGGGTCATAGGGATATTGACAATTTGACCTATCAAAATAACAGGAGGTGATTACAAACTCTTATGAGTCTTGCTCACACCACTAGACATGATTACACCTCTCAAATCCAGAAAGTCAGAGAAGATTTGCAAGCCTTCCATTCTAAACAGATTGCTACTCTGCATATGCAGCAAGCGTACGGAACACAGGAGAAATGGGACGACGTTTGTCCATTCCTCCGCTATAAGAGTAGGGTGAAGAAAATGAGAATCAAGGAATTATATGATAAAACTAATCAGATACATAATACAACTGAGGGGATTTTAAATGTAGTGTATAAACATGCACTGTCCTTGTTTCAAGCAGCACCCTTTGACGACCACAGAACCACTGAGTTTTTTGCCCGTATAGATGTGCCAACATATGCTGCAGAGGCAGCACTTGAGATGGTGCGACCTATTACTGCAGGGGAGGTGGAAGGTGGCTAGTCATACTTTGAATACTGGGAAAGCACTGGGAAGAGATGGCCTTACGGCTGAGCCATATAGATTTTTGGGACCTGAGATTTCTCAGGAATTGGCAGACACTTTTAACCACCTAATAAATAACACTGAAGTGCCTTTTCATATGTCAGTGGGGGTGCTCACTTTGCTGCATAAAAAGGGGGAATAACAGACAGATTACAAATTGGAGACCTATTAGCCTCCTTAATTGTGATTTTAAAATTTTGACTAATATTTTAAATGTAAGGTTGTTGAAGGTCACTCCAGAGCTACTTTTCACAACACAGTCTTGTGCTATACCCGGTAGATCTATATCAGATCAGCTGATCTTGCTGAGGGGTATTTTCCAGATGGATGCCCTCTCCGGAGTAACCAGTATGGTGGTCTCCTTGGATCAAAAGCCGGCATTTGACACTGTGGGACATTATTTTTTGTGGTTCATCTTACGGAGGTATGGAATTCCACAACTGTTTGTTGCATGGCTACAAACACTTTATAGTAATGCTATCGTGGTACCACAAGTAAATGGATTCAGTGGCCCCCTGGTGGTGATAAAGCGGGGAGTGCGACAGGGGTGCCCTATTAGCCCTCTGTTGTACATTTTGGCAAAGGACCCCTTGTTACGAGCACTAACTAGAACTGCTGAGATACTCCCTATTCACATCCATCTGCTTGCTTTGTCTTGTACGGTTCCGGCTTATGCGGATGATGTATGTTTTTTAGTTAAAGATGACACATCTGTCACCACAGCAGTACAGGTATATCATTCATGTGGTGCAGTGTCTGGGGCTACGCTTAATACAGGGAGGTGTGTAGAATGGGATTTGGGATGTCAGATGATTTTTTTTCAGCAGATAGCAGGAATTTCCTTTACTTGGGACAATATTCGGATTTTAGGTCTAGATTTCGGACAGGGCCCTTTAGATTTGCTAAACTGGGATAGGACATTGGATGAGGGGAATCAGTTAGTTCAAAAGTGGCAATGATGGAATTTTAGCAAGAGTAAGCAGGTATTTCTGATTAAAACATTTTTATTGCCTATATTCCTGTATATTAGTAATATATTTCCTCTACCCTGAACCAGAGAGACATGACTATATAGCATTTTTTCTGGGCTTTTAAGGGGAGTTGACTAAACCCGACTAAGAGAAATGTTTTATATCTTCCCAGTAAAAGTGGAGGCCAAAATATGGTCAATCCTCTGTTATTTGTTTTCTGCCAATTTCTATATGGGAATTTCCACCCGTTATTGCTGGGAGTCCATAAAATATGGTCTGATGTTCCGTTCAGCTTGATGCCAAACTGGTTCACGGCCTGGAAAACTGGATCTCTCGGCCTTATAAAATGGGATGCATGCACTCCCGACTATCTTAGAGATGTTTTTGTTAAACTAAACATATGGAATATTACTAGAGCTCATTTAGAAACTAACACAAAAAAACAAATTTATGGATACGTTATTTCTACCCATTTTACGGAGCCTCAGACTTTTCCGAAGTATCCTCCAATATGTGTTCCTACTGTGCGTCTTTTAGTTCAGGATTCTAGGATCCCTGCTAAATATCAAGATGTTTTTTGGTTGTGCTGTCATAAGCGCTTAAATGTAAAGGCAAATCAGAAACATAAGAAGCTGGATGAACGTATTTGTTCCAGACTGTGTTGTGTACAGGCTTTGGAGACTATGGAGCATTTATTTGTTCTTTGCCCTTATATCCCAGGTTTCTGGTCTTTATTAGCCACAGAATGGGAAGAATGGATGTTTGACAGAGTAACTTTTCGGATGCTTATATATGGACACTATGGGGGGGGAGTCCAGAGTAAATGGGATAGGGGTACTTTAAATTAGATTTTTACTGTTATTAAGTAGTTTATATGGAATGCACGGTGTATCTTTACAACAAAAAGAGATGTCTACATTAGAACTGGTAATTAAGATCACTAAAGAACTCCAGCAGCATTATTTTGGTGAAATGAAGTCTTTCAACAGGCAGCATTTAGATACTGTCTGGAGGAACTGACCTTGGATTACGGATAATGATGTTCCAATTACATGAAGTATAGCTTTTGCTCTTGTTTATTTTTTTCCCCAGCATTACCTGTTTAATCTATATGACTTTGTATTAGTTTCAGTATTTGTGTTTGTAATGATTACTGTATATGTTTTTCCTTTTTCTGTATGTTGACTGTATGAATTTCAATAAAACAAATTCTCCTGCTCTTTTTGAGAAGTGCGATGGGATCTTTAACATCCACCTGAACTACCACCAGATGGGACCTCGGTTTAACGTCTCATCCGAAAGATGGCACCTCAGGAGTGCAGCACCCCCCTCATGCTGCACTGCAGTGTCACTATTGGAATATTAACCCAAGTGCCTGGTGTGGGGCAAGAACCCACAGTCTTCTGATCTCCTGGCCTCAGAGGCAAGTGTGCTACCTGCTGAGCCACTGCCACTGACTGCTGTTACTAGCAGCAAAGACTTGGCTAATCCATTGCCTATGAAAAAGAGCGCCCTCCGAGACTAACAAATGAGTTTCCTGCAAGAATATAATATTACACTGTAACTAATTCAGATGTTTAATAATTTGATATCTTTTAACTCTGGAGCAAGCCCCTTTCACATTCCAAGAGGCATACATAATAGTGTTAGATACAGAAAATTCTCAAAAAAATAATGAATGCTGGTGTTCTTCTAAACAAATGACATAAAGACAAACCATAAAACAAACACAAAGACCATCTTGGGTTCCACTTGACTCTGCCACTCCTACATGGAACTGATCCTGGCCTCTGCATAGCCAATCCTCCGATTCAAGGCTTCAGTTGTAACCCTTATAGATCTCAGATCATCTGTAGTATTTGCAGTTTCTTTCAGGGGCGTTAATTCTTGTAGAAAACTATACTCGGATAAAGCCACTGAGGAAGCTGAAGAATGAGTCACAGATGAGGCCTGAACTTTAGATTTTTTTGACCCCTTATCTCTCTCTGGAGTATTAAGTGGAGTGTGGCATATGGTAGCAGACTTCATTTCTGTTTCCATTTTGACCCAATCTACCACTTCCAAAATGATCTTGATGTGTTCAAAAGGTAAGAGGTACAGTCTTTCTGAGGATGTAAACCTTTAAATTAAAGTTAAAATAAAATTAGAAGAGATGGCGAGCAGAGCAGGTGTCCAAGCCATGTACCTGGCATGGCGCATCATGTGACTCCCCGGTTGATCATTTAAAAAAAAAAATGGTGACTCCATTCTCCTTTAGTGAGAAGCTGAAGGATTTCTGGAGATGGTGCTTGTTTTTATTAAATTGAAAGTTTTTTTGTTATGTGGTTGATCCTGCCTTTATCTGGTTGATCCTATCAAATTATGGAAGTGATATTTATTGTTGTGTGTGGCTGGTGGGAGCCAATCTGCACTGAGCGAGGAAACAACAGAGTGGTTTTAGAGAGTGAGTGAATGGAAAGCTGCTGTTTTTTGTAATATAAAAAAAGTCAGTTTTAGCTCTATGGTTGTTTCTGCCATTTTAATGAGAATGTTAGTTTAATTATCTGGTAAATCTTGTGTTTGAAGGTGCTCGTCGAGTCAGGAACAGAGAGCAAATGTGATTGGGAGCGGGGCTGTAACTGCAGCACTATTTATGTACTGTGTCACTTTAGGGAGGCGAGTCAGACATGGGAGTCTTGGCACCAGCTTTGTACAAGGTGTAGCTGGTGTCACGGACCTGCAAAGGTATTTTTTGTTTTAAATAGAAATGTTGGTAATTTCTAAAAAGAGCAGATGGGTCTGTCAGTAGAGTGAGTTTAAATGTTAAGCAGAACAAAAGACAAAGTGTGAGTTCCAGTAGGGCAGTGGGAAGAGTTTGTATTTTAAATGATTATGTAGTGGATAGGGGTGGTCGAGGTGATGGCAGGGAGCAACCTGAGCAGTGGGTAATACTGAAAATAAAGGGAGAATATGTAGTGATGGCTAGCTATGGGGAAGTGGTGGAAGTGTAACATTAGAACAATGGGCGCTATGCACAAATGATCCATGCAGACATGCGTGCCAGGATGTATGCTGACCCAATCCAAATACACAGCCTGCAAAAGACACGCACTGCACATCCACCGGTGTGTGGCTGCAGAGAGAGGCATGCAGAGAGCCCCTGCACACATGCATAAAACAACCTGTGACACACAGGCACATTAGCCCCAGGACATACACCTATGCCTGGGTAAGTGCTGCCATAATGATACTCGCCCCTGTGGCAGTTGCCCAGACATACAGTGGAGAGCCGCCATATGGCTGGCCAGCAGCAGCTACAACACTGCCACCAGGAACACGCTGTTGGAAGGGCAGCCCAACACACTGGGCACTGGCACATGTGCAGAGCAACACGTGGCAGGACAGGCATGTGGGTAGTGGCAGGGGGCAGAGGCCTAGCAGTGTGGATGAGGAGGGTATGCCTGCTGCAGTGCACAAGGCATGTGGGCACCGGGATCACCAATGACATGCCAGACAGGTGCAGTACAGGTGCCCATGCAGTGAGCAGGCCTTCCCCTGATCAAGGGGACAAGCTGCCACAGAGCCGCCCAAACATGGGCACAGCCGGTAACAAGTCCCCACATGCTAGGACACTGCCTGCCACACATTACTCCCATGCCAGGGCACTGCCCACTGCACATCCCCCCATGTGAGGACACAGGCTGCCACATGTTCCCTCCCCATGTGAGGGCACAGCCTGCTGCATGATCATCCAGCCCCATGCCCACCCCACCTAGACACATGGAAGACACGGCAAATGGATCAGACAGTGTTTATTCAAACACAGGGTGTAGGCACCCATGAACATACCATGCCTGCCCCACCATCCTCCAGCATGGGTTGTGCCCTCGGTTACATGACAGTGAATGTGGCTATACACACCATGGCACAACAGCACCTGGACACCCCCAACCCCCAATGTCCATGAACAGGTGGTTCACCACAGGTCACTCTGGTGTCACTGCCTGCCAGCGTTCTGGGTCTCTGCTTGTTGGAGTCCTCCTCCTTGGTGTCCACTTTCTGGTGCTGCACCCAGATGAATCTGAGCATCATCCAATGCACCAGCTCTCTGTAGCACTGGAAGGCAAAGGGAGACACATCAGTGTACCACCACAACACAGCCACCACCCCCAGCCTGCCTGTGGCACGTCACCCTGGGCCTGTCCATGTGTACCTAATGGTGATGGCACATAGACCTCCCACATTCAGTCCAGGCAGTCCTCATAGTATAGCACCTACCCTGCCCCCTTCAACATCATGTAGTCTCTGTATTGTGCCTAATATCACTGTCAACTCTGCTGCAGTGATCAAATGTAGCACAAGGCTCTGTCAGGTTGGTCTATCAGGCTATGTTCCAAGCACGTAGGCCTCCCCTGCCGGTCCTGTGTGGGAGATATGAACAGCAGCATTAGTCACCATTGCATAGGCCCATGCTTGCCCTGAACAACAACCTGGACCAATCTGTGCCACCCACCTGATTGAATCCCTTCACCTTCCACAGATCTCCTGCCCCCCCAGTTATTGGTATAAATATCCTCCGAGACCCTCCACAAATGTGGTAGAAGTATTTTCCTTCTCTCCTGCACAATGCCCACCAATGTACTCTGCAACCACCCTTTCCACACATGCACAACCAGAATGGCACTGCATGTTGCACGTGTCACTGCCACATGTGTGGGTGTGGCGGCAATGGTCCCACACACACCCCCTTAAAGGAGCACACAGCTGCCCCAACTGGAATAAAGGGGGCTGCATTACACAGTGCATGGTGCCACAGGATGCAGGAACAGATGTGAAAGATGTGTCCTGGGGAGCTAATGCACATATTCTTGCTTGAGGACATGAGGCACAGGTGACGAGGCTGTTGACTGCACACATGGGTGTTCCGGCCCCATGTAGATGCAGCCACCTGGTGGGACACACTCTGGCTGGAATGGTTCCACTTTCCAGGGCCATCATGAAAGAACTCTGTGACATGGCCTTGCTGGCACCGTCCCACGGACATGGCATTCATGGGCGATGATGGTGTAGATGAAGGTCATGTGCGCCCTATCATATTATGCAAGCAGTGCCTTCCAGCAGATGATGGGGGACACGATGGGTGTCTGCCAGTTGTCTGTGTCCCGGGCCATGACACAGGTGACAGATGCATTGCTCGCTCACCTGGAGGAGCACATACAATTCCCCACTGTGGTGGCTGACATGCCTGCCATGAAGCAGGCCTTCTATGGCATGCATGACATTCCAGATGTGTATGGGGCAATCGACAGGATGCACATCAGTATCCTGGCACCCCCCGGTGAATGAGGAGGCATACCGCAACCACAAGGTCTTCCACAGCATCAACTGTCAGGTGGTGTGCAACATAAAGGGAATCATCACAAATGTGTGTGCCAGGTTTCTGGGGTTCACACATGACTCCTACATACTGGATGCCTCCAGTCTCAGTGGCCTGCTGCATGAATGCCCACTGGACAGATAGCTGCTTGGTGAGTATGCCGCACATGCATGCAATGAACAGGCTTATGCATGGCCACACTGCATGGCACTAACACTGTGTCCCCTCCCACTGCAGGTGACAGTGGCTACCTTCTCCAGCCCTGCCTGATGACACCCATACAGGTCCCAGTGCCGCCAGTAGAGCTGGCATATAACACAGCCCACTGGATTACTAGGGGTATTGTTAAGAGGACCATCAGGCTGTTCAAGATGCATTTCCAATGCCTGGACCATACAGGGGGCACCGTCATGCTGTCCCCTGCCAAGGCACACAGGGTCTTCACCGTGTGTGCAATGCTCCATAACATCACCAAGTGTGGTGATATGCCCATGCCAATGGTACTGCCCACTGACCCTAGGGATGTTGTGGACAATATGATGCCTTGCCATGAGTTGTGGACAGTGGGTGGCCATGCAACCCAGCATGCACTTGTAGATGGCATATTTGCCCACTAACAGTGCTCCAGATCCCACACACAGTGCAACGCAACAACCGTGCAGGCAGTGCCACTGGCCACAGTCATCCACCTTTCACTGCAGTGTGTATGGCATCCATTCCAGTGTTGTGTGTGTCCTGTGGGTGTGTGGGAGGTGCACAATGATGAATCACATTTCTGAGTGCACCTGTGTCGGGGTGGTGGGTGGGTGGTGTGCCGCTTGGGGTGTGGCAGTGTCATGGGACCACAGTTGTGCCAGGGCAGCCCAGTGCCACTAGCCAGTGCTGTGTCTATCAGGTATCTCCTGTTGCAGTGCTGACATGCATGTGGCAAGGTGCCTGGCCACAGCCCGAGCCCGAGCAGCGACCCCTGCACCCATTCTGTGATGGGGTGTTTGCCCTACTTGTGAGCATTTGTTTTGAGCTGTGTCCTTGCTGTCTGTGTCTGCAGTGGTGTCCCCTCACCCATGTCCCCTATCCACTCAACATGGTGGGCAGTGCCCACATTGTCCGCACCTTCCGTGTGATGTGGCCTCTCGGTGGGTGAGGGCTGGGTGTTTTGCTGTTCTGCTCGAGTCTGATCAGGGTCCTGTGCAGTTGGGGGCTGCTGTGTGCACATGTCACTGGTGTGTGAGGGTGTGTGTGGCACGGCCGATGGGGGTGCTGGTCTAGGCCCACTGGTGCTCGAGTATCAGTTCCTGTGCAGCAGCACCACATAGGATGCCAGCACACATGTCCCTTGCTACTTCAGTCAGGAACAATATGGCGGCTGTGGTATTGTGCTGTGCTGCTAGCCTGTCCTGCTCCAGCTACTGCAGCACCTGGTACTGTGTCGCCATGTGCGTCTGGGCATGGGGTGCACATCTGCGCTGTGTGGGCCATGACAAAGGACCCTCATTGCCACTGTCATTGGGGCTTGACAGGGCATTCCCCCTTGGGGCAAGTATGTCTCACGCCTCCACTTGTGTGCCACCGGTGCTGCTATGTGCGCACAGCATGTCGGGCAATGCCCTGTGTTGTGCATGGTGGACCATCCCCTGGCCAGCCCATGGCCCTCCTCCAGCTTGTGCATCACTCCCTGACACAGTGTCCTCCTCCTTCGGTGCCATGGTGTGGTCACCATTGGTGTTACTATCCAGCTGGGTCTCCATGTCCATGTCGGTACCTGTTGATACACAGTGCATAGGTGTCAGCATCATGCCTCTGCCCCCCCCATGCTGCACATGTCACCAATATGTACAAGAGGGTTCCTGCCACTGACTGGTACTGCTCTGTGCTGGGCACACTTCCACAGCACCACTGGGGTGCATGCTGCACCCTGTGACCCTCTGTGCTGTGAAGACCGTTACTGTGGGAATAAGGCAACACTGTCAATACCGCCTTGTGGCACCCCACCCATGGTTTCCAACACCAAGGATGCCTCCTACCTGGAAGGGTGCCCACCCCATCCACCTAACCATGGACAGTGATGTACGTGAGGGTCTCTGCCACCATCCTTCAATGGGGGACAGCTGTGTGTCAGTGCTCGCCGGCCCACCACTGGTTCCCTACTGTGACTGCATGCCCACAGCCACCTTCTTCTTCATGGTGGCATGCAGGTCACACTACTTGTGCTTGATCACCATGAGGGTGTGGGCCTCTGGCCTGGTGGCATTCTTGCTGGCCTGGATGTCCAGCCACAGCTTGGCCTTGGCCTCAGAGGGTGGTGGTCAGTGTCTGGGACCTGTACAGATGGCTGTAGTGCTACCATATGTCACTGAACATTGCCATAACCTGGCCACTGGTGCAGTTGCGGGCTCTTGGGCATGTGCCTTCCCCTTGTATGCCCACATCCGCTGCTCCTGTCACCTTGCCTGGCTGGCCGTTCCACCCATTCCTGTGGTGGAGGGTTGCCCTCCATGTCCCCTGTTCATCCACCATCCTCTGTATCATGCTGTCTTGCATGACATTCACTTCTGTGCAGTGGCATGGTGCATATCCCATGCCCTTATATGGTGGGGTCACAGGGCATTCCCACGTATCCAGGGCACACCTCTATGGTGAGTACGTGGCACCACACGGTGCCTCTGGTCATGCCCCCTGTGTGCTCATGCCACCCTTTGTGCATGCCCTGTGTTGAAGGTGCCCTGCACACCGCATAGCTGCACACCGCTCTTACTACCATTTAACGTGTGGTTTATGCACCTTCATGCATAGTGCCCAATGTGTGTAAACAAGTGATGAGGTAACAACTATGTATATAAATGGCTGATGACATAACAGTTGTGTATATACATGACATTTATACACACAATCGCTCAGATAAATGGATTTATCACACTCAGTTTATATCCACCCCATTGCATATTTATATATATATATATATATATATATATATATATATATATATATACTGTTGCAAATGCATGAAAGAATCAGCACCCGCACAGCAACAACAGGAACAGCACCAGTGTTGTTTTGGTAAAAAATGCTATATTTATATAAATGCAGACGTGCAAAACATATAGAAAAGTGACTTGGTGAATAAAGACTAACGTTTCACCTGGTACACTGCCAAGCTTCATCAGAGTAGAACATTGCTTCCAGTAAGTGCTTATTAAATATACATAAAAAACTGAACATGTGACTCAAACAAACCTATCATCATTTTAAATGATTTTAACAAATCAGTATTAACCATTTCATGGCCAAATGGCTAAAAAATATGTTACCAAATGTATTTCATCTACTAACTTTTTAGTTACATGTTACACATATATTCAACAAACGTTGTCTTGGTCACCTCAAAGAAACTGTTACTTTGTACCATGTTTATGTATCATAAATATAATAAATGAACTGTATTTTGTTTACATTCAGTATTATTTAAGACATATTTATCTCAAATGTATTTAAACTTTCATATATTTACACATGGAAACAACGCACAAGTTTGAGGTTTCCAGGCACCTGTATATATATCTGTGTAATATAAATGTTTTATTTTTATTTTTTATTTTAGTCTTTGGTAACCAGATAAGGCCCACTAGGCACAAATAACTGTTTTCAGGGGTAACCTGGGCGCACTGGGGAGGTTAAGTGACTTGCTCATAGTCACACAAGATGCAAGTGGAGTTTGTGGGAATCAAACCCAGGTCTGCTGGCTGTACCAAGCTCATTCACAGCTCATTACTCTAACCTCTAGGCTACACTGCCAGCCCCAATGTATATGTACAATTCAAAGATAGAGATAATGCAAAGAAGTACAAGATCATTTATTTATTTAGTTTTTGTTAACCGGGTAGGTGCACTAGCCATAAAATGACTATTTTCAGGCATGACCCGGGAGAGTACAACAAAAGGAGAACAGTTGAACAAACAGCAATATGGGTATAATAATGCACTTGGGGCATAGAAATGCAAGGGAGGAGTACATGATGGGGGGAGGTACTGACAGCCACTAAATAGGAAAAGGACCTGGGAGTAATCATATCTAATGATCTAAAGGTTACCAAACAATGTGAGAAGGTGGTGAGGAGAGCCAATGGAATTTTGGGGTGCATAAGGAGAAGTATCTCCAGCAGAAGGAAGGAGGTGGTGATGCCATTGCATAAAACATTGGTGAGACCTCATCTAGAGTACTGTATCTAGTTCTGGAGGCCACATCTCTGGAAGGACATAGACAGAGTAGAAGCGGTTCAGAGAAGGGTGATAAAAATGGTGCAGGAGCTACCCCAAAGGTCATATGATAGGAGAAGGGAGGATCTCAAGATTTATTCCCTGGAGGAGAGGTGAGAAAGGAAGGATATGATAGAGATGTTCAAATATCTCAATGGTGTAAATAAGGTATAGTAGGGTAGAATCTTTCAAAAAAAGATGTTCAAAAACAAGGATCCATTATATGAAAATAGAGGGGGGTAGACTTGGGGCCAGGGGTAATGTATTTTTTCACAGAATGGGTGGTGTATCCATGGAACAGTCGCCTGGCAGAAGATGTAGTGGCAAAAATGCTAGGGGAATTCAAAAACACATGCGACAGACATAAAGGATAGGAAAGAGAGGTAAGCCACGGATCATTTAGGATTTGTGGTATATGAAACAGATAGCGACAAGGGGCAGACTAGGTTGGCCAAGCAATCCTTATCTGCCATCAGATTCTATGTTTCTATGTTATTGGGGCATGGTAGTGCCCCTATAGTTAGGGTAGCTGGTAAGTTCTATGTTAAACTCAATTTTTTGTTTGCCTTTTGTAGAAAGACAATTTTACAGAATTTAATGAAACTTTTAGGATTTGGTGTATATGACTGAATCCACAATCCCTGAAAGTCTCATGTAAATAGGTTTAGTATTTTTAGAGATATTAAAGTGTGAGAGAAAATATATTTATTCCCATTGATTTCAGTGGTGTTTTTTATCTGAATTGTTGCTCTCATCTAGACAAAAAACTAAAAATCTTTAAAATGCAAAATTTTGAAGGGTTGTGTAAGTTCATGGGGAAGGATTTCAAGGGTTGCTTGGTGTTTGGGAGTTTTGTAGTTTTCCATCTATTTGCTTTTGAAAAATCTGTGTTTTTACAGTTTCTGCCTCTGCTCACAATTGGGCTCTGAGATAACGTACCATATGCACAGAACATTTTCACTGCAATTGAATTGTGATTGAGAAAGTGAAAGAAGAACTGAAAGGAACAGGGCTGTAGTTTAAAGGAGAGAGGAGAAAAAATGCTCAAACTATGTTAAAATGTAAGGCTTTGAGACAAATGGTTTTCGCTGTCCCCATAGAATAATATATTTCCCAGTAGTCCCGCCCCCCTCTGTCATGCTCCGATCACCATCCACATAGAATAAAATTATTTCTCTGGTAGTGCAGTGGTCCCTCCTTCCTCTTCCATTCTCCAATCACTGTCCTCATAGAATAATGTATTTCCCTGATAGTCCAGTGGTTCCCCCCCCTCCCCTAATCGCCATCCTTCTAGAATACAATTATGTCTATGGTAGTCCAGTGGTCCCTCCCTCCTCACCATTCTCCAATCACTATCCCTGATGAATAATGTAATTTCCTGGTAGTCCAGTGGTCCCTCCCCTCTCACCCATTCATTGATTGCCATCCCCGTATAATAAAATGGTATCCCTGGTACTCCACTGGTCCCACCCCCCTCCCCATTGTCTGATCACCATCTCCGTAGAATAAAATGATGTCCCTGGTAGTCCAGTGGTTCCTCCCCCTTCCCGATCACTGATTGCCATCCCCATACAATAATTTAATTCCCTGGTATCCCTGTGGTCCCTCCCCAATCACCACTTGCCATCTGTTTATATGTGTCTCAAAGTTTTCCTGGTAGTCTACTGGTCCCTCCCAGTTCCCAATCGCTGTCTCATGAAATTCTAAGTAACATGTCCATGATGGTCTGGTCTACCCTCCACCCTGGCAGATAGTGCCACACCACCCTGCTCCCTCCCATTCTGAAACTGAAACAGTGTATGAAATGTGTGCAATCAAGTCCACAAGTGCGTCGGTGTAATCAAAAAGTAGCTAACTCAGTATTCAGCATGAAAATAAGGAGGCTGCACTCATAGGAAAGAACACCAAGTCAAAATTGCTTATTGAAAATTGAATACAATGGTAAAGAAGGGCACTGTTAACAGCCCCTTGTGCTTATTAAAAATGTAATCCATTGGTAAAGAAGGACACTATTAAAAGCTCCTGTGCTTTGACCACAAGGTCTTTCTCGGGGGCGTGTCACAGTAAGGGGTACTACCCCTTTTATACTCATCATACATCACATTACACATCTTGACAAATTAACATTCACAAAGAAACTTATTTGTGAGATAAAGTGAAAAATACAAATAATAAAAAATATAAGATACTAACTGGACATTTTTTGATATGTACATAACATGTATTTTAAATCATTTTTATCATTTTGAGCACAGGGATAAAGAAAGCTTCACCAGTAGAAAAAGGATGCAATACTAATTCATATTAAACCTTGTAAATATCAATATTGTTTGGAAAAGAAACATTTTAAATTATTAAATATGAATCCAATTTTCTTAGTCACGTATCCCATAATGAAGTCAAATAAATGATTTATTGTATCAGTTTATTATGCGAGTTCCTTTTTTAAGGTATTATGAGATATGGATTATTAATGAGTGTTTTTGTAGGCACTTTTCACACATATAAATTCTTCATAGTTGAAATATAAACATTCTTCATTCATGTGTATAGTTTTATTTGATCTCAGACCTCTTACATGAGTTCGTAAAAGATCCCCTCAAGGAAAGGGAACCAGATAAATATGCAAATAGGAGTGGGGAAGAGAGGGGAGGAGGGAAAGGGGAAAGAGTAGAAAAGGGGGGAGGGAAGGGGGTTATAGAAAAATAGAGAGGGGAATTAAGTCAGAATGGAGAATGTGTGTCTAAGTTAACAAGCAGACAAAGCGTGGGAGGTCCATAGGTAAACTGGTAGATAGGAAGGTATATAAAAATTTGATATATACTGTATGTATAGATACAAACTTATTAAAAGTTTTTACTCCATATAAACACATCAATCCATGGAAAAATTGTGAAAATGCTGTAGGTCGAAGGTTAGAGAAAAGTATGTCAAGAAGTATAGGGTAGAAATAGGGGAAGAGGAGGGAGAAATAAGGGAGAGGGATACCAAAAAAGTATTGGCACAGTTTTTTGGCCATATTTTGGAGATGCTTGGAATAGTTTTAATGTTTTAGCTGTTAGGCTTCTCTTGCCCATCAATGGAAGAAGGCTGGGAAGGAAGAAGAAAAAAAGAGAGAAAGAAAACAAAAATAGAAAACGGTTATTTATTAATAGAACTTTTTTCATTTTTTCCTTTTTTCAAGATGTTCACTTTACTTTTATTCTAAAACATTTTTCCTTCAATTAACCTACTTTTAGTATCTTTCAGATATGATCTATAATCTATTTCTTCATTCATGCCTTTTGTGGCTAAAGCTCCTATGGTAGATATCCATGTGCTTTCTTTCTTCTGTAACAGATTAAGGCAATTACCCTATTTGAATAGATGTGGCACCTGTTCAAGTGCCATAAATTTCAAACCCACAGGACTGGAGTGATGTGCAACTGCATAGTGAGCCCATACTGCATTGTAATAATTCTTATTAACAATTGCCCTGATGTGTTCCTGTATTCTAACTTTCAACATTCTAGTGGTCATCCCTACAAACTGCATTCCACAGGTACGCCATACAATATAGACAACATAAGTACTCCAGCATGTCATTAACTGTCTAATTTTCATGTTCTTGCTATGTTCATGAGGGTATATATATACATTTCCCAAAGATGCATATCTGCAAATATTGCAGTTACTGCATCTGTGGAAACCTTCGGTCTATATGGTAGCCAGTTTCTAGTAGTATTCTCATTTATTTTTGTTCTCTGGAAGTGATTATTTGTTAGTGACTCACCCAGATTTTTTCCTTTTCAAAACGTGACCCATGGTTTTTCTCCAGTTACTGAATTGAATGTATTATTATGTAACAGTAATGGCCAGTACCTGTGTATTATGCCATCTATTTCTCCTCCTTCTGGACTATAGTCAGTGCTGAAAATAACAAGGTATGTCATCATTTATGTTCTTATTTTTGGGGGTTAGTAGAGTATTCCTTCTTTGCATTCTAGCTCATTGTAGTGCATTTAGCAAATTAGGCATGTCATAGCCTCTAGCCAACAATATTTTGGTTAATTCCCCAGCTTGTTCTTCAAAAATATATTCATTAGTACAATTACATTGGATTCTCAAGTACTGTACATATGGGATGGAATTCACCAGCTTCTGTGGATGAGAACTATGGTTGTGCAAGATGCTATTAACCACATTTGTTTTTCTGTATCCTTTTCTAGTGATTGTGAAATCATTGTGTGCTAATAGAGTCACATCAAGAAATGTTTTTCTGCCAGTGTGGATGTAAAATACAAATTGTAGTCATTCAAGTTGAAATATTCCATAAATTCTGAGAAATCTGTCAATTCCATCCAATATACACAGTACATCACCAATAAATCTGAAGCAGCACACTATTTTGTCACAAAATCTATTTTTATTAATGTCATAAATGTATTGGTTCTCCCATTGTCCCAAGAAGATGTTGGCATACGAAGGGGCAAATGCTGCCCCATAACTGTACCACATTGCTGCAGACAGAATTCCTTATCAAAAGTGACAAAATTCTTAGATAGGGCAAATTCCAATCCCTTTAGGATAAATGGGACACAGTCTGATCTCTATTCTATTAAGGCATTTCGAACTGCAGAGATTCCTTTGACATGGGGTATGCAGGTATAGAGGCTGGTGAAATCTATAGTTGCCCACATTTAGCCATTATTCCATCTTTGATCTTGTAGCTTGCCTAATAGGTCCATAGTATCATGAATGTATGATTTTAGACCAAATACACATGGTAGCAGATAGTGATCAAGGTACAGGCTGAGATTTTGAGTTAGAGAGCCCACCCCTGATATGATTGGTCATCTCAGGGCATTAATGGGATCTTTGTGGACCTTGGGAAGGATGTAGAAGGTGGATATAATTGGAAATTCAGGGCCCCGTATTCAAAAGTGTCAGGCTGCATCACGCAGGTGCTTGTGCCGTGCACCTCAACTGCACTGGCACAAAAATAAGTGTATATTCAGAAGATCCACTGTAATATGCAATTGTAGATTTGTGGCTGAATATCCTGGACATTCACAATCGTGCAGTGGGAGATGTGTGGCATGGCAGGTGCCCAGAGCCCAGTGCAGTGCATACAGAAGTGCACGATGGAAAGCCACTTGCGTGGGGTGCAGATCTGAAATATTCAGCCAAGATATGCAAATGGCCTTATTGCACGGTCAACACCAAAACAGCACATTTGTATCTCATTACTGGAATGTATTCTGGCCATTTGCATACCAGTGGCATGCGCAGTTGCAGCATTGCAGGGCAGCACCACCACTCTCCAAAGGTGATCAGGAGGTACTGCAGCCTAGCAGGCAGGTGAGAATGCTTGCTTGTGTGTAAGTAGACTGCATTGGCCTGAGTACAATGCTACATACCCCCCAACCCTTTAGCACCCAAATGTGTGCCATGGTGTGTGACAACTGGTCAGAATGTGTGACACAGCAGCAAACATGACAGTGCAAGCTTGGAAGACTGTGGAAATAAGTGCACCAATGTTGCTACTGTGTGCTGATACCTAACATCCCATATTATCATATAATTCTGCATAACAGTCTCAGTGGCTGGTGTGTAATGTCACCCACTCTATGTGGGTCAGAGGGTGTCTGAGTGATACCATGTGTGCCATACTCCATACTGTGTGACAGTTGAGAGGTTTGCAGTGCTACTATCCATGGTGCTGTCCGTGCCCTAGGTGGCCACATGCACAACACTGGAAAGGTCCAGTGTCCTTGGAACATGCCCCTGCTGCCTCCAGGTCACAGGTGGTGCCACCACTGCCCTGCACTGCTCACAGCTGAGCATTTTCCACCACCAGTACACCACAGTGTCCAGAATCCATGGCCCTGTGGCATTAGCACACTGCAGGGATGGCATCAGTGACATGTTTGTGGTTCCTGGTGGCATGGGTCTGGCATGGGCATGCTGTGTGCACCTCTCAAGTTCCACCTTGGGTGTGTGCCACTGGGCTGTCCCTGACCCATGTCATGCTGACACCATTACAGCCATGACATCCTGCTCACCGTTGTACCAGATGCCACCATGGGCATGTGCCGCCACCTGGAGGCACTCTGACAGCCACATTGGTGCAGGCCATGCACCTGGCACATGTGCCACAGTGCATCTGTCTGTTTCACTGGTGTGCTAGGGGACACCTGACTAGCATCTGGCAGCTGGGTTCCCTGACCTGGGTGTGGTGAGGGGGTGGCTGCTTGGGCGCTGCAGATGGTGTCACCCAGCAGCACCTGGCAGGTGCCCAATGAGCAGGCACAGCATGGCTGTTGCTTTGGGTACTACTGTCCTGGCATGTCTGCTTTGTGTGGGTGCCTGGTGCACATCCTGGTGCACCCCCAAGGGCTGTCTCAGGGTCACCTGTCTGCAGTTCTGAAGTCTTCCTGAGGGTTGCTGGCCAATTTAGGCCATCCTCAAACATATCTAACTTTGCTTGGCACAGTTTTCTGATGGGCGACACATGTGCTGCACATTTTTGGCTGAATATACACTTGTGCGTTTCAGGTGCCCACCCCCTATTTTTGTGCCACATTCATTATTTCTGTGTAAGCACACATTCAGAAATGTATGACACATCTCTCTCTCTCTTTAGAATATTATGCTTTCCATGTGTAACCACCCAGTCACTGGGGTTACTAGAATCCTATCAGTATTATTGTTAGGAAGACAGCAGGCAGCTGGTAGGGAGTTTATTAGGTCTCCTTACATAATGACATCATTGTTTACTCAGCTAGCCTGAGGGAGGAGTGATTAGGTCATTTAGAACTCTCACAGTAGCATAAGTCACACAGTGTGGACAGCTGCTCTGGGGAGCTTAGAATGCTCAGTTTGGTTCAGTTTGGTTCTGTGTGAGCTTGAGTGAGGAGGCGAGAGTGGCAGAAGGACTGCCAGTTGGCTCTGAGAGAGGACCCAGGATTTCTCACCTTAGTGGAGTGTCATTTCCAGCTCAGTTGAAGTGGTGGAGACAAGACTACAGCAGAATTTCCTGATTTCTACTCCCTGTGAAGTGGAATGATCTGCTTGTTCTCTGTGGACTCAAGGGGCAATCTTCTGAATGTTCTGTGGTGTTTTCAGCTGCCTTGGATAGGACCTGAAATAGACTGCTTGGACCAGCTACCCAGAAGAGTGCATTTCCTTTTTCCTTTTTCATTGTTCCATGCCCTGTGGATGGAACAACTCCTGTGAGTACTGTCTAGGAGACTAGATCTCCACAAGTTCTTAGGGGATTGGATAGTCTGAGGTGCATGTGCCCATAGAAAAGGCTGGATCGCACCTGTCAGTGCCCCTAGTCTCACCAGTGTGAGTGAAGTAAAGTTAAACTGTGTACCCCCAGTGAGTGCAGTTTATTCTCTGGTAACTCCAGTTTGTGACAAGTAAAGTGTGGGACCTCTAGCATTTCAGTGGGGAGTGAGGATTTCAATGGTGTAACCCTGAAGAATGGCAGACACTGTTGTTTGGAGCCAAGGGTGGGTGGAACGCCATCTAAGTGCTTACAAGGCAGGGCTTCCTGGTTCATAAAGGGCACCAGTACATTTACCTGAGTGAAAGCCAAGCTGTAGGTTAAGGTGTGTGGCTGAGTTTCACATATTGCACCTATGTCCGAGAAGAGTTCTGAGTGTGTGGCTTAGATTCACTAAATAATACTCATGGGAAAAGAAAGATGTTCATGTGTGTGGCCAGGTGTCCACTAATGCATCTTTGTGAATTTGGGAAGAAGATGTTTCTGCTGTTGTGTTCATTAACTCTACTACATGCAAGGAGAGATCCTGAATCTGTACCTGTCCAGCCTGGACAGATCCTTGGAGGTCCACTTCAACTTTTACTTTCCATCTGTTGAATAAAGTCATACTGCACAATCCCAGTCACTGTTATGGACATTCCAATTATTGCCTCCGGTTGTGTGGAATTACTGGGGCCCCCCTCAGCAGATTAGATCAAGCATATGCCTAGCTGTCTCCACCCATGACCTGCGCTGTGCTATTTACACAAGGTTCAAGTTGTTTTGTTTCTGTACCTCCACTCCTTACTTCCTCTAGAAAATGAGCCAGGTATACATCCTAACGCCAAGGGTGGTACCTATCTTTTAGCAAAATAATGCCAGTATATGGGCACCAGTGTTTCTCCAGATATTTAGTTTAAGGGGAGCACTACAAAAAATGTGGAGTGTGCACTGTGATGCTTGGCCAGCTGGTTATGATTACTGTATGATATTTGTAATAAAAAAATATAGTATGTGATTGTCTCACATAAGACAGCCTGTGCTTCCATGGGTGCCCCCCCCCCAAGGTTTCAGTGAAGCTACAGGATATGTAAACTGACGAGGAACCATTTAATTAACTGACTTCCTTCAGAATGGCATTTTATTACCTTTTTATGATATGCCTAGGCTTTTTGAAGTGCAAACCAAATGTGACTTTATAACTTCAGAAACAGGACATCATTAGGCTGATTCCTGTTAGCTTTTTAACACATTGGTGTTAGTGTAGGATTGCTAAGTTCAAAGGAAACATGTGTAATTAAGAAGTTATATATAGGAAATGTATTTTCTCTTCTGATGGCACCTTATTTAAAATACCTCCTGATAGGAAATCATTTTTTTGTAATTTTATATTTTAAAATGAGGTGCTAGATGACTCACAGAAGGGGTGTGGAGACACAGAGTTTAAACTGATACTTGAGTCTGAAATGTGGTCATATCATCTTGGGACTCTAGAGAGACACAGCTCTCTGATCTAACGTTAAAATGCACTTCAATTCAATTTTTTTTTCAATTCAACTTTATTTTTATAGTGCTTTTCAAAACCAAGGCACTTAACATAAAAACAAATAACCAATATAAATAACATTAAAACATAAAAGTTACATTATCAATCACTAGGGAAGGCCAGGTCAAATAAATAAGCTTTAAGCTCAGTTTTAAATCTACTGATGGTTGGGCATTCTCTCAACTGACGAGGTAGAGAATTCCACATGGTCGGGACTGAAAAAGCAAAGGCACGGGAACCAGACATCTTTAATCGTACCCTGGGAATCTCTAGCAATCCCTCATTGGTGGAACGGAGAGGGTGGAGGGGGCTGTAAGATACCAGGAGATTTTTAAGGTGGCCAGGTCCCTGATCATGTAGGGTTTTAAAGGTTAGCAAGCCAACCTTAAAGGTGATCCACCACTGAATAGGCAGCCAGTGCAGCCTGCGGAGCACAGGCATAATATGACTGAACCTAGATGTCCCAGTCAAAAGCCTGTACCGCATTCTGCACCAGCTGCAAGCACTGGATATCAACCCCTGGAAGCCCTAGGTAGAGGGAGTTGTAGTAGTCAAGACGGGTCATAACAAAGGCGTGAACCAATGTTGGAAGATCATCCGAGGGAACCAGATGTTTCACCCGGGCAATATTTCTCAGATGATAAAAAGAGGATTTGACAACAGCTGACACCTGAGATTTTAAGGTCAAGCCATCATCAAAAATAATGCCCAGGTTATGCACCTGGTCTGAGGTAGTGAGTGGCACACCACCAAGTAATAAACCTGATGGTTGTCCAACCCCCAAACCCACCCCTCGGATGACCTGGGTCCACAACCAACACTTCAGTCTTGTCTGGATTCAGTCTTAACCAGCTGGAACTCATCCAAGATCTGATCTTGGCAAGGCAACTATTTAGCACAGAGACTGCATCATTCTGTCCAGGCAGAAAGGACATATACAGCTCAGTATCATCTGCATAGCAGTGAAACCTCAGACTGTATCACCTGATGATATCTCCCAATGGCAGCATACACACTGCAAACAACATGGGGGCTAATATAGAGCCCTGTGGCACCCCACAAGGCAGGGAGTGAGCACCAGAGGAATAAATTCCAGTGGTCACTCTCTGAGACCTGCCTATGAGGTATGAATGGAACCAATTTAGGACTGTACCAGACAGTCCACATAAAAACCACAGGCACTCCAATAGCACACCATGGTCTACAGTGTCAAATGCAGCAAAGAGATTGAGAAGGATCAGAATGGTACATGCCTTTCGATCTCTAGCCATTAGGATGTCATTCAATACCTGGACAAGAGCAGTCTCCGTGCTATGCTTCTTCCTAAAACTGGATTGGAGAGTATCATAGACATTGTGAGTTATAAGATGATCATCCAACTGCAGTGCAACCACCTTTTCAATGACTTTACCAACAAATGGCAAGTTAGAGATAGGTTGGTAGTTAGCTAGACAGTCTGGATCCAAGGAGGATTTCTTAAGGAGTGGTTGAACAACCGCCTCCTTGAGGGAGTCAGGAAAGACTCCCCTCTCCAAGGACTTCCAGACAAAGTCAGAAAGGATTGGGCAGATAACATCTACACAACCCATCAAAAGGGGTGTAGGGCCCGGATCCAAGCTACAACTGGTTGGATGCAATGTTTGGATGATCTTCACAATGTCATTGAAGTCCAGCTGGTGAAAATCTGACCAGACAGACAAAGTGCCAGTCACTTCCCGTCGTCCACTGCAATCACTCATAGAGGAAGATGAACCAATGCCAGACCTGATGCTGGCAACCTTATCTGCAAAGAATCAAGCAAATTCCTCACATCTTAGCTGAGAAAAAGCTTCTCTGGGCTGGAGACAGATTGGATTGCACAATCTGTCAACAGTTTGGAAAAGCTGAACCGGTTGATTCTGTGCAGCAGAAATTTCCCTGGACAGGAATTCTGCCTTCTTATGGGTGATTTCTGATTGATAGCTATCATAATGTGCCATCAATCTAAGCCTGTCATCATCACGGCCGGACTTCCACCAAACTGTCTCCATCCTTCAACCAACTCACCTCATCTTCTTCAAGGAGCCATCAAACCACAGGCTCCTTGGGCGAAGAGTGAGAGGCCGAACATGAACAGGAGCAATCTTGTCCAGAGCATCTCCAACAGCCTTATTATAGGCTAGAACAAGATCATCTGGACTCGTACATTCCATTGACAAGCCCGAGAGGTCCAATACCGCCGATAGGTCACTGGGGTTAATCTCCCTTAAAGGACTGTACTGAACCAACTCTTTAGGGGCAGACCTATTCGGGGGGACCCTGAAACTGAACCTTATGGTGTGGTGGTCAGACCAACTGACTGGTTCCACCCCCAGATCAGTAATCTCCACACCCAGAACAAAGATCAGATCCAACGAATGACCCCCTACATGGGTTGAGGAGGTAACTACCTGTGATAGGCCCAGCATCGCCATCAGCTGGAGGAGATTTTGACCAAAGTGTGAGAGTTCATCGAGGACCCAGGCATTGAAGTCCCCCAGAATTATCCATCTGGGGGACCTCAATACCACCTCGACGATTATGTCTGCTATCTCCTGCAGGAATTCTCCACCATCTCCTGGTGGACGGTAGATGAGGAGAATCCTGCAGCCTACACCCTCATCCAGGATATATTTGAAGGATCGGGTGCTTCCCAATGGCACATCCATAAGGCCCTGCTCAGTCTTAAACATAATGGCCACACCCCCACCCTTACGATCCAACCTTGGACGATGTATCAGCGAGAAACCGACTGGAGTTGCCGAGGCCAATATAGGGCCTGCATTTTCATCCAGCCAGGTCTTGGTGATGCGAGTCACATCAGTTGTTGCAACAAGATCAGCTATAACAGCTGACTTGTTTTTAATCGATCTGGCATTGCATAACATCGCCAAGGCAGGATGAGCTGTCAAGGAAGACCTCGGCGCCTTCCCATTTATATTGGGGACCTTGGTTATGGGGACAAGACAGGGAGAGCCCCTATCCTGACTCCATTTCACCCCAGGGCATCTCCTGGATCTCACAACTCCAATCCGCCCTACCCCTTCCTGTCCCCCATCAGGCCCAGCTCCCCCCCCTTCTTTTCAGAGGTAATACCTTAGATAGCAAACATCTAAATGTATTGTGGTAGGAGTTTTGCTTTGTAATTTTCCCTTCTTCTTTTATGTGATTATGAGCTCTTCAATATATTGTTCTGTGTTTACATTTTTCATATTTGTATCATCTTTTAGTAAAGTACATTTTCTTAAGATACTGCCTGGGTGTGTTTTCCAAGTTCTTTTTGCATGTGATGTATACATGATTAAGTGTGACAGCTGTTTGAAGGGCCTGATGGTGTTACTAAACTGGGAAAAGGTAAGAATATACCTAAGGTCTCTTACAGAGTATAAAGGGTTCATTTTGGATAGTTGGCTAGGTTCCCTTAGGTGAAAGATATATTGCTTCCCCCCGAAGAGAATATTATCCGAGCCTGTACATTTGCGTATGCTAGCATAAGGTCCACAGTTTAAATCCCCCCCAGAACTTGAGAATAAAGGTGATTCAGACCCAAAAGCAGACAGGAGCATTACCCTGTCTGTTATCTGTTCACACTATTGCGCTCTGAGGTTGACACTGTGGGAGCCGAGGGCCTGACCTGCTGAGTGCATTTGTGACATGCACATTAGTTAAAGAAGACTCCCTGAGGAAGACCACACCCTGGTCAAAGCACTGGGAGTAGTCTGCAAGGAGCAGCCAGCTCCACTGTGAGATTTTTTGAATGTACCAAATAAATATGTTTGGATTTACAAATTGAATCAGACTCCTTTTTTGATGCATAGGAGTGCAGTGCTTTCTTGGAATTTTATTTAAAGAAGTGGGGTGGGGGTTACAAAAAAATTGGGGCTCATCTTGGGATATTTAATTGGGGTGAGAGGCATGCTAAGGGTATGTCTAGGATCTTCCAGTCTGGTGGTACTGCCCCAAACAGATAGTTTACCAGAAAGCAAGTTGTGCCAAGTAAAATTCCACCTGAAAGTCTTTTGCTGCCTGAGTTATATGGAAAAGAAAGATGAAGAATTTTCTGCTTGTGTGTTTGCTTTGAAACTGTGGACTGAGAAATAATTGCCCTTGCCTTGTGGAAAAAGTGCTTAAAAAACTGTGTAAAAGTTGCAAATGTCTTGAGAAACATATTTGTGGACTTAAAATACATTGTTTTCTAAGTGCTCAGAAAGTTTCAAGTGTGTGCAGTGAAATTTGGGGGAGTCGCTAAGGCAAATGCACCAAGAACTGAGTGAAAATGTTTTAAAATGCTTTGCCCCACTGAAATTTCAAACTGAGGAAAAAAGTGTCAGTTTGCAGTTTAAATATTGCCTTCTTGATGATCACCATTCAGGAGTGTGGCAGAGAGGGAGAGAGAGAGAGAGAGAGAGCTCATTTGCATGGTGTCATGTGATTGGTCCCAGTGCACCTAAGCCCAGCCCTTGCCTGAGTCTCTGCTTGTGGAACATTCTTGGAGGAGCAGCCTGCAGTGTGCGACCAGCTTCTAGTTCATGCAGCAGGAAGGAGGAATCACTTGCAGCAAAAGCACTTCTGCAACTGCAGTTTTTTGGTCCTTTTTTGAAAATACCTGGGCTTAACCTGTATTGTGACCGACTGGGGAGTGATTGAGGCAATTGTAGCAATGATTGGCGGGACTGCTAGCCCATTTCACCCCAGAGGCCTTCTCCAAGTCGGCAGCAGGCTGTCTTCCATCAACGGTGCAAATTCTCCACTGCTTGTAAGTACCCTTTGCAAAAGAAATTGACTGTGGTGCTAAGGTCAGAAAACTGAATAAGAACTTGAGCAAATGCAGCAAAAACACTGAGAAAGAGAGAAAGTCTGTGAACTGTTAAATCTTGGACTTTGGTGTGAAAGTGCTGTTTTCAAAGAAAGTGAATTTTAAAGCAAATGATCCCCCTGGTCTAAGTGCTTGTAAAGTAATGGACTGAGAAATAGTAAAATGAACTTGTGCTTGAGAATATCAATTGAAATGCAAAGATCCAGACAGAGTCCTAGCAATGTTTAACTGAGTGTGATGCCAAAGTTACAGTCACAATGTCGGGGTGTAGCCAGCCATGTAAAAAAGCAGCACCATTTTAGAACGGAGTTTTCAAAACCAAAACAAAGTTTCAAATGGTATCTTGCTAAGTTGTGGAATACAATTGCAGCAGTCAGGTGGCCTGTTTGTGAAGTTTTTCTAGTGTGTTAAAACCAAATCTCAGAGTGTTTGCAAACAGTAGTAATTTTGGGACTTGTGTTTTTGACTTTCAGAACATGGCACAGCAAACCCCTCGCTACCCACTCAATGCCAGGGCATGGGTAACCCAACAAAAACAAGAACTAGCCCATTCTGAGCAATTGTATGACTATTCAACAGCACCCGCTGAGGTGGCTTTGCCAACTATCCATGTAATGTGTGCATAGTAAGTCTAAAACCAGGAAGCACAGACTGTAGAACATGATTTGGGATGAGCATGGCAGGTGGCACAAGGGAAGCTAAAGCAAAACGCATCTGTTTAGCTCCAACTTGGACACAGACAGGGGACCCTGTAGAGTCAGAACAACAGTGACAGGCTGGTTGCAGTAAAAGTGACCCCATAGAGTTTGTAAAGGAGTTTCTGGACATTGTCTGCACCGATGCTGTTCAAGGCTCAGAGGGAGTGAAGTGTTCCATGCTGCAGAAGGTGGAATTGAATGCTGCCAGTGCAGATTGAGTAGATCCATGGGTGGAAGGCCCAAGTCCAAGCCTCATGGGAAAGTCCGAGGTGGAGGAAGCAAGTAGTTGGGAGGGCAGTGCCTCCAATGACAGTGGAGACTGGACAATTGCGGGGTTAATGCAATCACCAGCTCCTGGGCAGAATGTGTGGAAAAGGAGGAAGCAGCAATGGCTTCAGTGGGCCCTAGTGAGTCGGCATTGGCTTGGGCTTCCATGGAGACTCCCAATGTCAGTGTGGAGGAAGGCTCAAGAAGTGTGCCCTTAAGTGCAGAGATGGACTGCTCTTGCTCTGCACTAAGTGTTCATAACTGGCTCATTCAGAACTGTCCACCCTCAAGCCATGCTTCTGGATGTGAGTTAGTGAAAAGCAGCAAAGAGGAGAGAACTGTGCATAGATGAGCTGAGGCCAAGTATGGACAGTCCTACGCTTTCTACCCTAGAAAGACATAGGAAGACAGAGAAAGACAGGCATGCCTGGTTGTGGGAGGAAGCTTGTGCCAATCTACACCCTAGAGTAAATAAGTGGGTCCAAATTAAAGTGTGCAATGACAGACTGCAATTCTGGAGGTGTGACAGGACCTTGTTGATCAACTCTGTAAGAATAGTGGACAAAGCTGGCCAAGAGACATTCTATAGTGCTCCCATGGTTTTTCCAGATTGGGTGACAGTCTATGCCCCAGATCTGGAATGGTACTACCCCAGAAATTGGTGCCATTCTTCAAAAATGTGCTCACCTGCCAAAGGTGAATTTAGCCATTGCCAGCTCAGCCATCTGCCACCGAAGAGGCAGCAACCTGAGATGGAGGTGTCTTACTTCTTTTGATCCAGGTTCATCTGCAGCAGCATCCAGGTTCAGCTCCAGCAACATCCAGGTTCATCTGTGGTAACATCCAGGTTCATTAACCTAGCAGGTTCAGAGAAGATTTCCAGTCTGGGTCCAGTAGGAGGTCATGGAAGCATCTGATCCAAAGATTTCATCTACCCAGCAGCTGAAAATCATCAGCCCACAGCTCCAGAGAGGTGATGTAGACATCCTTTTGTCATCAGGAACAGGTAAGAGATCTTTTTCATTTTTAAGTTAACTGTGTCCTGCAAATTTTGAAGACACTTTGGAATATAATCTCCAATAGACTTGTCATCTAGACTGCAGTGCTTGCAGGCCTTGTGCAAGTTCCAGGACTGTGCTTCAGTAGGCTCTGGCCTAGGAGAGACTCTCGTTGTAGTACTTTGGCACTCCAAACTCCTCCTTAGTTTGGGACTTTGCAGGGATCCCTCCCCCAAATGTTTTGCAAATGTTTTTATGTTTTATAATTTTGTACTTCTGTAGAAAATCCTTTTAAAAAATGCTTTTTGGGCTTGTGCAGTATCCAGTGGGAGGATTTTGGTCACTGTTTTTGTTTTTCAGGTTGTAGTTGTGTGCAGAAATGTTTTTGCAGTGTTTTTTTTTTGCAGGTGTTTTTGGAAGAAGACAAGAAGACCTGAAGAGGATAGGTGAGACTCATTGGAGTCCTTCCTTTGTGTAAATTTGTTAGGCTTGTGTAACTGTGAAGTACAATGTCTAACCATTTTTTAATTTTACAGGTGTAAAATTGTATGTTTTTTGGGGGTTTGGGCACCTGGTACATAGCATAAGTCAGACAGTTTTCCCCTAGAGGTTTAGGGGGGAAGGCAGGTTGGTGGTCCTGATTTGCGATAGGGGTCACCAATGCTGTGCGGTAGGACATGCTTCAGGCAGTTTCTTGGAGCCACTGAGTATCCACAGATAGTACAGTAGTAGGATAAGAACTGAAATTTCTTCAGTGGGCCTCTATCCTTTGGTGTTACCTGCCTGTGCCTGGCACATGGTAGGGGAGGACTTGATCAACACTCCCTGTAGGGGGCATCAGAGGTAGGATGGCCTGGTGCCAGATGAGGGAATGACTACGGACAGTCATTTACCTGGCAAGGGGCGAGTGTAACCACCCAGTCCCTGAGGTTACTAGAATCCTATCAGTACTATTGTTAGAAAGGCAGCAGACAGCTGGTAGGGAATTCATTACGGGCTCCTTACATAATGACATAATTGTTTACTCAGCTAGCCTGAGGGAGGAAAGATTAGGTCATTTAGAATTCTCACAGCACATAAGTCACACAGTGGGGACAGCTGCTCTGGGAAGCTTAGAATGCTCAGTTTGTTTCTGTGTGAGCTTGAGTGAGGAGGTGAAAGTGGCAGAAGGACTGCCAGTGGGCTCTGAGAGAGGGCCCAGGATTTCTCACTTTAGTGGAGTGTCATTTCCAGCTTCCAGTTGAAGTGGTGGAGACAAAACTACAGCAGGATTTCCTGATGTCTACTCCCTGTGAAGTGGAAGGATCTGCTTGTTCTCTGTGGACTCAAGGGGCAATCTCCTGAATGTTCTGTGGTGTTTTCAATTGCTTTGGATAGGACCTGAAATAGACTGTTTGGAGCGGCTACCCAGAAGAGTGCCTTTCCTTTTCCTTTTTCATTGTTCCATGCCCCGTGGATGGAACAACTCCTGTAATTACTGTCTAGGAGACTAGATTTCCACAAATTCCTAAGGGATTGGATAGTCTGGGGTGCGTGTACCCATAGATAAGGCTGGATCGCACCTGTCAGTGCCCCTAGTCTCACCAGTGTGAGTGAAGTAAAGTTAAACTCTGTACCCCAGTGAGTAAAGTTTACTCTCTGGTCACTTCAGTTTGTGACAAGTAAAGTGTGGGACCGCTAGCATTTCAGTGGGTAATGGGGGTTTCAAAGGTGTAACCCTGAAGAATGGCAGAGACTGTCGTTTGGGGCCAAGGGTGGGTGGAGTGCCATCTAAGTGCTTACAAGGCAGGGCTTCCTGGTTCATAAAGGGCACCAGTATGTTTACCTGAGCAAGGGCCAAGCTACAGGTTAAGGTGTGTGGATGAATTTCACATATTGCACTTATGTCCGAGAAGAGTTCTGAGTGTGTGGCTTAGATTCAGTAAATAACATTCATGGGAAAAGAAAGATGTTCACGTGTGTGGCCAGGTGTCCACTAAAGCATCTTTGTGAATTTGAGAAGAAGATGTTTCTGTTGTTGTTCATGAATCCTACTGCATGAAAGGAGAGTTCCTGAATCTGTACCTGTCCAGTCTGGACTGATCCTTGGGAGTCCACTTCAGCTTTTACTTGCCATCTGTTGAATAAAGCCATACTGCACAATCCCAGTCACTGTTATGGACATTTTGATTATTGCTTCTGGTTGTGTGGATTTACCGGGGCCCCCGTCAGCAGGTTAGATCAAGCATATGCCTAGCTGTCTGCACCCAGGATCTGAGTTGTGTTATTTACACAAGGTTCAGGTTGTTTTGTTTCTTTACTCCCACCCCTCTCTTCCCACCTCTCTCATCCTAATGCCAAGGGTGGTACCTATCTTTTGGCAAAGTAATGCCAGTATATGGGCACCAGTGTTTCTCCAGATATTTAGTTTAAGGGAGCACTACAAAAAATGGGGTGTTACAAATGCATTTTCTGAGATGCGCCATGCATCTTCTTTGAATACGTGGACCGCAGTCTTTAAAATATCTGCTTCTTCTGTTGTGATAAATTCTCCCTCCTACCCAAGATCCACAAGATCAAAAAACTCACTCTGAATCTTTGAGCTGGATTACCATTTAATTTTTCATAATGTGTTTCATTCTGAAGCAATTCCTTTACCTTACTAAGATAAAACTCCTCTGACATTAGGACTATATTTTCCCCTTTGTCAGATAGTTTAATGATCATACCTCTCAATTCCTGCAGCTCCTTCAGGGCATCCCATTCTGCTTTGGATAGATTCGTGTTGTATCTAAACCTTCACTGACTAGTGATCCTTTCCATCTCTTGGTTAATAACAATCTGAACATTAGTCAGGGTAGGTTTTGTATAGTTGGATAAAAAATGGACTTTGGTTTAAACTTGGTATGTTTTAGGTTGTAATCACATTGACCACTAGTGTCCAAATCTGAAAGTTCACTTAAATTCAGATCATCCAGTAGATTCTGTCCCTAGTATTGTTTGGGACCCAGTCTCACACCTTTACTCCTTTTACTCACATGGCCAAATGGTAGCTCCTGATTGGCTTGTTCAAATGTAAATTCTTGATGGTTCTGTTGCTCAAAATCCAGCATGTTTACAGCATGGTTTATATCAAAATCAGTTCTTTCCATGTGAGTTTCTATCCCATTGGAATTATTAGAGTTGTTAACAGATAGATCATTTCCAGTGGTCCCTCCCCTGATCGCCATCCTCAAAAAATAAAATTGTGTCCCTGGTAGTCCAGTGGTCCTGTCCCTCCCACATTGCCCAATCACCGTCCCTGTAGAAAAATGCATTTCCCTGGTAGTCCAGTGGTCCCTCCCCCCTTCACCAATCATGGTCCCTGTGGAATAAAATGATGTTCCCAGTAGTCTAGTGGTCCCCCCACCCTCCCCTGTTCTCTGATTGCCATCCCAATAGAGTAATGTATTTCCTTGGTAGTCCAGTGGTCCCACCTCCCTCCCCTGTGCTCCGATTGCTGTCCCTGTAGAATACAATTATGTCCCTGGTAGTCCAGTTGTCCCTCTCCCTCCTCCATTCTCTGATCACCATCTTTGCAAAATTAAGCATTTCCCTGGTGGACCAATGGTCCCTACCCCCTCACCCATTCCTCGATCGTCATCCTCATAGAATATAATGATGTCCCTGGTAGTCCAGTGGTTCTTCCCCATTCTCCAATCACCATCCCATAGAATAAAATTATATCCCTAGTAGTCCAGTGTTTCGTCCCACTTCCCCGATTGCCATCTCCATGTAATAATATAATTCCCTTGTATTTCTGTGGTCCCTTCCCCTCCTCAATCACTGATCGCCATCCCATTATATGTATCTCAAAGTTTTCCTGGTAGTCTAGTGGTCCATCCCCATTCCCAATTGCCATCCTTTGAAATTCTAAGTAACATATCCATGGTGGTCTGGTGGACCCCCACCCTGGCAGGTGGTGCCACACCATCATGCTCCCCTGATCTTGAAACTGAACCAGCGACTGACACAGTGCTCCTCTCACCACCACGGCCAGTCACTGACTGAGCTGTCAGGGAATGTGTTTTGTATACAGTACAAGCCCATTGATTGACGGGAGCTGTCAATCAATGGACACATACTTTATACAGTATGCGCTCCCTGATAGCTCAGTCAGTGGCTGGCCATAGTGGTGAGAAGAAGGCTGTGCCAGTCGCTGACTCAGTCTTGGGATGGGGGAGTGGGGTATGGGGCACTACCTGCCGGGGTGGAAGGGTGGGAGGATCACTAGACCACCACAGACATGTGACTTAGCATTTTACTGGGTGGTAATCAGGGATGGGGAGAGACCACTAGACTACCAGGGAAACTTTGAGACATGTATAATGGGATGGTGATCGGGGAGTGGGGAGGGACCACTGGACTACCCGGGAATTAAATTATTATATTTTTTAATTTTTTTTTAATTTTTAAATGTGCTAACTCGGTAAGGATGCTTGGCAAAGCCCTTCTTCCTGACCAACCCGGACAAATAGACAATACAATATATAACAAGATCAGCATACACATATCACATATTACAATTACATACATCTAAAGACAATACATTAGTTTTAAATGTTGATTTAAACACAGGCAAAGAGACAATTGATCACAGAGACAAGGACAAATCATTCCATAAGCTTGAGGCTGCATATACAAAAGAATGGGAACCATATTTATTTTTGAATGTATTAGCTTCTATAAAACTTTTCCTGTTGGATCCCAAGTTAACTGATGAATCTCTAATCACAATCAGTGATCAGCGATCGGGGGAGGGGACCACTGGACTACCAGGGACATAATTTTATCCTACAGGGATGGCAATCTGAGAATAGGAGAGAGGGGAGGGACCACTGGACTACAAGAAAAATACATTACTCTATGGGGATGGTAATTGGAGAATGGGGAGGGATAGAGATCACTGAACTTCCAGGGATATAGTTTTATTCTATGGGGATGGTGAAGGAAGCAAGGGGGGGGGGACCACTGGACTACCAGGGAAATACATTATTCTACAGGGATGGTAATCAGAGAATAGGGTGGGAGCACTGGACTATCAAGGAAATACATTATTCTATGGGGACAATGATCAGAGAATGGGGGATGGACCACTGGACTACCAGGGACATCATTTTTTTTTTATGGGGATGATGATCAAAGCATGGAGGAGGGGCCAATGGACTACCATGGAAATACATTATTCTATGAGGACAATGATTGGAGAATAGGGAGGGACCACTGGACTACCAGGGACATCATTTTATTCTACAGGGACAGCAATCGGAGCACGGGGAAGGGGGATGGACCACTGGACTACCATATAAATACATTATTCTACAGGGATGGTGATCAGACAATGGGGGAAGGGACCTCTGGACTACCAGGGACATAATGTTAATCTAAGGGGATGATGATCAGAGCACAGGGGAGGGGGGAGTGACCAATGAACCACCAGGTAAGTACATCATTGTATGGGGGCAGTGATAGGCACATGGGGGAGGGGGAGGGACCACTGGACTACTAGGGAAATACATTTATTCTTCACGGACAGCAAGCAGTGAATGGGGGAAGGGAAGGGACCACTAGACTACCAGGAACACAGTGTTGTGGGTATGTCTCTAATTGGGTGAAACATGTAAATAACCCCCTTTAAGATAAGATATGATACCTTAAGATATCTCATCCTATCGGAAGATATGATAACAGAATCACAGAAAAAAATATGAGTCAGGAGCCTAAGGGCCATATGGACTCGTCCATTTTTACCTAGAATAAATAAACTTCTTAACTCCCATAAATTCATCTAGTGATTTCTTAAAACACTGTAATGAAGTGCTATTAACCACATCCTCAGGTAATCTGTTCCATACATTCATAGGTTTCATAGGTCTATACTGAGCGAATCGGACTTTCATCCATTGTGCTCGCTTTACTTCCCTCTACTGAAAAACTCATCTAATTGGTGTTTAAATACATTCATGGATGTGCTTTCTATTATTGAGCCTGGTGGTCCAGTGGTCCCTCCCCCTTGTTCCCATCTTCATCCCCATAGAATACAACTATGTCCCTATTACTCTTTGGTTCAGCCAATTTTCTTGTTGGTTACATCTGTAGTTTTCACTTCTTAACTAAAACTGATGAATTCTATTAATACCGTTATTATTTCTAACTAATCCTGCAACAGCGGTAGGTATAAAAAGTTGCCTGGTGATGAGATATGCCTCGGTAGGTGCGGCACACCGAGCTGTACTGAGGAATGCCTCATTAGGGGTCATAATGTGGTACTGCTTACTTAATTGAATCCTTTCATTCATCTGCTTAAATTCTCCAGGTGGTGCTGTTTGTGGTTACATTTGGCTGATCAAGTTGTATTGTTTGGGCAGGTGTCCCCACAGTCCACAGTCCAGGTCTACTGGACGGAGGGGCAAGCAACTCTCCCTACATACAAATCTTGTGTTATCCTGTGCTGCAAAAGATCTTTTAATAAGTAAATCCTATATTATTAACCCCTGGGATCCTAACAGATTAGAACATACAGGATCTGTAGTCCAACACACATCAGTTCACGTCCCTGCAAAGATAAAGTTACACTTTTTAATAAGACTGCTATGAAAAAACTTTACAATTCAGTTATGAAGTTCTGGTAATTCTATATTTGTTTTGCACTTCCATTTGAGTTATGGAGCTATCTATTTAAAATCACAGCATCTGCCCAACACCCTAATTTGTTAGCCATTGCAATAACAGGGGTGATTTGTTGATGAAGAGGATGTACAGAAGAAACAAATATTATTTAAAATGCTTTTTATTGTGTTTTAGGGATGTGAAAAATGTACACATTGCACTAGTTTTTACCTGCTCTGTATCTGCCCTTTAGCTCCCCACTTTTGTAATAGGGATAAGTGTGATAGGAAATATCTTCAGGGTAAAAAGAAAAAAAATATGAAAAAGCATTTTTGTTTGTTTGGTTGCACCCTTGCACCGCAGACTGCACTCTTAAAACAATCATAGGGGTGTTACCCTTGGGTTAGCAGGGCATCAGAGGTGCCATCCTTAAGCATCTAATAGAAACATAGAAGTTGACAGCAGAGAAGGACCGCAAGGCCCATCCAGTCTGCCCATTTTTTTCTACATTATGAATGTGCCATAGGCCTTTACTCTGTCAATGGCCTATCTATTTATACTCATCTGTTTTGCTCCATTATGCCTATTCCATGCCTGTTTTAAACCCTGCACTGTATTCATATCCACCACTTCCTGAGGTAGGCAGTTCCATGCATCCACCACCCTTTCTGTGAAAAAGAATTTCCTCACATTACCCCTTAATCTGCCTCCTTCTAATCTCATGTTGTGTCCTCTTGTCCTGTTATTTTTCTTATATTGAAACATGTTAGACTCTTTCACATTCTTAATGCCCTTAAGATGTTTGAATGTTTAGATCATATCACCTCTCTCCCTCCTTTGCCCTAGGGTATACATATTGAGCTCCGTTAATCTGTCCTTATATGTTTTCTGATGCAATCTCTGCACCATTTTGGTTACCCTTCTCTGGACTGTCTCCATTTTGTTAATGTCCTTGTGCCGGTGCAGCCTTCAGTACTGCATGCAGTACTCCAGAGGGGGCCTAGCCAGTGTCTTGTAAAGAGGGATTATTATCTCCCTCTTATTTATTTATTTAAAATTGGTGTCCAGGAAAGGCACACTGAGCTGAGGCTCATTTCCAGGTGCGACCCTGGTACAAGATGTACACTGAGGGCTAAACAGAGAAAAAATACAAGAAGTTCTAGTTACAGATGTAAGGTACAACAGCAGAGTGCATGACAGTTACAGTTACAGATGTAAGGTACAACAGCAGTGTTCAAGACAGCGTGGTTAATTGCATCATCTGGGTCTTTCATGTCTAGTTCAGTTGCCTAATCACCATAAGTAAGTACAGTAATCAACGTAAAAAATGGAGGTTGTATATTCAGCTTGGGTTGGAAAACATGACGTAGTGGACTAGTACCAGGATAGGACTGTGGGTACTCAGAGAAATGAAAGGTGAGGCTGCCTGTATCAGGGGATTACCAAGTGGGCCAGCCAAAGGAGGCTAGACCTGATTCAGGGATGGACCTAGTGAGCAACTGGGGCAAGAGGGGGTGGGGAGGAGCCTGAGTAGTAGCTTAACAGCTGCTAGGGAGGGGGTCTGCTGGAGGTCAGGAGGAGATTATTCCAGAGGAGAGGGAGGAGGTAGGAAAAGGCTGCCTGCCCCGAGGCGTTGTGGAGCCGTGTGAGTTGGAAACTGCTTATGACTTGTGATACTTCTACTAATACACCCCAACATCCCCCTAGCCTTACCTACTGCTTTAGTGGTATGCTTGGATGATTTCAGGTCATCTGTGATGATGATGCCCAAGTCTGTTTCTTCCCTTTTGTTTGCCAGCAACTCCCCTCCCAATGTATAGGTGACTTCAGGGTTTCTCTTCCCTATGTGCATGATCTTGCACTTCTTTGCGTTAAACCCCAGTTGCCACTCTTCTGACCATTTTACCAGTTTATCCAGATCTCTTCTCATTCTGCCCACCCCATCTGGATCATCTACTCTGTTGCAGATGTTGGTGTCATCTGCAAACAGACAAACCTTACCCTCCGGTCCATCTGCAATGTCACTGATGAAGATACTGAAGAGGACTGGCCATGGGACTGATCCTTGAGGTACCCCACTTGTGACTTGCATCTCTTCTGAATATATACCATTTACCACCACTCTGCCCACCAACCAGTTTGCCACCCAGTTGATCAACTTCTGACCCACCCCAAGCCTACCCAGCTTATTAATCAATCTTCTATGTGGAACAGTATCAGACGTTTTGCTGAAGTCAAGGTAGACGACACCCACTGCACCCCCCTGGTCCACCACTCTGGTTACCCAGTCAACGAAATCTATGAGACTAGTTTGACAGGACATTCCTGTTGTAAACCCATGCTGTCTTGGATCCTGTGCTTCTATGGATTCCAGGTGTTGCACTATCCTTTCTTTAAGGAGTGCCTTCATAATCATGCCCACTACTGAGGTAAGACTGACCGGTCTGTAGTTCCCTGCCTTCTCCCTACTACCACTCTTGTGGAGTGGGATCACATGATCCCTTCTCCAGGCTCCTGGGACCTCTCCTGTGCTCAGAGACTCATTAAACACTTCTGATAATGGCTCTGCTAGTTACACCTTTAGCTCCTTTAGTACCATGGGATGTTTTTTTTTTTTTAGTTTATTAGTCTAGGAATTAATACCTTTGAGCCAGGGCTCTTTTACAAAGGTTCCACATCACAAAGAACATTTAACAAAGCACGATACACATTACAGGTAAAACCAGACAGGAAAGTTACATCATAAATTTGCTATTAACAGTTTAAAGGCAGTAACGTTTTAAGTTTCATAGAAAAACAAGCCATAACAGGTTCAAGCGAGTAGACAATTTCGAGGTTAAGGAAACTTCCAGGGAGAGGGTGATCATTAGGCACCAAAAGGAGGCTAGAGAGGAGGGAAAGGTGGTGAGCGGGAGAGTAAGTGAGAGGGGATAGGAAAAAAGGGGGGAGTGAGTTTGGGTGGGAGACAGGAAGTAGTAGAGGTACCAGAGGGTTCATTAGTCAGGGAGGAAGAGGTCTCAGATGTGAGGATGGACATGAGGAGTAGTAGTCTTTATCTAGTGCAATCACAGTTGCTAGTGGTGGTGAGGTGGGCTTAGAGCATGGATTTGAAAGCTTCAAGAGAGGTTGAGGATAGAGTAGGTGGACTAAGTGCATTGAACCATGCCGGGGCCCTGTATGCAAAAGATCTTTGTCCCTGATAGATTTTTTTGCCATTGTGCAGGTGAGATAAATAAGATGATTTGATAGGTTCAACCAGCCTGATTCATAGTACAGATCACACGTGTGAGTCAGTCTTTGAGCCCCCGTGAGGAGCCGGCAGGCCTTATTTAGAGTGATTGAGATACGCCTTAGAGCAGTGGAGGTAGCTGAGCCATAAATAATAAGGCCATAGTCAATGATTGAGATTATGGAACTCTGTATAGCTATTCTCAATGCCACTTGATTTAGAAATTGATGGTTACTGAATAGTATTCCAAGCGTTGGTTCACTGTTTCGCAGTGTTGTCAATGTGGGTTGCAAAGGTGAGCCCTTGGTCAAAAGTGATGCCAAGGTATTTGAAAGTATTTACTTGGTCCAGTGTAATTCCATGAGGTTTGTATGGTGAGTGGAGTATGCCTATTTTTGTTTTGGTGATTGGAGAAGAGCATGGCTTTTGTTTTATTGTGGTTTAGCACAAGTTTACTATCCAGGAACCACCTTTCAACACTAGAGAAAGCAAGTTGCAGGCTTTTTCGTAGGGAGTTTGGATCCTTGTGGGAAGAGAGAATTACAGCATCATCAGCGTATAAGATTATTTCTCCTGGCAGATATCTGGGAGGAGTTAAGGAACAGGCTAAAGAGGAGCGGTCCAAGAATTGATCCCTGTGGTACACCCGAGAGACTGGTTTGAAGTTGGAGAGTTCATTAAGATTTTTACAGCCTGTGACCGATTGGACAGGTAACTTTTACCTAAGCACATGGACCTCGGACAGGCCTAGGCTAGAAAGTAGGGAGGTAAGTAGGCCATGATGGACTGTGTCAAAGCTTTGTAAGATCGATAAAGACTGCACCTGTTTGGCACCCTTTGTCCAGGGCTGAGTGGACTTCTCCAGAGAAATCAAGTAAGGCTGTTGTTGTACTATGTCCTTTCCTAAAGCCGTGCTGTTGATTACAGAGTAGATTGTATTTGTCCAGGTAATCAGAGAGTTGGTCTGCCACTATTCGTTCAAGTGCTTTGGAGAGGGGATGGAGTATTGATATTGGTCAATAGTTTCCTGTTGAGGTTTTGTCCCCCCCTTTGTGCACTGGCGTAACTATGGCAGATTTCCATTTGTTGGGAAATTGACTTTGGCAAAGTGACAGATTAAGAATTTTTGCAAGGGGGTGAATTACTTCATCCAGGGTGAGAGACAGGATTTTTAGAGCTAGCGTGTCACTACTTGTTCTGGATTTGGAGCAGGCCTTTCTTATGTACTTGTGTGCTTCGTGCACTTTGATTTTCTTGAAGTAAAATTGTGGTTTGTCACGAGGGGTGTTTTGTGATACTAGGCTAGGCACAGGTAAGTCTGAGAAGAAATCTGGGGGGAGGACCCCGCTAAGGTCTGTGAATGTCTTATTAAGCACATCTGCAATAGACTTTGGGTCAAGAGTGGTGGATCCATCAACTTTCATAATGGTAGGTGACGATTTTGATTGTTTACCCATTATGTTTCGGATGTTGTCCCAAAAGCTCTTCCATCACCCAGATGGATTCAAGGGCATTTTGAAATAGGCTCTTCATTTGCCTAATTTGTGAGGTACATCTATTTCGTGCCTGCTTGTATTTTAGGGTATCATGAGGTGAGCCTGTGTCTCTGGCAACTGCCCAGAGGTGGTCCCGAACCTTGAGCTCGGCAAGTAGTTTGGCAGTAATCCATGGATTTGATAGCGCTTTGATTTTACGTTTTTTTACTGGGGCATATAAGTCACATGCAGAGTTGAAAGATTTAATGAAGTATTCTAGTGCGGTATTAATATCAGTTGATTCAAGGATTGGCGTCCAGTCCTGTTGTAGGAGATGGGTTTTCAACTTGATAAGATTCCCATAAGGCAATACTCTGCTTGTTATAACTTTGGGGGGTGGCTTGAGAAATTTATTAGACCAGGTACAGGACACTGGGGAGTGGTCACTGAGGGAGTCAGGGAGGACTTTAATGTTTTTTATCCGGTCAGGGTGATTTGTGAGAACCCAGTCAATAAGGGTGCTTGTACCAGTTTTGTAATTTTTCCGGGTGGGGGAGGTTACCATCTGAGTCAGGTTTGCTGCTAGGATGTCATCTTTATAGAGCCAGTGTCAGAGGTGAGCCAGTTTATGTTGAAATCCCGGAGGAGGAGGAGCTCATTTTCAGAGGGCTGCAGACTAACAAAATCAAGTACAGACTTAATACTGGCACGGTGGTCTTTTGGAGGGATATAGACTCACGGCCACTGTGAGAACTTTGTTTTGTGCACCAAGAAGCAGTTTGATAGGGAGGAGTTGCATCTGCGTATTTGTGGGGGTGAAGCTGCCGCGTTGACAGGAGAGGTTGTCCTTTATGTAGATAGCACAGCTCCCACCTTTCTTGCTTGCCCGGTCGAGTCTGAAAAGATTGTAGCCTTCAAGCGAGACCGCATGATCCGGGATGCTGGGAGATAGCCAGGTTTCCACAATGGCTAGTATATCAGGGTTTTTTTGTCCAGTGAGAGTTTGAAGAGATACCAATTTGGGAAGGAGGCTGCAGATATTTAGAGTGATAATGAAGAGACCACTACCAACTTTCCCTGTTTTTGTCGGCTTCAGTGCAACAGGACCAGGGTTTGGGTGTATCCCACCAGATATTAAAAGTAGGAGGAGTAGGAGTTTCAGCGATGTCATTCGTAGTTCATAATAGGTCGGAGTGAGTTTCTGCTTGTACTTTTTAAGATGCTTGGATTGTCTTCTGGAGTCCCAGTAGAGGGTGATCGTTAGTGAGTTATAATGATTGGCAGTTTCCAATTAGGAAATATGGCTTTTTGCACCCAGGTATTAATTGGGTGATGTTTGTTTAAGACTTCCAGAGTAAAAGCCACGGTACAATGTTTCGGGTAGTAGTATAGAAAGGTGAGAGTAGGTGGAGGGGTAGGGTAGGCAGAGGGGGGGAGTTGGCATAAAGGGAAAAGGAGGGTGAGGGTGAGCAGGAACAGGTGGTGGGGACTAAGCCAATGGATGTATTCCATCCAATCCCATTGCTTTGTCCACCCTGAGCCTAGTGAGCTCTTGTAGGACCCTTTCTTTTGTGATGGGACTTGTGCACACCTCCCTTCCCCTGTGTCCATTGTGCTGAGTTGTGGGTCCTTCCCTACCTTCTCCTCAGTAAATACTGAGCAGACGTATCTATTTAGGATAGATGCTTTTCCTTGGTCTTCCTCCACACACTCCCCTTATCCCCTTTGATCTTAGCAATACCCTCTCAGGACATTTTGTCCTTTCTCTAATGTATCTATAGAAAGCCTTGTCCCCTTCTTTTACTGTTCATGTTAGTGTTTCCTCAGTTTGGACCTTTGCCTGCCTTACTGCCTTCCCTGTTTCCCGTAGTGAAGTTTGGTATGCCTCCCTATCTTCATCCTGCTGCGTTCCCTTATATTTCCTGAAGACCAGCCCTTTGGCTCTTACCTTTTCTGCTACTGTTTTTGAGATTCAAAGTGGTTTCCTCCTTCTTTTGCTCTTGCTTTTCTCCCTAACACAATGGGATGTTGCTTCAAGTATTGCTTCCTTAATGTTTGCCCACTTTGCCTGTACCCCCTCACCTGTATTCTTGCCAGGGCTAGCTTAACTCTGTTGGCCATCCTATCAAAGTCAGCTTCTTGAAAGTCCCATATTTTTGCATTGGAATGGGAATTTGCAAGACTGAAAATTCATAAATCCATTCCACAAGACTGATGGCTGCTTAGATAGAAACCCAAATAGATGCTGACAAGCCCATTGGGAAGAAGCCACCCACTTTACTGTGTAATTAATTATAAAAAAAAAATCCTTTTATTCTAGTGGACCCCCCCTCCCCGATCCCCAACGTCTCTCTCTCTTTCTTCCTCCCCCTCCCTCTTTAAAGGGACAAAAACTTGTTGGAAGTTAGGAATGATTTTTTTAATTATTAGTGTTGTGGAACTTCTGCAGAAATTCTGCCTACACTCCCGATAACACAAATACTTTTTTACCTAAGCTGTTCTAGTGTATGTTGTGGTCAGTTTGTGCCAGAAAGATACTGTAAATTAAATTACTGCCTGGAAAATGTCCTATGACTGCATCATAGTAAGACAGGAAGTGAAGATCTGAAACAACAGACATAGAAGCTGGAACTGACCCATATTAATTAAAATAAATAGTTTCTATTAAAATTAGTAAATTACATGTAAAACTACATGTGAAAATAAATCTAGCAACAGAATCACAAAGAAATTTGTAACTACTGAATAAATGATGATGTCAGGCTAAGAGATGAGTCACAAACCAAATGAGTGAAGCCGACACAATAGATAAGTGAATCAAACAGTAAAAAAAAAATACTGTACATGCCACACAATTATCACAATCACAAACTCCAGAACGCATGGGGAGAGATGTGCCAGGCTATGGGGTGTATATATATTATCTAGTATTGTCCATTATGTGAGCCTGTAAGCCAACAGCACATAAAACCTGGCAAATAGCAAGAGAAATTGTAGCAGCACACTGACGTGTCTTACCAAGATACAGTACAGTATATCTGTCTTTATCCACTTATTGTCCTCCAACACTAGATCAGTTAAAAAAAATCTGTCACTTTCAAAGTGACTTGGAAACAAGTGTCTCAGCACAACAAAACATGGCAATATTCCATGCTCCCTTGCCATACCGAACCCCTTTATTATATATGGGGAGAGATTAATGTCTGACTTACATGTTCGGGTGAATCAGGGAAGCAAGTGAAAGTATGAGAGAGATTACTGTTTGATATTCATGTTTGAGTGAATTGGGAGGGGAGCAAGGGTGTGTATGTGGAGGTATTACTGTCCGACTTCCATGTTCAGGTGCTGCAGTGCTGACTGACAATTTCCAAGGTGACCACCAGGATCAATATATAAATATTTTAAGAGGTATTGACTCTGAATGAAGGACTGTTATTACAAACACAAACAGATTAGTGTTCTGATGAACTGAATATACTGTATATAAAAAGTGGTGCAGTGGGAACCGGGAACATGTCAAAAACAGCATTTTTTGTTCCAAAATACAGCTCAGAAAAGACAGCAAACATACAGCATATTACCCAAAATGAACACACTATTTTACTTATTTATTTTTATTCATTTATAAGTTGATCTTATACACTTTATCCACAGCAAAATCAAACATCACAGGTACATAAAGAACATAAAGTGCCCATCTCAGGCTTATCATAGGTTACTCATAGGTTACTTAAAGCTGCACTGTCAGATTTTTCTAAGAATCTGTAATCTCACTCACCATTCTGAATTTAGGCTCTGTGGTGCTCCATATTTCATCCATCAAGACACAACCATTTGTTTGTTTTTCTTCCTTGTACTTTTGTAAGAAATCCAAATATAATTTTGCCATTCTCTGCTGTGTGAGACCCCACCTTTGGTTTGATAAGAACCTGCCCTTGGCTCTGCCTGCACTTCTAACAATGTCTAAAGCAGGTGGGGGAGGTGTGCAGCCACTATCAGTAATTCGATCCTACTTCCTTCCTCCTACAGTCCTTTTATATTTACTTCCCCATTTCTGTCCCATTCTCCTTGTGCATGACAGCTAGTGTCATCCTGCCTACAAGCTTCCCCAAAGTCCTGCAATCTCACCTCAGAATGGCTAGAAAATTGGTAATTACAAATTATCTAATGTACAAAGAAACCTATTATGTATAGCTTTATTTATCTATCATTTCTGTTGTACTGTAGCCTGCTGCACTTTTCACACATCATATTTATTAGTTATCAATGTGTCAGTGAGCACCCCATGAGCTTTAGGTGTCTACAAGTGCACTGATGATGAGACACACATTTGTTGTAACATTGCCTTGTAACACAGCCCATTTATACTTTTTGTAATGCACTCCTATGTCATGTTCCCTAATGCAGCACTTAATTTTTGTATGTATGCAATCTCCCTCCTCAGAGTCTTGTTTCCTTGATGTAATAAATCCCACATTTCAGCATCCTGATTTAGTGCTTACTAATATTGATCTACAGTCACTCTCTTAGTGCCCGGTGTCTCCATCCACACTGTAGTGTTCTGCTCCATGCTGATGTTTGTGATACAGATGTTTATTATAAATACATGTTCCCTTTCCACGATGCTGACTTTTACTTCTTTGAGATCACCGTCCCCTACGTCCAAGGCTGCCAGTTCATGCGCCATATATACCCCCCCAAAAAAGCACATGCTCAGTGGTCTACTTGACTGAACCACCTGCTATCATGCACAATATACCCACCACCTTCCACGAAACCCCATGCCATCACCTTGACACATTGCCCCATCACCAACACCTCTGGTGACTACGCTGTGCATGTGTACTGTTGAAGTTCACTATATGGTTAATGGAGTGTACATTCCTACTCACTGACAGTCAGTCGTCAGCTCGTGGTGGTAGTGAGAAGAGGATGATATGCAGCCTGCACCTCCTTCAGGGTTTGGTTGTAGTAAGTGTTGTGAGGTGGTGTGAGGGTGGTTGCACTAGATCACCGTTAATTTGTTGTGTGCAGAATTTGTATTGTTGTATACATTTTGTTTTGGGTGGTGGGGGGCACAGGAACATGAAGAATTTCCATACCAGTTTGTGAATAACATTACCTAAATTCAACTATCTGTGCAATGTAAAGATGCACTGAATAGTGGTGCCTCACTCATCTCCTTTATTTACAGGCAATGCATTTCAACATGTTCTACCACCTCTGAGACAGCATGGCGAGAATGAGATTCAAAAATTAAACTATGGCTGCTGCTTGGTGCATATTCTCATTTTCCTAAGTGTAACCCCCTTATAAATGGGGGTTTACTAGAATGCCTCTAGTGGTCTCTTTAAGAGCTGCCAGCTTGCTGACCCAGTCAATTAACTAAGAAGGGAAGGGACTGTGGGTTCTCTTGCTTGAGTCCCGCCTGAGCCGTGGGACAGGTGCTCTATTTTTGCCATTGCTAAGTAGGCAAAGTGGGCCCCTTATTGGGCTGTGGTATTTATGTATTATATGTTGACTGAGTATTAAGGAATGTAGGTTGTCTAACCTGTTTTCCCTTGCAGTGGGGACTTTGTGCATTTTGCCCCTCTATTTTGGACCTGGACTGTCTATGGGGTCCAATGAGGATCCAGGTGCACTTAAAATGGAGCATTGTGCAGCCAATTAGGGCTGGGACTCTTTTGGGAGCCAGCTGCCAATGGGAGGTATGGCCCGTGATCTGGGAACTGAAGTCCAGAAGGTGGCTCCTTTTTTGCACCAATAGAAGGAGGTAGAGGGGATTGGCAGTGGGAGCCCTTCAATAGCACTGTGTAGCACCCGAATGAGGACCCCCTGCTTAATGGCTGAGGGAGCAGAGTCACTGTGGCTGTGAGGAGAGAAGGAGCTTTGGGCTCCTGCACTGTAGAGTCTTCACACGGGAAGCGCATGTGGAAGGCCAAGAAGTTGGGTGACAGTATTGCCAGAAAGAGCTGGCCAAGATCCGCTGTGGCATGCAGGCAGAGGAGGCTGTATATGTGACAGCTACCTACCAGGCTCACCCTGTAGAGGACTGGAGAATCTGCTTCAATCGCGCTCGGTCTGTCAGCAAAAGTGAAGCTGCATTGCATTACCCGGTTTATGCAGTGAAAATGTTCAGGAGTTTAAAGCAGCTACCTGGTATGGTACCCCTCTGTCCTACATATAAATGTGTGGAGAAGTGTTTGGATCACAGGCCTGTGTCCTGCAAGTGGTGTGAGAGGGATCCTTCTACAGGAGTTGTGAGTACTAAATCAGGGTAGCTCCATGTCAGCAGTTCTATTGAGTGCAAGTTTGGTCTGGCTGCTCCACTGGCCACCTGAACTGAGCATGCTGGCCCTAAGATCTCTTGGGATAGCGCCACATGTGGGATACATAAGCACTGATAGTTGTGGATCAGCTGCTGTTTGAAGCATCTTGGCCATGGTTAATACTTTTTTGGGGGTGGGTTGCTTGGGTGGGTGACTGCAAGAAGTTGACAAAGTTTATTTATTTCAATTCTAGGATTACAATTACCTTTGAGCCCAGGGCTCTTTTACAAAGGTTCCACGTCAAGACATAGGTATCACATGACATTAGACAAAATTGTTACACATATAAGGGTAAAGAATATCAAATTAATTTCAAACAGACAGGGAGAGGGTAAAGTGGAAAGAAAGAGGACAATGGGGTGGTAGAAAGAATGGGAGGGGCAAGGGGAGGTAAGAAAAATGAGAAGAGAAGAGAGGAGAGGGGTAGGTAAGGATGGGGGTGGAGCTGCCAGGAAGGTGGCATTGTCAGGTGCTGTAGAGTGTGTGGGGCAGAGGCCAAACTATGACAAGTGCGTTATGTAAGGAGCTAGATATAGGAAATGGGCAAGTAATGACTAAGGTGATAGTTGTAACTCATTTTTTTCAAAACCTCAAATTAATACCATAAGTATAAACACAATATTGTATGTTCCCAGTCAATCAGCAATGGTTTTGTTCACACTGTTATACTACTGATGCCCCCTCTTGCTGAGATGCACAATAGCATCAATTTCAATGGTTGACACACAATTAGACAGTAATGAGGGAGAAACTGGCTTGGCATGCAACTGTGGCCATTGGTGCGGGTGATGAGAGGCAATGGGAGGTGAAATCATGTATAAGTGGGAATTGTTGTTGCGAGACCGGGGCAACTTTCATCCAACAGGAAGCGAGCAACTATGGCAGGTGGACATTTCCACAGCATTAGCAAAGTGACCAAAGGTGTCCAGAGGGAGCCTCGAGGGGGGTGGGCATTGGTTGGCGTGCTAAGTCTCTTCAGTCATGTAAACCTGCTACACCATTGGTATAAGAGGTGAGCGGCGGATGGGAGGATGGAAATGAAGAGATATCATTGATGTTAAGATAGGGAACTATTACAGCTGTGCAGGTACAAACCAGGCAGGGTGAAGTAACACAGCAGAGGGACACATCAAGGAGATCAGGAGGCATTGAGGCAAATATGGCTCAGGAGTGTTGGAAGACAGTAGGTTTAGGAAAAAGAAGGAAGAAGCTGGATATTGTGGGCCTACATTCAGATGTGGGCACAACAAACATGGGAAGGACAAGCCTGGGTGTCCAGCATGAAAACAATTATGCACCCCTCATCACACTGACAGGGGAAGGAAGCAATGGATAGTAACCATTGGAGGAACGAGCAGGAGCAAGGAAGAAAGGAGCCACTCCCTCGGAGGTGGGTTCCAGGACCGACAATCTGGGAGACATGGGGGAACTTCTCTTGGGAGCTTTTAAATTTCCCCCAAACAAGAAAGAACATTTTTTTGGGGGGGCACCTGGAGGAGAGACAAGTAAAGTGAGAAAAGGGGTGGCATTGGTCAAGATGGAGGGGAAATGAGCTGGGGCGGTGGGGGCCAATGCTCCTGTAGGAGATACTGGGTTGCCCCTAAGCATCACTGGCAAAAGAAAGGAGACTCTGGGTGGTGGCTCAGTGAGGAGGAAGCTCTATAGACGGGACTGGGGGTGGGGCCTTGCTCTGGCGGTACAAACTGTCATTGTCCACAGTGATCCTGCAGGATATAATGGAACCAAGGAGGTCAGGACAAATGGAGATATGGGTTCGAGCCTGGGGGATGGACATGGTTCGGGCAGGAGGGAGGGTGGAGGAGACAAGCAGGTTAATGTAGGGGGATGGGGGGACACACAGATAGCGAATGGTAACAGGGATAATGAGGCAGTGAGAGTGATGCTCTTGGGTGATTCCTTGACTGCCTGGGACCCCAGAACAGCAACCAGGAGAGGCAGTGGCCACCAGAGGACTCTCAGTGAAGCTGGGAGGTGAAGAACAGTGAGAGGGTGAAACCAGGAGTGGCTACTTCATTGAAACAGTGATGTATACCTGTAATCCATGACTCCGAGTGGGCTGACATAAGTGATGACGAGCCATGGATCACTTAGGGTGAGCAGATGCTTACCTATATAGGGCCCGCTGGCAGACGGGAATGGCATAGCAGTCTTTGTCTGCCACGAATATCCATTTTTCTGTATTTTTTTGTATCATCATTCTGTGTGTGCTGGTTCCAGTTTTTGCCTTGTGCTATGTACCCTGTGTCACACTTTGTGGTGCGTGTCCACTCCAAGTGCTTTTACTGTCCACTCAAAATAAAAAAATGAGAAACATACACTGATATTTGTTTTTCTCACCATGGTATTCACCTTGCTACAACATAATTATACTTATGTTCTGTTCTTCTGCTTTGGGTGTGTGTGTGTGGGGGTTCATTTGGTAGTTCAACAGTCCCATTGTGTATAAATGCATCCCTTGATGGCAGTTGACTGCACTCATTATGACTCCCACTGAGTCTCAATCAGGGGCTGTTCTCACTTGCTTACCCTTGGTAATGTGCTTCAGTTTGTGTTTGAGTACAGCACCATCACACAGACAATTAGCTCATCAAGCTAAATGTAGGAGTTTGACAGCACTGCAAAGCACCATGAATTGAGCACATAACTGTGTCTTTGGCATCAGATTGCCAGTCATGCTGTCAGACTTATCTGTGTTCCTTAGTGGCCTATTTTTTTGTACTATGAAACACAATTCTGCTGGGAATGAGTACTGGGAAATTATCCATAGTGGTCGATATATCTGTGTTCCACTGTCCCAGTGTCACTGTTGGTTTAGGCGCTGTATGCCACACCTCGCACTGTGCCGTCAATCTGTGTTTGTTTAGTAAGTGAAGCTGATGCACCAGCCATCATTGGCACTGTGGAGAAATCAGGACACAGACCGGAGGAGGCAGAAGGGTGGAATAGCGGGGGGGCTAGGGGAAAGGGAGTGTTTTTGAGGCAGTGAAAAGAGCACACAGAAAGAGAGAGGGAGAGGGAGAGAGCCCATAAAGGAGTCAGTCATAATTCTGGAGGACTCTATAGTAAAGGGGATCATATGGTAGTGGTGAACGGGGGACAGGACAAGCAACATCTGGGTAGAGTGCATGCCTGACATGACAGCAGATAGGGTACAGCAGCATATTGATCATTGTGTACAGAAGGTGGTGGTGAACCACACATCATCGTTCACCGGGGAACACGTGCTTTGGAAGTAAGACATTATGCCATGGACAAGTGCATGTACAGACTGAGAAAGCGGGACAGTGGACTTCAGCGAGTGGTTGATTTCTATGGTTTGCCTTTCATAGGTTCTTAAAACTGAGTGTGGGTAATTCTGCTTTCTCAGTGCCAGCCCAGCATTGCTGATGGTTGCAAGGCTGGATGCCACACCATGCACCACGCTGGTGACCAGTATTTTGGAACAAGCCCTGGCTCTCGTGGGTAGGCAGGGGCAGGAAAGGATATAGTGTCTGCAGGACTGCTCACCTTTCCTAGGGTAAGTGTTGAGTAGCTTGCTGATGCTTTGGAGGCACATGGCATTTGCTGGTTGCCACAGCCCCAAGCAGCATGTGAATATGTGGATAGCACCAATAGAAGCCTTATGCATGGCAGCAGAAGCGTTTCCATGGAGTGCAGAGCTTCTCCACCCATTTGCACTTAGGCCATAATTGAAAACAAGGTAAAAACTGTTGTTAATGGTGTGACCAGTAAGACACCTCCCCTAGTGCTGGATCTTCAAGCCTGCCCATGATCCTCTCCCAGTGGCTTTCTGTTTGCACACTAGATTTGCAGACAGGTCACCAGTAAGGAGCTGTCGACCATGCCCTGGTGTGCTTACATCCAGGGGGGTCGGCTGTCCAGGAATGAGTGGACAGTTCACCTCATCCATGTATAAGAGCTGAGATATTAGGCGTGAGTGATCATGCTGGTTGTGAGCACCACTAGAGATAGTCTGGTGGTCCAGTTTACGCGGATACAATTAATGTAAAAAGGAAATTTCTGCTTTCCTCATTATTTAACAATCTTTTAAAGTGTGCATTGTGATGACTCCCTTCATGTCCCACTTATGGATCACTTCATGATTGCATAGCTTTGGCTGCTTTTATGGATGCCATCAACATTGTTTGTGCTCCTATTTAAAATGTTCACAACTCATTCATTACGTAATATTTTTAATGAGCAGTCACATACTCCATGACGGATAATAATTGTCTTTTCTCCTTTCTTGTAGGAAATGGATCACCTTGTTTTTGACCCAGCTGTGCTGACTTTGGCTGCAAGTTATCATCAAGACATTTTCTCATTGCCTCCAGATGTAGATACTAATCGATCACACAGGCATTCAGCGTACCGTCAGTACATCTTGTGGCGCCTAGGGCGTCTTGGGCAACGTGTGCGTGTGCCTATCCCCAGCTGCTGCATGTGGCGTATCCGTGATGTCTACCCAGACCCCTCTGTACAGTACACTGGTTTCTGTCCTGATCAGCTAGTTTGACAAATGACTTTTTTTGTCACCCATTACTTTAACTGATTTTTGTTAATTTGTACCCCTTGATTCCACTTTATGAACATGATTTCACACTTTTCTATTAAACTTTTAATATAGGTATACATATTAATTTTTTCTTTAATCTGCCTCCTGTTCCGTTGTATGTAATGTTTGCACAGCAGCATGTTGATTGTTGCATTCACTGATGCATACAACTGCATCACTGCGCCAGAAGGGAAATACACGATGCGGACAATTTCATGAGGGTCTCCATGTGCATGTGTATTTGGCATCATAAGTCATGTCTGGTAATGACAAACAATGACAGAATCACAGTTGACCAGGTATTAGGGAACGTGGTATCCAGCACTTGCAACGTTGTATGGTTCAGCATTGGGACACAGACTACAATCTCATTAGGTCAAAGTGGTTTGATTTCAACAATGTTAACTTTGCTGAACTGTGTCTTGGTTTCACCAGAGACCTTGAGAGGCCGGTGTCAGTATGGGGAGTGTAATAGCAGTGGTAGTGGCTAAATGAAGCCTTCATGGATTCAGAAAAGTGATACCTCAGAGTGCTATCCATGGTAAATAGAAGTAGTGAGCAACTGTTGTTCTCAAGACATGTTTCAGCACAGGGTGTGGTAACAAGGTGAGGGCTCAGGAAATTTAAGAACACCCAAAGGGATGGAACAAGGATGGAGTACTGAGAATGTCTAACTGAAACTGGCAATGCATTACGGAGAGCAAAGGCACAGACACAGTAAGATACTAACATACACACTGTCAAGCAATCAGATTAGGCCATATGGTTCATCCTGAATGCTTGATGGCACTGAAATACTGCCTCCTGGCTTTCCCCCATCCTCGTTTGCACCACTGCAAGCTTCATTTAGTGTCCCCTGCTGGCCACCAACTCACTCAGCAGACACCCCTTCAAGGCTTTCCATATTCATAAGCTTGAGGACGTTGATGTCCTATATCATATCCCACCTGTACCTTTTCTCCTTCAAGAAGTAGGTGGGTGAGCTCCCTGCCTCGCCTCCTAGAATCTGCACTAGCCACACTACTATCCTGGTCGCTCTACTCTGCACCCTGTACAGTAAATCAATGTCATCCTTTTTAAGTAGGGATGCCAAACCTGCACGCATTATTCAAGGTGTTCTCTACCCAGGCAATTGCACAGTGTGTGAAGCACCTCATGACTCCTTGAGGCCATCACCCTGGATGTCCACCACAGCATTTTATTTCATTTAGCCACAGCCAATCCAGACTGATATGTTGATTACAATTGTTTAAGGAAGAGGACAAGGAATTCTTCAGTTTCATCATGCAATGGCTGACATGCAATACTAGACGTCTGACAATGTTAGGTTTAATGTAGCAGGATGGTCATGCACTGAGGGAGACATAGCTAAATTAGATGTACTGTATCAATATTGTGATTTGTTAGTCACAGAACAGTTGTGCATTACTCCATGAATGTCTGTGAGCCGCTACATGGCACTTTGGATACGTAATTATTGAGGTGTGTGAGGTACAATTTCCAGAACTGATGCTAATGGCGGGTTGTTGAACCGCATTCTAGCCCCATTGGTGAGGAAAAGGATAAGGAATGAACTACGAAACCAAGGGCCATGGTGAATGATGTATTACATCCGAGAGTGCTTGGGGAACTTCAGGCAGAAATGTTAGACATGCTGGTATTCATGTTCTGTCTATCACTGGAGTATTGTGATTTGCCAAACAACTGTACTGAGGTCAGATTAATACCGATACTCCAGCAAAGTATCATGTAGCTAAGTGAAAATTACAACCCAGGTAGGTCTCACAGCATTATTAGGCTAGCTAATCTATGCACTCATCAAAAAGAGAGCATGATGGATCACAGACAGCAGGGCTTCTCAAAGGTTAGGCCATGCTAGACCAGTATGATTGTGTACCTTGGCTGAGGCACATAGGTACTAGAGATGAGCTACTAGAGGTGTGTTGTGTGTTGATCTTGCTGCAGTTTGTCTTGACTTCGTTAAGTCCTCAAAAACAGTAACCCACTGCATGCGTGTCAACAAACATGCCAGTAAAGTGTTCTGGGACAACACTATTATATGGATACTAAACGTAGACAGCCAGAAGTCAGACTGCATTAATGGGTGAACACCACACGATTGTCTTGGTGAGTATCTGGGTGGTAGGGGTTGGCTTTAATAGTACTATGAATGCTCCTTTTCAATATTTTCATCAGTGACATAGCGGGTGAACTAAATTGGCGAGGGCTGCTCTTGTTGTGTTCTAGAAAAAACATGTAATAGGTTGCAGACCTTAGAGCATATTGACAACATGAAGCAAGACCGAATAGCACTAGAAAAGTGTTCTGACATATGGAGGCTAAATTTCAATGTTACATTGTTTACAGTGATACACTTGGAATGTGGTTGAGTACTCTGTGAAACTCAGATCAGGGTAATTCAACATGAGAAGTATCTTGACAAACTGATGCTAAATCACCTCATGGAGAGCAAGCAATGCAGCAGGACTGTGTAAATAGCTTAACTGATGTTGGTATGGAAATGCTGGCATCAATAGCAGAGAAGAGTAAGACCTGATGACCCGGGTATTTGTCTAATGTGTGCTCGCCTTAGTGTGTATAGTTTGGGCCTATATGCCAGCATTTCTAGCTAAGCTAAGGCAACTAGTTGGGCACTTGGGAGGTGAGCACCTGCACATGGTCGAATCAGGTACAGTAGCAATTAGTGTTGAGGAAGTTAGTGAGGGTGGTAGAAAGAGAGGGCTGAGAAGGAATGATGAATTTGAGGTGGAGATCATTCCATAGCTTGTGTAACTGGTGTGAGAAGGGGGCTTGCCCAACAGTAATCTTCCTCCTAGGGATTGATAGTTGGAGGTAGTTGCAGGATCGAAGATAATGGGTGGTGGAGGGGCAGCTGAAAGCACAGAGGAGAGGTAGGAAGTGATGATGCCAAGCCATAGGTTAGATACATATTTAGCACAGTGTGAAATGCGGTGGTTTCTGAGGCAAGGTAGTGCCAGGGAACGGTAGAGGTTGCAGTGGTGGGTAAGGGGTGAGGCATCAAGAGCAAAGCAGCAGAAGGCATTAAAAAGTGTGTCCAGCATAGATAGGGTGGGCTTAGGGGCTGCACCCTAAACAATGTCACAGTAATCAAAAAAAGGAAGTATCATCTCCTGGACCACTTCACATCTGATGGGGAGGGAGGATCTGCATTTCCATAAAGTGCACCCTACATGGACGTAGTTTTTGAAATAGCATCACTGTGGTATGAGAAGGAACGATGGCAGTCGAGCCATACCCCCAAGTAGTGGAATGAGGAGACATGTAAGTTTTTGACCATCCAGGGTGTGTAAACGGGAAGGATGGAAGTCTGCACAGGCGTTGTCGTGTGCCAAAAGTCATCGTGACAGTTTTTTTTTACATTTAGGGAGATCTGGTGCGAGCTTAACCGTTGCTGTACTTTGTTGAAGTCGGCTTGTAGGTTACTTTTTTACCACTTCAATGTCAGAGCCTGAGCAGAAGAGTACAGTGTCATCTGCATACAGGTGGACTGAGGTAGTAGAACAGATGATCGGTAAGTCATTTAGGAATATAGAGAACAGTATGGGTCCCAGAATTGACCACTGGGGGACACCGGTAGTTAAGGCAAGGTGTGGAGGAGATAGCATTTGCGACTCTAATGGACTGTGTTCTGCCAGAGAGGTAAGATCTGAACCAGTTGGTGGCAGCAACAGAGAGGCCTGATTCAGTGAGACAAGAAAGCAATATAGAATGGGAGACAGTGTTGAAGGCTTTCGCAGGGTCGACGAAGACAGCTGAGATGATCAGCCCACTGTCCATACCAGTCTGGATTGAGTCAGTAAGCCATATCAGTGAGGATGCAGTTGAGTGGCCCTTTCTGAAACCTGACTGGTAGGGTGTGAAGATATTAGAGTCGGTGAGGAAGGAAGTAATTTTGGTGAGCACCACCATGTCAGCCACAACACCACATGCATGGTGTATACACCTGGCTCTGTCACTCCTAGTACCTTTTATTTCTGAAGAGCTATTTTAACCAATCCATATAAGAGGTGGATATATAAGCATTGTAGTTGCACATTTGGCACAGTGTGCTAACAATGTTTCTAGGCAATCTAACAGGCCAGTAGGCAAATGATGTTGTCAGTTGTGGTGCAGTTTGGGCATGGGGGTTGTGGCTGACATGGTGGTGCATCAGGGATCAGTCCTGGTGCCAGTCCTTTTCAATGTGTTCATTACTGACATTGAAAAAATGGTGTCCCATGTGTTTTGTTGCATTTGAATACCAAACTCAATACCAGAGCTGATTCACCCCGTGAGGTGTGTGGGGGGGGGGTGAATCAGAATGATGATTGACATGGGCAGACTTTTAAAATGGTCCACGGACTGGCATCTGTAGTTTACTTCCATGAATTCCAAACATTACCACCTGTTCAATATAAACCAATGGATAAGGCTACATAATGGTGTGGGTGCAATGCAGTGGTGCTCACAGTCACAAAGGAGGAAAGGCACCTGGGGGTTCTAATTTTGGAAGAACACAAAATGTCACAGCAGAGTACAAAAGTCATCAGATCAGATGTCAAGCAGTGGTACCTCATCAGGTGTGACAAAAGCAGACGTAGGGATGTTGTGGTCCCATTATATTGAGTAATGTTCAAGTCTCAGTTTCAGTAATGAGTGCAGTTATGGAGCGAGAACCTTCCTAGGGACATTAACAGGTAGTGGATATCCCCATTAACAGTGACATGCTTGCAAATCAAGACTTAAGATGGCCGATTAATGGCGCCTAAGATGTACTCTTCCTTTATGAAATCAGCTACCCACCACCCCTGCTACATTTTTCTCTCTGTCACCCCTGAATACTTTACCTCCTGTGATGGCCCTGTCCCAGTCATGGTTTTGGTTTGCTCCATGTTTCAATGATACCTGCTATGTCCAGCTTCCTCTTGTCTGGATGGCAGTTCACACTACCCTGCTATTTTATTCCCCTGGCTCCTATCCTTAGTGGAACCACCTCCACCCCTGACTCTCTCCACATGCTCCTTACTCTCCCTACCCCTAGCAAAAGTAGGCCCTATCATTGCTATGACAATGTGAAGGTTTTGACTTAGAGGGAGACAGGGACCAGCCAGCGAGAGGTCGCTCCATCTGAGCTCAGGGACTGTGGCTGAACTGTTGAATTTTCAATTTCAGCATCAAAACACTGAAGGAAGCTGCACTATTTTACCGGTGGCCTGAAGCAGCACTGGAGAGTGAGAGAGGGACTGGCCAGTGAGAGGGAGCTCATCGGGGCTCATGGACTGGTGCTGAACTTTTGAAGTTTCATTTTTGGTACCAAAATTCTGCCATCTTCCTGACCTATTTAACGGGCAGCCTGCAGCATTGCAGGAGAGTGAGAGAGGGACGAGACTGAATTTTTTTTCCTCCGTCCAAGCTACCCCGCACTGCCAACCTTTTCAAAAGACTTTATGGGCTGGTAAGGGGAGGGATTCTCTGGAGGTGTACAAATCAGGACTTCTACCTTACTAGCACTGTGTCATTCTAGGGCGAGTAAGGAAAAAAACATGGAGATACAAGTGGGTTGTGATATTACATGCAATTGGGTTGTGAAACAGATGAAAGTTATACTATATGATTATACTGTTTATTCTGGTACTGTGATATTACAGGCAGCTGGTTGTAAAACAGAGCTAACATATACTATATGATGATAATGTTTATTCTGTACATTCAGTTAGATTTAAAGAGTTGTTTTATAGCCTGTTTACCTTGTCCCATCAGCTAGAGTGTAAGTTTCTATTTAGAACAGGGCTGTTTGCTGGAAAAGAACATGACCAATCTAGTCTGTATCTTCAGTTATAAGTGGGCCAGGTCAGGGGGAGGATGCCCACTCTGTAGGCAGCCATCTCAGATTAGGATTGAAGTTTGTTGGTTAAGGAGTAAGCTGTGCGACTTGAGGGGGGCAGAGATAAGGGGTGAGGGTACGGATAGCAGAGTGGTGTAAACCTCAATGTGAAGCAGAGATGGGAGATGCAATATATAGCAGAAACGAGGGAGGAGAGCAAGCCTAGAGAGAATGTAGAACACAAGGAGGTGTGGGAAGTACCCACCCCCAGCAGAGGGGCCTGTCCCAATCATAGGGACCTAGGTGAACAAAGCTTGCATAACAAGTTGACAGAGTTCCAGGCCATGCTGTTTGGTGGGGGGGAGGTGGCAACGCTCACGAAAATGTGGGCCAACAACAACCGTGACTGGGACCTTAACGTTGTCATGGGGTGTTGAGGGCAGGCTATGTTCTGGACATTGTCTTGGCGGATGGGGATCTGGTAAGGGACCTGGTTGTAGAGGATCCCCTGACTGTGAGAGACCACGGCAATGTCTGTTTTCACAGTAACATGGGGTGAGGGGTGGAGAGATCTAGGACACTGGCAGTGTAGATCAGGTGAGCAGACTTTATGGTAATGGGAAATATTCTAAAGGATCACATGCAAGGATTACAACAATGCCAGACGTGGATAAGAGATGGGAGGTCATAAACAGGTACTCATGAGTCAGTCCGCATCATGCTAAGGTGAAGTGCAAGGAGCAAAGTCACATAAACTGTGCCGGTGGACCAGTGAAGTTCAGTGAGCCGCTCAGGACAAAAACCAAGGCCCGCTTGGAAGACTAATATCAGATGGTGGGTGGGTGGATGAGGCGGACACGCTCAATGGGCAAACAATAACAATAGCATCAATTTATATCCCCGGCCTCAGACTTTGCAGTATATAGATCTTTTTTCCTTCATCTGGCTCAGTGGGTGGAGGGACAGGTGATCTGCAGAAGAGACTTGAACCTTAACATATCAGACAGGGCCTTGGGGCAGGCATCACAGCGTAAAGTCAATAAACCCACTAGGGAACTGAAAAGATTACTCCAGGAACTAGGATATGAGGATATCGGGAAATTCCTGGGGGTCCCTCCCTCAGGCATACCTTCTACTCACAAGCCCACAACACCTACTCTTGCCTGGACTTCCTCTTGTCCTCCAGAGAACAGCTGGGATTGTCCCACAGGGTTTGGTCTGGTGATTTTGTCTTCTCGGACCATGCTCCAATTTTTGTCCAGTTCCACTCACCTATAAATAGAAAACACACTTTTTGGAGGCTGAACCTATCCCTGCTGAGGGATTTGGCGGTGTGGGAGGAGGTTGAATCCACAATAAAATAAGCCCTCCAAGATAATGACACCCAGGACACCACGGTGTCGGTCTTATGGGGCACCATTAAAGCAATAGTAAGGGGCAAACTAATAGGGATATCTGCATTTAAATAGAAACAAAGGGAGGCTCATAGAAAATCATTAGAGCTGAAAATTAAAGAACTGGAGGAACAACAGTGCCTCAGAATAAGTAAAATAAGGACTAGGGAGCTGACAGCATTAAAAAAGAAACTTAAGAAAATCCTGGACTATGCAGTGGAGCAGAAATTGGTCTTTTTAAGACATAAATGCTATGATGGAGGCCCCAGGTTCTTGAGATAGTTGGTGGGCCAGTTCAGAGTTCAGAGAGAGAAGGCCACTATCTTGAGAGTTAGAGACCCTCTCAACAATGAAATGCGGAAAACCATTCAGGGCATCTCTGACTCCTTCCTGAGCTATTATATACATCTCTACTCGGCTCACCCTGCCCCCCGACAATAAAATCAGGAGCTTCCTGTCTTCTGTCCATCTACCCACACATTGTCTGAGGTGCAGAGAGCTCAGCTAATCTCCCCAGTAACCATTAAAGAGATAGAAATGGAGATTGGTCTTATAAAAACAAGGAAATGCCCAGGGTCCCACAGACTTCCCGGAGAATTTTATAAAACCTTTTCCAAGACCTTATCCACTCTGCTAGATGAGCTGCTCTCCTTCATAACCACTAGGGAGGGTCTGGTTCCTCCCCTCATGGAATGAGGCTATTATCTTGGTCATCCCTAAGCCGGGCAAGGACCCAGCTCAGTGCCCATCGTATAGACCCATATCTGTACTGAATACGGATTACAAACTATTTGCAGCTATTTGGGCTAGAAGACTTATTGAACTAGTCCCAAATTTGGTCAATCTGGACCAATGTGGTTTTATTCCAGGAAGACAGGCCCAGGACAATGTCAGATGCACCATATATTTGATTGAACATATCCAAACTTGTAACACACCAGCACTTCTTATTGGACTAGACGCAGAACAAGCATGCAATATGGTGTCCTGGGACTTTTTGAGGGGGGTCCTTACTTCTTTCGGTTTCCCGGAGCAATTTACAGATATAATCTTCAAATTCTATAGGGAACCCAAAGGGTATATCAGAGCCAATGGCCATATTTCAGAGAGTTTTTCCCTCTATAGAGGAACTCGCCATGGGTGCCCCCTGTCCCCCCTGTTTTTTTCCCTCTATACTGAGCCCCTCGCCCAATATATCAGATTATCCCCTGAAATAAAGGGTATTCCATTGGCAGGCACAGAACACAAGCTAGCCCTTTTTACAGATGACTTTCTGGTCTACCTCTCAGATCCAGAGTCTTCTATGCCTGTACTTGTGCAGAAAATAAACGAATATTCGTAGCTATCTGGCTACTCCCTAAACATCAACAAAACTGTAGCCCTCCCTCTGAATTATAACCCCTCACCTGCTCTTACACATCAATTCTCACTAAGATGGAACCATCAGGTCCTTAAATACCTTGGTATACAGATACCAAAAGACTTATTCAAACTTCATTCGACTAACTACTCCCCCCTAGTGACTACCCTCAAACAAGATATGAGGAGGTTGGACCTCCTTACAATGTCATTTTATACTTGTACCCTTTCTCTAAAATGAACGCCTCCCCAGGCTCCTATACCTTTTCAATGTGTGCCTTGCACCATAGCCCACAAAGAAATTCTATCCTGGCAGAAAATGTTCAGTGCCTTCCAGTGGAATCAGAAAAAAACACGGGTCAATCTAAACAAATTATATCTCCCTAAGGCATTGGGAGAGGTTGCTCTCCCATTGTTGGAGGGGTACTGGGCTGCAGCTCAGATGCGCTTGGCACTGTTGTGTGGACACAGAGGATACCACTCTCATTGGAAGCAGATAGACTTAAGTAGACACCTAACTTGCTCACTACAGGTGTGTCTGTTTACTCCAGCTTAGCTGAGGCAAACCAAACAAATGGTTTCCAGAGCCACTGCAACAATCTTAGAGGGGTGACACAGGAGAACAAAAAGCAAAGCAGTACAACAGCAGTTCTGGAAATACCAATGGTTTTCAGAAACCTCACAATTTGCACCGAGGCAACACAGGCAGTGATACAGAAGTCAGGCCTCCAGAGGGCTGATGGCTCCTTGGCAGTTGCTCCACGAGACCTCTGTGGTAAGTTCTGAGGAGGGACAAAGGAAATGTCAATGGTTGGAGAGGGATAGATTGTATTATTACCAAATAAAGGACTTTATAACTAAACAAATTAGAAGTAGGGATCAGAAGCCACAGCTGTGGGAGGCCACCACCTTATTTGCCCAAATCTGGAACTCACTCCAGGGAGAAAAAGCCATTTCCGTAACATATGCATCCCTAATTCATCAACTAGCCTATTCCATGGACCCGGTTAAAGCAAGCTGGGAAAAAATTGAAGCAGCAGTTTGGGATTCCTAATAAGGATTTCTTTTGTTACTTATAGCTCCGCCACTACATGAGTACAGGTACCGATATAGCACAATTGGGGAGGGTCATGACATCCTGGAAGGATCTGTTGTTTTGGGCCACATGTCCCTCCATCAAATGTCGCTACATTCTCTGATGTACAGACTGTTAATTCAATGAAAGGGTCACTTTTTAGACAAAATTCAACACCAGTGGGAACAAGAGAGTAACATACAGATTCCGGATCAGACTTGGGACAAAGTTTTGACAGAAGGATGGAGAGTGACAGCCTCTTCTGTGTGGTGTGAATGCCAATGGAAGGTTTGGATCCATTTTTTCCATATACCTGTAATTACAAAGCATTTTTCACAGACCCACCCTTCTGACAGATGTTGGCAGGGATGCCAAGATAGGGGAGACACCACCATATTTTGTGGAGCTGTCCAAATATCTTGGATTTTTTTGTAGCAAAAAAATCCAAGAAGAAACTATCAGCTGGTGGTTGTGCAGCTGACAGAGGCTGAGGAGGAGAAGGACCTGGGGGTGGTCATCACGGGATCAATGAACAACTCATCACAGTATAGGAAGGCGTTGGCAAGGGCCAGCAAAATGCTGGGCTGTATCGCAAGGGAAATAATGTCAAGGAGGGGGGAGGTGATTCTGCTGCTGTATGGATCACTGGTTAGACCTCATCTTCAATACTGTGTGCAGTACTGGTGCCTGTACCTGAAAAGGGACATTAAATACTGGAAAGGGTGTAGTGCAGAGCAACAAAGATGATCCAGGGGTGGGGGCTTATAGTATGAGAGTAGGCTAAGGGAGTTGAACATGTACTTGCTAGAGGAGAGGAGGGACAGAGGGGATATGATCAAGACATTCAAGTACATGAGGGGGATAAACAAGACTGGTATGGAAGGGCTTTTCAGGGTAAGGGTGGGGAGGGACACTCGAGGCCATATCATGATATTGGAGGGGGAAGATTTAGGAGGGAAATGAGGAGACACTTTTTTACAGAGAAGGTGGTGGCAGGGTGGAATGCATTACCAGCAGAGGTGGTAGCCTATACAACAGTGGGCAGCTTCAAAAGGGGCTGGGACAGGGCAAGAGGGAGGATAAGGAGAGGGGGGGTGTGTGTGGAGGGAGGAGCAGCTGCAGAATAGGGCTGCTAGCTGCACAATTGAGCAGACTCAATAGAACGAATGACCTTTTCTGCTTGCAAATTTCGTATGTTAACATTGTGCCATATTGGACCCAGATATGCATTGAATTAAGTAGAATCTGATATCAGAGCTAAATTTCTTACCTGTATTTTGAGTGTCCTTCCTATCACAGTGGGGTGAAGAAAATATCAGGATGCATTTCAGGCCATGTGTTTGAGCGCCTGGCGAATCCTGCCCACAGGCTATCTTACGTTATTCGATCTTTGGGTCAGGGATGCACCAGTGTGGCAGATGTGCGGCATGCCACAGTCCAAAAATCTGTTTTATGAATCCCTACTGGAGAACAACACAAAATATTCCAACATATAACTTGTTTTTCAGAAGGAATACTATATGTGATCCAATGCCCTTGTGACCTACTATGTGTAGGACATACAAGTAGAAGTTTAAAAACCAGGTTATTAGAACACAAGGGAGATATAAGAAATAGGGATATAAATTCTCCTGTTGCTGTGCATTTCAACAACAGGGGCCACAACGGTGCCTCCCTGTGCTTTTGGGGTCTGGAAAAAGTACCTATGTCTCCTAGGGGAGGTAATTACAGAGACAAATTATTGCAATCTGAAATTAGATGGATTTTTAAACGTCATACTTTGGATGAAAATGTTGGAATGAATGTAGAAACGAATTGGCAGGCATGTTAAAAAAATGCCTGAAATAAAGTCCAAATGGTAATAACATCAAATATGAAGTATTAATAAGATTTGCTTATTGGTCGCCTCTAAGTCCCTCCTTCACTGTGTTTCCTCTGCCCATCCTTCCGTTCCACTTCTCCTTCCGTCTTTTCCATTTTTTTTACTTTCCATAGAATGATGTTCTGATAGTTGTCAGTAATGTCTATATAGTCGTTGATAAATATGTGTAAATAACACATAAGTTAAGGAAATCCTAGATTACAGATTTCTATGTATGCTGAATTAATAGAGAATGTTAGAGGGATCTAATAATTCATATAAAAAAATAGCGTGTAAATAATGTATAAGTTTATCCCCCAATTTTTTTTTTTGAATATAGATATTCACATACCAAATTAAATGAGAATGTCAAAGGAATTAATGGTACCATGCAATATTATCGATTCTTTATGGGTTTGTAAAAGGCAGTTCACATCAGTTTCAATGCATATTATGAGCTTCCCCAGTCTAAGCTGATGCCCTTTTCATCTGTGGCAAAGTCCGTGAGCATGCGTGAATGTCGAGAGACAGGCACGCATGCACGGACACATTGCAGTGATGTCACCACGTCACTGCATGGTCAGTTAACTGGGGAAGCTCGAGAGGGAAGCAATGTTCAACACCTTCGCCATTACAACAGAATGCCACATTTGGGGCATGAGAAATTAAAAGTCGCACATTTGTCTTAAAAGGTAAATATATCTTCTGCACCCAGACAATATCTGAACTAATAGTAAAGGCTTATACTTTATTATTGGGCTGAAATACATTTGGTGGTAAATATATAAAATATTTCCACAGGTAGAATACTTTTAAGGAGATGCTGATCCATCAGTGAATTGCTAAAAAGCGAAACAAGTGGGAAAAAAAACTTTAAAGTGCATTCAGACTTTTTAATGTTAAAGGTAATTAAAACTTATTTTTAAACTTATGAGCGCTTCAGCTTATGAAAATGACTGGCAAGTTATATAAACGATGAATCCATTGTGTCTCACAGCGTGCATTCATAGTTGGGATGCTTTGAAGTTAAGGACTTTTTTGAATGAACATTAGCAAATTCTATTGCAGGTATAGTGCTGTAGCTGCAGTTATGAAGGAGTGATACCCACTTTGTGGGATCTTGAAATTTAGTGTACTTGACCAGGTGGACTGCCTTAAAATTAAAATTATTTGTGTTACCTTTAGGAACTAAATGAATATCGGATTATTAAAAGGAGTGTGTGTTTTGGTAAATTATCAAGAATCTTAGGTAGGCTGTTTTTTACCGTTTGAGAGAACAAATATCAGTTATAATTAGATATGAACTAAGTAATGAGTGCATAAAGTGCAATTCTAATATGTGTTCTGTATATTTTGTAGATTTCTACCTGACTTAAAAAAGATTAAGAAACCCCACTCCCCATTTCTTAGTAGTTATATGTTTCAGCCCATAGTGGGATTAGCCGAACTACATTTGTTAGAAAGTTGAATTAATTTTTTTCATTACCCACAAAATTTGGTACAGAAAGTCTGTCTTACGTTATACCCACAGTTCAGGAATGGAAGAACTTCATGGAAGCCATGATCAGCATGGAATGGATTATTGCTATATTACAGCTTACGGTAGATAAATTCAGTGATAAATGGGCTAAGTGATACACTTACGCCCTTCCTGAGGACTCAACAGAACCACCTAACGTACCTCATTAGAGGTGGATCAACTACTAGGAATTGTTTTCCCAGGTCACAGAACTGGTGAGACCTTGCATTTCAAATATATGGACTTATAAGGGGACAGTACTGTACCCAACCAGGAGACAGAGAGGCATTCAACTTAGTAAGGACACTTTGGACATAAGAAACCATTTCGATATTATTATTTATGAAATTTCAACACTGCAGTCATATGTTATTGTAGTTTTTTTAAAGGTTAAACTGTTTCCATTTTCAGACTTGCCAGTTGTTATGAACATACAAACATATGAAATTGCCAGCAGATACAGGCCATTCGGTCTATCTAGTCTGCTCGAGTGTGCAGCACTTCAGTCCATTAGACGGCAGCTGCCCCCCCATATACCCCCCCATCTCCCCCCCAACTTCCTCTGGCAGAGCGTTCCACCTTGCCACCACCCTTTCTGTGAAATAGTGCCTCCTCAGTTCCCTCTTGAACCTGCCCCTTTCAACTTCAGAAAGTATCCCCTGGTTTCCCTTCCGCCCTTCTGAATGAACATACACGGGTGTCTACTTTGTTCAAACCCTTCAAGTACTTGAAGGTCTCAATCATATCACGTCTCTCCCTTCTTTCCTCCAGGGTATACATATTGAGCTCTCTCAGTCTCTCCTCATATGGTCTGTCCCCCAACCCCAGGATCATTTTTGTTGCCCTGCATTGTACCCCCTCCAGTAGTTTGATGTCCCTTTTCAGGTAGGGGTGCCAGAATTGCACACAGTACTCTAGGTGTGGTCTCACCAGGGACCTGTACAGGGTCTAGATGACCTCTCCACTCCTAGAAGTAATCCCCCTTGCTATAAACCCTAGCATCCTGTTTGCCTTCACTACTGCCTTCCTGCACTGAGCAGAGTGGTTCATCTCCCCAGTTACCAGCACTCCCAGATCCTTCTCCTCCTTGGATTTTGTTAATGGGACACCCTCCAGCCAGTAATTGTGTCCTGGGCTCTTGCCTCCTAAATGCAGCGCTTTGCATTTCTTGGCATTGAAGCCAAGCTGCCAAGTGTAGACCATTCCTCGGTTTTGCAAATCCTCCTGAAGTACTTGGCTCCCTCCCCCATCTACCTCGACACAAATCTTTATGTCATCTGCAAAGAGACTGATCTTGCTCTTAATCCCTACTGCAATGTCTGCTATGAAATGTTAAACAGAACCGGTCCCAGCACCGAGCCCTGTGGTACACCACTTGTTACTGCCCAGGGTTCAGATGCCCCCCCCCAACTACTACCTTCGTCTGTCTACACTGTAGCCAGTTCTCGACCAATCTAACCAGTTTCCTCCCTGCTCCCAGACTCTTCAACTTGCAGGTCAGCCTACCGTATGGCACCGAGTCAAAGGTCTTGCTGAAATCCAGGTAAAGGACATCCACCGCATGTCCTCTGTCCAGTGCCCTTGTTACCCAGTCTTAAAAATCAACCAAGTTTGTCTGGTAGGATCTGCCCCGAGACAAACCCATGCTGCCTGCTGTCCTTGAGATTGTTATCCTCAAGAAATTGCACCAGGCTGGCCCGGTGGTGCTGAGGGTTGAGGCGCTGGACACCACACCTCGCACCACGCCAGCCACCTGGGTTTGGGAGCGGACTCAGGTAATCGGGGATTGGCAGGGGAGGAAAGGATTGAGCATCCACTGGGCACCTCTCCTTTCCTGGGAGGGAGGGGGGGGACATAGGACTCACCTTCTGGTGACCCCTAGTGGAGACTGGGGGCCATACCAGCAGTCAGGTCCTGGCAGATGGGGATTGGCCACAGAGGTTCTCCTGTGGGCGTGAATGGGAGCATTCACATGCCATGCTGAAGTGCATTACACTGCCAGGCCAATGTGGAGGAAGTTACCAGAAAATACCCTCTTTCCATTGGTAGGCAAAGGTGAGTCTAGTGGCCTGGCACCATGTCCATTTCCAGCCCTCCTGGTTCTCCTCTTGCATGTTTCCTCACCAGACACTATTAGATAGCGTGCCAGTGGAGTGGCAGCCCTTGCTCCCAGGGGGCTCAGATCTGGGGGGCTCGGGGATCATGACGATGAGGGGAGATCAAGCCAGTGAGGGGACTGATGGCTTCAGGAGGATGGGAGAAGCCAAAGCTGAACAACCATGTCAGAGAGAGGCCAATGAGGTAAGGAAGCTAGAAAAACAGTTATAAAAAAAGAAAGAAATTGCACCAGTCTTTCCTTGAGGATTGTCTCCATCAGTTTTCCCACAATTGTAGTAAGGCTAACTGGTCTGTAATTCCCGGTTCATCCTTGGGCCCAATTTTATGGAGAGAGGCCACCACATGCTTCCCTCAGTCACCTGGGCTACACCCTGAGTCCAGAGGTATTGAACAGGTCCATTACCCTCTAGGTGAGGAAGCCATCCTGGAATGCTTCCAGGAGGATCTGCTCCCTGGTGCAAGTGATTGTGGGGATGCTCCAATCCACCCCGTAGATTAAATCCCCCCACCACCACTGTGCTCCTTTGCCACAATGTTTCTCATATCTGCTCCCCAATGCCCTGCAGGACCTCTGCCAACTCTTTCAGCACCCTGGGGTGGACTCCATCTGGGCCAGGTGCCTTGTCCACCTTCAGGGACTTAAGGCTCTCCTCACCCTTTCCACTGTGATTTCCCCATCCGTGATTGCTTCTCCCCCACCTCTCCCATCTCGCCTTCTTCTCAGGAACAGGCCCTTCCCTCTTTTGGTGAAGACTGAACAGAAGTATTCATTAAGTACTTCTGCCTGCTCAGCCCCTTTCTACCTACCCTCCTCTCCTGATCCTAACAATTTGATCCTTGCTCTTCCTCTTCTCTCTGATATATCTGAAGAAATCCTTTTCTCCTTCTTTGATCCCCTGTGCTCACCTCCGTTCCCTAGCCACCTTTGCTGCCCTTACCACTCTGCTCACTTCTCTGGATTTCTTCACATATTCTTCTCTGTCTTCTGCCCTGTTGGATCTCTTGTAGATCCAAATGCATTCCTCTTTTCCCTCACCTTCTCCACAACCTCTCTACTTATCCAACTTGGATTCTTGGTCCTGGCTTTCTTGCTCTGGCTCTTGACACAAGTTTTAGTGGCTTCAGTCAGTCCTGCCTTGATGACTGCCCATTTTTGTTCTATGTCCATTTCTGGGCGGATGCTTGCCATATGACTTTCCAGTATGTGTCCCATCCTATCAAAGTCTGCCCTTTTGAAGTCCAGGACCCTAGTTTTTGTAGTGGCTACTTCCCTACCCAGATTGATTGAGAACCACACTGTGTGGTGGTCACTGCTTGCTAGAGGGTCCTCCACCCTTACATCCCTGACCTGTTCACCATCTTCCAGTACCAGGTCTAATATATTCCCCTCCTCATTGGCTCCATTACCCTCTGGGTAAGGAAGCTATCCTGGAATGCATCCAGGAGGATCTGCTCCCTGGTGCAAGTGATTGTGGGGATGCTCCAATCCACCCTCAGTAGATTAAAATCCCCCCACCACTACTGTGTTCCCTTTGCCATAATGCTTCCTTATCTGCTCCCCCAGTTCCCTGTCAATGTCCTCCTTCTGGGCCGGAGGTCTATAAACAACCCCACAAACAGATCTTGGTCCCTTTCTGGCTGTGTAGTTGCAGCCAGATTATTTCTGACCTGCCCTCCTCCCCTTTCTCCCTATTACATCTGCTCCCTTCCCCTATGTAAATGGCAACCCCCCCCCAGCCTTCCCTTTATCTCTATCCCTCTGGAATAGTTTGTACCCTGGGATGGTTAGGTCCCAGTCATGGTGCCTGGTTTCCCACATCTCAGTAATGGCAGCTATGTCCACCTCCTCCTCTGCCATCAATGTCTGCAACTCTGCCAACTTGTTCCCCAGGCTCCTAGCATTTAATGAAACCATTATCCATGCTGCTCCTATCCTTCCTGCTTCCTTGCCCTTCACTTCAAACCCTATTTTGCCTAAGGTCATATCTATCCCTGTGGTAGGGGGAGGTCCATGGGACCCCCTCCTGGTGATTCCAGCTCCAATGCCTCCCCATCCTAGTTCAAATGATACCATTCGTTGATGAAATCCCCAGCTTCTGCTTCAACACCTGTGACCTTGCCCTGCTGAGGTGTAACTCTAACCCCTGTATAAAGATCTGTGTTATCCCATGTGCTACCACAGTCCCCACCAATCCATACCCTTGGTCTCACACCATTCCCTCAGCCACTTGCTGAAGTCACTGATTCTTCTCTTCCTGTCTGTACTAGCCCTTGGCACTAGCAGAACTTCTGAGAAGGCTACTGTTGTTCCCTCTTTCCTGCATAGTTTTCCCACTTCCCTGAAGCTGTCTTGCACCTCCTCTATCCTTCTCCCTTCCAGGTCATGTGTCTTCAGGTGCACCACAATGCGCTTCCTCCACCCCCATATCTGCCCAAATGCTGCCCCACTCTACCGCTGTCATGCCTGGCATGCATTCTACCCAGCTGTTACTTTTTCTGGCACCCCTTCCTCCCATCTTATACCCTATGTATAGAATCCCCTAGAATTATGACTCTCTGACGCTTATCCTGCTCACCCTCTTGTTGCCCTTCACTCCCCTGCCCTCCAACTTGTGAGGCCTTCTCATTCCTCCCTGTCCTGCCTCCCCTTTTCCTCCCCTAACATTTGCCCTGTCCTCTCCCCCTAGCAAATATGACCGGGGTACTGACCTCCACCTCCGAACTATTTTCTGTCTATGGAACCTCTCCTTTGCACTCATTTGTTGCTCTGTCCACCACGCTACTACCTCCTCTGCTGTACTTCCCTGCGTCTTTCCTGAAATGTGGCCTCCCGCTCTAATTGCCCTCCCCTCTATACTTAGCTGGGTTAGTGTCAATATCGCGCATCCAATATATCACGTGTCATTATGTAGTCTACATGATCGCCAGATCTACATTAGCGCACAACAATTCAGTGCCAGCAACAATAGCAAGCAATAATAGCGATGGGCAGTATAAGATACTATAACACCCTGGCATATGCTGTGCAATATAATTAGGGTAATTTATTGTCCCAAGACAGGAATTTATGTGTATTGTACCTATGTACTTTAATTGTAGATATATGTTTATTTATACTCGAATTCTGAATTCAATTTTAACTGTTAAGCATGCTGTTGTGTGTATTATAATGTAAATTTGCTGGGACTGGATAGTAAAATTATCATGCCCCCTGACTGGTGCTGTCTCTTTAGCATTTTACACTGTGGGGTTGGATTTGGTGTTGTTGGAGCTGTGGTACATCATAGGTCTTTCATGCGAGTGTTGTTCTGCCAGCCTGAGGGGTCTGTAGCCCTGTGTGGCAGTCCCACATGCTCTGTAAGCAAAGAACCTGCATTACATCTGGAGGTGATCACTTGAAATTGTGGCTTTTAATACAGTGGCTTTTGGATTTAAAGGAGTGGGCCTGACTTGATTTTCTCTGCCTATTATTAAGCCTTTCCTTGAGGATTTTGAAAAGTGTGAGTTCTGAAACATTTTTTAATTCGGCAGATCTTCCAAACACTGAGACCACTGATTATATTTAGATCTCCTGATTTTTTTAAAGTAACTGGTTTAAAGCTTATTAGTGCATTGGGGGTGCAACTGTGGATAAGGGCTTTTATTGTATTAATGGTGTGCATGGCTGTAGGGCCTGTGGGTAGTAAATAAGTTAGTGGGCTTGTTGCATTTCAGCTTAATGTTTGAAAGGATATATTACGTGGCAGGGGAATGTGACTGATCATCAAGAGCTCTACTACTCTGCTGAACAATTCTGCCAGCTATGTCCTCTGTGGAGACCAACACTCTTTTTTAGCAGTTTTTAAATACTTGTTATCCATAGAAGCTGGAGAAAATGGAGAGATTGTGGGCTTCACTAAGTGACAGGGATCCCTCGCTAGATGGCAGCATCGTGCTATTATTTACAACACTATATTGTAATTGCGCTGTTTTATCATGCGCTATTATGTTCGCGCTATAATTGCTATTGTGGTTGTGTGATTTTAACCGTATACCTACTTAGCCTTCCCGGGCTGCCTGCTGTTTCCCCATCCTCCTGCCTCCTTTCCTCCCTTCCTCTGGAGAGACTGCATCACCATCACCTTGCTGACCTCCCAGCCACTTTGTCTTCTTGGTTTACTGCTTACTGCCTCCTGCTGTGTAACTTTTCTCCTGTAGCATCCTCTCCTGCTCATTCACTGTAACTTCTCTCTCTCTCTGCTACCTGGTCTTCGGAGTAGCCAATGCTGAGAATCTGTTTGCAGTGCTAATCTCCTTTCCTTGAATGAGTCAGTCCCCTTCCCACAGGCTGATATCTTTACTCTGACCCAATCTTAGTCTTGCCCCTGTGCCTGATCCTCCTCCAGTCATCACTTCCTTCCCTTAGCTGCACCCGCTTGTGTGGCCCTCCTGCTGTCCCATCTAGTTCCCCCTTATTTTTGCCTGTTTTTAGCTCTTTTTGGATGCCTCATTAGTTTCCCCTCCTGGCTATGTTCCCCCTAATCTGTCTCCTCCATGCCTCTAGTTCCCTCCTTAACCACTCTATTTCCTGCCTGAGCTGGTTCACCTGCCAACACACCCTACAACCCCTTAACCTCCAAGCCACTCCCAGGAATATGGCTGCTCCACATCCTTGGCAACATACAACCCTTCCCACCTTCTGCCCTATTTGACTTCCCCTGCTCATCCTCTCCTCCCATAACCAGGTCCTACCCCACTCCATGGATCCCTTCCCCCACCTTGGATTCCCCATGTCTGTACAGGAAATATGCGGCTCTCCCAGTTAGGCGCTTTCCTGTCTACCAGCGTGGCCTGCTGCCTGCTGATCTCCCTGCTGAAGCCCTGCAGATGCTACTCAAGATGCTACATTCCTACTTTGTGGCACTCAAGCTCCGGTTGGTTCGCTACTGGCTGGTCCAAGTCACGTGACCACCCCTCTCCCTACTATATATTTCCCAACTTCTCCCTCACTCAGTTAAATGCCCCTCCTCCCAGCCAAGCAAAATCATTTGTTTTGAAGTTACCCTGTTTAAATCACAAAGCACACATTGCCATCTCATGAAATGCTACCTCAGTCCTAAAAGAAAACAAACACCACAGAGAAAGTACTTATCTTCTAGCTCCAGCTGCCTACCTCCTTCTGCTGAGTTTCAACTCCAACTGATCCATGTCTTGTAGAAGCAGTGATGGTCATTACAACTGAAAGGTACTTGTAATACCAGATAAACAGAGTCCATGCACTTCTGTATTGTAATGTGGCATACCTGAACTTTTCAATAAAGGTGATGTTACAAAATAAATGAATAAAAGTTTAATGACTCCATTTTACCCTTGCAGTGTAAAATATTTGTTTACTAAGCAACGTTCACTTGAATACTAATATTAGTCAACCTAGCCTGCTAGCTTGTTGTCTGGGTGTCTCAGCATTGGGAAAAAAAAATGGCAGAGACCACATGGTTTGGAGAGTGGTGGGTGGCCTTTACAGCCCCTTACACAAAAACTAACATGGTTCCAGAGGGTCCAACATTTTGGTCAACAAATGGCCAGTAAGCCACTGCTGTTGGGGGGGGGGGTCGGTATGTCTCCTTTTTCGGTTTTAAGTGGCAAGGCTTGAGTGCACTGGACTAGTTAATAAGTTTAGGCTGTGTTTCAGCCTGTTATCTTTTGTAGCCTGCTTACCTAGTAGGAATTTTATAGGGGTGCTCTTTGTTAACTTTCAAGGGAGAGAGAAGTTTAGTGGTAGCAGTTCACAAATAAGTATCATCAGTTTGGATAAACAGCTTTTAAGTGTTTTTTCTTTATTACAAATAGAATAATTGATAGCTTACTGTGCATTACAAAGGAGTAATTCCACCGAGAGGTTCTGGGGACATAGGAACCACGAGACTGAAGCTCGAGAGGTTTCCATGTCCCCAGAACCTTGAGACAGAATTACCCCTTGTCATGCACAGTAAGTTATCTGTTATTTTTAATATACGGATGCGATTCTTAGTTATTTTTCTCATTCTGTGATGGGCGGTCGGCCGCTTCTGTAAAGAAGTCTTGGTCCTGGCTGACCGCCACACTGTCTTGCTCCTGCCCTCGCCCCCCCCCCCGCTGTGCTCCACTCCACCCACCTCCGCCTCGCCCCTGCCAGAAGCACCTTGAACAACAATTGGTAGTAGTCCTGCCTTTTCCTTTTTGGGCACCACAGGTTCAACCAGATAATTCCTTTTTTCGAGAGGAGAAATAAAATACAATGTGAAGAAATGTGGAGAGGCAGTACGGTCTTGCTAAGCAAGAGAGCAAGCCTACGTTTTAAAAATTGTTCTGCCTGCCCACATGAAAAGTGACCAATCGGGATGCACGCTTAGGTCGACGTGCAGGGAAGATGGCATCTTTGTGGGTGCTTGTGCTAACTGGTGGTGGTAATAATACTATTGTTCAGGTGTGGAACAATAGTATTATCACATTCGAGCAATGGAATTATCATTGTCTAACAGTGGTATTATCAGTGAGGGACCAATGGTATTACCGGGATTTTTTTTAATACTTTACAGTATTATTAAATTTAAGATCCATAGGTTCTAGGGACATAGGAACCTCGAGATCGAAGCTCGAGAGGTTCCCATGTCCCCAGAACCTCAAGGTGGAATTACCCCTTGTCATGCACAGCAAGCTATCTGTTATTTCTTTTAATATATGGATGTGAGTTTTAGTTTCTTTCTCATTTTGTGATGGGCGGTCAGACACTTCAGTGAAAGACTCTCAGTCCTGGCCAACCGCCGCACTGTCTTACTCTTGTTCTTGCACCACTCTGCTGTGCTCCACCCCACCCTCCTCCGCTCTCGGCCCTGCCATAAGCACCTCGAACAACAATTGGTAGGTAGTCCTACCTTTTCTTTTTTTGGGCACCACACTGCAGCTTCAACCAGATAATTCCTTTTTTTCCAAGAGGAGAAAACAAAAACAATGTGAAGAAATGTGGAGAGGCAATATGGTCTTGCTAAGTGAGAAGCGAGCCGCCATGTTTAAAATGGTTCTGCCGCCCACACATGAAAAGTGGCCAATCAGGAAACCCTTAGGACGATGTGGTTGGGGGGCAGATGGCATATTTTTGGGTGCTTGTTTGGTGGTGCTGGTGATAATACTTTCGTTCAGGTGTGGAATGATAGTATTATCACATTTGAATAATGGTATTATCACTGTCTAACAGTGGTATTATCAGTGGGGACCGATGGCATTACTGGAATTTTTTTAATACTTTACAGTACTATTAAATTTAAGATCCATATATTAAAAATAGAATAATGGATAGCTGACTGTGCATTACAAGGGAGTAATTCCATCGAGAGGGTTCCGTGTCATAACAGCGATCACTATTATGGTGAGCGTATATCACTGAAAAGCAAATCGCCGATATACTCATGCTGGTGAAGAGACATCTGGCAAGGATTCCGAGTGTTTATGCAGGGGGCTGTACCCCCCATGCCCCCCGCACCCCCCTGCTAAAAGATTCTCAACTCCAGGGGGATGCATGTTGGGGTGGGGGCTACACTCTGGACTCCAACAAAAAAAAAAGATGCATATGTGGCCAGTGGCAAAATTATTTCCTGGACCCAGCCCGAACCCAGTATCTGCTGTGCCACAGCTATCCACCTTCACCACCACACCACATGGCTAGGTCGGCTGCAGCAGGAACACTACTCCCACACAAACCCTCTTCCCTATCCCTCCCTTTCCTCTAGCTATCCCCTCCTTCCGGTTGCCCTTCCCTATGCTCACTTTCACGTAGGGTTGCTACCCTTGCAGGGTAGCCCGTGAGAAAAGTGCTGAATAAGAGTCGCCATTTTGATGGTGCTCATATTCTGTTGCCATCCTCACTGGATACCCATCAAGAGGTTTAGGGACATAGGAGCCTCAAGAGTGAAGCTCAAGGGGTTCTCATGTCCCCAGAACCTCGAGATGGAATTACCCCTTGTCATGCTCAGTAAGCTATCTGTTATTTTTTTAATATATGGATGAGATTCTTAGTCTTTTTCTCATTTTGTGATGGGCAATCAGCTGCTTCAGTGAAGGACTCTCGGTCCTGGCCGACCGCTGCACTTGTCTTGCTCCTGCTCTCACCCTACCCCGTTACATTCCACCCTGCCCGCCTCCACTCTCAGCCCTGCTGCAAGCACCTTGAACAACAATTGGTAGGTAGTCCTACCTTTTCCTTTCTTGGGCACCACACTGCAGTTTCAAACAGATAATTTCTTTTTTTCCCCCGAGAGGAGAAAACAAAATAAATGTGAAGAAATGTGAAGAGGCAGTACAGTCTTGCTAAGCAAGAGAGTGAGCCGCCATGTTTTAAAATTGTTCTGTCCGCCCACACATGAAAAGCAGCCAATCGAGATGCACACTTAGGATGACATGGGGGGCAGACAGCATCTTTGTGGGCACTTGTGCTGTTTGGTGGTGGTGATGATACTATCTTTCGGTGTGGAATGATAGTATTATCACATTCAACAACGGTATTATCAGTGAGGGACCAATGGTATTACCAGGATTTTTGAATACTTTACAGTACTATTAAATTTAAGATCCATATATTAAAATCTTCTAGGTACTTTGAATTATTAAATGTGAAATGGGGGATGAGTGAGGTTGCATTCATATGTATTGAAATTGGTTAGTTCTCTGCAAATTGAAGTGGTTCATGGACCCCATGGGCAGGTTGATGACAAAGACCCATCATAAGCGAAGGGATTAATTGTGTGGACTTTTATTTGCTCATTTCTGGATGGTTGTTCATGATCTTACTGCAAGGGCCACTATATGACTTATTTGATACTATGCAGGACCTCTTGTAATCCCCAGTGTGCTGTCTCAACAAGTGAAGGAATGTGTATTACCTACTGCAATATTTCTGTCAATTTCTCATCCTGTACCCGAAATCAAGTTTCTTGCTTGTAGCATTCAAAAAACTGTGCTAAAGCACCACAAGATGAAGCAGAAACCATGTTGGTTTGCCTGATTCAGCACTTCCACCACATACTGCCAAACATTTTTGAACACACCTGTGCTCTTTCTCAAGGCAATAGTTTGAATCAGACAAACCAATGTGACTTCTGCTTCTTTTTGTGGTGCCTTAGCAAGGTTTTTTTGAATGAACTTGGCTATATTTTGCAGGATGCAGTCAATCAAAATTGCTGACTCCACATCCCCCCCTCTTCTTATTGCCACCGATGTGCCTCCAGGCTTAGCACTTGGCCTCGTGCTCTTCATCTTCCTGAATGATTTCCCGTTAGTATGCACCACCACATCAATCCATATGTATGCTGACAATAAAGTCCTTTTCTATTCTGGCTCCTCCCCTGCTGATGTTGCCTCCAATCTCCAGCGTGACTTTGAGAAAGTCCAGCTCTGGTTCAGCTCCATCATCTCTTCCTCAATGCCAAGAAAACAGTCTCCATGACCTTTGGCACTAGGCAGAGACACTCTCTGGCTACCAAATTTGCCCTTCCTCCACACCCTTGATGGTACAATTCTAGGATACTTCCTCATTTAGGTATCTTGGGGTCTGGTTAGACCAGCATCTCAACTTTTCTGGGCATATAGACTCTATCCTGAAAAGGCTGCAGCCCAAACTAAGTGCACTATGCAGGAACCAAAGTTGCATGCCATTACCAGCTAGGTGGGAGCTCATTCAGAAAATTATCCTACCTATTTTTGACTACTGTGACATAGTCTATAGTGCCGCACCACTCTCCTCCTTAACCAGACTGGATACCCTCTTTAATGCCTTCTGTCGTTTTGCCCTAGACTCTTCCTCTCTTACCCACCATTGTTCTCTCTATTAATCTCTTGCTCTACCCTCACTGGAAAACAGATACCTATTACACAGTAAGAAGTTCATCTCCAAATCCTGATTTGGTTCCCTTCCCCTTACATATCGGTCTCCCTGGCCTCTTGACCTCCATCCCTTCTCTCTCTCAGATCAAATGATTCCTGCACCTTGGTCGTTCCTGATGCTCTACCGCAATAGGCCAAACTACCTTCTCACACATGTTTCCAAAGCTATGGAATGCCCTGCCTAGTCAAATCAGACACTACTCCTCCTTCCCCTGGTCTGTCTCAGTCTCCCTCCTTAACTTCCTCTCTCCTGTCTGCAATTGCTCCTAACAACCCTTCCTTCCCCCTTCCTATTGCAGTCTTATTCTAGTTAGGTTATTCTCTAATGACATACTGCACATTACACTTAGTAAACCAACTTTTGCACAACAATTATTTTGTATGTTGTTGTAATTCGTGTATTTTACCCCTGTGCTGGGTAAATTGACTGCATGCACCTATTCCTATATTTTTGTATTTGATCTCGCATAGTTTTAGTTTTATATCTTTGTCTGTTCCATGAATATCTGTGCTGTGTAGGTTTTTGATTCATGTCTTGCCTGTTACAAAAAAAAAATAACAAATGTATGTTGTTGGATTCGTACTCCTCTGTATCCCCTCCCCCCAGGACACTCCGTGAGATGAGCAATTGTAATTGTTTGGTGAGCCTTTCCTGGTGAAACTTTTCAATAAATAAAAATAAATAGACAAACAAATAAATAAATAAATAAATAAATATTTTATCTGGAGCTTGGCTAATCCAACTAGTTGCTGCCTCAGTTTTCCATTGAAGTTTCTTGCTCTTATGTTTATTGTTAAGGAGAAAGGACTGCTGTGTGACTGGACTTCTCTGCTGGGACTAAAGTAGAATAACTTTTGTACTTGGACCTTTAATTTAGGGTAACAAAAGCTAACATACAAAACAAAACAAAAAAAAGTGTGTGTGTGTCTGTCTGGATTAACTGAACTGAATGGGTATCTGAACAGTTATAGGTGTAAATATCAGGTGATTGAAAGGACTTAACTGCTGTGAGGTTTAAATTACTGGTAGAAAGATCTAGTAAGTAGGGGGAGTGGCTTAGCTAGAAGGAAGCTACATTTAAAGACTGCCTTAGAAAGATTCTGCTAATATCTTGGCAGAAGACACCAGGAGAAAGGACTGCTGTGTGACTGGACTTCTCTGCTGGGACTATATTGCCCTCCTTCCCTCCCCAAAGCTAGTTCTATTTTTATAGGCACAGGATTTGACTGACAACAGAAACTTCCTGTTTGGGAGCAGGAAGTGAGTGATCACAGAACCACCAAAGAACCACCATCCTAGAAGGGCAGGAGTAGCTCTTCGGCCCCCTCTTGCTGCTGGAGGTCTGCCTCTGAGCAAGTAAGTGGTCCACTGAGAAATATAGGATATTCTTGTCTCAGAACAGGACAATCAGGGCTTAAAGGGCACACAGGCAGAAAGTAAGGAGAGAGAGAGAGAGAGAGAGAGAGAAAGAGTAAGGATTGAAAACAGTTAAGGGGCCAGAAATAAGACATGATTGGAGTGGTGCAGTGCAGTGGCTGTGGAGCAGCAGTCTTCCGGGAGACATTCTGGAGGATGTGGTGTTGTCCCATCTGCAGGCACCTCTCTGGGCTGAGAGGGGAGGTTGCTCATCTTCAGACTGAGTTGACCAGGATTTGTGGGACCTCCTCTTCCATCCAGGGACCACCAGTGCCACTGCCGTTGCCTCAGAGGTTGCCAAGAAAGAGGAGCGGTTGGACCACAGTGGGCTCAGGGAGGGTGAGGGTGGTGGAACAGAGGTGCATCCCTCCAGTTGTACCTCTCCACAATTCCTATGCCATTCTGGCAAAGTGTGGTTCCTCTGTAGAGCACACGAAGTGGGACCAAGGAGGATGCTGGGAACCTCCACAAAGGAGACCCACAGGAGGGTGGCAGGGGACCCTGCAGGGGAAGAAAACAACTCCTGGTGGGGGACTCCATTGTTAGGAAGGTAGAACTGGGGGAAGAAGGGGAGAGGGAGGTAAGGTGCCTGCCTGGCGCCATGGCTTGGAGGGACAGGGAGCGAATCCTCAGGATACAGTGCAGGATACAGTGCAGGGCTTCAAACAGGCATGGGATAGGCATAAGGGAGCAATACAAATGACTATGAATAGATAGGCCATGACAGAGCAAAGGCGATGGCACATTTATAAGGTAGAAAAGAAATGGGCAGACTGGATGGGCCTCTGATGTCCTTATCTGCGTCAACTTCTATGTTTCTATGTTTCTATGATTGCCGAGCAGCTGCACAGGGGGAGGAGCTGGATGTCATTGTCCACCTAGGGACAAATGACCTGTAGAAAGGGATTGGAGAAGTGCAGGAAGAGTTTGTGGAATGGGGAGGGCCTTGGTCAAATGTACGCTACGGTAACCTTCTCGGAGGTGCTGCCCATCTATGGCATAGGAGAGGCTAGGGTGTTCCCACCATGGGATTCAATCAGTGATTGAAAAACTGGTGTGGAGCTCAGGATTTGGCTTCATTGGGGACTGGGGTCCACCTGGAGTGATGCAGCCTAAACTGGCATGATGGGCTGCATCTGTCGGGAGGAACCAGGATCCTAGGTGATAGGTTTAAATGCTTCATTGGCAAGCTTTTAAACTAGCCAAGGGGGGAGGCACTGGAAAGGAGCAGGGAAATCCTAGCCCCCCCAAATAATACACGGTAGTAAGTGCGGCAAACACCAACATAGAGGTGTCGATAGGGAGAAGGGCAGGGGTAAATGGAGAAAGTGACAAAGGCAAGAAGGACAGGGATGGAGCAAAAGGGAGTAAGGCCATCAGGAAATGGAGGGTAATGAGTACCAATGCCCGCAGTCTGGGCAACAAGCTCCCTGAGCTGGTGGCCTTGATAGAAGAGGGATGCCTGGATATCGTAGCAGTCACAGAAACATGGTACACAGAGAACCATGACTGGGATGTTAACATACCAGGGTACATAACCTACAGGAGAGACAGGCAGGGGAGAAGAGGGGGAGGAGTAGCTCTCTATGTAAAGAAAGGGATAAAAGCAACTGAACAAAAGAGTAAACAGGGAGGAGAGGAGGCACTGTGGGTCACCTTGGAGACTGGAAAGGGCACCACAATCCGCTTAGGGGTTGTGTACAGACCCCCATGTCAGGGAGGGAATGGACAAGGATATGATAGAAGGCATTCTTAGAATGGCAGAGAAAGGGAGTTACTATTGATGGGAGACCTGAATATGCCAGATGTTAACTGGAGCACATTTGCTGCAGCCACATCTAAGAGCAGGGCCATTCTTGATGCCCTACAGGTGGCAGGCATTAGACAGCTAGTTTCAGAACCCACTCGTGAGGGAGCAATCTTAGACCTCATACTCTCAAATGGGGACATTGAGAGGATCTCAGATCTAGAAGTGGGTTGCCATCTGGGGACAAGTGACCATCAAACAGTGTGGTTCACGTTAAACTCAGCTACAGAGTCAAGCCATACAAAAGTGAGGGTACTGGACTTTAGGAGAGCTGACTTTGGCAAGGTGGGAGTGCCTCAGAAAGCACTAGCAAACAGACTAGAAGGAGGTGTGGAGCAACAATGGGGAATCATCAAAACTGCCATCACAGAGGCAACAAGCCTTTGTGTGAAGCAATTAAACAAATCAAACAAAGAAAAAGCCACTATGGTTCTCAAAAGAGGTGGCTGTGAAAGTCAGGAAGAAAAGATAGCATTCGGAAGTATAAGGAAACACAGAAGGAGCAGGACAGAGAGCTGTACCAGTTAAGGCAGAAGGAAGCAGGGAGGGAAGTCAGAATAGCAAAGGCCCAAACTGAGGAAAAGATAGCCAACTCAGTTAAGAAGGGGATAAAACCTTTTATAGGTACATCAGCGAGCATAGAAAGACAAAGGGAGGGATAGTGAAGCTGAATAGAATGAACGGTGGGTGGGCAGAGGGGGACAGTGAAAAAGCAGGGATACTGAACGAATATTTCTGCTCAGTATTTACAAAAGAGGAGGGGGAAGAGCCTAATCCAATGAACAGAAGCACTCTTGATAGGGGGGTCGATCCCAGTCCTTTCACAGAAGAAAGGGTTCTGCAAGAACTCCTAAAACTGAAGGTGGACAAAGCAATGGGTCCTGATGGAATTCACCCCAGAATTCTAAAAGAATTAAGGGAGGAACTAGTGAAACCACTAGCTACTCTTTTAATAAATCATGGGAGGATGGTGTGGTATCTGAGGACTGGAGGAAGGCAGATGTGATTCCCCTTCACAAAGTGGGACCAAGACAGAGGCAGGAAACTACAGACCTGTCAGTCTGACCTCTGTGGTAGGGAAAGTGATGGAGTCACTTCTGAAGGAAAGATTAGTTGAGTACCTAGAGGCCAGTGGAGCACAGGACCCAAGGCAGCATGGATTCACAGCGGAAGATCATGTCAGACGAATTTAATAGATTTCTTTGACTGGGTGACCAAAGTAGTAGACCAGGGAGGGGCTGTGGACATGGCCTACCTAGACTTTAGCAAGGCATTTGACACAGTCCCACACAAAAGATTAATAGTCAAATTAACCAGCCTGGGAGTGGGTCCCAGGGTCGTAGCCTGGGTAAAACATTGACTGCACAACAAGACACAGAAGGTAATTGTAAATGGAGTCCACTCTGAAGAAAGAGAGGTTACTAGTGGGGTACCGCAGAGTTCAGTATTGGGTCCAGTCCTTTTTAATGTCTTCATCAGCGACATTGCAGAGGGACTGGAAGGAAAAGTGTGCCTTTTTGCAGATGACACAAAGATCTGCAACAGGGTTGATACACAAGGAGGCGTGGAAAGGATGAAAAGGGACTTGGCAAGGTTGGAGGAATGGTCAGAAGTATGGCAGCTAGATTCAATGCAAAGAAGTGCAAAATAATGCACCTGAGAAACAAGAACCCAGGGAAGAATACACAATGGGTGGAGAGGTAGTAACAACAACAAAAAGGAAAGGGACCTGGGGTAATCATATCAGATGACCTTAAGGTTAGCAAGCAATGTGAGAAGGCAGTAGGGAGGGCTGGGGTATACTGGGATGTATAGGGAGGCAGCAGCAGCAGAAAACAGGAAGTTGTTAACCCTCTGTACAGACAGTTGGTGAGACCCCATCTGGAGTACTGTGTCCAGTTCTGGAGACCCCATCTCCACAAGGACATAGACAGGATAGAGGTAGTCCAGAGGAGGGCAACTAAAATGGTGCAGGGTCTGCAGGAGAAGCTGTATGAGGAGAGACTAAGGGAGCTTAATATGTATACCCTTGAGGAAAGAAGGGAGAGGGGGGGGACATGATAGAAACTTTTAAGTACCTCAGTGGAATCAACAAAGTCCAAGAGGGTAGCATCTTTCAGAAAAAGAAACTTGCAAGAACAAGGGGACACAATTTAAAGATAGAGGGAGGGCGGTTCAGGGGCAATGTGAGGAAGTATTATTTCACAGAGAGGGCAGTGGATGCATGGAACAGCCTTCCTGAGGAGGTTGTGGGGTCTAAAACTGTGGGAGAATTCAAGAATGCATGGGACAGATGTAAGGCAATTCTTGTGGGGGGTAGGAAGAAATAGGCTGTTGGTTAACTAGGATCTACGGCCTATCCTGTAGGTAGGGAAATGGGCAGACTAGATGGGCCAAGCGGTCCTTACCTGCCGTCAAAGTCTATGTTTCTATGTTTCTATGTTAAAAAAAATAAACTATAAGTTAAAAAAAAATGCTCACAAAACAAAATGTAAAATACCAGAAAAATATTTATTGGGGGATATTCACAAGGGTTGGGAGAATTTGAATCAAAACTCTTTTTTGTAATTCTTGTGAGCTTTACTGTACTGAGGAAGTAAGTAAGTAATTTATTATTTGTTTGATGCCCAATCCCGCAGGTTCTGGGCACTGTACAGTAGAAAATTTCTGACAGAGTGGTAAAAACAGTAAAATTATATAAACAATCAATCAAAAATAGATTCAAATGGTATACCCCCCCCGACAGCTACACCAATACAGCAACCTATGTTGCTGCTGACAAAATTGAGTTTGTCGACAGGTCACTGTATTGGTGTGCCAGAGACAGGGGCACATGGTCTCTCGGTCCTGCACTCCATCCCTGAATCAACTCCAACTCAGAGTTTATTATAATTAGAATGAAAGTGGGGGCAGAGCTCTCACATAGGGGGTTCAGTATGCTTAAACCCCCCAATAGAAAAACGGTCCAGAGTCCTCAGGATTTGCGTCGATCGCAACTTGCAGTCGACATAAATTCTGTTGCTCTGATGCCAGTCGATTTAAATTGTTGTTGAATCGGCATCATAGAACCAATTAAAATAATTAAAAAGTTGTTCCGAGGCTAAAGGTAGGTACCCGACTAGGCTTAGACTACAAAACACACTTTAAGCACCAGTAGGTCTCACCCCCAAGCAGGCAAAAGTAATTTAGTGGCTATAGAATATTTAGTATTACAATAATATAATAATAATAATATACTTTATTTTTAATGCGCCTTTCAGATGTCAAGACGCAGTACAAATTAAAACAATTTAAAACCAATGCTGTAATCACAATAAAAATATACAGTACAGTTAGAATCTGTCGTCCTCATCACCATATGCCCTGTTCCATAGATGAGTCTTTAAGGCCTGTTTGAATCCCCCCACGGTCATGCACTCCCTAATCCAATGGGGTAGAGAATTCTAGAGGGTTGGGGCCACGAACATAAATGCCCAGGCCCCAGAAGATTTTAAAGACACCCTCGTAATCTCCAGCAGCCCCATATCAGCCGTGTGGAGCGGTCGCTCAGGGCGGTAAGGAACCAGGAGCTCTTTCAGGCAGTCAGGGCCCAGTCCGTGTAGGGCTTTATATGTCAGTAAAGCGACTTTGAAAGTGATCCGCCACTGAACTGGCAGCCAGTGCAGTTCCCGCAGCACCGGTGTGATGTGGGAAGATCGAGGAATCCCCATCAACAACTGGACTGCGGAATTCTGCACCAGCTGCAGGCAGCGGATATCAACCCCTGGCAGCCCAAAGTAAAGGGAGTTGCAGTAATTCAGACGCAAGGTCACAAAGGCATGTATCAATGTAAGAAGGTCACCAGATGGAACAAGGTGCTTGATCCTAGCGATGTTCCTCAGATGATAAAAGGATAACTTAACGACAGCCAACACCTGCGCTTGAAGTGTCAACCCATCATCAAGTATCACCCCTAGCTCTCACACCTGTTCAGAGGTAGGAAGCTCAAATCCCAAGGAATAATCTTGTGGGTTGACTCTGCCCCAACCCCTATCCGTGACTTGATCCACAGCCATCACCTCCATCTTCTCAGGCTCAACTTCATCCAATCCTGGATTTCAGCGAGGCAGTTGTTAAATACTGAGAGTGCTTCATCCTGGTCGGGTGCAAAAGGCAGGTAGAGCTGGGTATCATCAGCATAACAATGAAACCTCAGCCCATACCGTCTTACAATGTCTCTGAAGGGAAGCATGTACACCGCAAACAACATGGGGGACAGCACTGAGCCCTGAGGAAACTCACAAAACAGAGAGATAGGGTCGAAGGGAAAAAAAACTCCGACACTACCCTCTGACACCACCCACTGGTCATGTGTACTGGGGGCACTACTTATTTCCCACTGGTACCAGTTTAAAACCCTTTTAAACCTTAAAGAGCTCCCTGTGCTTCACTGGGTACACAGCCAGAGAAATGGAACAGGCATGCTGATGCTGTAGCTGGTTGGCCAGCAGTGGTGCACTTCATAACAGAATAAAACAGTTCAAACCCAAACCCCACAGGCCATGCAATTGCTAAAATGGCAAACCTCAGCTGAGATATTTGTAGATCCTGGCCTGAAGGCCATAACGTTGGTTGCAAACTTTGTACAAAATCCCATTAGTAGGGCAAGTCCTGAGACTACTCACAGTTCTGTTGCTACCAGCTTCCCTGACAACATGGGCTTCTTCTCCTCTCTACAGTTGTAGGTTCTCTCAAGCAGTTCATTAGTTGTGAAGCTGGGGGGACAACTCAAAGATGCTGGTCTCAGTTGCCTCAGGATGTGGATCAGGTTCTCTGCATCTGCAGTCATTGGGACCTCTCTGGTTCTTCTCTCTGCCTCCTCCTCCTCCTCCACAGAACAGATCAGTCTGGGAGCAGGGACCACATATCACACACATGTCTAGGCTTCAGGACCCTCATGTGATGGCCTTCTCCTGATTATTTGTAGTCTTGATGTAAGATTTAACACACAGTGGTACTCAGGCTCTGGCCACTATAGGTTAGCAGCTATGGTACCTTTCTGGAGTAGCATGCTTTTGTCTCCTTGCACAGGAAGTCTGTTTATCAAGAGGTATCATTCTGACATGATCTTCAGTCACACAGCTCAGTCTTTACTCATTGGATGGATTGTATAAACTTTTGAGTCACCTCCTGATTGTTGACTGTGGAAGCCCAGGCAGGCTTCCCTGAGTTGGCTCTGGCCACTAGCACAAGCCCTCCTCACTCTGTAAGAGCTCACTGCCAACTGTCTTGTTCTGGATCTGCCTTCAGCATTTCCCTGGGCAAATGCAGCTTCTGATTGGCACATAGGGCTGTCAGTTTAGCATTAGTGTGCAGAATGTTCACTCAATGTCCTATTTGATGTGAATTGTGAAAAAGGGGTCCCTATTTGTAATCCACAAACAAATGGGTGGCCGGATGACCTCCATAGATCTTCCACTTAGGCCTATCAAAGTGTAAAAGTCCCATTCAGGGGTTCTCCTTCAGTTCCTGGCACAATCACAATTTTCCCAGTTCCGAGACTGGAACCCAGTGGTTACTCGTGCTTTTGTAGCCACACAGATGATAGGTAAAATTACTTTGAATTTTCAGATGACTATTATTTGCAGTTATTGGGGACATAGATGGCCTAATTATATGCAAATTTGTTTATGGGTTTGTGTGAGTCAGAGACTGTGTTTTCTGAAACTGTTACATATGCAGAAAATGTCATCTTCTGGTACAGATACATAGATGACATTGTATATGGAAAGGCACAATAGAGGGTGCTACAGACTTTGCAAAATGCCTGAATTCTAATTCTGTAAATCTCAAGTTTACCTCTAGGGTGGAACCTACATCAGTTGACATTCTGGATGTGACCTTGTTGGGTGTAACAGATAATAAAATCAGGACCGGTAGGTATAGAAAACCAACGACAACAAATTCATTGCTGTTGGCAAGTAGTGCCCACTCACATGCTTTGAAAGATTCAATACCTTTTTCGCAATTCCTTCATGTCAGAAGGAACTGTTGCAACAATGGTACTTTTTGTGAACAGGCAAATAAGCTACAAGTGAGATTCAGAAGCAGGGGATATCAAGAGAATGTATTGCTGGACGCGAGGAGTGGGGTAGAAACTAGGGAAAATGATTGTTTGCTGCACATCCAGAAACAAGAACTGGAATTGGATCAATGGCCAATTACTTCCTCCATTTAATTTAATTACATGGCTGACCAGATTGGAAATATTGTCCATAGGCATTGGGAGATATATCTCACAAATCCAGTACTCTGGGAAACTTTGGGTGAAAAAACCACACATGACATTTAGACATACACTGAATGCGTGTGATAAACTCATGCACAGCTGCCGTAAGAAGCCACCAGATAACGCTACAAGAAATTAGCTCTCTCCATTGCCCCCCCCCCCGTAAAAAGTGTAGTGTTTGTTCTTACTGCAAGAAGGGTAAACAGTTTGAGCACCCGGAAAGAAATATGAAATTGAGCAGTTCATCACTTGTAGCACTACTTCTGTAGTGTATGCCCTGGTATGCTCCTGCAACAAAATTTATGTTGGATGAACAACTAGACCATTTAGAAGGAGGCATACCTCTCAAGTGTCCCTGATTTTCAGGGACGTCCCTGATTTTACCTCAACATTTTACTCTGTCCCTCCTAAAATTTGTGTTTTTGTGGCTAAACAGTGGGGACTGTAAGCACAAAACAATGTCAAGCATTAAAGTTACAGACTTGTTCTTCTTTAGAAAATGCATTTTGCACTTAGCCCCATATTCTACCAGCTTTCTGGGTGGATATCTCTAATTTGGAAGATGTGTCCCTGATTTTGGTCCTTTGTCCCTGATTTTTTTAAGCCTTGTTCCTGTTTTATGAGGCAGAAGGTTGAGAGGTATGGAAGGAGGTTGCAGAAAGCATATCGGGTGACATCACTAGGAGTAGAGATGATACTCCGCTAGGTGGGCACTTTGGTACAGCACATAAAATTTTTTTCAAAGAAATGTACTGTGTTGGTTTGGAGCAAGTTAAACAAAATATGGTGGGGGGGGTCATCTCCGTTGTCTGCTACAGAAAGAGGCAGCTTGGATTTTCAAGCTTAGTTGCCTGAAGCCTCATGGACACAACAATGAACTGGATTATAAACAGTTCTTGTAATTTAATCTTTTGTTATCTTTAGGAGGACGGGCTCACCCATTTCTAGTATTAGAATGTGTAAATAGAATGCATATCTGAATTAATTCGTAGTTCTAGATTCCTTAGTTAGATTGACGAGTTGGGAAACTGCAATTCATTCTGTGTATACATATATTGTATGGTGTATCTTCAAATTTTGTTTGTTTGCTCGCTGAGATATTCTGGTAATGGAGAATCGAACCTGTGCCCTGTCCTCCTGGAGGATGTACTTGAAGAAGCTACTGGCTGGTAGCTGGATCAGCAATAAGTTTGTCAAGATGTATGAGGCTTGAAGCTACAGCTTTCCAGTTGAGTGTGTTCCTTAACAGACTTGAAGTAATCAAATAGTCTATAGAGAAGAACATTCAGTTGTTTTAGTACGTGCTTTACAGCATCTACCAGGAAGTTAGCACTACTGATGCCTACACATTGGAAAAAGTAATTTACTTCTAAATACTGGACATAAAAAGTCTGTTGTGCAGCATTATGCTTTGGACAGTACATACTGTAGGTGCAAGAATCCTAGTGACAATGGCTGTTTATAGTACCTTTATGCTGTGTTTGTTATGATTTTATGTCACTTTGTACAATGTGCACTATGTTTTCCACCATTTATGACACTGGCAGAATATATTATTGTAGGTAGTATATCTTAGGCTGGTATTTAGTGAGATATGCTTGTTTCTTTAAGATTGTCAGATGACACCAGGTTACTATGGTGACTTAGTATAAAAGGTGACTCTATATAATTGGTAAGCAATGCCCACTGACGAAGGATGTGAGGTTCGAAGTGTCAAGGCATACATGGATGGAGGCTGGCTCCTTTTATTATTGTTTCACTATGCATTGTGAATTCTATTATATGAACTTGCACTTTATTCGACCAGTTTAAATGCTTACCTTACAAGATAATTCGCAATGTTTCTGTACAGTTGTTGGCTTTAAATGTTTGCCGTGAACTTGTGTAGCTACCTGTCATTAATTTTTGCACTGTTGGCATATATTGTACAATCCTAAATTAGTAACAGATTTTTATCTCTCTAGGGCTGACTAGGTGGCTGTTCAGCCTCATCCCCGACTACCGTTGACCATCCCTTACCCCTCTCTGTTGAGACAGGAATATATGTAAATGTTGTCCTGTGATAATTTGCTGAGCTGCTCTATAATACAGTTAATGTGTCTAAACCTAACTATTGGAAACTTTCCTGGAGATGGTGATGCAGGGATGAGGTCTTTTTTATGGCGGGAGAAATTCTGAAGTTTGTAGATTTTCTTCCTTTTAAGGGAATACGTGTAAAATACAAGCATAAGTGGCTAACGTACAGAGATCATGTACTTCCTATCCAGTATATAAGCAGCGTGCTATCTACACACTACAGGAGTCCAGAGCTGAAGTATGTAAGAAGATAGAAGACCTTGATACTCACACCTGCAAGCTCATCCCCCGGAGGAAGGTAATTGGCCATTACTGAGCCTCTGTGCTAGATTGTTGCTTCTGTTGCTTTGTATTAACAGTAAAAGAATAAACCTGATTTTTGGGAATTTAAGTTCCAGTTTCAGTGTTTCTTTTGAGACCTGCACAAAACCCAACATCTTCTCGTCGGGGAGCCCACAGATCCATCCCATGGTGGGGCCAGGGGCAGAGCCTTCTTCCCCTCAGTGCCTCTCATACAGAACTCCCCCCAAAACTGGAGTGGCAAGGTGGATCACGGTACCTCGGGCAGGACTTCATGAAGTCCTGGTCCCCTTATTTCTACTAGGTTTTTTTCTCCATCCCAGCCCAGAAATGCCGCAGCAGGGAAGGCACAAGTGCATGGAGGTGTACATGTGTTCTGGAACCATGGCTCCTTCCACCCTCCACAAAGTCCAGCTGTCCCTCATGCATAGGCCCTGCTACCAGGCCTCCATCTGACGGCAGCCAAGAGCCGGGAAGGCACACCACCCCAGTCCAGGAGAGAAGAGTTGCCTGGCAACTGCTCAGTCCTCTTCCAGCCTTCCTGCCCTGCCCACCCCTGACAACAAAAGCTCATTCCCAAACTTGGGTCACCAGCATGGTACGAGGTGAGGCACTTTGCACCACCTCAGCCCTCTGTGCCACTAGGCCGGCTCTCACATGGTAATATTTGCAAACAAACTAAAACTGCTGGCATCTCTGCAATAAGCCGTTTTTGAATTTCTCTTTTTTGTACTGGTCACTGGTTTAGTGGGCATTGTCCTGCATGAGCATACATTTTTGAAACTGGGTTACTGGCTACTAAAAGTTCAGGGAACAGATTTTTGTGGATTGTAGAGAGCTCAATGCCGACTGCCTTGTTCTGGATCTGTCCTCAGCATTTCCCTGGGTAAAGGCAACTTCTGATCGACACAGGGTTGTCAGTCTCTAGAATTAGTATGCAGAATGTTCACTCAATGCCCTATTAGTTGGTGGAAAGGGCACCAATCAATCAGCATTGTCACTCTCCCAGAATCCTCTGGGATGACATGCCAAATCCCTGACCTCCTATTGGCTGTGGATAAGGTCAGGAGTCAGCAGATGGCATTCTCTTCAATAGCAAATGAACACTGCCATAAACTAAGCTGTCCTTCTGAGGGCTTTTGCACAGCTTGTATATTTACTGATCCCAGTTCTAATACTCTCTGTACTTTATTTTCTGGTTCTGCTTTGGTGTGATTTGGAGCTTTTCCCACCCCATCAGGAGCTCTGTTCTTGATCCCTCCCAATGCAGAGCAGTTTCTTAGTGTATGCAGCTGACAGCTGCACTGTATATCAAAGATACAATGGCACCAAACTCATGTTTTTCCTTTCTCCCCCACAGTGTACCTGCATATCCCCTGGTGCCCTAGCTGGTGTCTCTGGGGTTGGAGCACACTAGGGGAGTACCAATTCCATGCGGCCGTGGGTTGCATTGGTGATGTTTCAAAGTGGTACGCATAGCACCGCAAAGGCAAAATTCAAGTGGGCAGCTCGTATGTTAGAGCAGGCGGCTGCTTGAATGTGCACAGAGGAAAACCGCGTGAATGTTCTGGAGTGCTGATCAGGCTGCAGCTGATTCTCACTTCTCCAGTCCCCACCCAGGCTGCAGTCCAGGGGCCAGAGTAAGCAGAAGATACTGGTGGACAGCAGTTTAGGGACACAAGGAGGTCCAGCTAAGCACATACCATTTGAAGTGGGGGTTATACACATTAAAATATTATGAATATTATTAATTTCTGCTTTAAAGTCTGAATTTGCAGCACCTTTTCTGTGAGGAACAGAGCAGTTTTGAGGGATAAAATGAGGGACGTCCCTGGTAATCAGGGACAGTTGAGAGATATGCTGCCACTTTTCTCATTGAATACTATGGAAGAGTTCAACCTATAAATGTAGAGACGAGAGTTCTACCTACTAAATGTTGCAGACCACCTGGGACAATCGAGGTTCACTTCTCCAAGCCCTCCAAGGGGGCCGGCGTGGGTTGCCTAAAGTTGTGCTGCACTGGATTCTCAGGCCTAAAATAGGGTACATAGATGCTGTACTCAGGCCTAAAATAGGGTACATGGATGCTGTACTCAGGCCTAAAATAGGGTACATGGATGCTGTACTCAGGCCTAAAATAGGGTACATGGATGCTGACGCACAAAGCTCTTACTCCATCCCACAGGAAATAGTGTATAACCTGCCCACACAGCTCCGCCCCCCCCTGTAACACTGTAACAGCAACATCCAACCCCCAAGCCAAAAAATGCAGTTCGAACAAATCATTTATTTAAAAGGGCTGATTATGGAAAGAACAAGGGGACAGATGGAAAAAAATGGGAGCAATAGGGTAGCAGTAAAATCCTTATACTCCTATGCAGTAACAACAACAGCAATTGCCCAGCACAACCTGCCTATGCCTAGCAGTCCGTCAACCCCCAAACAGGTGTACCTGACTTAAATCCCCTCAAAGGCCTTGGGGCGTGGGTGTAGGCAGGCATACTCCAAGCACTCCATGGTGTGCAATTTTATATAAGGGGGGTAGCAAATAGGCTCTGGACTGCTTCCTTTTTCCATGAAAACTAAGAAAATACTGAACCTTTCTGTAATTGTATTCATAGGGGTCGAAACTAGAAGGACTGGTCACTAATACTGTCTTTGCATCCCAAGGACAACACAACTTTACAGGCTGTGGGCTGGTATGTGGGTGTCTTAGGGAACAATGCGTGGCATTTGTTACCCATGCATGGCAACAACCATTGTCATGAGATACAAAAGTTGTATTTATTGTGCCAAATGAGGCAATAAACACTGTCCTGGTGTACATTTGTATATTGTCTAGCTACACCGGGGTAGCTCACCCTAACAAGGGGGGGTAGCAGTGAGTCCACTGGTGTGCAGCTCTGAAATCCCTGGCTAGACCCCTGCCTTGGGGTAGAGCTCTCTTTTTAACTGCAGTGGGTACTGTGACGTAGACAGCCAAATCTGAGTGCTGTATAATATTTATTTTTATATAAAATGTATTAATGACTATCTCTGCTGAAAAATCAAATGCTCTAGAAATGACCTCACTCACCCCTCCTCCTGGATTTCAGCTGACAGATGCAGCCCAAGAGAAATGCTGACAGCACGTATCACACACATTCAGTTTTTAGAGACAATGGGCCAGATATTCAAAACTTTGCACCGAGCAAAAACCGTTTGCGCAGGTTTAGCGCGGGATTAGCACGGGTCTGCTATATTCAAAAGGCCAAATAGTGCGAGCAAACTGCATTAGCGCTGGGCAAAATTATAATGTATGCATGGGGCAAACTGACATGAATACATCCGCAATGCTATATTCAGCGACTAGTGCCGCGCTAAGTGGTTTTGCGCAACAGTCGACACTTAAGCGTGATGTACGATACCGCTCAGAAAAGCATCGCCTTCCCTGGGCAACCAGCTTTGCGCGACACTATGGCTTTGTGCGGTGTTTGCGCCGGTTTAGTGGGTTTTGTGCGACCCTAACAAAGAAATATGACACATTGATAAAGCCAAACATAGAGGAAGAGCATGCTGATGGCATCACAATGATGCCATCATCTGCCACCAGTCCCAGCCATGCCAGGCAGTAAGTGGTGATCCTGCTGCCAATGGACAGCATGGCAGTGTGGCCATACAGCACACACCTGTGGACCACACTTCTGTGGACACCAACAGATGCCAGCACACACATGCAGCACTGTGGGCATGGAGGATGTTGAGGGGTATGTATGGGTGGGCGAGGCTGTGCCACAGACCAGATGTGGCCACAAGGCTGGGACACATCATGCAGTGCACATGGGCCAGTATTGGGAATACCCCAACACCAGTGTGCCTTTCAGATAATATATGCCCCCCCAGCCACATACCGCACAGCTGTACAACTGCCACAGCACACAAAGCCAGAAATGTACATGTCACTGTGGGCATCCCATGCCACAGGTACAGCATATGTGGGTCACACAACAGCGTAACAGTAATGTCCACAGTCAGTAAATACCTGCAGGTTGGGCCTCTCACTGTGTATAGTGCAGTCATCATCACTGCCCTACACACCAGAGGCAATGCTGTGTCCACACACTACTGGCCCCCTTGCTACTGTAGTTTCTGCTGTGCACTGTAGCATGACCTACAATGTGACAGTTGCATGCAGCACCACCACCATCTGTGCCTATGCTGTGTTGTCCCAGTACAGCTGCAGGCAGCAGCGCATGTGGAAGTAGTGTTCAAAACTGTATAATATTCCCCAAGCTGTTTGCGCCCAGCGCTAACACGTTTCGCGGGTTTGCGCAGGGTAAACAGTTGGCACGTGCAAACTGCATGCAAATCAGGTCATAATGAGATGCTAATCTGAATGTTTGCCCACAGACTACCTAAGTAGGCTTATTTGCATGTCACTTTTGAATATGGCAAAGTTTAGCTCCAGGCAAACGTGTTTGCGCCGGGCTAATGGTTTAGCCCTGCGCTTAACCCGCGCAAATATGTTAGCGCTGCGCTAACAGTTCGTGGAATATTTTACAGTTTTGCACACTGTACTTTCACATACACTGCTGCCTGCAGCTGTACTGGGTCCACACATTTGCTGGCACACACATTGGCCACATAGTTCATCTCTACCTACCTTCACATCGCTGTGCACTGTGTTGCTGTTGTGGTTTGCACTTCCTGGTTGCCATATTCAGAGCTGTCTTATTCCAGGGCTAAGTTTGCCCTGCACTCCCAGCCCAGTTTTCCCGGCCTCATTCCCATGCTATATTCAGAAGCTGTTTGCCCTGGACCATTTCTTTTGAATATAGCTTGCTCTGTGCTCCGGGCTAAGTTTGCCCGCCGGGCAGTGCTAATTTTGCCCCGGGCCAAAGTTTTGAATATCTGGCCCAGTGTGTTACATGGAAGACTTTAATCAAGGATCCTGTTTCTCTGAGTTAATTACAAAGTTGTTTAAGTTAACTTTAAGAGGGAAATCATAAAAAAGGTTTATAGCGTTGAGAGAAAACACAGGTTATTACACAGAGGTGAGAGGTTGTAAATGCTCATATGAAGCCTGTGTGAGGAGGATTCAGCATGAATCAAAAGAGGTGTCATTGAAATTGAATTATGCTAAGGTTGCAGAATTAATACTTTTTAATTATATCCTGTGGTTGTATAGAAATATATATTTTTTAGATATTTTGACATGGAGGAGCTAGATGACCTCATGCAAAAGAGGTGGGCAAAACCAGCTTTTAAAAATTATTCTGTTTCACTACAGAATCATTTTTATCTGACACTGACCAAGAAAACATCTGAGCACTGAAAACAGGTATTTAGAAAGCTAGACAAATCTAAATATTGTTGTAGGAATTGCACTATTTTAAACCTTGTTTTGTTTAAAGATATGTATGTCTTACGATATAAAATTCTGTATTGTATGTTTGACATATTATTATATACTGTATTTTAGCAAAACTCTAATTTTAGAGCATATCTGGTCTGTCTTTGAATTGCTTTCTTTGCTAAGAAATATTTATGGTTATAGCAGACAGCAGACATAAGCTTGTATGGTGTTACCAAACCAGAAAGAGAAGCGTTTTAAATCTGAGGTCTTTATTAAAGTTTTAAGGGTTCATCTCTGAACACCTGGTTAGGTGCCCATAGGCAAAGATAACTTCCCCCTGAAGACAGATATATCTGAGCCTGCATTGGGTATGCTAGCAAGAGGTTAACAGTTTGAATCTCTCAGAACTTGAGACCAAGGTTGATCTGACCTCACAAAAACAGACAAGAGGGTTACCTTGTCTGTTACACTGTTCACAAGACTGCATTCAGAGGTTGGCACTTTGGGAGTAGAGGGCCTGACCTGCTGAGTGAATCTGTGACAGGTACATCACTGGGGATGCAGTTGCTGCTAGCAGGGGGTAGGAGCTTGGTGGTGTGCCTTAACTGTTGTGGACAAACACACACTTTAAAACCCAAATTATTGCTGAAACATTAAACTGTAAAGTGTGGAAAAGGGGCCCTATTTGTAATCCATAAACAAATGGATAGCTAGATGGCTTCCACAAATATTCAGTCTGTGACTATCAAAGTGGCAAAGTCCCTTCCAGGGCTTCTCCCTCAGACTCTGGCACAATCATAATTTTCCCAGTTATGAGACTGAAACCCCAAGGGTTACTCACAGTTTTGTAGCTTCATAGATATCTCTGGTGTCTGATGATAGAACAAGTGAGATGGGTGGACGTGATTTGGCTGGAAAACTTTCTTTCCCAGGGTTGTCTTGTTTTCACTCCCAGTCTTGGTTCTCTCATAGTCGATGTGGTGCTGCAGGTGCAGGGGTTCAGGTCCTTGACACAGGCAGTGGCCTTCTCTCTCAGTTGTCTGATCTATTCTGGAGCTCGTCTTCCAGACGGAAAAGTCACAGGTGGGGCAGGTGTAACCCCCCCTGCAAATGGGGGTTCCCAAAAGACTTCCAGGAGCTTGCTTGAATGCTCCAAGCCTGAATGGTGTTTGGCGTTTAAGCCATTTATCTGTGAGTGTTTTTAGAGCCTCTGGTACTGTCTCTTTAAGAGCTGTCTGCTTGCAGACATAATTAGTTTGTATGGGGGGACTGTGTGTTTCTCTGCTTGAGTACCACTCGAGCTGCTGCCAATTCACTCCATTTTTGCAGTCACTAGGAGTGCAAAGGGAACCTATCTGAAAGATGTAACTGTTTGCCAGAAATCATTTAGAGTAAAAATGAAAATACAGTTTGTCTAACCTGCTTTCTTTGCAGTCAGAACTGTGTTTGCCTAGTTTCCCATTCTAGTTTTGAACTGCTGAACTGGACCAATCAGTGTGGGTTAAGGTAGCTCTAAAATGGTGCCTTGGACTAATCAGAACTTGGACTCGTAATCTGAGCCAGCCACAAGAGAATTGTATGGGCAGTGACTCTGGGAGATGTAGTTTGGACTTCGGCGCCTTTTTGGACCAACAGGGGCAGTCTATTGTGAGTGACAGCCAATCCAGCCAAGAACTGGGAGGAACTCAAAGGAAGTGCAGGTTTTGTCTGCTGGAGGTTCAGTTGAGCTCTGGCAGTGAAGAGGGAAGGAGCCCTATGCTTTTTGGTGTGCAGTTTTAGTGTGGAAAGCAGCGTATAAGGCCCCGAGTTCCGGTCTGCAGCTTGTGTAACTGCTTGTTAGGACTGAATCCATCCTGTGAGAATCAAAAGGTATCTGAAGAGTAGAAACCAGGCTCACCCTGTAGAAGACTGGAGAATTGCTGAATTGCTTCGGTCTGTCAGGAACTGAATCTGCTGTGTGTTCTCCGGGTATTGTGCAGTAATTGCGATTGGGATAGAGAAGCAGCCTGCCTGGTATAGTACTTTCTTTTACCATATAAATGTGAGGAGGCTTGTGTAGCTCAAGTGAATCCTGCTGACATTAAAGGACTTTTGCCTGTTACTGTTTACCATATAAATGTGTGAGGAGGCTTGTGTAGCTCAAGTGAATCCTGCTGCCATTAAAGGACTTTTGCCTGTTACTGTTTACCATATAAATGTGTGAGAGAGCTTGTGTAGCTCAAGTGAATCCTGCTGCCATTAAAGGACTTTTGCCTGTTACTGTTTACCATATAAATGTGTGAGGAGGCTTGTGTAGCTCAAGTGAATCCTGCTGCCATTAAAGGACTTTTGCCTGTTGCAGTTTGTCATATAAATGTGTGAGGAGTCTCATGGAGCTCAAGAGTAGCCCTGCTGACGTTGAAGGACCCTATCTTGTTTGGAGGTCGTGAGTACTAATTCAGGGTCGCTCCCTGTTGAATTGCCACATTGAATCCAAATGGAATTACTGTACTGCTGACTGTTTAACTAATTTTTCTTTTCTCTGTGTGAAAGGGCCCCTACCAGCTGCCACAGTTTGGACTAGCCACTAGGGCTTGGGTACCCAGGGACAGTAACTGGTAGGGATAGGCTGTGCACAGAGCCATAAATGAATGAGTAAAGTGATAAGCTAATTAACCTGATTTCCCCCTGTCTTTTATATCCCCTAAATAAATCAGAGCTGCTTGTTTCAGCAAAGTTATACTGCCTGAGGTATTTGTCTATGTTAAAGTATTGTACTGTGATTGTTGCACTGTATCTTTATTTTACAGGGGTCCCAGTGCCTGAACCAGTCCTGGGGTAAGTGTATACTGTGAAGGTAATTCTGATATACTGTGTGGGCCACTAGTGGGAAGAAAGAGGGTTGAGTGTCCCAGAGGGCTGTGACCAAGTTAGTTTAACTATTGCAAACCCTGACCTCTGGGTGGAGGCACCCACCATCAGATCCAGGCCCTCAACCTGTTAGTGGCAAATCAGGCAGGGGTAGTAGCCCCTGGGATAGCGCCATCTAGGAAGCACAGGAAAACTCCAGCTCAAACCTCACCTTCAAACTGTTAGTTTATGAAAACTGTTGTTTTCTTCACAAAAGAGTCAGTTGCTTGGTTCAAGATTCTTTGGCCTGCCAGACCTGTAGTTCCTGGCAGGAGGTAGCTCGCTGGTTCACAGCTCCACTCTGTCTGTAACACACTGGCAGAACTGGCTCAGATCCCTGGAAGAAACCTTTTAACAGGGATAAAACTGGACACCCTGTGAATCTTGTTCCTGAGCAAGCGGCCTATGGAATGTTGGTCCAGCCATGCTGGACTTGCAAGCAGGCTAGAAAGCAAACCAGGCTTCTGATTGGTGGAAATTTGTAGACATTTTATGTGTTGACCTCTGCCCTTTTCCCAAAAGTATTTGCTGAGTCAGAGGGCTGAGGAGAGACATGGGCATTGCCATGTTTGTTTATTTTGGTGGTGCCATCTTTAGCAGCTTGCCGCTGCTTTATTTTAAGCCCTCCTGGGCTGACTTTATGTTGCCCTGGCCATGCTGACTGTCCTGGGGCCAGGGAAATGTTGTTTCTGTGCACACAGCCCATTTTAACGTCGGGGCATTGGTGCAGGAGGTATCCTCTTAGCCACTATCCTGAGTCCTGTGCATGCATGCGCATCTGATTTTTCTTTCTCCCAGCTGCCTGTCCTAGGGCAGGAAATACTTTCCTTGTGCCCGATGGTGTATTTGGTCCCACCCCCGCCTGCCCTTTCTAGTCATGGGTGCAAGGGCCCAGATTTTTGTATAATATTTTATTAAGCTTTAATGCAAGATAACACTCACAAGGAGCTAACAAACATAGGTGGGTTCATAATACAAGCAAATATCTTTACATTCGTGTAGAAAAGATTCCATACATAGCGAACCCCACCCTTAGAGATTGACATGGGGGAATTAGCCACTTGCAGTACAGATCAAAATCCATAAGCCTACAGCACAGGGAGAGCCTCAGAGGAGAAGTGACACCAGCCGGCCTTACATATTTGGCCCACTAGTGTGTGAGCTAACCAGCCCACAGCCCATGTAGGACTACAAACATACATAAATAACAGCCCCAATATTGCCACTACTCCAGTAACGCCTAAATAGGTGTATATTAACATACGAAATTTGCCAGCAGATAAAGGCTTAGAGGTCTATCAAGTCTGCTCAAATGTAGTTAGCACCCCTTATTCTGCAGCTTCCTCCTTCCACCCTTCCCTCCATTGACCCTCCCCCTTGTCCTGTCCCACCCTCTTTTGAAGCAGTCCACTGTTCTACTGGATACCACATCTGCAGGTAATGCAGTCCACCCAGCTACCACCCTCTCTGTAAAAAAGTGTCTCATCATCTCCCTCCTGAACCTTCCTTCCTCCAGTCTCATATCATGGCCCCTGGTGTCCCTCCCCTCCCTTACTTTGAACAGCCCATTTGTACCTGTCTTGTTTATTCCTTTCATGTGCTTAAAGATTTCAATCATGTCCCCGTCCCTCCTCTCCTCCAGAGGTACATATTCAACTCCCCAGCCTCTTCTCATATGATAAGTCCCCAACCCTTGATCATCTCTGTCGCCCTGCGCTGCACCCCTCCAGTAACTTAATGTCCCTCTTCAGATACGCTGCAGTACTGCACACAGTACTCCAGGTGCAGTCTAATGACCTATACAGTGGCAGAATCACCTCCTCCTCCTCAGGGATATACCCTTGCAGTGCAACCCAGCATTTTGTTGGCCTTTGCAGCTGCCTTCCTACATTGTACCATGTTGTTCAATGATCCTGTAAAAAGCACCCCAGATCCTTCTCCTCCTCTGTCTGGGCTAGCTGCACTCCCCCAGCTGGTAACTCCTCCTTGAGGTTCTTCACCCCAAAATGCAGCACCTTGCACTTTTGGCATTAAACCCCAGTTGCCAGGTGTCTGACCAGGTTTCAAGCTTTGCCAGATCATCCTGCAACTCCTGCCATCTCCCTAGGTCATCCACCACCACTCCCATCTTGGCATCATCAGCAAACAGACTGATCTTGCTCTTAATGTCCAATGATATGTCTGCAATGAATATCCCAAACAACACTGGTCCCAACACAAGCCCTGTGGAACACCGTTCATCACCTACCCTTGGGTGTAAGACCTCCTCACCCACCACCACCCTCTGTTGCCTTCCTGAAGCCAGTTCCCTACCCATCTCACCAGCTTTGCACCCGCCCCAGTACCTTCTAGCTTACTTCCCAGCCTCCCACGAGGCACCAAGTTGAATACCTTACTGAAGTCCAGATACAGGACATCCACTGCATGGCCCCTGTCCAACTGCCTAGTTACCCAGTCATAGAACTCCACCAGGTTGGTTTGGCAGGATCTGCCATGTATGAAGCCATGCTGTCTGCTGTCCTGTAGTCCTTTGGCTTCTAGGAGGGCCACCAGCCGCTTCCTCAGGATAGCCTCCATCAGTCTACCCACAATGGATGTGAGGCTCACCGGTCTGTAGTTCCCCGGTTCATCCTTGGGGCCACTCTTGTTGAGGGGCACCACATGAGCCATCCTCCAGTCCCTAGGTACACACCCTGAGTGTAGTGAGGCATTAAACAGGTCTGCCAAAGGTCCCACAAGGATGTCTGCCAACTCCTTCAATACCCTGGGGTTGATGCCATCTGGGCCTGGCACCCTGTCACCCTAGTGCCTTCAAACCCTCCTGAACTCTGCCCTCCATGATTCCCCATCTGTCACTCCCTCCCCCATTTCTGCCATTCCAGCCCCTTTGGTATCATCTCCCTCTTCTCCTTAGTAAATACCGAGCAAGTAATCATTTAGCGCTTCCACCTTGACACCTACTTCCCTAATCTCCCTCCTTCCTAATACTTACTATTAGTCCTTGCAGCTCTTTTCTCCCTGATGTACCTAAAGAAATCCTTCTCCCCCTTCTTAATGCCCTGTGCCAGCTTGAGCTCCGTAGATGCATTGGCTCCCCTTACTACCCATGTCACCTCCTTCAGTTCCATCAGGTACTCCTCCCTGTCCTCCCCACTCCCTGTTTTCTTGTACCTTCTAAAGGCAGCTCTTTTCCTCCTTACCTTTTCCATGACCTCCTTGCTCAACCAGCTTGGTTTCTTAGCCCTAGCCTTCTTGTTCTGGGCCTTGCAGCAGATTTTGGTTGCTTCTACTATCCCCAGCTTTATGAGCTCTCACCTCTGGTTAGTGCCCATACTAGGTTGAATTCTGGCCAGGTACCCTTTTACTACTTCCCTCATCCTTCCAAAGTCAGCCCTCCTGAAGTTCAGTGCTCTTGTGCCAGATTCCACTCCTTCCTTGCCAATATCAAATGTGAGCCATACTGAGTGGTGGTCACTCCCTGGCAGCAGTTCTTCCACCACAAGTTTTCTCACAAACTCCCTGCGTTTGCCAGCCCAAGGTCATGGGTATTCCTAACCTGGTTGGTTCACTGACCATTTGCAGATGTACCCAATAACCCTAACACTATGCTTAGAAAACAGGCTACATAACCTTCAACCTACAGGACAAAATCCCTATATCCCAATTACAACATAAAATTATAACAGGTGGTATATTTAACAAAGGATCATGTCTAAATCTCAATGTCTAGGGCTCTGTGTCACAGCTTAACCAAATCCCAGACCCTCCAACTGTACCATTTTTGCTGGTACAGTACCTCATTTTAAACACCGGTACCGAGTCCTGTCAACTTTATATTGTGTACCGAATTTTCAGTCACAGTCCTGCTTTAATATAATTTCCCCCCATTGTGGCTGTGAAAGTCAGGAAGAAAAAGATAGCATTCCGGAAGTATAAGTAAACACAGAAAGAGCAGGACAGAGAGCTGTACCAGTTAAGGCAGAAGGAAGCAGGGAGGGAAGTCAGAATAGCAAAGGCCCAAACTGAGGAAAAGATAGCCAACTCAGTTAAGAAGGGGATAAAACCTTTATAGGTACATCAGCGCGTAGAAAGACAAAGGGAGGGATAGTGAGGCTGAATAGAATGGAGGTGGGTGGGCAGAGGGACACAGTGAAAAGCAGGAATACTGAATGAATATTTCTGCTCAGTATTCACAAAAGCGGAGGGGAAGTGCCTAATCCAATTAACAGAAGCACTCTTAATAGGGGTTGATCCAGTCCTTTCACAGAAGAAAGGTTCTGCAAGAACTCCTAAAACTGAAGGTGGACAAAGCAATGGGTCCTGATGAATTCACCCAAATTCTAAAAGAATTAAGGGAGGAACTAATGAAACCACTGGCTACTCTTTTTAATAAATCATGGGAGGATGGTGTGGTACCCGAGGACTGGAGGAAGGCGGATGTGATTCCCCTTCACAAAAGTGGGACCAAGACAGAGGCAGGAAACTACAGACCTGTCAGTCTGACCTCTGTGGTAGGGAAAGTGATGGAGTCACTTCTGAAGGAAAGAATAGTTGAGTACCTAGAGGCCAGTGGAGCACAGGACCCAAGGCAGCATGGGTTCTGCCCGGAAAGGTCATGTCAGAGGAATCTAATAGATTTCTTTGACTGGTGACCAAAGTAGTAGACCAGGGAGGGGCTGTGGACATGGACTACCTAGACTTTAGCAAGGCATTTGACACAGTCCCACACAAAGATTAATAGTCAAATTAACCAGCCTAGGAGTGGGACCCAGGGTGGTAGCCTGAGTAAAACATTGGCTGGACAACAGGACACAGAAGGTAATTGTAAATTGAGTCCACTCTGAAGAAAGGGGTTACTAGTGGGGTACCGCAGGGTTCAATTGGGTCAGTCCTTTTAATGTCTTCATCAGTGACATTGCAGAGGGACTGGAAGGAAAAGTATGCCTTTTGCAGATGACACAAAGATCTGCAACAGGGTTGATACACAGGAGGCGTGGAAAGGATGAAAAGGTTTGAGGTTGGAGGAATGGTCAGAAGTATGGCAGCTAGGATTCAATGCAAAGAAGTGCAAAATAATGCACCTGGGAAACAAGAACCCAGGGAAGAATACACAATGGGTGGAGAGGTAGTAACAACAACAAAAGGAAGGGACCTGGGGTAATCATATCAGATGACCTTAAGGTTAGCAAGCAATGTGAGAAGGCAGTAGGGAGGGCTGGGGGTATACTGAGATGTATAGGAGAGGCATCAGCAGCAGAAAACAGGAAGTTGTAATCCCTCTGTACAGACAGTTGGTGAGACCCCATCTGAGTACTGTGTCCAGTTCTGGAATCCCATCTCCACAAGGACATAGACAGGATAGAGGCAGTCCAGAGGAGGCAACTAAAATGGTGCAGGGTCTGCAAGAGAAGCCAGTATGAGGAGAGACTAAAGGAGCTTAATATGTATGCCCTTGAGGAAAAGGAGAGGGGGACATGATAGAAACTTTTAAGTACCTCAGTGGAATCAACAAAGTCCAAGAGGGTAGCATCTTTCAGAAAAGAGACTTTCAAGAACAAGGGACACAATTTAAAGATAGAGGGAGGGCGTGTCTAGGGGCAATGTGAGGAAGTATTATTTCACAGAGGGCAGTAGATGCATGGAACAGCCTTCCTGAGGAGGTTGTGGGGTCTAAAACTGTGGGAGAATTCAAGAATGCATGGGACAGACATAAGGCAATTCTTGTGGGGGGTAGGAAAAATAGGCTGTTGGTTAACTAGGATCTGCAGCCTATCCTGTAGGTAGGGAAATGGGCAGACTAGATGGGCCTACCGGTCCTTATCCGACGTCAAAGTCTATGTTTCTATGTTTCTATGAATATCTGTCTGCTGACAGAGTCAGGTTGCCATGTGTGCCAGCACACTTAATGGAGCATTCACGGTCTCCATGGTAACCTCTAAGGTGGTTTGCATTGCTGGTGGCACCAGTGGCAGAGGGGCAGGGCTCGACGCTGCTGTCTTACAACACTTGACCCAGGAAGCAGCTGAGAGTGCAACTGGTTGGAGTGACAGCAGTCTGAGTGTCAGGTTATGTGGAGATTGATCGCTCTGGATCTGTGAGCGTGGCACTATCTTGTTCCAGCCATCTGCCCCAAACTAGAGTGCAATTGACTTGTGCTGTGGCACTATATTTTAATATTTCACCGGCACACTTGTCGGTCTGGAAGACATGAGTAGAGTGCACTGCTTTGTTGTCCACCTTGGATGGGACCGTCAATCTCCCCTTCTGTTATGCTTCGAGTCTGAGGGTGCAGCAGGTCCGCAGTGCCGGAGACTGACTCACAGGAGTGTGTGTGATCCCCGGTACCAGCCAGACTACTCGCAGGACAATGTATATGACCAGGTCGGGATGGGAAAGACTGAGCTCAAGGCAGCTAAGGTACAGCAAAAAATCAAATGCCTCATGATTATTCTTCAAGTTCTTGTTGAATGGCAATGCTAAATTAGTGGCTCAGGCTTGACATGATTTTATTTTGCAGCTTGAAGAGAAGATAAATCCAACCACCTGCAGCTTACAGAGCAGTGTTGTGTGCAAGTCTGTGTATGAGGTTTTTTTCATGACACTGTGGCTGCCAGGTGCCCCTATGCATAATGGTTTTGTCATTGTGCACAGTGACTCTCTATATTTTTTTGGGTTCTCAACTATTGGGCCCAGATCCATGTGCATTTGTGAAGGGCAGTTCTTTGTCAAACTTTCCACCACCCAACATCAGTATTCAGTTCTTTATTCCCCCCCCCGACTGCAATAAAGAAGTGTACCTATTTTGATCTGTCAGATGTTGGAGGGTCTGAAATCCTAGAATGACTCAAGTCCTTAATATAGAAAAGTTCATCAGGCAGCTGTAGAGGAAAAAAGAATAAAAAACTAAGCGTTACCGAGACCCTGAGTAATTATAAGTGCCCTTCATGTCCCATAGGCACAGGGCCCATGAAGTCAAAATCACCCGCAGTTTAGACTGCATAGACTGGTGGCATGTACTAAGTGGGGAAACTAAGACAATCACCCCAATAGTACAGTTCTGGAGAAAGTCCATGTGAAAATCACTCTCCGTCTGATACAGTATCCCTTGGCTCCTGGGACACCTCCTGTTCCATGAGACCCAGCAGTTTTTCCACCTATGAAGGATCATTGAACATATATACTTTGTCCTTCCACATTAGATGCAACCTGGCAGTATGAAGTAACTGGTGAGAGATTTTCAGTTGCTGAAGATGGCTCCAAATGCTGTCAAAGGATCTGCGTCATCATCGGGTCTCATAAGATAAGTCCGGGTAAATTTACAGGGCCGAGTCTCCATATTTAAATGGCCCCACCGCCCTCTCACCGGGGGGGGGGTGAGTTGCCGACGGCCCCCAAAAGGATGGGGCTAGGAGGGCTGCCCACCATCCAAGGAAGAGGCGGCCCACCAAGCAAGTGGCACAATCTGAGGATCTCCTCAGAGAGGGCTGGCCCTGACGGCCCCTGCAGGGAGAGGCATGGCAGGGCCTTTTAAGCAGCGGCCCCAGGGTATCTCACCTCCTGGAACAGCTCCTCACCATGAAGTTTGTGGCTATTTAGGTTCATTCCTACCTTTTAGCTCCTCGTTTTCCAGTCTGTGGTCGCCATGACTTTTTCCATTGCCGGTTCTTTCAGGTTGGTCTTTGTGCATCAGGTTTTGGTTCAGTCAGGTAAGTGTTTTTACATTGTCATCCCTCCCTTCCCTCCTCTCATTGTTTATGGCCACAAGTGTGCATTTTCGGCCCTAAAATCAGCCGACCTTACTTGTTCCCAGGTCGTGGACCCCTGTCCTGGCTAGGCCAAGTGTTTCCCATTGGCGTCTGTTCCCTTTTCCTTCGCCTGGCTCCACTTTTCCCTTTTTGGTGATGGATAGTACCAGGAGTGGTGGTTTCGTCTGGAGCCCTGGTCTCCTCCCCTCTGTTGCAGTTTGGAGCATTGCACTCAGTGGTTTGCTCCTTGTGGTTCAGATTCCTGGGCTGTTCCCTCTTCTGCGCCCATTCAGAGTGCATCGTGCCCTGTGGGCATGGTCTGCCTTGGATCATGTGCTTCTCCGTCATGTGGAGGATTCACGATTCTCGAATTTTTATTGCAGCTTCAGTTCTCCCTTCCCTTTGTCTCCTGGTCTGCCTGACCAGCTACCTCTATTTCAGGCTGCTTGTTAAATTCTATCCCTCGTCGCCCCTCCCGGTGGCTTTGTTTCCAGCTCTCCCCCCAAGCACTTTTCCTGTTTTAATTTTTTTTTCTTCCCCTTCCCATTTTTGGCCCACGGGCCCATGCGCCCGACCGGCCACGTGGTGCAATGGCAGAGCTTTGTTCAGTGCTCCAGCCGCAGCCCTGTTGGAAAGGCTTGTGAGTTTTTGGTCTCATGGGGCACCATTTTCGGCTTTGTTTGTTTGTCTTTCGGCTTTATGGTGTGTTTGCAGTCATTTTGCAATTTGAGAGATCCCTTCCCTTTTGTTATCAAATTTTTTGGGTGTCGTTGTTGCAGTCAGTGTGTGTGTGTGTGTGTGTGTGTGTGTGTGTGTGTGTGTGTGTGTGTGTGTGTATCTGGTGTTTTGGGCATCCTTTTTGTTTAATTTTACTGTTGCCTCCCTGGTCTTCGGCAGCTTCCTTTCGCCTGAGTTTTTTTTCCCCTGCTGGTGGGCCCCCCCTTGCATGTGACCCCAGGGCGTCTGTGCCGGGAGTAGCCGGTTTGTCCCGGGGTTGTGTCCTCTTCGGCTCCCCCTGCTGTTCTCCCTCCTTGTGTGCCCCTCTCCATCTTTCTATGTAACCCTCCACATCAGCAGTCATTGCCCAACTTCTGCTGTTTCTCCCGTTTTCCTTTCCTTTCCTGGTCTTTTTTTTTTTTTATTAGCCCTTTCTACTTTTATCTTTAGTTTCTGGCATCATTAATAATTGCATGCAATTTAGCCACTGGGTAGGACTAATCATGTATTAGGGTAATAAGAAAAGTGTAGTAGATCCTTTGCCTGCTGTTCAGTTTATTTCCTGTGTGGTGTTTTTTTATTTGTTGTGTGTGGGCAATTATAATTTTCATACATTTTTGTTCTCTCTATAGAATTTTAGAGTCATTATGGGGTGCCGCCGCTGTATTATTCAGAGGTTGGGTGGGTATGGGGGATTTCAGCATTAAGCAGGGTGGAGAACATAAAAGGGTGGAATGTGTGGTTTTGCATCTTAAGGGCTAGTATAGGGGAGGAGAATGGGTATTATCGGCTTGTAACTAATTTTCCAATTAGCTTTTGTTGGTGTCTCTAGTATTTTAGGGTGGTATTCTGAGTCCAAGTTAGTGAGTATGTTTTAATACTAGGTATTTAGGAGCTCCCCCAAGCATTCCCTGCATGAGAAATAAGGAAAGAGAAAGAAGAAAAGGGAAGGAAAAGGAAAAAAGGAATTCCACCCCCCAGCTAGGCCCTGGGCAATTTTTCACTCCCCCCCACCAAGGTAGCGACTGTATGTTAGGGAGCAGTATATTAAAGAATAGCCTGGGTACAGTTGGTTAAAGTGCTAATCGGTAGAGGGCATTTGAAACATAGGCAGGAATAACAAATATGTTTTGTCTCAAATAGGTATTGCATCGCTTAGCACCGCTTTGCCCCTTACAATTAATACCTGTACAATGGCTGAATCTCAGGATAATCAGGTTCTGGACAGCCAGGCCCCCCCCAAAATTTTACACCAGCACAGGGTTCCAGTCAAGACTTTTCAGGTCCAGGAAGCCAGACACAATCTGTGTAACTGGCTACCCCAGCACAAGGGCAGGACCAAGCTTTACGTGAGGCCCTGCAATGCTTAAAAGACATTGGTGGGTCAGATTGGCTGGTGGCCATATCCAGGCTGGAACCAGAACTGCGGGTTGCCCATCCAGGCAAGCAACAGCTGCCAGAGGTAGACCCTCCCACCAAAGCGGAACACAGATCTCAGGGACCGGCTGAGGATGAGGGGCGTCAACCCAGGCATAGCCAGCCATCAGCCTGATTATTGGACTCCGTGGCTCAGAAAAAAGCTGGTAACAGAAAGAGGCAAGGCAGGCAGAAGAAGCGTAAGGTTCAAGCGGGGGCAGAGACGTCCAGAAAGCGCATGGAGAAAAAAACGGAGTGGAGTCGAGGAGAGCAAGTCCGTGGTCCAGCCCAGGGCACAGAATGAAGAAATGGAAAACCACCCGGTGGCAACAATGGTCCAGCCAAAAATCAGTGAGTATGAGGGAGATCAAGACAGTGAAGTGTCAGTGGAATTGGTGTGGTTTGATTCTGATAGCGAGGATGAGCAATCCAGTGAGAGCCGGGAACGGCTACCACTGGAATCGGTAACAGAAGAGGCAAGGTATAAAAAATGGAGAAAAAATCTGGAAGATATGGCTAAGGCTACTAAGGTAAGGGAACAGAAGAGGGCCAGGCGCTTGGGATACAGGAAGGGGGGTCGCATCAGCAGTTAGATTTTGGTAAAACACAGGGAGATCAAGGGGGAGAAAAGGTAGGCAGCCAGATAGGGCAGCACGGGTCTTCAGGGGACAATTCAGTGCCGGCAATGCCATGGCACCAAATATGGCAACACAACCTCTTCATGTGGACATTCATATATGGGGGAGCCAGGTAATTTGCCTCCTTGAGCAAAATGAATCCATGGGGTCCCTTCACTCCTAGTCTCCCAATAACCCAGCACGGGGGCACAGACCACTCCAACACAGGTCTCAGGCATCTTCAGCCAATGAGTCAGGTGAGGTACCTCCCAGAGACTGGCGGGGTGAAGCGCAAGCACCAATAGGTAGCTTTGGTTTTAGGACACACCAGTGGGCAGAGCCTGCCGCAGTAGGATACCAGGTCCCAATAGATAGACAAGGGCAGATGACACAAGGGCAGAGCCCGCATGTGTAGGGCTGGAAAAAGCCCCTAAGTCATCTAGGGGTGGACAGCAGATCACCCATGGGATTGAGCCATTGCTGGTTCAGCCTCCCAATCAATTGATTCCCAGGGGCAGCGAGGAGGAGGTAACACTCAAGGAGCAGCAGTTCAGGTATGGACAGGTGATGTGCCCTCTACAATACAGCATCCTCCAGGCAACAAAGAAAGTCTGACGGCAGGCTTAGAAGCACAGGAAATGGTTGCTCTCAAATGGATCCGCTCTCAATACATTGGCAGGTGACATTTTAACCAGCTCAAAAACAACGGCACCAGAACGTTAGGCATATGCCGGGGTGGAAGATCCATTGGGGGACCACCTATCTGACACTGTCAGTGAAAAAATCTGGAAAGGGGAATTTATAGACATGTTCTTGTTATTGCACAGGGAGATCCCAGAAGTGAACGATGAGAAAAAGAATAAACAAGAGAGGCCACAGTGACCAAAGGTGCCTTTCACATTTGAAAATTGGGCAGCAGCATTTGACATATTTATGTCAGTTTATGGGATGAAACACCCTGATAAGCTAATTGCTCTGCTAAAATACAGGGACACCATAAAATTCGCACATCTGTCCTTTGATGATACATAGATACATAGACAGTGTCGGCAGATAAGGGCCTATGGCCCACCCAGTCTGCCCATTTAAGTTTGTAAGTTCAGTTTATGTTTTCCAGGAAGTCTGTTGCCCCTTACCCCTGACCTCCAGAATTCCTTTATGTCTATCCCATGCATTCTTAAATCCCGTGATTGTTTCAGCCCCACCACTTCCTCTGGCAGGGTGTTCCACTTGTCCACCACCCGTTCTGTGAAGAAATTCTTCCTCACTTTCCTCTGAATGCGTCCTCCCTCCAACTTCATCCCATGCCCTCTAGTCCTGGAACATCTTTTTCGCTTAAAAATAGTGCATTCCTGCACCCTGTTCCTCCCTGTAAGATACTTGTATGTCTCTATCATATCCCCTCTCTCCCTCCTCTCCTCTCCTCCAGGGAGTACATGTTCAGTGCCTTCAACCTGTCCTCATAGGACTTGTGATGCAATCCATGCACCATCTTTGTTGCCCTCCTCTGAACCTTCTCTACCCTGTCTATGTCCTTACGTAGGTAAGGTCTCCAGAACTGCACAGTGTACTCCAGGTGCGGCCTCACTAGTGTCTTGTATAGTGGAATTATGACCTCCTTTTCCTGGTGGTGATGCCCCTGCCTATGCATCCCAGCATCCTATTTTTTACCTGCTACCTTGTTACACTGTTTCTGCCTTGAGGTCATCAGAGATGATAACTCCAAGATCCCTTTCCTGCTTGGTGCATGCTATATCCTCACCCCCAACTGATATATTTGTGCCAGGGTTTTTGTGCCCCATATGCATTATCTTGCACTTCCTTGCATTGAATTTCAACTGCCAAACCCTGACCATTCTTCAAGTTTCTGCAGGTCCTTCTCATTCTGTCTACACCCTCTGGTGTGTCTACTCTGTTACAGAGCTTTGTGTCATCAGCGAACAGTGAAATTCTTCCTTCTAGGTCCTGTGCAATGTCACTGATGAAGATATTGAATAGTACCGGTCCCAGCACTGATCCCTGTGGTACCCCACTGGTCACTCTTCCCTCTGTGGAGTGACAGCCATTTACCACCACCCTCTGTGTCCTGCTGCCCAGCCAGTTACCTACCCACCGCACTACTGTCCTGCCCACACCCATATTCCCAATATGATGGATATGCATAGCTAAAATACGATGAGCAGTTTCATCTAAAACTATCTCGGCAACCAAATCTCAAATGGGAAAACACGCACATAGACCTATGGGTCCGCTATATAACGCGGCAATAAAATGAATGTGGTAACTTACACTGATAGTGGTCATGTTATTGCCAGACAAACAGGGGGAGAGTACAGAAAAGTACAGAGGAAGGGGGCAGGGAGGAAGGCATGTTACAGCTACAATAAAGGAAAATGTTTTAGTTCCTTTTGTAAATACAGGCATATCTGCAAGCTGTGCGGAGGAGAACACAAGGTCTTGGAATGCACACGACAATCCTCCAAGAAACCAAACAACGAAGGAACAAGCAGTGAAAAAGTCAAAGGGTCTGGGAAGTTTAGCTAATTCACCAGTACGGTTAGACTGGATGGACCCCTGGCTCGACTGCTACCCAGAAAAACAATAGCAAAATATATACATGACGGTTTCAAGTATGGTTTTAGGATACCATACAAGGGGCCAAGGGTAGAAACCACAGCTTGCAATCTCAAGTCTGCAAATTTGCTTCCCAATATCCTGGAGAAGAAAATTGCCAAGGAAGTAGAGGCAGGCAGGTGATGGGACCATTCGACTACCTCCCAGTTCACAACCTCAGGGTATCCCCATTTGGGCTGGTACCCAAGAAGGAAGTAGAGGAATACAGGCTCATTCATCACCTGTCCTACCGGAAAGGTAGTTCAGTGAATGACTTCATCAACCAGAGAATGCACAGTGCAATACACAACTTTTGATGTGGCACTTTCGCACATACAAAAGCTAGGCTGTGGGGCAATGATGGCAAAAAGCGACATTAAATCCACTTTCTGCCTGTTACCAGTACATCCGAGTGATCAGGAACTACTGTGTATTAAAGTTGGAGGTCAATGGTATATGGACAAGGCTATGCCCGTGGGATGCTCTGTAAGCTGCTCAGCCTTTGAAGCATTCTCAACCTTCTTGGAGTGGGCCACCAGAAAACACACACAGAACGCACATGTAGTTCATTATCTCGACGATTTCCTAATTGTGGGCCCCAGGGGGAACCATATGTGTGGAGACGCTGCAGAGTTTCACCTCATTAATGGAGTATTTTGGTGTCCCACTAGCACAGGAAAAAACAGAGGGCCCTGCTACTGCCTCTCATACCTGGGCATAGAAATAGACTCCGAGGCCATGGTTTCCCGGCTACCACAAGACAAGGTGGCACTTTTGAGCAAACTGTTAGGTGAGATGGGAAGGGCAAAAAAGGTGACCCTACAACAGCTGCAATCTGTTATAGGCCAATTGAATTTTGTATGCTGGGCAATTCGCCCAGGCAGGCCATTCCTCAGGCGGATGGCATCAGCCACTGGGGGGGGCTCTAAAACCATATCACCACATCAGACTAACGCAGGGCATAAAAGCAGACTTACAGGTTTGGGAACTCTTCTTACAAGATTTCAATGGTATCACCATATGGAGACACCGCAGACTAGCTGTTGGATCTGCACATGGTGACCGATGCTTCAGGTGGCATTGGCTTTGGGGCATTCTGGCAAGGAGCGTGGTTTGCAGGACGCTGGCCACAGGATTGGATATCAAAGGGGCTAACAAAAAACATCACCCTTCTTGAATTGTTCCCTATCATGGTAGCCGTAAGGGTGTGGGGGCACAAAATTCAGGATAAAAAAGTGCTGTTTCACACAGACAACAGGGCTGTAGCAGACATATTGAACTTGCAGACGTCTCATTCTGAAGAGGTGATGAAGGTCCTGCAGGTCTTTGTGTTATGCTGCCTATGGTACAACATCTCTTTTAAGGCACATCATTTGCCATGAAAAGAAAATGTTATAGCTGATGCCCTGTCTCGATTTCAGCTTGAGCACTTCAGGCGGCTAGCCCCATGGGCAGACCTGTTCCCCACACAGATACCAGAAGTGGTCTGGAGACTTGGGAACCAAGATGGCAGCAACTGGTACAGCTTGTGGCCCCCTCAACATGGAGGAAGTATGTGGTAACTATGGATCTTACCAGCAATTCTGTGGTTACGAGTAGCGTGGAACTGCACAATATCCAAAGACAAGTTAAAGCTACATCCTCCACTTAGAAAGCCTGGGAAAATCTCTGGCAGCTATCGCCTCCAACTGGGGCACTGCTTTTCTTCACAAGTCTGAGGGTTTTCTTGACCCAACCAACAGTTTCATTACAAAGAAAATGATACAAGGCATGTCTAGACTGCGGGAAAAAGTTGGACAAAAGGAAGCTCATAGGACTAGCTGAACTGTCCAGCCTCCTGAAAGCACTGCTAGTTACTTGCAGCTCGGGCTATGAAACCAAGCTTTTCAGGGCCCTATATATATATGCATTTGTCAGGGCCTTCCGGGTGTCGGAGTTGGTACCACGGTCTAACTCATCTAGTCAGAACACCAATCTCCAGTTCAGTGATTTTGTCATCAGGTAAGACAGACTGTGTCTCCAGCTGCAAAAATAAAAAACAAACCAATGCGGCCCCCTGCCATTATAACACTGTTGATGGCTCCCCCAGGGAAAATTTGCCCTTGGTTGTCAATGAAGGAGTATGTGGCGGGTCGTCCAACAGGACCGGGGCATTTGTTTGTGCATGGGGATGGAAAAGCGGTCACAAGGCAGCAGTTCACTGCTGTCCTAAGAAAGGGTTTATGGATGGTGGGTGTAAACCCGACCTCATACAACACCCATTCATTCAGAATTGGAGCAGCCATGAGACAGCCAGATGTGGGTTAAAAGAAGAACAGATAAAAGGGATCGGCAGATGGGTATCAAAAGCATACATGGGGTACATTGGGCCTCAGTACAACACATGGGAAGTGATGCTGAGGAACCCAGCACAAGTTGTAACTGAAGCTCTAAGTGGAAAGTACTCACATGTTTCTGTTTTGTCTTATAGGCATGGCTACAATATCCCTCGGATATGGATTGTGGGTCATTCACACATGAGGAGGCATACGAGGCGAAAAATGGCCTTACACAAGACAGCTGGGTATTCCAAGAAGTCAAGCTGTGGTTAATTGGGCAGAAAAAGGGGGGGATGAAGTGGGGGGCATTATGTAAAATGATTTTTAGATTGGGCCTACATCGTCAACCACTGGTTGCGCTGGTTATTCACCTGGGAGGGAACAACTTGGTTACCCTAGGGGCACCCAGATTAATTGGGGATATTAAGAGGGGTTTGGCCCACTTAAAAAAAATGTTGCCTCACACCATTCTGGCATGGACAAGAATGATACCATGCCAGCAGTGGCGTGGTTCATCGAAAGGCTGGAGCCATGGACAAAGCACGTAGGTCTGTGAATAGGGAGGTGTCCTATTGCGCGTCCTCACTGGGCGTGGAGGTTATCAGGTATTTCCTGATCACCAAGATGGATAAGAACCTGTATAGCCGGGACAGGGTTCATTTGTCAGACATTGGAAATGACATTTTTAACAATGCCCTCAATGATTTTTGTGAGACAGTACTGTTTGGCAAAAGTAAGATCCCTTGGACATTAGTGGGAGATACGTGTTGGCACCGTATGTAAGTGGTGGTAATTCATGGCTGACCCTGGGTAAGAGAGTCTCCGGACATAAGAAGAAGAGCTGCAATTGGGTGTCACTGAGGAGAGGCATAACCCTAGGATGGGTATGCCTTGGAGATCGGGGGAGGAAGGTACCCAGGAGGAGGCGTGCACCGAAACGCTGGGAGCCAAGATTCAGAGATGGGGAGTGCGGCCCCAGACGGGAATGCTCCTCATCAAGGGTCTAGGAGGCCCTAAATTCGGGGAAGAAGGGGAGGGGAACTGTCTTGAGGGAAGGCACAGCTCTCAATGGGTCTGATAAGTGGATGAAGGAGCCGGGGTTTCAGCAATACATGAATTGTGGCTGCTCAAGGGGTCTTACTGGATGGGATACTTAATGTACATATGTTGAAATGATGTTGTTATGTATAGTGATGTATGTATATAGATATATATTGTAATGTGCATATCTGTAAAATGTGGAGTACATATTTTGCTTTATAAATGTTAAGTGTTTCATGTAATGTAAACAATTTTTTGATTAAGTAAAAAGAGCTGTGGCCCTTTTTATACCAAAAACAGTGTGGTGTGTTACTTGAATTAGGGGTCCACTTTGGGCAAAATCCTCCACCTTCTTGTCGCAGCCAGTATGCTATCCCTATCTCACACACCAAAACAGATAACCACAAAAGTTCTAGGGCCGTTCTGCCTTTGCGGCATTTTGCGGGGGCTGAGTTGGAAGGCCTGTTCCAAAGACAGCGGCAGCTCATCCTTGCCAAAGTCAAGCAAATTGGGTAGGAAAGTTTGAATAAAGTCGAGGGGGGTCCTCCCCCTCTGCCACCTCTGGTAACCCCAGTATGTGGATAGTTCCCTCTCGCACTTGATTTTCTAGTACTTCAATACTTCGTCGGAGCACAGAAGTGTCCCCAATAAGCCTGGTTGAAATGTCCATCATCTTATTCGGGTTCTGCTCCAGTTTGGAAACCATCTGATGGGTGAGCTCCATTTTAGCTCCAAGCGCTGATACTCTAGGGGTCAACAGATTGAATTTATGGTCCACATCCTGAACTGCTCGGACCAGCTGCTGAGGTGTCGAATTAACCATTGCCAGAGACACCTCCTCGGAATCACTAGAACCTGCGGCCCCAGCTGCGTCACTCTGACAGGGCCCATCACCTCTCTTACTTTTGGGACGGAAAAAGTACGGTGGAGCAGCCACAAAAACCCTTAGTTTTCCTCATTGTATGCAGGACAAAGGCTTTAGCAATCTCAAGAGAAAAAAGACCAGAGAAAGAGCTCCAAAAATGACAGTTATTATTAAGAAGATAGTATAAATATACAGAGCTTTAAAGATGTGCTGCCTCCCGCGTGGCTGCTCAGCAGCGCCTCTGGCCCAGATTTTCAATTGGAATTCTGCCTCCGCTTAGGGGCTACCACACATGTGCAGCAGTGCTAGAGGTGACTATCATGGTCTTTCTGTTCCCAGACCTGCTACTCTTAAAAGAAAAACACTGTTTACATGGATTTGTAATAAAACAGTTATTCTGCTTAATGGGTTTGTCCTTCTGAGGATGCCGTAATTGTATCTCTCCACTAGGTGGATTTGTCCTATGAGGATGCCATTGTTGTAGTTTTTACATGTTTCTCTGGTGGCAGGATCTGAAAGGTCACTTTACATTGCTGTCGCTCAGGTTTTTGTAGTCGTCAAGGCATCTGTGGGTTTACAGGGATTAATCCATGGTCAGGTGACCTGTTTTGACAAATACAGGATTTTCGGCACCCATTTTATAAATTAGAATAATAAAGCTATATTTAAGTTAAATTCAATAACTAGTATTTAATAAGCAGAAACACATTCAGTGCAACTGGCCATGCAAATTCTAAAATCCAGCCTAATAGTCTGAAGCTTGCAAAGACTTATCACTCTAACATTTAAGGTCATTATTTGTTACTCTAAGATTGGCAAATACTTATCACTCTAAAATTTGGGCCACCCACAAAGCCCACATAAAAATAGAAAAAGGGTTAGGTTTTGCCTCTACTAGCCCAGTAAATGAAAAGCTTCCTCTAGTGGCTGTGAAATTACCAGCCCTGAAATGGGCTTTGTGAGGATTACAATCTCCTTGTAACTCTGACCCAATAGCCAGTTGGCAAGGCATGGGGCACCTTTGCCCAGCCTACCCGGGTTACAATAAGGGCACCTTAAGTACTGGTATCCTCATCACACTATTTCTGAAAGACTTCCTCCTAGGTGCCATGCCTCCCTCAGGAACTGTTTGCTGCTAGTTTTGTAAAAGGATAGAAGTGTCTGTAGAGGCTCCTCCCACTAGCCAACTTGCTAGCCAAGTCTCTGCTGCTCCTCACCACTAGCAAACCTGCTGGCCAAGTGTCCTTGGCTGCTTATTACTAACTGACCTGCTAGCCGAGTGTGTTTGACTCCTCACCATTAGCTGGCCTGCTAGCCGAGTCTCCCTTCTGGTGGCAGGCCACCCTTCACTGATGTTCAACCTACCAGTCAACCTTGTCCAGGCCCCACCTCTTCTAGGCTGGTACCCCTGCTGCTGACCTACCTGTCAGCCAAGTCTGCAGGGCTCCAACTGGGGGGGGGGAGACCTGGTGGCAGGTCACACCCCCTTCTGCCACTAGCTGACCTGCTAGCCAAGTCTGCTTCTGGATCCTTGGTGACATGCCATGCCCCTTCTACCACTAGCCTAACTTGCTAGTTGATTCCTGGGACACCTGCAAGGCTCTGGAGAAAGCTGCCCAACAGCACCAGCCCTTCTTGGCTGGTCACTTGAGTCAGTTGTCTTGCTTGGCTATATAGCTCTTTGAGCCCTTAAAAGGGCTGCCAGGCAGGCAGTGCTTTCAGATGACAGCACTCTCCCACCTGCCTCTGCATGTCCCTCGAAAGGCTTTTCCCTGGGACTGCCCTTCTGGGCGTTCCTTTGTCTGGAGCTCCCCTGACCCTCCTCTGGACTCCTTCTCAACTCTCCTTGAACCCTCCTGGCAACCTTCTTTTATACTAATGGGAGGGGGGGCATGGTTACCCCTTGGAGGCCACTTTACTGACTGGGAAAGGAGGCGATGCTGAGTGGTTATGCTAATCAACAATATGACTGTGCAACCCATGAGCATCAAGAGCTGCTACTCAGCCTCCTGCCTCTCCCACAGCTCAAGCACAGTTAACAGCTTTAACTGCCGTCAAAATTTGAAAACAGGCATCAAGTGCCTTTGATGTGCCACTGCAGGAGCTGCTGAATCAGATCTTCCATGGCTGGCACTTTCACCCAAAACAGGAGATTCTCCCACAATTAGGGTGTCTGGAAAGGTAGGGACAGTCTTTCCCAACCTCCCCAAACAGCTGCCCCACACATTTGCTTTAAATAAAAACAGGCATCCGCACTGATGCTGCAGATGGGACACTCATCCAATCTTCCAACTGGGTGCCTGATGTAGCTGTGATGTAGGCCACTACACTATTATGCTAAATTTTCAGGAAACAGTTGTAACATCAGTGCACATCATGATACCCACAGTGTCCTGAGCATACAATGCCTAATGATGTGTCACACATTTTGCCCATTGTATTTATCACACATCTTGTCACACATTTGGCTGATGAAATGTTGAGTGCTATGCCTCATCCTGAGCAAGTGATGTAGCAGAAAAACAATTGCACATGCTTCTTTTTAAGACCTACTTACCCAAATAAGGGCCAGGGACAAAGCATGGCGGCGTTTCAAAACCACTGGGATGCAGACCGACTATAACCACTACCATTCTCTGAGAAAGCGCATGCAAAAGAAACATTCGCTTAGCCAAAAGCTCATTCTGCAGGGACCTGCTAATAAAAGCCTCAGGGGACTCTAAGAAATTCTGGTCCACCATGAAAACACTCCTTGGAGCTAATCACAGGGCCCACACAAGTGATATGCTGTTAAATGGCATACACTACAACAATCCGGTGACTATAGCCAACTCTTTCAATCGCTATTTCTCAGATCTAACAAATTACCTGACCTCTTTCCCTTTTGCACACACTGCTTCACCCCCTAGCAATACTAAACCTCCACTCTTGCACCCCCCTTTAGGTTTCGGAGCATTACAAGAGGAGAAGTGCTAAAACTGCTACTCTTCATTCCTGAAAGTACCAGCTCAGGGTCTAATGGTCTGGAATCTAGGCTTATAAAGCTGCTGCCCACTCATGCTTCTCCTCTAACAAAATCTTCAACCTGTCTCTATGCCATGGTATAGTTCCTAATATCTGGAAAGTAGCTAAAGTCACCCCAATTCCTAAATAGGGTGATTCTAAAAGAAATTAAGAACTACCGTCCCATAGCAATTCTCTCTGTACTTAGCAAAATCTTGGAAAAACTAGTGGCTACCCAATCCATAGAATATCTCCAGAAATACAACCTTCTTTCTAGCTCACAACATGGCTTCGCAAAGGATCACAGCACTTCCACCACCTTCCTCAAGCTAACAAACCACATCTATGCCTCTATGGACTTGGGCCTCCTGACAGGTGCAGTTTTCATCAACTTAACTGAGGCATTCGATCTGGTCAACTATACCCTTCTTCTTATAAAACTCGCTCCCTAGGTTTCTCCTCTGATGCAGTGGCCTGGTTCGAAAGCTACCTGTCCGACAGAAAACAGGCTGTAGTTTTCAACTCAGCCATATCAGATATTTCATCTGTTCACATTGGAGTGCACCAGGGCTCTGTACTCGGGCCCCTTGCGTTTCTCTATCTTCATTAACGACATCCCATTCCTTGCACCTAACTGCTCATCTCTGCTCTACGCTGATGACCTAGTTATCTACCACAGTGCTAGAACTGTCGCAGACTTAAGCCACCCTCTTGCCTCGGACTTTGCAAGTATTCAATCTTGGCTCACTGAGAACAAACTTGTTCTCAACTCTAACAAAACATACTCCCGCTCTTTGGCTCGTCTGCTAGACTTAAAGCGAATCATAATGGCCTTATAATCTAGGTATGCGGATGGCTCCCCACTGATTAGCACCAATCCTTTAAATATCTAGGTGTTACTCTGGCGAATCTCTAGACTTTGACCTGCACATTACAACCACCTGTAAATCTGTCAGCGCCAAGATAGGGCGTGCCTACCAGTATTAGCTATGCCCATGCCCTTAGGCCAGACTAGCTGTGCCCAAGGCTTTCTTCTCCCAGCCCTGGCATATGGCTCAGTCCTTACCTATCAGCCTCAAAATCATTCCTGCATAAATGGAACACCACCTATAACAGCATCTGCCGCTATGCCTCTGCATCACCACGATTACAAACACCATTGCCAGCTTCATACTGACTTAAAATGGCGTGCCCCTCACGCCCACCGACTCAGTCTTTGGCTCACTAATTGACTGTGTTGCCACATCAGGCCTCACCCTATCCTTGCTTCCCTACTGGACTCACAGCCTCTCTCCAATGGGCTACGATTGACTGATCAAGCCCTTTTCCACACATTCCCAGGTGCAAGAACCAATATGGGTGCATGCGCTTTTTCATACACGGCTCAAAATACTGGAACTCCATACCTCATACTATTAGGTAGACGACCACCCATGCTAGCTTTAAGAAACTTCACATGAGAGCATCTGCGTGATACTAACCCCTTCACTTGCTTTAATCCACTTTAGACCATTTCTTCTCCCTGCCCTTTTTTCTCTAGGTAATCCACTTCTCTGACACCTCTACCCTGCCTCTCTTAATACCCTCTTTCATGTCCTCTCTCTCATCCCCACCCTCTCCCTCTCTCCTTCCTACCACTCTCCCTTCCTCTCCCCTGCTCATTAACTACTCCATTGGCACTTATTGTATTGTTTTTATGTATGTTCTCTCTTGCAATGCCTATTTGCTCATACTGTTTTGATCTTGTGTTTACTTGTCCAATCTGTATTGTAACTGCTTAATACCGTAACATTTTTTCACTTGGCTTGTTGAAGCAATGTCTCTCCATACCCTAGTTTTGATTCCCTCTGAACTGTGCTGCTTTTCATGTGCTGCGTCATATGCATACTTTATGTATGTTAAGCTGTTTTCTCCTGGGTCGTGCCTGAAAATTGGCATTCTTGTGCCTAGTGCACTTACCCGGTTACCAAAAGCAAATAAATAAATGTGCCTGATTCTATTATCTAAGTGAGTTTGCCGACAGACTACTCCACAGAAGTGTTATTAAAACTGTGATATGTTAGGAATGCTAACAAAGTGGGGCATTCCTAACTGGAGAAGAGTGCTGACTCATTCTGTTTAACCCACAGAACAATGGTCTGCAGTGTTTTTCATGTCCTCCTGGGCCCTTGGCCCAAGAGATATCAATGTGTTTTATGTATTTTTAATTTTCAGAGAGTGGGGAGCTGATACATCCTCAGTTTCCTTGCTTTATTTATTATTTTAAATAAATGGGGCAGACCCCATGTTGGTCCATTAACCTAAGAGCCCTTGACAGACCTTATCTGACCCCATAATTAAGCATGAAGGGCCTGATCTTCAAAGCTGTGCAAGATGCAAAAAGTCAACATAAGTAGCACCCATAGTTACACACCACATAACAGCTGCACAATCACCAGATCCATAAGGGTGGTGGGATAGGCATACATGTGCAGAGTAGTAGGCGCTGCATCCATGAGTGGCAAACATGCCCACAGACTGTCCTTTATTCTCTGCCATATAAGGAGGAGAATTTCCGAGGACCAAAGCAGAAATGATAGCTGTGAATCAGGCAGTGGTCAGTGTGGAGAAAAACACCACCAAATCGCCTTTAGCTGAAGCCCAAGGCAAACAGTACAACAGCCTATGCCATCATAAAGTCCTGACACAGAAGAGAGCACTATCCTGTTGGGTACAATTCTCATATGCAAAACACGCCTGCATGCTCTATCAGTTCAGTGGTTGATATAGCACACCTGTATTTTCATGACAGCACTGCACACAAGTACACTGCAAATATGGCATCCCACCGATACACATGTTGGGATACCACCATCACTGGGTGACATGTGCATCCACCACCCAATGCCATTGTTTTATGCAAGTTCCGTATGCTATTACTTCCCTGATGGCAGGTGCAGTGGGACAGGAGTGGCACATCATCACTACCTATGCCAGTTGCTGGAATGATGACTCCATCATCGGGTAGTAACAACCTGTTACACACTGCTTTGTCCTGCAAAATGTAGCAGAAAGGCTTGCCAGCTAGTATTACACATGTCATTCAGATGATGGGTTTGCATCCCAAGCCCCAGATTCTTGGTGCTGATTGGCAAGGTGGGGTTCCAGTATCCATCTTGGATGCCTACTGGCTCGGGAGGGAGGGCATCTTCTTCATCTGCACAACTGGCCCCTGGTGACCATGGGGAGTTACTGTCATGTAGGAAGGAAGGAGTGGATGCTAAGAAGCAGCCTTGGGGGTCTCAATTGTATACCCTCTTCCTAATGCCTTGGCCACTCTCTACTAGAATTGCACCTGGCTAAGTGCTAATTTTCGTCCATCCAGAAGAACCAATACCCCTCCAGCTCCAACTTGTAAGCCTGTCCCTTGACTAGCTGGTGAATTTCCTGCTATCTGTTTAGGTTATTTAGCTGATCCTGCCTCACCCCTGGCTTTTTGTTGGGCATTCTGTTAGTTCTGCTGAATTATCCGTGGTTGCACAGCTCTCCTACCACTTTCCTTAATCACACTTCAGTGGTGATCCAATTCTCTAACCTTTGATATTTACAAGTGTATTTCGGATTGTCTTTCTTTCCTCCTCCTACCTGCCCTTAAGCCTAATACCCTCTGCAAAAACTCCACAATGTCTACACCCCTCATTACTTCAGTATATTTACTGACAGCTTGCTTTTTATGCATCACCCTGCCAACACATATAACTACTCTCCTCTCATACTCCTCCACCCCAGCAGCCTACCTTCTCTTACCCTCTTCTGCTCACTCTACCTGACTTACTGTCCCCCTCCCATCTTCCTGTTTTGCTCTCCCTCTTGCCTGCCCTTGGCTCCCCCTCACATCAGCTTTTGCTCTCTCTCCTCTGGTCCCCTGCCCTCTCACTCATTCCCTTCATCCACCCTGCATTACTCCCATCTCCCTGTTAAATATAGAGTTCCTGCTTGCTGCACTAAGCCCTCCCTCCACCTTCCTCACATCTCCAGGAAACAAAAATACCTCCTCACCTGCCACTAGTCCTACTCCTCCTGCTACTCACAGGGGACATACAACCTAACAAAGGCCCCCACACCTCTACCACTTCATTTCTCTACCATTTAAGGCCCTCCCAGCCCCACCTTCCTCCTCCCAAAGGGCCTTGGCATCTTTCACCTGAACACCAAGCCTCCTCCTAAAATGGATGCTCTTAAGGTATGGATAGCTCAGCACCCCTGACATTCTCTGCATCACTGAGACCTGGCTATGCACCAGACTTCCTGATGCGCTGTCTCTATCCTGGATTTCAACCTCTTCCATCAGGATCACGGCAAGTGAGGTGGTGGCATGGCTTTGTTCACTTAGACAGATCCTCTCCTGTTCCATCTCTTTTAAAGAGTCCCACCCTTCCTCCCATGAACTCATCATTGCCCTTCTGTCCCTCCCTCCTCTTCCCCTTTACACTGGCACACTCTATGCCCCTCCCAAAACTCTTCCAGACTCTCTAGTCAATGCCATATCCTCCATTTCCTCACAACCAGCAAATTAACTCTTGCTTCAGGTGACTTCAACCTTGACTGGCTCTCCCCTTCTCAAAGCCCACCATCTCAGGATAGAGTCCCTAACCTCACCTAGCTGATCCTTGAGCCTACTCAACTGAACCATCGCTCCCAAACCACTCCCTGCTAGACTTGGTGCTCTCCTCCACGCCACAGGGTCACTGATGCAGGAGTCTTTCCCAATGCCCTCAGTGATCACTGATCACCTATTGTGTTAGAAAATGCCGTCCTCCCTCCCTCCCTAAGTCAGTTTGGACTCACCCTCTCCATGCCTTGGACACTGGGACCCTCCTCAGGGACCTCTCTAATGCAGACTGGCTGCCTGTTTTCTCATCCCTCGATGTAGACTCTGCCTTATCGCTCTTCATTGCACATTTGCCCACATCTGGAACCTCCATGCCCCATTAAAATTAGCCAGAGTAAAATGTCACCATCACCCTGGATAACATCTTATCATCTTGGCTGTATGCAGAACCAGGGAAAAAACATGGTCCGATATAAAGCCTCCTCACCCCAGGCTGCCCTACAAACTTATAAAGCACTTAGAAACAAATGCACCAAAGCCATCCCCTCTACAAATCTAAATACTTTAAATCCACCTACAGCATGAACAATTCACACCTGCATCATTCTGGAAAGTTATTCATTCACTCCTTGATCCTCCTACTCAACTTCCTCTCCAGTCCTCAAAACTGATGGCTCTCCTGTATCAGACCCCTCCACGGTAGCTGAGATTTTCAACAAATTTTACCACCTGCGTGCTCCCGATAATCCCTCCCAATCCCCCAGCCTCTCCCACCCCTACCAACTTCCACTTCCCAATCTCCCCAAAGTCCACACTGCCCTTATTGCTCTTAACCCAGCCAAAACAGCCCAGATGGCCTCCACCCCCAGGCTCCTTATCTTATCAGCCCCTACCATAGCTTCCCTTTAGCCCATATCCTTAACCTCTCCTCTCAACCTCTACCATCCCAAAAGCCAGGAAATTTGCAAATGTGCTCCCTCTCCACGAGATGGAGCCCCTCCACTCCTGGGAACTACAGGCCCATTTCACTCCTCCATCTCTTGCCAAACTACAGGAGTCTCTCATTCCTCTAGGTCTCTGAGTACCTCTCAGCCAATAATATCCTCTCTCCCATACAGTCTGGTTTCAGAAAGCAGCACTCAACCATCTCCTTCTTGTTATAGGTTACAGACTCTATTTTTTGGCAAGGGACCAGAGTCATATTACTGCTGCTACATTCATAGACCTGGCCAAGGCTTTTGATTCATTCTCTCATTCCCTCCTCCTTCACAAACTGAACTCTGCTGTCTAGCAGCTCAGACTGTTAACTGGTTCTGCTCATATCTACAAGACAGGCAGCAATCTGTCAAAATAGGTGATGTACTTCCCTCCCTATTCCTATCCTATCCTATCTGGGGTCCCTGAAGTCTCTCTACTTGGCCACATCCTATTCTTTCTGTTCATCAATGACCTCCCCTCTGTCTGCACCTCCTCCCACATGCACATGTATGTGGACGATACTGTCATCTTTACATCTGGTCCCTCATCTGTCAGTGTACAATCCCCTCTCCAACAAGACTTCACTAATGTGCAGTCTTGATTCCAGATGAACCAACTAAAGCTTAATGCAAAAAGTTACCATGACATTCGACACCAGGCAAAAACTGTCAGCCCTCCAGTCTGCCCCAGTTTTCACTACTCTGGATGGATCGCCCCTTGAGTCTGCCACAGCATTTATGTACCTAGGAGTCTGGCTGGACAGCCACTTAGATTTCTCTACACACATTGATGACACCTGTTCTAAACTCCGACCAAAACTAGCAGTCCTATATGGCACAAGGACAGTCTCTCCCCATCCGTGGGGAGCTCGTAACAAAATGATCCTGCCAGTCCTTGATGTGCGTAGTTGCACAGGTAGTCTAGCACGGCCTCTGTCACATCCCTCACTAAACTACGTACTCTCCTTAATTCTTTCTGCAGGTTTGCCAGTGCTGTCCTTCCCACTCACCACTGTCCACTGTATTCTGCCCTCTCCCTTGCTCCCCTATCCCACAGAAGGATGGTTCACTGTGCCTCCCTTATTGCTAAGTTCTGGTTTGGGACTCTTCCCCCCTACCTCTCCTCCCGTCTCTCCCAAGCTAACACCTCAACGTGCTGTCTTCGTCATAGAGACCCATGCACTTCATTATTCCTCGCCCCGTATCGGCAGTGGGCCAGTCTGCCTTCTCCTACAGATTACCCTTATTGTGGAACAAGCTCCCCACTGACCTTCTCCTATCCTCCTCTATCTCTTCAGTCAAAAGACTCTTCAGACTTCTTCCCTCTCCCCAGTGTGCACATTGCACAAAGCGACCACAACTACCCTGAGCTGCCCTCCTTCAAGTCTAGGTTAAGAGTTACCTATTATTCTTAACTGGCAGGATCCCTGCTTTGTTTTTTTTTTGTTTTTTAATTAGATTATTTCATGCATTAACAATGTACACCATTCCTATTTGTTGTTTCTGTAAACTGTGTACATGTTTGTACAAACATATAAATTTGCCAGCAGATAAAGGCCTAGTGATCTATCAAGTCTGCTTGAATAACATCCTGCTGCTATTCATCAAATGTACAAATGTATATTTTTTTCTAATTTATTGGTGTTGCTTACTGTGTATTTATCTGTATTTCTCAAATACTGTAAAATAGCTTTATCCTGCATTTCCCCTTCCCGAAGTCGTACCAGGAAAGCAGGCCTTGGCTCAGTGTTACTTTCCCAGTCAGTAAATGTAAAAAATAAATAAAAATAAATTATGATAATATCACCCATTTACCTAGCACAGGGTTCAACCAGCATAAACATTTGGGAGGGCTAGAAATTGTCAAGGGCATCTTCTCCATAAATGCTGGGGTCTGGCGGCGCTAGATCTCAGAAGCTGTAGGGTACTAGATGCTCTGTGGTGCATTTTAGAGCCTATTTTGAGCTAAATAACCAATCTCTAGCTCTCTTCCACTATGGGGAGAAGAGGTCAGAGATGAGTTCTTTAGCTTCAAAATAATCTACAACATGTCCTTCTGTAAAGAAAATAATTATTAACTGTCTGGCTGCAGGTTGAAAACTCAGTGCAAGCCAAGCTGGTCTCAACCTGCCTCCCTCTCTCTCTCTCTCTCTCTCTCTCTCTGTCTCTCCTGGTTTTGTTTTCTAGTTCAAGTGCCAAGACAAGAGTGCCGTCAAGTGGGGTTGGTAGGACTTTTGACAGTCTCTGCTCCATTCTCTCACTTATGCACGGAATCAAAAGATGTAATCTTTTGGACAGATAAAGACTACAAACACACAAACACTAGAGAGAGAGACAGTAAAAATAATAGCAGTTGCCAGTAGTAGCTAGCTAGCTAGTGGCTAATAAGCACTAGCAGGCAGCAGCTGACTAATATTCTCCTCTGTCTCTCTTATCTGGAGACTGACTGATGTGGTCTAAAAGTTCTTTTTTTCACACAGTCCCCATGGGGGGTAAACTGCCTCAAGTATCTCCACTAGGCACTGACTGATTGAATTAAATCTAAGAAATCACTAGCAGTTCTTAAAAGAGCTTTTTTTCACATGTAACCCTTAGGTGGCACTATCCCAAGGGCTACTACCCCTGCCTGCTTGGCTAGTAGCAGGTTAAGGGGCCTGAGTTCTGAAACGGGTGCCTCCACCTGGAGGTCAGGGTTGGTAGTGGTCAAGCTAACCTGGACACAGCCCTCCGGGACACTGTAACTCCCCTCTTTCCTTACTAGTGGCCAGAACAATACACAATAATCACTTTTACAATACCCCTGATACACCACACAAGTACTCACATTGTTTGCACTTACCATCAGGGCTTTCCTCTGGTCCAGCCCTGGGGACCCCCTGTTAACAAGGTTATACACAGCAAATAACAGCAGTACAGTAGTCTTACTCAAACTGAAACCACAGTCAGGGTAAATGCAAAAAAGAGTTAGATCTGATTTATTTAAGGGGCTTGAACAAGGGAGGGGCATAATCAGATTAATTTTCTTAAAAACTGTATCAATCAAACAGTTAAGCATGCACCTCAGGGTCCATAAACAGTCACACACTCTGGGTACCCAGATGGAGAATGGTGGGCTAGCCAGGAATGTTGCAGCTGCTTGGGCCCTGTGATGGAAGAAAACAACATGCACAACACACTATTGTAATTTGAAAAGAAAACAACAAGACGATCAGATGACACACTTTTAGATTAGGCTGTTGTTGCAGAGAGCTACACTGATGATTACTCGCGATACCAAGACTGGACACAGGCTGGATGAAAATCGAGACAGCAGGTGGTTAATCTAGAGTGCCAGGAGAAGCAGGGCCCACATGATTCACGAGGCATTGTTCCTGTTCAAGCGTGGAGCAGGGGGTTGATCCCCAGGCAGGTCTCTCGTCAGTGGCTTTCTCTGTGCAGTGGGGTAGTCTGGCAGGGCCAGCGTGGCATGGCCCAGGCTGAATGGAGATGAACGCAGATTCAGTCCGATTAGGCTGAATAAAGCTTCCAGCAAGCAGAACACAGTTCATACAGTGGGGAACCAAATCACGGCCCACTTTCAATACACAGCACATTTACATGTAAGGAAATTCTACTGTACCAGGCAAACCACTCTCCGGTCACGATCGCAAAAGATCTCTGCTAAGCAGGGATTCAAAAGCAGCTGGAAATCCTGACAGGCTTATTGCATTCAGAAAATCTTCGGTCTTCTTCAGTTAAAGCCTGGTCACAGTCTAGTGGCTTAAATAGTCCTCACATCTCAGATTCAGTTCGAATATACTCTATTTTCCCTCTCAGGGACAGCAGGCAGGCCAAAACTTAGCCTGTTTACAGTTCTCCCATGCAAAACTACACAGAACCACTGCTCAAAATCACTTGAGCAGTTACTTCTTCATTTCTCAGCTCAAAACTGAAACTAGTTGCAGCAGCCTTGGAAATTTCCCTCAAGATCCAAAAGCTTCAGTTGGCTGATCCTCCTGTCAGTCCAAGAAAGGCCCCCCTTGGTGCAAAAGGTGCAAAAAAGCCCAAAACTACAATTCCTACAGATTTTGACTCAGACAGCTCCTGTAGTCCGGCTCCATTTTAGGTCCCACCAGTACTGATTGGTCCAATTCACAGTCCAGGACCAAGATAGTGGAGATAAACAAAACAGTCCTTGCTGCAAAGAAAGCAGGTTAGACAAACTACATTATCATCATCACTCTAAATGATTTTCAGCAAATAGTTACATCTTTCAACAAGAGCTCTCTCACATTACTTATGACTGCAATCCAGGCAGCTCTTAAAGAGACAGTACACAGAGGCTATACAGGCACTCTCTGGCAATCACATTTAAACTGCTAAAACTCAGGACACCAGCCTGGCAGTGAGCATTTAGGCAAGCTCGAGGAAGACTTTTTGGGAACCCCCATTTGTAGAGGGTTACACACAATCCCTGATTTTGTTTTGGATAAACTGCCTCTCTTCACTAACAATTGCAGATCTATTGAAATCTCAAGCAGCTATTAAAAGAGATTTTTTCACATAATCCACATTTTTTATCTTTTAGGTAAACTGCTCCGCATCTGAGTCTGCTCTCGCCACACTGGAACTGACTGATTGAAAATCTCAAATACCTTATCCCAGCAGACAGTACAGTAGCAGGCTCTTTATTAGCATTTTTTACAATTCACACAACCCCAGCTTTTTTCCCATAAACTACAAGGCCAGTATACAGTTATAGCACGCTGGCTGCAGCACTTAAAAGAGCTTTATTCACACAACCATTTTTTTTGTAAATTAACTGCCTCTCTCTTTCTCCTCTCCACATCTACTGACTGACTCTGGTAGCTCTTAAAAGAGCTTTTATTCACACAATCCAGATGGTCCAGACCACACCATGTTTTATCCTTTAGGTCCTTACTAGCAGTAACTGCCTCTGCTCTCTCTCTCTCTCCACTGATGATAATCCTCATCAAATGTCCATTTAAATCTCAATCCCTCCCTCCCTCCCAGCACATAGTTATTGCATTAGCAGCAGCAGCTCTTAAAATAGCTTTTTTCACACAACACAACTTAACTCCCATTTTTTTTTTTTTATAATCTACCTCTCTGACTCTCCTCTACCATGACATGTCTACTGTCTGACTGAAATTGAAATTTTTGTATTATATTGTCTTATCTATCCTTGGCTCCCTCCACTCCCAAAACAACCAACGAATGCTGGCTGTGGTGTGTAAAGATGCAGAATATGATTTATGTATTTATTCATTCAGAATCAATGCAGTGGTGACTGAGTAAACAGACAGTAACAAAAATCTCTGCCGGCCAACTCCCAGATAGTCTCTGACAGACTCTCCCACTCTGCTATGTCTGGGAGTGTGTGGGACTGCAAGCCAGCCAAGCAATGCATGGAGGAGAGGGAACAAAAAAAGCCAGCACCACCACCAATGGCTGATATTTGTGGTTGCTAAAGGCAACCACAATTCCAATAATCTGACAGCCTGTCAGTCAGGAGTCAGGATGCGAGGAGTCCAGGACGGAGGAGCTGATTCGTGCAACTAGCTACTGCTATGGGGATTGGTCCAGGTCACCTGACCAGCAGATTGGTGTCCCAGACATCTTCCGAGTCCTCAGTAGTGCCACACACTGCTGCCACCTATGGCAATCACTGGCTACAGGTGGAGGCTGAAGCTGCATCAAGACCTGACAAGCAGTATGTAAAAGAAGGAAAAGAAGGCACTCGTGCATGCACAGTGCCATCGGTCCCATGGGGGGGGCTGTAGCCCTCTTAGCTCCCCCTCGTTGCACCACTGACCTAGCATGACACGTGGAGGTGCTTATGCTTTGAGCAAGGCCAGCAGGGGAGTTCCAAAGAAGAAGTGGGGCTTAAACACCCCTTTGACAGCCCTGATAGGCAAATTGCTAGGTCACTACACAAGAGTTTGCCCTGTGGGAGGTATATGGGGTGGGGTTATGGGGCTCAGAATTGGAGGGCAGACCTGGGACAGATGAAATCCCCTCATCCCATTATGACAGTCTGAACTCTCGGGCCTGCCTCCTCCTTTGCCATCTCCTCCCTTTGGTCTCCTGTTCATCTGAGAGAAGTATGTCCTGGTAGGCCTGGTTCCCCCTCTGAGGTCCCTTTTGTGGGGGATAAGCTACTGGGTCCCGAGCCAGAGTTAGGAGTGAGCAAAGGCAGGAAAGGATAATCTGTTCTTTTCTTCCTTTTCAGGAAAGGAGTCTGTGTCCCTAGGAGGTTCCAAGGGTGGAAAAGGGAGCTTGTGAGAGATGGAAGTAAGATCTCAGCTTAAGCCAGGTCTGGAGATGCTAGAATCAGAAAGTATTAAAAACAGGATGCAAAGTGCAGCCGGCATGGCACACTACACCAGGTGGCAGCCTAGTGTGCCTCTTATCCTGGCCAGCCCTGTTACGTTCATTTCCATCATGCCAATCACACATTCAATACTACCTATAGTCTGCCGGTGCATTGCATTGTTTTGCTGTGGTGGAATAGTGTATAACTGCTGTCATCTATCTGGAATAATGGATAAGTAAGTCATTTTACGATTTTTTTTCTCAAAATTTTATTGAACATTTTCAATATACATTGGAGCATTCTATTTTCTACAACATCTATCCATTAACTAATTATGCAGTTCAGACACATAAGATAACTTAAATTTTCTTTAAATTGAATAACCAAGTGTTGCTCTCTTAATAAACATACCTAAACACAAACCAGTTCAGTTTTACCTGTGTAATTTTACAACTCTACTAATTTTAACTGTTAATATATACAAGTTTCAAACTGATTAATGAGGGATGGACTGCAGGACAGATATGAAAAGAAAAGAGAGGAATTAGAATGAGACAAAGAAGTGCATTATAACATTTTATGTGTTTGGATCTACTTAGTAAGGCAAGGCAAGGCAACCTTTATTTACAGAGCACCCTTTCCCAAAGGCTCTAGGCACTTTACATAAAACAAGTCAGATAATGCAAAACAGGCTACACTATAACTCAACATTTTACAACATGATCAGATAAGACAGACACCAAGCAGATGTAAGATTAACTAGCTGAGGAAAGCTTGTTCGAATAAAAAGGTCTTCAGAGAGGCTTTAAAAGCCTCCACCGAGCTGGCCATGTGAATGTACCCAGGAAGTGAATTAGGTGGAGCGGATGGGATGAACTGAGTGGTAAGGGACAAGGAGATCTTTCAGATAGTCTCATCCCAAACCATATAGGGCCTTGTATGTTAACAAGCATATCTTGATGGTGGTGTACTACTGCAAAGACAGCCAGTGCAGGGCCTGCAAAACTGGTGTGATGTGGTCACTCCAAGAGGAGCGCACTATAAGCCAGACTGCAGCATTCTGGACCAGCTGCAGGTATCGATCAAACCTCCAGAAAAGAGCATTACAACAGTTCAACCTAGAGGTGATGAAAGCATGGATGATCATTATCAGGTCTGCATAGGGAGATGCGGTCTGATTGTGGTGATATTTCAGAGATGGTAAAGCCAAATTGAATCACTGCTGACACCTGCTGTTCTAGTGTCAGTCTGCCATCCAAAATGACTCCCAGGTCCTTAACCACATCAACAGCCATGAGAGATTGGCCACCCACTGAAGGAAGAGCCAGACTTCCCACTGCTGCTGAGCCCTGGCATCCCGGCTCAAACATCACAATCTCTGTCTTTCCTGGGTTGAGACATAACTAGTTTGAGGCCATCCAGTTATTTATCTTGACAAAAAACGTCATCATCCCAACACTGAAGCTGCATAATCTGTGCCAGAAAAACATGACAAGTATAACTGAGTAGCGTCCACATAACAGTGAATTTCAACACTGTAACGTCTAATGATCTACACCAAAGGCAACATGTACACAGAGAACAACACAGGGGTGAGGATCGAGCCTTGAGGACTCCAGAGGATAACAGAGGCCCCAGAGGGTAAAATTACTTAGGCAACCTGCTATGTTCTCCCAGTTATGTAAGACTCAAACCAGCATAACACTGTGCTAGTGGAGTCCCACATAGTTCCTCAAGTGATCCTATAGTACCCTCACCTATGTTAAATGCCAATGACAGATCCAGGAGGACCAAAACTGAACAAAGTCCTTAGTCCCTTGCTAGATGACACCATTAGTCACCCTGATGAGTACAGTTTCTGTACTATGATGGGGATGAAGCTCGACTGGAGAGGTTCATAGATGGAAAGAATCTCTAGCGGACTACAGATTGCTCCACCTCCAACTTCTCAATAATCTTGCTCAAAAGGAAGGATAGAGATAGGTCTGTAATTCACCAGAACGCAGAGTCCAAGGAAGGCTTTCTAGGAAGGGGTCTAACCACAGCCTTTTCAAGGCAGATGGAAAAACATCCCCAAGGAACCGATGCCAATCTTAGTGAACACCATACCCAGGAACTCATCACAGCCAAGAAGCAGCCATGTTGGTCCCGGGTCAACATACAGCTGGCGGGTGCAAACCAGAACACCCAGAAACCTCAATCTCAGAAACAGGTTGAAACTCGTCCCAGGCAGGCAGATCTACATCACCAATGGAGTGACCAGCACTGACCCATTACAGGCCACTCAAAGAAATACCCAATCTAATAGCAGACACCTTGTCAGAGAAAAACTGTCCAAACTCCTCGCGCTTTTCTACTGAGAAAGCTCTGACAGAAGACAGGAAGGATTTAACAACCTGTCAACAGCATGAAAGAGCTGAGCTGTGCTGTAAGTTACTAGATATTAATTAAGATTTAATACAGTTATCTATGTCATATTGTAATTGATATCCACATTGCAGGAGCCTACATTAAATTAAAAAATAAAATTAAATAGCCTAAGTTTGTGATTTGTCCCCCAGGACACCCCTGGAAGTGAGTTATTAGTTCAGTATGTTTTTCTGGTTAGACTCTTGAAATAAATGAATAAATGAATGAATGAATCAATAAATACTTGCCCATTTTGTTTCAAAGCATCTGCCTCTGTCATTCATAAAATGTCCAGTCTTCCTGTCTTTAATGTTTTGGCTGGCGTCTCCTCCATTACTGGAATGACGGTGTTCTATTTTCAACCTAACACTTAATATTTTATTTTTGTCTATTACCCTATTAGGATAGTGTATTTTGTTCTTTGCTCCAAATTTTGACTTTGTGAAAATGACCTAGAACCGTTGTTTCAAATTAATGTTATCAAAATCTCTTTCCAGTCCTTCCCATAAGTTATGTATGCAGTTACAGCTCCAGAACATGTGTATTATGTTTCCTTTTACTTGCCCACATTTCACAAGTTGTCACAAATGCACAGCACTGCCCTGACCTGGGATGTAAGTCAGGGTAAGCCTACAATAACTGTTGGGGAGTGAGACCCCACCAGCGGCTCCGCCCGGGGGGGTGGGTAAGTCTGGGCATGGAGGAGCATGGACAGGGTATGGGCTGACCTCTGGAAGGAGGATTAGGGGGTCCAGCATACAAAAATAAAAATAAAAAAACAAAAACAAATGCAGTGCTGCATATGGGCTCACCAGAAAGCTACTCCTGGACAGGAATTGAGTGTGCAGACATTGCACACACTGTGAGGTACTGGGATATATTTATTTATATGAAAACTCGTGACTGGAAAAAAAGGCACTGAGCTGAAGCTCATTTCCATGTACATCTCATGGGTGGGGAAGACTTAGGAAATAGATGAGTGAAAAAGAGTAGTGCAATTATATAAAAACATGTGAAAATACAGCTAGGTACACTATATTCATAGGTTCATTTATTTATTATTGAATTATTTCACCAGGAAGGTGCACTGAGCAACAGGTTGCTCATCTCCCGGTGCAACCTGGGGGAAGGAATAAAACAGGGATGAGTCATTTTACATTCACGTTACAAAGATCAACATAGAATGCAATTTAAGGCATTTGTTACGGTGTTGCATACATATATAATTTGTGAGAACAATTAATAAGTGAAATGGTAATAAGTGAACAAGTGCTATCATGAAATAAGGGGTGAAGGAGAGAGAGAGAGAAGACAAGATGAGAGATAGTGCAGAGTCGTATCCCAGAGAGACCCTTTCAGGATGCGGGGAACCCTCCAAGGGGCAGGGGACTGGAATAGGGATTAGAGAGGAGAGGCGAGGGAGTAGTGTGATCAACACCTAGGAGTGGAAATAAGTCCTAACCCAAAGAGAGAACCCTTCAGGATGCGATGAACCCTGCAAGGGGGCAGGGAAGTTCAGGTGATTGTAAACCCTCCTGCAGTTAGGCGTAATTATAGAGGGATAGTGAGAGGGAGGGATTGAGAAATAACACCTGGGAGGGGATGAGGCCTGATCCAAGGAACTCTCCAGGATGCTGGGGACCCTGCAAGGGGACCTAGAAGGCCAAGGATAAGTAGATGGGGAAGAAAAAGTGGCAAGCCTAGGCACTATAGGACCCCTTCAAAATGCAGAGAACCCTGCAAGGGGAGTGTGAAGGCTAGGGAAAAAGGGGGGGAGAGAGAGTAGGGGAAGGGAGAAAGATATGAGAACTAGCACCTAGGAGGGGCAAGGGTCAGTAGAGGTAGTAGAGTCAGTAGAGGCATTGGGTAGATTCCGAAGGGGATGAACTGTAAGGAGCAAGACAAAGGAAATTAAGGTGGGTCATGACAGGAACAGTTAGGTGCAAAATAGTTATAGAGGGCAGTGTTGATGGAATAGAGGGAGGAGTGTTGGATTTGGGCAGGTAGAGAGTTCCATATTTTAGGGAAATGGTGAGAGTACCCAGACTGGCCAGAGAGGGTGTAGCAGGGGGATAGTTATCATGTGAGTGTCAGTAGATCTGAGGGTAGGAAGGAGGAGGGCAATATAAATGAAGGGGAGAGAGGTGGGATGGGAGTTCATCCAGCCAGTGTTTAGTGGTGAATTTAGTGCAGTGTTAGATGCATCTGTTTGCAGGGAGGGAAGGAAAGGGCTCGACAGAGGTCACAGTGGTGGGTGCAAGAGGGAGCATCAAGGGCAAAGCAGCAGAAGGACTTGAAGAGAGGTCCAATCTGGTCAAGGAGGACTTAGGAGCAGCACCATAGATGATGTCATGATAGTCAAAATGGGAGGATCATCTTCTGGACAAACTCATGCCTAGCTGCAGGAGGGATGCAACTGCAGTTCCTGAAAAAGGCACCAAGTTTGGGGCGCAGTTTTTTCTGGAAGGAGTCAATGTGTCTAGAGAAGTCGAGGTGTTGGTCTAACCAAACCCCAAGGTATCCGAAGGACAAGATGTCCTCAAGTAAAGTCCGTTAAGAGTGCGGAAAGTGGGCAGGAAGGGAAGCCTAGAGAGTCTCTGCCTTGTGCCAAAGGTCATGGATACTGTCTTTTTGGCATTGAGGATAATTGATGGTTTGCAAACCAGAGCTGGACCTTGTTGAATTCATGCTGTAAGCTGGATGTAACCTCAGCTGGGCATGGTATCGTCAGTGTACATGTATGGCAGAGGAGGAGCAGAGAGATGGCAGGTCGTTAAGGAAGATGGAGAATAGAAGAGGACCTAGCATGGAGCCCTGAGGGATGCCAGTGCAGAACAGGAGGGTGGAGAAGATGGCATCTGCAATCTTAACTGACTGGGTTCTACCAGTAAGGTAGGCCTCAAACCAGTTAGTAGCAGAAGGGGTTAGACCAGCAGATGAGAGGGAACCAAGGAGAAGGGAGTGGAAAACAATGTCAAAAGCCATGGCAAGGTTGATAAATATGGCTGAGGGGATTTGGCCATTGTCCATCCCAGAGAGGATGGCGTCAGTGACCCAAAATAGGGAGGTGGCGGTAGAGTGTTTTTTCTTGAAACCAGATTGAAATGGGGTGAAGAAGGAGGTATCAGATAGAAAGGAGGTGAGTTGAGAGAGTACTAGATGTTCTTGTAGTTTGGCTAGGGTAGGGAGTAGCGAGATGGGGAGATAGCTGCCAGGGGATGAGGGGTCTCCACCTTTAGGTAGGGGAGGACCACTGCATGCTTCCATGTGGCAGGGACATTGGAGGCTAAGAAGGAGAGATTTAAGATTAAGGAGAGGGGGTAGGCAATGGCTGAAGCTGAGAGAGAGAGAGAGAGGTTTAGGGTCAAGGTCATCTGGGGAAGATCCTTTTGAGGAGTTGATGGTGAGGAGGGGATTTAGAGTATCAGTGAGGGAGACTGAAAGAATGAGAAGGTGAGGTGTGGGAAAATAGGAAGTGGAGCTGTTTTGGGGGGAAGATAGAGGGGCAGCTGTGACATTTGAGGGGTAGGGGTAATTAGTTAGGGACTTCAGCAGTTCGACTGCACAGGAGGTATAATAGAAATTAAACTCTGCAGCTACGGCATGGGGAGTCAGCTACAAGATTGCCATTTACCTTTAGCACTGGGAAGGGCAGGACTGAGGGGTAAAAGGCATGGACCACCTTGCAGAACTTGGAAGGGAATTTATGTTAGTGAGGAAAGCATTTTTGAAATAATCAGACTTGGCTAGCCTTGTTGCCCTGGTACAGGCATTTTGGAGCTTACGGTAGTCCTTGAGGTCACTAGGAAACTGGGTGGATTTGTGGCACTTCCAGGCATGATCTCTGGCCCTAAGACAGGCTAAGAGTTCTGGAGTAATCCACGGTAGGTGGTTACCCCTAACCCTGGTTTGTTTGAGAGGGACAAAGGCGTTCCAATTTGCAAGGAATATTTCTTTGAAGTAAGCTAGAGCCTTATCAACTGAGAGGAAGGAGACTAAGGGAGAGCAGTCAGAGAGAGATAGGTTGTGCAGGAGAGGTTCAAGGTCTAGGGATTTGAAGAAGTGAAGTTGCAAGGTTTTATGTGGAGATTTTGGTCTGGATTTTACCAACAACGAATATTGGGTTGTGGTCTGAGAGAGTGTCTGGGAGGATACGAGAGGTAATACTCTGTGGGGGTGGGTGGTAAGAGCCCAGTCAATCAGGGAGTGATTTGTGTCTTATAGTTAGGTGGGGTGATACCGGAGGATTAAGGATCCCTCTTGTGCTCCCGGATAATTACGGCAATTTCAGATGCAGTCCATGTGCATTCTCCACCCACCACAGCATTGGAGGTCAGCAGTACCGCCCACCATAAGTGGTACATTGGAATAACTACAAAACTATTATAATATAAAACAAAATAATGGGGGTGTGGGGTGGCAGAGCCCCCAAATACAAAAAAAAAAATATTACAATAACGTTTAATGATACAAATACTTCATTGGTGCACCCGAGCGGCATGGGGGCAGAGTGCCCTCACATAAAGTTAGTTCAGAGATTGAAATAGACACATTTTAAGCCTTCTCTGACAACTTAGCAAACCTATGACATTATTTGCAGTAAGATGTTTTGAGGTCTATTGGCTCACAGAAACAAGAAAAATTTACAGAGACTCAATTCATTACCAGATGCAGCTTCTGCCCACACCTTGAGATAAACATTTTACAGAGACTAATACTTTGCTGAATCGATGAGTTTCTTGTTTTTTAGACCTTTTTGAGCTTGTGTAATACTGCATGTTGTACTTTTTCAAATTGTGTGACTAGACTGTGTGCAATAAATAGCTTTTTGCTAAGCTGACAGTGTTGGACGTGTCTTTGTATGCCATTATAGTCTGTGGAGGAGTGTCGTGAAGTAGCTAGCCCGTAGAGTACCATGTGTATAGAAATAGTTTTTCTAAGTGGGGTCCTTAATCCTCCGTATCGCCAGGGTGGGTGGGTTCTGAGCTCAACTCCAAAAGGTTCAGGGCTTCAAGATCATTATATATTTTGGTTGTCTTGGGAGACAACCAGTTTGAATTAGGTCTACCTAAGCATAGTTCACCAGAGTGAGAAAAGGGCTGCGATGGAGGTTGCTCGCGGTCGAGAGCAATAGAGGGTTGGACATTTGGGAAACAGTAAATTCAGGCTATAAAGATGGGTAGGGTGAAGGGCAGAGTTAAATGAATAGCCAGTGCATCATGGGATGCTGGACAAGTGCATGAATAAATAATAGAACATTGGAGGGAGGTAAGAATGTACATAGCGATGCCACCGCCTCTACCTGCTCAGTCTTGCCTTAGGAGGGAGTAGCCAGGAATGGAGACCGAGAGATCTAGGATCGTGCTCTTTAGCCAAGTTTCCGTGATGATCAGTATGTCAGATTTTAGAGTGATCACCATGGTTTGTAGAAGGTCGATTTTTCACAACAAGCTATGTATATTTAGATGAAGGATCTTGAAACCCTTTGGGAGGACAGCGGGAGCAATAGAAGGGGCAGCGGTAGATAATGGAGCATTCAGGGCATGAGATGCAGATGGACCAGGGTTGGGGTGGATATCTCTGTAGGACAGCAAGAGTAGAGCTATGATGGGGAAGTGAAGCTTGGGGCATGTAAAGTTAGATGTCAAGGAACCAGTGAAACTGGGAGGGAAGTGCGCATGAGAGTAGGGGAGCAAGAGATGAAGAGCAGCAAAGAAGGGTGGGACAGTTAGTAATGAAGCATGAGGGACAGAGGGCGAATATGACCATAGTTCAAAGGGTGGGGAGGGAGTGATAGCGAGGATATAAGTAGGGAATTGGAGATAGGAGGGTGTAGAAGGCAAGTTAGTCAACATCTGTGAGTAGAGACCAAATGGAGAGGTTAGGGAAAGTACTAGGAGTAGAGAAAGGGTGAGAGAGGAAAGAAGGAGTTTCATGTTGCAGGGCATGATATGTGTAACAATATGATCTCTATATAAGAGCAGCAATTCTGCAAGTGGGGGTAAGAAAAAAGATGGGAGGAGCAAGGCGAGGAGTGCTAGGTCTAATTATCTTTACTTAACAAATGCTTAAATAGAGCAAAGGAGAGGTAACTATATGAATAGGCAGAGATGGCTTTAGATAAAAACTGTGTCCCTCTAGTGGCAGTACAGTATAACTTGCTAATGGGAAAATGGACACTTTTTTTAACCAACACTTGGCTTTTTAACCAGGAGGCATACACAGTATAACCACTCTCTGCTTATTGTCAATACTGTCAATATTTAGCAATATAGTCACAGAATACTAGCACATGAGCAGAAACAGTACAGTATAAACCCACAGCAATTTAACACAGTAACCCACAGTTTCCCCACAAACAGAAATAAAATACAGTACCCTGCATAAAACACATTTACCCATAATAGTTTGGAAACATGCACATTTGCCCATATAGTCTGGAGACATACAAATCCAAATATAAGGAGGTTAAACAGTACAGGGTAGGCTGGCTAGCAGCTAAAAGCCTGTTAGGGCACAGCTTGAAAATAACAAAAGCCAGTCAGTGAACAGCCAAGGTGCTTGCAAGGGCCAGTGTCCAAATGTCCCACTTGAAGAAGGCATTCTAACCAATGGCAGTTCAGTGGTTTCAAGGGGAAATTAGACAGCAGGAAGCAGGGCTTTCGATCTGAGTAGGCAAGAAGAACAACAGCATGTGTACCTGATTTTCTCTGCGCTGGGAGTACAGCTCAAGGACTGAGCCATGGCCGCAGGTCTAGAGGAGGACCCGGTCAAGGGCAAGTTTCTGATTGTCTCTGCGGTGGGAGGCTGAGTAAAGCTGGTGGCTCAAGGAGCGAGCCACGGCCGCAGGTCTGGAGGAGGAGCCTAGTCAAGTGATATTCATAGGTTGCAGGACAGCTCAGCTCCTCAGGATCCAATTCACCTTCACAGGACACAAAAGATGTGATACAGGATAATGTAAACTTTATTGAAAATAACAACAGCAGTAGCTCTGATGCTCCCTTCCTCCAATGCCAAATGCTTTCGCGCCAACTGATGCTTTCTCAAGGCAACATTTCTTAACTAGAGGAAAATGATACAATTCTCATTGATGACTGCATGTACATGAATGCCATTGATAATGCTTCGGTAGCCAGATCTCATCCCAGACTACAGTTTTCATTAACACAGGACACATATTTGTGATTGGATATTGGGGTCACTGGATTAACTATTCTTCGTGTCTATCTATATAGTACTATTTAATATTTTTCTCTTTATTCTTCATTTCTGTCTATATAGTACTATTTTTCTCTTATTCAGACTATTGCTCTGTCAGTTGGGTTGCTTTTGGGTACTGTATTGCATGCAGTTTAATTATGATTAACCTTGCAACTTTCTGTTTGTATTGTCATTTCTCTAAACTTGCTTTGATGGGCGCCATTGTAAATGAGCTTTTGCTCAATGGTTTTATCCAACAAATAAATGAACTTTTCCACAATGGTGCCACTCATTGCTGGCTGAGTGAGGCTTGGTGATAAAGGTTATTAGTCTACTAACATACAGCTGTAGTGACTAGCCTGTATTATACGCCAACAGGTGCTGATGGCATTACTGGCCCTTTAAGGGCAGGCCACATTGCATGCATGGGCAACATGCATGAAGGAGGGGGCTGTAACAGCAGACTGGGACTTTGGCCTCGTACAGTGCTGTGATCCAGAATTACTGTGTAATGGGTGGAACCAAGAGTCTAAAATCAAAGCCGCTGACAGCCAACCAGTTCATGCCAGATGACCGTACCCATGTAGGCAAGGGTACCAGCATGAGCAGGGTGAGTACTGGTGGGTGTTGGAATAAATCAATGGAAGTACAGAATGATAACCCACACATGTCAATAAGTTTGTGCTTGGAATCTGCAGTGTCACTGATGGCCATTTCCGTATGTTGTTACTGAGTACTACCCAGCACATAGGGGGCCTGGTGGTGCAGTATGGATGGACCAAGTTTGAGGACCAGAGGAAAGATGAAAGGACTGCTGCAAACAGAAGGAGGAGGTTGTGCCCTGGGCCCATGCATCGGGACTGGGTTTGGGGAGGTCCTCATCGGAAGGCCACGGAGGGGCTGGGGCACAGCCCTCAACTGATGGTGCCTGGGTACTGTTGGAATGCACTTGAACTTTGAACATAGGACTGTGAAGAACCCTTGGTCCAGTCGGCCTCTACAGCCAACATTACTACAGTATTCCCAGTATTCATGAAGTGCAGTGTCGCAGTGATTGGTGCCATGGCATTTATCCACCTGGCCAATAGAAGTTTATGTATGCTCTTTAGTTCCTGTGTCCATGTCATTGCTCATGCTGTGTCTGCATATGTATGTCTGTGTAATACATGCCATGATGTGTTGGCAGTTATATATACTGTACACTCATGAGTGTTCTGTTGGGTTTCAGCAGGTTTTACACTATTAAGTGGCTGTGCCATCGCTACTGCAGCCTCCAGAGTGGCATAATGTCTGAACCTGCCATCTGCATGTATGAAGGATATTTCGTTCTGTGGGTTGGCACCTGTACACATGAATCATGCATATATGCAGCCATGCCTACACACTTGTGATATGTCGTTGTGTTGCACAGCCAGCCCTTTTGTGGATCGGACCCTAAGGCATGACCAGTTACCTTGAAATCCAAACACATCGTGGCCAGTAGCTCTGCCAGTGTGTGCACATTAAGTCAGGGTCTGCTGTAGCAGGCTAGTAGGCCAGCACATTTGAATAAAAACAAAGTCAACAACACTGACCACTTCTTCAAAAATGTTAAATGAAAAGGGGGTGTATATTTTGGTCCATCAGTTGTACAGGCCTCTTAACCACTAAAAGCAAAATGAGTAAACCACATGTCAGCTTTCCAAACTGCAGTTTCCAGCAAACCGCTGTCATTATTGATGCCAAAACATTATTGACAGGTGTCAATAATGAAGGCAGTTTGCTAGAAACCATGTGGTTTATCCATTTTTCTTGTGGTGATTAAGATGTATGTATAACTGAGGGACAAAAGTGAAGCACTCCTTTTTCATTAACATACATGTATTTGAAGAAGAAGCAGTAAGTGCTGTTGACTTTATTTTTAAGCAGATGTGCTGACCTACAGGCCTGCTATGGTAGACCCTGACCACTGGCATGGCCAGTTATCGCCAGTTAATGTAAGGGGGGGAGTCAAGAGGTACAAAGTCTGAGTGCCTTATGCACTTTGGGTTATATTAACAATACCTTCACACTATTATTTTTGTAAGTTAGTGTTTTTTATTGTTTAAATTCTGTTTTATTACTCATGAGGGCTTTCATGACATAGGAGTGTTCCAGGTTGCCCACTTCTTCGTGAAGGTATGGTTCAAGAATGTGCAAGAACTACACTCTTATCTGGAATGCAAGTGCAGCAGAAAAAGAAGAGTGTTTTACTCCTGTTATAAGTTAAACACAGTGGTAGTTAAAAAGGCTGTGACCCAGTGGGTATAGGAGGCTGGCATGAGAACCCAAAGGAGTGGGGTTGCAGAAAGCCCGGAAAGGAGCAAAAAAACAAACAAAAAGGCAATGACCCCATTGGTGCTTCATGTGGTGCAGAGCTTCTCCAATAGCAATAATGTATTAGTTCCCTTGCTGCCAGCTACTGTGTTCCTGTAACAATAGAGGCTGGAACTGACAAGCTTAAAGGGAATAGTCACTGCCAGTGCCCCTCCACTCAAGAGTGGGGCGGTCCCAATGTGCACTTTGTGTGCAAAAATGTTTTAGTTTGGTTACTGCTTATTAGAGCAGATTGTACTGGACTAATTTTTCTTAGTTGTAGGCTGACGTCTTCCTTTACTACAAATCCCAGAATCCTCTGCAGATGGTATCAGAGCAGTAGGCAGTCATAAGAAGATCAATAGCATGCAGTGCATGTTAGAGTTTATATAAACTCTAATCATTTGTTTGCTGGTCCTACTGTCCTCCATGGGCTATGTACAGTCACAGAGGACTGTACTTAGCCCCTGAAGAAAAGCAGCCCCAGGAAACATCTGGGGCCCAATATTCAAATAGCCATCGACTGCTGTCCCCATGTACAGTATTAAAATTCCCTGGGGGCTAGTGGTCCCCCCTGCCAATTGCTGGCCCAATGCTTCATATAGAGCATTCCCTGTGTCCAGTGGTCCCTCCCCCCAACCAAAAGCCACCGATGTATCACTGTAATGTTCTCTGGTGTCCAGTAATTTCCCCCCATCCCAATCCCCTGTCAATAACAGATACACCATTCCTTGGTGGTCTAGTGGTCCCCCCTCCCTATCCCCAAGCTTCCCATAAAATAAAACCATTATTTTTTCCCTAGTGTCTAGTAGACCTCCTACCCCCCACCTTGGCAGGTAGTGCCCCTCCACCACAGCCCTCCTCCCACCCAACCCCAAGCCAGCGACCAGCACAGCCATCTGCTTACCACCATGACTGGCTACTGACTGATCTGTCAATGAGCGCATATGTATATAGTATGTGCTCACTGACTGATAAGCTGAGTTCGCTGTCAATCAGTGAATGCGTACTGTATATAGTATGCACTCATTGACAGCTCAGTCAGTGGCCTGCCATGGTGGTGAGTGGAAGCCTTGCCAGTGCTAACAGGGTCAGAATGGGGAGAGTGGGGGTAGGGTACTACCTGCCAAGGTGGAGGGTCCACTAGACACCCAGGAAAAATATCATTGCATGTTATGGCAGCTCAGGGATAGGGAGGGGGACCACTAGACCACCTGGGAATGGTGTCTGTTATTGACAGGATCGGGATGGGGGAACCACTGGATCCTGGGGAACATTACAGTGATACATCGGACAGGTGTTGGTTGGGGGGAGGGACCACTGGACATCAGGGAATGCTTTATATAAGCACCAGACCAGCGATTGGCAGTGGGGACCACGAACCATGAGTGAATGTTAATACTGTACATGGGGATGATGATTGGTGGGGGGAAGGACCACTAGCCACCAGGGAATGTTTACACTGTACATGGGGATAGCAATTGGTAGGGGAGGGACCACTAACTACTAGGGAATGGATACTGTACATGGGGATGGCGATCGGAGGGGGTGGGACTACTAGCCACCAGGGAACATTAATACTGTACATTGGGTTGGTGATCTGCGGGGGAGGAGGGACCACTAGCCCCAGGAATGTTAATACTGTACATGGGGATGATGACTGGTGGGGAAACCATTGGACAACAAGGACTACTGTGTGTTTCACCAACTGCTAGAGCTGTGCCAGAGTAAGTTGGGGTTCTATCAGCAGTATGTGCACTGTGCAAGGGGTCGGGCAGAACTGACCTTGGCGTGGTGCACATACTCTGAATAATGGACTGCACCAATATTCAGGTCCTGTATAATTTACATTGCACCTGCCTCTGAATCTTGCCAGGAGCAAACCCTGTTTGCCCATGCTAACTGGATTTTAAATATTGCGCATCCCGCAAAACCCGATTTATGTGGGCAAACTTGGATTTGTGACTGGATAATCTTTTGAATATCAGGCCCTTGATCAGATATTAGAAAGCTCTAACATGTACTGCAGGCTATTGAATCTCCCACTGCTGTCTACTGCTTTGATGTCAGCTGCAGGGGATTCTGGGATTTGTAGTAAAAGAAGATGTCAGCCTACAACTAAGCAAAATTAGTCTGCTATAATCTACAATACCACAGTAAACCAAAATGTTTTGCCCACAAAGTGCACACTGGGATCCAGTCCCACACTTGAGTGTGGGGTCCTTTGTGCTGACTTTTCCCTTTAAATGTTGCATTTTTATTCCACAATTTAGGAAAATGCCAACGTTTGAGACAGTCACCACTTCATTTGGGAGTACGGTGGTTCCTTATTTCTAATCTGCTGATAATAACGATAATAATAATGATAAACTTTATTTGTAGGCACCTTTCAAAAAACCATGAATTCATCAGTAGCATGGGTTAAGTAATTATTTTGCTAAACTTTGGAAAGTGAAAGACAAAGAACCTCCGTGCGTTGTGGGGGCATGTGTGATTTTGTATTTTTTTGGAAAGTGAAGTTGTTTAAAAGCAGTTGTTTTAATGTTTTACCTTGGTCCCTCTCAGGAACGAAGTGCAGAACATCTGTTCTCGTCTGATGCTAAGCCACATCCCCTTTTTGTTAAGCCTTAATCTCAAATTCAGCTTTTTGGGCTCTTGCTTAAACTTTTCTTTCATAAATCCAGCTATAATCTGGCTTGTTCAGACTGTCTGGGAGCCTATGTAGGAGTTTCTGGCTCCTGTGTTGTAGCGGCATTTTTCAGCAAACGTCTGCATTTTGTCTGATTAATGGAATGATCAATAAAAGCAACATTAAAGTTACAACAGAAGTTGAACTCTTCCTCTTTCTGCTACACATGAGGGCTTCTGGTCATTAATTGTTTAAAATGCATGCCATCCAATCATTATGCTCCATTTACAGTCATTGTTTTATAATTAGGAATGACCAAAGAACTAGCCACATCCCTAGTTGCTCCCTTAATGTTCCCCTGTGCAGTTCAGTAAAGAGTTTATGTTTTGTCCTTGCACACTTCTTGAATTATAATGGACAAACAAATATGCATAATTAGCAACGCAGTCTCTGGTAAGCTGGCCAGCATGCAAAGCCAAGAAGTGAAGTCAATGGGACCTTTGAACCTTCTCAGGAGTCCTTTGCTGTTGTGCTCTACAGATCAGAACAGTCAAGACAATAGCTTGTTGTAAAAATGCTATGAAAATGTTATTTGCTGGATACTTGTAAATGCACGTTTTACATAATGATTGATGCTTATTGTTTTAACTTGACAATGTACTATTTGTGCTAGTTATAGTTATGGAAACTGTGTTTGTATACAGTATGTATTGTGCTTTGTCCCTGAAAATGGGTTCTTGTACTCATTAAACTTACCTGGTTAACATAAATAAACAAACACTGCTAGCATTATACTTAAGCCAGAAACAAAACAAAAAGGTAATAATAAATGTACACTAAAAATAGAAAATAGAGTTAGAATCTATGTTTCAACCATAGATATTCTGAGAATTTTCTATAAACGAAAACAACAGAGTTGAGTACAAGTAAGAAATAAGGTATATATAAAGGGATATACTACCTCTACTGGAAATATTGTTTAGTAGTTTTGTTTGAGTGCCAATTGACTGGATTACATCATGAGTGGCGAAGTCACAAGTGATGTCATCTGGTCAATCGGCACAACACAAGATATCAACAATATTTCCAGTAGAGGGTAACATATTTCACTATCTATACCTCCAAAAATGTGAAAAAATCATTTCCTGCCAATTTTTGCTGAGTATAAAAAAATCTAAACAGTATCTATAAATTAAACACCACTCATTTTGTAGACATTTTTGTGTTGAACAGATTTCATGCTAAAAGTACCATGCTATAATTTTTCATTTTAAAGTTATTTGCATTTGTTTGCTGCAAAATGTGAAAAAAATGGAATTTTCTGCAATTTTTTGCTAGATTATAAAAAAACTAAAAGGTATCTATAAATGAAACAGCACTCATTTTGTAGATATTTTTGTGCTGAATAAATTTCGTGCTGACAGTACATGGTATTGCTATAATTTTTCATTTTAAAATTATTCGTATTTGTTTGTCAAAAAAGTGAAAACAATTGAATTTTCTGCTGGTTTGTTTTTGCCAATTATTAAAAAAAAAAAAGGGGGTCCACCAAGCCGGTTCAAAACCAAAAACTGTGACAAGCATTAGATTGACAACTTCATACTGACAGCCTGTACACTGCCAGCTGACAGGAGCAAAACACCACCACAGCGAAAATGACCGCTGAACACCACCCGTACCTCCCAGACAATAATATAATCATCTCCAGGATGGATGTGTAGGGGGAAACAGCACAACACCCGTGGGGCAGCAAGATGGCGGGTGCTGCAAAATCCTAATCAACAGAATGACTGTCAATCGGGATTGCAGTGCCACATTACCATTGCTGTATGGGTGTCGCTGTCCTGACAGCACATCAAGAAAAGGTAGCTATAAATGAAACACCACTCATTTTGTAGATATTTTTGTGCTGAAAAAATGTTGTGCTCACTGTACCATGCTATCATTATGTTTGCTTGCACGCATGTGCAAGAAACATAGTATGACGAACCAAAATGCAGTGCCATACAGTTGAAAGGGAGAGCACTGCTTGAGTGAGCAGCGTTCCCCCTCCCCACACACACACACACGTGTGCATGCACATTGCATGCTCATGCGCTCCTACCTTCTCCATGCATGCATATTGCGTGCTCATGCGCTCTTACCTCCCCCACGCACACACTGTATGGCTGATGGGGGTGCCCAATCCCCCATCGGCTCTACTGTTCCCCCCAGCCTATTGGGTGCCACGCTGGGAGCCTACTCCAGCGTGGCAACAGGTCCTATGGCCAATGGGGGTGCCCAATTCCCCATCGGCTCCACTGCCTCCCAACAGTCTTCCAGCTGCCACGCTGGGAGCCCACCCCAGCGAGGCAACGTCCGTGTAGTCCAAATAAAAAAAACCTGAAAGAAAAAACCTTCCCTCGCTGCTGTCTTCACCCCCTCTCCCACCGCACCCACCCACTGTGCACACTGCCTTCCCACACCCCCTCACCCCATACTTACCTCCGGAGCTTTGCGCGATGATCTTCGGTGGACCGGGAACACGTCTGCACTCTTCAAAGCCGACCGCGAACTAAGGAAATGCCGGTAAGCTGTATAATGTAATGAATAGGGTTTTTTCAACTTTGCTGCACATCTCAGACATTTTTTGGAATTTTGGCACCAAATTTTCAACATGGGGTTTCTGGGACCCCTCCTCATGAATTCTGTCACTGTCATGGTGTTAATCGGTCCTGAAGGGTGATTTTGTGGTCACTGCACAAAATCACCTTTTGGGACCGATTAATGAAACGACAGTGCTAGTGCTCATAAGGTGGGTTCTCAAAAAGCCTATGTTGAAAATTTGGTGAAAAAATTACTAAAAATGACTGTTTTACGAGCGTGCGTTGCACTGGAATGCATAAGGAGAGGCATCAATAGTAGGAAACAGGAAGTTGTTATCCCTCTGTACAGACAGTTTGTGAGACCCCATCTGGAGTACTGTGTGCAGTTCTGGAGACCCCATCTCCGCAAAGACATAGACAGAGTGGAGGCTGTCCAGAGGAGGGCAACCAAAATGGTGCAGGGTCTGCACCAGCAGACATACGAAGAAAGACTAAAGGAGCTTAATATGTATACTCTTGAGGAAAGGAGGGAGAGAGGGGACATGATATAAACTTTCAAGTACCTCAAGGGAATCAACAAAGTCCAAGAGGGTGGCATATTTCAGAAAAAGAGATGTGCAAGAACAAGGGGGCACAATTTGAAGATAGAGGGGGACGGCTCAGAGGTAATGTGAGGAAGTATTTTTTCACAGAGAGGGTTGTGGATGCATGGAACAGCCTCCTGAGGAGGTTGTGGAGTCAAGAACAGTGGGGAAATTCAAGAATGCATGGGACAGACATAAGGCAGTCCTAGTGGGGGGTGGTAGGAGGAAGTAAGCTGTTGGTTAATTAGGATCTGCAGCTTATCTGTTAGGTAGGAAAATGGGCAGACTAGGTGGGCCAAGCGGTCCTTATCTGCCGTCAAATTCTATGTTTCTATGTTCCGACACACTCTCGTAGGTTCACGAATTTTCAATATTTTCACTCCGAATTTTCAACATTGCCATTTGACCACACTTCCTTATGAGCAGTACAGCTGTCATTTTTCACATATCACCCAAAATGTGCTTCCGCGCATGTAGCGCACAATGGCGCAGTTGGTGTGCGAAATCAATGTTTGGGACACATTAAGAAAATCACAGTGACACTGTTCATGAGCAGAGGTGTTAAAATGGCTATGTTAAAATTTGGTGAAAAATTCCCAAAATGACTATTTCTATGAGCATGTGTTGCGGCTGTTCTGCCTTTCGTAAGTTCTTGGTCCTCAATATTTTCTCACAAATTTTCAACATTGCCATTTTGCCACACCTCCTTATGAGTAAGTACAGCTGTCATTTCTCACTTCTCACCCAAAATGTGTTTCCGCGCATGTAGCGCACAATGGTGCAGTCGGTGTGCAAACTCAATGTATGGGACACAATAAGAAAATCACAGTCACACTGTTCATGAGCAGAAGTATTAAAATGGCTATGTTAAAAATTTGGTGAAAAAATTCCCAAAAATGACTGTTTTATGAGCGTTTGTTGCGCTGATGCTACGCAGGCTCATAAGTTCGCAAATTTTCAATATTTTCACTCCAGATTTTCAACATTGCCATTTTACCATACCTCCTTATGAACAGTATAGCTGTCATTTTTCACATCTTGCCCAAAACATGTTTCCACCCATGTAGCACACAATGGCGCAATCGGTGTGTGAAATCAATGTATGGGACACATTAAGAAAATCACAGTGACACTGTTCATGAGCAGAGGTCTTAAAATGGCTATTTTGAAAATTTGGTGAATAAATTCCTGAAAATAACTGTGTTACGAGTGAGCATTGCACAGTTTCCACGCACCCTCTTAAGTTCATGAATTTGTAATATTTTCAGTCCAGATTTTCACCAGTGGCATTTTTCCACATTTCCTTATGAACAGTACAGCTGTCATTTTTTACAACGTGGCCGAAGTGTGTTTTCACACTTTAAGCACAGAAATGCGTGGTCACTGTGGGAAATCATTGTTTGAGACAGAAAAAGAAAATCACAGTGACACTGTTCATGACCGGAGGTCCCAAAATGCCTGTGTTAACAATTTGCTGTAAACAATTCCCAAACTAATTACATTACGGGTGCACGTTGCACAGTTTCTACGCACGCTCGTGACTTCACCAGTTTTTTTAATATTTTCGCTGCAGATTTTCAACATTGCCATTTTTTACACCTCCCCATGAACAGTACAGCTGTCATTTTTCACATCCTGTTTAGAATGTGTTTTTGCGCCTGTGGTGACAAATGCCGTAGTCCTTGTGCAAAAGCAGCTTTCAGCTAACAAACTGATATTGCCACTGTTCATGAGGTGGGGGTCACAAAAAACCTATGTTGAAAATCTGGAGTGAAAATACCAACGAATGCCTGAGGCATTAGGGTTTCCGACCATAACACCCCACCCTGTGAGAATGACAGGCATCAGGGCTGTGACTTGCAATTGTCACCTGCAATGCTCAGCCTGTTCCACCCCCACACACACCTGCAGCCACTGGCGGCATCGAGGTGTGCCTTGGACTCTTGGCCCCAAAGTTCACCCCATTCTCCTATACCGCACCCATCTCACAATATTTCCTGATGATGGAGCAGGGGTGCGCGAAAGGCTAAAGACCCCAAGGCACACCGTGACACTTATCGGTGTCTGCACGGGTGGTGTGTTGGCGTGGCCATTATGCCTGATGACCCAAAGGCACACCCAATGCCTGTCACTGTCTGCAGGGTGGTGATGGGGTTGGCTTCAGTTCAATACTTCACTGCCATTCCTATTATGCAGCTCTGTAACTCCTACACTACCAATGCCAATGCCAGCAAGCAAACATTCAGCATTGACAAATGTTTGCTTTTGTTTTAAAGTTATTTGCAGTATAGCCTAGAGGTTAGAGTAATGAGCTGTGAATGAGCTTGGTACATCCAGCAGACCAGACTTGGGTTTGATTCTCACAACCTCCACTTGCATAGTGTGTGACTCTGAGCAAGTCACTTAACCACCCAGTGCTCCCAGGTCATCCCTGAAAACAGGTACTTGTGCCTAGTGGGCCTTACCCAGTTACCAAAGACTAAAAAAAAGAACAAAAAAAAATTTGAATATATGGTTAGCACTGCTACTGATGCCAAATATTCTATGCACTGTTGGCTCCAGCCAGTCACTATGCACTATAGGTATATTTTGGACCTAGAGTGAGAATATAGAGAAAACTGGATGGGCAGCTATGCACAACCAGTGTGTTCTGCCACAGAGGAGTTCTGATTCCCTCAGACCTCGAGAGCAAAGCTTGAGTGGTCCATGGGAATCGGAGCCCTGAGGTGGCAGAACACACTAGTTGTGCATAAAGTTGCTCATCCTGTTTTTTTTATATTGTATAATATTATGTAAAATGCGCACACAACAGTTCTTTGGCTTTCAGAATGAAACTGGCTTGTGCATTCTCTAGAGGCTCTAGAATGCTGTTATATCACAGAAGAGTACAGTCACATTCCATGACCTTTGAACTGTGGTACAACAGCATTTTTAAAGGGATGGTGTTCTATACAGAACATATAGAATAGTGTATGGTTGTCCATACACAACAAGGCTATGTTGCCATCGAGGGGGGCTATGATGGCGTCCTTACAGACCTCGAGGCGGCTTCAGAGTAACCTATGACAGCATCATATCCCCGAGATGGCAATAGCCTTGTTGTGTATGGACAACCATACACTGTTTTATATAGTCTATGGTTTCCAAAAATATTACAATTTCACAAAATTTGATAGCAACCGCTCCTTCATGCTGTATGTTCGCACTACCGCTCCTCGTCTACTTCCGAATCCGGTCCTCGTCTACTACCAAATCCAGTCCTCACTGCCCTACCACTCAGCCACTTCTCACTATAATTTACAGATGCCAGTGATTTAAAAAAAAAAAAAGGCAAAGTGGCAGTTAGGACACATGGAGCTGACTCAGTCCATGTAGTAATTGTCTTAGGTTACCTCTCAGCCCTCCGCTCGCTAACCAGCACCGCCATTTTGGTTTGTTTGATTTTTAGCTGACCTGTTCCTACCAATCAAGTGGCAGCTCAAGGCTAAAAAGCTGTTGTACTATCAATGTGACGTCAGAACGATAGTACAACAACTTTTTTGACCTTTGAACTGTCCTACAACAAGATTTGGAAAACCTTTGTTTTCCATACACAATAAGCCCTGACCATATACTATAATGCTCTATTATGCACTCTATTTTGATATTCTCACTCTAGGTCCTTAGGCAGCAAGAATAACCTGAATATTTGCCCTTTGATATACTCACAGAAATGGCATAAATATATATTATAGGGGCGTGGTAGTTAGGGTTGAGTTGCCTGTTCTGTGTTAAACCCCTAACTTTGCACATTAATATCTTTGGCTCTTGAGCTGAAATTTTGTATGTGCTGTCTAGGAGGCAAGGTCTTGATCTGCAGATTTTTTTTGTGATGGCAGCTTGTGTGGTTTCTGAGATCCACATGTGTAATTTTTTGTAAAAGTCTAACTTTTGTCCTATACTTAACTTGTTTTTTTTTTTGCTCTCCCCTACAGCCTACATGGAATAGAATTTTCTCCCCAAACTTACAGGGCACATGTGTCATGTCCCAAGGTAGTGCCTTTGACAGGTCTGGTGAAAAAATATTGAAGGGTTCCCGAGTTACAAGGCTTCAAAATGTAGTGTTTTCTGACCTATGCATGTGCAGTAGGGTTTTTCAGATAATATTCTGCGGCAAAAGTTAAAATTTGTTGCCAAAAAGGTTGCTCATTTTTGCTTTTGCACCACTTGATTGGCAGGGCACCAAACATTTTTTGTGCCATGCCAACCGCCATCTTGTTAATTTTTTCCATGAACTAACAAACATGGAAAACACATAAAAATGCTGGGATTTCAAAAACAAACATCAGAACCTGCTAAACAGAATCTGTTTGGCTAGATTCTGATGTTTGTTTCTCAATCTTACAATACCTTTTCTGGGCACCTAAAGTCCCAGGTGCCCAGCTTAGTGAGAGAGCGCATCCCTATGTTCTCTGTATGAGAACAAAGGGAATTTCTTGACTTCTGCAGCTGCAGCTGAACTTGTGCTGCTGGCTGCAGTGTGATCTGTGAGTCGCTGTTTCCCTGGTCTTTGGTGCCACCCTCACATTCCATTGCCATCCCTGGCAATGTGTGATGTTGCCTTGATGTCTAGTGGTACCTCCACCCTTCCCATCACTGTCTCCTTACTCATAAAAACTTTCCCTGGTGTCTAGTGGTACCCCCCACCCACCGATTGCTGTCCCCGTAAAGAATTCCCTGGTGTCTGTTGGCACTCCCCACCTGCCGATTGCCATTCCCGATTTCTCTGGTGTCTAGTGGCACCCCCCCACCTGCCAATTACCATCCCTGTTATTTTCACTTTGTTCTCTGATGTCTAGTGGCACCCCCAACCCTCCCATTTCAGGTACAACCCTTCAATTAAGAAAATGGTTCCTCGATGAATTTTTTCAAAACCTGTAAAAAATGAAAATGTCCTGCACCAATAAGACCCACCACCCCCACCTCCCACTCAGCACCCACCACCCCACACCCCCCCGTACACCCCACACCCCCTCACTCATCTGAACAGATCCCAGGTTTGAGATCCACTTTCTGATCGAAGACACATCTTGCTGCTGGAACTGGTGATATAACGGCGACTGCAATATGAGAAACTAAGAGTAAATGCAATTCAATGTATTTCAATGGGAGTTTCAATTTTGGTGCATAACTAACCATTTTTGACATTTTATTCAAATTTTCAACATTGCCTTTTGAGGATTCCACCTCATGAACAATATGACTGTCATTATGCATCTCTCACTCGAAAGGTAATTTTGCAGTCGCTTAGGTGAATTCACCTTCTGGGCAGGATTTGGAAAATTTTCCTTCCTTTGTTCATGAGGTGGGGTCATAAGAGAGCTAAGCTGAAAATCTGGGATCAAAATATATGTAAAAAATAGCAAAGTTATGACCATTTGTTGCAATTTACTTACTACGCTCATAACTTTGGAAATGTAAAATATTTTGACCCCAGATTTCAACATAATCTTATTATACCACCTCTTGCATGTCACAGCTGTCATTTTCAAATCCTGACCGATATGTGTTTTCACACCTGTAAAGCGGAATGATGTTGCAGTTGTGCAGAATTATGTTTTGGTGGGGATTCAAAATTTTCTGTACCGGGTACATGAGGTGGGGTAATACAATGGCTATGCTGATAATTTGGTCACTGTTGTCCTATAAATGGAAGCACAGGGCCTGGAGGGCCCTGTGCTTCCACAACTACATACATATATGCATTATGGAGGGATGGGGGTGCAGGGCCCGAAAGGCAATGCACTCCCACAGGCAAATAAGGATACAATTATACTATCTCAAAAAGTAAGGAAATAAATTGCAATAAAACTTTGTTAATGTTCTAGTTAGAGTTAAAGCCACAAAAGTAGGGAAATGTGGAGTTAGGGTTTCCAAGCCTAACACCCCACCCTGATGCTGCACACACTAACAGGCATCATGGATGTGCCTTGGGTTTGTCAGCCTAACACTCACCCCATTCTCCTATACTGTACCCATCTCAGCTTATTTACTTATAGAATGGGGTGAGTGTTAGGGCTGATGACCCAAGACACACTCCCAATGCCTGTTGGTGTGTGCAGCGTGAGTGAGATGTTAGGTTTGGAAACCCTAATGCCATTTCCTACTTTGGCACAACAACTAGCATTAATGAAGTTTTGCAAAATATACTACATATATATACATAATTAGAGGAAAAAACTCTGTTTAATGCATCAGCTAGGGTTGTTCCATAGTGACAAAAGTCAGGAAATTCGGTGTTAGGGTTGAAAACCCCCCTTGCACCCCCTCAGCCTGCCCTTCCAACCGGCATCGGGGTGTGCGTTGGGGTCATCGGCTCTAACTCTCACCCCATCACATGCGTGAACAAGCTGAGGCATAGGAGAATGGGGTGAGAGTTAGGATGGACAATCCCAGTGCACACCCCGATGCCAGTTGGGGGGGTGGTCTGAGGGGGTGCAAGGGGGGGTTTCAACCCTAACACCGAATTTCCTGACTTCTGTCACTGTGGAACAACCCTAACTGATACATTAAACTGAGATTTTTTGCTTCTAATTTCTCTTCTTTTTGAGAATGAGGACTATAAATAGTGAATGGAATGCTCCCACCACATGATTTTCTGTGACATAGTAATGGTAAGAGCAACACAAATGCAAGCAGTAATGGTTATGCACATGGTGACAGAAATGTAAATTGTAAAGCAAGTGTTAATAGAAATGCAGGCGCAAAGTGACGTCAAAGTGAACAGTGATGCAAACGGAGACGCAAGTGCATATGGAAATGCAACTGGTAACGTGCACGGTTACAGCATCACTATTGTAAACACAAATGATAACTGTAACAGCAACAATAACGTGAAAGGAAACAGAAATGCAAACGCAAGCACGTATGGAAATGCAAACTGCAATGCGCACAGTGATGGTACGCAATTGTGAGCATGAAATGGTAATGGTAACAGCAACAATAACACCAAATAAAAGAGAAATGCAAACATAAGCACATATCGAAATGCAAACCGTAATGCACACGGGCACGGAAATGCAATTGGAAATGCAAATGGTAACGATAAGAACAACGATGATGCAAAATGAAAGACAAACGCAAATGAAAATAGAAGGGTGGCCGGCAACAGAAATGATAATGCGCACAGTGACGCTAAGTGAAACACAAACACAAACAGTAGTGGAGACACAAATGGTAACAGTAATGCAAACGCAAAGGGTAATGCACATGGTGGCGTACACGGGAACGCTAATTCAAACAGGCACGGAAACACAAGTGTAAAGCCTACGAGTAACAGTAACTGGAGCACACACCGTATTTTTCCCCAAAAGCTCCATTAAGAAACACAGTGAAAACAAAGAATGTATGCATAATAATGGGCCTTGGAGCAGAAAACAAGCAGTTGTAATACTAAAATGGTAATATCTCAGGAACCGTACGACGTAGAAAAAAAATTAAAATTTCACAAGTTTCCTGGCTAGGTTGTCACTGACTGCATAGCCCATAGGGCTATGCAACATTGTGACAAAAATTCCGTATCTCCCACCGTTTCTGAGATACGAGCCCCGAAATGCTCAGCGAACTCCACCGTGTTAGTCTATGGGAAAAAACTGTCAACTTTAGAGTATCGTAACTTTGCGTCCATGCAATATTTTGTCACCAAACCACCAAAAGGCACATCTGTGAGATATTGGCTGCATTCCCTCCAAATTTCAGCCCAAAAGACCAAACTGTTTTTTTGCAGCAGGGTGGCAAATAATTCCTGTCATTTTAACCATGGTCTTGAAAAGTAGTGTCGTGATTTGTGACACCTTTCGCAAAAATGTGTGAAAGTGTCGCAAGTGCAACACTACTTTGTGACACTACTTTTCCCAGAAATTTGAAAAACATATTTCTGGGGTGTTTAAACCAAAATAAAGGCAGCTAGCATCCTCAGGACTTGAATAGGTAAAACAAAAGATTTATGTCACTAGATGTTCCCAATTTTAAATGCCAAGCATTTCTGTGATCAGTAACTGAAAACAAAATGGCAGAGTTGCGACACTACTAGGGCCATTTGCAACACTAAAGAGTGCATTTGCGAAAGTGTTGAACTTTTTGTTAACTTTTCCCATTGACTTATAATGGGAACTTGTTTTTTGAATAACTTTTGAACCGTTTAATATTTTTTCATGAAATCTTCAAAAGGCACATCGGGACCCTGGCTGCATGTTCTCTGAAGTTTTGGACCAGTCAAGCAAACCATGCTACCTGTAGGCATGAGCAAAGAATGTGCAAAAAACATAATTACACACAGATGTCACTTAATAACTCCACAGCGGTATATCCGACTGAGTACGAAAGCTACCAGATCCCAAGATCTCTGGTTACACCCCATGCCTGCCAAATTTCAGGCAAATCTGTTGAATGTGGCAAAGTTATTAGGTGCAAAGTTTCACCATTTAACCTTAAAAGGGCTACTCAACCCTAACTATGGTAGCACTACTGTGCTACCATAATATATATATATATTTTAGAGGCAAAAAACTCCATTTAATGCATTAGTTAGGGTTGTTCCACAGTGACAAAAGTAAGGAAATTCTGTGTTAGGGTTGAAAACCCCCCTTGGACCCCTTGCCCACCCCCTCAATCGGCATTGGGGTGTGCATTGGGGTCATCAGCCTAACTCTCACCCCATCACATGTGTAAAGCAGCAGAGTATAGAGAATGGGGTGAGAGTTGGGACCGAGGACCAATGCACCCCAATGCAGTTGAGGTGGGCAGATCAAGGGGTTTTCAACTAACAGCAATTCTTCATTTTGTTGCTGTGGAACAACCCTAACTAATGCATTAAACTGATTTTTTTGCCTCTAATTTCCCTTCTTTTTGAGAATGATAACGAGAAATAGTAAATGTATTGCAGCGGCGGGAGCGCGGGGCCCCGCCACGTGATGTCTTGAGGCATATTAACAGGAACAGCAACGCAAACAGAAGCACTAACAGTGGCGCACATGGTAATGCAAGTGCGAATGAGAACAGAAAGGGTAACGCACACGGTGGCGTAGACAGAAACGGTGTGCCACGTGATGTGTTATCACATAGTAACATGGTGCCTGCAAACGGAAATGTCAATGGGCATGGTGATGAAAAGTGAAACAGTAAGATAAACAGTACTGTAGACACAAATGGCAAAAATAACGAAGCATAGCGCAAATAAAAGCATAAAGGATAGCGCACATGGTGGCGTGAGCGTCAATGGTAAGTGAAATGGAGTGCGGAACCACAAGCGGAAAGAACAGCGGTAACAGTAATGTAAGCGCACAGGCTGGTTTTCCCCAAAATCTGCATAGAAAGACAGTGAGTACAAAGAAAGTATGCATAATAATGGGTATCGGAGCAGAAAATGAGGACATGGAATACTAAACAGGTTATATCTCAGGAACCGTCTGACGTAGAAAAAAATTAAAAAGCCATATGATTTATGACTGTCCTGGCTAGTTTTATACTTAGCCCCCACTAGAGAGCTAAGTTCTTTCTGATGAAAAGTCCTATCTCACACGTTTCGAGATCGGGCCTGACAAGCGCAGCGAATGCCGTAATGTTATCCTATGGGACAAAAGAAAGTTCGAGCACCATAACTTTGCCTCCCTGTAATATTTTTCACAAAACCACTGAAAGGCACATCTGTGGGCTGTTGGCTGTCTTCCTCCAAATTTCAGGAAAAAGACCAAACCGTTATTTTGCAGCAGTGTGCCAAAGGATTCCTGTAATGCGTCGGCGCTGTAATGTTATCCTATGGGAAAAATGTCAACTTTGGAGTGCCATAACTTTGCTGCTGTGTAATGTTTTTCAACACAACACTGAAAGGCACATCTATGAGATATCGGCTCGTTCCTCAAATTTCAGTCCAAAACTCCCAACCGTTCTTTTTGCAGCGCAGTGCCAAAATTGCTGTCATTTTCCACAGACTAGAAAACTACTGCACAATTTGCAAAGCTTTCATAAATTTGCAACACTTTCATGAGCACGAAAGTACTTTGTGAAAGTACTTTTCCAGAAATTTGAAAACATATTTCTGGGCATTTTACCCAAAATAAAGACATGGCTAGCATCCTCAAGGTTCGACTAGGTGAATACAAAAGAATTAGGTTGCTAGAGGGTCCCAAATTTAAATGTCAAGCATTTTCTGATCACTAACTGAAAACAAAATGGTGGATTTGCGAAAGTAACAGGGCCATTTGAAAGTAAAAATGCATTTGACGCTATCGAACTTTTGTCAACTTTTCCCATTGACTTATAATGGAAATTGTTTTGAATAACTTTTGAACTGTTTAATATTTTTCACCAGATCTTCAAAAGGCACATTGAGGACCCTAGCACACGTTCCTAGAAGATTTTGGGCCAGTCGCGCCAAACCATGCGGCCTGTACTTGTGACCGTGGGAATTCCAGAAAAGCGTGAGCGTGTCATGAGAACACGCAATAACTCCCAGCCGTGTATCTGACCAGTACGAAACATGGCAGATCCAAGGTCTATGGTTCTTGATCATGTATTCCAAATTTCAGCCAAATCCGTGAAACAGTTGCAAAGTTATTAAGGTGCAAATTTTGGGTTTAACATAGAAATGGCTCCTCTACCATAATATATATATATATATATATATATATATATATATATATATATATATATATATATTATGGTGTGAGATTTTACTATGGTAAATAAAACCATGTATTCTCACTGGAGTGAGATAAATTTTGCTGACGTAGACACCGTGGAAGATATTTACATTTACACACACAGTGTCTATATCAGCAACCGATATTCTCACTGTGGCTACGTCACTACAGCACTACCCTCACTAGACAACATTTGTATATCAAAAATATACCACTTTACAAAACATATCCCACAAAATGTTCACATCACTAGAACTGCAATCAACAGAAACAGGTAATGCACAAAATCTGTGAAAATAAATGCACGTTCTACTCAACAAAAAGTCAGCTCTCAATAAATAATACTTGAGCTGAACCCAGGGCTAAACCTCTACCACAAACTAAACACTGAAACAGTATGCCACATCCCCACTATGTATCCCTCTTGCAGGACTTCCCACAATGTGCAAACTGTATTTCTTAGTAGTACCTCATTCCTCATTGTAGATCCAATTAGAGCATGATCCATGAAACCAAAACTGAAGCAGCCGCTCCATTGGTAACATCGCAAATGAACTCCAAAATAAAGCAGGGGACCCAGCAGAGTACACAGCGTACAAGATCCCAAATAAACATCACAGGAGGGACAAATGAGCAGTAAACCAGTAAAATAAAAGAAATGTAAAAGACACCGTCCAGAAAGATGCCAACCAAACTCTCGCCCACTCAAGCGCATTCAACCAATCATACCACACAGAAAACAGAACTCAACCAATCAGCAACTACAACCCAAAATACCAACCAATGACAAAACACAACTACTTCTCATTCATATTGCCAACCAATCACATACCAACAGTCACTCCCATTCACAAAACAAAGCACAATCCCACAGAACAAAGCATACTAAACCAACTACAAAGACAAATAAAACTGGCATAAATGTGTTGCCTATTACATAATCGAACACATGATGTGCAGATCATAGAGATATAGCAAATATTCTCACTCCTGCATCATGAGAATGGATATCTCACTCTGCAGGAGTGAGAATATTTCCATATTCCACTCCTGCCCATCATGTATCCCATATATATATATATATATATATATATATATATCTATCTATCTATATAGATATATTTATATATACACATATATATAATAGATAAACCACTCTGAGGTGTCTTGATCACGCTCTGAAATCACAGCACTTCTGGGTGTCTTGATTATTCGCCCAGAAGGCGCGAGTCACCAACCACTCAAGCCGTGACCGCACACCTCAGAGTGATTTATCTATCTTATAAAATGTCAAAATTGTTTTGGGGGGGGGTAAAAGTGCAGGTGTGCGGTCACGCTCTGACATACGCACAGTCATGTGATGCTGTTCATTGAAGAAACTTAAAGATTGGAATTGTAATTGCTACAAATAGTAAGTGGTAATTATTAAAAGATTATAACATTAAATAAAAATTTGGCTTCCCTGTCTCACTGATTGAACTATAGACTTAGATCCTCTTGTATAAATAATGGATATTTTATACACATTTCCTGATGGGATTAAAAATGTCGTGGACCTCTCTAAAGCCTTTGACACCGTGGACCACAGAATATTAATGGGTAGGTTAAATAGCATGGGTCTAGATGAAGAAACATTGCCTTGGTTTCAGTCTTACTTATCAGATAGAATACAACAGGTACAGTTGGGACAGTACTTATCAAACCCAGCCAAAGTTCAAAAAGGAGTTCCACAAGGCTCAATTTTAGGACCTACATTGTTTCTTATATATATAAATGATTTGGTCAAAATAGTTGAATATAGAAAAGTGAGATTATATGCTGATGGTACAGTCTTATTAGCTCAAGGGAATACATTTCAAGAAATGGAATCCAGGTCACAGACAGATTTTACAAATTTGGAGCTATGGTTGCGAAAATCAAACTTAGTATTAAATAGTAAGAAAACAAAAGTAATGACTTTCAAATCAAGTGGGGGAAGAAAGGGAGACTTACAAACATAAATTTAAATAAGAACATTAAAAAATGATACATTAGGGCAGGAAACTTGTTACAAATATTTTGGAGTTTGGTTAGATGAGGAAATGAAATTTGACTTCCATATAAATTAACTAATAAAGAAAACAAATAGAAAACTCGGTGCTTTCCATAGATCGAGATTTTGTTTAGATCAAAAGATGAGGCTTAATATAGTAAACCAGTTAATTATTCCATGTTTAGACTATGGGAGCCATATATATGGCTTAACAAGTAGAACGAATCTAAAAAAGTTGGATATGGTCTATAATAATCTTGCTAGATTCTTTTGAAATGTGACTACCATAAACATCACTGTGAAATGTTACATTCATTAAACTGGTTACTGTTGGACCACAAAAGGGATTTAAAATGGATGGGACAAAGTCACTCAGTGATACAGGGAAAAAAACCCAGGCCTAGATTTTCAAACTGCACCAGGCTGTGGAGCAAGCTTGGGTGCAGCGCAACATGGCTGCGCGGGGGTGTGGACTGGGCGATATTAGCGGAGCTGCACCATGGCTCACAGCATTGAATATCGCACCCTGGCCGCCCACGGTGTGCATGGCGCGGTGGCACTGCACCAGTGCAGTGGCCAGAGTGGAGCATGGGGATGCGCTAAGCGCCAAGTTCCATTGCGCCATGCACAGCAACGCGATATTCAAAGTTGACATGCAAATGGGGCCATAATGTATGCAAAGGCACACATGGTGCCATTTGTATGTCATTATGGCCCCATTGCAGCGGTAGCCGATCCGATGACTTAGCGCTGGCGCCGTGCCAGGCAGCAGCCATCAAGGACTGATGCCCCCTGCAGCCGGCAATGTGCTCCACAGCCCGATCGCGGGCTGCAGTAAAATATAATACACTCCAATATCCCTAGTGGTCCAGTGGACCGCTGTGTACCCGATCGCGGGCAATAGTAATAAATAAATGAAAAATCTCCCCAAACACCCTGGTGGTCCAGTGGACCACTATCTGCCGAATCGCGGGCATCTGTATAAAAGACGGAATAAGTCCAATATCCCTGGTGGTCCAGTGGACCGCTGTCTGTCTGATCATGGGCATCTGTATAAAAAACTAAATAAGTCCAATATCTCTGGTGGTCCAGTGGACCGCTATCTGCCCGATCGCAAGCATTTGTAATTAAACATAGACATATGTCCTATATCCCTGGTGGTCTAAGGTACCCCCTCCCACCGCCCACTGAGCCCCACCACCCGCTCCCCTGGTCAGCGGTGGGCGGCAGCACCACCCACCTGCCGACTGACACCGTCGTGGGGCTGTCGCCCCATTGGTTCACAGTGGCAGAGCCAATGGGCATGCAACCATACCGTACTACATTTCAGATATGTGAATGATTCATTCACATATCTGGAATGTATAATCTTATGCTACGCCCAATCTCCGATGTGAACCAATGGAATCATACTGGCGGTGTCAATCACCGAGCAAGCAGGGCGGCAGGCGGGTGAGGTGCTGCGCCCACCCGGCTGTTTGGGGAGTGAGTGAGCTCGAGTGAGCAGTGGCAGGAGGAAGGAGAACCACCAGAGTATCAGGACATGTCTATGTTTAATTACAATGCCCGTGATCGGGCAGATAACGATCCACTGAACCCCAGATATGGACTTATTCATTTTTTATACAGATGCCCGCGATCAGGCAGTAGCAGTCCACTGGACCACCAGGGATATACTTTTGGTTTACAGATGCCATGATCGAGCGAATAGCGGTCCACTGGACCACCAGGGAGTTTGGAGGAGTTTCATTTATTTATTACTGTTGCCCACGATCAAGAATCACAGTGGTCTCAACCACCAGGGAGTTTGGGAGAGTTTTCATTTATTTATTATACTATTGCCCGTGATCGGGCACACAGCGGTCGCTGGACCACCAGGGAGTTTGGGGATAATTTTCATTTATTATTACTATTGCCCACGATTGGGCACACAGCAGTCCACTGGACCACTAGGGATGTTGGACAGCATTCTGCAGTCTTTACAAATGCCCATATTCGGGCATGGGCGCCGCCAGGTGCAGCCGGAGCTCGGGTGGCCACCCACGGGTGGCAGCTGCTGTGTTGCATCCTGCAATGCGGCAGCTCACCTGTGGGTGGCCATCTGTTGTTCCTTTTTTGGGGGGATCAACTTTGTGCTGGTGCAGGTAGGGGTTGTGCATGCATGGCTCTGCACATCCTGGGCTGAATATCGGGCTGTGTAGAGTATGCATGGGCACGCCCCCCACCTGTGCCTGCATACATTACTGATGCGCCCACAAGATCGCGACAGTCATGTGACTTTTCCTTTTTGAATAGCTGCAATCAAGAGCTCAGTGGGTTAAGATTATGCACACTGTTGCACCATGCTAACCCTTTGAATATCTGGGCCCCAGTATTTAATAGATATATTAATAATTAAGGAATCAAAATACAACTTAAGAGATTCGAACAATAAGTATTTACAAACCAAAATTAAAAACAGATTTGGGAACATGACCTTTGTAGTTAAGGTAAGGCAATATTGGGACCCTATTGACATTAAATTAAGACAAAAACAACAAAGCACTAAACTCTTTTTGAGTTCATTGAAGAAACTTAAAGATTGGAATTGTAATTGCTACAAATAGTAAGTGGTAATTATTAAAAGATTATAACATTAAATAAAAATATGGCTTCTCTGTCTCACTAATTGAACTATAGACTTATATCCTCTTGTTTAAATATTGGATATTTTATACACTTATTTCCTGATGGGATTAAAGTATATTTGCTTTGAAAGAAATATAAACTACCAAAGTATTTAAATATTTAATTTGGTATAAACATAAAATTTAGTATAAATGTATGCTAATTGAATGTATTTTATAATTGTCTGTATGATAGTTGTGATAGTTGTGATCCCCTTATGAAATGTGGTAATGATTAATGAATGTTTATATATTTTGTATTAGTGTGTGCTTTTTATGATGGAGCTAAGAATTGAATTAACAGGACCATCTTGAAAATGGGTCTATGACCCAATGATGTAAATAAGATCTTTCCTGTCTAAAAATAAACTTTTACTACTACTACTGTTCAGCTAATAATATTGCTGCAATTTCCCTACCATTATATATATATATATATATATATATATGTAGTTAGTGGAGGGGGAGAAGGAGCCTCTAGCTGGTGGCTGTGAGTGTAAGTAGATCTGAAAGATTTTCTTAGCTGGTATTTCTGTGTGTTTGTAATTGTATTTGAGGGCTGGTCTTAACTGCCATTTATTGTGCTTTTACATTTAGTTTGGGCAGGAGTAAGTGATTCTAGCAGACAAGTTGGAGTTTGTGTGTTTAAAAGTGGCTATCTGGTCTGTAAGTGCAGGCATCATATTACAGGGGATTAGTGCTGTTTGAATGTGAGGTGTAACTGCCATCTCAGTTAGTCTTCAGTTAGTGGAGGGGGAGAAGGAGCCTCTAGCTGGTGGCTGTGAGTGTAAGTAGATCTGAAAGATTTTCTTAGCTGGTATTTCTGTGTTTTTGTAATTGTATTTGAGGGCTGGTCTTAACTGCCATTTATTGTGCTTTTACATTTAGTTTGGGCAAGAGTAAGGGATTCTAGCAGACAAGTTGGTGATTGTGTGAGGTGTCACTGCCAGAAGACTCCTTGGCTGATTGTTGTTTTGACATAGCCTGAATGAACTCAATCTGTACGCATTGGAGAAGAGGAGGGACAGAGGAGACATAATAGAGACTTTCAAGTATGTAAAGAGAATAGAAACATAGAAACATAGACTTTGATGGCAGATAAGGACCACTTGGCCCACCCAGTCTGCTAATTTCCCTACCTACTGGATAAGCTGCAGATTCTAGTTAACCAACAGCCTACTTCCTGCAACCCCCCACTATAATTGCCTTATGTCTGTCCCATGCATGTTTGAATTCCCCCACTGTTTTAGACCCAACGACCTCCTCAGGAAGGTGGTTCCATGTATCCACCACTCTCTCCGTGAAAAAGAATTTCCTCACATTACCCCTGAGCCATCTCCTCTAGCTTTAAATTGCCCCTTGTTCTTACACATCTCTTTTCTGAAAGATGCTACCCTCCTGGACTTTGTTGATTCCCTTGAGGTACTTAAAAGTTTCTATCATGTCCCCGTCCCTCCTTTCATCAAGGGTATACATATTAAGCTCTCTCAGTCTCTCTTCATATGGTTTCTGATGTAGACCCTGCACCATTTAGTTGCCCTCCTCTGGACTGCTTCCATCCTGTCTATGTCCTTGCGTAGATGAGGTCTCCAAAACTGCACACAGTACTCCAGATGGGGTCTCACCAACTGTCTGTACAGAGGGATAACCACTTCCCTCTTTCTACTTGTGATGCCCCTTCCTATGCATCCCAGTATCCCCCTGGATCTCCTTACCGACTTTTCACATTGCTTACCCACCTTTAGGTCATCTGATATGACTACCCCAGGTCCCTTTCCATTTTTGTTGTTGTTAGTACCTCCCTGCTATTGTGTACTCTTCTCCTGGGTTTTGTTTCCCAGGTGCATTACTTTGCACTTCTTTGCATTGAATCTAAGTTGCCATATGTCTGACTATTCCTCCAGCCTTGCCAAGTCCCTTCTCATCTTTTCTATCCCCTCTTGTGTATCAACTCCGGTACAGATCTTTGTGTCATCTGCAAAGAGGTGTACCTTCCTTCCAGACCCTCTGCAATGTCACCTACTGTATAAAGATGTTAAAGAGGACTGGACCCAGTACTGAGCCCTGAGGTACTCCACTAGTGACCCCCCTTTCTTCAGAATGTGTTCCATTCACTATTACCTCCTGTGTCCTGTAAATAAGGGTGGAGCCAGGGAAGTGTTCAGGCTTATAAAGGGGAGACTACCAGGGGGCACGAGTGGAAGCTGGAAGGGGGGAAGTACAGGGGGTAGCACAGGAGACACTTCTTCACAGAGAGGGTGGTGGAACCATGGAATGCACTGCCCAGGAGTCTGGTGGAAGAGACCACAGTGGAAGGATTCAAGAAGGGTTGGGACAGGTACAGGGGGAAGCTGAGGCCAGGGAGGGCCACCTCTGGGGCTGGAGGGGGTAGAGGAGTGAGCTCCCAGTATGGGGCTAGCTTCCGAGCAAACACAATAGACCATGGGGCCTATTCTGCTGGTTTTACTATGATACTATATATATATATATATATATATATATATATATATATTGCAAAACACTCAGTTAATGCATCAGTTAGGTTTGATAGTATAGCAACAAAAGCGTAGAAATTCAATGTTAGGTTTCCACCCTCCACACACCAAGAGATGCCAGAGTGTGCCATGGGGTTCTCGGGCCTAACTCTTAGGACATTCTCCTATACTGTACCACATCAACCAGTTTACACATGGAATGGGGCGAGAGTTGGGCCTGATGACCCCATGGCACACCCCGATGCCTGTTGGTGTGTAGAGGGTATGGGGTTGGGGTGGGATGGTGGGGTGGGAACCCTAACACCGAATTTCCATACCTTTGTTGCTGTAACAGGAACCCTAACTGATGCATTAACAGAGTTTTTTTTTTGCAATGAATTTCCTTACTTTTTGAAATAGTATAATAGTATCCTTATTTTATTGTGGGAGCGCAGGGTCCATCCCTCTGTAAATGCACATATATATGTAGGTGTGGAGGGCCCTGCACTTCCATGTGTCAAACAACAGTGACCAAATTGTCCAGCATAGCCATCCTTTTACCCCACCTCATGTCCCCTGGTACAGAGAAATTGTGAAATGCAAGGCAAAATGTAATTATGGGCAACTGTAATGCCATTCTGCACCACAGGTGTGAAAACACACTTTGGGCAGGATGTGAAAAATGACTGCTGTACTGTTCATGAGGTGATGTGAAAAATAGCTATGTTGAAAATTTGGCAGCAAAATATTGAAAACTGCTGAAGTTACGTCTGTGCCAGGAAAATTTAAATGACTGCAGTAATCATAGGGTTTTGGTATTTTGCACCAACTTTATGGGTTTTCAGATTTCAGACCATGAACACTAGCACTGTCATTTTGTTACTGGTCCCAGTTGCGATTTCATGCAGCGACTGGAGAAATCACCTTATTGGTCTGATTAACAAAACAATAGTGACATTGTTCATGAGGTGGGGTCCCAAGAAGCCATGTTGAAAATTTGCAAAATACAAAAACGGCAGAGATATCAACATAAGTTCAAAATGCCATTGACAGCCATTATACAGCACTTACTTTGATTCTTCAGTTTGCGGTTCATCTGTGAAGGGTGCAGACATGTTCCGGTCCAGAAGATGACAGAAGATGATCTCCGGTGGTAAATATAGGGCAAGGGGTGTGTGTGGGGTGGTGGGTTGCTCAGTGGGAGGGTCTGGATGGGAGGGGGAAAGGGAAGATGAGGAGGGACCATTTTCTTTTTTTCAGGATGACAAAAAAAAAGATGTTGGGGAACTGTTTTCTTTTTTCACAGGTACTGGAAGCAATGGGACACTGGGGGTAGGCTCCCCAGTATCTCATGGTAGTGGGAATAACATAACTGGGGACACTGGGAGTGGGCTACCCAGTGTCCCACACTGTCGGGAAGGGTTGTAGGTTGTAGTGCCGACACAGGGATTGGGCAGCCCAATGATGGCAGAGACATTTTAAAAAATATACATTTTCGGGACACTGGGAGTGGGGTCCTCATTGTCCCACAGTGGCAGGGTGGGGTGGATGTCTACACCAACATGGGGATTGGACACCCTGATGTCGGCAGAGACATTAAAAAATATATATATTTCAGGACACTGGGAGTGGGCTCCTCAGTGTTCCACACTGACAGGGGAGGATTTCTACGCAACATGGATATTAGGCACCCCAATGTTGGCAGAAACTTTTTATCTATAAAACATGTCTTGGCCCCTTGAGGCAATAAAAGGATAAAATATCCTTTATTAGGTAAGCACCAACAGGAGTAAGATTCTGGGCTTATATTTGTAAAAAAAATGTCCAGGAAAGATTTTGGACATTTACAGGGCCAAGGTTTTTTTTTTAAATTGAAGTAGTGCTGCAAATTTGTAGCAGTTTTCACGAAAAGTGGCACTTTGCGCAGAACAGTTTCATCACTTGCATGAAAACTGCTGCAAATTTGTGGCAGTTTCACAAACACAGTGCCACAAATTTGTGACACTACTAAGGGCTGATTAAAAAAAACATATTTCTGGCCACTATTTTAAAAACCAAGACCAGAATTGTGTTCCGGTCCTGATTAGGTAAACACAACTGTTGGTGTTTACCAAGGGCAGTATTTTGAATTACAGTGTTTTTTCCCCGTTGCTAACCGAAAACAAGATTGTGGCAGCACGGCACTAGCTTTTCCATTTAAGGCAGCAAAAAGTGCTTTCGCAAAAGCAGAGACTGCTTTCGCACGGTACATATATTTTTTCCTATAGGCTATTATGGGAAACTTTAAAGCTTTATAACTTTTGAATGGATTAATATTTTTTCACCAAACCTTCAAAAGGCATATCTGCAGCAAAGATGCCATATACCTTAAGAGTTTCAGACCAGACCCTCAAGCCCTTTCGTCGATGCAGATGAGCAAAGAATTTGCACCTAAATGGTAAATTACACAGTTTTGGCACTCTGCAGCTCGCAACTGCATCACCAACTGGAACAAAACTTGCCAGATCCAGAGATCTCTCTGGTACCAGACAGTGCATGAAAAGTTTAGGCACATCGTTCATATGGTTGCAAAGTTAATAAAGTGCAAAATTTTGGGTTTAATGTAGTCATGGCCAGGCAACCTTAACTATACTGGCACTACTGTGCCAGTATAATAAATAATATACATATATATATATATTTATATATATAGATATATATATATATATATATATATATATATATATATATATATATATATATATATAGTCATTGCAAAAACTTAATTAATGCCTCAGTTAGGGTTGCTACTATTGAGACAAAAGCAGGGAAATGGGGCGTTGGGTTTCCAACCTAGCACCCCCCACCCTCCCTCACTGTAGAGAGTGACAGGCATCGGGGGGTGCCTCGGGGTCATCAGCCCTAATGCTCACCCCATTATATTCTTGGCAAAAAAACTTCATTAATGCATCAGATAGGGTTCCACCATCAAAAGTAGGGAAATGTGGTGTTAGGGTTTCCAACCCTAACACCACACCTTTTATGCACCAATAGCCATTGGGGGGTGTACCTTGGGGTTTGCAGCCCTAACTCTCACCCCATTCCATGTGTAAGGATTCTGCAATGTAACAGCACAGGAGAATGGGGTAAGCATTAGGGCTGAAGCTAAGGCACACCCCAGATGGCTGATGGTGGAGGAGGGGTGGGGGTGTTAGGCTTGGAAACCCTAACACCACATTTTCCTGCTTTTGATGGTAGAACCATAACTGATGCATTAACTAAGTTTTTTGCCAATAATTTCCTTACTTTTTGAGAAAGTATAATTTTAATCTTATTTGCTTGTGGGAGCACAGAGCCCTCTGGGCCCTGCACTCCCATCACTCCTTAATGGTATCCGTATTTGCATGTGTGCTCCATATATGTATATATGTATCTAGCTGTGGAAGCACAGGGCCATCTGGGCTGTATGCTTACATTTGTAGGGCAAGAGTGATGAAATTGTCAGCATAGCCATGTTATTACCCCACCTAATGTGCCCTGTACAGACAATTTTCAAATCCTAGCTGAAACGTAAGTCCATGCAGCAGCAACACCATTCTGCACCACAGGTGCAAAAACACATTTTAGCCAGGATTTAAAAAAATGACAGCTGTGGCATACATTTGATGGGGTAATAACAAGTGTATGTTGAAAATTTGGTGTCAAAATATTTTACAATTCTTGTTACAAGCGTTTGCAGCAAACTTGCAATGAATGGTCATAACTTTTTAATATTTTGACCCCAAATTTTCAACATGGCCTTTTATGTACCCCACCTCATGAACAATATGACTGTGATAACGCATATCCCACCCAAAAGGTGAATTCACCAAGTGACTGTGAAATCACCTTTCAGGCAGGAGTTGCATCATGACAGTCATGTTGTTCATGAGGTGGGGTCCCCAAAAAGTCATGTTGAAAATCTTGGGTCAGTATCTCAAAAAATGGCTGAGTTATGCATAAAAGTTGATCCCCCATTGAAATACACTGAGCTGGACTTACCTTAGTTACTCATATTGCAGTCGCCGGTACCAGCAGCAAGACATGTCCTTGATTGGGAGAACAGATCTCAAACCTGAGACCTCTTCAGGTGAGTGAGGGGGGTGTCAAGGGGATGTGGGGAGGTGGGTGCACAGTTGGAGGTTGGTGGGGGGTGTGGGTGTGATTGGCGATGGACTTTTTTTATTACAGCTCAAAACATTTTAAAAAGACATCAATATGAACATACGAACATATGAAATTGCCGGCAGAAAAAGGCCCTCAGGTCTATCAAGCCTGCCCAATTGTGCAGCTCTTAGTTTCATATTATATCACTGCAACTGCCCCACCCCCACCTAAATCCCTCCCTTCCTCCTCTTTCCCAGTCCTTCCCCCATTTGTGTTCTTGTCTGTACTAACCCTGCCCTTGACACTAGCCCAACTCTGCTTAAAGTTATCCACTGTCCTTTGAGCGATTAACTCCTCCGGCAGTGTGTTCCAACCCACCATCACTCTGTCTATGAAGTAGTGTCTCCTCATCTCCCTCCTAAACCATCCCCTTCTAACTTCAGTCTGTGCTCCCTAGTCACCCTTCCCCTTTAGGCAGAATAATCCTCCTCCTGACTTTGTTTATGCCTTTCAAGTACTTAAAGGTCTCTATCATGTTCCCTCTTACTCTTCTGTCTTCCAGCGAGTACATGTTGAGCTCTTTCATCCTTTCCTTGTCAGGCAACTCCCTAGTCCCATGATCATTTTGTAGCCTATGCTGTGCCCCTTCCAGTAATCTCACATCCTTTTTTTTTTTTACTCTTATTTTTCCACCTTGGCAGAGCTGGCCCCCGATCTCTAGCACCAACGCCTGCACCCCGGACCCGGTCGTGTGCATGGGCCACACGAACCCACACACCAGGGCTGGCCATTATCACTCTCGCACCCCAGTAAATATGCGTCTCTCAGGTCCCGGTGGCACAGGGCGTGGCCATTAGTCACAGAGATTGTCCCCCCGCTAGCTTCCTCCATTTTCTTGTCCTCTTGGAGTGGAGCGTGCAATGACATCAGGCACTGCGTACCAATGTGTGCTGCACTCCGCCCCTTGCTGGCACCGCTCTAGTAGTTCCCCCAGTCATCACCAGGGGCTGCTACAGAGTGGTGGCACCCTGGAACCCTCCCCAGGATAGGAGAGCTGTCCTCCAGATGCTCAATCCTATCCTCCCTGCCCGACCCCTGGCGGGCCGGGTTCACATCCGAACCTGGGTCGCCATCATGGTGCGAGGTGTGGCGTCCAATGCCTCAACCCTCAGCACCACTGGGCTGGCATCTCACATCCTTTTTGAGGTATGTGCACCAGTACTGTACACAGTACTCCAAGTGTGGCCTCAACAGTGATCTACACAATGGCAGGATGACCTCCCGGTTTTGAGAGGTGATCCCTCTAGCAATGCACCCCAGCATCCTATTTGCCCTTGCTGCCACCCTCCTACACTGTGCTGATACCTTCATGTCCCCTGTGATTATTCCCCCAGGTCCCTTTCCTCCTCTGAAGCCATTACCTGCACTCCCCCAGCCAGTAGCTGTTCCTGGGATTTCTGGCTCCAAGGTGCATGACCTTGCATTCTTAGCATTAAACCCAACTGCCACTCCCTAGACCAGTGTTCAAGTTTAGCTAGATCCTCTATGAGTGCCTGCCTCTCTTCCTCATTGTCTACTTTTGCACAAATTTAGTGTCATCTGTGAACAGGCTGATCTTACTCTTGACCCCCTCTGCAATGTCTCCAGTGAAGACATTGAACAAAACAGGGCCCAGCACTGAACCCTGTGGTACCCGACTCATTACTGGCCTTGGCTTGGATGTCTCTCCCCTTACAACTACCCTCTGTTGTCTGCCCTGCAGCCAGCTCTCAACCCAACCCACCAGTTTTGTCCCTGCCCCCATGTCCTTCAGCTTGCTCATTAACCTCCTGTGCGGCACCGAGTCAAAAGCCTTGCTGAAGTCCAGATACAGGACATCCACAGCATGGCCTTCGTCAACCGCCCTAGTGACCCAGTCGAAGAAGTTAATCAGGTTAGTTTGGCAAGGTCTTCCCGTGACAAACCTATGCTGTCTCTTGGCCTGCAGACCATTGCTATCAAGAAAGGTTATCGGGGTGCTGGTGAGCCTGAGCAATATGCCGCTTTGCATAAAGCTCACTATAACGTCGTGGTGGGAACAATTACAAGTGGTTTTGGATCGGACAGGATGCCTCCTTATATCAATCCTATAATCGGAGCTCTGAGGAACCATATGGGAAATCCAGAAAGGGTCGGAGCCTTCACGACGGAGAAAAATCCAGAAATGCTCCTACTCCTGCTGCCACGTGGTCTACTCCACCCAACAGGCCACAGAAACAGGGAGCGAAGGAGAGGAAACTTTGCAGTCACTTGGCCTTAAAATCAACAGGCTAATCTCCTCAGTAACTGGGTTGCGGATAAAATAGATAGCATCGAAACAGAGTTACAACTCTAGAAACCAATATGGAAAGTGTTACGGTTGAATCAGCTGAAGCGAGGAAGCATTCAGATGCTGCTATGGACCATTACAAATGTGCTGAAGGAGATTGGGCATCTAAGAATCGGCTGGAAACTTCAGAAAATAACATCAGAGCACGAACATTCGTTTTCTGGGTCTCGGTGGGTAGTGAGGGTGACCATTTGATTTTATTCCTTCATGATTGGCTGGGTCAGCAGTTTGGAGAGGAAGCTGCTCCATGTATAAAGGGCATACAAAAGGCTTATAGAATTGCAGCCAGAGGTAGGTCTGATAATCCAGAGCTCCGAGGGCAGTTTTGGCAATAATGGATGGAGTTGCTACAGCGGGACTATCTGTTGGCATTGGCTAGACAACACAAAATGCTGCTCTGCGATGGGGAGATGGTTTGATTATATCCGGACATGGCTTTGCCACCAGGCAAAGGAGAAAGCAATTTGAAGGCACCAAAGCACTCCTCCGAGGCGGATTCAGCACAGTATTATTTTTCCAGCCAGGTTACAAATAACACATCAAGGAAAGGTCTTTATTTTCTCTGATGCGAAGGATGCTAATTGATGGGCCCAGAAACAAGTTCCAAGAAGAAGATGTCCTGTGGATCAAGAGGAAAGTGTATTGGAAGACGACGAGTCATGAAAACTTCATGTTGGATTATTATCTGATTGATTTAAGAGAGAGAGAGTGAGGTCCTGCAAGATGACGAGTCATGAAAATTTTATTTGGATTATTAATAGTTTGATTGAAGAGAAAGTGTTTGTGCTCTTCTCCCCAAAGTGGAAAGTTTGTGAGTACTGACTCAAAGCTCAAACTGGGGCTGTTACATTTAGACATTTAATTTTTCTCTCACTTATATTTGCACTCACAGTCTGAATTTTAGTTAAACTTGGCCATCATATTTGTTCCTGATTCATAAAGTAGCCTTAATGTTCTCTTACTATAAATATGCTATATAATTATAGCTTTTGTGCTTCTGTGTGGTTGTTCCTAAGCACAGATGCCTTTAAGTTAGAAAATACTTTAAAAGTGGCACTTCTTTTTGGAATTTGGCACTGAATATTGTGCCCTTAATACAGTCAAATCATGGACTTTTCTACTGTCCTTATTCTAGGGACACAAGAACTATTGGACATCATATATTAGGACCAATTTTTTTTTTTTCCATGCAGCTCATGGGCTATTTTTCTAGCAATTTTGTATTCTACTAATTTAGGTATCTATTAATTAAGTAAACCCCCCCATGATGTATCTTAAAGCAGTAGATTAAAGTATTAGACAGTAATCAAGGAGGGTGGCGCCCTCAACATGTTTAAGATGTTTTATATGTGATATGTCACTGCTTGGCATGTATCTTATATGTTTTATTCAAAACAATAATCTGAAGTTTAAAAAAAAGAAAGGTTATCAACCTCTCCTTCAGAATAGTCTCCATCAACTTCCTCTCTATGGACGTCAAGCTCACCGGTCTATAGTCATCCAGTTGGTCCTTGGGTCCACTCTTGTGAAGGGGCACCACATGAGTCATCCTCCAGTCCCTGGGTACATTCCCTTTCTCCAAGGAGGTGTTGAACAGGTCCATCAGAGGGCCTTCCAACAACTCTGCCAGTTCCTTCAGGACCCTTGGGTGTACACCGTCCAGTCCTGGTGCCTTGTCCACCCGCAAGGCTTTAAGGCCTTTCAGAACTCTATCCTCTTGGGTGACCCCATCTGTTATCTCTGGCTCCCTCCACCCTTGCCCTCTTTCCTCTGCGGTATTGGGCCATCCCTTTCTTTTGTGAACACCGAGCAGAAATACTCATTGAGTGCCTCTGCCTGATCTTTCCCTTGTTTCACCCATCCTCCCTCTCTTGATTCTAACAATGTCATCCCTACAACTCCTATTATCCCTTATGTATTTCATGTATTTTAAAAAACCTTTTCCCTTTCTCTGATCCCCTGAGCCAACTTCAGCTCCTCTGCTGCCTTGGCTGCTCTGACTGACCTGGTCGCCTCCCTAGATGTCTTTGTGAACTTCTCTATCCTCCCATGCCCAGATTTAAGCAAGGGATGGTTTTCTTATTTTCAGCATACAATGAACATGGAGGGTGGGGGGATGCCACTAACCACCAACAAAATAAAGGATTGTGCATTGGGGATCGGGGAGGGAGGGCCACTTGGCCACCAGGAAATGTTAATAATTATAACAGTAAAAATATCGGGGATTGAGGAGGGAGGGCCACGAGACCACCAGGAAAATATAACATCGTCGATGGGGAGGGTTTACATATAGCGATGGGGGAGGGCATCAAGGATCAGGAAGGGAGGGCCACTAGACCACCAGGTAATTCTAATCAAGAAAAGTAGTCTGTACTGAGTCACAATCTGTGTGTTCTGCAGGCGACACTGTGCATCTACAAACTGAGGCAAAAGATAGATCTTTCATGAAACAGTTGAACCCTTTTTTCGCAATTTGTGAAAAACAGTGGTTGTTTCTCGAAAGCAAGCGCCTCAATTTGTGGCAAAGCAATGGCTCTGATAAAATAAACACATTTCTGGGCATTATTTTAAAAAAGTGTCATCCAGAATCTGATTTCTCGAGCCCCTAATAGGTAAACAAAGCTCTTGGTGTTTACCAAAAGTCAGTATTTTTAAAACTATTTCTGTTTTTTTGCCTCACTAACTGAAAACAACATAGCAGCAGTATGAAAGAGCATTCCCCATTTGTGAAAGAGAATGACACTTTTGTGATAATGAAATACACTTTCGTGTGGTACATCTAACTTTTCCTATAGGAAATAATGGGAAACTTTGAAATGTAATAACCTTTGCATGGATTAACATTTTTCCACCAAACATTCAAAAAGCACATCTGTGACCCAATCTCTATATACCCCAACATTTCAGACCAAAAACCCAAGCCATTTCTGAGAAACTGGGTGACAAAGAATTTACACAAAAATGGAAATTTTCAAATTTTTTGAGACTCTGCATCTCTGCACCAGACATCTGACTGCAACAAAGCTTGCCACATCCAGAGATCTTTGGGCCCAATGGAGCATGCAAAATGGTTGTACTACGAGATCCCGACACTGCTCAGTCCGACACACTTTAGCCCAATGCCATATGTATTTATTTATTTATTTAAATCTAAGATTACAAATACCTTTGAGTCAAGGCTGTTTTACAAAGGTTCCACATCAAGGACAGGACAATACAGTGGTACACAGTGGCGCAAAAAGCAATATGCAAATATGCAAATAAGGCAAGTGCAGGTTTAGAGCAGGTTAAAACAGAGTTAACATATAGTTACATTATAGTACAAGTATAGCCTGCCAGAGGCAGTTGTCGAGTAGAACATAGGTACAGGAGGAGGAGGCATGGGAGTACGGGAGAGGAAGAGGAGTGGCTAGGGATGCTGGACTGAGCCGAGAGGGGTCTGACTAGGTATAACAGTTGCAAGTACTGGTGGCAGAGAGGTGGAGATGGAGCCCTGTTTTGAATTGACCAAGTGTGGGAGCAGAGGAGATTTCAGTGTTAAGGCTATTCCACCAACAAGGAGCCTGATAGGCAAATGAGCGCTGGCCCATGGAGGTTCTGCAAAGTGGGACAATCAGGTGATGAGATTCTGAGCATCTTGTGTGACAGTGTTTACTACTAGGGCTGAGGAGAGATAGAACCACAGGGGGTGCTAGACCCATAGTGATTTACTTAGCCATGGTGCACGCTTTGATATTTTATGTGATTAGAGAGTTGCAGCACCCAGATTGTGCATAGAGGTCACAGGTGTGGGTTGTACGGTGGGACCCAGTGAGTAGATGACATGCTTTGTTGAGCAAGGTAGAGATACATCTGAGGGCTGTAGAGGTGGCTGTGCCATAAATGATGAGGCCATAATCAATGATGGAGAGAACTGAGCTTTGCACAGCAAGGCCCAAGGCAGCAGGAGTTAGGTTGGTCCTATCCCTGTAGAGAAGGCCAAGGCATGTTGGCACCTTTGCGACATTGTCAATGTGGGACACGTGGGACAGGTTACTGTCTAAGGTGATCCCTAAGTATTTGAAGGTTGGAACCTATTCAAGGATTGAGCCTTGTAGGTTTGAAATGTTCAGGGGGGGTGTACCATGTTTGCTGTGGGAGTTACAGAAAAGCAGTCTTGTTTTTTTTGTAGTTGAGAATAAGTCTCTGTGTACTGAACCATTTTTCCATTGATGAGAATCCAAGTTGGAGTTTTTTTGCAGGGAGTGCAGGTCCTTATGGGAGGAGAGAATTACGGCATCATTTGCATAGAGGATAATTTGTTCAGGGCTTGATTTAGGGAGGTTGTTCAGAAAGAGTGAAAAGAGAAGCGGTCCCAGTATGGAGCCCTGGGGGACTTCTGAACAGACTGGCAAGGCGTTGGAGAGAGTGCCTGCAATCTTGACCCTTTGTGATCTGTTTAACAGGTAGCTTCAGAACCAGGCAGTAGAGTCAGGGGAGAGCCCTGCAGCTGAGAGTTGGTTGAGGAGCAGGTTGTGGTGGACAGTATCAAAAGCCTTTCTTAAATTGACGAAGACAGCCCCGGTAAGGCGGCCGTTGTCTAGGGAATTATGGATTGCTGCGGTGAATTCCAAAAGGGCGGATGTGGTGCTGTGTCCTTTCCTAAAGCCATGTTGCTGAGGACACAGGATGTTGTGGTTGTCCAGAAAGTCAGTGAGTTGGTCGGCAACAATATGCTCGAGTGCCTTTGTGGGGGGTAGGATGGAGATTGGTCAGTAGTTTCCATGGTGCATCTTGTCCCCGTTCTTATGTATGGGGTGACTATGGTGGATTTCCAAAGGTCAGAGAACTGTCCAAGGCAGAGGGAGGCTAAGGATCTTGGTGAGGGGTCTGATGACTAATCGGCGTGAAGGACAGTAGTTTGAGGTCCAATGAGTCCCCACTAAACCTTGTGTTGGCTATGGCCTTGCTGATGTACTTACGGGCTTCCTACTGCTTGATTGACTTGAAATAGAAGGGTGGGTGTTGAGTAGGGTGGGGAGTGCGGGAAGTGTCGGATTCAGTGAAGAAGTCTGATGGGAGAATGGAGCTGAGGTTAGTGAAAGCGGTATTGAAGGTACTGGGGATAGTTGCGGGGTCAAGAGTGATAGTGCCATCGATGTTAAGCATAGTTGGGGAGGTTTTCGGAGGTTTACCGGTCAATTCCTTGATGTTGTTCCAGAAAGCTCTACCATTACAGCAAGTGTTAGTGAGAACTTCCCTGTGATAGTTGCTTTTGTGTAGTTTAATGGCCTTAGTGCAGTCATGCATGCACGCTTTTGTATCAAACAGGGTGGATCAATCCTTTTCTTAGGCTCTGTCCACTCCCCTCCTCCTCTTTGGAGGCTCTTCCTTCACCAGGATCACATTAAGAGAATTTCTGATATTGTTGTGACCCCTTCTTTTCTTGATGAAGCATGTTTGATCTTAGTGGATTATGTATGGCAAACATTTTCTAATCTTGATACTAGGATTTTTGAGAACATTTTATAATCTGAATTTAATAAATACAGTATATTGCTCTGTATGATGAGCATTTAGTATGTATTTTATTTTATTTTTATGTAGGACCAGATTATGGTAAGGAAAGGCGTATCTTTTACTGTTTTTGAAATTAATTAAATAAAGCCACCCAAAAAGGTGTTAAGAATTACAGAAGGCTTTGTAAATATTGATCATAAGTCCATCTGATTTGGGAGCCTTACAACTTCTTAACACGTTTATTGCCAAGATTCTTTCCTCCAATGTTATATTATTATCTAGATCTATTTTCTGGGAGATTGATGAAGAAGAATCAGCATTGTAGCCAGTATTTTAATTTCAATATTTTTCATGCCTTTCTTTAGAGTCATCATAATCAATGTCATATAATTTTGTATAATAATAATAAAATAGCCTGTCGATTACTTCTTGAACTGAGGATAACTGCCCTGACTGTTCTACCACTTCAGTTTTCACAGTGGCTCTTCCTCCTTTTCTTTTAGATGAGCTACACCAACATGTTCCCTGATCTATCAAATCAGAAGTAATGTTTTCTTTGGTTAACAAAATTAATATTTCTATCTGTGCATTTTGAATTTTGTTACATTTATGTTACAGATTCTCAAGTTGTTTTAGGTATAGGAAAGGACCGTCTGTGAATGTTTAATTTGTGTCTGTTTAATGTGATGTTCAAGTCTTTACTTTTTGCATTCTTTATTCATCCTATGAATTTTATAAGAGGCTGTAACACTTCTTGCAAAGGCCTGAATGTGTCCAATACTAGATTAATAGGTACAGTACTGATGTAACCAAACTGACTTCAAAGAAAAATGTTGTCTCTTTCTCCATCAATTTGGAATAAGAAGGATCTTTCAAAAATATTGGGTCCAATTTCCATTGCCTTTGACTCTTGGCGGTGTTGCTTGATGACAATAGGCCCTATGCACAAATGATATGCGCGCAGCACGCAGCTGTGTGGAAGGTCCAGGCGGAGGGGAGACATCAGAGATACATGCATGCCGCAAGTAGGAGGCATGCACAATGTGCACACAGTGGCCATGTGTAACGCTGTGCTGACTGCTACGTGACAGCATGTGCGGTGTGTGTGGGTGGTGCCACGTAACAGCCATGGATGTGTGCTGTACATGCATGCACAACAGCATGCATGGCATAAACCTGCAGAGTAGGCACCGCAGACAGTACGCCATGCACAAGGCAGCATACAGGGGCACAACGTGGCCTGTGGGGCCAGCACAGATGCGCATGCACAATGTGCATGTACTGTGGCGATGGCACATGGCCATGGCACAGTGGCAATGGCAGGCACACACAAGGCAGCCCAGATGCCATGCCACCATGCATGATGGGCACGTGGCACAGTGGGCAGCAGATGCAGTCACACACTGAACAGTGTGACAGCACACGCAGCGCCACTGGATGTGACATGCAGGGGCACCTGCATGCCCACCTGTGGCATGAGCAGATGCCACGCCATGTGCCCACAACAGCAGGGCCATATTCACCAGTCCACCATGCATGCACGCATGACCATGATAGACAGTGAACGTCCAGGAGGTTCCAGGCTTATACCCCTTCCCTGAGACAGTGAAAACACAGAGCTAAGCCACAGTACTTTAATAAGGCATCATTACAGCACACAGCAGGAAGACACATCAATGTACAATGCCCAGACCCACCCCATGCAGCGAACAGATGTGCAACAACCCCCATACAGTCCAACAGAGTACACCCACCACCTCCCTTCAGCGGCACAACGTCCATGGCCTGTACATGCAGCACCCACAGTCAACATTCCTGATGGGCATGGCCAGTACCTGCTGCTGCATCATGCCCCAATGGACTCCACATTGCATAGACATACCACGCACCCCATGCACACTCCCTCTGATGGCAGATGTGGGCCCGTGGTGAAGTGTCACCCTGCTGCTGCCAGTCTCCGACCCATCCTCTGACTCCTGGTCCTACTCAGGGGTAAGTCGTCCACTGTAGCGCAGCATGATGTGCTGCACTGGTCCCCTGTAATGCTGTAAGAGACAATGAGATACATTAGCAATGCCTGCATGGGACACCACAGCCACTAGCAGCATCACCCATGTGTCGCCCACTTACCACTGAGGGGACATAGACGTCCCAGCTATGGTACTCGTTATCCTCATAGTATAGGACCAGCCCTGCAACCTTCAGTATCATGTACCCAGGTAGCCACTTGCTAAAGCGCATCCACCTCACAGGCAAGGAGGAGACATACAACTTGACACCATCAGTCTGCCGCAGGAGTGTGAGCTCCATGCAGCCTGGCATGCCCTTCCTATGAAGCAGAATAGAGAAGAACAGTGGTTAGCACATGCATCACCTGCAATACCCACCAGTGCATATTACCCGCCGCACTCCCAGGTGACACATACTCACCCTGTTATACACCCTGACCACCCACAAATAACCATAGCTCCAATTGTCCATGTAGTCCCCTCCAATACACGGAACAGATGGGCAGGGAACTGGGCCTTCCAAGACAGCATCACACCCACCATTGGTCAGTCCTGCATGGCAATGAGCGTCGTGTTCTCATTGCTGCGTGCATAGCATATATGGACAACATGCAGTTGTGTGATGACGTATGCCCTGTGGTGGCATGCCATGTGACCAGAGGTATTTCAAGGACCACAGCTGGCACTACACAGCACCATAGGGAAGTGAGACACTGCATTGCCATGTGTCCAGGTGCACTGCTTCACGTCCACCTTATCCCTGACCTTGCAGAGAGGCGGCGCCGTCGTGCCCCACTCCCATGTGTATTCCATACATGTCTTGATGCCACTGCACTGCGGGACCCCCACTGCATTGAACAATTCAGACTACCATGGCCATCCATCACCAGGCTATGTGAAAGTATCCAGGCTGACACTGAACCCCACACACGGCAGTCCCCGCCATGACAGCGGAAACGAAGCTGCTATGTGCCCTATGGTATTACGCCACTGGTTCATTCCAGCATGTGACAGGTGATGCGGTAGGTGTGGGCCAGTCGTCAGTGTCCAGGGTGGTGTTGCAGGTAATGGATGTACTCCTATGGCACCTCAGGGAGCTCATCATGTTCCCGTCCATGCCTATAGAGCTCCGGGTGATAAAGTAAGCCTTCTACCACAAGCAGGGCATGCCCAATGTGTGCACTGTCATTGACTGCATACACCTTGCCATCCTCATGCCGCAGAAACATGAGAAGGCATACAGAAACCACAAGGGATACCACAGCATCAACGTCCAGGGTATCACGATGCAGGCGGTCGGTCACGGACATGTGTGCAAGGTACCCTGGGTCAATGACATGATACCTATGTTCTGGCGGTTCGGGATGGTGCGCTACTGGGATGGATGTGGGGTGCTACTCGGTGAGTAATGATGGGTCAGCGTGCAATGGCACACCTGCCACAGCTACAGTGCCATGCACTGATGTGTTCCCCTTCTGCATTGCAGGTGACAGTGGCTATCCACAGCGAATGAACCTAATGACACCATTCCATGCCCCGACAACCCCAGGGAGGTTGCCTACAACATGGTGCACAAGAGGACAATGGCCATCATCAAGAGGACCTTGGACAGATGAAGATGAGGTTCCGTTGCCTGGACCACATGGGTGGCAGGTTCTGCTGAGCTCCACCAAGGCATGCAAGGGGTTTGCCATGTGTGCCATGCAGCACAACGTCACTAAGAGGGGGAACATGCTACTGTCGAACGACATGCCCGGCATGCCTGCCACTGATGTGGATGATGGAGAGCCTCCCATCTGCGTGGTCGGTATGGTGCCGATGACTGCATGGCCCATCAGGCACTCATGGAGGGCATGTTCAGGCACTGACAGCATGACGTGGACACACCCTGGATGGTTGGCATGGCCACCGCACCCTATGCAGCCACGCCGCCATGGCACCATGAGAGGTGTGCCCTGTGCTGGTGGATGCGTGCCAGCATCTGTGCAGGTGTGCATTTCCCAGTGGTGCACGATGATGATGGCACCACCCTGAGTGCACCACATGGGGGGACGCTGTGCCTGTGCATGTGTGTGGTGAGCGACACATCTGTGTACGGTGGCATGTCCGACATATGACGTGCGAACTCATGCCGTGTGTGCATGTGCATGTGTATGTTTGTGGGTGTGGATATGTGTGTGTGTGTTTGTATGTGTATGTGTGTCTCCTGCATGGCCACATACAAGGTGCACTGTGCCGCTGACCCATGTGTGTGTGTGTGTGTGTGTGTGTGTGTGTGTGTGTGAGCTACCTGTGTCCTCCGCCTGCAGCTGTGCCTGTAGTCTTGCAGACATATGGCTGCCCTGTCTGTGCACTGTCGACCTGCCATGTGCTGTGCATCTGGCCCTGCACCCCTCCATGCTGGAATCGCTCCGAAGCCTCCCGTACTGGTCACGCTATCCACTGTTGGTGTTGGCACCACTGCCCTGCAACCACTGTGATGTGCTGCATCAGCTGTGCATCCATGGGTGGTGTGCCATCCGGTGAGGTGGAACGTCATGGTGGTGTCTGGGCAGGTTCCACCCCAGTGCGCCGCGTGTGTTCCTCCGGCAGCATATGCTGCATGCCTGTGTCTGTGGTCTGTGGGTGTGTCCTTGGTCTGATGAACCCCCCAGGTGCCAGGTGCCACACCTGCTCGTGGATACCCTCTAACACAACGGCATACTACAGGATGGCTGTGTGTATGGCCCATTGGACCGCGGTCTGCTCCTTGAGTGCTGCTGTGTATGTTGCTGCTGTGCCTCCAACCTGTCACGCTCAAGCTGCTGCAGCTGGCAGTACTGACCCGCCATGTAGGTCTGCTTCCACCCAGACCTGGTGCATGTCTGTGTATGGTCCGATGGGCCTTCATTGCTGCTGTCTGTGTGCTGTGCCATGGTGCGGTGCTGCTGTGATGGCACAGGGGTGTCCACTGGCACTCAGCATTGTGGGACATCCAGTGTCAGTTGCACCTCCCAAGGTGCTGGCATGACCATCTCCACGTTGGTGTCACTGCCTGGCCCGGTGTCCTCCTCATGGGGCCATTGTTGCTGTCCTCTCCAATACGCATCTCAATCTGGGCATCCTGCACTGTGGTGGTACCTGTGGGTGGGAGGGAACTTGTTAGCTGGGTGCTGTTCTTACACCCCCTGCCACACTGCTAAGTAGCATGCATACTGACCTGCATGCTCTTGCCCTTGTCACTGTACCTTGGGTGCTGCCTGTCATCCTGTGCCTCCATGAGGGTCTATGGTTGCGCCACTGCACCCCGCTGGCCTGTGTGCCCACCAGTGGATACATGATGGCTCCGTTAGCAGCGCCTGTGGTTGTGCTCATTCAGTGCAGTGTACTGTGGCCGTACCTACCTGGCATGGCATCCCGCCTTCCACCTCCTGTGGATGGCATCCTCTGACAGTGTCTCTGCCACCAGGCATTCCAGCATTGTTAGCTGTGTGTCCTTGTGGGGTGGGCCATCTCCTGTGCCACTGCATGCCCATCTGGTAGCTGCAAGCTTTTGCTTCATGGTGGCTCTGAGGTCATGCCACGTGTGTTTGCTGCCCGCTATGGTGCGTGCCTCAGTCCTGGCAGTGTTGACAGCCACCTGGATGTCCAGCCACAGCCTGGCCTTTACGTCGGCCAGTGTGGCCAGGGCTGACACACTGTACAGGCAGCTGTAGTGCTGCCATATGTCAGCCACCATTGTGGCTACCTTGCTGCTGGGGATATTGCTTGACCTTGTCTGCTACGCCGTCCTCTGGTGGACCTGTCCTCACCCACATCTGCCTCCTCCTGCACCCCCTTTGGGTACCACCTCTTGCTGCACATTCTGCTCTGCATCCCTCTCCTGGGCCACCATTGCCTTCCACATGTGTGTGTCTTGTGGCATTCATGGCCGTCCGTTTGCACATGGGCAGTGCATTCCCTTTTATGGCTGGTTCACGGGGTATTCCCTCATCTGTCTCTTCCGCCTGCTTTGGCTGCGCATTGTCCTGCATGGTCGCTGCTGACACACCCATGGCACGTTTCTGTGTTTGTGCATGCCACATCCCTCGACTCACCTTCTGCAAATCCTTCGTTGCCCCATCTACACCGGTTTTCTCACATATTTCCCACACTTCCGTGCATAGGGCCCAATGTGATCACTATCGGGGCATAATCTGTAAAGGTTGTAGGATAATACTCGATGAATTCTGTTCCTGGTACTGTACAATTATATAGTAGAAGAAAGTCTGTTTAAGAACAGGGGACTCTCTGTGAGACTAAAGTGAGAATTATTTTCTGCTAGGGTTGAAAAACCACCATGCTTCTACCATCCTCAGTGCCTCCATTTTTCTTTTAAGTAGTTTTATCACATCAATTTCTTCTCTATTTTGAGAGACGAAATCAAGGTTCAAATCCAGTACTTTATTAAAGTCTACCAGTTAAGTATGGCTGTGGAAATTGTGTTAACGTCATGAAAAAATCCATTAAATAATCCAGTGTATCCAGGTTTGCTGCATATAAGAAGCCATTGTAATATTTTGATCATAGAAACATTGAAACATAGAATTTGATGGCAGATAAGGACCGCTTGGCCCACCTAGCCTGCCCATTTTCCTACCTAATGGATAAGCTTCAGATCCTAGTTAACCAACAGCCTACTTCCTCCTAACACCCACTAGAATTTCTTATGTCTGTCCCATGCATTCTTGAATTACCCACTGTTTTGACTCCACAAACTCCTCAGAAAGGCTGTTCCATGCATCCACAACCCTCTCCATGAAAAAATACTTTCTCACATTACCTCTGAGCCTTCCCCCTCTATTTTCAAATTGTGCCCCTTTGTTCTTGAACATCTCTTTTTCTGAAAGATGATACCCTCTTGGACTTTGTTGATTCCCTTGAGGTACTTGAAAGTTTCTATCACGTCCCCCCTCTCCCACCTTTCCTCAAGGGTATACATATTAAGCTCCTTTAGTCTCTCTCCGTATGTCTTCTGGTTCAGACCTCGCACCATTTTGATTGCCCTCCTCTGGACAGCCTCCACCCTGTCCATGTCTTTGTGGAGATGGGGTCTCCAGAACTGCACACAATACTCAGATGGGATCTCACCAACTGTCTGTACAGAGGATAACAGCTTCCTGTTTTCTACTGGTGATGCTTCTCCTATGCATCCCAGTATCCCCGCCCTCCTTACTGCCTTCTCACATTGCTTGCCCACCTTTAGGTCATCTGATGTAACTACCCTAGGTCCCTTTCCATTTTTGTTGTTGTCAGTATCTCACCCCCATTGTGTACTCTTCCCTGGGTTTTGTTTCTCAGATGCATTATTTTTGCAGTTCTTTGTGTTGAATCTAAGTTGCCACATTTGACCATCCTCCAACCTTGCCAAGTCTCTTTTCATCCTTTCCACTCTACCTTGTGTATCAACCTTGTTGCAGATCTTTGTGTCGCTCTACAAAGAGACATACTTTTCTTCCAGTCCTCTGCAATCATTAAATCTATCATTAAATTTGCATGATACAATTAGAAATCTGCCCAAAGTGCCAGACTGAACTTCATATATTTTCAATTTTAGTTGCTTGTCCAGTACTATGGACACCCAAGCAATTTGGTATTATGTAGTGAGCGAAACTCTAATCCCCTCCCCCAGATTTTTGTTAACTTTTCTTCTGCTGCTGTATTTATATGCATTTCCTTTTGCATATCTAATGATTCTTTTATTTCAGTGGCATTGTGCAAACCAGTAATATTCCAGGATAATATGTTTAAATCTAAATTATAATCCTTCAAACTGTCAGCATACAAGCAGTTTGAAAATTTAATGCAGATCATGCACAACCCTGATGAGATCACATTTTTATCCTAGTGTCTCCTCCCATAAATAGTTTAACAAAGACCATTATGCTAGAGCTGACCCCATGCAATCTTAATCCATCATTGACTTCAAGTAACTTCAAGTCAAATAACGCTTTATTAATCAATCAGTTAAAAGCGTTTATGATTTACATATACAAAATCAGTATTGTGGCTCCATGTCAATCCCACAAAGCGAATACAATGTGGTAGGAACAGCATGGACAAAACCATGCAAGTTGAAAACTGCGCCAGAAGAATACCGTCGTGAATCTTTGTTTTAAGTGTGATTTACTATTACAACACCAGACCACCATGGGCCACCACTCCAGTGAAATGTGTTAACTTAATGGGTCTTTTCCTGCGTATTCCCAGGACGAAACTTGAGTAGTTTTGCCTGTGCTGTTTCAGATGCACTAGATTGTATGCCACTGACATTACATTCTACAGTATTTAGCATAGAAGGAAAACACATACAATTCATATAACTTCATATAGCAAAGGCTTTGAGAATATATTGGAAGCAATAGTTTTCATTTCATTTGATTCATCTGAGGACGGTGTTCTCTCTATGTACCCCATTCTTTTAACTCTGCTTTTAATTATATTAACTCTCAAATGTTGAAATTCCTTACCTGTGACTTAAATGTACCACAAATGTACCACAAATGACTTGTACTAAAAATTAAGTTAAATGAAATGAAATGAAGATAAAATATAAAGAAGAGGTGTCTGCTGCATCGCATAAATCACTTATATACAATACTTGAACATTTGCCTTCATTAAACATCTTTTACAATCACTTAGAACTAAATCCTTTGTATGTTTATATGTTGCAAATATAAACTCTCAGTCCAAATACATTTTTTGCTCTTTTTCCTATTTTCTATAAGCCTACAGTACTTGATCTTTATCTTGTGAGGATTAAAACAGCTCAGGACCCTCAATGGCATACCTATATACGTAACATGTTAACATTAATCTTGTGCTGTGGGAACTGAAATTCCACTCTCATCTGTCTTTTTTGTGGTTAATAAGTTTTATTGATTTGACTTATTATGACAATAAAAACATTAAAACAATCAGGTACATTGCAAAAGATCTTACAGACTGTTACATATGTCTCTAGAAGAAGGCAAGAACGTTCTGGCCAAATAGTAATGAACTGAATATACTAGCCAGGTAAGCAGTAAGATAATACTCTGTGCCTGGATGTACAACACCTATCCAGCTGGAGATTAACTTTGAAAGTATTAGCAGTTGGTGCATTGCATTATGGCTAACTCATGCAAACATATCTTACCTGGCCCCATCCTGCTAGTTTCTGCAGTATTTGACAAAGCATCAGAAATTATGAGAGGTCCAGGGCCGCTGTCCTCTACTTTACACCTACAAAATACAAGAGATCACACACACACACAAAACAAACAGGTCTTCATTGTCAGAGAAGATACTATCCTTTACTGATATTATACCATGTCATCCATAGAGCAGAGCCCCTGTTATTCAGTAACAATCTCTCTAGCATTTGCCCCTAAATGCACCATGAGAAGACAATTATAGTGGCATGGTTGTGCCTATTCAGCTGATTCTCTCCTAGGTTTCAAAAACAGAAGGAAGGAGTCAGAGGCAGTATATTTAAAGAGGGTATTGGTCACAGTATGTGATATTCTGGCTCAGTTGGCAGCTTGAGCCATAGATGTAAGTATCTCCCCCAGGGAGGGGATTATCTGGGACCGCCATTTACACAGTAGGAGTCTTTTAACCTGCATACTGAGTGTCAGAAGTAGTTTCAACTCGGAGAGACGAAGGTGAGGGGCCGGGGGCTGGAGTCCTAATAACAGCAACGCAGGGAACTGACGCACAGGCTTCCTAAGTATTTTGGGCCCCATCTCACAGGTAGCCTGCCACAGGGGCTGGATCAGCCTGCAGGACCAAAGTATATGGAACAGGTCACCTGGGAGTTCCTGACACCTCCAACACAGGTTAGACTGAGCTAGCTTTGCCTTGGTGAGGACTACAGGAGTCTTATACCAGGAGTGAATTATCTTGTTCTGTATTAACTGACTACTGGAGTCAGGACATGCCCGTGAGCTAGTTTTAGACAAGACTTCCACTCCAGGTTTGTAATAGAGGCATGCAGTACTTTCTCCCATTTATGCTTGGATTCCTCTGCTTGGGACTGGATGGTGCTCTGAATGGCCACATATACCCATCTTGACTGTCCCCTTTCTAGGGCCAACCATGACTCTACTTGGGAGATTTGTTGCTCTTGGTGCTGCTTATGCCTGTACATAAGGATGGTGCTTCTTATTTGAAGGAATTGCCAGAAGTCTTTGGGAGAGATCCCATAAGAGCTCCACAGGCCCTCAAAGGAATTAAGGGTATCTGTACCAGGAGTGAGCATATCTTGAAGCAACGAGATACCACCATGCTCCCATGAGGGCCGTGCAACTGGTTGTTTATTGATGGTAATCTCATCATTGCCCCCTAGTGGGGTGAGATCTGAGGGAGATGGGAGGTGCCCAACTTCTTATGCACCTTGGCCCAATATTCCAGAGAGGGACCTATAGTAGGATGAGAGGAGTGCCCTTAGGGGATGGTTAAATAACAATAGCACCAAGTGAGTACACTGACATACCTCTTTCTCCATATCCAGCCACTGGAGAGCATTGTGTTTAGGGAAGAGGAACCATTTTAACATCTGAGCCAGCTGAAAGGCCCATTTATACCCCTCTAACCATGGAAGACCCCAGCCCCCTTCTGACCAATGAGCTTATTTCTACTGTACCTAGGTTTCTTACCCTCCCACAAAAAGGATCCCAGCAGGGCATCTAACTTAGTAAACCAATAATGACGTATTTTCAAAGGAATGTGGGAGAGAAGATGCATAAGTTTTGTGCTGTGACCATTTTAATTGCGGATATTTTACCTACAAGTGACAGTTGAAGAGATTTCCATCTGTCCAGTTCTGTACTGAATGGATGCAAAAGTGGTTTCATATTCAGGTCCCAGATTTTATATAGATTAGGAGAGATAGTAATGCCCAAGTAAGTAATCCCCTCTGGGGCCCATCGGAGTCCATGCTGAGTAACCATTTGAGAAGTACACTTAGAGTTTAATGGTAGGACCTCTGTCTTGGCCTGGTTAATCTTGAGCCCTTAAAATATAGAGAAATCTAACAAGGTGGACAGTAGGAGAGGGAGGGAGTTGAAAAAAATTGGCTATAGGGAGCAACGGGTCATCCGCATACATAAGAGTAGGGTATGCCCTTGTTCCCACCTGGAACCTGGAAATTAGAGGATTTTGCCTAATAGCAGCTGCCAGGGGTTCTACTGCCAATACAAAAAGCAGTGGGGAAAGTGGGCAACCCTGATGGGTACCCCTACGCAGTATGAATGGAGGAGACAGAATCGTACTGGTGAGGATTCGTGCAGCTGGGGATGAATATATTGCCCCAATCCAGGCTTGAAACCCGGCCCCCAAGCCCATAGTGCAAAGTACTTGTTGGACATAGTTCCACTCCAGGGAATCAAAGGCCTTTTCAAAATCTATTGCGATGGTAGTGGGGGGGAAGATAATGTTTAGGCCTTATGGATTAAATTTACCAACGATCTAATATGGTCCACACTAAAGCGGCCCTTAACAAAGCCTTCTTGGGATGGGTGGATCAAACTGGGAAGAAGAGGATTAAGTCTATTAGCTAGTATCTTAGCTAGCACCTTGCTATCAGCATTCAATAATGAAATAGGGTGGTAGCTAGATGCTTTAAGTGGGTCTTTACCTTTTTTTGGTAGGATAGTAATTGTCGCCTCCCTAAGGGATGAAGGGAGAGACCCTGTTTGCAATGACTCAGTAAATACTTTTGCAATACCAGAGAGATTATGGGATATAACAGCTGCCATACTTCAATTGGGAAACTGTCCTCTCCTGGGGCCTTTCCCTTTTTAAGGGAGATGGTGGTGTCTGCCACCTCCTGGGTTGAGATAGGGGCATCTAGGGCATTAGCTTGGGCTTCTGAGATTTTGGGGAGATGTTGGGACTCCAGAAATGGGCAGAACCCCTGGGGGTCTGGGGCACTGGAGGATTTATATAATGAGGAGTATAAATCCATCATTATTTGATTAATACCTTGCACTGAGGTCTGGGTCCTACCCCCGCATCCTCTAAAGCCACTATATGCCTTTCGGCTTGCTGCTTTTTGAGACAATATGCCAGCAGCTTACCCCCCTTTTCTCCCCCTTCCCAATATTTATACTTGAGTGTAATGATTGAAATCTCTGCCTTTCTAGGGATCAGCTCATTCACTTGCATCTTCAGAGAGGTGACCTTATGACCTGCCTCTGACCTAAGGGAAGGGACATGAAGGGCCTTAAAAGCAAGCTCCACTTCTCGGAGTTGTCATTCAAGCCCCCACAAATGTTGTTCCCTCCTCTTTTGGTGCTGGCTCTCATACCCTATTATCGCCCCTCTTAGAGTAGCTTTGAATGCCTCCCATGTGGTACCCACAGAGGTATCTGCTATGAGGTTATGCCGAAAAAATTCTGTTGCTTCCTTTTGAAGCCAATGGGGAAAGTCTGGGTCATGAAGTAGCAATGGGTCCAGCCTCCATGCTGGAGACTTAGGGAGAGGGGGGCCTCATGTGAAGGCAAGATGCACAGGGGCATGATCCGAGATAACTTAGGGATGAATAAGAGTATTAACAGTGTTACTAGTAATAGTAGGAGAGGTAAGCCAGAAGTCTATTCTACTAAGAGAACTATGTACTGGGGAATGAAAGGTGTAGTCCCACTGGGAGGGGTGAAATATTCTCCAGATGTCCGTAAGGGCCAAATCTTGTTGTAATTGAGCCACTGCCATTACAGCCCTGGCATGGGGCTCAGTATTGAAGTGTATCTATCCAGGAAAGGGTCCAAGAAGTAGACAAAATCACCCCTAATAAAATGGGGTGTCTTCCGAACTATGGGACCCAGCACCTGGACCAACTTGTGAAAGAAGGAGGATGAGTCCTCATTTGGAACATATACATTACCCATGATCAGAGGGCCCTCCCAGTATCCATGAGCACTACCACCCATCTACCCTCAGGGTCTCTCACTTGTCTCTGCAAGTTCCATTGTATTTGCTTGTGAAGCAGAATCACCACCCCTCTCTTTCTAAAGGAGGCTGAGGCATGAATGACTTGACCTCGCACTCCTCTTCAGTCTCTCAGGATCTCCCAGTAAGTTTGGTCTCCTGCAGGAAGGCAACCCTCGCTCCCAGTCCCTTAAGGTGGCCCAAAACTTGCTTCCTCTTGTTTGGGTGTTAAGCCCTCTGGCGTTCCATGTCAAACAAGTGATATCACCTGTTAGTAATAGGGAGCAAATATTTAATTAAGAGATATATCAAGAACAACCACCAGAGAGGCGAGGGCAGCTCAACCAGAAGAGGGAAATTTTCTATAGAGCGCCACCAGATATGGAGAGAGTGGGTAAAGCCCATATACCCTGCCCCTACCAGATGATCTTATATTAACAAATAACTAAACATCTGTATGTGTCTCTTGTGAAACAAACATACATAAACACATTAACAAACTATATACATTGTGCACATTGTACCATGCAATTTGGGGATATAGAGGCATCTTTTGGCTGCAGACCCCAGCTGTAGGCCAGCCCCTATTCCCAGGGCATTACCAGGTGGTATCCATCCTTCCTTAGCACACGGTGAGTACAGGGGAGGTTCCCCGAGAGAATCAAGCAACCCAATAAAAAAGTTGGACCACGTGGCTCATTGCAACCCCAGAGGGTTGAGACAGCTACTCCAGCAGTGTAGCTCAGAAACTGAGGTAGTTAAAGTGGGACTACACAATGCTTCTACTGAGGTGGGGTTTGCAGGAAAGAAAGTGGGGGGGACTGCCCACACTATTTGCAAACCTAGGGTTATTGCTGATGGGCTCCAGCGTGTTCTCACAACAAAATCTTGGTGAGATCGGGCTCGTCACACCTATGAAGGGTGTACTATAAGCCACCCAGTGCGAGGGCTGGGAGATCTCCTCTTGATAGAAAATAATAATAAAAAAAAGAAACATACCAGAGGGGCACAGGCCTGTGCCATTTACCACTTAGGGCCTCACGTAAAACTCATCCTGGCTATCCATTCAGCACAACAGTTTACGCATGCCGACAAATACTTTCCTGTCATATGACACAGCTTCCCAGTGGGCCTCACCCCCCACACTCACAAGTAAGTGAGGTAGAACCCACAACAGTTCTGCTGTTTAATCAGATGGTACAAAAAAGACCTTCTTTGCCATCTAGACGTGTCTGGACATTTGATCAGGACGTCCACTGAGAGCTTGTTGGTAGGTCTCATTGAATCCCTCCCAGTACAGGAGTGAGGCATCTTCTCTGCCATATGACAGTGCAAGTTGGGGGTCAAGTTTGTGGGAAAAGGGGCTTGAAAGTTCCCTTACATGGGTAACATGAAGAAAAGGTAGCAGATGGGTCAGCCAAGGAGATTGTCCACTGACGATCAATTTAGACACCCCAAATTCACCCCATACCTACAACTCCCCGGGGATTAAAAGAACAGGAATAGAAAGAAAATAAAAGGATGACTACTTATCTGACCACGCTGGTGGGTTTCTCTGATTGATTGCCCTGAGATGTAGGCTTAGGACGGTCCACACTGAAGATGAGATCTCCGCTGGTAGAGGAGGCCTCCCTTGTAGCCTTTGATGGATGCTGCCTCCACCATCTGTAGCTCCGCTCTGTGGCCTGGAGGAGTTGCTGATGGGGACAGGTAGCTGGGCTGCAACATAGGAGTAGGCCTGCATTCCACAGTTGAATCCACAATACCTGGGTGATGATCCAGAGAAGCTGGGGTGTAAAGTTTCATATCTATTAGTGGTGTGGTAGGCCTGTAATGGATCAGGAGCAACAGTGTCCATGCTTGTGGCCTCCTCTGTGTCATCTTGCCCTCTCTCCGAAGGATGATCTCAGCGGGCGTGTTTCTTTGAGGATTGCCTCTTTCAGTATGCTTTTGGGGGGAGTTCTCAGTGTTACTCCCTGAGGTCTTGCCAAACTGCAGACCTGCTCACTGATGGAGAGGAGCGACAATACAACCTGTCAGTAGCACTTTTTGCCGAAGAGGCTCCCGGGGTAGTGGTGGTGAATTCTTGTGGCCAGTTGCACCATAAAAAATCAATGAGTGCATCAGGAGATTCAAAACTGTTTGGGACCCCATTATGCATAACCTGCATCATGGCTGGGTAACGCAAGGAAAAGGACAGTCCAATACTGTGCATTTTATGCCTTGTCTCAGAGTACGCTCGGTGTTTGTCCGACAGATCCTTAGAGAAGTCCTGCAAGATGTGGATCCTATTCGATCACCACACTACATGCTGTAACTCACGAGCTCTAGTTAGGATCTTCTTTTTGTCCCTAAGATCAATAAATTGGGCTATGATAGGTCATGGTCTGTCCTGGGCCTGAGACATGGGGGCTAATGTACGGTGTGTGCGTTCCACCTGGAGCAGTATCAGTGGGTCCATCTGCAGCATTTCAGCAATGGCTAATTGTAGAAATCCCTCGGTATCTTTGCCTTCTACACACTCAGGGAAGCCCAGAAAGCAAAGATTATTACGCGACCTTGATTCTCAAGGTCATCCATCTTACTGTGCAGCATCTGTATGGTCCATTGTTGATCTCTTAATTTTGCCCTTAAGTCCTGAACATGCCCCTCCATCACCGAGACCCGCTGTTCGGTATGCAGCATCCTGACTTCTAAATTTTGAACCACTTGGGTGTTTCGATTAGTTGCCACAGTGACTTGTGCCATCTGGGCCATAAGTTGGCCAAATATCGCCTCAACTGACGGTTGCTCCCAGGTTTGTGTCAAGCGGCCTTCAGCCATATTTTCAGGCCTACCTCATCCAGAAGGCTCTTCAGTAAAATAGCAGTTTCCACACAGCAAATGAGGCTTTTTGTATCAATGAAGCTAAATTAGTGTAACTTGAGTATTACCTCACAAGTTACAGTAGAGTGAGGATATAACACCAGCTGGTAGAAAAGGGATTTTAAAGGATATTTCCCTCTGGGTTGTGGAACTGATCTTTAAGCTGTTATCCTATTTAGCGCTCCAGTGGCCAGTCCTGATCTGTCTTTTAATTTCTTTGAGAGGAATAGTCTTCTGGGATTCCCCTTTTCCCTGTTTATCAGGTGGCCATAGTCAAGGGTGATGAGTTGTTGTCTCATAAGGTCCAACCCCAGAACTGATTTAATTTTATTGTTTTGTGGATGCTATGAAAGTTGAATATGGAGGAATGCCTGCTTTGAATCTGTCTGATAAGGCCCTTCAACCAATTTGTTCATATGCCTCTAGAATATTTAACTCAGTCACCCATGAAACAAGAACTGTTGCCCCAGGAAGGTGTTTGTTCATTCCCTTATAGTTTATTCTGAAAGTGTTTGGCGGTAGATGACTGAAGGGACCTTGTTATCCCACAAGATTGATTTCAACAAGTTACAATTGTTTTCTTTTCTGTAAATTTCTGGGCTGAGGTCTGGAAAACGTATATTTGGTTGCTTAGTAACTTCAAGGAGATTTCTGTAGTTCTCTTAAAACAAGTCACAATCATTATAATGTAGCAATTTTATGAAAATAATGTTAAGGTTTTTGTAATGATGGTTTTGTTGTGCAGGTAATCTCTGAGCGCAGTCCATTTCAATGCACTCTGGGAAGCTGCAGCCCAGCTTTTCAGTCAAACATTTAAAAAGGTGCTAAGAAATCTGCTTGTTCAAGCCCTCAGGAACTCCCTAGGAATTTTCAATGTTTTCTTCTCCCCTAATTTCCAATTCCTAAACTTTTCTTTTAGTTCATTAATTTCTTTTAAGTCATCTTTTATTGTTTTTCTAGTTTTGGGATGTGGTCTTGATATCTAATAGGTGTTGCCCAAATTAACCCACTCTGCTGATTTATTACCCTCATCTGTTTTTTATTTCATACAAGTCAGTTTGCATTTAGTTATTTTGCTATCAACTTTATTGAAGCCTGAACAGACTTCAAGTCAGGCATGGGGTCATTATGTTGCAAGACATAATGCTGGATAACACTATCATGCTGCACAATTAATTCCATGAGGCATCATGTCTTTGTTCTGTGGAGGCTCTCTTCTCACACAATATCAGGGGCTGTGCCCAACCAGCCCCCCACTAAAGATTCTGAACCTGGAGGAGGTCCAGCTTGGGAAGTGACACAGGTTCAGTTTCGCCATAATGCCGTATGCTATTAAGCGTGACAGTTATGACCCAGTATGTTTAAGTCAGAATAGTGGTCAGCATTTCATTCAGATATGATTAAATTGTTTTAGGAGCAGGTTTTATTAATAAACTAGATACGGTTCTCTTTAACTCCTCAGCTAAACTATTGAAGCTGTTTATTTATTTATTTATCTTAAATTCTCAGACTACAACCTTTGAGTCAAAGACTCTTTTACAGAGGTTCCATGTCAGGAAGCAAACGACATAATGAAGACATGGAAGTACAGAATTTGGAATGTGATCCTGGTGGCAAACATATGAAAGTAATAATGTAATAGAGAGGTACAGCAGTACCTTTACAATCAAGCAATTAAAAGAGCACTTTCACAATTGTGCAAGATAAGGCAGAGCCAAACTTAAAGCAATCAATAGGATATTGAGCTTGTTGGCAACAACAGACAGCAATTAAGCAAACAATAGGATATTTATCTTGTTGGAAACAACAGACAGAGGCAAATTCATTTTTATTAGGACCATTGTGCAAGGAGAAGGCATAACCAAAATGAGAGCATTCTATCTAAGTAGAATTTATCAGGGTAAGCCAAGGCAGAGAGGTAGGCTAGATGAAACATTGCACCTGTTGAGTGCCATGAGGTGTTCCTTGAGCTTAACTTTGAAGGAGCCCAGGGTGGAGGGCATTAAGGATGTCAGGGGATGGCATTAAACAGGTCAGGGGCCCTGTAGTTAAAGGACCACTGGGCCTGGGAGATGAGTCAGAAAGGGATCTGGTAGGTGCTTCTGGAGCCACTCGTGGTGCCATGGGCTTTAGTAGCCTGGTTGAGGAAGGGCTGGCAGGATGGTGCAGTGAGACCCATACTGATTTTTTTTTAGCAAATAAATTCTGAGGAAGGGTGGTTCACCACCTTGCTATTATCTGCCACTGAGCAGAGGCTCAGTGGCAGTGCATGCATGGGCAACACTGTAGGGAGTGTGCTACAGGTTTGATGCGGGACATGTATGCCTTCACACACCACATCCTGTCATCTATGCTGTGGCAGAGGAATTTGGGAGAATATAGAAAAGTGGCAGGGGTTTCATGAAGTCTCGCTTACTTGCCTGTGGCCCACATCACCACTGGGACCGTCCCTTCCCACCTGTCGATATGGTCATTGGATAGTGGAAGAATGGCCCTCCTCTCCTGCACCACATGGGGGTGTAATCTGTGAGAGAACTATGAGGTGGGGTGAGGTAAGTCCCAAGGAGAAGGCTGACAGTTAGGGAGGTAGTGACAGGTCAGATAACCCATCTGCACCATGCCAGGAGAACAAGCATTAAGAAAAAAAGAAAAAGAAAAAAATAGTACTGTCCATTACAGCTAGCACTAGTTAAAGCAGAAACTCTTTTTTTTTTTTTTTTTGAACTACTGTTTGTTACTGTCCAAATACAGGTAAAAGATAATTATAAGGCAGGCTAATTTTTGAACACCTCAACAATCTGGATTATCCCTTAATCAAAAGAATGCACTTACAGAGTTTAGACACCAAGAACTGATTTTCTGAAATAGCCACTTCACATCTTCCAAAGGAGGTACTGTTAATTGTATCAGAACTCTAGTGACAGTTTACAGTATTTGAGATTCAAGAGGTAAAGAGGCTACTGTTAATTTACTGTCAAATCTACTTCATTGCTATCATAAAGTACCTGGTGAAGTATTTAGAAATTGTGACTGACAGTACTCTTTTAAGAATCAGAAACCAGAAACCAGAAATTGATTGACTGTTCTTAGGGTGGGCAGTTTTTGATTTTTATTTTTTATCATTTCGATGGAAAATATCGATTTTTTAAACATTTTCCCAAGTTTTATCAATTTAAATTTTCACAGTTGCACAAAATTATGGGTTTTAAGCAATTATTTTGATTTGTACCAATTTAATTTTCACTGTTGCAATTAATGACAACGAAGGCTGAGGATTTACAAACTGATAAAGCACAAATTGTTATCTTCACATGTCAAAATAGCAATAGAACTTACTTTTCCTATGTGTAAATTTAGAATATCGATGGAAATATTTTTTATCAGTTTGTGTGTGTGCAGTGAAATAAACATTTATCGACATTTACCAATTTAAATCTAATACAGCCAAGTCTAACTATTCTTCACAGGCAAACTTTAAGTTAGGTTGCAATGCAGTGTTTTAATAGCCAGTCACTTGTTACTTGGAAGACAGTTTATGTTTTGAAACTCCTTTACAGGCTTCTTGCTCCAGTTTCCAATTAACATCTGCCAAAGGATCATCAGGATTGGGAGTACAATTCACTGCTGCCTAGATCAATGACACCCTGCTCCATAGTTCCAATTTCCTTAGTTCATGGAGTCAGATTATTTACCTCCACTGCTGTCTCATTGGAGGTGAGCAATTCCTTTAAAGAGAACCTTTCATGGTGGTCCAAGAAACTAGATCTTGTAATTATTACATGCAGTACCAGATCTGAATGTGTGTGTGTGCATTTGTTATTTTTGGCCAAGGTTTACTTTGCCTTCCATAATTTGGATTTGTTTCAGAGCCCTGCTGCACTTTCCTTTGCTATTCAGCTGCTGGGCTGCTGGCTCCAGATGACATCACTGTAGGGCAGAGGAGTGACTCACACTGTACAATACAGTGCAGTCACAGCAGTTTTGCAAGGGAAAACTACCAGTACTCAATGTACATACTGTGTTCCACTTTCCCCAAGACACCCTGTTAGCAATGCATTATGCTAAAATCAAAATGCCTTTTCAGAATGTCAGAATGTTTTTTTTGTAACTTAGAGGGGGTGGTGTGAGAAGTATGCAGACAAAAAACTCAGTGGACCCTATCATAGCATGAAGCAATGTGATATACAGTAATACTGTCAGACTTGGATAAAGTTGGGGCCTGGAAAACAGCATGAGGAATGCAGTTTAATCATAACAAATGCACAGTTATTCCCATCAGCAAACAAAACAATAAATTCTAATGCAACCTACAAGGACTTCAATTAAGGGAAGTAAATCAGGAGAAATATCTAGGGATGACAGTGACCCATAATTTCAACACATACTGTACACATAATGCTCTGAGGTGGTTGGTAGAGCAAATCATGATCTCTGGTCAATTAAAAAGGTATAAAAAGTCATAGCCCTAAAATAAAAGGCCCTCTGTACAGAGTTTACATGCACTCATTATTGGACTATAACACCCAGTTCTGGGCTCCATACAAACAGGGAGAGACAAATTTCTAGAGCAGGTTCAGAAAAAACAAAACACCAAATGATCCATGGACAAAGAGAATGAGAGGCGAACTGTTACTGCTGTATGATTTAATAAATGATCCTGTTCCTATGTCCCTACTAGATATAGCATTTTAGTTTTAATTCTTCAGTATCAGGGTAGGACCCACTAGGCACAAGGTCTGTTTTCAGGGGTTATCCAGAAGCACTGGGAGGTTAAGTGACTTGCTCATGGTCACACAGTATGCAAGTAGAAGTTGTGAGAATCAAACCCAGGTCTGCTGAATGTACCAAGCTCATTAACAGGTCGTTATTCAAACCTCCTTTATGGGAGCAGAAGCCATGCTCTACAGATTAAAAGGGAGCTTTTAACTCCAGAAACAATGAACTATTTCTTCCCCAACATGTCATAAGGATTTGAAACAATCTCCCATTAGAAATGATAATCAGTACAGACAAAGTGGAATACAAGAAAAAATTAGATGTGTACATATGCAATAGAAACTGGAATACTACCACTGAAATAGTGGGAGATCAGTATCTATGGACCACTCAAAATTTTCCTCCTCTAAATCAACCTTTTTTGTTAAATTAATAATCTTATTTTGTTGCCTTTGTAACTACCCTGAATCCCTTTCTCCTAAGCAGCTGCTGTTCTTTCTTTTCATACTGCTTGAACGTTCCATGACATCAATAACACCACTCCAGGCCATTCAGATAAATAGCATGGAATGAGAGCTACTGATGTCAAAGAATGTCTTAGAAATATGAAAATCAAGATCAGTAGCTGGTGAAGAGAGCATAACTTTTTGTACGTCTGAGGGCATCCCAAAGCTAGATTATTTAACAAACAAATTATCAGATCATTTCAGAATACATAACTAGCATGGAAAGGAAGATGGCTGGGCAGGTAAATATGTAAAAAATAATTTCCTATCTCCTTTAAAGTTGCACATTTAACACATCCATGGAAGCTGTCAGAGCGGTCCCAGCACCAGGAAGTTTACCTCCGCCCCACTGGGGTGGGACCAGTGATGATCTAATGGCAGTTAATGAAGGTGGGCTCACTCTCTCATTTCTTGGGCTGGTACATGGTTGTAATTTATCATATTTGGGTCTGGCAGCAACTTGCTTGAAGCAGTGATTGCTAAGCAAGGTGCTAGTAAAATTACCTTACAAAAGGACACAAGAGGGAGGCTTGGCCAGCAGCCAATGGAACAAGTCACTCTGCAGATTAGCTCTACTGTACTTCAGCAGCAATTAATTGATATAAATAACCCTTTCTGTATTGCCAGTTTAAATACTTTTTACATTATTGGCTTCCTATTGATTCTGGACCAGAAGAATATAATTTTGGATAAAAGAACATGAAGAAACCTCATCAAGTCAGACCGCAGGATAGTGGAAAGCAAAAGCCAGCAAGCAGTCTGAAACTCAAGAAATGGGTGGCCATGAGGCACATGGAGTTCAGAAGCCAAAAACACCACTCTTTTGAAGGCCGTAAGGGAATGTGACAAAAAGGTAGATGGAATTTCAAATAAATTCAACACTATGGAAATTGAAGCTAGGTATGGTTTCAGAGGAGGCAAAAGGAGCGATGGAGTCAACAAAACAGATGACCACTGTGGTGACTGGTATTGTGACAGAAAATAACTGATGAGGCTCCATTTGGAGCAGTTGGAAAATGGAGTATGGAGGTGTAATGTTTAACTTCTAGGGTTCCTGAAGGTCAGAAAAATTCAGAATTGTTTTGTCAGTATCTCTTCAATTGCAAGTTGGACTTGCAATTGAGAACTTAATTGTTGAAGCACATTGGGTGACCCCTGCAGAAGACTAGCACAGTCAGACCAACCTTCTGCCATACTTTGCACTCACAGCAGGTGCACATCAATGATCTTATAATGAATGCTGCAAAGAAAAAAGGGATTACTGTACTCATCGATGGAGTACCAGTCACATATTTCCAGATTTCAGCTTCCCACCAACAACGAAGAAAGATTTGATGCTGTCAGATCCTTGACTTTGAACCCTTGGAATAGTAAACACACTACAGTTTCCAGTTTGTCTATGCATTTCTATGTGGGAAAACTTTCTTGAATACTGACCCTATTGAAGCAGACAAGAGGCTTGAACTCATCAAAGCAGACTTTATGAGCAGAGAACTGAACAAGAGTTAGAGGATGAGAGTTGAAATAATGTGACTATGTCATTTTGGCAAGTACAGTGACTGATTTCAGTATTACTCTGCTACAACTAGATACTTCTTTGGATTTTATTTTGATTTCATGGTTGCAGTATTAACCAGGCTGATTTATAGAGGGTTTTGGATGCCGGAGAGTTAAGTGGAATTTTTCTTTGAATTTAATGTTTAAAAGTTTATATATTTCAACTGTAATGAGCAATGTAGGTTTTAGCAGGCTCATGATGCCAGAGGGAGCTGCAGGCAGTAAGATGGCTGTCACCTTGTGTAAGTCTCTAGTAGGCTTTATGCCCACCACCGACTGCATGGCACAGAGCTAAGTAAGCATACTGGTAACTAAACTACTCTGTGCATGGAACTTTGTATATACACTATTATTAAGGAAGTGCCTTCTAATTACTTATTTTAAACTGTAGCAACAGTGTTAGCACTGGCACAATGATTAATTAATATTAGTAAAATGCCCTGAAATGTTATACATTTTTTCTTTACAATTGCTGCATTGTTTGCAGTTTCTGTATTAATGGCTGTTAAATTTACCATTTATCCCTTGCAGGATGGGATTTATATTAAATGAATATCTGTATTTTTGATACCAATCATGGACTTAAAACCCCAATGCCACAGGTGTAATATTGTGCTGGTGGCATAATGGGATATTTTCTGGACACTTCATACCTACTATTCTATGGCCATGGCTGCACAGGTCTATTTAGAAAATATGATTAATAGTTAGTATCTACTTGTATTAGTTAACATGCACTTGTACCCTGCATGATATAACAAAGGGAGAAGAGCAGTTCATATCCTGATGTTATGATGTGATGTTACACAATATTCTAATGCTTGGAACCAAGTTTCTATCAAATGTAATATGTGTATTTGAAAAATGCAATAAAAATATGTTAGAAAAAAAAGAGGCACAAGAGACTCTTTTGCTTGACACTATTTACAGGATTGTTTTTATTTTGTTATGAAGATACATGGAAGCTTTTCCACATTTTTGAAACAGCAAAGCATCAATGGGATTACTTTCTCAGGATGCAGATAATGCATTCGATCACATTGCATGGGCACACATTTTTTGAAATATGCTTGTCAGAGAGGAGAGAGAACAGCAAGAGGAAGGAGGTGCTGTTAGAACCATACTACTCTACTGGACTAAAGAACTAGAACTCTATTACTTCAATTTAAGGTAAAAAAAAGTGTGTTTGTCTGAGTTGGGTGAGGAACTGCTATACGTGCAGTTAGCTAGGCAAAGAAAATTATGAATTAGGGTAAATTAATTGTTATTTGTGCAAGTTAGTTAGGTGAAGAAAAAACTGTGAATTTGGGTGAAGGAATTGTTATCTGTGCAGATAGCTAGGTGAAGAAACAAACTGTTAATTAGGGGAATTGCTTAGAGAAGGAAGTCAGGTGTTTGCATTTAAAACTGACCTAGATAGCTTGTGGCAGAGAACAGCAAGAGGAAGGAGGTGCTGTTAGAACTATATTGCCTCCATCCTCCCTCCCCCACCCTTAGCTGGTTCTGTTTTATAGGCACAGGATTTGACTAACAGGAACTTTCTGTTTGGGAACAGGAAGGTGTGATCACAGAGGCACAAAAGAATCACCATCCTAGAAGGAAAGAGACTACTTAGGAATATAGGAACTTATTGTCCCAGAATAGGAAGATCAGGAGCTTTAAGGGCATGGAAGCAATAAGAAAGAAGGGGAAAAATACTCTAAAAAATAAATAAATAAAATAAACAGAGAGAGGAAAGTAAGTATACAAAACAACAGTTAAGGAACCACAAGTAAGACATGATGGGAGTGGTGCAGTGCAGTGGCTGTGGAGCAGCAATCTTCCAGGAGACTTTCTGGAGGATGCGGTGTTGTCTCATCTGCAGGCACCTATCTGGGCTGAGGGAGGAGGTTGGTCATCTCCAGGCTGAGTTGGCCAGGATCCGGGGGACTTCTTTTCCCACCCAGGGACCTCCAGGGCCACCGCTGCTGCCTCAGAGGTTGCCAAAAAAGAGGAGTGGTTGGACCACAGTGGGCTCAGGGAGGGTGAGAGTGGTGGAACAGAGGAGCATCCCTTCAGTAGTACCTCTCCACAATTCATATGCCATACTGGCAGAGTGTGGTTCCTCAACAGAGGCACCCACAGTGGAGACCAAGGAGGATGCTGGGAACCTCCACAAAGGAGACCCACAGGAGGGTGGTATGGGACTCCTCAGGAGAAAGAAACAACTCCTGGTGGGGGACTCCATTATTAGGAGGGTAGAACTGGGGAGGGAGAGGAGAGGGAGGTGAGGTGCCTGCCTGGCGCCATGGCTTGGAGGGACAGGGAGCAAACTCAGGATCATGGTAGCAGCTGCACGGAGGAAGTTGATGTCATTGTCCACCTAGGGACAAATGACCTGACTGGAAAATGGATCACAACAGTGCAGGAGGAGTTTGTGGAGTTGGGAAGGGGCCTTAGACAAGTAGCATGCACGGTAACCTTCACAGAGGTGCTGCCTGTCTATGGTATGGGTGAGGCTAGCATACTCCACACCATGGGATTCAATCAGTGGTTGAAAGACTGTTGCAGAGCTCACGGTTTCAGCTTCACTGGGGACTGGGGCTCCACCTGGAGGGATACAGGCCTATACTGGCATGATGGTCTGCATCTGTCCAGGATGGGAACCAGGATCCTACGTGATAGCTTTAAATGCTTCCTTGGCAAGCATTTAAACTATCCAAGGGAGGAGGCATGGAAAAGGAGAAGTGAAATCCTAGCCCCCCCCTCCAAAAAAAATCGAGATAGTTAGTGAGGTAAACACCAAGATAGAGTAGTCAATAGGGAGAAGGGCAGGGGTAAATGGAGAAAAAGACAAAGGCAGTAAGGAGAGGGATGGAGCAAAAAGGAATAAGGCCATCAAAAAATGGAGGGTAATGAGTACCAATGCCCATAGTCTAGGTAACAAGCTTCCTTGAACTGGTGGCCTTGATAGAAGAGGGATGCCTGGATAATGTGGCAGTCACAGAAACATGGTACACAGAGAACCATGACTTGGATGTCAACATACCAGGATGCACAATCTACAGGAGGGACAGGGAGGGTACAGGAGGAGGAGGAGCAGTTTCTATGTAAGGAATGGATCTAAGCAACGGAGCTAAAGAGTAAACAGGGAGGAGAGGAAGCACTGTAGGTCACCCTGAAGACTGGAAATGGCACCACAATCCACACAGGGGTTGTATACAGACACCGTCTCAAGGGGAGGAAATGGACAAAGGAATGATAAAAAGTACCCTTAGGATGGCAGAGAAGTGGGAGATACTGCTGATGGGGGATGTGAAAATGCCAGATGTTAACTGGAGCACCTTTGCTGCAGCCGCATCAAAGAGCAGGGCCATTCTCGATGCCCTACAGGGGGCATGCCTCAGACAGCTAGTTTTGGAACCCACTTGGGAGGAAGCAGTCTTAGACCTGGTACTCTCAAATGGGGATGGAGAGAGGATCTCTGATCAGGAAATGGGTAGACATCTGAAAACAAGTGACCACCAAACAGTGTGGTTCATGATAAACTTAACTGTCAAGTCAAGCCATACAAAAGTGAAGGTACTGGACTTCAGGAGAGCTGATTTTGTCAAAATGGGAGAGTGCCTCAGAAAATCACTAGCAAATAGGCAGGAAGGTGGGGTGGGGTGACAATGGGGAAAAATCAAAACTGCCATCACAGAGGCAACACGCCTTTGTGTGCAGTAAATAAACAAACAAAATGAAAGAAAAAAAACCACTATGGTCTCGAAAGAAGTAGCAGGGAATGTTAGGGAGAAGAGGATAGCATTCAGGAAGTATAAGGAAACACAGAAGGAGCAGCAGGAACGAGAAGTATACCAATTAAAGCAGAAGAAAGCGGGGAAGGCAGCAGAATAGCAAAGGCCCAAACTGAGGAAAAGATAGCCAACTCAGTTAAAAAAGGAGATAAAACCTTTTATAGGTACATAAGGGAGCAAAGAAAGGCTAAAGCAGGGATACTGAGGCTGAATAAAGAGGAGGGTGGTTGGACTGAGAGGGACAATGAAAAAGCAGGGACACTGAACGAATACTTCTGCTCAGTATTCACAAAGGAAGAGGAAGGGGAGATATCTAATCCAATCAATAGATGCATTCTGGATAGAGGGGTTGATATCAGTCCTTTCTCAGAAGAAAGGGTTCTGAAAGAACTCCTAAAACTGAAGGTGGATAAAGCAATGCGTCCTGATGGGATTCACCCCAAAATTCTAAAATAACTAAGGGAGAACTAGTAATGCCATTGACTACCCTTTTAACAAATTATGGGAGGATGGTGTGGTACCTGAGGACTGGAGGAGGGCAGATTTGATTCCCTTCACAAAAGTGGGAGCAAGACAGAGGCAGGAAACTACAGACCTGTCGGTTTGACCTCAGTGGTAGGAAAATGATGAAACCACTTCTGAAGGAAAGACTTGTTGAGTACCTAGTGGCCAGTGGGGCACATGACCCAAGGCAGCATGGATTCACAGCAGAAAGGTCTTGTCAGATGAATCTAACTGATTTCTTTGACTGGGTGACCAAAGTAGTAGACCAGGGAGGGGTGGACATGGTCTACCTAGACTTTAACAAGTCATTTGACACAGTCCCGCACAAATGATTAATAAACAAATTAGCCAGCCTGGGATTGGGTCCCAGGGTGGTAGTCTGGGTAAAACATTTGCTGAACAACAGGACACAGAGGGTAATAGTAAACGGAGTCCACAGTGAAGAAAGGGGGATTACTCTTGGGGTACCGCAGGGTTCAGAACTAGGGTCGGTCTTTTTTAATGTCTTTATAAGTGACATTGCAGAGGGACTGGAAGGAAAGTATGTGTCTTTACAGATGACACAAAGATCTGCAACAGGGTTGATACAAGGTGGGGTGGAAAGGATGAAAAGGACTTGGCAAAGTTGGAGGAATGGTCAAACATATGGCAGCTTAGATTCAATGCAAAGAAGTGCAAAGTAATGCACCTGGGAAACAAAAACCCAGGGGAAGAGTTCATAATGGGGAGGGGGGGAGATACTGACAACAACAAAAATGGAAAGAGACTGGGGAGTAGTTATATCAGATGATCTAAAGGTGGGCAAGCAATGTGAGAAGGCAGTAACGAGGGCTGGGGGATACTGGGATGCATAGGGAGAGGCATCATGAATAAAAAACAGGAAGTTGTTATCCCTCTTTACAGACAGTTGGTGAGACCACAGCTGGGCTACTGTGTTCATTTCTGGAGACCCCATCACCACAAAGACATAGACAGGGTGGAGGCTGTCCAGAGGAGGGCAACCAAAATGGTGCAGGGTCTGCACCAGAAGACATATGAAGAAAGACAAAAAGAGCTATATATGTATAGCCTTGAGGAAAGGAGGAAGGGGGGACATGATAGAAACTTTCAAGAACCTCAAGGGGATCAACAAAGTCCAACAGGGTAGCATCTTTCAGAAAAGAGATGTGCAAGAACAAGGGGGCACAATTTGAAGATGGGGGGTGGTTCAGAAGTAATGTGAGGAAGTATTTCTTCACAGAGAGGGTTGTAGATGCATGGAACAGCCTTACTGAGGAGGTCGTGAAGTCAAAAACAGTGGGGGAATTCAAGAATGCATGGGACAGACATAAGGCAATTCTAGTGGGGTGTAGGAGGAAGTAGGCTGTTGGTTAATTAGGATCTGCAGCTTATCCGTTAGGTAGGGAAATGGGCAGACTAGGTGGGCCAAGCAGTCCTTATCTGCCATCAAATTCTATGTTTCTATGTTCTAAATGTTACTTTTATTTAATTCTCTCGCCAATGTATGTTTTGATCTTTGAAATTAGTTAGTTTGAATTATGTTTTATTGTTCATGCTTATGTATTTTGGCTTTTTACCACACTGTGATTGTATTGTTATACTGTGATAATTGTTTGAGTGTCTTGACTCTCACCGAGTGAAGCCTGTAAAAGGGCTATGTGGCCTGGCTTTTTAACCCAGTTATCTAAAGTAAATAAATAAATGTTAAAACATATGACTTTCCTGAAAGTTACATACACTGGATTAAACTTTTAAACAATTACACATCTACAAGAGTCATCACTGATGGGGTTACTTTCTTCCTTTCCTGAGATCAGCAGAGGAACCAGACCAGGGTGTCCCTTGTCCCTCTGTTCTTAAACTTAACCATGGATCCTCTAGTTAGAAGCGCTTTACACTTTAAGGCCAGATATTCAAACCTTTGCACCTAGCAAATCCATAGCACTGGAATACCGTTGGTTTGCATGAGGCTGCAATATTGAAAAGCCCTATTAGCACCAGTGCTGTGTGGTAGCACCGATGCAAATAGGTAATGATATGCAGGGGCATGGACAGGAGAGTCCCTATGAATGTCAGCAGCATGGCATATTCAAATGTATAGCGCCACACTACAGACATTAGCATGACCTGTTGCGAGGCACCAGATACCACCGAAAGCTGACGGTAATGCGGGTGCCCCACCATGATTCCCAACCCCATTCTGTGCAAAAGAGATAGTTCAGGAGGAACTTTCACTTCTGCATGAATAAGCGACTGTTTGTTAATCTTCTTGGCATTGAACCCAAGCTGCCAGGTGTGCAACCACTCCTTGAGTCTTGCCAAGTCCTCCTGCAGTAATTTGTCACCCTCCTCCCCATCCACCTCAGCACAGATCTTGGTATCATTAGCGATGAAGCTGATCATATTCTTGATCCCAGCCGCTATGTCTGCGATTTAAATATTAAACAGGACTGGTCCCAGTACTGATCCCTATGGGACACCACTTGTCACTGTCCTGGGCTCCGATGCTTCTCCCCCCACAACTACCCTCTGCTGCCTGTCCCTCAGCCAGTTTTCTACCTATCGGGCTAGCTTCCACCCTATACCAAGACTTCTCAACTTGCAGGACAACCTTCCATGTGGCACTGAATCGAAGGCCTTGCTGAAATCCAGGTAGACTACATCTACCGCATGGCCCTCGTCCAGTGCCCTTGTGACCCAGACAAAAAAATCAACCAAGTTTGTCTCACAGGATCTACCAGTGACTAACCTGTGCTGTCTGTCATCTTGCAGATCATTGTCCACAAGAAACTGCTCCAGCCTTTCTTTGAGGATAGATTCCATCTGTTTCCCCACAATTGCGGTGAGGCTTACCAGTCTGTAGCTTGCTGGTTCTTCTTTGGGCCCACTTTTGTGGAGAGGTACCACGTGTACCTCCCTCCAATCTCTAGGCACACATCCCATATTTAGTGAGGTGTTGAACAGATCCAGCAGTGGCTGTGCCAGGACCTCTGCCAGCTCCCTCAACACTCTGGGATGTACCCTGTCTGGCCCAGGTGCCTTGTCTACCCTTAGGGACCTAAGGCCCTCCAGTACCCTTTCCACCATGATGACACCATCTGTGGTCATCTCACCCTCCATGCCTGCGCCCCCTTTCCCTGCAGGAATGAGCCCACACCTCTCCCTTATGAACACTGAACAGAAGTACTCATTAAGTACTTCTGCCTTCTCAACCACCTTGTCTACCCACCCACTGCCTTTCCTGATCCTAACTATTTGATCCTTGCACTTCCTCTTTTCTCTGATATACCTGAAGAAATCCTTTTCTCCTTCCTTAATCCCCTGTGCTAATTTCCTTTCCCTTTTTGCCTTTGCAGTCCTGACCACTCTGCTCACTTCCCTGGATTTATTCACATAGTTCTCCCTATCCTCTGCCCTGTTGGTTCTCTTGTAGGTTCAGAAGGCCCTTCTCTTACCCCTCACCTCTCCGTTACCTCTCTGGTCATCCAGCTTGGATGCTTGGTCCTTGATTTCTTTTGCTGGCTCCTGACACTAGCTTTAGTGGATTCAATCAACCCTAGTTTTATGATTGCCCATTTCTGCTCTGCGTCCATGTCAGGGTGCATGCCATCTATGTGTATTCTCATTAATTGCTCCATCTTGTCAAAGTCTGCCTTTCTGAAGTCCAGGACCTTTGTTTTTGTATTGTGGATCTCTCTACCCAAACTGATAGAGAACCACACTGTGTGGTGATCGCTACCAGCCAGTGGTTCCTCCACCCTCACATCTGTGACCTGCTCTCCATCCTCCAGCACCAGGACTTGAATATTTTTTCCTTGTTGGCACTGTCACCCTTTGGGTCGGGAAGCCATCCTGGATTGCTTCCAGGAGGATCTGATCACTGGCACATGTGGTGGCTGGGATGCTCCAATCCATCCCTGGTAAATTGAAGTATCCCACCTCCACAGTGATCCCTATGCCACAGAGTCTCCTTATCTGTTCCCCTAGTTCCCTATCCACATCCTCTTTCTTGGTTGGGGGCCTTTAAACAACCCCCAATCGGACCCTAGCTTATGCTTCTTGACATGTGCCTCAATGACTGGGAGTAAGAAAGTGGAAAAAAAATGTGGCCAAGCAGGATGAGCATTGGATCTCAACAGACCCTGACAATGTGGTGCTCCTTTGATCCAGAACCTGGTCTGTGTGGTGAGAGGCCTAACCCACCACCCACTGTTGAGAGGTTGAGATGCATGGAGGATGGAGTGGAAAGGTAAGTCCATGAGAAGCCAGTTGGCGAGGCTGGGAGAACTGGGGTAAAGAAGTGCCTGGCTAGAGCGGGGGGAAAGTAGAGCTAGTCTTTTTGTGACATTAGCAAAGCCCTTTGCTTTTGCTGCACTGCTTGGTAGAGTGAGATTTAATGACAATTGGTGGAGCATGTTTTTAAATGAGGGTTTTCACTCTGAGTTGCTATTCAGGATAAAGGAGCGGGACATCAGGCAACTTTAGCGTAGGAGCAAACAATGGTGCATTAGCTAGCCAGAGCAGCTTTGGTTTATGACCTTGAAGCAGGTGAGAGATTGGAGTGGTGGGAGAGATCGTGGGAGTGGGAGCATTAGTGCTGGTAAGCGTTCTGTAGCTGAACTCAAGAGCAACTCTGCAATGGAGGTTGAGAGGCATCTAACTCTTAAGTGAAAAAAGAAGAGAACATAAGGTATGTGGATGGGTTTACATTTTAATTTTAAATATGAGGTGTGTGTGAGGTGGGTGATGGGTTGGGCTATTAAAACGAGACTTTTTTTTTGTACTGAAGGCAAGTGAGTTCTGGTATGTTTTTTAACCATACATACATACTGCCAGAAATCATTTTTCAAAAGTTTCTAGGAGGCCTGGCTATCTTGTTGGGCTGCAGCCTGGTTGCCAGAATGGTTCCCAGGCCATTGGTTGTCATCATATAAGGCATGCGGTTTTGAACCTTCTTGGCAAATCAGGATGCAGGACATTCAGTACCTATAGTATAAGCAGTTTTAAATATATTTTTTTTAATTCTCTTTTTATTAAAAACAAAGAAAGAAACACAAACTTGCCAGTATACATGTCACAGCACATTGAATACAAAAATAGTCATATCACAAGTATCAGGTGAGATGCAAAAAGACACATCTTTCAAGTGAAATTCTGTCCAGTTAATACTTGTATAAGCTAATTTCAGACATTCTTTAGTCAATAAATAAAATGATGTTAACTGTGTGTAATTTTTGTGTCTTTCAGATCTCTGAATTCACCCTGAGGATCATGCTCCCCCAAGACTCATAGGTCTATCTGGTGTGTACTACTATTCCTATCTATAGGTCAAGAAACAATGTCATCTTTTTTATCCATCAATTATAGAATCTAATCTTGCCACCTGTTATTAAACAGATCAGCCTGCTGCTGGAGTCTATGGGCTCGGTTCTCAAAAGTCAGCACAAGCTGCACCAATGGCGGCTTGCACCAATTGTAAGTGCACCAGGGACCCTGCGCCTGATTCTGTATCTGATAGGGTCCCAGTGGCAAAGTCACATAGCTTGTGGCAACTGTGGCCCTGCGCCAAAGTGACACTGCACCTGGATGGTGTGCCACAAGCTGCAGGGTGGCCATGCACCACTCTAGGACATCCCTGGTGGATAATGGCACCCCAGCCCCAATCCTCTTCATAATAAAAGTAAAAATGGCTCTGGTGGTCCAGTGGCCCTCCAGCCTAGATTCCCATCTTAAGAATATTAAATACATCCCTGGTGGTCTAGCAGCACCCCAAAGACTCTATTCCTGTCTTAATACATATATATATATATATATATATATATGTCCCTGGTGGTCTAGAAGACCCCCCCCAGTCCTTATGCCCATCTTAATGGAATGAAATATATCCCTGGAGGCCCAGCAGACCCCCCATCCCTGATCACTTTCTAATTAACATAAGCATGTCCCTGGTGGTCTAGTGGACCCCCCCATCCCAATATGCCCATATAATAAATTATTTATTCCTGGTGGTCTAGCGTACCCTCTCCCTATTCTTGATTAGCCCACGTAATATAAATATATATTTCCCTGGTGGTCTAGTGGACCCCCAGCCCCCCACCCCGGCAGGCAGTGCCCCAGCACCCCTCTTCCCCTGAGTCCTATCCCAGAGCCTGTGACTGGTACAGGCCTCCACTCTCCACCATGGCTGGCCATGGACTGAGCTGTCAAGGAGTGGGTACTGTATACAGTATGCACTCCATGATCTGTCAATCAATGAGCATGTACTGTATATTGGGATGGGGATCTGCTAGACCACAGGGATGTGTTTATGTTAATAAGAAATGGATCTTGGCTGAGGGGGTCTGCTGGACCACCAGGGCCATATATAATTCCATTGAGACAGGGCTCAGGGTTCAGGGGGTCTGCTAGATCACCAGGGACATACATAATTATATTAAGACAGGGATCTGGTCTGAGGGATTCCGCTAGACCATAGAAACATAGAAACATAGAATTTGATGACAGATAAGGACCACTTGGCCCACCTAGTCTGCCCATTTCCCTACCTGATGGATAAGCTGCAGATTCTAGCTAATCAACAGCTTACTTCCTCCTACCCCCACTAGAATTGCCTTAAGTCTGTCCCATGCATTCTTGAATTCTCCCACTGTTCCTGACTCCACAACCTCCTCAGGAAGGCTGTTCCATGCATCCACAACCCTCTCTGTGAAAAATACTTTCTAACATTACCTCTGAGCCATCCCCTCTATCTTCAAATTGTGTCCCCTTGTTCTTGCACATCTCTTTTCTGAATGATGCTACCCTCTTGTACTTTGTTAATTCCCTTGAGGTACTTGAACGTTTCTATCATTTCCCCCCCCCTTTCCTCAAGGGTATACATATTAAGCTGCTTTAGTCTCTCCTCGTATGTCTTCTGGTGCAGACCCTGCACCATTTTGGTTGTCCTCCTCTGAACAGCCTCCACTCTGTCTATGTCTTTGCGGAGATGTGGTCTCCAGAATTGCACCAGTATTCCAGATGGGGTCTCACCAACTGCCTGTACAGAGGGATAACAACTTCCTGTTTTCTACTGTTGATGCCTATCCCTATGCATCCCAGTATCCCCCCAGCCCTCCTTACTGTCTTCTCACATTGCTTGCCCACCTTTAGGTCATCTGATATAATTACTCCTAGGTCTCTTTCAATTTTTGTTGTTATTATCTCACCCTCCATTGTGTACTCTTCCCCTGGGTTTTTGTTTCCCAGATGCATTACCTTGCACTTCTTTGCATTGAATCTGAGCTGCCATATATTTGACCATTCCTCCAACCTTGCCAAGTTCCTTTTCATCCTTTCCACCCCACCTTGTGTATCAACCCTGTTGCAGACCTTTGTGTCATCAGCAAAGAGACATACTTTTCCTTCCAGGTGCTCTCCAATGTCACTTATAAAGACATTAAAGAGGACCGGTCCCAATACCGAACCCTGCGGTACCCCGCTAGTTACCCTCCTTTCTTCACTATGGACTCTGTTTACTATTACCCTTTGCGTCCTGTTGTCCAGACAGTTTTTTATCCAGACTACCACCTTGGGACCCACTCCAAGGCTGGCTAAGTTGTATATTAATCTTTTGTGTGAGACTGTGTCAAATGCCTTGCTAAAATCTAAGTAGGCCATATCCACAGCCCCTCCCAGGTCTACTACTTTCTTCACCCAGTCAAAGAAATCTATTAGGTTCATCTGACATGACTTTCCTGCTGTGAAACCATGCTGCCTTGGGTCCTGTGCCCCATTGGCCTCTAGGTACTCAACAATTCTTTCCTTTAGAAGTGATTCCATCATTTTCCCTACCACTGAGGTCAAACTAACTGTTCTGTAGTTTCCTGTCTCTGCCCTGCTCCCACTTTTGTGAAGTGGAATCACATCTGCCCTCCTCCAGTCCTCAGGTACCACCCCACCATCCCATGATTTGTTAAAGAGAGTAGTCAGTGGGGTTACTAGTTCTACCCTTGGTTCTTTTAGAATTCTTGGGTGAATCCCATCAGGCCCCATTGCTTTGTCCACCCTCATTTTCAAGAGTTCTTTCAAAACCCTTTCTTTCTTGAATGGACTGGTATTGACCCCCCATTCAGACTGTTTCTCTTGTTTGGTTTATGTACCTCCCCCTCCTCTTCCGTTGTGAATACAGAGCAGAAATATTCGTTCAGTATCCCTGCTTTTTCAATGTCACCCTCTGCCCACATTCCTTCCCCTTTATCAAGTCTCTGTGTCCCTCCCTTGGTCTTTCTTCGCTCTCTAATGTACCTATAAGAGGTTTTATCCCCCTTCTTTAGAGAGTTGGCTATCTTTTCCTCGGTTTGTTCCTTTGCTATTCTGACTGCCTTCCCTGCCTCCTTCTGCTTTAACTGATAAAGTTCTCTGTCCTGCTCCTTCTGTGTTTCCTTATATTTCCTGAATGCTATCCTTTTCTTCTTAACCTTCCCTTCCAACTCTTTTGAGAACCATAGTGTTTTTCCTTTGTATTGTTTTGTTGATTTGCTTCATACAAAGGCTTGTTGCCTCTGTGGTGGCTGTTTTGATTATTTCCCATTGTTCTTCCACCCCTCCTTCTTGCCCGTTTGCTAGTGCTTTTCTGAAGCACTCTCTCATTTTCCCAAAGTCAGCCCTCCTAAAGTCCAATACTCTTGTTTTTGTGATAGCTTGACTCTATGACTCGTTTATTGTGAACCACACTGTTTGGTGGTCACTTGTTCCCAGATGGCTACCCACTTCTAAATCTGAGATCTTTCTGCTTCCCATTTGAGAGTACCAGGTCTAAGATTGCTCCCTCCTGAGTGGGTTCCAACACTAGCTGTCTGAGGCATGCCCCTTGTAGGGCATCAAGAATGATCCTGCTCTTGGATGTGCCTGCAGCAAAGGTACTCCAGTTAACATCTGGCATATTCAGGTCCCCCATCAACAATATCTCCCCTTTTTCTGCCATTTTAAGGATGCCTTCTATCATTTCCTTGTCCATTTCCTCCCTGAGATGGGGGTCTGTACACAACCCCCATGTGGATTGTGGTGCCATTTCCTGTCTCCAGGGTGACCCATAGTGACTCATCAACTTCCTGTTTACTCTTTAGTTCTGTTGCTTTAATCCCTTCCCTTACATAGAGAGCTACTCCTACTCCTCCTCTTTTACCTACCCTGTCCCTCCTGTAGATTGTGAATCCTGATATGTTTCAGTGACTGCCACAATATCCAGGCATCCCTCTTCCCATGACCATGACTAAAAATTATGTATTTCTGAAATCACTGACTGTAACCTACAGAATATGTATGTAATGTTCATCACTACTGGGCTTGATGAATTGCATAGTTCTAGATGGCACAGGTACTTAATTTATTTTGTTTTTAGTTTCATTTAATCTTCAAGCCCTCATCTCCTTACCCAACCCCTCAACAACCACCACACACATTTGCATCTAAACGTGCTCTGTAAACCAACTGTGCAAGTGCAAAACTATAACAGCTGTGTGCCTTATCCATCTGAATCATATAACCTGTCATACATAGATATATAGCCCTCTCTCCCCATGTCTAGGGGAATGGATGGAATATGTCCGTGGGATAGGGTGTCCACAGCAGCAGAAACACTTCCAGTGGCCACGCTACCTAGGCCCAGATGTCTCACACAGGGTTCCTTTCCGCACTGGTACTGGATGAAAACAACAGGTTAATTCATATTAAACAGTTCCTTTCAATAGGAGAATGTCCACACAGAACTTGAAGAAACAACAGGGATCCCAAATTCATTAAACATTATCACACATAGCTCCAGGTAACATCAGTTAATTTGTGGGGAACAAATTCAGCTTTCACATGGACATAATAGCAGGACCAAGGAGGACGTACAGTCTTTAGGGCAGCATTAACACAGGACTGCTATGGTCACAAACGTATGAAGGCAGCGCAAGTCACAAGACAGTTCACAGTGCCTAACAGCCCATTATTCTTCACAGGCACCTGAACTCTCAATGATACCCATCTGTTTTTGTCTCTCTGCACTGGCTCAGTGGATCCCCCTCAGAACTTGCAGTCCTAGTGGCGTAGGGATTTGTGGGTTCCCTCATGACCCCTGCATCCTTTTCCAGAACTGGCAGCAACTGTCCCTGAATTGAGAAGGGGGACACATCACGTGGAGCTCCAAGGCAACTCGGTCTCTGGATACTACATTCCCTGCCACGTTCTTGCTCACTAGATCATTACTCAAATTGGTGCAGGCTGCCAGGGCACTCTGCAGCTTGTGGCTACTGGCTCCCATTTATTTCTCTGTGTACCCCCAAGTGCCACCAGTCAGAGGCCAGAGAGAGCAATCACCCCCTGCCTGGCCCCGAGTTACACTTACTCCTTCGCGGCTAACTCCACTGACCAGAACTCTCCCTCCCAACTAAACTGCTGGGTTTTATCCCCCCATGTACCCATAGTGACCTCCTGACCCACAGGAGGCTCCACCTGAGTACTAAGAAAAGTAAGCCTTTTCCCTACTGGGCTGAATTAGGCTACAAAAACCCAGGGAAGGAGAAATAGACTAGTAATCTCCCAAAAGGGGGGTTACGTAAACAGAAACTGATGGCAGATAATGACTGCTGGGCCCATCTAGTCTGCCCATTTTTAGTTATGATCACTTTTGCTGCAGACCCAACTTTCCCTGCAACACTGTCTCTTCCACCTTCCACCCCCTTCCTTTCTCCTAGGATTCCTTTGTGCCTGTCCCAGAAATTTTTGAAATCCACCACAGGTTTCACCCCCACTACCTCCCATGGAAGGCTGTTCCAGGAATCCACCTCCTTTCTATGATGAACTACTTCCTCACATCTCTCCTAAATCTACCACCTTCCAGCTTCATATCATGACCCCTTGTTCTACAGCACCTTTTTCTCTGAAACACATCTACCTCCTGTACCTTATTAACCCCCAAGAAGTATTTAAAGGTCTCCATAACATCTCCACTTTTCCTCCTCTCTTCCAGGGTGTACATATTGAACTCTTTCAGTCTCTATTTTTATAGGGCTTCTGATGCAGACCTTGCACCATTTTGACATCCCTCACCTCTCTTCTTGCTGATTTCTCCTTTTTCCAATTATTCCCCCTTCCACACCTTTCTTGTTTGACTGCTCCTTTTCCTCCTTCTTCTTCCTTTGCTAATCTCTTGCTTCCTTGAATAACTTGCATCATCCTGGTGGCACTCTCTCCCCTTGGGATCTCCCTAATCTCTGTCTCAGCTTACAGTGGCCAACGTTCTGTCTCCCCTATTTCTTCCATCACCCCCCAGCTACTTTAAATGTCTATCAAAGTAGCATTTGAGTCATACACTGATGACTGTGGTTGCCTCCTGGTATCCTGTGAACACAGTGACCACAATTGAGTGACTGTAAAAAGGGTGACTCAGTCACAGTGCCTGTGTTCTGGGCTACCTGGCAGGGTAGGACAGGATACCACAGTGGTGAATATGGTGACAGGATGTACATGTATACGTGCAAAGGGCGGAAAAGGGAGGAGGGAGGTATGTGGGAAGTAGTGTGGCAATCAGCTGCCGAGGTGGCCATGTGGTCTGGTGGGTAGGGTGGCAGACTAGGGTTGGGAGGGTACCGGGTTCAGTTCTGGGATGGGATCACATTTTGCATTGGAGCCATTTTCTTTATTTTTGTAAGTTTTACACCCCCGACATGCACCCCTCTGGTGCTGATAATCTTTAATTAGGAGGGTGCAGGGGGCAAAGCCCCCGGGGAGGGGGCTTATCTTGTAATCCTGTTGCTGGTTTTGTAGTCGCCCCATGAGTGTACATCACCATTATTTATTTTCAGTGATGTACACTCGCCCAAACGGCGATCATGTTCACCGATCGCCGTTATGACATGGAACCTGATTTCTGGATGAAAGCAGGCCATCACCTCAGTATAGGTTCTTATCATTCTAGCTTGGCCCAGAGTCCCTAATGTAGACATACTTCTCCTCCCTGCACCATTCCTTCTACCATTACTTGAAGGTCTTGGTGCGGAGCACCCTCTTTTTCCATATATGGTAAAACATGCACTTGCCATTCACATTTTAAACACATGGGAAACACAGGATTAACCACACAATGATCTAAATTGACCAAAAACAACATTTACACATGGATCTGACTATGGCACTTCAATTTTACATTTAAGCCCATGACACACCCTTATTAAGTTCATGCATTAGCAGCCATAATGACTCTGACCAGAGTTTGTTTATTTTATATTGTAGGTACTGTATACAGGGGATAGAAGCATAGACAATGATGGCAGAAAAGCACCACAGGTCCATGTAATCTGCCAGAGTTCCATATCTGCCCCAGGATTTATTGTGCATGCAGGGGTTTTATCCTTCCTGGTCCACCCCGCGACATGGGGTCATAACAGTGTGGGAGAAAACTGCGCACAGCAAGACCACGCTGTTACAAACAGCTTGCAGCAAAACCTGTAAATACTTTATTTGTTTTATGGGTGGGTTTCAACCCCTGTGTCCCCCACATGGGGGGCTTCTCCCACCACACACACCCTGTAACTATTATAACCAACTACGAGGGAGTGCGGACACAGGGGCAAGAAGCAAATAGTAAAAAAAAAATGCCCTTACGAGGAATCAAACCACTTTCCTCCCAACCCCATCCACTGCAGGGTCGGGTGCTCTAGCCACTCCACCATGGGAGCAACTCAACTGAGAACCCAACCCTCAGTGTCCAAATACACTTCCTTCTTCCGGGTGAGCAATAGGGGGTAGCAATACTTTCATATTGCTGTAATTAACCTGTCACTATAAAGCTGTTCGCTCTCTTCATGGTGCAGTCTTGCTGTGCACAGTATTGTTGATGATATTCTCACACGGTACCCCACCCCGCTGCTCCCCTAAGCTGAGCAACCATGAAACCCTTAACTCTGTCCCACCATGCTTGAAATTATTTGTGGTCTTTGCATGCACCACATCCTCTGGCAGACTGTTTCATGGCTCTACCACCCTTACCATAAAATAGAACTTCTACACATCCCTCCTAACCCCCCTCCCCCAGTTTCAACTCCTGACCTCTGGTTCTAAACTCTGTACTCATGCTAAAAAGTGCCCTGTAGTTCACCCTCTTTATTCCCTTCAGTGACCTTAAGGTCTCTGTTATATTCCCTCTTCCTCGCTTGGTCTCCTGTGAGTACTTGTTCAGTGCCTTGAGATGACCTTCGTAAGATCTGCCCTGTTGGCCCTGAATCATCTTGGTCACCTTGCATTTCTTCATCTCCAGCCTGTCCCTGTCCTTCCTTAGGTGTGGACTCCAGAACTGGGCACTATATTCCAGGTGCAGTTTCACCAGTGACCTGTACAGAGTTAGTAGTACCTCCTTTTTCCTACTGTCAATACTTCTTCCACCACACTACAGCATCCTATCAGCTTTACTATAGGCATTGTTGCACTGGCTTGATTGTTTGAAGAAGTAACTAATGATGACTCCCAGATCCCTTTCCTCTGCCATAATTCTCAGTTTAACCCCTCCCATCCAGTACTTTGTCATGTTTTTTTCCCCAAGTGCATAACCTTGCATTCTTCAGCATTAAATTGCAACACAAAAGTGAGGGGGAGATCCAATTTTGGTCACACCCAATGCTAATAGATAATTCTGGTCCACTGAAAGAGCTCCAAGAATAATAGCATCCAAAACAGCAGAGTAGCTCTATCAACCTGTTAACCATGCTTTAGGCTTAGAATCATTTTCACAAATGCATCATTATTTTCATGCTGGCTACCAAATTTGCTTGCCCCTAACAGTTTTCCTGGTCCCCTGCCAGCTTTTTCAAGGGAAGTGGTCCTATGAATTAAGAATATTTACAATAATGTTTCATTAACAATTCAATATGGTAAAAGCCTGTTACACTTTAAAAACAGGATACTGACTAAAGTCACATTTTGTTGCATTAATCTTATTTCAAAACATTAGGAAATGTTGCTTTCCAATTCAATGTACAGTTTAAACTTTTATCTCTACCCAGCAGCTCACACACTTGCACTGTAAGCTTGAGTAATTTTTACTTGTAATACCTTGTAACACCTCATATTTATGAGGATGAAATCATCCAGTTATGTGTTACTCTCTGATCTGGACCTCACAGAAACCCAGTTACTTACACAAGAAAAACACATAAACCATTTAATTGCAAGTAGATGTCTTACTAGAAATATACAAAAAGTTTAAAAGTCCCAGAGATAATGAATGCATCCTGACTTGAAAGCTTAAAATACACATATAGGATCTCAGGGAGGTTGTAACTGGAGACCTAATCATTTGCCATCACAGTCACTCTTACTGGAGTGGGAGGGACAATATGCCAAGGCCATAGGGTAGACTTGTGATGTCATGATGTCCTAGGGCAGCATCAAAAGCTAGCCAAATGGAGCACACAGCCAGATCTGCACTGTAATGGCTGTTGAGCTCTGATGCTGTTCACCCTGGTCAATTTTTCTTGGACCAGCTCCCTAGTCCAGTTTAAGTCTGCTTTTTTGAAATCTAGGACTTCAGTATTTGATAGGGCCATTCTGATCCCTAGGGCAAGCCAGAATGAATTGGGGTTATGGTTGCTGGACCCCAGAGGCTCCCCTACTCTCACCCCCCCAACTTTGTCTGAGTAGGTGAGAACCAAAATGAGAATGAATAAAATGACCACCTGTCCAGTAGTTTCCTTACCCAGATCCACTGGCAAGCAGTCCTGCAATGCATCTAACAGGGTCTGACTTATGGCTCAGCTGCCACTGGAATGTCCTAGTCAATATCGGGCAGGTTCAGGTCACCCACCACCACCACCACCTCCCCTTCTTCACTCCCCTTGCCAGCTCATCCCCAAGCTCCACATCTCTCTCTCTCTCTCTTTTCCCCTTGTACTGGTCCACTTCAGTGTCTGCCATTAATACCTGGAGTTTATTCATTATATTACCCAGACTCCTATCATTGAGGCAGACCCCCTTCCAACTAGCTCTGGGCACTCTTTTGCTGTTTTGTGATTCTACACATGCATTCTTTCTTATTCTCCTTATTCTCCTTACCATCGTATTTTTTTCTATTGCTTTCAGACCCTGAGAACTTCCCTCCATTGCCTCTTCCACTACTCATTTTTGAAACTCAATCTTATTTTTAACCACCGTACCGCAACAATTCTCCAGTATAGGAGGGAGAACTAGCTAGGTTCTCCTTCCTCACTCCCTTTACTGTGATTCCCCTAGCCTCAGTGTCCCCCACAGACAGTTTAACTGTCTAATGTATATGTCAAAGTTCTGCTCCAGTCCACTGGTTCTCTTTCTTGTCAGGTGAAGGCTGTCACATTTGAAGAGCTGCATGTCCCAGAATCTACCCCAGTCACCCACAAAGAGCTACCTATACCACCAGCTCATCAGTTATGGACATGATTTTACTTGGCGCCCATCCATATCTCTTATATATGGGGGTGGGGGAAAGGGTGTAGCGTGTATAGGGATAGAAAAACAGGTGCAATACAAGTACATTTTTAATATAACCAATAAACAACTCTTCAAGTTAAAATAAATGTGTTTGTGGTGTGTGTGTGTGTGTTTTCAAACTTTACTGAGGCTTTACTTGAGATTTCCTTTTTAGGTGACACTGATATTAGCATTATCTTTAAAGAAATGGAAGACACCACAAGCTGGATTTTCAAAGAGAGCCAAAAAATCTGTAGTTGCAGAAAAATGGCTTGTAGCACTACAAAAATTTAGCTGTGGCATATTCACAAAGCTAATTTCTGCAGTTGCAGAAAATCACAAAACAGGCAAGTTGCAAAATTCCTCAAGTGCTGAAAATCTGCAACATTTTTTCCATAGCTGCTGAAAATTTGCAAGTGCGGATCTGCAGCTGAGGAAAAAGCTCAGCAGGCACAACAACAGGTGATCCATATTATAGAATACCTAAACAACTTTTTGACAACAAACTATTCAAAAATCTGACTTCACGGGGACGAAAGAAAAGGCTGCTGTATACATTAATGCTAGGACTACATTTATATATTTTACCTAAATTAGGTTCCAAAGCATTTGAAAAATGTAAAGTTAGCCTTCCAATTTCAGAAAAACTGCCTTACCTGCTTCCTAAAATGGCTGCCAAATGTGTTAAGTGATGACATCATTGGAACCAGTGTCAGAAAACTATATGGCTCTCTATAGTGCTAACTAGTTATTTTTTCCTTTTGTTTGAAATTGTTTCACCTAAATGGTCAAAACTATGTACATTATTTTGATCAATACACATGTTAGGCTATGGTTCTGTTCATTTAGTTTACTTTAACATACTGAAATTGTGTTTTAATCCAACCGACTTTCCCTTTGGCAAACTGCAGTGTAGTACAAATCCTAATAACCTGGTGGTCTAGTGGTTATGGCCAATTCAGTATGCTACAATGGGGGTGCTGGGGTCGTGTTCATACTTGATTTGCACTTTTTAACATCTTTATTAAACCTTTATATTGTCTGCTGTTATTCTTTTTTAGTACGTTTTTGACAGAACCTACAAATGTAATCCAGAGTTTTGAATATAAACATTTGTAAAATCAATAACTCGGACTTCTTCAACAAAGTGTACTGCAGCAGCAACAAGCAAGTAAGTTACAATGGAAGGGGTGCAGCCACACCCTTCACCACCCCCTAGATCCGCCACTTGTTCGAAGCAAAGTTCTTGTGTAGTCCAATGCCAGAGTTCATACTTTCTTGAAAATCAAAAATATGCTTGTCTTGTCTTGTTTTTTTTCCAATGGGAAATAATGATCAGAAGAATCAGCATTTATATAGTGCTTTTCATACACATTGTATCTCAAAGTGCTTTACAAGCAATGCTAGACTGGTAGTGAAGTGACTGAACGTGTGGTGGCAGCCATTTCACACATTAATACCCACACACAGCTTTGGACAATTGCAGGAACTGGTTATATGAAAGGCCCCTGGAATTCTGTCGTTCTGCAGTTGAGGAATTTGCTGCAGAATTTGTATCATGCCTCAGAATATATATAGTGCTGAAGAATTCATTGTTTTTGGTGAATTTTCATATAAATATACTGTTTTTCCATAGTGTCAGGCTTTCTTTCCCACCTCATTTATCCTGAAGCCCCTCCTCTATGCTCAGCATATGATGTCATCGATGACATCACATCATATTTAGCCAATGACAGGACTGCATTCTGCCAGAGAAATGAATAAATCATGCAGCAGAAATCAGAAAATGCTGCCGCAGAAGTCAATGAGCCCTGCCGCAGAAATCAGAAAATTCTGCCGCAGAACACCAGGGGCCCTGATTATATGGGAAGGGAAATGTTGCCCAGGACAATGGGGTCAGGTGGTGATCATGGTGCTGGCAGCTCCGCATCTTATTTCTCACAATAATCTGCTCATATTTCTCCCCTTCTGTCTTCCCCCTTCCCTGAATATAGCAGTACCTTGCAGGATTGGCCGTCTCGGTCCCCTTCTGGTATTCATTCTTCACTCTCCCACCATACCAAAAACTGGTGACCTCATCACCCTTCTGCATCATGAATGCAGGTAGTACAGTCCCTGAGCTTTTTGGCTTATCAAAAATAAACAGATCTTTCCAGTAAGTCAGACTGATAGCAGCAGGGCACAAGGGGAAAGATGGGCTTTCCTATCCTTAAAAGATCTAGGCTACCTTTGATTGGGCACTATTAAATGACAGATGTGTGCATTATTATGCATGTCATTTAATAGTGCCTTATCATAGGTAGCTTAGATCTTATATGGGTAGGAAAGCCTATTTTTCCCTTGTGCCCTGCTGCTATCAGTCTGGCTTACCAGAAGATTTATTATTAATATGTAAATAAAACACAGGAGACTGTACTAACCACATTCATTAAGCAGAAGGGTAGTGAGCTCACCAGTTTTTGGTGTGGGGAGCAGGTGAGAAGAATGAATGCCAGAGAGGGACTGAAGAGGCCATTCCAGCAGGGTACAGCTATATTCAGGTTAGGAGAAGACAGGACAGGAGAAGTTGAGCAGATAATAGTGGTTCCATGTGAAAATTGTGACTCCAAAAGCGTGACATCAATATTAGTGAATTAAAAATAGCATATGCAATGTTCGCAATGAATCATTATAGCCAAGGCCACTGATTTACGGTGATTAAAACAATGAAATTCCATTTTCAAGACTTCAGATTCCGGAATTGCACTGGTGATTGTTACTCTAATTTCCAGATTTTACCGTGATTCTGCTATCATTCTTTTAGTATGTACATAAATAATCAGAATTAAAAAAGGCTTAATATACAGAGCATTAAATAAAAGAAATTGAAAATAGTACAGGAAGGAATTGAAAGAAAAACCCAAGTTTTGTAGATTTACTGATCTGGTATAAAATGGCAGATTCCATGAAATCTTTGTTTTTACGGGTCTTCAGGCAGCCCTAATTCTGGAATTTTACTGGATTGTCCAGTAAAAACCGAAAAACAGTGGCCTTGATTATAGCCCATACATCATAGTGATACAGTCAAGATAGTTCCTGACTTACCAACCAACGATCTGCATTGTTTCCCTTGTTTCCCCACACACAGAGGCAGCAAGTAGTGAATGAATGAACCAGCTAGTGTACAGCAGCAGAAGCAGAACGAAAGTACTGTTTCACACTGAAATCCTGCTGTACTGTCAAGTGGCACACACAGTCAGATAGCAATTTATCTACATTATCTAAGGAGCTTAGTGAGTCACCATGTCCCTTAATGTGTTTCACAAGAACCTACAGCAGAAAAAAATCTAACCAAGGAAAGTGGTAAAAATAAGGAAAGTGTTAAAAATAATCAGAAAAAGGTGTGCTTCACCTTTCAAGTACAGAGGCAGGATCTCAGAGAATGCTGCATTGCAGTTACAGAGGTAGATCAAACTCACAGCAATATTGTCATAAATAATACTCGCAGTACTGTCACCAAGACTGTCTTTCTGGAATCTGCAGTGGCAGGAAATGTGACTGAACCTACTGCAGAAAAACAGAAACGAGAAAAGACAATTGTAATAATACCCAGATCCAGAAAGCAAAAAAGAGCAAAGTTTCTTAGAACGTAATACATTAAACTGGCTTCTACGGGATGCTTCGAGTGAGTAGATTTGAGCATACAGTCGCTGTTATTGAGCAGTCGCTAATGATGTGTATACTGTGGCAGTATTTTTCGCTATTACTGTAGTAACGCTGTTTTGCTATGTCGCCGATTCAGTGGTAGCCATTGTTTAGTCGTTATTTTTTGAGTCGCGCTTATGGAGTGGCAATTATCACAGGATACCATAATTGTGAGATCTGAGATGCGGGGCTACCAGCACCGTGATCACTACCTGACTGTGGATGAGAGTGGCCAGCAATGATAAATACTCAGAGTGGCAGGGTTGCACCTAAATCGTTACTTGAATTCAGTGTAGGGAGATTACTCTCAGGGGAGAATGTTGACGTTTGTTGGGACAGTATCAAGGGAGCTGTGTATAGCTCATTCAAGATTCAGAAGGGTGGTAGCCAGCCAACTCACATTGTGGAGTAGGGCACAGAAAAGTACAGGAGAAGAATTGCCGAGAACTATCCTGCAGAGTTTTGCAGATCACAGGTAAAGGAGCAGACCGACACTGGATATCGTGTGGATTCGTGCAAGACAGTAGTATGCCTCTCTTGCTAATAATATTGTTATCCATAGTAAGTGTAGCCCTTATGAGGGTATGAACAGCAGTTTTTCTGGTGTGTCCTGATGCCTATTGCTTGGCATCCAGGAAGACCTAGTTGTTGGTTAATGAGGCTGGAAAAAAACACAACAAAGGGACTGTACATACTGCCTTCACTGTGCAGAAGGGTGGTGATCCACTCACTGTTTACTGTGGAAGCAGAAGTCAAACATTGAGAAAGTGGACTGAAGAGTGATTTTGGAGGCATTTTTTAACAGTGCCAGCTGATGAAGCATATCGTACAGGTGTGCACAACTCTCTGAGGTACAAGATTACAATCTGAGGTGTGATAATTTTCTTCATGAGACCGCAAGTTCATGTGCAACCCCAGGCAGTACTAAGGACACAGTATGGATGGTGGGGTGCTCAACAGAAGGCTGGCTCAGTGCAGGGGCTTCACGTGGAATAAGACTACAAGAGAAGCTTATTTGTGGATTACCAAGAAAGCATGAGCTTTGGAATTGGACCAGACCAGTACTTCGCTACAAATTTCAGAACATCACATAACCACTAGATCATCACTAGGGAGGCAGTATAGTGCAGTGGTTTAAGGCTCTGAGCTGCAAATCTAGAGACCTGGGTTTGAATCCCACAGCCCCCACTTGCATACTGTGTGACCCTGAGCAAGTCACTTAACTTCCCTGTGCTCCCAGGTTGCACCTGTAAACAAGCTTTCAGCTTAGTGTGTCTCACCTGGTTAAACAATTCGGGGAAAAATAAGGTATTTAAAGTGTTGTACTGTACTGCAGTTTGCCAAAGAGAAAGTCAGCTGCATTACAAAACAATTTCAGTAAATTAAAGTAAACAAAATGAACAAAACCACAGCCTAACATGTTGACTGATCAAAATAATCCACATGTTAACACATGGTGTTTATCATTCTGATGAAACAATTCAAAACAAAGGGAGGGGGAAGACGAACTAGTTAGCACTATAGGGAGCCATGTGGGTCTCTGCCTCTGACTCCAATGATGTCATCACTTAACAATTTTTGTAGACATTTTAAGGAGCAGGCAAGGCTGTTTTTTGAAACTGAAGGACTGATGTTTACATTTTCCAAAAACTATGAAACTGCATTTATGTTATTTACATAAATGCAGTTTTAGCATAAATGTAAACAGCAGCCTTTACTTTACATCGCAATGAAGCCAGATTTTGGAGTTTGCAGTTTTAAAAAACTGCTTGTTTAGGTATCCTTTAACTGGAGCAGCAGACTTTGATAGTCTTGTGATAGATGCAGCAGAAAGTACTCACAGAGAGACCAGCAGCTAGGCCCTCAACTGGAACCACTACAGCACCACTGGTACTAGCAGGACCATGCACCCCAGTGGCTGTCTGTAACTGATGGTGGAACTGATGGTTGTGTCTCTCCCTGGAGTGTTAATGTAGCCTGCTTCAGTAGCACTCACTGAAGGCTGTTACCAGCTGTGCCTCTACTGCCTGTGGGGCTCCTTTATGACTGCACTGGGTCTAGTGGTTGTGGTTTCTTGCCTTTCAATAAAAATGTGTGCTATTTTTGTTGTAACAACTGTCACTACTATCATCAACTGGTTTGCTGTTGCTTGGTGCCTGAACCTCCACTATAATGGTTGTTTGAGGGCAGTGGAGTCAGGGATGGGGGAAGGGACCAGTAGACTACCAGATCATGTCTTGTTTTACATAGGGATGGAATCGTACATTGAGGGAGGGGGGAAGACCAGTAGACTACCAGAATCTTTTTGGTTTGTATTACCAGAGGGTGAATGGACATTGGTGAGGTCCACTAGACTACCACATTTTCTTTTCTTTAAATTACCAGGATGGCGATCAAACATGGGGGGGCCATTAGACTACCAGGGATTTACGTTTAGATATAGGGAGGGCAATGGTACATCAGGGAAGGGGGGAGGGACCACTACACTACCAGGGACTTTATTTTTGCAGGAGCTAAGAACCAGCAACTATGATTTGTGAAAGTAAGGTAAATGTGATTCAAGATGTCCAGCAAAGAAAATGGACTCATTTTTGCAGGGGCTAGCTGGCTGCAGATTCAGCTGTCAGATGTTGTTTCCCTGCTGTGCATTACCCCCCCCAAAACTCATATTTCATTTTAATAAATTTATCATTGGTGTTAGTGGTATCCCCACACCCTGCTTTATGTATCCCTGGTGTTCAGTGGCACCCCCTACCCTCTGATCCCCATTTTAATGTAAATTCCTCCCTTGCTCTTATTGGTACCCCCACCTTCCCATATCTTTCCCTGTTGTCTAGTGGCATCCCTCACTCTGCGATCATATTATTTCAAGTTTTTCCCTTCATTGGTGGTTAGTGGCTCCCACTTGTATGCATCCCTTGATATTTTAGTTTTTTTTTAAACCTGTGAAAAAAATATTGTCCACTGGTGATCAGACCCACACCCCCCACCTGACCTCCTACTGTGCACCCACCTCCCCACACACCCCTTGACACTCCCAAACACCCTCACTCAACTGAGAAGGCCCCAGGCTTGAGATGCACTCTGGGATTGAAGACACATCTTGCTGCAGGAACCGGCGACTGTGATTTTTGAAAGTAATGTAAATGTGGTTCAATGTATTTCAATGGTTCAATGTATTTCAATGGGGGGTTCAACTTTTATGCATGACTCAGCCATTTCTTTAGATTTTTACACCAAATTTTCAATGTAGCTGTTTGGGTATACCAGTTCATGAACAATATGAATGTCATTCCGTAACTCGTGCCTGAAAGATGAATCTCCTCAAAGACATAGACAGGATGGAAGCTGTCCAGAGGAGGGCAACTAAAATGGTGCAGGTTCTGCACTGGAAGACATATGAAGAGAGACTTAAGGAGCTTAATATGTATAGCCTCGAGGAAAGGAGGGAGAGGGGGGACATGATAGAAACTTTCAAGTTCCTCAAGGAATCAACAAAGTCCAAGAGGTAGCATCTTTCAAAAAAGTGTGCAAGAACAAGAGGGCACAATTTGAAGATAGAGGGTGGCTCAGAGGTAATTTAAGAAGTATTTTTCACAGAGAGGGTTGTGGATGCATGGAGCGCCTTCCAGAGGAGGTTGTGGAGTCAAAAACAGTGGTGGAATTCAAGCATGCATGGGACAGTCATAAGACAATTCTAGGGGTGGGGTAGGAAGAAGTAGGCGCTGGTTAACTAGGATCTGCAGCTTATCCATTAGGTAGGGAAATGGGCAGACTGGGTGGGCCAAGTGGTCCTTATCTGCTGTCAAATTCTATGTTTCTATGTTTCTTTGTTTTTCCCTTCATTGGTGGTGAGTGGCTCCCACTTGTATGCATCCCTTGATGTTTTAGTTTTTTTTTAAACCTGTGAAAAAATATTGTCCACTGGTGATCAGACCCACACCCCCCACCTGACCTCCTACTGTGCACCCACTTCCCCACACACCCCTTGACACTCCCAAACACCCTCACTCAACTGAGAAGGTCCCAGGCTTGAGATGCACTCTGTGATTGAAGACACTTCTTGCTGCAGGAACCGGCGACTGCAATTTGTGAAAGTAATGTAAATGTGGTTCAATGTATTTCAATGGTTCAATGTATTTCAATGGGGGGTTCAACTTTTATGCATGACTCAGCCATTTCTTTAGATTTTTACACCAAATTTTCAATGTAGCTTTTGGGGATACCAGTTCATGAACAATATGAATGTCATTCCGTAACTCGTGCCTGAAAAATGAATCTCCACAAAGACATAGACAGGATGGAAGCTGTCCAGAGGAGGGACTAAAATGGTGCAGGGTCTGCACTGGAAGACATATGAAGAGAGACTTAAGGAGCTTAATATGTATAGCCTCGAGGAAAGGAGGGAGAGGGGACATGATAGAAACTTTCAAACCTCAAGGGAATCAACAAAGTCCAAGAGGGTAGCATCTTTCAAAAAAAGAGGTGTGCAAGAACAAGAGGGCACAATTTGAAGATGGGGGGTGGCTCAGAGGTAATTTAAGAAGTATTTTTCACAGGAGGGTTGTGGATGCATGGAATGGCCTTCAGAGGAAGTTGTGGAGTCAAAAACAGTGGTGGAATTCAAGCATGCATGGGACAGTCATAAAGGCAATTCTAGGGAGTGGGAGTAGGAAGAAGTAGGCTGCTGGTTAACTAGGATCTGCAGCTTATCCATTAGGTAGAGAAATGGGCAGACTGGGTGGGCCAAGCGGTCCTCATCTGCCGTCAAATTCTGTGTTTCTATGTTTCACCTTTTGGGCATGATTTGCATAATGACAGTCATATTATTCATGAGATGAGGTCATTAGAAGGCTATGTTGAAAATGTGGGGTCAAAATCTTTAAAATTGAAAAGTTATGAGCATTTGTTGGTATTTCGCTATGCCGCTTGTTACTTTGGAAATTTTAAATATTTAGCCCTAGATTTTCAACATCATTATTATTCCACCTCACTTATGTTACAGCTGTCATTTTCAAATTCTTGCTAAAGTGTGCTTTCGCTCCTCTGTGCGGAATGTCACTACAATTGTGCAGAATTCTGTTTTGGCTGGGATTTGAAAATGTTCTGTAAGGGTACATGAGGTGGTGTAATAAGACACATAAGCTGACCATTTGGTTACTCTCGCCTTATAATGGAAGTACAGGACCCAGAGTGTCCTGCACAGCTATGAAGCATGGGAGTGCAGGTTCAAAGAGCCCTGCACTTCACAAGCAAATAAGGTCAATCATGCAGCCAGGTAGTGCAGGGCCTGAAGGGTCCTGTGCTCCTACAGAGAAATAACAACAATTATAGAGGGTGGGGAGACAGGCCCGGAGGCCCTGCACTCACATGAGCAACTAAGGATACAAGTAAACTATCTGAAAAAATGTCAGGAAATTCATTGCAAAAAATGTCATTAATGCATCAGTTAGGGTTGTTACTAAACCAATGAAAGTAGGGAAATGTGGCATTATGGTTTCCAACCCTAACACCCCACCACCACCCTGCGGACACTGGCAGGCATCAGGGGTGTGCCTTGGGATTGTCAGCCCTCGTGCTCATCCCATTTTCCTATACTGTCCCCATCTCAGCTTATTTATTTATAGAATGCAGTGCGCATTAGGGTTGACAACCCCAAGGCACACCCCAATGCCTGTCAGTGTCTGCAGAGTAAGGGGTGTTAGTTGGAAACCCTAAAGCTGCCTTTTCCTATTTTTGTCAGTTTAGTAACAACCCTAACTGATGCATTAATGAAGTTCTTTGCAAGATAGATAGATAGAGTATATCTATACCTATATAACAAGCATTTGTGAGTGCCGAATGTTTGCTTGCTTGTATTTGCTGTGTAGGTGTTTGGCATTGACAGCGCAGAAGCTAAAATTAACAAAAAATAGCATGAGTTATAATAGTGAAAATGTCATGCTTAGGAAACGAAGAGGTTCACATGTAACGTTATTGTTTTCTTAGATTGCAACCTTGAAGTTTCAAACCACTACGTTTTATTGCTCCAGCATATGAAATGACAGGTGTCATTAATGAAATGTGACCCAAAATATTGTTTTGTGGAAAAACCATGATAATGGGTTTTGGAGGAGGATTTGAAAATGGCACCTGTCATGTTTATTTGATGTGTGTAAAAAAAGTATGATGAATGTATGGGCTCAAAAAGTAAAAATATTGCAGTATCATATTACGTGTAAACATTAAAAAATGTCAACGTTTATTCATAACGTTCTTTTTTTGAGATTCTTACCCCAACTTTTCAACATAGTAATTTTTCATCAAGACAAGTGGCATTTTTTTAAAATCCCAGCCAAAACATGATTTTGTAGAGTGACTACAAAGACACATTTGGGGGTATTTGAAAAATGTCAACTACTGTACCTGATTCGTAAGGTGGGCTAAAAAGGCTATGGGGCAAAATATTAAAAAGTGGAAATGTTATGAGTAAACATTCACAGGGCATTAAAAATCCATTAACTGAACTTACCTTGTTTTGAGCAACAGGATGTGACGTGAAAGGATAGGTAAGTGAAGGTGGTGGGGGTGGGGGTGATGGGTGCTGAGAGGGTTTTGGGGTGGGAGCGTGGGGGCAGAGAGTTGTCACTGGACCATTTTCTTATTTTCAGGTGTATGAAACAGTGCTCTGGGGAAGTGATCAGGAGGTAAGGGGGTTAAATTGCAAAGGGTGGGATTGTTTTTATAGGGAACAGGGTACTGAAGAAGTGATCAGGAACTGAGCGGGATAACCTGCAGAGTGAAATTATTTTTACAGAGAACAGGACACCAGGGAAGTGATTGGGAGATTAGCAGGCTAAACTACAGAGGGTGGGATTTTCTTTTTTACAGACAGGGTAACGGGAGAAGCCATCCGGTTGGGGATGGTGCAAACAGCAGTTTGATAGTGACACCGCTCAGGTGGCTGCTGGGCATTCTGTTGTAGATGAAAGTATACAGATGCACTCCGTTCAGTGCAACCGTGTCCTTTCAACTACACAACATTTTCACCCATCAGCCAAACTGGACACTATCACAGTCAGCCTGCTGCTCCTTGGCATGTCAGTGGTGAGCCTCCTGCAGCCTCAGCTGCATCGGATGATACCCTGACACGCCTCTGCAGTTGCTACTCTCCGGAGAAGCCACATCTTCGCTCTGCACATGCATGTGCAAGTAAACACAAAAATAGTGTTCACGACTTATTTCCTGGATAAATTGGTTTGTCTCACATCAAATGAATGCATGTTGTGAGTTCATACAAAAGTTCATACAAAGAAAGGTAGGAACTACTTAGGCAACATGATCTTGTGACTCCCTTTAAAGGTAAAATTTGAGAGTATTCTGTATCATAAGAGAGTCAAGTTTCTTTTTGAAGTTCATTTTGTTGGGACTAATAATGACATCTGTTGGAAGAGCATTCCATTGATTAACTATCCTTTAGTTATCGATATTGTCTTTTTTTGGTGTTAAAGTGCTTTCCTACTATCTGTAGTGGATGTCCTCTGGTATTGTCTGCACACTTAAAATTGAAACTCATTTCATTAAATAAAATTATAAGTCTAATTAATTAGTCATGAGCTGAAGAAGCTGACTGATTGGCTGATGTGCCAGTCTGAAATCTCTTAGACATGCCCGGCACAGCCGCCACACAACTCTTAACGCGCGTCCCTGTCTCTTGTCATCGCACCTAACATGTCACTGACAAATATTGAAAGAGCCTTTTGTGGAAGTACCTGAAAAAAAAGACCAGTTTCTCAGCATTTCTAGAACAAATTTTACCACAAAACACATAAAATAAAATGGCAGGATACCTCCCCGAACATGGAAAAAAATAGTAATAGATACCACGCGGCAGGCAGCACTCTCACTGAATGTTCATGAACCGGCATTTCACGCACGGTGCAGCACCAAAGAAACATTGCCACAAAAATTATTTTAAAAAGAAAAGAAAAGAATCATTATTGTGATTAGACTTATAATCGCAAAATGACCTATGCCTCGGCCACCCTCCCCCGCTGGTCATTAATCTCTAGGAAATGACTGGCTCTTCAGTCATTATTGCTTAAGTTCATCATTAGCTGCCTCATGCATCTGTAACAAATCACCTCTCATTCTGTACTTTTCTAGTGTCATGAGATTGAGCTCCCTCAACCTGTTAGAATATAGGAGGTGTTTTAATGTGGTTACTGTTTTTGTTACCCTCCTCTGAACCTTTTCTCCCTCATTGACTTCCTTTCCTTTATAGGGACACCAGGATTGAGTGTCATAATCCAGCTGATGCCATACATAGGTTCGATAAAGGGGAAAAATTACTTTATTATCTCTGGATGTGATGTGTGTTTTTATAGCCCCTAGGATGCTGTTTGTTTATGATATAGTCATGTTGCACTGGGCTTTATTTTCTAGGTCCCTGCTGTAGGTACACTAACCCAAGGTCTTTTTCACAGTTTGTTGTAGACAGGGTCTTACCAGCTAGAGTGTAATGATGGCATGGGTTATGTTTCTCCAACTGCACAACTCTGCACTTGTCAGTGTTAAAGGGTATTTTTCTCACCTTTTTGCCATTCGTGCATTTAGTTTAGGTCTTTTTGAAGTGATTGTCATTTCAATGTTGTATATGGCCACTTAGTTTCGTGTCAACTGCCTACTTTATCAACCAGCTTTAAAGACCTGTTGTCAAATTGGAAATGAATACCTGAAAGATAAGTGGACCCAAGACAGAGCCTTGTGGAACACCTCTAGCAACCACCCCCCCAGCACTGATTCATAACTATTTATAATTACTCACTGTGCTCTGTATTTTTACCAATGTTTGGTCCAGGTTATTAGTTTAGTTTTAGTTAATTTTATTTCACGTAAAACCCTAAAGGCAGATGCTTGTATTTAAAGGGGTTAGTCAGGTACAAACAATAAAAATATACATAAGCAGACATGGGTAACAATGCTGTACAATTTGAGTTATGTATATAGGATTACAAGACATTGGGCCCCATTTTCAAAATGATAGCATGGTGCAAACCGGGTATGCACCACACTAACCATGAATAGCACCCGCTATCAGGGCTTTGCCCATATTCAAAGGGCACCTTTTGCATGGCAAAACCCTGACAGCACCAGCGCACAGAATTGTGCAGTGCACCCATGCAAATGGGGAAATCCCTCATGCATATGTGGCACACTTCAAAATTCAGAGATACAGTTCCCTGGTGGCTGGCGGTCCTCTTCCCCTAATCCCCAATGTAACTTAGTAACATAGTAGTTGATGGCAGATAAGGACCGCTAGGCCCACCTAGTCTGCACATTTTCCCTGCCTACACCAGTGACTGCTGTCCTCCCTACTTGAACATTGGCTTTCACCTCTCTTCCACGCTAGGGTTCCCATATGCCTATCCCATGTATGTTTGAATTCCCCCACTGTATTAGTATCCACCACTTCCTGGGGTAGAATATTCCAGACATCTACCATCCTTTCTGTCAAGCAAAATGTCCTCATATTTCTCCTTATCTTACCCCTTCCAGTCTCATATTATGCCCCCTCATCCTTGTACAAATCTTGCACGGAAAGATGTCACCCACTTGCACTTTGTTCAAACCCTTAAGATCCTTGAAGGTTTCAGTCATATCCTCCGTTCCCTCCTCTCCTCCAGTATATACATATTGAGGTCTTTTAATCTGTCCTGATATGTTTTCTGGTGCAGGCCCTGCACCATCTTGGTAGCCCTTCACTGGACTGCCTCCACCCTGTTTATGTCATTACGAAGATGTGGCCTCCAGAACCGGACACTGCATTGTAGATGAGGCCTCACCAGAGTTTTGTACAATGGCATCACCACCTCCTTTCTTCTGCTAGAGATACCCCTTCCAATGCACCCTAACATCCCACTGGCTCTTTCACAGCCTTGTTACACTGTTTGGCCACCTTTAGGTCATCTGAGATGATTATCTCTAAATTTCTTTCTTCCCTGGTAACTGTCAGCAACACCCCCCCTCCAATTCTGTAATTCTTCACTGAGTTTTTTCATTCCAGGTGATTGATCTTGCACTTCTTAGTATTACATTTTAATTGCCACTCTTTGGACCATTCTTCCAGTTTTCCCAGATCCCTCCTCATTTTTTTTGATCTTCCATTCCAGCCTTTTAGCCATGTTACTGATAAAGATATTAAAAAGGGCTGGCCCCAGGACTGATCCCTGCCACACCCCACTGATCACCTTCCTCACCCCAGTTATGATCCCATTTACTACCACCCACTGCTTTCTATCCCTCAACCAGTTTCTGACCCAGTTTTCCACCTTGTGGCCCACCCCATGCTTCCTAACTTGTTAACCAGTCTCCTGTGTGGAACGGTGTTGAAGGCCTTGCTGAAGTCGAGGTAGGCAATATCCACTGCATCTCCCTGATCCACCTCCTTTGTCACTCAGTCAAAAAAAAAAGTCTATCAGATTTGTCTGACATGACCTTCCTGCTGTGAATCCATGCTGCCTCAGATCCTGTGCTCCCATGGTTTCCAAGTGTTCCACAATCCTTTCCTTAAGCAGTGCCTCCATGATCTGCCCACTACTGAAGTGAGACTGACTGGCCTATACTATCCTGCCTCCTCCCTGCTACCACTCTTGTGAAGAAGGACTACATTTGCCACTCTCCAGTCCACTGGAACCACCCCTGAATTTAGCGACTCACTAAACAAGGCTGCTAGCAGTGCTGCTAGCCCTGTCCTTAATTCCTTTAATATCCTGGTGTGTATATCATCTGGTCCCATTGCTTTGTCCATTCTCAGTTTTGTGAGTTCCTCCAGGACTCTTGCCCTCTGTAAATTCAATGTTTGTGGAATAACAATAAGGAGAGATGGGGTATAGAGTGATTGTGTAACTTGTAGTACTTTTTGTGGCTTTACTCTATTCCCACCCTTGAATAGTAGTAGGTAGGTAGTAATTAGTAGGAATAGAGGCCTATGAGCAAAGGTGAGAAGAGCACCAGAGAAGGAGGAGGAGGGGAAGGTGGTGGATGAAAAACACTCCTAAGCAAGGGAAGTGTGTTAGGGAGGGCTTATGTAGAGGTTGTGGAAGGAGTTATTCCCACATTGAACCTCAGGCAAGCCCTCTCATTCAATGTTTGTGGAATAACAATAAGGAGAGTTGGGGTATATAGTGCTTGTGTAACTTGTAGTACTTTTGTGGCTTTACTCTTCCCACCCTGAGTAGTAGTAGTAGGTAGGTATGTAGTAATTTGTAGGGAATAGAAGGCCCAAAAGGAAACCTCCTCCAACTCATATTTAGTATGACCCCCTGGCACTCAGGAGAGGAAAACCCCCCAGGTGGAGGAAACCTCTGAGGACCCATGGTCAGAGATCTGCCTGTCCTTCTGGGCAAACTAAATGGAGAAGGATCTAGGTTCTAGTAACCATAGTTAATTTGAGGTTGGTGAGTTGCTTGGAGAGGCGATAATCCATCTTCAAACAGTGGATGATGCCGATCACATGATGATCCTAAGGTTGAAGAGGAGATCTGTTCTGAATGAGTCATAGAGCCTTAAGTATAAAGTAAATCCAAGTGAAGGAGGATGAAGGAAGTACAAGTATCCAAGATTATGAATGATGCTTGTCCAATGGAATTGTAATGGGCAGAGGGATCATGACTGGATCGATAAGGTACTAAACTGGGAATGGTGGAACTGCAGTGGTAGAAGAAGTCATTGGTGAATGATCCAACTTGTGAGAGGCTTGAATGTAAGGGTATGGTCTGGAATCTAGGAATTCTGTATTGAACAAGGAGCCGCTAAGGAAACATCCATGGAGTAGAATTTGTAGAAGAGTCTTTGAGTGCCATGGAGATGATGGTTCATTCTTGATTCAAAGATGAAGCGAATGATGATCCTGAAGATGAAGGTATATCTTTCCGCGGGGAGTAAAATCCTATGTGTAAAGTAGATCCAGTTAAGGAAGGGCTAATGTAGACCATATGTCCAAAGTGACAAAGGATGGATGTCCAAGGGATTGTATGGAGATTATAAGGTGAGAGAACAAGATGGGACTGATATAAGACGAGACAGAACACTGTGGTAGTTGTGATGATTAGTAAAATTATGAGTGACTGCTCCAATTTGTATAAGGTTTGATATTCAAGGTAGTCTGAATGTAAAGAATCGATTAGTGAGTGAAAGTCACTAGGTAAGCATCCTAGAGTAAAATGAGTAGAGGAGTTTGAATGCCTGATGAGATTAATGCCATAAGTGATTAGCAAAGCCCAGAAGATGATTTGTGGAGTCATCCAGATGGTAACCTATTGTATATGAGGAATGACTGGAAATGTGGTATAAGGAATAGATGGCTTCTTTGGTCATGATGTTTGTGACCTTATGCTTAATTCTTTACTGGTACGCGCGGAAGTACGCGTGGGTATTCCTGTGGTGTGATAATTTAGGAGATGCATTGTGCTGGCATGGGTAGTTAAGTTTATGGGTAATCCTGGTGCTGAAGTACATGAGAAAAGCTTTTGGCAGATGAGAGGAAGAGTCTGTAGGCTGGATTGGTAGCGAGATCAATAAATGCAGGATGCCATAGGATTTAATGCTACAGCCGATTAATACCAATTGGGATGCAAGGCTGAGTTGATGAATGTGTCTTGGTTGTTACAGATTGCCAGTTAGAATTCAGGAGAGCCAGTTCTCAGTGATGGTCTTTACTGAAGAGTTTAACAAAGGTACTTTAAGAAGAAGAGGCTGAATGGTCCACTGGAGAACGAGTGACTTGACTGAAGGTACTAGGTGAAAAGGTGTGGATAATAGTATAAGGAATAACAATGTCCAGGAGTGAAATAGAAGGTGTAGATGGTGTGGAGTCAGGAATCAGCTATACAATGGAGATCCCACTATGAATATTCTGGACAATATCTATGCAATTCCTAAACTAGCAATGACTGTTGGGAAGTAGGAATCGAGTAACTTGGTCATTAGAACCATTGTTGAAATAAGAGGCGGCATAAGGTAAAAATAGATGAAGTCCATAGTTTAATGGGTTATCTTGCAATTCCCGCTATCCATAGAAGCAATGTTGATTACAAAGTCTGAGTATAACAGAAAGATTTAAATCCTTTCCATATATGAGGATAGCCAATGAGATGAGACATATGGAGAGCCATGGTGATTGGATGGACAGGGATTGGAGGGTATCCAATAGAAATGGAGAAGATCTTCCTATTGTCCAGGCAAATGGGATTCCACGAATGGTTGTGAAGAATTTAATGGACAGTATAAGACTTCTACGATAACGTAGCATGTGAGCCAAGGAATGTTTGCTGGCAGTAGTATTACTCCAGAGTAGTGAATTAATGATCCAATGAGTAGTTGAAGGGTACTATTAGAATGGCTGGAGTAGAAGTAGGGGATGGATCATATGCAAGAGCAGATGACCGCGTAAGAGTCCTAGTCAGAGGTAGGATACAAGGCCCAAAAGAGCCACAACAAATGGAACGAAGCCCCAAGCCAGCAAGGCAAGGATGAGAAGGCAGCCAGTCAAAATGAGAAGGAAGTACAGAGTGGATCCTGAGGAACTGAAGGAATAAGCAGAGGAAGCTATATGCCAGGCGCAGATGACATCCAGAGAAGGAAGGAGCTGGGCGACATCAGGTCCATGGCGGACAGCAGTGAATTATGGAAAAGCTGAAGCAAGGCATTGGATAAGATGCATGGAAAACCAAGGAGCCAAGCCAGGCACTATGAGCAACAGGAGTCCCACATCTGACAAAGGCTGTAAGCTTACCAGAGAAAATGATGGAAGGTGCTGGAGCGATGAAGGACGAGGTTCCAAATCTGTAAGAAAACAAGTGTATACAACAGCCAAACTGTTGACCTGAAGTGAAGAAGTCCATGAGGCAGTCTACCTAGAGGAGAGAGGGACTGAACAAGCTAGCAGGATCCATATGATGAAGGAAAGGAGGCCAAAGGAGTGAGATAACAAAGGTCCATGGGAGAGCTGCATGGTGGCGGAGGCAATGAAGCAGAAGGTTCCTGTGAATGAGGAAACTGGCAAACTGACAGGATGGAGGCAGCAAGTCAAAGAGGTCCAGGTTCCATGATTGAAGTCGTAGGCAGGAGTAGAAAGTCCCAGTCCAGAAGGGACCTGACATTGGGTAGCAGGCGAAGAAAAACACATGTGAGGCAGCAGAATGGAAGGACATGCGTCCAGATGGGACGTTCAAGGCAAGATGATCTGGACTGAATTCGAATAGTGAATGTAGAACGATGAGAGAACTTGATTGGAGAAGTTCTGTTCCTGAATATCAATGGCAATCCACATCTGAGTAGATACAAACAGTGGAGACAGTCCATGAGTCAGGCTCCCGGCCATGGAAGTCAGCAGATAGGATGAAGGGTCTAGGCTGCATGCAAGAAAAGATGGAGAAGCAAGTCAGGAAAAGTCCTTTTCCTGAAGGGAGCTGCAGCTGGATATCAGGCTGAGGACATAGAAGATGATGATAATAATAATAATAATAATAACTTTATTTAAGTGTTATTCACATGCATCAAACCGCTGTACAACACATCAATCTCTAAAATATTTACGAAGAAAATATAAAACTTGCTAAAAATATTAATATAATATGCAGAATCAGTTAATATCAAAATCAAAAACCAGGAAAAGCACACAAATACAGATGGGTTTTAAGAGCAATTTTGAAGCTCTCCACTGTCTGGCACTCTCGTATCCAATGAGGTAGAGAATTCTACGGGGTGGGGAAAGCATAAATGAAATCTCTTGCTCCTGAGGTCTTCAAATGCACCTTGGGAATCTCTAGCAATCCCTCATCAGTTGAGTAGAGTGGTCAGAGGAGGCAGTAGGGATTCAGAAGCTCTTGCAAGTAACTCGGACCCAAACCGTGTAGGGATCTGAAAGTCAGTAAACCAACTTTAAAGGTGATCTGCCACTGAACTGGCAGCCAGTGCAGAGAGCACAGCACAGGAGAAATATGGCTGGATCAAGTTGATCCAGACAATAACCTGGCCGCAGCATTCTGCACTAGCTGCAAGCAGCAGATATCTACACCAGGAAACCCCAGGTACAGGGAGTTACATTAGTCAAGGTGCGAGGTCACAAAAACGTGGACCAGGGTTAGAAGATCGCCAAATGGAACAAGGTGCTAAATCCGGGCAATGTTCCTCAAATGGCAAAATGAGGACTTGACCACAGCTGACACCTGTGAATGAAGTGTCAGCCCATCATCAAGTATCACCCCCAGATTCCGCACCCATTCAGAGGTCAGCAGCTGAGAGTCCCCAAGCCAAAGCCTGGCAGGCCACCCAGCAGTCAACCCCACTATCTGGTGACCCGGTTCCACCACTAACACCTCCGTCTTGTCAGGGTTTAACTTTAACCAAGTGGAATTCATCCAGTCTTGGATGTCAGCGGTCAGTTGGAAAAGAATGAGAGCACACTATCCTGGTTGGGTACAAAAGACAGGTACAGCTGTGTATCATCTGCATAACAGTAAAAACTCAGCCCATACCATCTCACAATGTCTCCTAATGGTGGCATGTACACTTGGAACAACATGGGGGACAACACTGAACCCTGCAGGACCCCACATGGCAGGGAGAATGAGTCAGAGGAAAAAATCCCCAATATTACCCTCTGCGACCTGCCAGTGAGAAAAGAATGGAACCATCTAAGGACTGTACCAGACAGGCCACAGATGACCATGAGCAGTCGAGAAGCACCCCATGGCCCACGGTGTCAAAAGCTGATGAGAGATCCAGAAGAACAAAGATGGAACAACGCTCTGGTCTCGCCATCAGGAGACTGACTGAGCACCCAACCAGAGCAATAGACTATAGATTCAGGCAACCATCAGAGACAGCAGAAATGGATGGTGGAGACCTGAAGCAGCATAAGTAGAATGATGAGGGCACACATAGTGCAAGAGTTCCATTCCCAAAGGGAAGCTGCAACTGACATGAGATAGAGAAAGCATGGTATGAGTCCGTAGATTAGAGACATAACTCTCATCCTTGGTAGTCGGGGCAAGCTAACCTGCACCCGATGCTGCCAAGCAGAGTTAAGGATGGAGGATATTGAGTTGGTAAGTAGGAGGTAGTTCCATTCCTGAAGGGAAGCAGCAACTGGTATGAGATAGAGAAGATATGGTATAACTCAGTAGAATGTAGACATGGCTCCCATCCCTGGTAGTAGGGGTAAGCTAACCTTCACTCGATGCTGTCCAGCAGAGTTAGGGTTGGAGAATGTCCAGCTGGCAAGTAGAATGAAGTAGTGAATGGAATGGAATCCCATCCCTGGTAGACAGGGGAAGTCTACCTTCACTCAGCACCTCAGAAAGTGTGAGTTAGGGACAGAGACAGGAATACTTTCTGGTATGGGCTGGCCAACATAAAACACTGCTGTAGAAAGAGTAGAGATGGAATGAAGCGGGTATAAACAAGATATAGTAGACAAATTGTTAGGCAGAGAGTAAATGGATGGAATGACCACATATAACAAGAACATTTGGGACAGAAAGATGATGGTATAAATAGGAGACGTTCAGGATAAATGTGAGGAGAAGTTGTACAAGGCAGGTAAATAATATGAGGGATGCTTTAGAATAGCAAATCTAAATTAGGTTTCCATGCCAGAAAGGCTTTGTTGCACAGTAGCGTGGGTAGCTGGGTGAAGGTAATGTGTAAATTATGGTTTATGTTCCTCAAAAACACCTGTGAGGTATCAAAGAAGCTGCACACAAGGCATTAAAGCAGGTGACACTATCCAGAACACATTGGTACACAAGCTTTTAAGATACCCGCCCCCAATCCCTTGCACAGGTATGGTGAAATTGAACAAGTATCTGATAATTTATACACACAAGTTTTGTGGAACAAGCATTTTGAAACCAAAGAAAATGTTAACAGCAAACAAATAAGAACCCCAAAATAACAGTCAAATAATTGCAACAGCAGTGATAGTCCAGAAATTCTAGTTATTGTATTCTTTGAAAAGGTTTACAAGCACTGCGTTGTATGAAAATATGCATTGAGACCTCTAGGATGGAGTGTTGTAAGAGAAAAACAGTTGTTGAATGGCAATTAAAGTACAACTGTCGTGCCCCCCGATGGAAGAGCAGTGCAGGATAAAACTAAGTACAATATCTTGAGACCATCAGTTACAACTGCAGACGCCCGCAGGTACATGGCAGGCAGTAAAATTGTGATGCAGGATTTTGAACATGGACAGGAGCCCAGTCCCAAAAGGCCATACAAGGCTATAGACAGAAGGTTGGGTGCACAGGAAGGAGCAAGGCAGGTAATGGTGAATGCCATTAAGCAGAGTAATTAACAGAAAATGCATCCATTAGGTGCAAAAATCATACATAGATTCAAGGTAATGATAATAAGTGCCATAGAGGAGGGAATATGTACGAGCTGAGAAGGGACAAGCTGAATACTTACAGGCCACTGGAGTGCATGAGGAGAGTCTTGATGCAGTTGGAGGTAAACGTGAGAGAAAAGAAAGGTGAAAACATCCTGATGGCAGCGGTCTGGGTTAGTGGTGGTGGCGTGCTTCCAGTCATGGAAAGTAGGTCAGGTAAATGGCTACAGAATCACTAGAAGCGAGTGGAATGGAGCAAGGAAATGGCAACAATTGATTCATGTAACCGGCTGGAGCCGAATGGGATGTTATGCTAGAGCGAGGAGGAGGCACAGCAAGCACCAGGCACAGAGAAAGCCCAAAAAGAAAAGACGAGACAAAAGGGAAAGAGAGAAGGGGAGATTTGCCAGCAGCAGGAAAGCCAAAAACAAGGTGAGAAGTGAACACAAACTGAGGAGGGGAGAGGGGAGAAAACAAACCAAAAATAGCAGGGAGACGAGGAAGCAGCTGCACAAGTCATGCAGAGCTCTGGAAAAACACTCCCTAAGCAAGGGAGGTGTGTTACAGGAGGTCCTATGTAGCAGTTGTGGGAGGAGCTATTCCCCACATTGAACCTTGGGCAAGCCCTCCCAAAGACTGGTGTTTGCCTCTCTCCCCTAATTGTTTCTGATATCTAGTTGTTTCTGATGTCTAGATGTTTCCTATATGCTAGTAACAGAACTCCTGTGTCCATTGGTCCCCTCCTAATACCTGTAAGGTAAATCATCCCTCCCTGGGTACAGCAGTCCCCCTCCTATCAACAACCTACAGTTATATGTAAATATAAATCATTCCTGGTGGCTAGCGGCCCCCCTCCCATCCTTGATCCCATGTATATGAAACTGTCAACACTACCCTGGTTTCCAGGGTTCCCTCCCTCCCCATCCCCAAGCTCCCTGTTCAACAATACCCAACAGTCCCTGGTGTCTAGGGGACCCATCCATCCCCCCACCCCAGCAGGTAGTGTCCCACCACCCCATTCCCCTCATCCCATCCTGGAGCTGACGACTGGCATTGTCCTCCACTGTCCACCATGACCAGCCACTGACTGAGCTGTCAAGGAGCATGTACTGTACAATCAGCTGTTACAGTATGCACTCCTTGACAGCTCAGTTGGTGGTCAGCTGTAGTGGAGAGAGGAGGGCTGTGCTGGTCACTGGCTCCGGGATGGGATGGGGGGAGCAGGGTGGTGAGGCACTACCTGCCAGGGTGGGGGATCCCCTAGACACCAGGGACTGTTGGGTATTGTTGGGCAGGGTGCTTGGAGATGGGGATGGGGAAGGGGGAAACACTGGACACCAGGGCAGTGTTGACAGTTTCATATACATGGGATCGGGGATGGGGAGGGGGGACTGCTTGTCACCAGGGAATGCTTTATATTTTAAGTATTACCAGGGATCATTGATAGGGAGGGGGGGACTGCTAGCCACCAGTGAATGCTTTATATTTTATGTATTACTGGGGATCATTGACATGGAGAGAGGACTGCTAACCACCAGGGAATGCTTTATATTTTATGTATTACTGGGGATCATTGACAGGGAGAGAGGACTGCTAGCCACCAGGGAATGCTTTATATTTTATGTATTACTGGGGATCAATGACAGGGAGAGAGGACTGCTAGTCACCAGTGAATGCTTCATACTTTACATATTAGCTGGGTTCATTGATATAGATGGAGGACTGCTTGCCACCGGGGAATGCTTTATATTTTAAGTATTACCAGGGATCATTGATAGGGAGGGGGGACAACTAGCCACCAGGGAATGCTTTATATTTTACATATTACCTGGGATCATTGATAGGGAGGGGAGGACTGCTAGCCAGCAGGGAATGCTTTATATTTTAAGTGTTACCGGGGATCGTTGATAGGAAGGGGGGGACTGAGGAGACTGCTAGCCACCAGTGAATGGTCTGTATTTTACATATTACTTGGGATCGTTGATAGGAAGAGGGACCGCTAGCCAACAGTGAATGCTTTATATTTTACATATTACTGAGGATCATTGAAAGGGAAGGGGGACTGCTAGCCAACAGTGAATGCTTTGTATTTTACATATTACTGGGGATCGTTGATAGGAAGAGGGACCACTAGCCAACAGTGAATGCTATATATTTTACATATTACTGAGGATCTTTGAAATTGAAGGGGGACCGCTAGCCACCAGTGAATGCTTTATATTTTACATATTACCAAGGATAGGGAGGGTGTACTGATAGCCACTAGTCAATGCCTTATGCTTTACATATTACCAGGAATCACTTATAGGGAGGGGGACCACTGGACACCAGAGATTGCTTTATATTTTACATATTACTGGGGAGTGTTGATAGGAAGTTTGACCCTAGTCACCAGGAAATGCTTTATATTTTATATATTCTTATTGGGGATCACTGATAGGGAGGAAGACCACTAGACATCAGGAAGGGGATGTATATTTTGCCTTTTATGGGGATCGGGAGGGGGGAACAGGGAACATCGGGGATTGTGGGAGGGGGACTGCTAGCCACCAGGGATTTGTTTTATTTTATTCAACAAAGGATCAGGGTGAGGAAGGAGACTGCTTGCCACCAGGGAACTGTTTCATTTTATGCACTAAAGGATCAAGGTTAGGGAGGGGGACCATGGCCCGACACAATCAGACCATTGCGTGGCATGCAGATGAGCTCATAATGAGCATGCAACAGGCCCATTAGTGTCCTGCATGCCCAATGGGCTCATTTGCATGCTTGGGCAGAATATTGCCCATTGGGGCCACAGCGCTAACCAGTGTGTACCATGCTTCCTTTATGGGTGGTATTCAGCCCAGTGGTCTGGTAGTGTGGCACAAAGCATGGCAACTGATTGATTTGCACCGCACTACCATGGACCGATATTCAGACAGCACTGTCAATTCAGATTGTGCTATCTGTCTGAATATTGCCAGAGCCAGCCAGCCTTATTTTTCGCATGGCGCACTCCGTTTGCGCTGGCGCAGCCAGCCGGCTCTGAAAATGGGGCCCATTGTATATAAAGTGCAGTATATATAGAATAATGCATGGAAAAGTGTGTGTATAATGAGGATTTTATGTACCTGAGGTATGAGATGCCTCATAAACCCTAAGAGTGAAGCTCAAGTGGCTTATCAAGGCATCGCACACCAAGGGTGCATGAAATCTGAGTTGACACACACTGCCCCATGTTTTATTTTTTATAATAACTGGTTCCTTTGATTTTTTTTTTTTTGTTGGACAGGTACGTGTTGAACAGCCTAATGCTGGTCATGGTTTTTCTTAGACTGATTTTTTTCCTTGCTGCTCTATGAATTTTTGTCTTTCTAGTTCACTAGGTTACTGAAATGGTGATGAATGTGCCATTTTTTAAATGGGTAGACAGACATTAGTAGACCACTGGTTATTTTTCATTTCTGTCTTTGTTTAGCTGCACATAAGTTAGATTTCAGCTCAGCGGTTTTAGTGAGGTTAGCACAATCAAGTTGACAGTGCGAGCTGACAGCGCTAGGAGCCAGTAACGCTAGCATGAGAGTGATTTTAGAAGTTTTGCAAAAGGTGCTTAATCAAACCCCATCATGCAGAGGTGATTATACACATAGGTGTATAATCAAACTCCATTATACATGGGCATGTATTATCACCCGTGTATAATAGAGTTTGACAGCTTCTGCCCACAGTTGATAATCATCATTAACCATTCGTAGGATACATGGTAAGATTACAACAGGTGTTCAATGGTAATAGTTACATATTACAGATGCAGTGAACAAGTTTTAAACAATTCAATAGCGTTGCAGACTCTTAAAGTGTCAGTCAGGTCATTGCAATGCTGTCCAAAACAATATGAGACAGTTTTGTTCTGAAGTGGTTCTCCTGCATGGAAGCAGTAGGGTGCAGTGCACCACACCCCTAGTACCATATTTACTATCAACATAATTGAATATAGACTGTAGACCAGGGCACAGCAAGCCACATAGCACTTTATTGCCTATGACCAGGGTGGGGTAAAGCACTTTCAAACCGAGGATTAACCAGTTCAGATTGCTTTACAGTATACAGCTGTTGGTGTCAGTTTTGAGGTCTAGTGCAAAGTGGTAGACCCTATTAAAGAGCTCTACCAGGCTAGCCCTGTGCACCACATATTTTGGTGCCTTACCTGAGTGAAATGCTGCCTATGTATATTTGCCCCCAAAAATTTCCAATCGTTTAGAAGAAAAATCACTTGTATATTTACATCTACCGAGTCACTGTTACTTCCCAGTCTTGTAGAACTGCCCCTTTGCTCAGCCACTGTATGATGTGAACCCAGGGAGACAGCGGGGACGAGCTACAGTATAGTCTATGGGGGCAGCTTTAACAACATCTTTATACATCACAGTGACCATTTGGTGATTAATCAAGGGCACCGGGTGACTAACAAGCAAATAAGATTGGTAGTACACAACCTACTTTTGGTAAAGCCATGTTGTTCACCATCTAGAGCCAAAATGTTTGCTTGTATTTTATCTCTTATGATGAACTCTAAGACTTTCCCACAAACCAATGTGAGGCTAATAGTGCAATAGTTAGTAGGATTAGTGTTATCCTTTTTAAAGATTGGCACTCCTTGAACCTGGTGCCATTCATCAGGAAGAATGCCTGTGTTAGCAGACTCTTCATAGATGTTCTTCAGCTGGGTTTTAATCTGGTCAATCGCCATCTTGAGGAAACGAGCAGATATTTTATCGGGCCCAGTGATGAACTAATTTTAAACTGAATGGTTTTATTTACTATATCCTCAATATGTATCTCAAAATGTTGAATAGTTGGTTGCGGTAATAAGGAGGCTGTCTTGTGTGAGGCAGTGTATACTGAACCAAAATAGGAACTGAAGATTCCAGTCATTTGTGATGGGGTGGCTACTTTTTTTATTATGTTCAATTGGTCCAATTTTGTTTTTGTCATTTTTCCTTTAATGAATTTATATAGTTAAATATTTCTTTAGAATGAATTTTCTTAGCATTTTGTGCTAGGGATAATTCTACATCCTTTGTGGCTTTTCTTATTTAAGATTTGCATTGTTTCATGATTTTTGTTTTGCATAATTTAAGATTTTCAGTTTTGGATTTTGAGTAGTTCTTATAACTTTTATAGTTCCTGTTTCTCACATTCTTTACTGATTTTTGGGCCATTTCAACTTGAATTTGGATTTATCTTATTTCTCTTTACTTGGGATGTGTTTAAAACAAAGCAGATGTGCAATTTCTTTTGAAAAGGTGCCGCCTTTTATTCACATTTTCTTATTAAAAAGAGACCCAGTCAGTGTTCATTATCTCTTCTTTTAATTGAGTTTACATTTGCTTTATTATATAAGGATTTTGTTTTTCTTGAATTTAATAGAAAAGATGAAGATATAGTGAATTCTACCATATTGTGGTCACTATTTGAAAGTGGAGGTAATGCTTACAGTCTGTTATGTTGCTATTTTCTGATGCTAGAACGAAGTCTCATATCTTACAGTCCCTGACAAGCTCTCTTACATGCTGCTGAAAGGATGATTGGTGGACTGAACTTATGAAGAGTTTCCTTGGCTGCAATTTTGGCTTCATAACCCTGTCATCCAATGTCCCCATAGTTAAAATCTCCCACCACAACTACCTCTTCCAACTCGCTACTTCCAGCTCATTTAAAAGTCAGAGTTTTTGTCATATGTTGTGTCAGATGGTCTGTAGCATACCTCAGGAATTATATATGTGTTTACATCACTGGTGTTTTTTTTTATCCAGAGTGTTTCAGTACTAATGTTGCATTTTCTAACTTTCTTACTAATGTCCACACCAGTAAGTTCTTTTTTTAAATCGATTGCCACCAAAGCCTCTTTTTTATGGCATCTGTTAAGATGATCTAGTCTGTAGTCAGAAATCTCTTTGCCACAGGTATCAAGGTCATTCCACCAAGTTTAATTCGTAGCTGTTACAGAATATTCATGCATTGCTCTTATTATATTAAGTGCAGATGTTGTGTTTGTCAAACTGCAGACATTCATTAGAATGCACTTTATCTTATTTTTATAGACCAGGTTTCCACCTTGTGGCCTGGTGATGTGGTTTGAGCAAATATATGTTTTCCCTGATGCTTTCAGTTTAAATCTATTTTTCTGAAAGTGTTCTTGAAAGTTATTTTTTAGTATTTTTAAGCCTCTGTGATTTAGATGCAGCCCCTCTGTCGAATTTGCTTCATTGTTGTTAGGAAAGTCTTGCCAGTTATTTAGACACATGGGGTCAGATATTCAAAACTTAGCCCTGGGGCTAAATTAGCACTGCCCGGCATGCTAAATTAGCCCTGAACCAGTAGCAAGCCATATTCAAAGGAATAGCCCCGGGGCTAAACCTGCTGAATATAGCGTGCAAAGGAAGCAGTGCAAACAGGGCTGGGAGTGCAGTGCTAAAATAGCCCAGGAAATAAGACAGCTCTGAATATAGTGACAGGAAAGTGCAAAAAAACAACAGAGCTCAGGGGACACAGAGGTGGAGTAGAGCAGAGTTGAAGTTGGTCGGCAATGTGTGTGATAGCAATGATGTGTTGCACAACTGCAAACAACAATGCAGGCCACACACTGCAGAACTGTGCTATGCTTTTGAGAGGTTTACCTGGGGCTAACTCGATTGCACAGTGGTAATACATTATCCAGGTGTAAGCAGGTTAGCCCAGGGCAAAAGTTTGCTATATATTTAAAGATCCTATGCAAATTAACTTACTCAGGCAATCCATGGGCAAACAGTCACATTTGCATATCATTATGACCTGCTTAACGTGCACTCCCATGTACTTTGCCTGGCGCAATTGCATGGAGCAGACAGCAACCACCTGTTGGTCAGAATGGAAGCACAGGCTAGATGCTGCAGAAAATGGGTGTTTGCAGGCCTATCCCATGCATACCACTAGCCCAAGCAGCACAGCAATAAGGGACACAGACGTGCTGACTGAGGGACAATGAGGGACACTGCTCCATGTGATGAGGGACACACATACCAACATGGAGATACAAGCTCAGAACACAGTGGTAAGCTGTATGTGTGCCTGTAGAAAGTTTATCCCTGAGTTAGAATCCTAGAATATGATAAAGCAATGCTGTGAAGGTTGAATCTACAGCACATGCACCATGTGAACAGTACCATTTTCCTGAGGGACAAATGAGGGTCAGAGTTATCTAGAGGTGTAACATGAGGGATGTCCTCTGAATCTGGGACAGTCAAGAGGTATGACTCCATGTACCCTGCTGAGAACAGTAACAGCCTGAAACTCCAGGGGCAACATGAGCCCCAGGACAGGGTCACGAACACAAACAGAACCTGATGTACCTGAAGAACTGTATTCCCCTCTCTGGATGCTGTAGTGTGAGGTCGTGGATGGTCTCTGGAAGATATGTGGGTGATACACGTAGAGGCTATGACTGCATTAGTGACCTGATCCATGCTGCATGCACTACTGCTGCGTTGAATGTGCCTTTGTAAGTGGCTGCGCCCCCACCCCAACCTCTATTCCAACATACATAAGTATGTATGTATGTATACTGTATTGCGGGTGAGCCAGTTCCCCAAGCCCCAGTCCCTAATGCATGTAGTGCATAGCCACAGTGCAAAGACCCAGTTAGTCTATTGGCCAACGTAGCCCCAATGCTCAGTAAATGCAGACATGAAGCACAGCAATATCCCCAAGATTTTAGGTCCCCTCCCATGCCCCAATCTCCCAGTGTACATATGGAGTACTCCCTGGTAGTCCAGTGGACTGCTCCGCCCCCATCCCCAGGGCTGGAGTTACACTGCCATGGGCCCTAAGCACTTCAGTAACCAGGTCCCCCCCTCACCAGACAACACGACCAGGCCATTCAGCCCCCAGCCATGCACCCCTCTGGCCATCTGCACCTCCCCAGCCATCTCCCTGGCCATACAAACACGTGGGCCACCCCCCCAAAAAACACAACCCACCTTCAACAGTTGAATTGTACTTTACCGTCTCTCACTCTAGTCTGCACAGACATAATTGTAAAGCTAAACAGAACTGTCTGTAGGAGCCAACAGTAAGTGTAGTGCAGGGATGCATCGCATCAGCAGCAAGGTAGCACCCTTCCCCCGGCACAAACACAACTGCAGTTCAGTAACAATGCCTTGCCTGTCACACCACATAGCCAGTTCACAGACTTAACATGTGGACATGGTTAACGTGAACATGACACACTAGGACTCAATTATGTAATGACTGGACTGAAGGGTTAAGAGACACCTAACAGACAGAGTCAGCTACCTTCCTGCCCGGACCTTACCTCAGATGATGTAGCCTGTCGTGCCTTGCTGTGCTATGCCATTCAGTGTGTTCCCCAGCCTCAGGCGCTTGCCTGTACTGTTAGTGTTTGTGCCCCAGTGCCTCCGCTTGTGCTGATGCTCCGGTCGGGTCAGAAGCCTGGCTGGAACATCCTGTGTGGCATCCAAGTCCATCTTCTGCTCTGTGTCTCCTCCTGTCATCTGTATACCTGCTATCTCTCTGGCTGGTATGTGTGATGACTGACATGACTGCTGAGCTGACGCGCAACTCCCAACCCACTCTTGAGCCCCAAGCAGCTGCATATGCTAGTGTCACTTATCAGAAAATGCAAATCACAGCCTCCCTGGTGGGCTCCTTCATTAATGGTCCCACTCTGCAACCCATTTACCATCATCTGTGTGCTCCTGGACATCCTCACATCATACTAGACACCCTGACTGTGACCTCAGGAACAGATGTGCTAAACTGCCCTGGCTCACTAGGCGCACACTCATGCCATGAAGTTTGGCAGTGGCTGCCAACCCTTGTGCTGCATTGTCCCTGGGGGCCCATCAAATTATCAGGGTGTGACTGAGGATGGGGGAAGGTTTTACAGTCTTTGTTTTGGTTTTTTTATGTCTTAGTGGGTCATGGTTGCCTGCCCCCGATATATGCAACCATTTTCAGCCACGGACAGATGCTGGTGAATGGAATTGTTGGGATCAGACAAAGGGCGGCAGAGTGCCCCCCAACACAATGTGCCCTACGCGCTGAGTGCCAACTACATTCTGCATGGAGGCGTGGTGTGTACACTCATTCAGGTTGCAGCAGGAGGCTGGAAGCGGAGGTGTGGGGGCGGGGTGGTTTGCACTGCTGGGTGGAGGGTGGAGAGCCACTAGACTACCAGTGAATACACCGTATGACTGGCACGGTGTCAGGGATTGTGATGGGGTGGGGGCCACTGAACTACCACGGACTGGATACTGTACTGTGTCTTCATTTCGGGACCATGCGGGGTCTTTGTGTCAAGGACTGCTTGGGGGCATTTGACTACTCAGGAAGGACTACTGAGCCTGTGTTTGTGGGCATTGGACATGTGTATGGGAATGGTGTGCTGCCTCATCTGATTGCATGGCATTACTACTTGCTTTTGGTGGTGATATTCAGTGCCACGCTACAGTCCACACAAAACACTGTAGCGCAGTGCTGGTCTTTTGAATATGCCAGTCCGCTGGCATTCATGACCCTCCCTCACTCCCTCCCTTCATACATTAACTTTAAGCATCGACAGCATCACAGCGCCAGCTTAATTGGCCTTTCAAATATTTCAGCCGGGCACTAATTGGGTGCAATTCCTCTGCAAGCGTTTGCACCTGGCATAAAGCTTTGAATATCTGACCCATGATGTTTTCCTTGCTGCACCAATAACCTGATCTGGTACTAATTCTGACTATCCCCCCACACACACACACACCTCCTCTTCCTCCTCTTTTCTGTTACCCTCATTCTAACCTGCACCCTTGCCTTCTCTTCTCTTCTTCTACTTAGTCCCCAGTAGGCTCCAGGTCTCTGCCTCCACTTCCCCTATTGAGTCTAGCCCTCCTCTATGACTACACTCTTTAGCACTTCAGACAAAAGAACTGCTGCCCATCAAGTTCTCGCCTCCTTGCATATAGTATTAGTTCATTATTTTACAGACTATATCATCCTCTGTTCCCTACTGATTTGCTCTATATCCTGTAGATTCTCAAGTTGTTCACTTAAACTTCTTGTCAACCTAGCCTGCTATAAATTATGCATCTGTATATTTTTACTTATGTAATCCCTGTTATTGTAATTATGTAACCTCTGTAACCAGATGTACTCATCATTTTCTAGGCTTGAAACCTCTTTGTATCTGCTTATGTACTTGTAACCATTGTAAATGATGTTATGCTCATGTATTACTATGACGTGGAACCTCTGTAAAGAGTCTTTGGCTCAAAGGTACTTCCTAGAAATAAATAAATAAATGTGTAGAACTAGTGAAGTATCACTAGTGTTATTGCCAAGAAGTTTATTAAATCTGCCATCAATGTCTTTTATTCTGAGAACTGGGAGACAACACACAGTGTCTGTTAATTTATTTTCCTTGCCGATGATGGTGTCAGTATAGCTGACAATGGAGTCCCCTATAAACATTTTATATTTCTTAGGGTGATTTTTGTGCAGTGTTCAGATGGTGTTTGTTGAAGAGGCTCCAGAGGGCTGAAGGAGTTAAACATTGGAATAGGGTCTTGATTTAGAGCACTACCTATGGCCCATGTACCTTTTTTGCTCTCATTCTAGCCATGACCAGGCACCATTCATTTGTTTCATTATGAGTCATCATCTGAGGACCCTCCCTACCTCTTTTAGCCTGTCTAGCTATCTTCTCCATAGACTAATTTACCACAGAACATCCCCATTGCTCTTTTCTTGTTTTGTGGTCTGGTGGCATTTTGTTCCAGATTGTCACTTGTTAGTTCCTTTACAAAATTTTCAATCAAATTTATTAGTTGGGTCACACTTTATTTTAAGTGTCAGTCTGAAAGTAACTGTGGGGTAGGTAATCATTAACCTTTGTAAACAAGCTTCTAGCTCAAAGGTATTGTAATCTAAGAATTAAATTAATTACATGCAACAGGGGTAATTACACTGTAGTTACAGTACAGTACATGTTTGTTGCATGTAACTGCTTTTCAATTGCAATTCAGTTGCAGTGTAGTTAAGGAAAGTTATAGTAAAGTGTTACCATGTGTTGCAAAAGGTCACATACTGACACAACTGGTTCCCTGACTAATGGGTAGAGAGCCCTGATGGCAGATAGGGCTCTCTGTCTATTAGCCTCTAAGATTTACTGTCCTGGATTTCTTAACAACTCTAAACATGTGCAGCTATGCTGCTTACAGTTCTACAGCTACTAATAAAAATATAAAATTATGAGCTGTGTATCACAGCCAGTTTCTGGTAAGGCACCATTACGGTTATTTAATTGTTTTGCTTTTTGTGTTTACCTTTACATACTTCAGTAAGATATTACTGTGGTGGTGACGTAGCTTCTTGCAGGCTCTCTGTTTAACTGTTTGGCTTTGGATTTGCTTTTCAGATTTGATACATAAGCCTGTTTCATAATTTTTTTAATTACTTTTTTTATATGTGCCATGCCTTAGAGTCTACTTTGATTCATCACAGTGACATGATCCTCATTTGTACTTTTCTAACATGTGCTGCATTTGTCTGTCAATAAAGATTATGCCTTTATATTAGGGCAGGATGTTTTAATTACTTGAACCATTTCGACCTGCAGATCCCCACTCGAGTGGCAGGGAGATGGGACAGTGGAGAGTGATTGGGTCCACCAGTTTTATTTCCTGGACATTTTCTAAGGTTTAGTGAGCACATTTACCACTCTACATTAGGAATATACATTTATTTTCATTTCTATTTTCATTTATGGATCTGCGATACTTTTCTAAGATGTCTTAACATATTTGGATGTTTTGACAAGGATTGTATCTTAAGCATGACTTTTTTTTTACTATTACCATTTTTGCTCCATCGTTAAATCAAGAAAGCATGTTTGTACTATGCATGTAACCTCTTAATAGAATTAAGCTTGAGTCTTTGACTCTTTAGTACCACTCCAGGTTCATCTCCTTGCCAGGTCTCTTTGAATTTGCTGATCAGTAGTTTTTAATGAGGACAAACTTAACCAATGCGAGTTTACCACCAATATGGCCACATCATTGACTGGAAACAGGAGCTATGGATGGGAGGTTCAGATTCTGTTCTGTCTGATGAAGATCTAAGTGAACAAAGCATTGAGGCACCTTATCTGGATAGGAGGGTTTTCGGTGGAATGGATTCCATTTGCACTTTTTGCTCTAACTGACATTTCTGGTGTTATTTGATGAATAAAATATATTTTGCACAGCAATTATGCTTTGCATTGTGACTGTTTTTCCACCATCCTGCCTCAGTACACCTGTATTTGTTGTGCATGGTTACCAATGACTGAGTGGCCTGTACCTGCTTAATGTTTATTTTAACTTTGGTCTTTCATTTTGCCAGCACTCTGTTTTGCTGATACTGACTACATTTTTCCATCGAATGTACTTGTCTCCCTGAACCCCTCCCCAGGACACACCGGAAGTGAGCCTCGGCTCAGTGTGGTTTCCCTAGTTACCAACTGTCAATCAATAAATCAATGAATAAATTAAATAAACAGACAAATAACTAAATAAATTATTACTGTTAGGGATAGCCCACAGTTGCCAGAGTTCTGGGCATCATGAGCATATTTTCTGGTTGCAGTTCTGTCTTGAAATACAAGAAAACATTCCTTTACACAGAAGATGATTATCGTGGAATAATCTTACCAATGAGATTGCAAAATCTAGCACTATTCAGACTGTCAGAACTAGACTAGACACACTCCTGAGGAGATTAAGTATTAGGGTTATGCAGCATGACTAGGGGTAACCCTCTGGCTTTTAAGTTTGTATGTATGTCCATACTGAAATCAGGTACAGTCACTACTGTGCAGCGGGCATGGCAGTCAAGATGGGCCCTAATTCATTTACATCACCACAGTACTATATTACTATGTAAACAGATGTAAATTCCCACAACAAGGAACTTGTGCATCCACTATGAGTTTTCATTGCATTTTTATCTTATATTAATAGGCATATGAGCATAACTGCTATTTTTATATTCTACCAATTTACATAAAAACATCAACTACAATGGCATAATACAGCAATATAAACAATACATGTTAGTACAATCATTCGAAAACAACACATTCAAACAAACTATCAAGAGTTTCTTTTTAGTTAATTCTTGAAACCTGAGATACTTTTACAGGAAGTTACTGTTTCTGGAAGATTATTATACAATTTGGTTGCCCTCAGTCTTAATGAATTATGACCTAATCTTGTGTGAAACAGAGACATTTTTAATGTAAATTTACTCTGTGATCTAGTACCAAATTAATTTGTAGGCAGTATAGAGCAGTGGTTAAGACCACTGAGCTGCAAACCTGGAGAGCTGGGTCTGAATCCAAATCAACCAGCCACCACTTGCATACCATGTGACCATAAGCAAGTCATTTAACTTCCTGTGCTCCCAGGATGCAGCTGGAAACAAGCGACAGCTTAGTGTGTCTTTCAGGCCCAACATTGTTAAAAATAAAAAAATTGATAATTTAGGAAAAAGTTCAACAATGCTTTCCAATAACATGACCTCTGTATGGTATCCAAACTGTTAGTATTCAGAATCACTGTATGTATCATAGGACCTTTGAATTTGTAACCTAATTTGTTGATCCCTGGGTGTACGGTGTACAGAATATTCAAACTACTCTTGTCTTGTACCTTTTGTCCACTATAAGCACCATCTTGATGGCCCTGGTCATGCCTAAAAAATGGTCCCTGGGATCAGTGTACTTACCCAGTTAATGAATAAATAAATAAAATAAATAAACAAACACAGTATGGCTTTATGCAAGAAGACAATGGCTAGATATTGAAATATGGGCAAAAGCTGAGTACAAAGGTTTGCACTCTGCTTACCCTTGTACCTGACCCAGAGGTTGCGATATTCAGTCAGACAGTGAACCAGTGCTATCCAACTGAATATAGGGTCATGTCAGTGCAATGCTAAGTTGAGTAGCATTGTCCTGATGAGGATCTGGGCTGTATGCAGCCCATAGGGAAGTGCAGGGAACTGCTCCCCCAGACCTAATAATGCCAGGAGCCATGGCGTGATATTCAGCCCACACCATGAAAATAAACCTATTGGGCATGCAAGGTGCTAAGGGCCCTATGCAACCCATTATGGGGTCTTTGCATGGGTAATGACAGGTTTGTGCCCTTCTGTAGCCAGCTGCCACATCAGGACATGTGCGTGGCCAGCCCCCCAATCAGCATCCATGTAATAGTCATGATTCCCTAGTGTTCAGTGACCCCCTACAATCATCTGCTGCCATCAATGCAATGATTTCCTCTGTGTCTAGTAATTGCCCCCACATTCCAATTGCCAAGCCTGGTACTTGTTCATGGTATCTAGTAGCACCCCTACCCTTCAATCACCCATGGTAATACCCATGATGTCCCTGGTGTCTAGTGGCACCTTCCACCCTCTGATTCCCCACCACTGTATTAAGATGGACTACCCTAGTGTCCATTGATACCCAACTCTCTGAGTGGCCACCACCTTAGTAATACCATGATCCCTGGTGTCCAGTGGTACCTCCACCCTCCTGATCATCCACAGCCTTGATCCTTGGTATCCAATGGTACCCTCCCATCCTCCAAGTGGTTTTCACTGCAGTATGAATGGTGTCCCTGGTGTGCCATGAAAGCCCCTTCCCTCAGGGCACCTGTCCCTGTTTACTGATCATATGCCCTGGTGTCTACCACCCACCACACACTGCCTGCACAAGCACACCACCTAGCCACCTGCCTCACATACCACAGTACCCGTGTTACTTGGCAGGTCCAAAACAGTGAGCAGCACAGCCCTCCTCACACCTGCTTGGCCAACTGCCATATGGGATGACAGGGGGATGTGTACAGTATATATACAGGCTGCCTATCATCCCACAAGGTGGCCAGTTGAGGAGGTGAGAAGAGGGCTGGGGCAGTTGCCATATTGGACTCACCAAGCAAAAACTGCTACTGGGGTACATGGGGGCTGACTGAGTAGTGCTCTTAGTGTGGGCAGTGTGAAGGGTGCTGAACACCAGGGCACTGGATCTGTATAAAGGGTGGGTGCCCGGAGGGTGTGGGGTGCCACTGGACACCAGGGTAGTCCATCTTAATACAGCGGCTGGCAATCAGATGGTGAAGGATGACACTGGACACTGGCACAATCACGTGCTGCCTAACACAGCTTACAGATGGCCCTACGGTCCTGAGAGGCTAAGAGTGGCAGCAACAATCCTCCCTCCTGCACATCTTTCTGAGGGGTGTTTGCCCATCGACACTGTGTGTCGACTGCCCCAGCCACCCTACCACCCAGGCCTCAATATAAGCTCCTCCCCTGGTCATGTGACTTACTGTACAATAGTTTCTAAGTCCCCAGTTTTCCATTAGCAGCTTATCAGCTGCCTCCACTAGAGGGCTTGCCCTCCACCTGGCCCCTGCCCTACTGTACTCTCTCTCACTATGCATTGACACCCTAGCTCCTCCAGCACTTTACTGTCCCCCGATTCCTTACTCCTCCAGCTTCCCTCCTCCTTCACACTGTTCTCTATCTCTAACCACATACCCTTTTGTTTCCCAACTGCTCCATTACCCCTTGTTAGTTACTTCCCACTACCATCCCCTGCATTGCCCTTCCAACTGCCACCACTAGGAGTCACTACTATATCCTCCTTTTCTAGCCTTTTTGCCCATTGCCCATGGCACTATTCCATTGGCTCATAGGCGCCACCAGGCCTCTATGCAGTGTCTCCCCGGGATTTGAACCTGGTACCTCCTGCACCAAGTTCATCACCCTACCTGCACTACTGAGACCACCACAATGATGGGTGTCAGCTTGCCCCCTTAAGCCATCTCTGGACAAACTGCCTCCACGGTCCACTGCTCACACACCTATCCCCCAGCAAACTATCCCATCTTCTGCTAATCACTTTTATCATACTCCTTACTGGGCCAGCTTGCCCTCTCCCCACCCATACACACACCTCACCCCCAGCCGTCTCTACCCATTCCCACCTCCCACCTACCACTAGTGAGGAAACACTAGCATGAACAGTAAAATAAGGTGACAAGACTTTCTATAGATACATTAGTGAAAGGAGAAAGTCCAGAGAGTGTGCTAAGCTTAATGGAGAAAAGGGAGCATGTGAGGAGGAGGACCTTAAGGCATCTATCCTAAATAGATACTTGCTCAGTATTTACTGAAGAGAAGGTAGGGCAGGGCCACAGCTCAGCATCATGGACACAGGGTGGAGGGAGGTGAGCACTACTCCCTTCACAAAAGAAGTATCCTACAAGAGCTTGCTAAGCTCAGGGTGGATAAGGCAATGGGACCTGATGGCATACATCCCAGGGTACTTAAGAGCTAAGGGTGGAACTAGCAGAGCCATTAGCAGAACTGTTTAGTGAGTCTCTGAGCACAGGAGAGGTCCCAGAAGACTGGAGAAGGGCTCATGTGATCCCGCTCCACAAGAGTGGTAGCAGGGAGGAGGCGGGGAACTACAGACCAGTCAGTCTTACCTCAGTAGTGGGCAAGATTTTGGAGGCACTCCTTAAGGAAAGGATAGTGCAACACCTGGAATCCATAGGGGCACAGGATCCAAGACAGCATGGGTTTACAAAAAGAAGGTCTTGTCAAACTAATCTCATAGATTTCTTTGACTGGGTAACCAGAGTGGTGGACCAAGGGGGAGCAGTTGATGTCGCCTACCTTGACTTCAGCAAAGCTTTTGACACTGTTCCACATAGAAGATTGATAAATAAACTGGGTAGGCTCGGGGTGGGTCAGACGTTGGTCATCTGGGTGGCAAACTGGTTGACAGGCAGAAAACAGAGAGTGGTGGTAAATGGTATACAGTCAGAAGAGATGCAAGTCACAAGTGGGGTACCTCAGGGATCAGTCCTGGGGCCAGTCCTCTTCAACATCTTCATTAGTGACCTTGCAGATGGACTAGAGGGTAAGGCTTGTTTGTTTGCAGATGACACCAAGATCTGCAACAGAGTAGATGATCTAGATGGGGTGGGCAGAATGAGAAGAGATCTGGATAAACTAGCAAAATGGTCAGAACAGTGGCAACTGGGATTTAATGCAAAGAAGTGCAAAATCATGCACATAGGGAAGAAAACCCCTGAAGCCACCTATAGGCTGGGAGGGGAGTTGCTAGCAGTCACAAAGGAAGAAAGAGACTTGGGCATCATCATCACTGATGACCTGAAATCATCCAAGCAGACCTCTAAAGCAGTAGGTAAGGCTAGGGGGATGTTAGGGTGTATTAGCAGGGGTATCACAAGTCGTAAGAGTGAGGTAATAATCCCTCTTTACAAGACACTGGTTAGGCCCCATCTGGAGTACTGCGTGCAGTATTGAAGGCCACACCTTCACAAGGACATTAACCAAATTGAGGCAGTCCAGAGAAGGGCAACCAAAATGGTGCAGGGACTGCATCAGAAGACATATGAGGACAGATTAACAGAGCTCAATATATATACCCTTGAGCAAAGGAGGGAGAGGTGATATGATCGAGGCATTCAAACACCTTAAGGGCATTAACAAGGTGAAAGAGTCTAACATGTTTAAATATAAGAAAATAGCAGGACCAGAGGACACAGCATGAGATTAGAGGGGGCCAATTAAGGGGAAATGTGAGGAAATTCTTTTCACAGAAAGGGTGGTGGATGCATGGAATGGCTTACCACAGGAAGTGGTGGCTATGAATACAGTGCAGGGCTTCAAACAGGCATGGGATAGGCATAAGGAGCAATACAAATGACTATGAATAGATAGGCCACTGACAGAGCAAAGGCCGATGGCACATTTATAAGGTAGAAAAAGAAATGGGCAGACTGGATGGGCCTTGCGGTCCTTATCTGCCATCAACTTCTATGTTTCTATGTTTCTATGTTTCTATGTTTCTATGTTTCTATGTTACCATGCCAATGCCTGACAAGCATCCACACACTGCATAACTTACTACCACCATACACTCACTCTACTCCCTATCAACTCATCTGCCTTACCTTTCCTGCCCTCCCTCAACTTACCCATTCCCTGTGCTACTCTCTCCAAACATGTGCACCATCCACACCCAACTACCAAGTGGTGGTTCTTGCCCTACTCAGGGTCCTAGCCCTATTACTTCTCTTATCTGGAAATAGTCACCCCAACCCAGGCTCTGTTACCTATAGACAACAGAAACTACACTACGAGGCTGTGCATAGCTGCCATGAATATCCCCAGCTTCCTGAAAAAACTGCATCACTCCAAAGCTGACTAGTACAAAATCAGCTGGATGCCCTTGCACTCATGGAAACGTGGCTCTAAAAAAACCCTGACTCATTCATCATCTTCCTTGCTTCACCCTACACAGAGCTGACAGAGAGGGGTAAATGAGGTGGTGGATGTGCATTCTAAGTTCGTGACTCCCTACTGAACCAAGCTGTTCCAGCGCCCTCCCTGGACCATGGCACCCAAGCCCTATCTATAAAACTTACCCTAGACCCTGCTAGGGCCCCTCTAACCATCACCGTGGTGTATGTCCCCCCCACGGAACCAAGCAATGGCCATACAATCCCTCACAAATTACATTTCCAATTTCCCTCCCAAAATGGAGCATATCCTGATTGGTGATCTAAATTTAAAATGGCTCACCAATTCAGCAGCACTATCAAGACACCTTTGTGGCACTGGACCATACCTAGCTGGTTTGCCAACCCACCAGGGTGCACACCTCAAAGGCCCCAGACCCCACTAGACATACTACTATCCAATCGGCCACATAGAATCTCCGACCTAGAGGTCCTTCCGGATTCTCTGAATGACCACTCCCATCATCTTCTCTTAGTCATGTCACCTGCCCAAACCTCAACCTAGTGTACCCACCCAGCGCCTTTAAAAATCAGACATTATCTGGACCAGTGTGACTGGTCCCCATATCCCAGGCCCCTAACATTGACATTGCCCTTGATTACTTCACACACTCTTTTAACACAGCATGTGACATTTATGCCCCTAACTAAATGCAATCTATAAAACATAATGTCCATGGATCATGCCTTCATTACAGTAGCAACTAAAACAAAGGGATGATCTCTGCACAAAGCCATGGAATATGGCTCACAGGCAGACAGGTAAGCCTATAAAGCCGCACGTAATAGGTGCACCTGGACCATACACAAGGCCAAGGCTGATTTTTATAAAGACACCCTGGCGTCCTCCTGGGGGAGAGCGAGAAAATTTTGGGACAACATTAAAGAACTTAATGGTAAATCCCACCTCCCCCACCCTCCCAGCTCTGCATCAGTTATGCCACCTCCACTGACCCCCAGGCCATTGCTAATTGCCTTAACTCCATCTTTTCCGATCTTAGCACAGTCCTTCTAAGCAATTTCTTTGACCCGACTCCAGCTACCTCCGAACCTAACTTCCAGCGCTCCCCCATTTCTACCTTAGGGTCATTATAATGCGGGAGGCCAAAACCTACCTCTCCAAAGCTCTCAGTGGCTCTCAGACTCCTTTGACATGAAAATCCTTTTCCAGGTTCTTGACTCTGTTCTCTCCCCACTGACTGACCTCCTGATCCACTCACTATGCCTGGGACAATTCCCAACTACCTGGAAAACTGCAACAATTACCCCAATACTAAAAAGTGGGGAGAACACCAACCCCAACAACTATCAGCCCATTTCCATCCTTCCCCCCCTCTCTCAAAGGCCCTTGAAAAAATCATTGGCAACCAACTATCCAAGTATCTGCTTGCCCACGATTTACTATGTAGCGAGCAGCATGGCATGGATCAGGCCATAGCACAACCATTGCCCTCATCAAATTCTCCAATTTCGTCACTCTGCCCTTGACCATAAGCATCTTGCTAGAGCCATCTTCATAGACCTCTCGAAGGCCTTTGATATGGTCTCCTACCCTCTCCTCCTAGACACGCTCCACCTCACTGGTCTATCAAGCGGACCCCTCTCATGGTTCAATAGCTACCTTACCGCTAGATCCCAATGTGTCAAGATAAATGACACCCTATCTTCCACTCTGCCTGTCCACTCGGGGGGTCCTCCAAGGTTCCATACTGGGCCCTCTACTCTTCGAGTATCTACTTAATTTAGCTACCCAAATCCTGCTCCGGTAACTTGTTGCTATACACTGATGATGCGGTTCTCTATGCCTCACACCCCAGCCCTGAGATCCTACAGTCCTCTCTCCAGCACTCATTCAAGCAGATTGAAAACTGGTTCACTGGTCGCAGACTTGTGGTCAACATAAAAAAAAATAAAGGTCATGCTCTTTACCCACCGACAAAGCAAAGCCAAGGATGCTGAACTAAAAATCCTCTCCCAAGCTCACCTCCCTTTCGAACAAGTACATACCTATAAATATCTTGGCCTTACCTTTGATACCTCCCTATTCTTCCATGCCCACATTAACATCCTATCCTCAGCCATTAATTCCTGCATAGGCCTTCTTTACCAGCACAAGGACTGCCTAACACCAGAAGCACTCAACCTGGCTGTCACCTCCTCAGTCCTCTCTCTCGTTGACTATGGGCTCCCAATCTACTCAGCCGCTGACAACACCACCCTAAACAAAATTCACATAGCTATTAATAAAGTGTGCTGACTCCTCCTAGGAGCAGACAAACGCTCCCATACTTGAACCCTCTATGCCCTCACCAACATTTTCACCCTAGATGAAAGACTACAATACCAAACTTGTCTCCTCACAAAAAAAATCCACCTGGGGTTGACCCCACTGGGGGTCTCTGCCTCCTACTCTTGTGCTCCTCCAGTGCAGCTACTCATGCTGCCAAAAAACACCAGTGGGCCATGCCCAGCATCAGAACCTCCCTAGTGCAGTGATCATTCCCCTATAGAGCACCTGATTGGTACAATGGACTCTCCACAGCTATAACCTCCATTCCCAACTTAGGGCACTTTAAGTCCACCTTAAAAAAATGCATTCTCTCCTTGCACCGATGCCAGTGTAATTGCTAATCCCCCTAACTGGCCTTTCACAAAGCTGGCCTACCCTGGTCCCCTTTGACATGGCTACCAACAGTATAGGCCCTGCTGTATATCTCATCTTTGTTACTGATCACTGTTCCAACTATATGACAACACCCCAGAGGCTGCACTTACAATATAACTGTACCACCTGTATCAATATTAGTATCCTAGCTACTACATGTATAGGTCAACAGCCAACCTGGCCGTTATCTGTAAATACCTTGTTTAATCTTTGATGTCTCACTACTGCTTCTGACTCATTGTATGTATGTATGTATGTATGACTATGTTTGACGCGGAGCCTTTGTAAATGAGTCTATGACTCAAAGGGTTGTAATTCCTATGATCTGTTAAATAAATAAGATATCCATAGTAATGCAGCAGTTGGGAAATCAGAGGGCTGTAGGTGCCATTAGACTCCAGGGACATGAACAGCATGGGTGATTGGAGGTCAGAGGGTGCCACTAGACACCAAGGCATCAATGTTTCAGGGGCCAGGGTTCGCGGTGGGGGGCAGGCAGCTGCAGTACAATTGCCCACCACCAGGGCCTTGTGTACTATTAAGTTGGGGGCTGCAAAGGTGATAACCTGCACCCATTTGGGTGGCATTTACCACCTGTGCAAACCTCTGAATTTGCCACTGCACCTGCATGCAGGGGACAACCTGCTCACTTGCATGGACACAGCAATGTAAATTAGCATTGGGATACTAATTGGTTTTGCCCATACTGTGGGGTTGTCTGAATATAGACCTCATCCATGAATCAGGCATAAAACCCGGTTAGCACAGGCAAACATCCATCCCTTAATGCCCGGACTAAGTTTTTAATATGTGGCCCCGTATGCAAAACAGTATTCAAGAGAATAACATCTTCTTATAATTATGTGATTCACAGTGCTGTGTCAGGCATGGTAAAACTGTTGCAGACCTAATGATATGCAACTTTTAATTTTTACAAAACTCCATCAGAGGCAGTGGAATAAATCAGAAGCAATACTCTAACAATGATACCAAAAATAACATAAGAAGTCTAGACTCTGGTACCAAAATTGTTTGGCCCTATAGAGCACATGGCCTTAAAGCTCATGTGGAGCTTGCTTCTGATATGGTTAAATACATGAGCTTTGAATGAAAAGCAATGATTCAAAAGGACAACAAGATGTTTAAATTCATACATTCTTTCAATTACTTCATCTTGTAGATCAGCTAAAAAAACCAATGTTATTATCACTCTAGGTCCTGTTGAGATAATTTGGGTTTTCCTTAAGATACTCCTTAAAGGAATGAACAAGGTAAACACAGAGGAACTATTTGCAGGAAAAGTGGCTTGAAAACTGGGGGACATGAGTGGAAGCTGGTGGAGCGGGGGAGTGTCAGGAGAGATGTGAGAAAGTTTTACTTTACCAAGAGAGTGGTGGAGCTGTGGAATAGCCTTCAGGCAGAGGTGGTTGGCACAAAAAACATTAATTGGTTCAAGTATGGCTGGGACAGAGTAAAGGGCTTAATAGTTGCTTCAGGGGTAGCAGTAGTGCAAGGAGCAAGGGAGGGGAAGTGAGGCTGTAAACCCTGTCAAGACAATAGGTCACAGGATAGAGTAGGGTATACGAGGCAGACTGGATGGACAAATGTTCTTTTTCTGCTAACATTGTCCATGTACCTATGCTTCTATAATAGACTTTTCTTTTAGACTGTAGGTCTAGAGTTGTTATTCAGAACAGTAATTGTCCCCACTTGGCAGGATCCTCTGTCATGCTCGATATCATTGTGCTGTCCACCAGGAAATAATACAACCCACCCCACAAAAATGCACTTACACTATCTATACTCAATACCCCAAACAATAACACAACAACTGATTTATAACACTAAGAACTAAAGTACAGTAAAAAAGTAACAGGATTCCAGACGAACAAAAATAAGATTCTGGAAGGCAAACAGGGATTAGTGCAAGCAAAACAAAAAGACAAATAATAACCACAGTACAAACTTACACACCCACTAAGAAGTCATAGACAATCCCCTGCACTATAGCCCCTAATAAGGCTAATAGGATGCCGGGGTGTATTGGAAGGGGTATTGACAGCAGGAAAAAGGAGGTACTACTATCTCTATATACGGCAATTGTGTCCATAACTGATACACTGGTGGTATGGGTACCATTTTGTCGGTGACTGGGGGGATTTCTGGGACAGGAGGCTTTTCAAAGGTGATGGTCTTCACCTGACATGAGAGAGGACCAGTGTGCAGGGGCAAAAGTTCGACATGTACATTAGACAGGTAAACTGACTGGGGCACACTGAGGCAAGGGGAGCCATGGTATAGGAAGTGAGGAAGGGGAACATAGCTAGAGCTCTCCCTTTACTGGTGACTGGTAGCAGTAAGGTGGGTAAAAATAAGGTTGAGGTTCAAAAAGGAGTAGTGGAAGGGACAAAGGAAGGAAACCTCTCTGGGTATGACAGCAATAGGAAAAATAAGATAGTAAGGAGAATGAGAAGGAATGAAGTTCTAGGATCACAATACAGCAAAAGAGGATGATCCAGAGCTAGTTAGAAGGGGTCTGCCTTAACACCAGGAGACTGCGTAATAAAATTAGAGAGCTCCAGGCATTAGTGCCAGACACTGAAGCAGGCCTCCTAGCCATTACAGAAACTTCAGCCACAGAGAATGATGGTGGGGACTAGTCAGTCCCAGGTTACACAATGCTTAGACAGGATAGAGGGATAGGAAAGGGGGGGGGGCATAGCCCTATATGTCAGGGAAGGCTTAGAGGCTGTGGAGGGGGACACATCAGAGGAAGCGAAGGAAAAACAACAGTCACTGTGGGTTCACCTAACATTGCCCTCAGGCAAGAAAATACAGGTGGGGTGATATATAGACTACCAGGACAAGGGGAAGAGAGAGCTAGGGAGCTCAGGGAAGATCTGGCAAGGGGAGTGAAGAAGGGGAGGTGGTGGTCAGTGACCTGAACCTGCACGATATCGACTGGGACATTCCAGCAGCCAGTTGCAATATAAGTCAGGCCCTGTTAGATGCATTGCAGGAATGCTTGATGGTGCAGCTAGTTAAGAAACCCACTAGACAGGAGGCCATTCTTGATTTGGTGCTCATCAACTCAGAGATGGTGGGTGAAGTAAGGGTCGAGAGCCTCTGGGGTCCAGTGACCATAACTCTATTTGGTTCAGGCTGACCCTTGGGACCAGAATGCTCCTGTCAAAAACTGGAGTCCCTAGATTTCAAAAAGACAGACTTCAGCAGGATTATGTAACTGGTGTGAGCCAAATTGACAAGGATGGACAGCATTAGAGGTGAAGAGGAAAGATGTAGGTGCAATCAAGAGACCATTCTCAAAGCAACAATCATGCATAGAGGTGTTACAAAAATGAAACAAGTAAAAGAACAATAATAAGTTTCTAAGAAAAGGTCAGAAGAAAGCAATGAGGAACCAAGAAAAACTTTACCAAGTACAAAAAAAATAGCAAAGGAGGAAAAATAGAAAGTACCAAATAAAAAACTAAGAAATAAAAGAGACAGTCAAGAAGTAAAAACAAACATGAAACTATATGTATATACACGAGGCAAAGGAAAAACAATTCTACGAATATATTAAAACCAGAAAGTATTATTAGAAGCTACAAGAAAGGAAGCAGTACTAAAGGAAAGATAGAAAGAAAGGTAGCTATCAGAGCATTCCCTGAAAACAAAACACTAATATCTACAGAAAAATCCAAATAAACTTGAATCTCTAAAAATGAATAAAAACCCCATGACACAATAGGAATACACACAAAAGTACTCAAAAGTAGCTACAGAAACAACACAACCACCTAGTAAGTACTATTCAGCTAACTAAAATCAAGCAAAAGTAATAACTCAAAACTGAAAATAACAAATACACATAGCAGAACAAAACAACTAAAAGTACAAGCCTGTCCTTCCTATACCCTCTACAGCCAGTAAACTAATAAATCACTGATCAAAAAGACCTTGTAATCTACCTAAAACCAACAATCTACAGAATAATAAACAACATAGAATTTGCAAAGAAAAGGTCTTGTGGAAACCAACACAACCAAAATTTCTTTGACACAAACTAACAAAATAATAAACAAAAACCATACTACCTAATTACTCTACTTTGATTTCAGCAAACTTTCAATTCAATGCCACACAGAACACTGAAAAAGAAACTAGAACTTATATGTAGCTATAAACATTGAAAAGATAGATAAAACTTTATTTGAAAAGAACACACAGCAGTAGTAGTAAATAAAATTTAGTGAAGAATAAATCACTAGTAAACTACCACAAGAATTATCCTGGTACATTTTAATATATTCATCAGTAACATTTAGAAAACATCCTAAGCAGAATTGTGTCTCTTCACAAATAACTACACTCTACAATAAAGTAAATAGTAACAAAAATCAAAAATACAAAGAAACGAAGAAAACTGAAAAATAACCTAATAATTTAGCTATTAAAACTTAATACCACAAAAATACAAAAACTATAGACATAGAAGAAAAACAAGACAGAAACACTAGATGGAGAAATTAAACAAAAAACCACAACAAACAAAATAAAAAAGACACAAAATCATCATTAAGCAACTCTCTCAAACAATCAAGCAGAAACAAGAACCTATAATAAAACTAACAAAACCACAAAGTATATTAGAATAAAATACTAATACTTAAGAAAAATACTACTAATTCTATATACTATAGTCACTAGTAAACTACACCTAGAAACTACTATACTCAATTTAATCCTCACCTAAAAGCATAAAGAACATACTTGAAACAATACAACACAAGTAACCAAAATAATTTAAAACCATCAAAACAAATCTTATAAAAATTATTTCAGAACTACAAAACACAATATTACAATATACATAAATACAAAACCAGAAACAAAACCATAATTAAAATACACAAAAGCCTTGAGAAAAGTATAAAAATATAACAAGGCTAATTTATAGAAAAAAAAAATACTTAAAACCATAAAACAATCTACCAGTAAGTAGTAAACACTAAAACTATAAATATTTTTCAAACATAGCTAAGAATAAATGAAAAATTTGGTAACTACTCAGAATTTAAGCCATATCATTAGAAACAAGAAACTCCAAACCAAGAAAATAAAAACACATAGACAACAAAACAAAATAAAACTATATGCAAACCTACATAGACACATTAATGCTTTCTAAAATCTATAAATTCCATACTCCTCCCCAGAAATTTCATATATACTAAAACTACCCCTTTTCCCTTACATACCTTGCCACTATAAAAACCACAACAACCTCTTTTTCCTTCTGCTTTTACTCACTTCTACGAACAAATATTGGTTTTTTAGTTGTACTCTCCCTTATTTTTCCCCACGGTGAAGCTACCTCTTCCCACAGCACACCACCCCAAGGTAGCTTCACAGAGTAGTATCCCATTTCTTTAAAATCCACTCTACTAAGGTCCAGAACCCTCATCCTCATGTGGTTTCTTCTCTTCCCTCTCTGTATGTTAAACCACACTGTATTGATCACTGGTACACAGAGACTGCTCACTATAATGTCTGCAGTGCTGCCCTATTAATAACCAACAACAAATCCAAGCACTGCACCACCTCTAGAATTCTTTGACTAGCTGCCTAGAAAAAGTCCCTTATATGGAATCAAGGATGGCCCTGCTCCTTGCCAAAGCCACAGTTGGAAGGCTCCACTTTAAGTCTGGCAGATTGAAGTTACCAACTAGCAGTACTTGCCCATTACTTGCCATTCTGACGATGGCTTCCCCAAGTGCCTTATCCAACTCCTCTGCTTGTGCTGGAGATAGGTACACTACCCTGGTATAGATAGTGGCCCCAGTCCCTGTCTCTAGAAGACCCACAGTACCTCTAGCCCCTCCTTTTTCTCTAGGTGCCCCCTGTACCTCTGTGGTGTTTACTCCCTCCCTCACATATAATAAAACACGCTCCTCTCCCCCTCCCTTGCCCTGTTTTTCCTAAACAGAAAGTATCCTGGTATAGCAATGTCCCAATCATGATGCTCAGTGCACCCATGAACCATATTCTCCCAGAATGGACCCCAGTCCCTGATGTAGCCAAGGCACCATGCCTTCAGTCAGTCATTGTATGCCCTGATGCTGAGTACCCTAGCCTCTCCCTGGCTGTGCACAAGTAAAACCTTGGAAAACTCTATCACCCATGCCACCTACTTGGGGCCACTCTGCAGTTCTCTGAAGTTACCTTGCAATACTCCTACCTTATCCCTTCCCATGTCATTAATCCCCAGACGGGTAATGACATTTAGCTCCCTCTCAGCTCCTGCTGCCCAAATGATCCCTCCGGATGTAATCTTTATTCATTCAAGCAGAAGCATCGCTCAGATACACCACCTCTTTTTCCTTCCACCATTCTCATGTGCATCCCCCGTCACAATACAGTCCCCCACCAATAGCTGCTTCCTCCTGGGCTCAGGGCCTCTCCTTCCTTCCTTGGGGCCTCCACTTCTGAGGACATCCACCTCCTCCCTTCCCACTGAAATGGCTACCTCCTCTTGGCTGCCACATCCTGCCAGTACAGCAAAAGAGTTTGGTAGTGGTACAGGAGGAGGCGCATGCACCCTTCCCACCACCCCCACCCTGATGGAGCTCACCAAGGTCAATGGACTCTGCCTCTGCTTAGGAATCCGCTGGGGTAGGGACAGAAGACTTATTGGCTTCTGGGTGGGGTAGAAGGTCCTCTGTACCTTGCCAATTCAGTCCAGAGGCCAGCAATTTGTACTTGCACCCCAGAGAGGTGAGTATATATGGGACAGCACCTCAGTCTCCAGAAGGTCTGTGAAGACTGTGGCCCCACAACCATTGCACAGCACCACATTGATGATTATTACTTTACTTTGCTTAGTGTCTGTGCAGAGTTGGTTTTACCCTATAGCTCTTCCGACTCTGTAGAATACAGTTCCTCTCCCTTTTGCCTTCCTTTTTCTGAACTAGTTTGTTATCCTATCCTAAAGTGTCTCCAACTTCCCATTTTAACCTTCCTACTTGTTCCTACTCTTTCCTGGCAGTCTACTGTCCCTCATACACTTTTTCTGTGGATAGAAGCTGTAGCTACCTACCACCTAGCTGCTTGTCACAATATACAGTAAGCAATTCTGGGTTACCTCCTTTCCTTTTCAGGTGTCCCCTTGCGGAGTCTCCTGCAGACCTGTAGTCTCCATGCAGAGTCCTGTAGATGCTCCTAAGGCAGGTGCTCCCTCCTGCTCTGTCACTCACATAACAGGATACAAGCATGATTGGACATGCTGGTCACTGCTCTTTATCTCCCCCCTCCTGTTTCCTTAAGCCCCCCGATTGCTTTCTTCTCTTAGTCTGCTTCAGCTCTTCCCTCATCAGACACCTTCCTTGCTTTACATTAGCTGGTCTGTTCTCCCTTCCTCTCTGCTCTTCCTCTACATATCAGAAATTATTGGTATTGGTGCAGTTCAAAAATAAGGCAAACTGAAAAGAGTCTCAGCATTTCTGTAGGAGAAATAAAACAACTACTGTAAGTCTTTGCCTAAGTAACAGTGCGTTCAGTCTGGCCCAGGGCATAAATGATTATAACTAAACAAAATTGTTGCAGGGCATGACTCTCTTTGTATACTCATGACTCTGAAGCTTCAGCCTCCTCAGGATTCAGTAATCTAGATGCAGCATGCTGCAGAGGGGAGTCTCCTCTGCTCTGGATCAAACCTGGTCCTGGAACACAATGGTGTGGAATCTACAGTCATCTCATAGTAGCTAGAAGGTGTAGGCCATTCTGCAGATGTATTAATTCTCTGAAATGCTTTTTTCGCCCCCCCCCAAAATGGGGATTTCTTCTGTCTTCAACCTGAAGGTGGCCTTTTGTCACTGGGGAACCAGCCTGTTTATTTATATAGAAACATAGAAACATAGATTTTGACGGCAGATAAGGACCGCTTGGCCCACCCAGTCTGCCAATTTCTCTACCTATTGGATAAGCTGCAGATCCTAGTTAACCAGCAGCCTACTTCTTCCTACCCCCACCCCCTAGAATTGCCTTATGACTGTCCCATGCATGCTTGAATTCCACCACTGTTTTTGACTCCACAACCTCCTCCAGAAGGCCGTTCCATGCATCCACAACCCTCTCTGTGAAAAAATACTTCCTTAAATTACCTCTGAGCTGCCCCCTTCTATCTTCAAATTGTGCCCTTGTTCTTGCACACTTTTTGAAAGATGCTACCCTCTTGGACTTTGTTGATTCCCTTGAGATACTTGAAAGTTTCCATCATGTCCCCTCTCCCTCCTTTCTCTTGAGGCTATACATATTCAGCTCCTAAGTCTCTCTTCATATGTCTTCCGGTGCAGACCCTGAACCATTTTAGTTGCCCTCCTCTGGACAGCCTCCATCCTGTCTATGTCCTTGCGGAGATTGGGTCTCCAGAACTGCATGCAGTACTCCAGATGTGGTCTCACCAACTGTCTGTACAGAGGGATAATAACTTCCTGTTTTCTACTGGTGATGCCTCTCCCTATGCATCCCAGTATCCCCCAGCCTCCTTGCTGCCCTCTCACATTGCTTGCCCACCTTTAGGTCATCTGATATGACTACCCCAGGTCCCTTTCTATTTTGTTGTTGTTAGTATCTCACCCCCATTGTGTACTCTTCCCTGGGTTTTGTTTCCCAGGTGCATTACCTTGCACTTCTTAGCATTGAATCTAAGCTGCCATACATTTGACCATTCCTCTAACCTTGCCAAGTCCCTTCTCATCTTTCCCACCCCACCTTGTGCATCAACTCTGTTGCAGATCTTTGTGTCATCTGCAAGAGACATTGATCTTCTCTGTATCTTCACCATTCATTACTGCTTGGGTTAGTGCCGGAGGCTCGCATCTGCCACGGAGTTTTTTTTTTTTTGGAGTCGGCTCCAACGGAGTGCTTGGCTCTCGAGCGACGCATCAATGCCGTTAGGCGCGCGCGAGGGGCGGCTGTTAGGTGTCGGGGTGAGACTCTCCTCTATCTCAGTTCTGGTAGTCGGAGAGGCGAAAATAAAGGTAAGAAAAAAGAGCGAGGCAAGAGAGCTGAGGGACAGAAAAGGAAAGGATATAAACTGAAAAGGAATAAGCTGGTAGAGAATAGACAGAGGAGAGAGAATTCCTACCCTAAGGGACCGCAGGGCCTCCTTTCCGGGGCGGCTCTAGGGGAGGAACAGAGAGAAGGAAAGAGAAAGAAGAAGAAGGAGAAGAAGAGAAGGAGGCATGTTGAGAGGGAGAATAGTGCCCATCGAGCATTGGTTGAGAGGCTTATAGGCTCAAGACTAACAAGGGAGCAAGAATCCCAGTTGCTAGGACTGAGGGGAGGTTCAACCGAACCACCTGGACAGATCCGAATGACGGCAACATCTCTGAACTCTCAATATGCCAAGTCCCTATATCCTAGCTGAGGGCTCATGGACTGCCCGGCAGAACCTGTTCGGGAAGAGCCTACCCAGGAGGGGACTAAGTCCCTTAGCACCTTGTTAAGTGCTAACACAGCTGTGTATGGGAAAGATTATACCTTTCCAAGGCAGCTTTGTATGAAGGATAGAGTGGGAACTCAATCAGACTCCCTAGGCAAGGCAAGCAAGCAGACGCTCAAGGCTGATAAGTTCAAGCAGCAGTTAGAATGAGCTCAAAGATAATACCTGCCAGGATTCTAAATGTTGCTGAGGCTGAGTTAGAACACGGTCCTAAGCTGTGAAACTGCATAACCTGAAGAATGTATTTAGAAGTCGCCCTAAGGGTGGTCAGAAAGAGTTCCCTCAGAATAAGAAAGTGTAAACCGTATGCTCCTCCTTACCCCTTGAGGAAAAAGGAACCATTCATTGAGAATGGAAAACAGAAGGTTTTTTCTATTTTTTTTTTTATTTTGCATAAAGGCCAAAGGAAGGAAGGAAGAGGAACGAGACGGGAGGGGGAGATGCCACAGAAGGAGGCCACTGAGGGGAAGGTGGGAAGGTATCAGTAATGAATGGTGAAGATACAAGAGAAGATCAAGAATTACGGTAGGTACGTAATTTTCATATCTTCCCTTGTCAATCTTCACCATTCATTACTGCTTGGGTGAGTACCAAGCCCCCCCTTAAAAAAGGTGGGGGAGAACTCTGAGGGAACAAGACCCCCAGCCTCCTGCTGGTGAGAAACAGAAGGGGAAGACCCTGGGCTAATCTAGAGAGAAGCCTATGGGGGAGAAGAGCTAGGAGGTGCCCCCCCGAGGACGGGGAGACGGAGAAAGCCCTTGCAGTAATCTCCTAGCTCTGGAGGAAAAGAGATGGATCCCCCGGAAAGCGGAGTGAATCACCCTACACCGGGCCGGGGTGACAACCTTGATAGACGAAGCCATGCCGTCTCACTTAATGCAGATCGCTGTCCTCGCGAAGCCTGGAAGCTACCTCCACGGCATCATAAGATGCCCTTGCTTGCGTCTTGCCAGCTCCAGGCCCTACAGCGGAGAGGGCAATAGCCTGTCTGGTTTGCTCCATATCAGGCATTGATGCTAAGAGCTGAGAGAGCATCGACCACAGATGCCTACTGTAGGCAGCGTGATGAGCTTCGATGTGACGCAATGCAAGCCATCGCGACAAGAGAAGAGAACACTTTTTGCCCGACCGTACGAATTGTAGGGAATCCAATCCAGAGGATGGTCGTAGCCAGGCGGCGGCGCCCGAAGGAGTCTCTAGGTATACCAAACCCGAGGGCGGGTTGGGGAGAGTACCCAGGGATTCTGAAGGCACAATACCTTCGTCGACAGTCTGCCGGGCTGGAGAAGGGGCAGCTGGCGACTGCCAGGAACGGATAGACGCCTCCTGGAAGGGGATAGGCCAGAAAGGTACCACCAGGTGCTGGGCACTGAATTCTCCAAGGAATTCACACGTCTCCCATTCGGTATTGTCGCTAACATAGGAGATCTGAAGATCCCTCACCATCCTCGAGAGGAATCGCTGATATTCAGTGAATCAGCATCGGAGGAGATATGAGCAGAGGGTCCTTCCTCAGAGGAAGGAGACGAGGATAATGGAGAGCGTGAGTGTCCAGAAGATCCCCTGCGCGTGGGGGAGAAGCGAAAAGACCCTACCATGCATATACCTGACATATGAGGGGAAGGCCTCCGCAGAACCTCTGAACTGCTCCCAGGATAACGGGCCCGTAGGACCAACATGGCCTGGAAGAGCGGGGAGTGGCTGCAGAGGCACTGGAGATGGGCACCTACGAAAAGGCAACTGACCTCTGCTAGGGCTCTGAAATCCAGAAAACGGAGCCCGAGCTGGCGGGATTCCGGACAACAGACCAGGTCGCAAAACGGAACCCTGGAGATGCAAACCCTGGAAGAGCCCAGAAGGGGATCCTCCCCTGTGACAAGCCTAGGACTGCATGGATCCAGAAGGGCAGTCCGCAGCAACGCCACCAGAGGGGACCCCGGGGTCCAAGAAGGAAAGGCGGGGCCCAGTGCTACGGCTCCTAGCCACCACCCCAGGGGTGGCCGGCAGAGACCGCGACGATTGCACCCTGCCCCTCGACCCCTCGGACTCCGAGAATGCCCTCCTCCTCGACCGCAGCGTTCTCCCACCCCGAGTGGCGGTAACAGCACCCAGAAGGGTAGCTGTCACGAGCCCCCCAGGAGGGAGAGCCCCTCCCTCCACCCTTACTCCATCGCCCCTGGGACCCAGGACCACCCCTAGCCTGAGGGCCTCTCAGGGGAGCACAGTATGGGACAGCGAGAGGCTTCCGCCAGCCGCCTAGCACCACGTGCCACCAGAGACCCCGACCAAGAGTCAGGTTGCCAGGATGGGTCAACGCCTGAGTCCATCGACCCAAGAGGAGAGACCAGCTAAACCACGATGTTAGCAACCCCGGGTCCCCGGAGAACGCGCCATGAACGGCGCTGGTGCCAGAGACGGCGCCGACAACCTTGACCCACCCGCACTAGCTAGGCCCAGCCCAGGCTCCCCGCGCTTGGTTAGCCCACACGGGCGCCGCCTCGCACCGAACCCAACCTGGCGCTTGCCAGAGCGACTGGAAGCCTGGCGGGCGCCGCTGAGAGCCAAGGCCATAGCGGCACCGCCAACAGCGCTGTCTCAATCACTGGCCCGGAGGGCAGCGCCGAGGGTCCACGTGCCTGCCAGGCAGGGGCCTTGACACTGGGGAGCCTGCACTGCCGAGGCGGTGTCCCCGTCACGGCCCCGGGAGGGACCACAACATTCCTCCGACACCGCGAAAGAAGCTTCCTCTTCGGCAACAGAAGAGGAGGAAGCCTCCTCCTCCACGGACCGTATAGGCACGAGAGGGGACCCGGATCTAAGGGCTTAGAGACCTTACTGGGAATCCTGGAGCGACGCCTTCCTCAAGGTCGGCGGGGCTTGCCGATCTTGAACCGCTGGACTTCGAGGACATGACGGTCCATGGAGAAACAGGGCGCTGTGACGTGCCCATACCGTGGTTGGGTCCCAGGCAATGGAGACAGACATCATGCCGGTCCAAGACGGAGAAATGCCGGCCACAGGAGCACCGACGCATAGGGGCACGGCCCGCCTTCGATTTACGCTTTGCCCCCGAACCTGACATGATGCAAACTAAACAAGGCAAAAAACAGCAATAAAGCACTCAGCGCCGTCGATAGAAAATAAAAGAACGGTCTTACCGGGAGACGGCGTCGAGCGAGTCACTGAAGAAGAAACGAGGAGTCCTGACGTATAACCGTTAACTATCACTAAGTACCGCGTAGCTGGTGCAGCCTCGATGGCGGGAGAAACAGAACTGAGATAGAGGAGGAGTCTGCGGCACCTAACGTCGCCCCGCGCTGACGGCATGCCGCGCCGAGCAGCACCATGGAGCCGACCCAAAAAAAAAAAAAAAACTCCCGTAACGGGTGCGCGCCTCCGGCACTAACCCAAGCAGTAATGAATGGTGAAGATTGACAAAGGAAGATTCATTCTTATTAACTCTATCCTGAGGCTCAGGGTGAGAGGCAGTGTGGCCCATGTCCCTAAATCTGTTTTGAGTTGTGCTGTAAAGGGATCATAGTTATTTTTAAAGAATTCTTCATATTTCTGAGAGATATATACTCCCAAGTATTTTAATTTTGTTAAATTCCAGTTGCACGGGAAGATGGAAGTAATATATGTTGAGGGTGAGTAGTGGAAGGTAAAAATTTCCGTTTTTGTTAAATTCAATTTGTAGGCAGAAACCTGACTAAATTGGTCCACAAGTAGCTTTATAACTGGCATGGATAGCTCGGGATTTGAGAGATATAATAGGACATCATCCGCGTACATCGCTATACGATGCTCTGTGTCCCCCATATTCACACCCGTGATGTTTTCAGCTTCCCTTATGTATTGGGCTAGGGGCTCAATAAATGCCGCGAATAGGAGGGGCGACAATGGACAACCCTGCCTAGTCCCCCGCTTAAGAGGGAAGTATTTAGAGTGATGGCCTCCCACCTTGATGCATGCTTGTGGGGACGAGTAAATATTTTGTAGGACCCCGATTAGGGTTCTAGGAATACCCAATTTGTCTAGAACCTTGTATAGAAAAGGCCATGCTACTCTGTCAAATGCTTTTTCGGCGTTGAGACTGATGAGGACAGAAGGATTACCGCCCCCTCGCATCTTATGGGTGATATGTAATGTACGCTTAATGTTGTCCGTTGTGGAACGCTTTCTGACAAAGCCTGTCTGATCTTGATCTATCAGTTGAGGCATTATCTTATCTAGACGTTGTGCTAATATATGCATAAACATCTTGTAGTCTGTATTAAGTACCGAGATGGGTCTATATGAGCTACAAAGCTGAGGGTTTTTCCCAGGTTTCGGGATTACTGAAATAGTTGCAAATGACCATGACGGAGGCGGGGGGTCCCCTTCAAGGATGGAGTTGTACAAGGTCAGGAGCTGGGTTGATATTTGTTGCCTCATGACCTTGTAGAATTCATTCCCGTACCCGTCTGGACCTGGGGATTTTAGGGTCTTTGCGGTAGAAATCGCTTCCGCTATCTCCTGCTCAGTTATATTGGAGGCCAAGGCTCCGCCTTGGTCCATTGCGAGTCAGGGTAGCGTAATCCCCTTTAGGTATTCCGTAATTTGGTGCTCCGTAGGTGAGTTCTCTGGAGTGTAGAGATTGGTGTAGTACTTTGCAAATGCCTCTGTTATTTCGTGTAGTTTAGTTAGGGGCTGGCCCCCTATCGGGTGTCTAAGTGAAGTAATCGTTGACGCCTTCCTTTGCCGCCGCACCTGGTATGCCAACAGTCGAGAGGCCCGAGGCCCCACCTCGTAGTGTCTCTGTCTCAAGAATGTTAGTGCTATTTCGGTCTGCTGTAATGCCAGACGGTCAATCTCCGCCTTGACTTCCTGGAGCCTAGGCAGCACTGCAGTGTCCCCCATCTTGTGTGCCATCTGAAGGAAATGCAAATTCTCCTCTAAGGTCGCTCTATGCTCCCTTCTTTGCCGGTTCAACTCAGTAGTGTGTTGTATAATATGGCCCCTAAGGACAGCTTTTATAGTATCCCAGTGTACTGCAGGTGTGGTATCTGTGATGGGATTGAATTCTAGTATCTCCGCTAGTTTGTCCGAAATGTACTCTCTAAACTGCTCAGAGCGTAAGTAGTAAGGATTAAGCCTCCATCGTGTATTCTTGGCGCAAATCCCCATTTCCCATGTCGAGCATACAGATGCGTGGTCCAATAGGGAGATGTCGTCTATTTGGGCATCCCCTAATTGGTCGAGACATTCGGTCTGTGTATAGGTTTGATCTATGCGTGTATACGTCCGATGCACCGCTGATTAATGTGTATAATTCCTAGCTCGAGGATGTAAATGTCTCCAGACATCCGCCCAACCTACCTCCTTAGTAAACCTCCTAAAGAACTTTTGTGCCAGTGTTTGCTTAGGAGTTCTCTGGTTAGTAGTGTCTAAGGTGGAATTTTGTGTCAGATTAAAGTCTCCTGCAAGTAGAAGTATGCCCTCCGTGTTCTGCAGTATTTTGCCTTAAAGTATTTTCAGCTGCGAAACAGGCATTGCAGGAGGAAAGTAGACATTCGCTAGGGTAACCTGTACACTGTTCAGAGTGCCTTGTACTATTACTAACCTGCCCTCCGTATCCCTGATAATGCGTTGATGTTGAGATGGGGTGCTTGCTGGTATGAGTGTCGCCACTCCCCTTCGTCTTCCTGATCTGCCAGATGAGCTATACAAGGTTCCCCTGCTGAGTTTAGCAAGCTTGAGGTGTTCCTCAGGACTCAAGTGTGTTTCCTGAAGATATATCAGGTCCGCCTTGCTCCTGCGGAGGTAAGTCAGGACCCGTGACCTCTTAATTGGTGAAGTTATCCCATTTATATTCAGGGACAATAACTTAACCCGTGTATTGGCCATATTTACTCAAAGGTGGTCCCGCTGACTGGGAGGGTTCTCCCCCTTATTATCCAATTGAATATTATCAGTATCAGTTAGTTCTGTACCTGTCATTTCCAACTCATTACAATCCAACCAACATGTGGACAAGAAACATACAAACAACCATAAAACTAACCTATAATGTAAAGAACTGGTACTTCCAAATATGGGGAACTGAATCAGTTCCCATAGTAAGGAAAAATCCTTACCTTGAGGCTTCATCACTCAACGGATGTCCCCTGACACTTTAAGTGTCTATTAGGGTGAAGGAAAAAGGAAAGCGGTGACACCGCTACAAGTGGTGTTCGAATCCACCTTATTAACACCATGTACTGAGACGATGAGTTAGGTATTTTTATACAGTCAGGTAACTGACTGATCCCCATCTAATCCATTCAGTTTAGCAGGCCCCTCTTACCCTGCATGCTAGAGAGGAGGACTTCCAATGTGTGTGCTAGTCTCTAGAGACAGTGGGTAGGCAGGCCTCCGCCTGCTCTGCTGTCCCCTTCCCTCATACCCAGCTGTCCGGCCCGAATCCCAGTGCCATAGCAGGGAGAACCCGAAGATGCCTCCGCCATTGATGCGCCGCCAACCCCCCCTTCCCCGGTAGCCAACCTCCCGAGGGGGGTCTGAGCCAAGGTTAGTGCATCCAGACCTCCAACCTACACCCTCCCAGAGCAGCTCGTCCAGTGGTAAGGCTTCCGATACACTTGTGTGGTCCTTGCCCCTGCCTTTTAAGCTGGGATCTCCCTGCGCCTTGACTCCTCACCACAGGCAGCCCCAGCCAAGTCCGCAGGCTGTACTATTCTTGTAACCACTTTGCACTATACCCTTGTTGTTCAGCGGGACGGTTCTTGTGTTTGGGTATAACCCCCCCTCCATTTGTTATAGGATAATGGGCACCCTTTTACCTCCAAATCCCCTCAATGTTATCTGCTTGGGGCTAGGGCCCCTAATCAATATCCTCCCCTCACCCCGCCTCTTTATCACTTGTATATTCGCCTAGGGTGCCCTGTCATGGAGCTGATGCTACATGTGTTCTACCCATTCTATCATTCCCGGCTCAGTGCTGTATGCGCTCTTGGTACCCCCCCCCTCCAAACTCAACCCACCTCGCTAAGCCCCGGTTGTCTCTCTTCCCTATTAGTATCACATCTATTTAAAGAGCGAGAGTATAAAAAACTGTTTAACAGAATCCCCCAGCCTTTCCCAACTTAACTGTCATATAGTGGATGTTGTTGTGTAAACACTTTGGACATTTTTCAGCTCATCTTGATAGTTTTAAACTCTTTATGTTTCAGAAGGGGGTGGCTGCTGAATCTGAGGCCAACGAGCACCCAGAGCACCGGAGGTGGTGCCGCACAAGGATGCCAGTCGGCTGCCCCCCAAGCGGCAAAGCTGAAATGAGTAGCCCCAACTGTGCGCTTGGAGATTAAAATTGACTCTAATACCATGTCTCTCTTTTTCCAATTACCAATACGGAGGAGGACATCGGGAAGGCGGTTTATAATCTGTCATTCGCTTTATTCCTAAATTGGCTCAATCCCATGGATGGTAGTGGGCAGTTCTGTGTGCTGCATGCGCAGGTCTGGGGGAACTCCATAGCCCAAGCACCCAAGGGCGGCAGACGGGGTGGGGGGCGCACGGCAGCCACCACCCCACCCAATACCTCTGGCCACACACAGAACGAGGCCAAGGCCCCGCCGCCCCCACCCCCACACGCCCAGGCCGATGCCCCCACAACCCACACACGCCACCCGGGACAGGAGAGCCAGATGTCCCCTGAGGAAAACGCCATGCCGAGGGAGAGATCATGCAGTTCTTTTAGCGAGTAGCCCCTATCATTAAGGAGAAAGGGCAATGAAAAGCCCACTGCGCGAGAGGGAGACGGCCGGGGCGTGCGATTCCAGCAGACCCTTTGTTCACTAAAGGGCCGTCAATCTCCCCTTCCTGCCATCAACACTGTCCCAGCCTACACCACGTGAGTGACATCCAGCAACCCCTCACGGCGATCAGCCCAAACAACTGTTGAAAGTGAGGTTATTTTTACTGAGAGAAATGGCAAGGTCAATTACAAACGTACACCATGAACCAGCGCTATTTTAGCCACTCCGATTAGCACAATGTAACCAGTATAGTTCTGTTCCCCAGCTATTTAATGCTATATGGAGTAAGGAAAAATGGGGAGAGGGATTCCCACCTCTTTTCGCATCAATTCCCCGGGTGATTCATTGAGCCATTAATCACGTCCCCTCCCTCTTCAAGTCTGGAAACTCCTCTCCAGGCTATAGCTGGGGTACAACTATTAGTGTCCATGAACCCACCTCTATGCCACCAGATGACTCCCATCGTTCCTCTCCCCGTCCCCCAGGCCCCAACCCCCCTCATCCCTGGCCTACTCTCTCGTCTTAGATTAGAGTACCCTCAGTGATCTGTCCTGGATTCGAGGTAGCTCATGGGTCTCCCGCCCCCATCTCCCCCTCCCCGTTGATTCTTTCTCCAGGTTGATCATATTTCATCGCGGAAATTATGCCGGTAACTATTATGGACCCAGCCTCTTCCGTGCCTCTTCCCACTTCATATGGGCTAATTCAGCAGAAAGTCGCTGGGATCATCCCAGCGGACCCCCTCCCCAAAACTCCCCTCTCCTCCTTCTCTCTGCCCCCCCCTTTGGTGGACAATTGGTTTGCAGAGTGATCACCGGTCAGAGTGGGACTATCTAGCCCTCTTACCCTCTCTCTAAACCCCGATTCAAAATAGTCCAGAGTGCACCTAAGTGTTCACTCAGCCAAGTGTCTCTCCCCACAAGAGTGGTTTCACTGCTAATCAGTTTATACAGGTCTACTTGCGGTTTTCATCCTTCTGCTCCCTGCTGCTCCGGTCTGCTCGTTCCTGAAGCGGGTTGCTTATTTAGAGTTGCTATTATGTTCTGGATTGCTTCGACTCCTTGACGCCACCTCGCCTCTCGTTGTCCGTTGTTCCACACCTTCATAGACAGTTTGGAGGCAATGGAGATTCCGGAGATAGATCGCTGTGATTGTATATCGATTCCTTGGGTTCGTAGCTCTTGTGCAGCCGTGGTCGGGTTCTCAAGGTCAACAGACCATCCTCGAAGAGTACAGTGAGCTTCGCTGGGTAAGGGGTCCTAAAACGGATACCTTTCAACTTAAGAGCTCTCATCAAGGGAATGAAGGCTTTATGTCTGGCCATTATCTCCGGACAGTAATCATTCTCAAAACAGAGCCTGTTTCCCGCCAACATAACCGCTCCTGCTTTCCATGTGGTATGTAAAACTGATTCTTTATCCTGAAATCTCAGGAAATGAACTAACACTGTTCTGGGCCGTGCACCCGATGGAGGCCTCGGCCCCGACGTTCAGTGGGCTTTTTCTATTTCAAGCGTCACGTTGGGAGGGAGTGTCAGCAGCTCTCTTAGGGTTTTTTGGATAAACTCCCACATTTCAGCTCCTTCATCCCCTTCCGGAATTCCCGAGATCTGGACATTGTTTCTTCTATTTCTGCTTTCAGCGTCTTCTGCTCTATTTTGGAGGGCCTTGATTGTGCTGTGCAGCTGTACTATGGCTCTTTCCGTCTCCGAGACTTCGCAGTCCGTTTCATAAGCCTGTGATTCCTCCTCCTGCTGCTTCTCGAGCTTGTTCATATCTGTTCAAGGGCAGCTGTTGTTAACCTGATTTCTTTCCTAAAGTCCCTTAGCTCCATTAACATCAAGGTCATCTGTCTTTGCAGGATCGTGAGAGGAATTTGGCTTCCAACCGTAGCGTTTCGCGAGTTGCTGGATGAGGCCTGTGATCCCTCACTCTCCGAACCTTCTTCTTGCAATCGTTCGGCATCAGGCAGATCTGCAGCTCTACTTTTCACTCGATCGTTTTTTTTAGACATGTTAAACCTCCCGCTGATCTTTTCACAAATTTTTGGCTTTATTTAGGAGGAATTGGGAGGTTTAAACGGTGGATCACGACGGAGCTCTCTGGTTCAGGCTGCAACCAAGGGCATGACGTCAACGGAAGTCCCTTTTTTTTACCCTGTAAAAGAAACGTCCCTCACCAATCTGATCCCACACATACACACCGCGCCCACCTCACCCTGGCCTCCAGCTTAGCACCAACCCCCTACACACTCACTTACCAGATGTCCCATAGTGTAGATCCACTCTCCGAATGAAGACACATCTTGTTGCTGGAACCAACGACTGCGATATACAAAAATCAGGTAGGTGCAGTTTAATATATTTCAGTGGGTTTTGAACTTTTATTCATAACTTTGTCACTTTTGAATATTTTTATACTGAATTTTCAATATAGCTTTTTAGGACCTTATGTCTTCACCAGTGGTGGTGGAATTATGCAAATCTGACCTGGAAGGTGATTTCATGTTGCTTCACAAAATTACCTTTGGATAGGACTTCAGTTCAATTTTATTAATTGCTCAGCGAGGCCATTACAAAAATATACAATGAACAAGTATATATAAATACATACATAATAATTTATTATGGACATTTTATTATCATGGTTCTTCAAGTTCTAGCTTTTAGTAAAATTGAAAAGTCACAGATTTTTCACAGATTTTTATAATATAAAGTAGACACTGCATCTATATATATTAAAACAGCATAACTGACAAAGGTTTAATTGTCATATGGTTGTTCGACCAGTTTGGAAAGTAAGAATCAAACCATTTTTAAATAATTTTCTAAGCTGAATTTTGTTTATAATTAAGAGATAATCTGCCACTTTATTAATTATGTAAATATCCTCAGTGGTAAACATTAAGTTCAGAAGAGATTCGATCCTGTGTTAAAATTTTATCTCATATGGGAATTAAATAAATTTATCTGGGTCTTTCATACCATGTACAGGTAAATATAACATGTCTCAAATGTTCTAGTTCTGGTCTCAAACACGGATACAGTGCTGCTGCAGGATCTAGTATTTAATTATATCTCGCTAAGATCACGTTACACTTAAAAACTCTATCATGATATCTTGTATACAATCGCCTTTCGTTGGATTAGTTAATACATCAAGATAAAATCTAAGATAATTAATATCACTGCTGATCAGCCAGTTGGGTGGAACCTGAAAAATGTCACCATCCGTGTTCATAAGATGGACTCATAAGAGACTATGTTGAAAATTTGAGTTAAAATGATAACATTATGAGCATATGTTTAAATTTGTCTCGCTCACTCATAACTTTGGTATCTTTCAATATTTTGACCCCAAATTTCAACATAGACATTTTTCACATCACCTTATGAGCATTACAGCTGTCATTTTCAAATCATGGCCAAAATATATTCTTGCACCAGTAGTGCAGAATGATGTTCGGCAAGGGATTTGAACATTTTCAACTACTGGGTTCATGAGGTGGAAAATAAAAGGCTATGCTGAAAATGTGGTGTACAAATATGGTAAAATGCCCAAGTTATGGGTGAACACTGCAATATTTTAGCGTTCACACATAACCCGCTAATTTTCAATATTTTAACTCCAAATTTTCAACATAACGAAGGCTGTTGGTTAACTAGGATCTGCAGCTTATCCAGTGGGTAGGAAAATGGACAGACTAGGTGGGCCAAGCGGTCCTTCTCTACCATCAAATTCTATGTTTCTATCTTTCTATAACCATTTTTCCACCATCTCATACATGCGATTGGTGTCATTTTGAAATCTTGCCCAAGACATGTTTTTGCACTTCTGATGCGAAATGATGTTTCAGACAACATACTATAAATGCCACATGTCATATTTATAGAAGTCATAAAATGACATCTTGAAAATTTGGGGCAAAATGAAAAAAAAAAAGAAAATTAGAAATCAATAAGAAACTTTGTGTGTAGTGCCAGTCTTGACCCCAGCAGGTATGTTTGTGATCCCGTACAGTGAACCGAGTATGGGGACGAGCTCATTGACTTAGCTACATGGGATGAGGTTGGGGATGGCACTGTTAGCGAAAGCCCCAGCCAGAAATGAAAGCTGCAGGGTTGCCTGCACGAACCCAGGTACCATATAGTGAAGACAGCTGTTCTCTTGGCATAGGCCCTGCATCTCTTCACCTGTGGGTGGCAGAGGGTCGTATGCATTGGTTGACAGATGGACTCTTTGCCCTGTGTGTCTGTATCACTGGCCACAGGAAAGCACAGGGTGCTTCCACAGCCACCAGATAGCCCAATGAATTCTTGGCATCCATTGCTGCATGGAAAGGCAGGGCCTGAAGAACCTGGCATTTCTATGAGCAGCGGAGTCTTTCCTCGTGTCTGCATCTGTTTGCACAGGTCCTAATGGGACCTGAGTGAATGAGGATACAATGCCACTATTTCAAAAAGTAAGGACATTTTTTGCAAAAAAAACTTTGTTAATGCAGAAGTTAGGAGTCAAGTACTCCCCACCCGCACCCCCCAAGCAGCAAAAGGATAAAAAGCTTATGGGTTTGGGGTCTCCGGAGTCTTGGTGAGTCAGTGGTGGTTTATTCCTTGGGGGTTGTCAAGCCTAATGCCAACCCCATTCCCTGAGAAAACAACATCAGATGTGCTCGCCTTTCTTCACGCAGGGCCTTGTCGGCCCTGCATGAAGAAACTTATAACAGACAGTATTGGCAACTATGTGGCTAGACATACTCTCTACCTTTGAAGACTGTATCAGAGGCAGCCTTGCAGCTGTACCCTGTTTCGGATAGGAGGCTACGAGCTTGGGGAGGGGGGAGCATTAGGATTTGACAACCCCAAGGAAGACCCCACCACTGATTAGCCAAGACTCCAGAGACCAAAACCCTAATGTTTTTCCTTTTTCTGCTTAGAGAGTGGGTGGGAGTAAGGTTGAAACCTAACATCACCATTCCTACTTTTGTGGAATTAACTTGAACCCTAACTTCCAAATTAATTATTCTTTTTTTTTTTCGCAAATAATTGTATTATTGTGATGTAAATGTGGGATTTTTTTTACATTACAATAATACAAGTAAAGTACAATTAAGTCATTCATTAATTCTGTATCCCATCTCAGGCTAACGCATTAGCAACATTTTGGCTCTAAGTAGAACTTGTTTTTATTTTTCTGGGTCTGGGACCCTCCTCTCAAAAAGGCATGATAACCAGAGCCATAAGTGGTCATGTGAGACCCTTTAAGGACCAAGCCAGATTTGTTCTTTCATTCTGAGGCTTTTATGAGAATGGCAATGGAGGTTGGGTACAAGGAAGGAAGACCACACTCCATGAATTACAAAGCATACTCTAATTACTTTTTAATGTCACACACAATTACTTAGTTGCCATATTGGTCCTTGTAAGAACAGATCCGAAACACATGGTCTGATAGCTTTTACTGGACCAACACAGATGTCCTCTCATGTAGGATTCCTCTTATCTGCTTCTGGTGACATTTGACCCCAGGAATGCTTCACAGAAGCAAGATGACTCAGTATGGTGCCTTGCATTTAAACCTGTTATGGTTTAAAAAGTATTTTAAACCAATGAGAATTCTTTCTGTTTTTTATGTATGATCGGGTGTTAACAGAATGTGATTTTCTAAACAACTCACATAGCTTCAAGGAAGGACTTGGTTGGTCAAAACGCTTAAGCACCATTTTCTTTTGTAACATCTATGTTGGTCTAATAAAAGGTATCAAACCATTTGTTTCTGGATCTACTTTTTAATGCATCAGTAATGGTGTTGCTTGCCCTCAGGTATACACCTGAGGGCAGTAAGTACAGTAAATACAACCTGTTCTGTAACCTGCATTGCACAGCTCTGTTCTCCAAGACTGTTCTGTAACTGCAGACTGCATGATTTGGTGCCTTTCACTACTTATGGTATTTTGATTTACATTTGAAATAATAAAAAGAGCACGGTTTCCATCAGTATTCTCAGTAGGACTCTAGGTGAGGCACTGCCAAGACTCCAAATAATGACACGTGTATTTCTTTTGATCTACTCTCTGTTCCAGGTTTTATTCATCCCAACATTCTGTTTGCTTTTCAGACAGCTGCCAGTTCCACATAAGCTAAGCCAAGAGTCAGCATGTGGACTACAAATGAAACAAAACATATCTTTTAACTGCTTCCTTTATAATGGTCTCAACCATTAGCGTAGCCAATGCCTCGTAGTTGCTGAAGTGGGCCAAAGGTCCATCCTGTTTGTTCAAAGCTATCATGGTAGTACTATGCTGCTGCAAAATTTAATTGAGAACTGTGCCTCATGCTTTATTTTTTTTCTACTTTTATACAACCAGGGTGTCTGCTTGGACATCCTTCTACCACAACTTAGGGCCACCTACCTGACCTCACAGCTGCTTCTCCTATGACACTTAAGGACTCTTCAGGGCGTCCACAAAACACCACAAAATTCCACCTGCAGATTGCACCCTGAGTTAGGGTTCTGCCTCCAGCTCCATCAGAAGCCACTCTGAAGCTCCCTGCAGACAGCTGCCTCAGCGGTCACAGGAGGTGAGCATGACTTCATTGCTTTATCTGCCTTGCAACCCATATCTTCCCTGCTTATGTCCCCTCCCTCTAAGAATATGCTGATCTCTTCAGGTGCTGGCAAGCCAGGCGCATCAATACAGATGCACTCCCCTCCCCAGTGTAACTTGCAGGCTTCTCTGACTTGCACTCCCACCTGTGGTTACCAACATGGGGGTAAAGTAGTGGGAGAGCAGAGCCCTCCCTCCCCAGAGGGCATCTGATGGGACACTCAATCCCCCTCCCAAGCTGGCCCTCCAACAGCTGTGGCTTGTTTCTAAACTCAGGTTGTTGGTGTCACAAGTGCTAGCACTACTGCTGCACTGGTGGGATTGGCACCCTCTCGACTGTTCAAACTGTATATCCAGCAATACTCAGCTCTAACAGAAATGTATGTAGCCTAATTTTTTTCACCGTTTTTTCTTCTACCCCTCCCCGTGATGCTGAGGCTGAAGGGAAATTATTGTGGAAGACAGACTGTATTTCGGTCAATCGGACTGCGTGTTTCCAGGCCCTATACAATGAAGCTTACTGAAGTGCACTTTTTCTCTGTTTCCTGTTTTTTTCCCTATACACTCCTGCTCAAACTCTAATAAATATACATGTTCTGCCAGTATAGTAAGATCTTCTTCGGAGAGTCATACTCTTTTGGTCTAAGTACCAGCTAGGAACCTGCAAGAAATGAAAATTAGGTACCTACCGTAATTCTTGATCTTCTCTTGTATCTTCACCATTCATTACTGCTGGGTGTAAGCTGGAGGCGCATACCCACCGCAGGATTTTTCCCCCCCAGAGAAGTCGGGCGCCATCCGAGAGTGACGCATTGCGTGATGCGCGAGGGGCTGCCGTTAGGTGCCGCAGACTCCTCCTCCATCCCAATTCTGTTAGCTGGAGAGGTGAAATAAGGATAAGAAAAAGAGAGCGAGGCAAGAGAGCCGAGGGATAGAAAAAAGGAAAGGATATAAATTGAAAAAGGAATAAGCCGGTAGAGGACAGAAAAAAGGAGGAAATGCCTACCCTAAGGGACTGCAGGGTCTCACTTCTGGGGCGGCTCCAAGGGAGGAACAGATAGAGGAGAGAAAGAAGAAGGAAAAGGGAAGAGAGGGAAGAGAAGGAGGGATGTTGGGAGGGGAGAACTCTGCCCATTGAGAGATTTGTTTAAGGCTTATAAGCTCAGAACCAAAAACAAGGGAGCAAGGATCCCACTTGATAAAATTGGAGAGGAGGTTCAACCAAACCGCTTGCACAGCTTGGACACAAAAGGCAGATTCTCTACACCTCCCGCCATCCCTAACCCTTTAAACTCTAGGTGAGAGCTCACAGACTGCCAAGGCAGAAATTCTTTTCTGGAAGAGAGCCCAACCAGGAAGGAAAGAAGCCCACTAGCACCTTAAGTGCTAACACAGAAGTGTGTGGGGGGACCCCAAAGAGGGCCCCTTTCCATAACGGATAGAGTGGGAACTCAATCAGACTCCCTGTAGGCAAGGCAAAGAACACCAACTCAAGGTAACTGTAGAGGCCAGGACAGCGCCAAACCAGCAGAAGCTGACACAATAGGAGATTAAGACCTGCCAGAGGGACCTGGAAAAAGGGGACCGAGCCATTTAAGGGGCCGGTCTCTTTAACTGTGAATTGAACAACATGGCTAAGAATGAGCCAAGAGGTCACCCCAAGGGCAATCAGAAAGAGTTCCTCAGGACAGATAAATTCCGCTCATTCCTAATTTTCCCAGAGGGAAGGGATCCATTCAGAAGAACGGAAGAAAAACCAAGATAGGGTTTGTTTTTTTTTTGGCTTAAAAGCCAAGGGAGAAGGGGGAGGAACAAGCAGGGAGGGGGAGATGCCAAAGAAGGAGGCCCGTGAGGGGATGGTGGGCGAGAATCAGTAATGAATGGTGAAGATACAAGAGAAGATCAAGAATTACGGTAGGTACATAATTTTCATATCTTCCCTTATCAATCTTCACCATTCATTACTGCTGGGTGAGTTCCAAGCCCTCCCCCCAAAGGGGACCTGAATAGACCCGAAGGGAACAGGACATTAAGCCTCCTACTGATGGAAAGTAGGAAGGGGAGACCCTAACCAACAGACTGGAACAGTCTAAGGTTGATGAGGATGAAGAGGTGTCCCCCACTGGCTGGGGGAGGGAGGTTGCCCCTGAAGAAGCCTCCTCGCCCTCATGGAGAACAGGCGGTCCCCCGGAAGACAGAGCTAGTCACCCTACGCTGGGCAATGGGTGATAGTCTGGAGAGACGAAGCCGTGCCGTCCGCCTGATGCAGATCGCTGTCCCTGCTAGTCTGGACACTACCTTGTTGGCATCGCAGGATGCCCTCACTTGGTGCCTTGCAAGCTCCAAACCTTGTGCAGAGAGGGCAATGGCTTGTCTAGACTGCTCTGAGTCAGGCAAAGATGCTAGGGCCTGTGACAGCATCGACCACAGATGTCTGTTGTAAGCAGCGTGGTGTGCCTGATGAGAACTGTTACATATCAACACTCGAAGAGAAAACCCTTCGTCCCCACCGGTCGAATTCAGCAGAGTCTGGATCTGGGGGTCTGTCGTGTGCCAGACGACGAGGCCCAGAAGGAGAGTCCAAGGACGTCAAGCCCGAAGGTGGGTGAGGCAGAGAATCTAGAGACTCATGGGGGCACAATACCGTCTCCTGCAGTCTGCTGGGGCTGGAGAAGGAGTGGCTGGAGACTGCCAGGTGTGGATAGGCGCTTCCTGAATAGGCATCAGCCAGGAAGGCACCACTAGGTGGCGAGTGCTGAGTGCTAAAGAATGCATGCATCTGCTGCTCAGTATTGTCCCTCTGAATGCAGGAGATCGGCTCAAACGAACCTCTGATATTCAGTGAAATCAGCGTCAGAGGAAAGGTGGACAGAAAATTCCTCTTCCTCAGATGAGGAAGTCAAGGAGGAAGTGGAGTTCGAATGCTCATAGGACTCTTGTGGCAGAGGGGACAGGCGGAAAACCTGTTCGTCCATGGCCCTGATGTAAGATGGGAAGGCCGCCGCAGTAGTTCTGAACGTCTCAAAAGTTAACGGTCCCGTGGGGCCCACGTGGCTTGGGAGAGAAGGTGGTGGTTGCAGAGGGATGGGCGAAGGGCACCTCAGAAAAATTACTCACTTTAGTAATGTTGTTTCTTCTAATGGAGTCTTGCTGTATTCTGACAATAGCAGTGAATCCCAACCTTCGAACTGCCCTGGAGGTGAAAGAGTTAACTTTCCATGCCAGGCATGGAACGCTGAGCTCGAGCTCGGTTGAGACTCTGTCTGTTGTTCTTTAAACTCAAACCGTCAGATCTTTACAAGTTAAACTCACTAAGGCCCTGTGTGGAAGCTGTAAACCTACACTAGCCAACTGGCTACTACACATAAAAACACATTTTTTGGTCCCAAAACAAAGACTCAAGTCAGGAGACCCAAAAAATTAAAACACAACACCCACTCACCCCAAGAAAAAAGAGGGGGGAAGAGAACAAGGTGGGCACCTACTGAGTGCCAACACTGCACTGCCCACCCACATACTAAAAACAGAGGTTCTGAGAGGGGCAGGCAGGGGGGGGAGGTCAGAATACAGCAAGACTCCATTAGAAGAAACAACATTACTAAGATGAGTCATTTTTTCTTCAAACAACATGAAGTCTTGCTGTATTCTGACAATAGCAGACTACAAAACAGTACCTCCATGGAGGAGGGACAGAACCTACTTAGGAAATAGGCTCTGAAGCACAGCTGTGCCAAACCGAGTATCACTCCTAGCCTGGATATCCAGGGGAGTAATGCTTGGTAAAAGTGTGAACTGTTTTCCAGGTAGCTGCTTGACATATCTCTAGAATAGAGATGTCCCTGGCAGCAGCCAGGGAAGCAGCTGTACCTCTGGTAGAGTGAGCCCTCAGGCCTGAGGGTGGAATCTTACCCAGTTTTTCATAACAAAATTGGATACAAGAGACAATCCATCTGGCAATGGATATTTTAGTGGGAGGTTTCCCTTTACCAACCTCGCCATAAGTGAGGAACAGTTGGAGGGAGTCAAACCTGTGACCCTCGGTACGCTCTATGTAGTAGCTAAGGGCCCTTTTCACATCTAAACTGTGCAGCCTCCTCTCCGCCAGAGGAGGAATGGTCAGTGAAGTACACTGGAAGAGACATAGACTGATTAAGGTGGAAATCTGAAACCACCTTAGGCAAGAACTTCCTATTAGTCCTGAGGACCACCTTATCTCTATGAAAGGAGATAAAATCAGGCTCCACTGACAAAGCTTGTAATTCACTTATGCGTCTGGCCGAAGTGATGTCTACCAGAAACACAGTTTTCCAAGTCAAGTACTTAAGCTCTGCTGAGGAAAAAGGCTCAAAAGGGGGTTGCATAAGCTGAGCAATGCAAACATTAAGGTCTCAGGCAGGGGCAGGGTCCCTGAATGGAGGGTTGGTGTTAAGCAATCCCTTGAAAAACTTGGAGAATACAGGGTGAGCTGAAAGAGAAGAGGGATTACCTGCTGAAATAAAGGCAGATGCAGCTGCCAGATGCACTTTCAGTGTAGCTGGTCTCAGCCCCAAGCTATTTAAGTGGACCATATAATCAAGGACTGTGGGCAAATCAGTAGATTCTGGGGAAATATGCTTCCCAGAGCACCATATGGAAAACCTTTTGCATTTGGAATTATAAGTAGCCCTGGTGGAAGGTTTTCTAGAAGCCTTCAGGATATCCATTACACCTTGGAAGAGGTGTAAATCAGCAAACTCTAACTCTTCAAGAGCCAGGCCTTGAGATTGAGAGATTTGAGGTTTGGGTACCAAACCCTCCCCTGAGCACAGGTTAACAGGTTGTAATTCCTGGGAAGACACAGGGGAAGATGGACTGCTAAGGACAGTAGGAGTGGATACCAGGGCTGTCTGGCCCAGTCTGGAGCAATCAGGATCATCTTGCAGGGTTGAGATCTGATTTTGACTAGCACTTTGAACAGGAGAGGGAAGGGGAAGGCATAGAGAAACTTCCCTTCCCAATTGAGAACTAAGGCATCCAGTGGGACTGAGCCCAACACTGGGGGCCTGCAGCAAAAAAGGGGAAGTTGGTGATTGTCTGGGGCTGCAAAAAGATCTATCTGCGGGGTGCCCCATCTGGAAAATATCACCTCCAAGACCAGAGGGTCCAGTGACCATTCCTGATGGCCCTGGGAAATCCTGCTGAGAGCATCTGCCAGGACATTGTCCTTGCCTGGGAGGTGAACTGCCGTGAGGGAGGTGTTCAGGGAGTAAGCCAGAGACCACAACTTCATTGCTTTGATGCACACGGCCGTAGACCGAGTGCCTCCTTGCTTGTTGATGTACCACATTGTGGTGGTGTTGTCTGTTCTGACCTGTACAACTTTGTTCAGAACAGATTTGGAAAAAGCTTGAAGTGCTAGAAATACTGCTCTGAGTTCCAATAGATTGATGTGGAGCAGAGATTCCTGAGGGGACCACAACCCCTGTGTGGTGAGGTCACCCATGTGAGCCCCCCACCCCAAGAGGGAGGCATCTGTAGTAAGGATTAAAGAGTGAGACTGAGTGACAAAGGCCCCTTGTCTCAGATTGTTCTGATCCTGCCACCACTGTAGGGCCTGAATCAGGGTTCGAGTTACTGGGATCAATTTGGTCAGAGGGTCCTTTCTTTGAGACCAAAAGGCTCTCAAATGGAACTGAATGTCCCTCATCTGAAATCTTGCTCCCTGCACTACTGCTGTAGAAGCAGCCATGTGCCCCAGGAGCTGAAGAAAATACCTTGCTGGTAAAGACACCTGCAGGGTGAATGAGGAGGCCAGAGAGACCAGGGTCCTTGCCCTGTCCAGGGGAAGGAAGGCCCTGGCCTTCTCTGTGTCTAGCTCTGCACCTATGAAGGTGAGGAGCTGGACAGGCTCTAGAACTGACTTTGGAAGATTTAGAAGGAAACCCAAGGAAGTGAGAAGTTGTTGAGTTATCTGTAAGTGTAACTTGACTTGGTCTGGGACTGGCCTACTATGAGCCAGTCGTCCAGGTAAGGGAAGATGGCAATCTTCTGCCTTCTTAGAGCAGCAACTACCAACGCCAGGCATTTTGTGAATACCCTTGGAGCAGAGGTGAGGCCAAAGGGCATTGCTCTGAACTGGTAATGGCCTGAGGGCAGCTCAAACCTGGGGTACTTTCGATGGGAGCTTCTGACGAGAATATGAAAGTAGGCATCCTTGAGGTCCAGGGACACTAGCCAGTACCCTGGCCTTAGAGAGGGTAGAATAATTCCCAGAGTCACCATTTTGAATTTTGGTTTTAAAAGGTGCTTGTTTAAGTATCTGAGATCCAGGATGGGCCGCCATTCTCCTGTCTTTTTTGGGGTAAGAAAGTACCTGGAGTACAACCCTTTGCCCTGGTGTAGGGGTGGAACCCTTTCCACAGCTCTGAGAGCTAGGAGGGAAGAGACCTCTGCCTCTAAGGCAAGTGCCTCTGATGGACTTGCAGGTGGAAAGGATCTGGTTCTCATCTTTGGAAACTTTTTGAAGCTGAGAACCAGTCCCTGGCTTACTACTTCCAGGACCCATTTGTCTGATGTCAGAGACTCCCAGTCCTGGACAAAGTAAGCCAGCCTGCCCCCTACTGGTAGCTGAGAATCGGCCCTGGCAACCCCATCAGGGTGCCTGTTTGGCAGGGGCTTTGGGCTGAGGGGTGGAAGCAGGCCTGCTTGTACCCCTTCTGCCTCTCCCTCTAAAGAACCCCCTCTGGGCATAAGCAGAGAGGAGGCCTGGGCTTGGTAAAAGGCCTATGAAAGGCCTGCCCCTGCCCTGGGAAGCTGCCTTTGAGGTGGCTTGCTTTCCTTGGCCTGTGCACTCCTATAGGTGGTCCTATACTCATCCATTTTCTTCATATAATTCTCTGTTTGCTCCCCAAACAGAGAATTACCCACAACAGGAAAATCCATGGCCTTAGTCTGAGTATCCTGTGACAGGCTAGTACATTTGAGCCAAGCCATTCTTCGAAGTGCCACAGATGTAGCCATGACTCTAGACGACACATCATTGGAGTCTACTGCAGCATGGAATTGCACCTTGGATGCCTCAATACCATCAGCAGCCACCTGCTCCAGCTCCTTGGCAAGCTGGCCAGGGACCTGTTTTGCTAGGGCCATAACAGTGTCCCATCTGGACTTTTGATACCTAGCAGTACAGGCCATATAATTGGCCTGTCTGAGTCCTAAGGATGCTGCCATGTACTGTTTCTTTGCCATGGCATCAATCCTCCTGGAGTCCTTATCCGGGGTGTGTGAAGCCAAGGGAATGTTTGCCTTATCACAGGCTGCAGCCTGCACTACCCCAACATGGCTGCATTGTTGTGTAAGGAACTCCGTGTCAGAGCCTGACAATGTATACCTCTTGTCCATTCTCTTATCCACAGGAGGTATAGTGTTAGGAGTCTTTAAAATCTTAAATGTCTGTTTCCCAAAAGATTTGTGCAAGGGAATAGACAGCCTCCTCGACTCTGGGATATCCATCATTTCCACATAGTCAGGCTCCTCCTGGTCATCCACAACTTCTTCCATAGGAAGCTGGAGGGTTTCAGCCACTTTTTTATAAAACATGAAATGGGAGGGGGACTCAGAAAGCCTAGGAGGAGACACTCCTGAAGGTCTGTCTGGGGAGATGTCCGGGTCAATGGGCACATCCAGACTTTCAAATCCACATTCACTCTCCTCATACTCCTCTTCCTCCTCCTCCGGTTCATAAAATTCCTCTATATCATACTCTTGAACCGGTGGAACCGGCCGAACCGAGTGCCTGCCTGATGATGCCGGTTCGGTCGGAACCGGGGAAAGCGAGTGAACAATTTTGATCGCTTTGGCTATTTCTTCAGCGGTTGGAGAGGAAAGTTTTGGCTCCACACCAGCTGATTTTTCTTTTCTAGTTCTTTTAGCCAGAACCGACTCCTCAGAATCGGCTCTCCTTTTGCCCGAAGAAGTCTCGCCCTGGTCAGAGGGCACTCCTTCTGGTTCGGTTAGAACCAAACCGGGCTGGCCATCTGGTTCAGCAGACTTTTTGGCCTCCATATCCCTGAGCCTACCAGTTCTCTTTTCTAGGGTAGCTGCAGGGAAATTTTTGCAAATCTGGCAGTCTGCATTGAGGTGGTCAAACCACAGACAATAAACACAGGTGGTGTGGGGGTCAGCCTTGGCAAAGACTTCCCCACACACACTGCAGTGTTGAAACCCAGTGGGTCCGGTTTTTTCTTTTGGGTTTCTCAGACATAGTGCCAGTCCTAACCAAACTTACCCTTTTATGGCAATCCGCCAGGCAAGACCCTCTTATCGGTTCCCAACCGTGTCATGGGTCGTGAAAACGTAATAAAATCCGTTTTTTTTTAGAACCGATAAGAACGGTAACCACACTCTAAAAGCACAATTTAAGATTTTTTAAACAACTTGATCGGTTCAAACCGAACCGACAAACTGTTTACAAGTTCCACACAGAATAGAATAAAATAACCTATCTAGTACTCACGAATACCACAGACAGAGACTGAACCGACAGGTTACTGTGTAAATTCGGTCGAAAACCAAGAAAAGCGGTACTTTAACCGACAAACTGAACCGAGCAGAAGGAGAAATCTCCGGAGCGACTGTTCAGTGAGGCGGAGTAAAGAATCTGACAGTTTGAGTTTGAAGAACAACAGACAGAGTCTCAACCGAGCTCGAGCTCAGCATTCCATGCCTGGCATGGAAAGTTAACTCTTTCACCTCCGGGGCAGTTCAAAGGTTGGGACTCTCTGCTATTGACAGAATACAGCAAGACTTCATGTTGTTTGAATAGCACGTGCCTGGCCTCTGCCAGGGCTCTGAGATCCAGGTAGCGACGCCGCTAGACTTGGGGACCCTGAGATCATACCAGGTTGCAAAGAGACAAGAGGAGGAGGCAACTCCGTAAAAAGCTCTGAAGGGGGATCTCCCCTGTGACGCACCTGGGATTGTATGAGTCCAGAAGGGCAACCCTCAGAACTGCCACTAGAAGGCGCTCTAGAGACCTTGAGGGAAAGGCGGGGATCAGCACTGTGACTCCTCCCCGCACCCTGCAGGGTGGTGGGGGCTCGCCGCCGCTCCTCACCCCGATCTCTCAATCCCTCAGACTCCGAAGCAGCCCTCTTCCTCGATACCACGTGAGGGAGGTCCCTGCTGAGCGAGACCTCAAAAGGAACTCACTGTGACAGGATCCTCCATCCTCCCCTGAAGGACCCCAGCAGCACCAGTGATGGCAGCTGCCTGGGATCTCCGGGAAGAGGGCATCCTCTCCGGGCCTCCTGAAGAGTCCACCACAGAAGACTCCAGGCCACCCCGAACCATGGAATCGTCCAGGCTAACCAGCTCCGGGGACTCGCTGAGAGGAATACTGGATCGCCTAGTGCTGTGGCCCACCGGAGATTCCGAGTCAGAAGACTCAGGTAGGCGAACAGGGCCCTTCCCTGAGTCATCCTCCTCTGAAGAGGGGACACCCAGAGCAGACTCCGTCGGAGCAGCCAGAGGAACCTCCATCAAAGCGACACCAGGCCTGGCGGGGTATCGAAGGCCACAATGCCAACAGCGCCAGAGGTCAGCTGCACCTCCGTTGACACACGGAAACCGGGCCACACTCAGGCAGTGCCGCCCGAGTCACTGGGCCGAGGATGGTGCCGAGAATAAGAACGGTACCGCTAATGGCGCCCGCCCGAGTCCCCAGCACCGCGAACGGCGCCATGACCCAAAGCAGCACCACGAGTGGCGCTGTTGAGACCCACAGCACTGCCGCCAGAGTCCCCGGCGCCCCAGATGGCACCAGACTCCACAGTAAGGTCAGGCGAGAGCGAGGCTCCACCAGCGCCGAGCCCCGCCACCCGGAGCTGCGACACTGGGGTAGCCTGCACCTCCGTGGAGGTGACTGCCGGGACGGTGCCAATGGAGTGACCCCGGGAGGAATCACCCCGTTCTTCCAGTGCCGAAGAAGAAACCTCCTCCTCGGCAAGACTAGAAGTGGAGGAAGTTCCCTCCTCGCCGGGCCGTATACACCTGGGAGGGGAACCGGAGAAAGGGTCAAGAGATCTGGCCTGGGAGGCTCGGTGACGCCGTCCCCAAAGTCGGCGAGCTCTTCAGACTTTAAACGTCGTGGATTTCTAACACGCGGCAATCCATGGAGAAACAGGCGTCGCAATGATCCATATCATGGTAGGGTCCCAGGCACCTAAGACAAACATCATGATGGTCCGTGACGGAAAACTGCCGGCCACAGAGGCACCAACGCATAGGGGCATGGCCGCCTTAGTCTCTTGCATTTGCCCCGAACCTGACATGATGCAAAATTAATACAATAAACAGCAAAGCTCCGCCCGTCGTTGAAATATCAAATAAAGACGATCTTACCAGTCAACGATGTCAGGATCGAACCGGGATGAAGGAATGACGTCGAAAAACACTATCGCGACCTATGGCGAGAAACAATTCAGTGACTCACGCAGCAGGTGCAGCCTCGATGGCAGGAGAAACAGAACTGGGATGGAGGAGGAGTCTGCGGCGCCTAGCCGGCTGCCCCTCGCGCATCGCGATGCGTCACTCTCAGGGTGGCGCCCGTTGGTGCAGACTCCTTTGAGAAAAAAAAAATCTTCCGTGGTGGGTGCGTGCCTCCGGCTTACACCCAGCAGTAACGAATGGTGAAGATTGACAAGGGAAGATCCAGAACTTTTGGGGCTGGCAGCATCAATGCACTGTGTCACAGGCACGTGAAAGCTAGAGATAGCATCGCCAGCCTCAGGTGCCTTGGTACCTTTTTTACTAAAGAGGATTGTGTGGAACAAAAAAATTAGTACAAAATGTACAGTAGGATAAAAAGACAAACACAACTGAAAAAAATTCTTGAATGGGAGTAACAAAATAATAGTATAAATTTATTCCCCCTGCATGAAATGTTTTCATAACACAAAAAAAAGACAAGTGTATCACAAGAAAACCCTAGCAGGAGGGATGGAAATGATTACAGATCAGGGGGCAATCATGACCAATCGGATCACAACTTTCACCTGCACGTGAGACAATTCTGCTCTTAAATACAGGATAATGTATGGTCTTTGGTTAATAACCATACTGTAAACACTTCAAGAGGTTGCCATGACATCATTGCAAACCTCGGGCGCAGCTCGAGGTTTCAGATGTCATGGCAACCTCGAGAAGTGTTTTCAGCAAAGTTGATAACCATAGGTCATACATTATATTTTATAGTGTATGGGCTACCGAGATTGTGTAATCACGGATTGAATTACTTTACTGAATTACTTTACAGAACATTGACTGTTTTGAGCATTCCATTTTGTCAGAACATTGTTGTGAGCATTCAGTTTTGTTATACCATTGATATGACATACTCAAGAAAGGTTAACAACAGAGTAATGTCAAAACGATGGCATAACAAGGTTGTAATCTGCCTGAGTTCAGTTAATAATAAGGGCTCCTCATACATTATAGGAGTAATAAACCCTTATATCTTGTAAATCCTGTTTCCTTTTCAATAAATAACTCTTTTCATGCAGTTGTTGGGGATATATGTGTTTGCTTATTAGTTTTTTTTAACTGTTCACACCAGCCCCTATAACTAGCCTGGGGGTCTCCATTTTCTGGTTACTGAAATCTCGTTGTTCCTGAGGGCTGCATTAGTGTATAAGAACATGATGCCACAGCACCCATTTGCACTATGATTATCTCTATGCTGAAAGTACGCGTAACCTGATAAAACTCTCTAGAATACAGAGATTGAATGCAGTTTAAAGGAAACCCTGCATCGTATCCAAGACAGTTTGTAAAGCTAACTGAAGGTAAATGTGGTATTTTACACCTTGCTGCAACTTGTTTTGTTGAATCCTAAGTATGCAGATAGGCATACCACAGAATCTAAAGGGTGCTGACACACTGTGTTCTCATATGCTGGTTCCAGGGGCTGTGTGAACAGTGAAAACAAATTAAAGCAAACACATATATCCACAACAGCTACACAAAAAGAGTTGTCTGTTGACAAGGACACAAATAACATTTACTAGATGTGATGGTGTACTACTCCTTTAAAGAGTATCTTGAGTGCAGGAGATGGCCACATTCTGGAGACATTTTAAAAATGCTCTATGAATTATTGATCAACCTTGATCAACAACATCTTTACACGGCCACTGAGGCCACTCTTACTGTTGTAAAAGTGGTATCACATTCTTACAGAACCACTCACTTTAGTTTGTGGTCCTCCTATCCTCAAGATGTGTGTGAGACTACTCTTAGAATGACCTGAGAAGTAGTAGTAACATACACTATAATGCACCTATGTAGATCAATCCGTCTGCTGGGAGGGGAGACAGTGCAAAAAGAAAACAATTACTCACCTGTAGTAATCTTATTTCTTCCAACGGGATCCACTAATATTACTTCTTGCAGTGCTCCTTTAGGCCAGTACTGCCAAGGAACCAAATGGAATGCTATGCTAATGATAGAATCTTTAGCTCATGCATTCAATTTCAAAACTGCCCAGTGTAACTGCCTACATTCTAACCTTAGATTTCTAAGCAGCCTGCAAAGAGGCCATAATAACCTATAAATAAAATAATAATAGCAAAAAGGGGGCCCCCAACTGGGGCAACTGGTAAACATTCACACACAGGAAAGAAGACAGAAATGTCCCTTTTTCTAATGTCAGATTTACCTAAGAAAAAGGACCTACAAGCTATAAAACATTACTAAGAAGTACCAGTAGATGGCATACCACTCCAAGTATTTTATTCATTTTCAGATTGCACAAAATACAAGCTCACAAGCAAGGAACATCAAAGCTCACAATCATTTTCTTATACAGTTTAGTAGTGTCCCAGACTTTTTCCATAATAGGAAGGCCCTTTAATTTTCATCGTCCACAATATAAATGCAATGGTGCCATGGAACTGTAGCCCAAGAGCACATGGCAAAAGTTCGAGATTAAATAGTCCAGAAAAGATATCCTGTCAAGCCCAAGCCCTGAAGGGCAAATGGTGCCGTGTATACAGCTTCATGTAATTTCTACACACAATTTTAGTAAAACAGTCAAAACTGCTATGTCAACTCCAAAACTGAAGAGGACATCAAAATTGTTAAGATATAGACACAGTTACACCTTGAATCATCCCCATAGCTGTAAAAACAAATGGATAACATTGCCCCCTTTAATTAAAAAAGGAGTAAGAACAAGCAGGGAGTGAGAGATCCACTGAAGGAATATTCAGCACTTCCCCACCAACATTTAACTTTATTAAACCTCCCCACTATAATAACAACCCAATAGTTTAAGGGTATACTTAATGTAACTCTATTGAAATTAGACACACAAGGTTCAGAACCTTACTAATATAATGTAATGTATACAGCAGAGGGACAGATAATGTCAAGTGAGGAGCAACTGTCTTGGGAGGTCTTCTGCCTCCCTAGCTATAGGATCACTGGCCTTCTTAGTTACAGCAGCAGTCTTCAAGGCCCACTTCCCTCACCTCCCAGGATCAGTAAAAATACAAACCTTACTGTCGTAAATGATCCATAACTTTGCCGGGAACTGGATGGTGTGGGGAATGTTGCACACTCTAAGAACAGTACGAACCCCATCGAGGGGGAATCGGCGAATACAGGTTGCATAGGAGTAGTCAGAAAACACATGTACCGTCTCCCCATCGAAGGTTAGCAGTCCAAATCGCTTTGCCACGTTTAACAAGGTGTCCCGAGTCCCAATATTGTCCAGAATGACCATAAGAACCCTTGGGAATTCCGTAGTTGGTTTACCTCTAAGGGGATCAGTATACCCTTATAATACTAAATTCTAAGGCCAAGATATGTGATCGAAACTATTCAGCAAGCCAGTCCTTGAGAAATAACTTGGCAGAGTCCCCTTCAGCACCTTCCAGCATGCCGATCAATTGGATGTTTTGGCTCCACACTTGATTTTCTAATATTTCAAGGCAGTTATCAGCATGCTGGCGCTCCTTAGCCCACTGCACCATGGCACTTTTACAGGCCTCCGAGTGACATTTCACCTCCTCCATGTCTCCATGCACTGAGTCCACAGCAGTCTCCACTGTAACTAAATGGCCCATTAATATGTCCAGTTTCCGATTCATTGCCATTGAGGAGGCCAGAAGTTGTTGCATTTTCAATCCCAGTGATTGTAGGGTTCCTCAGAGTCGGCTCCCTCTGCCACGATATTTTTTGTAGAGAGCGTGTAACGCCCCGGTACCCGACCTTTTCCCATCTCTTTTCTGCCATTTCCAGATGGCTGATTTTTATGAGTTTTGCCCATTTGGTTCCAGGGAAGATGAGGTTTCTGGTAGTGTGGCTGAAGTTCGTCTGAAAGTTCAATACAAGGTATTTTTCAAAGTTTAATAAAGCTAGTCCAAGGCCGAAAAGCAGAGCGACTTAGCTTGGGCTCCTGGCGCCCGTGGAGAGGATTTTATTCTTACTGATTCTGTAGGGAGGCAGGGTGGGAAGTAATAATATTAGTGGATCCCATTGGAAGAAACAAGATTACTACAGGTGAGGAATTTTTCTTCTAACCCCAGGAATCCACTAATATTATTACTCTTGCAGACTATAGCAGTACCTCAAGGAGGTGGGCAAAGAATATATTTAGGAAAAGACTCTGCAGAACTGCTGTGCCAACCCTGGCATCACTCCTGGACTGGGTGTCCAGGATATAATGCTAGTGAAGGTGTGGACTGACTTCCAGGTTTACAGATTTCCACCAAAGGCACCTCTCGGGTAGCTGCAATAGTAGCAGCTGTGCCCTTATAGAATGAGCCCTAAGCCCAATAGGGGGTACCTTACTTACTTTTGAGTAGCAAAACTGAATACACTGAACTATCCATCGAGAGATGCTTCTTTTTGAGGTAGGTGTCCCTTTACCTACTTCTCCATAGGTGAGGAACAGCTGTTGCCCGTCCTGCCTATTGTCCTTGGTACGAGTCATGTAGTAGCTTAAAGCCCTTTTTACATCAAGGCTGAGCAGTCTACGCTCCCCCGAGCTAGAGTGATCAGTAAAGAAAACTGGCAAGGTAATAGACTGGTTCAGATGGAAGTCAGAGACCACCCTGGGGAGGAACTTCCTATTAGTTCTCAACACTACCATGTACCTATGGAAGGAAACATAGTCCTTTTACACACAGAGGGCAAGGAGCTCACTTATCCTCCTGGCAGAAGTGATTGCTACCAAAAAGACTACCTTCCAAGTAACAAATTTAAACTATGCAGAGGCCATAGGCTCAAAGGGAGGAAGCATAAACTGGGCAATGCAAATGTTCAGGTCCCAGGCTGGCACTGGTTCCCTGTGAGGGGGAAACAAATGAAAGAGTCCCTTAAATAACCTCCTGAAGATAGGATTTGATGCTACGGAGGTGTCCTTTATAGCTGAAATGTATGCTGACACTGAAGCCAGGTGCACCTTTAGGGTTGAGTGCTGCAACCCCTGGGAATGCAGGTGAGTCAAACAGTCCAGCAGGGTTGGGATGCCAGCCTGAACTGGGACTATACCCTTATCTTTACATCATACAGAGAATCTTTTCCATTTAGGAGGTTTTCTTAGTAGAAGGTTTCCTATACCCTCTGAGGACCTCCAGTACCCTTCAGAAAATTGACAGCCTGCATATTCTAAGTCCTCAAAAGCCATGCCTTGAGCCCGAGAGACCTGAGATTAGGGTACATGACTCTCCCCTGAAAGGAGGTCAGTAGGTTGTACCTTTGTGGAAGGTGAATTGGTTTGGTCAATGACATAGAGAGCAGAAGGGAGTACCAAGGCTATCTGGTCCAGTCAGGGGCTACCAGAATCACTAAAGCTGGCTGTGACCTGGAGCTTAATGAGCACCCTGAGTATCAGGGAAAAGGTGGAAAGCATACGATGCCTCCCTGTCCAATCCAGAATCAAGGCATCCAGGGAACTGTCCCTTTACAGGTGCCCTGCAGCAATACTGAGGTAGGTGGTGATTTTGGTGGGATGCCAGAAGATCTATTTCTGGGGTTCCCCACCTCCTGAATAGAGCATTCACTACTTGCTTGTTCAGTGCCCATTCAAGATGGGCCTGGTTTATACAGCTCAAGGCATCTGCCAGGGTGTTGTCCTTGCCAGGCAGATGGATCAACTATAGAGAGGCGTTCAGGGAGTAAGCAAGGCTCTATAGAAACATAGAAACATAGACTTTGATGGCAGATAAGGACCACTTGGCCCATCTAGTCTGCCCATTTCCCTACCTACAGGATAGGCCGTACAGCCTAGTTAACCAACAGCCTATTTCTTCCTACCCCCCACAAGAATTGCCTTATGTCTGCCCCATGCATTCTTGAATTCTCCCAGTTTTAGACCCCACAACCTCCTCAGGAAGGCTGTTCCATGCATCCACTACCCTCTCTGTGAAAAAATACTTCCTCACATTGCCCTGAACCGCCTCCCTCTATCTTTAAATTGTGTCCCCTTGTTCTTGCACGTCTCTTTTTCTGAAAGATGCTACCCTCTTGGACTTTGTTGATTCCACTGAGGTACTTAAAAGTTTCTATCATGTCCCCCTCTCCTTCTTTCCTCAAGGGTATACATATTAAGCTCCTTAGACTCTCCTCATACAGCTTCTCCTGCAGACCCTGCACCATTTTAGCTGCCCTTCTCTGGACTACCTCTATCCTGTCTATGTCCTTGCGGAGATGGGGTCTCCAGAACTGGACACAGTACTCCAGATGGGGTCTCATCAATTGTCTGTACAGAGGATAACAACTTCCTGTTTCTGCTGCTGATGCCTCTCCTATACATCCCAGTATACCCCCAGCCCTCCCTACTGCCCTCTCACATTGCTTGCTAACCTTAAGGTCATCTGATATGATTACCCCCAGGTCCCTTTCCTTTTTTGTTGTTGTTACTACCTCCCCACCCGTTGTGTAGTCTTCCCCTGGGTTCTTGTTTCCCAGGTGCATTATTTTGCACTTCTTTGCATTGAATCCTAGCTGCCATACTTCTGACCATTCCTCCAACCTTGCCAAGTCCCTTTTCATCCTTTCCACGCCTCCTTGTGTATCAACCCTGTTGCAGATCTTTGTGTCATCTGCAAAAAGGCATACTTTTCCTTCCAGTCCCTCTGCAATGTCACCGATGAAGACATTAAAAGGACTGGACCCAATACTGAACCTCATGTGTACCCCACTAGTAACCTCTCTTTCTTCAGAGTGGACTCCATTTACAATTACCTTCTGTGTCCTGTTGTGCAGTCAATGTTTTACCTAGGCTAACACCCTGGGACCCACCCCAGGCTGGTTAATTTGACTATTAATCTTTTGTGTGGGACTGTGTCAAATGCCTTGCTAAAGTCTAGGTAGGCCATGTCCACAGCCCTCCCTGGTCTACTACTTTGGTCACCCAGTCAAAGAAATCTATTAGATTTGTCTGACATGACCTTCCAGCTGTGAATCCATGCTGCCTTGGGTCCTGTGCTCCACTGGCCTCTAGGTACTCAACTACTCTTTCCTTCAGAAGTGACTCCATCACTTTCCTACCACAGAGGTCAGACTGACAGGTCTGTAGTTTCCTGCCTCTGTCTTGGTCCCACTTTGTGAAGGGGAATCACATCCGCCTTCCTCCAGTCCTCGGGTACCACACCATCCCCCATGATTATTAAAAAGAGTAGCCAGTGGTTTCACTAGTTCCTCCTTAATTCTTTTAGAATTCTGGGTGAATTCCATCAGGACCCATTGCTTTGTCCACCTTCAGTTTTAGGAGTTCTTGCAGAACCCTTTCTTCTGTGAAAGGACTGGGATCGACCCCTATCAAGAGTGCTTCTGTTAATTGGATTAGGCACTTCCCCTCCTCTTTTGTGAATACTGAGCAGAAATATTCGTTCAGTATCCCTGCTTTTCACCGTCCCCTCTGCCCACCACCGCTCATTCTATTCAGCCTCACTATCCCTCCTTTGTCTTTCACGCTGCTGATGTACCTATAAAAGGTTTTATCCCTTCTTAACTGAGTTGGTTATCTTTTCCTCAGTTTGGGTCTTTGCTATTCTGACTTCCTCCTGCTTCCTTCTGCCTTAACTGGTACAGCTCTCTGTCCTGCTCCTTCTGTGTTTCCTTATACTTCGGAATGCTATCTTTTTCTTCCTGACTTTCACAGCCACCTCTTTTGAGAACCATAGTGGCTTTTTCTTTCGTTTTGATTTGTTTATTTGCTTCACACAAAGGCTTGTTGCCTCTGTGATGGCAGTTTTGATGATTCCCCATTGTTGCTCCTCACCTCCTTCTAGCCTGTTTGCTAGTGCTTTTCTGAGGCATTCTCCCATCTTGCCAAAGTCAGCCCTCCTAAAGTCCAGTACCCTCACTTTTGTATGGCTTGACTCTGTAGCTGAGTTTAACGTGAACCACACAGTTTGATGGTCACTTGTCCCCAGATGGCAACTCACTTCTAGGTCTGAGATCCTCTCACTGTCCCCGCTTGAGAGTACGTAGGTCTAAGATTGCTCCCTCACGAGTGGGGTTCTGAAACTAGCTGTCTAATGCCTGCCACCTGTAGGGCATCAAGAATGGCCCTGCTCTTGCATGTGGCTGCAGCAAATGTGCTCCAGTTAACATCTGGCATATTCAGGTCTCCCATCAATAGTATCTCCTTTCTCTGCCATTCTAAGAATGCCTTCTATCATATCCTTGTCCATTCCCCCCTGACATGGGGGTCTGTACACAACCCCTGTGTGGATTGTGGTGCCCTTTCCAGTCTCCAAGGTGACCCACAGTGCCTCCTCTCCTCCCTGGTTACTCTTTTGTTCAGTTGCTTTTATCCCTTCCTTTACATAGAGAGCTACTCCTCCCCCTCTTCTCCCCTGCCTGTCTCTCCTGTAGGTTATGTACCCTGGTATGTTAACATCCCAGTCATGGTTCTCTGTGTACCATGTTTCTGTGACTGCTACGACATCCAGGCATCCCTCTTCCATCAAGGCCACCAGCTCAGGGAGCTTGTTGCCCAGACTACGGGCATTGGTACTCATTACCCTCCATTTCCTGATGGCTTACTCCCTTTGCCCCATCCCAGTCCTTCTTGCCTTTGTCACTTTCTCCATTTACCCCTGCCCTTCTCCCTATCGACACTCTATGTTGGTGTTTGCCGCACTTACTACCGTGATTATTTGGGGGGCTAGGATTTCCTGCTCCTTTCCAGTGCCTCCCCCCTTGGCTAGTTTAAAAGCTTGCCAATGAAGCATTTAAACCTATCACCTAGGATCCTGGTTCCCCTCCCAGACAGATGCAGCCCATCATGCCAGTATAGGCTTGCATCACTCCAGGTGGACCCCCAGTCCCCAGTGAAGCCAAATCCCTGAGCTCCACACCAGTTTTTCAACCACTGATTGAATCCCATGGTGCGGAACACCCTAGCCTCTCCTATGCCATAGATGGGCAGCACCTCCGAGAAGGTTACCGTGCGTGCTACTTGACTAAGGCCCCTCCCCAATTCCACAAACTCTTCCTGCACTTCTCTAATACCTTTCTTAGCCAGGTCATTTGTCCCTAGGTGGACAATGACATCCAGCTCCCTCCCCTGTGCAGCTTCTCCGGCAATCCTGAGGATTCGCTCCCTGTCCCTCCAAGCCATGGCGCCAGGCAGGCACCTTACCTCCCTCTCCCCTTCCTCCCCAGTTCTACCTTCCTAACAATGGAGTCCCCCACCAGGAGTTGTTTCCTTCCCCTGCAGGGTCCCCTGCCACCCTCCTGTGGGTCTCCTTTGTGGAGGTTCCCAGCATCCTCCTTGGTCTCCACTGCAGGGTGCCTCCATAGAGGGACCACACTTTGCCAGAATGGCATAGGAATTGTGGAGAGGTACAACTGGAGGGATGCGCCACTGTTCCACCACCCTCACCCTCCCTGAGCCCACTGTGGTCCAACCGCTCCTCTTTCTTGGCAACCTCTGAGGCAACGACAGTGGCACTGGTGGTCCTGGATGGAAGAGGATCCCACAAATCCTGGTCAATTCAGCCTGGAGATGAGCAACCTCCTCCTCAGCCCAGAGAGGTGCCTGCAGATGGGACAACACCGCATCCTCCAGAACATCTCCCGGAAGACTGCTGCTCCACAGCCACTGCACTGCACCACTCCAATCATGTCTTATTTCTGGCCCCTTAACTGTTTTCAATCCTTACTCTTTCCTCTGTTTTTTTCTCTCTCTCTCCTTACTTTCTTCCTGTGTGCCCTTTAAGCTCCTGATTGTCCTGTTCTGAGACAAGAATATCCTATATTTCTCAGTGGACCACTTACTTGCTCAGAGGCAGACCTCCAGCAGCTAGAGGGGGCCGGAGAGCTACTCCTGCCCTTCTAGGATGGTGGGTCTTTGGTGGTTCTGTGATCACTCACTTCCTGCTCCCAAACACGAAGTTCCTGTTGTCAGTCAAATCCTGTGCCTATATTTTCATTGCCTCTGTACAGAGTGGAGTGGACCTTGTCCCTCCTTGCTTGCTGATGCAGTACATTGTTGTGGCATTGTCTGTTCTGACTTGTACCTCCGTTTCCTGTATTAGGTGTGAGAAAGCCTGAAGGGCCAGGTAAACAGCCCATAACTCCAGCAGGTTTATGTGCAGGAGTGAGTCTGCACTCTCCCAGGTACCGTGAATGGTGTGTTCCCCCAAATGATCACCCCACCCCTAACAGGGAAGCATCTGTTGTGAGAACCACTGAAGTGGGGCTCCTGCAGAAATGGGACCCCTTCTCTCAAGTCTTCCAGCTCCATCCACCATTGGAGTGCCAGTAGTAACACCACTGCTACTGGTACTGGCTTTGATAGGGAGTCCCGCCTTTGATACCAGTGTGCTCTGAGGTGGAACTGAACGTCTCTCACCTGAAACCTGGCACCTATGATTGTGCTTGTTGCTGAAGCCGTGTGCCCTAACAGTTGTAAAAACTGTCTTGCTGGCTTTGGCCTGCCCAGGACAAATGAGCCTGCCAAAAACTGAATGCTTTCTGCCCTCTCCTGAGGGAGGAAAGCCCTTCCCAATATAGTGTTTAGTTCTGCACCTATGAATTGCAGAACCTGCACAGGGGGTCAGGACTGACTTTTGATGTTGAGAAGGAATCCCAGGAGTGCAACAGATCCTGGGTTACCTGAAGGTGTTCTATCACCTGCTGGTGAGATTTTCCCACGATTAGTCAATTGTCCAGATACAGAAAAACTGTGACACCTAGCCTTCTTAGGTGCCACCACTACTGCCATGCACTTGGTAAAAATCCTTGGTGCAGAGGTGAGGCTGAAGGGAAGTGTTGAGGAACTGATAGTGGCCTGATGGGAGTTTGAATCTCAGATATTTTCTGTGTGACTCCTTATGGGAATATGGAAATACGTCCCTTAGGTTTAAGGAGGCTAGCTAGTCTCCTTTTGCAGAGTGGCAGAATCATGGCCAATGTGGCCATCTTAAACCTGGGTTTTACCAGGTACTTGTTTAGCAGTCTGAGGGTATAGTATGAGCCGTACTCCCCATTCTATTTTGTTGTTAGGAAGTATCTTGAATAGAACCCTTGCCCTCTTTGGCTGGGGGAAGAGGCTCTACTGCTCTTGCTAGCAGTAAAGCCTGCACCTCCTGCTCCAGTAGTTTCCTTTTTGAGAAAGGAGCTGGTGAAACTGCTTTGCTCTTGGAGGAGGAGGAAGGGACTTGGAAGAAGTGACAGACTCTGACTCACTATTTCCAGAACCCACTTGTCTATTGTTATTTTCAGCCATTCCTGAAAATAGTGAATTAATCTGCCCCTACAGGAGATGGAGAGAGCAGCCTGGTGGAAAATGTCAGAGATTTTGCAATGCTTGCTGCTGGGGTTGTGCAGATTAATATCCTCTCCAGGAACACCTTCTGTCTCTGGCTCTATAAAAGCCACCTTGCTGTGATTGGTACTGCTGTTGAGAACAGCCTGCACCTGAAAGAAAGGCCTCCAAAAGAGGACTTACCCCTGCCTCCCATACCATATGAAGTGGAAGGAGAGGCTCTCTTTAGTAGAACTGCTCCTGAAAGTAGCCTTATACTCATCTACTTTCTTCATGTATGCCTCAGTCTGGGCACCAAAAGAAAGTGGCTCTCACTAGGAAGTCCATAGCCTTACTCTGGGTGTCCTGGGTGAGATTATTAGTAGCTCTTAGCCAGGCAAACCTTTTCAATGCTATAGTACCTGCCATCCGTCTAGTAGCTGAGTCGTTTGTGTCAGCTGACATTTGAAACTGGTACTTGGGCGCTCAAGCCCCAGTCTTGCAGTATCCAGCAAGTCTGAAACCGTCAGAGAGGGATTAGCCTCAGCATTATTCAAAATGGACTGCCAAAGAGCCTTCTGGTAGCGGGCTGCATAAGCCTGATAGCTGGCCTGGCGATCTGCCAAGGATGCAGAAAAGTACCTTTTTTTTGCCATGCTGTCTATCCTCCTCGAGTCCTTCTCAGGGGGTGAAAGAACAAGGAAGTTTTAACCTTTTCACAGGCAGCCTGCCGAACAACACCCTGGTAGTCAGGGTGAGTGAACAAAAACTTAGCTCCTGACCTTTCCAGCTGATATATTCACACTTTATCAGTGGGTGTGACAGTGTTAGGAAGTCTTGAGAATCTCCAGGATATCCTTCTTAAAGAACTTGTACTTAGGCAAAAGGAGCCTTTTGTGGGTGTCAGCCCCATGAGCTCCATATATTGAGCTTCTTATTCATCCTGGATTTCTTCTTCAGTTTGCAGATTCAGAGCCTCCACCATTTTCCTAACCAAAGAAAAATGGGATGAAAAGTCCTCTGTGGGTTTGGGAGAAGAGCCAAAGTCTTGTTCTGGTGAGAACTCAGGTTCAGTACCCTCCTCATCCTAATCATCTTCCTCACATTTCACTGTGTTAGTGGGTAAAAGAGGTGCAAAAACAGTAGCTTTCTCAGCAGGAGTGACCACAGGCTACCTAGGGGGTAGTAAGCCCTGCAGCACCTGTAGTAAGGCTAGAGCCTGGGCTAGATCGGCAGGCAAAGGAGGAGGTACAGGCACCTGAGGGACCCCTTGAGGCATTTCAGCCGGGGTTTCAGTGTGCTTTGTTTTCTTTTGTTTTTTGGCAGGCACCGGAGAGTCAGATGGTTCATTGCCTCTCTTGCCAGAGCCCTCACCCATATCAGGGGTAGATTTGGAGGCTCTGGAAGGAACAGTCACAGTTTTAGAGGAGTTGGACTGGTTAGAGCCCATGGACCCCTCTTCTAATCTTCTTTTAAGCCTCTCCCTATGTTTTCTACTGTTTTATCAGGGAAAGACTTACAAATATCACAATTTTCAGAAAAGTGCTGTTGACCAAGGCAGAGCAAACATAAGTCATGTTTGTCTGCCTTGGCAAACACTTCTGCACACTTCAGGCAATTTTTAAATCCAGGAGGTCCTGTTTTCATTTCAGGTTTATCTGACATTTTAAGAAAATAGGAACCGGGAATCGACAAAAACAGAGAAAGTTTAAATATCTGCAGTCGGTTCTTACAAGATTTGCGGTCGGTTTAACAACCGATAAAGTCCAAAAACTAACGGTTCTGATTGGATCCGGAACCAAGAAGCCGCTGAAGGAACCGATAAACCTCGGTTCAAATGTGGTAAATTTATAAAAAAATACAGAAAATATAATCGGAACCCTTAAAAAAGGTTCTAATTCAAAAGAAAAAGAATCGGTTACCCCTTGGTTCACAGGAAACGCGAGGAACCGGTGAATAATGCTAAAAATTAAAACTATGAGGTAAAAACACTAACAAACAATTACATTAGGCAGTAATGAAAGAATTAAACAAAATACTCAAGGTTTTTTTGTTCAATGCACTTCAGGAATCGCTCTTGATTGACAGAAGATATCCAGGGCATCTGAACTTTGCAGAGGAGAGAAGAAATCTGAGGTTAGAATGTAGGCAGTTACACTGGGCAGTTTTGAAATTGGATGCACAAGCTAAAGATTCTGTCATTAGTATAGCATTCTATTTGGCTCCGGGGCAGTGCTGGCTTAAAGGAGCACTGCAAGAAGTAATAATATTAGTAGATTCCTGGGGTTAGAACACTGGCTATGTAGAAAATCCAAACTAGTCACGAACAAGTCAAACTCTATACTCTGATGGAGAAAGAGGACCCACATAAGAGAAGAGCTAGGGAATAATGAGCGTGTCAAGTGTGCTGATGGTAGGACTGAATGACTTCCAGCTAAATGTGGACATTTTCAAACTCGCACTTCTCTCTATACTTTGGATTGAGCTGGATATGAGCTGCCAGGAGGAGAGTTCCAGTTGCCTCTTTCCATTCTATCTTTCCCTAAGTTGAGCTCAGATCTCCATAGGTTTGCTAAATTTGCTATAAATGGACTGTATGGGTGATTGCTCATCTTAGGTATGGAATTCACAGAGAGGTGGTGAACACTTGGAATGCACTGCCAGAAGAGGGTCTCGTTGACAACAGTGGGTAGCTTCAAGAGGTAAGGATCATGGGTAGGGAGGATGGGAGAAGTGGAAGAGGGCAGAGACAGTAGATCAACTGTGAACTTTGCAATACGAGCAGACTAGACAGACCAAAAGTCCTTCTTCTGCTGGCTTCTTTGTATGTTCATATGTATGTTCATATGAATTAATGTGAATGTCTGCAATATAAACTTGAAAGTTCTTAAAAATGAAACTAACTGATGATAATAAGTTCATTGGCAAAAGATCCTAAAAATGCTGCTGTAAACATGCTGCTATGAAAACATTGCAACATTGTTTTTTTTTTTACTATATGCTCCTACAAAAAATGTTTGAATGAATTACAATAAGGTAATAACATCTGTAACATACTGTAGTTTGTACCATATTATGCAATTTATTTGTTGTTTGCACTATATCACTTTTGTTTTTCAGAACACCAGTCACTTTAAAGATCAGCAGGTACGCTGATGATGTAATGAATATAAGCCACACAAAAGGGAGGGAACTGCTTTGCTAGCTAGATTTCCAGATGCAGCTTGTGTAAGCGAAGCCTCAGGGTGTGTCAGCAGTATTTCAGTGAGGCTCAATGATCAGGTATTACCTTGTGAAATGTTTAATTTGCACTTCCACTTTGCATCACAATACAATAAGTATTCTGGATGAAAGTTTTATGGATTTGTGCCATCTTTTGGAACTTCAATAAAAAGTCTGAGTGCATTTCATTTTGCCCAACAGTTATGAATAACCTAGTGACAACATGGAATGACACAGAAAGAACTTTAACACAGCTCTGCAGCTTCTGTCTTCCCTGTGACTAGCACACAGTCAGCCATGTGATGACAGAACACATTTCCCACCGTTTCCCAAGGTTGTACGCTTAAGTGGGCCCACTGTACTATATGACAGTACAGTTCCAAACCATTAAAGAGTCTCAGTCACTACAGGGACAGCACTGAAAAAATACGATAAGTAGACAGAATTCTGCATATATGTAATCTAGTTAACTTCCACTTGTTACTTACTACTTACGGGATTTTTTTTCTTGAAACCAGGATCTTTAATCACTTTGTTTTCATGTGCTCTGGTTGCTTGCCTACAAGTGACATCATAATCCTCACTTGTGACATCACAACTGGATGCTTGAAAAATTAAGATGTCACAAGCAGAGGATTATGATGCCACTTGTAGACCAGCAGCCAGAGTAGATGATTAAGTGATGGAGAATCCTGTTTTTATGCAAATCTCCTTAGCAACAACAAATATAGGAGAGGCAGTTACGTAATCTCTCTGAATAAGTAGATCAGAGTCTAAATACTGTAATTTTTTTTTTTTTTTGCCTATGACTTCAGAGACTTTAGAACAGACTACAGAGCAATACTTACCAGTACAGAATGTTGGCTCTCTAAAGGTCCAGTCAGACTCCCCTATTTTCATAGTATGATGCATATTGGAATGCTCCCGGAGATCCTACACCACAACAGATCCGCAGCTGTACCTGCAAATACCAAAATGGCTTTGCCTGGGCTAAAACAGCAGCACTGTATCTGTAAGACAAAAAATGCAATATTAAGATAAACCAATTGCATGCTCATTTTCTGCTAAGTACTATAACATACTTTTTCATTTTTTTCTTTTTATCCTTCTCCCAGACAGCTCTTCTTTGGGTAGGCACCCCAACCTATCACCCCAACCTCCGTCTGGACTCACAGCCAGCCATCTTCCTTCAGGGCTTGCCCCCCCAGCGAGGTAGGTGGGGGTCCCAAGCCCCACCAAGGACCAGATCCAGTTTGGGCTGGCAAGTCCAGCTAGTCAGGTGCAGGACCCGTGGGTGCCTGCAGTATTTTCTGTTTTTCTTGTCCCCAGGGAGGTGCGGCATGCAAGGATATAATGGCGCATGTTACGTGCTCCCACACAACATGTGCTGATGTCTGCTGGCCTGGGCTGCCTTCCCCAGCTTCCACTAAGGGCAAGGCAAGCATCAGGGTGAGTTAATAATAACAACAACAATCGAAAGAGACCTAGAGTAATTATATCAGATGACCTAAAAGTGGGCAAGCAATGTGAGAAGGCAGTAAGAAGGGCTGGGGGATACTGGGATGCATAGGGAGAGGCATCAACAGTAGAAAACAGAAGTTGGTAAGACCCCGCCTAGAGTACTGCATGCACTTAGAGACCCCATCTCCAAAGACATAGACGGAGTGGAGGCTGTTCAGAGGAGGGCAACCAAAATGGTACAGGGTCTGCACCAGAAGACATACGAGGAGAGACTAAAGCAGCTTAATATGTATACTCTTGAGGAAAGGAGGGAGAGGGGGTCATGATAGAAACTTTCAACTATCTCAAGGGAATTAAAGTACAAGAGGGTAGCATCTTTCAGAAGAAGAGATGTGCAAGAACAAGGGGGCACAATTTGAAGATAGAGGGGGGATGGCTCAGAGGTAAGGTTAGAAAGTATTTTTTCACAGAGAGGGCTGTGGATGCGTGGAACAGCCTTCCTGAGGAGGTAGTGGAGTCAGCAACAGTGGGAGAATTCAAGAATGCATGGGACAGACATAAGGCAATTTAAGTGGGGGGTAGGAGGAAGTAAGCTGTTGATTAACTAGAATCTGCAGCTTATTAAATCAGGTAGGGAAATGGGCAGACTAGGTGGGCCAAGCGGTTCTTATCTGCCATCAAATTCTATGTTTCTATGCCCATCCTCCTCCATGGTGGAGTACAGCAGTCCTATGGACGCTCGATCCTCCTCCCCATGGCTGGTCCTCCGACACCCTGGATTCACTTCTGAACCTAGGTGTCAGCATTGCAAGCAATAGTGCTACTGCTGCGCCAGCAGGCTGGCGCGTACTTATTTTTTAAACCAAAATAGAAATCACTGGAATCATTTTATATATATTTACTGTTAATGCAAAGAACAAAGGCCTTGGTCTTTTACTCATCAGTTAAGTAAGATACAAATGGGGCCATGAAGAGCTCAAGGCTCATTATAAAATGGGTTTTAAAAATCATGAAACCTGATTAACTGAGGGCCATCTTTACCAGTGTTGTTATCTCAATACAACAGAACTGGATAAAGATGCAGCAGCCTCTTCACACCAAAATCAATACAAACCACACATCCCTGACAGCCATCACAAACACTGCTGCCACCTTTCCTCACTAAAAACCTTCAACTAGCTACACATAAAACAAAAGCCCTTGTTGTTTCTGAGGCCTTCTTTTGTGTGACTGTGAAGGTGACTGTTCAGCCAGTAGACATGAGCACAGAATAGATTCAAACTCCTGAATTCTATCCACAGTAAACACTCCATCTCTTGAATGTAGGAAAGGCATATAATGAACAAAGTGGGGGAAGGGAGGGAATAATATAAAGAAAGGTGAAGAAAAAGGTAAATGGGTGTGGGTGGGTTTGGTAACACAGAGGGCTTAAAGGCTCGTTAAAAATAAATGTAACGGCTGGCCCGGTGGCGCCAGAAAGTTTGGCGCTGGTGCCTTACCTCGCACCACACGGTGAACCAGGTTCAGGAACAGACTTGGGCGCTGGGGTTGGCAGGGAGGAGAGAATTGAGCATCTGGAGGACTGCTCTCCTCTCCTGGAGTGGGCTAGGAGCTTTCTCACTCTGTAGCAGCTGCTGGTGGAGATTGTGAGCATTAGAGATGCAGCGTGATACTGGGGAAGCCAGGAAAACCATGAAAATGGTGCCCTAATCGACGGATGATGGCAGTCTGGACCTCGCATCCATGGAGCTCTCGGACAGCTGAGGCTGACCTCAGCAGCACCCAGGGCAAAGAAAGGTAAGCCGAAGGCACCTTTCCCCGGAAGGACAGAACCCATCCGACGAAGGGATACGCCAGGTTACCCTGGGCCGGTTGCAATGTGAGACTGAGAGGTTCAGAGGGGATGTGGGGGCTCCTTGACAAAGCCTGAAGGAGTGGCAGGCTGGGCATGGAGGAGATAAATAATACAAAAAAAATAAAAATAAATGTATGGTAAGCTGTGCATAATATTTGAACCTGAGATGTCATGTCAGTCTATGATATACTGGAACTATTTTGTTGGGATGGATGAACGTTTAAAAAAATTTAATTTTTTTTTTGTGAATTTCCCTTTAAAAAACCTAGACCCACTTTACAATTGCAATAAGACACTCCAGGATGTGCTTTCTGGTGGAATAATGGCACTTCACAGGTGGCAGGCACTCAGCGATACTTCATTCCTCACAACACGCTCAGGTGTGCCATTATCCCAAAACAACACACACCCTGCCGTTTCTTACTACTTAAATTGCATTAGAGCTATGTTCAAGCAATTACTATATTTTGCTAATATCTCTCAGTGGTTATGTTCCTTGATGGCATTAAGCACCTTCATGACATATTATACGAGTACAGTGTCTGGTTGTACCCTCATTAAAGATGTTATCAACTGTATGCCATATAATAATATCCTGACCTAATACCTGTGGTACCTTTTTTCCTTCCTTTTATATTTTTAACAGGAGACCAATAAAAACACTCTAGCAAGGCAAAGTGGCTCCCAGTCCACATAGGGAATGAGAAAAAAGGCAGGTTATTCAATTGGAAAGCCGCAGCTTAACAAGCACGATTTAAATTTAGGGGTGCTCCCTGAAACCAGATAGCTCAAACCTGAAGAACAGAACTACAGCCTCAACTGAAGTCTTGAAATCTTGAAACTTGAAATTCTTATGGTTTATTTATAATGAAAAATAATAAAAATTTTGAATTTCGAAAAAAAGAAACTTGAAATTCTTGACAGAAGAGAAAAATAGCTCTGTCCCCTTTGAATGGCACAGCTTAACTAGTGAGATCTTACCCAAATTAATCTTCACCATTCATTATTAATGGGTCCTACAGGAGGTCAGAGGGGGACCGACAGAGTACAGCCTGTGTATAGCCCAGGCATGACACTGGGGGTTGTCCATGTCTCTGAGGAAACCCCGGACCACGAGGTGTGACCAGGCCACCTCCCCTCCCGTTGAAAAATGGCTACCCCACCAACCCCTCGCTGGGACCCCTTGCCCCAGCAAGCAGTGGAGCAGAGGAAGTCCCATCCCCGCTGGCCTATATAGAGCTGGGGGGGGGCTCAGGGGCGGAGCCCAGAGTCCTGGTCTTTGTATCACGAGTGCACTGACACCCTCCTAAAGTTTGGAGGGTTCTCTCGCCAACTTCACTACGCGGTTAACGAGAATACAGTAGTCCATCAAGCAACAGGCACTGCACTTGTGGCAAGGACCCAGAAAGGTGAAGCAACAGTCGTGGGGGTCTGACACGGTCATCGATGTGCAGCAGGGGTGCCGATGCATAGCTGTAACTTCGACTGTGATTTATGACCCCACCCTGACATACCGTTGCACGGAAAAAACAAATAAACGGGGTAAAACTAGAAATTTACACTGGCGCAGTGATAGCAAAAAAGAGAAACAAAACTCCGGAACCGATATCAGCACCGGTACTCATGGCGATGGGAACATAATGGAACTGTGGGCCTAGCAGATTTAAAACTATGCAGTTACTCTTGCTTGAAGCAGTCTTCCCTCGCAGGATCCTTTTTCGACATCAGGAAAACAAGAACTGAGGGCTGGAAGGAGTCGGCATTGGTTACTGGGCAACCTGCAAGCATCATGAAGAACGATGGCCTCATGGGTGGCGCCACCCTGATGGCGGCTCCGCCAGCTCTGAAAAATTTTAAAGAGGCAGTGCTCTTTATTTCCCGAGCAGGGTCCTGACCTACGGTAGGTCCTATTAGTAATGAATGGTGAAGATATTTGGGAAGATCAATAATTACAGAAAGTACATAATTTTCATTTGCTGCTGCATGGAATCCTCATGTGCCTAACATTCTAAAGCTCGGGCTGTGCCATTCCCCTGGTAGGGGTGCACTATACTCAGCTGTTATGATTACCCACTGGCAATGTGTTAAACGTTCAGAATGGTCACTTACTTCGGACTTGGCACCACTAGCTATGATTATATCAGAGGCTCAAATAGCCCCAGCAATGACACTTGCAACAACATCAATGTCAAGCCTGACATTAACCTCTTTCTTGGTACTGCTAAAGGTAGAGTGTTCACGGTGGCACCGCAGCCGACACCGACATTAGCACATATCTTGGCATTGGTACAGCTGAGGAAACTTATTTCCTACTTTTGAGCATGAACAAGTCTTTTTAAGGACCTGAAAAGATTTGTCCATTCTCAAAAGCAGGAAAAACTGCAACAAGACTACAGTTTCTTTCTATTCAACACACTGGTAAATAGGGATGAAGACAGGTTATCAGTTCTTCCCCTTCTGTGATTAGCAATGCATAGCAGCATATAAACAAGCTGCTAGAGGTATGTGCATATGAAGGCCTAATCATGAACGGTCTGTGAAGTACACGCCAAAAGCATGTATCCAGGCCAAGAAGCTCCACACCCCCGGGAGAGATGCGCGGCGGCCGTATTCAGAAACATTGGCCACTGCGTGGCTCCACTCTACAGCCCTGCCTCCCCAGCGTGCAGCTGTGCGGGGGCTGTCCATCATTCTTGGGTGGGCATCCAATGGGATGCCTCGACCCAGTCCGCTACTGGATCCCTTGCACCTGCGGGTGCCTCAGTAGGAAGGCAGCTGCGATATGCCTGTGGCACCATGACAGGCGGGTGCCCAGCTGGCCACCCCTGGCCCTCCATGTGGCACTAGGAGGGCTGGGGCGGCTTGAGGGGGATCTGCTGTGCTCTGCTATCCCTGCTGCAGGCGGTGGCAACATCCGGGAGCGCGTAACAGTTATGGCTGCCTTTAGTTGGCATAGCCCTCACCCCCTGTGCACTGCACTCCACACTTTTGTGAATGGCGTGGAGTGTGGTCACACCCACCCGCACCGCCCCTGCATGGAGCTCCATGACCGGCTGGGGGATCGGGTGCGTGGGGTGCATATTTGTTTTCTGCATACTACGTAGGGGGCACAGTGGGCGTGGACAGGTGCCGAGTGGGCTATGCGCCAGAGTTACGTGGCGTGTACCCACTCCGCGCCTTTGTGAATAGGCCCCATGGTGTGCTGGTATGCAATTAGTACAGGCACTCTGAAGCACTTTTTTAGAAAAGCAGAGTTAAGTGCAAATTGCTACTGTTAATGACTGTACATAACTGCTGCTTCTTTTAAATCCATAAAAAGGTCCTGAGGAGCCTTCCTCTAACAATAGATGACATGTCTACTATGTGTATAAATGTAAGGGAGTTCGAGTTGAAAGGTCTTGATGCAGGAGGCAAGATGGGTGGCGATATGTGTGAGCTGCCTGAGCTGAGCTCTGATTAAATGCGGTTTTCTGAGCTCCAATTTCATTTTATCTTTTTTAACAGTTTTTAAACAGTTTTGTTTATTTCAGTATTTTATATAGTTTGTTTCATTTCGTTTTGCTTTGGTTGCGTTTATACTGAGCGTGTGAAGCGAACGCTGGGCTGCCAGGTGCACACCGGTGCCTTTTGCAACAAACGGCAGCATAACAACTTCGCTTCTGCACTTCAATGTATGCTAAAGGAACACACCAGCACGCTGGGCTGCTGTCTGCTAATTGCCGAGGTGCAGCATCTCTCGGTCGGGATTTAGCAGCTCTACTTCTCGGCATAACACGGGCGTTGAAATGCTTATTAAGCCCGTTTAGAGGAAACAACATTGCTGATAGCTCTGGCTTTTATAAGACCTAAATACAGAACTTTGCAGTTTGTGTTAATTAGCCTGTCTCTTTCAGGGAAATTGCTGGAGGTTGGAGCTGGGTAGTCCTTGAGGAGTCACCGAGGAGTGTAAGATTCTGACTTTTGTACTTATCAGACGGGCTTTTTGACTGTTGCTGTTGTATCATCTGGGCATTTTGAATACTTTCCACGAGTCTTTATGGATTAACCTTTGGAAGTCTGAAGAGGAGATCTATTGACTGGAGCTCTATGAACTAAGTGGTATCTTCCTGAACTAAAACTGGGACTGTGAGTTCATGAGTGAAGACCTCCTTTATTTTCATCTTAATTTGTGATGGGAGGCGTTTGAGATGTTATTTTTAAAGATGGATTCTGCTGACTGCTAATTGCCCCTAAATATCGTTCTGGATGGTGAGAGCACCCAGGGCCTGGGAGCATTAGACAAAATCATCTCCCTGTTCTGGATTCTGGAAACTTTTCATGGAGTATTGTGGTCACATGGAAATCTTCCTTTTCTGTTTAGATGGATGCTCCCCCTTCCCTGGCGTGGGTGACTCCTTGGGAATTCTTGGGCCATTTTGGGAGGAATCACAGGGATTTTAGCCAGAGGGCCGCTCTCCCTTGTGGTTGTTGGTAGGGAGATCTCGGTGGCTAGTGGGCGACTGGGATCTCAGGTTCCCCTCCTAGGGTGGCCTGCTTTTCCGTGGTTTTACTCTTGTGAGGGTGGGGGTTTTGCATTCCCCTTTTGGGCCTTGGTTCCTGAGTGTGGGATTGTGGTTGTGTTGGGCTGTTCTGAGGGAACTCCCAGGTTTGTTGATGGTGTGGATTTTCCCTGGGGTTCCTATGGTGTCTCTGTGGTGGGAATTATTGCCACCTCGGGGCCCTATTTCAGATTACAGCCCTCCAGTCCGATCTTAGCTTAGGTGTCTAGGCCTGGGTTTTGAGAATACAGTTTATTGGAGAAGAGTTGGTTTTCGTAACGAACCCTTTCAGTGATCGGATTAAGAGGGGGTGACAGGCCCTCTTGCTGCCTGTCCAAATTTCATCTGGAGGATCTTCTGGTATTTTGGACCAAGAGGGGTGAGAGTCCCTCTTGTTGTCATCTGATTCTACATTTCCAGGTGGAAAGTTGCTATTTTGCAATTTGACACTGACTTTTAGACTGTTATGTGATTTGTATTTTGTTTTTTTTGTTTTTGATTTGTTTAATTTAAGGAAGGGTGAGAGTCTTTGGATTTTTGGTTGTTTATTTTATTTATTTGGATGTTTTATTTGATTGATTTCTTTAATTTTGTTTCTGTTTATTTTTATATTATTTTAATTTTATTTTATTTTGGGTTATTGTTTGGGCTTGGTTTTATTGTTGTAATGTGTAGAGGATCTGCCACCACAGTCATGCGCTATTCGTCCTCCGCTGTTCATGCCCTCCGCCCTTTCTCCCCTACGCCATTACAGTTGTCAATTTACCAGTGCTGTAGAGCGCTGGGGGATTGTACGGAGGGGGAGGAGGGGCTTTGGGGGGTGCAGACAGTGGAAGCCGAATGAGCAGCAACGTTGGATTGGGGTTGTGGAGACCAGAAGACACTCTGGGGCGAAATGGATTTGAGAGAGAGGGTCTCCTTGTCTGGTTCCCATACCTAAGGGTATCTCTACTATAAATGGTACTGGGCAAGTAGTCTGTTCCACTTCAGTAACCCATCCAACCCGAGCAGTGTTGTGCAATGCCAGATCCATTAGGAACAAGACTGCAGTTACTGCTGATCTGGTGGGGTCTGTGGATCTGGCTTGCATTATCGAGACCTGGCTGGATGGTAATGCCGGTCCAATTTTGGAGGCAGCAATTTCAGCCGGGTACTCGGTGTTACACCGCCTAAGGTTGGCCACGTGGGGGAGGGGGTTGCGGTCTGTTTCAAAACCAAACTGGGACTCACAGGTGTACCAGTTGAGGAGGTGGAGTCCTTCAAGTGTACCGTTGTGGCAGGTGTGGGATGTAGAATAGTTCTCATTTAGCATCCACCAGGGTATGAGAAACGTTTTCTACAGGAAGTAGCCGATTTCATCATCGACATGGCATTTGAGTCCCCCAGGCTGATGGTCCTGGGTGACTTCAATGCCTGGATCGATCGTGAATATTTGCAGTTTGGACAACACTTCCTCCAATTAATGACATCTTTGGGTCTCACACAAGTAGTTACTTCTGCCACGCATAAGAGTGGTCACTCCTTGGACTTAGTCTTCCTCCTGGGGACTGAGGCCACTGACGTGGGGGTGGAACCCGTCAGCTGGTCCGATCACTACACTGTGGGCTTCAGTTTTTGCACCCCCCCCCATAGGCCTACCCCTGTGGAGATGGTTAGGTGCCGCTCTTTACGAGATATTAGCTCTGTGAGTTTGACAGCGGCACTTAACCTCTCAGAGTCTTCTGAAGTGAGCAATGATCCCAGTGCTTTGGTACTGGCCTATAATAGGGCCATCTCCTCGGCTCTGGATCAAATTGCTCCTGTCCGCATTCGTCCTCTCCCCGTTCGACCTCGGTCTCTATGGTTTGATGAGGCCTTGAGGGGGATGTGGTGACAAGGATGAAGATTAGAGTGTTGTTGGCGGAGAACTGCCTTTGATGCCGACTATCTTAGATTGATGGAACATTATCAACTCTATCATTCCACAATCTCTCGTAAGAAGGCAGAGTTCCTGTCCAGAGAGATTGCGGCTGCTCAGAACCGACCAGCTCAGCTTTTTCGAACTGTTGACAGACTGTGCAACCCAGCCTGTCATCAGGTTTGGAAAGCTTTTTCACAATTAGAGTGTGATGAGCTTGCTCGCTTCTTTGCAGATAAGGTGGCTGACATTAGGGCAGCACTCGGACCTGCTCCCTTCTATTGGAAATGCTTTTGATCGGCATTTGGTTGCTTCCTCCGGTCTCTCTTGGAGTTCCTCTGACCGGCCTGAGTTCACTGATATCATAAGGATTATCCAGAGTATGTGCCCTACATGCTGTAGATTAGATCCCGGCCCGACTTCCCTGTTAAAGGGTTGTCTTGAGACTATCGGCCCGGTTCTAGCACGGATAGTCTGGTGCTCCTTAGATATGGGTGAGCTTCCTAGCTCCCTGAAGGAGGCGGTGGTGACACCCTTCCTGAAGAAAGCTACCTTGGACCCTAACTGCCATGCTAACTACAGGCCAATCTCTAATCTTCCCTTTGTTGGGAAGATTATTGAGAAAGTGGTGGCAGCACAACTGGAGAACCACTTAACCATCCATGACATCTATGAACCCCTCCAGTCTGATTTTCGAAAGAGGCATAGTACCGAGACAGTGCTGGTTCAGGTGCTCAATGACCTCCTGATGGCTAGAGATCAGAAGAATCGCTCCATTCTCGTTCTTCTCTCATCAGCTTTTGACACTGTGGACCATGGGGTACTTCTCACGCGCCTGGAGTTTATCTGTGGTCTGTCAGGACAGTCCTCAGTTGGTTTAGATCTTTCCTCACTGACAGGACTCAGAGAGTGGTGTCTGGATTAAATTCTTCATGACCACTCTCACTGTCATGTGGGGTACCCCAGGGCTCGTGTTGTCCCCATGTTGTTCATGATGTATATGCCCCTGGAGACACTGTAAGAAGGTATGGTCTGAAGTTTCACTGCTATGCAGATGATACTCAGCTCTACCTGTCTTTTGCACCCGATCAGGATAGAGCTCTCTCGGTCATTAATAGCTGCCTCACCGAAATCCAAAGCTGGATGAATTCAAGCTGGTTAAAGCTGAACTTGGAGAAGACGGAGGTATTGGTTGTGGACCCAGGTCGCAGGGTAGAGGGGATGGGAGCTGGTTTATCCTCAGGTTTATTTCTGGGAGGTATCCAGCTCCCTATCTTTGAATGGGTGCGGAACCTGGGGTGATTTTTGACAATCTAACTGACACTACGCCAGGTATGCCGGCGTTGTCAAACTTTTCCTTTATCATCTTAGAAACATCGCCAGGATTAAACACCTTGTTCCGCCAGCTGACCTTCCCTATGTTGGTCCACGCTTTTGTGACCTCACGCCTGGATTATTGCAACTCCATTTATCTAGGGCTTCCTGGGGTTGATATCCGCCACTTGCAGCTGGTGCAGAATGCTGCGGCCCGATTGTTGATGGGTACATCTCGTACCTGTCATATCTCGCTGGTATTACGCGATCTGTACTGGCTGCCGATTCAGTGGCGGATCACCTTTGAAGTGGGTCTTTTGACCTTCAAAGCCTTACATGGACAGGGTTCAGACTGCTTGAAAGAACTTTTGGTTCCCTACCACCCCAGGATCTCTCTCCGCTTCGGCAGACGAGGTTGCTAGAATCCCGAGGGTTTCTTTAAAGTCATCAGGTGCTGTGCTTTTATGTTTGTTGCTCCGACCCTCTGGAATTCTCTACCCTGTCCGCCGTCAGTGTGCGACTGTGGAGGAGTTTAAAAGGCCCTCAAGACCTATTTATGGTCTAAGATTAATTTTAATTAATTGATTGTGATTTTGGAGCTCAGATTTAGTGTAGTATTAATTATTTATGGATTTGTGTTATTATTTGTTGTTTAGTGTTTTAATTATTGAAAGGCGCCTTTGGTTTAAGAAAGGCACCATATAAATAAAGTTTTATTCATTCATTCATTCATTTACACACACAGTAGCTCAGATAAAGAAGAGTTACGTACCAACCATAAACAGTATATCTTCTTTCATCAGGCCACACCTATGGAACTATAAACCACCAGGTGTTAGGACCACACAGAAACTTTTGCAAGCAGTGCACCGGGGGGCCCCCTCTATGATGTCAGATGTCAGCTGCTACATAAACGTGGGTGGCCCCTCCTCTTCTCAGTTCCCCACTGGAGATCATGCTCAGAGGACCTCTTTACAGGAAACCAGAAGACCTATAGGTAGACCATGATGGAGATGAAGACAGCACAAGTTGTGGTTTCAGGCCTCTCAGGGGGAAGGAGGGTGGGACAGTGTGGCTTGATGAAAGACATTCTCTCGAAGATCTACTGTTATGGTAACGTAATCTTCTTCGAGGACATCTCCTTCATCAGGCTACACATATAGAATGTGTACCACACAGCACTGTCTGTGAACAGTTTGGGTGTCTGGAGCCTACAGGCCTACGAAAGTAGCCCTTGAAGCACAGCTAGACCAAAGCCAGCCCTTTTTCAAGAGACAATGTATAGACTGTAGTGTTTAGTGAAAGTGTGGACAGTCTGCAGCACGTACATTTTTTGAAACAAGCAACAGAAGTGGCCATGCCTCTTGTGGAATGACCATGAACCACTCCAGGAAGTTCCTTACAATACCTCCTGAAAGTAATACAGTTTGCTAGCCATTTAAACAGGCATTGTTTAGAAACTAGGGTGCCCTCTTTCTCAGGGATGAACACAAGAAGCTGCAAGGACTTTCTGCAGTCCTTTGTGCAGTGTATATAGTACCTGGGTATTCTATGTACATCTAGAGTATGGATCAATGCTTCCCCTGGATTGGCATGCTCAGGATATAAACTGGTAGGTGGATGGTTTGATTTAAAGTAAACTCAGACACCACCTTTGGTAGAAACTTAGGACTGGTACACAAAGACACCCTGTCTTTATGAAAAATTAAATAAGGAGGCTCACACATTAGAGCCTGCAACTCTGAAATCCTGTGAACAGAAGTTATTGCTACTAAAACAATGCTTTCCAAGATAGAGCGCAAGCCACAAGTCGTGGCTGGCTCAAAAGGAACCAAAGTAAGCTTTTCCAAAACAAAATTCAGGTCCCAGGCTGGGACTGGATTACGAATGGGAGGCTTCAGATGTAGAATGCCTTTCAAGAACATACACGCTACCGCCAGTTGAGCATCTGTACAACTTTCAGTAAGCACACGGAAAGCTGAAATGGCAGCCAAGAGCACTTTGATGGAGGAATACTGCAGGCCTGCATCCAATAAGGACTGCAGATACTCCAAAACCTGATTAAATGGACAGGTGAATGGATCCAAGTGGTGAGAAGTGGCCCACAGAGCAAACCACTTCCACTTCATTGAGTAAGTGCATCTGGTGGAAGGCTTTCCGGCAGACACCAGAACATCACCCACTTTTTGGGAAACCCAAAACCGGGCAATAGCTATGCTTTCTGGAGCCATGCATGGAGATAAAGAGATCTGAGGGCTGGATGGAGCAGGGTTCCCTCTTCCTGTGACAGTAGACCCTTGCACAGGGGCAGAGGCATTGGTGGTTCCACTGCCAGCTGTTGAAGAAAAGGGAACCAGCTCTGTCGAGGCCATAAGTAAGCAATGAAAATTAGAGTTGCTCCCTCCATCTGGAGCTTGAGGAGCACCCTCTGAAAAAGAAGGAAGGGAGTGAAAGCAAACAGGAACCTCCCTTACCAAAAGAAGGATAACGCGTCTCACCAGAAAACACCAGGCCCTGGAATGAGCGAGCAGAAAAGAAGCAGTTCTGCATCATGTGGGGGCACAAAAAGGTCCAGCTCTGGGCTGTGACCTGCTTAGCCAGTCTGCCAAGACATGTTGGGTGCCTGGAACATGTACTGCTGACAATTCTAGACCATGTTTCAGAGCCCAGTACCAAACTCTCATTGCTTCTCTGTATAGGGGAATAAGAGCGAGTCCCCATTTGCTTGTTGCTATAGTGCATCACACTGACATTGTCCATCTGCACTAGCAGAGGACCCAGGGACAGATAGGTCTGGAAGGCCTGTAGCCCATACAGAACAGCACACATTTCCAGAACATTTATGTGCAAGGTGCTCTCCTCTGAGGTCCATGCACCCTATGTCTGATGGGAGCCCAAGCATACATCACAGCCCATCCCCGAAGTTTCTGTTGTGAGACTATGGAAAGGGGAAGGGATCAGGAAAGTAACTCCCTTTAACAGGTTGTTGGGTTCCATCCAGCACTTGAGCACTTTGCACACAGGAGATGTGACTACAGACCTTTGTTCTAGGTCTGTGAGCAGATCCCATTGGACTCTTAGGTCCACTGGAGTATACTCATGTGCAGCCTGGCCAAAGGTACTGTGACAATGGCTGCTGCCATGAAGCCCAGCAGTCATAAGAATGTTCTGGCTGAGATATACTGACTGTCATGTACTAGTTTTGTTTGGGTACTCAGGCACTGGGCCCTCTCCGGGGCAGGAAGGCTGAGCCCTTAGCGGTGTCCAAGACTGCTACTGCATATTGTAGTCATTGACAAGGGGCCAACACTGTTTTAGGTATATTGACAGTGACCCCCATAGCATCAAACAGCTGCCTGGTTCAAGCTAATGTGTGCAGGACCTCACCCCAGAGTGGACTTTCAAGAGTCAGTCGTCCAGGTAGGGGAAAACATACAGGCCTTCCCTCAAGAAGGACTGCTGCCACTGCCAAGCATCTGCTAAAGACCCATGGTGCAGAAGACAAGCCAAAGGGCAACACTCTGAACAGCTAGTGTTCTTCTTGAAACAGGAACCTCAGATATTTTCTGTGGGGCTTCCGGATTTTGATATGAAGGTAAGCATCCTTCATGTCTAGGGAACAGATCCAATCCCCAGCCTGCAACAGTGGAAGCAGGCCTTGCAGGGTGACCATTCTTAACTTTTTGTGATCTGTGAAGAAGTTCAGGCCCCTGAGATCCAGAATAGGCCTCAGGTCTCCTGCCCACTTGGAACTAGGAAGTACCGAGAGTAAAACCCTAGGTGCCTTTGTTCGGATGGCATAGGCTATATGGCCTTCTTTTGAAGTAAAGTCTGAACTTCCTCCAGAAGCAGATGAAGGTGTTCTGGAGGATAGTGGGTTACCACTGATGGGGATGATCTGGAGGTGTGTCCAAAAGTTCCAGAGCATGGCTGTATTCTATCATTTCTAGAACCCAGGCATCTGTTGTCACTTCTTTCAACTGGGTTAAGAGGAGTTAGAGGCAACCCCCTACAACCACCCTATAGGTAATGGTGGTTGGGAGTGTACAAGGAGTCAGGTGGAGCTGGCTGTGGCTGCACTACCATTTCTAGGGGCTTCTGAATGGGCACCTGGGGTAGCATCGGGGGAGGGCAAGACTCCTGCTCCCTTGCCCCTACCTTGCCATCTGGTCACTGAGTGGTTCCTGGCACTAACTGGACAAAAAGGAATCCTGTACCTACCCCACTGGCTGGGTATGGTAGAGGGTATGCACCAACTTCAGGATTATGCCTGAGGCCTGAAGGGTGGACAGAATGTCTTGGACGTCAGAACCAAACAGCTTATGTCCTGTGAAAGGGGCGTTGAGAAATGAAAATTTCGTACCTACCGTAATTCTTGATCTTCTCTTGTATCTTCACCATTCACTACTGATGGGTGTAAGCCGGAGGCGCGCACCCGCCACGGGACTTTTTTTTTTTTTCTTATGTAGAGGAGTCGGCGCCGACGGTGACGCCCCGAGAGTTACACATTGCATAATGCACGAGGGGAAGCTGTTAGGTGCTGCAGACTCCTCCTTCATCCCAGTTCTGTTAGCCAGAGAGGCGAAATAAGGAAAAGAAAAAGAGAGCGCGGTAAGAGAGCCTCGGGATAGAAAAAAGGAAAGGATATAAACTGAAAAAGGAATAAACCGGTAGAGGACAGAAAAAAGAAAGAAATGCCTACCCTAAGGGACCGCAGGGCCTCACTTCTGAGGCAGTTCCAAGGGAGGAACAGATAGAGGAGAGAAAGAAGAAGCAAAAGGGAAGAGATGGAAGAGAAAGAGGGATGTTGGGAGGGGAGAACTCTGCCCATTGAAAGATTGGTTTAAGGCCTATAAGCTTGGAACCAAAAACAAGGGAGCAAGGATCCCACTTGATAAAATTGGAGAGAAGGTTCAACCGAACCACTTGCACAGCTTGGACACAAAAGGCAGATTCTCTACACCTCCGCCATCCCTAACCCTTTAAACTCTAGCTGAGAGCTCACAGACTGCCAAGGCAGAAATTCTGTTAGAAAGAAAAGCGCCCAACTAAGAAGGGAAAAGAAGCCCACTAGCACCTTGTTAAGTGCTAACACAGAAGTGTGTGGAGAGGGGGAGAGCCCTACAGAGGGCACCCCTTTACGTAAAGGATAGAGTGGGAACTCAATCGGACTCCCTGGAGGTAAGGCAAAGAACACCAACTCAAGGTAATTGTAGTGCCAGGACAGCGTCAAACCAGCAGAAGCTGACACAATAGGAGATTAAGACCTGCCAGAGGGGACCTGGAAAAAGGGGACCGAGCCATTTAAGGGACAGTCTCTTTAACTGTGAATTGAACAACATGGCTAAGAATGAGCCAAGAGGTCACCCTCAAGGGCAATCAGAAAGAGTTCCCTCGGATAGATAAATTCCGCACGTTCCTCCTTTTCCCAGAGGGAAGGGATCCGTTCAGAAGAACGGAAGAAAAACCAAGATAGGATTTTTTTGGGGGGCTTAAAGGCCAAGGGAGAAGGGGGAGGAATGAGTAGGGAGGGAGAGGCACCGAAGAAGGGGGCCCGTGAGGGGATGGTGGGCGGGAATTAGTAATGAATGGTGAAGATACAAGAGAAGATCAAGAATTACAGTAGGTACGTAATTTTCATATCTTCCCTTGTCAATCTTCACCATTCATTACTGCTGGGTGGGTACCAAGTCCCCCCCAAGAGGGCCTGAATACAGCCTGAGGGTACAGGACCCTTAGCCTCCTACTGGTGGAAAGTAGGAAGGGGAGACTCTAACCAACAGACTGGAACAGTCTAAGGTTGATGAGGATGAGGAGGAGTCCCCCCGTTGGCTGGGGAAGGGAGGTTGCCCCTGAAGAAGCCTCCTCGCCCTGCGGGAGAACAGGCAGGTCCCCAGGAAGGCAGAGCTAGTCACCCTATGCCAGGCAATGGGTGATAGTCTGGAGAGATGAAGCCATGCCATCTGCCTGATACAGATCGCTGTCCCTGCCAGTCTGGACGCTACCTCGTTGGTGTCGTAGGATGCCCTCGCTTGGTGCCTTGCAAGCTCCAGACCTTGTGCAGAGAGGGCAATGGCTTGTCTAGACTGCTCTGAGTCAGGCAAAGATGCTAGGGCCTGTGATAGCATCGACAACAGATGTCTGTTGTAAGCAGCGTGGTGTGCCTGATGAGAACTGATACACATCAACACTCGACTTGAAGAGAAAACCCTTCATCCCCACCGGTCGAATTCAGCAGAGTCCGGATCCGGGGGTCTGACGTGTGCCAGGCGCTGAGGTCCGGAAGGAGTGTCCAGGGATGTCAAGCCCAAAGGTGGGTGAGGAAGAGAACCTAGAGACTCATGGGGGGCACAGTACTGTCTTCTGCAGTCTGCTGGGGCTGGAGACTGCCAGGTGTGGAAAGATGCTTCCTGGAAAAGGGATCAGGCAGGAAGGCACCACTAGATGGCAAGTGCTGAATTCGCTAAGGAATGCACACATTTGCTGCTCAGTATTGTCCCTACGAATGTAGGAGATGCGAAGCTCCGAAACCAACCTCGAAAGGAACTGCTGATATTCAGTGAAATTAGTGTCCGAGGAAAGGTGGATGGAAAATTCCTCTTCCTCAGATGAGGACGTCAAGGAGGAAGTAGAGCTCGAATGCTCAGAGGACTCCTGTGGCAGAGGGGACAGGCAGAAAACCTGTTCGTCCATGGCCCTGATGTAAGATGGAAGGCCGGCGCAGTAGTTCTGAATGTCTCCCAAGTTAACAGTCCCGTGGGGCCCACATGGCATGGGAGAGGGGGTGGTCGCTGCAGAAGGATGGGCAAAGGGCACCTAATAGCATGTGCCTGGCCTCTGCCAGGGCTCTGAGATCCAGGTAGCGATGCCACCAGACTTGGAGACCCTGAGATCATACCAGGTTGCGAAGAGACAAGAGAAGGAGGCAAGGAGCCCTGAAGGGGGATCTCCCTTGTGATGCACCTGGGATTGCATGAGTCCAGAAGCGCAACCCTCAGAACCGCCACTAGACGGCACTCTAGAGACCTTGAGAGAAAGACAGGGATCAGTGCTGCAACTCCTCCCCGCACCCCGCAGGGCGGTGGGGGCTCGACGCCGCTCTTCACCCCGACCTCTCAATCTCTCAGACTTCGAAGCAGCCCTCTTCCTCGATACCACCGTGGAAGGTCCCTGCTGAGTGAACCCCCAAAGGGAACTCACTGTGACAGGATCCTCCACCCTCCCCTGAAGGACCCCAGCAGCACCAGTGATGGCAGCTGCCTGGGACCTCCGGAAAGAGGGCATCCTCTCTGGGTCTCCTGAAGGTCAATCACAGAAGACTCCAGGCCACCCGAACCATGGAATCATCCGGCTAACCAGCCCGGGACTCAGGAGAGGAATACTGACTTTCAAGGCCAGTGCCCACCGGAGGTTCCGAGTCAGAAGAATCAAGCAGCCGGACAGGCTCTCCCCTGAGTCATCCTCCTCTGAAGAGGCGTCAACCAGAGCAGACTCCGTTGCAGCAACCGGAGGAACCTCCGTCAAAATGGCCCCAGGCCTGGCATCGTCGAAGGCCACAATGCTGACAGTGCCAGAGGAGTCAGCCGCACCTCCGTCGGCACTGGAAACCCGGGCCACACCGCAAAAGGCACCGAGAACCAAAACAGCAAAGCCAATGGTGCTGTCCGAGTTCCCAGTGCCGCAAATGGTGCTGGAACCCAAAGCGGTGCCGCCCGAGTCACTGGCACTGCAAACGGCGTCGAGACCCACGGTGCCACCACTGACGGCGCCAGAGTCCCTGGTGCCACAGATGGCACCAGACTCCACAGCAAGGTCGGGCGAGATCGAGGGTCCACCAGTGCTGGGCCCTGCCACCCGGGGCTGCAAGAGTGGGGGAGCCTGCACCTCCATGGAGGTGACTGCCAGCACGGCGCCAATGAAGTGACCCCGGGAGGAATCACCCTGTTCCTCCAGCACCAAAGAAGAAACCTCCTCCTCGGCAAGACTACACGTGCAAGAGGTTCCCTCTTCGCTGAGCCATATAGACCTAGGAGGGGAACCGGAGAAAGGGTCAAGAGATCTGGCCTGGGAGGCCCTGTGGTGACGCCGTCCCCCGAAAGTCGGCAGAGCTCTTCCGACTTTAAACGTGAGGGTTTATAACACGCGGCGATCCATGGAGAAACAGGCGTCGCAATGATCCATATCATGGTAAGGTCCCAGGCACCGAAGACAAAAATCATAACGGTCCGTGACGGAAAACTGCCGGCCACAGGGGCACCGATGCATAGGGGCACACCCCGCCTTAGTCTTGCGTTTTGCCCCCGAACCTGACATGATGCAAAATTAATACAATAAACAGCAAAGCACTTGGCGTCGTCGAAATATCAAATAAAGGAACGATCTTACCAGTCAATGACGTTGGGAACGAACCGGGATGAAGGAGCGGCATTGAAAAACACTATGCGGCCTATGACACAGAAACAATTCAGCGACTCCGTGCAGCAGGTGTAGCCTCGATGGCAGGAGAAACAGAACTGGGATGGAGGAGGAGTCTGTGGCGCATAATGGCTGCCCCTTGCACATTATGCAATGCGTCACTCTCGGGGGCCGCACCATTGGTGCAGACTCCTTTGAAAAAAGAAAAAAAAAAACTCCCGTGGTGGGTGCATGCCTTTGGCTTACACCCAGCAGTGATGAATGGTGAAGATTGACAAGGGAAGATCAGACTGTTGTACCTCATTCGCAAACCTTGCCACCCTAAGCCATGAGTACCTCCTGAGACAGATGCTAGAGTCAGTAGCCCTCGCAGACGCATCTGAGACATCATAAGCTGTGAGAAGCAGATGCTTGCCCATATTGGCCCCAGCAGCAAGAGCCTTAAGAAGTTCTTGCTTGGGGGTGCCCTCTGGTAAGTCTTGTGCAGCTGCCTTGGCCTGTCTCCAGAGGGTGTTCTGGTACTTTATCATGTGGGCCTGGTAGTTAGCAAGATGAAGGCCCAATGCAGAGGAGGCAAAGATCCTCTTGCCTAAAATGTCCAACCTCCTGGATTCTTTATCAGGAGAGAGGGAACTCATGTGCTCAGGTGCCCTTGACCTGTCATAGGTAGCATTACTGATCACAGTCTACCTCAGGACAGGTGGCAAAAAAATGGCTTCCCAGAAGGGGCCTGTCGTCGAGGCACAGGTCAGGAAGCATAGGAAAACCAGGAGCAGTTGCAGAATTCACCAAATATATTTATTTACACTAGCAGTAACACAAAAAAAAATAAACTTGTTCGGTATAACTATTTACAAAGGCAAAATACAATTGTTTTAGTCTAGAGACTTTTATTGTGGAGTACTTTAATGAAAACAGATATTGGTCACATGAACAAAAACATTCTTTACTTCTTATTGGTGCCTCAGTTAGGAATATACTGTATTACTCAAGTACTGGTTAGAAGAAGAGAGTCCATCCTTTATTGAATGGAAGTCTCAGTTTTTGGAAACTGCACGTACAGAAAGGCTGGTGCTTTACAGTATATGAACGGGTTGGATTTGACAGTAAGTATGGTAATATATATAGATTCATGCAAGGTTCGACCTTAACATGCATTTACTAGCCCGGGGCATAGTGCAGATTGCCTCGGGCTAGTGCAGATCCCTCCCTACCTGTCCGCATGGGCTAGTGCAGTCACCAGAGTCGGCAGTACTTCCGGCAGTGGTAGCGGTCAACAGAGCAAAATCCTACCGATCCTCTGGAACTCTGGAGCAGCTGCAAAGAGCAGACATAGCCGGTGGGTACTTTCCGAGAACTGAACTAGCGCTTCTGACTTCCATTTTGTTTGGAGTTCCTCCTAGAGGGCGGGTATGTGGACTGTCACTCATTGCTTGTTTTCCCTATTGGCCAGCTCAATACACAAGTCGTGGCGGGAGGCAGCAAGAGGTGGGAACAGCACCAACGTCACCCTAGCACTGATTGGGTAAAAAGTAGCCTGGGCATGTAAGAAGGAGGCAGACCGGCTGAAGCCATTGGTGGTTAGCGCTGTGGGAGTATGGCTTCGGATGCCTAACTTTTCATTTAAGGAGCTGTTTTTCATTCAAAAAAATGCGGATGATTTAAAATTTGGTAGAAGCTGTGCGTTGCCAAAAGGCTGGAGGAACTGTTGGGTGTGTGAGGACTGGGAGCTTGGGAGTTTGGCAGTTTGGACGGTTTCAGTACGGTGATGCTGCAGCAGTCTTGGCGGGGATCAAAGCCGGAGGACTCTCGGACATCTTCTTTGCATTTGTTGAGCAGACTGCAACAACTGCAGCAAAGCAATCAGAGCTGGATCACCCGAATTCCAGACACCAAAAACGCCAGCTCAGGTGAGGCAGTGCCACATGGCATTCATAAAAATGCCAGTTATGGTCACCAGTTATGTGGGGCGGGGGTCTTCTGAGTGTCTTGCTGGCAGAGTGAGTAAATTTTGCCTTGTCTGTCTATGGCTCATCTTTGCTTTGCTGCTCTGACCTGCAGTATTCTATAGTAAATTAGCTCAGTAAGTGAATTAGTGATTTAGGGCTGTTCGCTCCATTAGGAGCTCTCTTTGAACAGTGCCAAACATCTACAAATCTGTGCCTGAACCTGATGGAGCCCCACAATGCAGTTTGCTTTTCTTTTTATTGTGTACACTGCAGTACCCGAGTGTGTGAATGCTGGTTCTATGGGGGATTTTAATGGGGCCACTACTAGGAGCAGTATTGAAACAGTCTGCCCCTGTGAAAACTGCATTTTGATTTTGAAGTGAGCATAATCAGAAGATCCTTCGCTGTCAGGAACCGAGGCTGAGATTTACTCACAGTCACGCAGCCTTGGTAAGTCACAGTGTCATGTCATGGGATTGTTAATGCTGAGAGACTAGAGAGCTTGCTGTGTACTCTGGCAATCTTTCTGGAGAAAGACAATTAGGGATTCTTTTTCTGCTTGGTTTGACTGCCAGTGGTGATTTGTTGTGAGGCTGGGCATGTCTGCCATCGCTCTGCTCATTTTGTGTTCTGTTGCCTCTTGCGGGGGGGGGGGGCTGTTTGTGGCTTGTTGTGGGGCCTTGGCAGGCATTTCTGTAGCTGTTTTCTTTTTGGATTGCTGCTTGAACACACCAATGTACTCGGGTAAGTCAAGTGTTAGTAATTACAATTCTTCTGAGGTTGTGTGGGGGCATGAGGCGGATCGAAAGTGTGCCATTGTGATCTGCCCTGTTGTGTATCTATTTTGCTGCAGCACATTCTGGCTTTCATTATAGAAATGTAAATAAATGTTTTAAACTACAGTGATTTGTGTCATTTTCATTGTGTGTCAAAGTCGTGGTGTATATGAGTCTGGACTAGTGCAAACTACTGCGGACTAGAGCAATTTTGGACTGACTTGTCCTGCTGGCTAGTGCAAAAAAAAGTTAAGGTCAACCCCTGATTCATGTACAGGTTTGTGGTTGGTAACAGACAGGTTCCCCAATCCACGGTTGGCTAACTGGATTAGTACAGTTGAATCTTATTCCTAGTCTATTCCATTTTTACAAAGAAGCTTTTGATAATTCTCCAAATTTCTGTTTGTGTGTGGGATATTTGTTACAATTAAATAGATACTCATGGGTGTTGCTCCCTTTTATATATTCTTTTCTTATCTCCCTCTTTTTCTCTATTCAGTATTTATTTCTATACTTACTGAATTTCTTCGCATGAATCAGGGTAACACATAACCTCTTGTCTCTTACAGTTGACAACGTTATGCATTATGTAAATTAATATTTATAGATAATAATGCATATAGGGTCTATTTAAGTAATTTTTTGTTGGTTTAACATACTGGAATGTTAATTTTTTAGGCTGTATTCTGTCAAAGTATATGACAGTTCTCTTAAAGTTGATAGTTTTTAATCTGAAGTTTAAACTTAAATATGCAATTCTTTGAATGTCCATTGTGAATATGTATTATTTGACAAAATTCAATAAAACCTTATTGATAAAAAAAATAATAAAAGAGAACATCCATCAGAGTTTTCCTTCAATCTCGATGTCCCTTTTCTTCTCTTTCCAGCAACTGCAGCTCTTCTTTTTATAAGCCCTTCTAACCCCTATTCTTAAAAAGCATCCTGTTCTTGTATGTTTCAGGAAGGTGCAAGGCAGGAACACAGTCTGCCTGAGCTGAGGCCCCTTTTCCACAGCTCTTCTGCAAAAGGCTTAAATATTTGCACTCCGGTAACCTCTTGATTTTCCAATAGCTTTTTACAATCATCTCAAACTATAATTATATACAGTTCAAAAATTAACACTACATAATTTCTAAACAAAGGGATCCCAATATCAGTTACAGTTTCACATAATGATTTGCATATATTTTTATATCAGAAAATGTGCAAGGGAGGAAAAAGACAGACAGCAAGGGAAGACTGAGAGACTGTAAGAGGCAAATAATTGCGAGACTGTCGGGGTGATCAAATCCTAGGTCTCACAGGAAAATTTGGTTGCGCAACCAGATAGACAAGAGACAGGAAAGGGAAAGAACAGAACAGATCCCTGCATTTAAACACGTTCTCCATAACAACTGGGACAGGGTCCTATTCTATCCTGTCACAGGGCCATGTACAACAAGCCCATGACAGGGCGTGGTGTATTTACAAATCCACGCTCCTCCCAGGTTACAATATCACATACCACATGCTCCGTAACAAGTGCACAAAGGCCATCCGCTTAGCTAAGGCCAAATATTTTAACAACACCCTAATCGCAAATCTTGGGAGGCCTTCTAAATTCTGGAAAGTCATCAACTCCCTTTTCTCCCCCCCAACAAATCCCCCCCCCTCCTTCTCGCCCAAGGGACTCTACTCTCCGACCCCCTGACGGTAGCCTTTGAGTTTAATTTCTACTTCACTACTTGTGCTACGACCCTCCTGGAATCCCTTCCTCCTGTAACCTCACCCACTCCCCAGACAGCTACCGCCTGGCCAGAACTCTTTCTCCTTCAGACACATCTCCCCCATCAAAACCTCAGATGCACTTCGCTCCCTGAACCCCACCAAAGGTAAATCCCCTGACGGTCTCGACAACAAACTCCTCTTCCTATCTGCCCCTGCCATCGCTACTCCCCTCGCTGCCCTACTAAATCTTTCATTCACCACAGAGTCACTCCCCAAATGAGTGGAAGCATGCCACTGTCCTACCCCTACCAAAAGGCGGTGATCCTACCTCCACAGCCAACTACAGTCTCATCTCCCTCCTCCCCACTCTGCCAAACTCCAGGAACACCTAGTACTATCTCAACTCTCCCACTTTCTCTGAAACTAACTCACTCCATTCCAGTCCGGTTTAGGAAAAACACCTACCACCTCCTCCCTATTAAGACTCAAGGACTCTATCCTCTCTGGGATGGACAAAGGACAAATTACTGCTGCTATTTTCATTGACCTAGCCAAAGCATTTGATATGGTATCCCACTCCCTCCTACTATCCTGCCTATCAGGGGCTGGGCTATTGGTGTCTGCCACAAATTAGTTCAGTGCCTACCTACAAAATAGAACCCAATCCACAAAAATAGCTGACTACACCTCCCCCCGTTCCCTATTACCACTGGCATTCCCCAGGGCTCAGGCCTTGGCCCCATCCTCTTCTCCATCCTACTAAATGATCTGCCAAACTCTTGCTCCACTACCTCAATACACATGTACGCTCATGACATGGTCCTCTTTATTTCCAGCCGTACCTGCGAAGAAGTCACTTCTAATCAAAGTACAACACTGGTTCAACTCCAACCAACTCTCCCTAAATGCCAAGAAAACTGTCTCTATGTCTTTCAGCACCAGACAGAGACTATCCAGACTTACATCCCCTCTGATCTTCCATACCCTAAATAACACCATCCTTGAAGACGTGCCCTCCTTTAGGTACCTGGGGGTTTGGCTTGATCACCACCTCTCCTTTTCCACACACATGGATGCCATCCTATCAAAACTGCGCCCTATGTTTGGTGCCCTCTATAGAAACTGCACTAGTCTCCCGCCTCCTGTAGGCTAAAATAGTCCTGAAAATGATTCTACCCTCCTTTGACTACTGCGATGTTGTCTACAGCTCTGCCTCTAAGTCCACCTTAGCCAGACTGGAACCCTCTTCAATGCTTTCTGCCGCTTGCCCTCGATGCCCTCCCGCACCCATTACTGCAGCTGTTCCATTCACTGGCCCTTCCATCCCTGGAGCAACATGCGCCTACTTCACAGTGCTAAATTTGTTTCTAGCTTCTGGTTCAGTTCCCTCCTCCTACCTCGATCCTCCCTATCTTCCCCGCCTACCCCCACCCTCAGGTCTACTGACCCAGGCTATTAGGTAATCCTCATCAAGGATCTCCGTGAGGCCAATCGGCTTTCTTACCTCCTCCCTAAGGTCTGAATGACCTGCCTGCCCAAATCCGCCTATTCTTCCTCCAAACACTCTCTATCCTCTGCCCTCACTAACTTCCTTGCACCAAACTGTACCTGCCCCTGACCTCCGATTGATTCTCTTCCCTCCCTAGATCCCTCCTCCCTGCCGCCTGACCAGCGCTCGGCCTTCACCTAATTGACTGGCTTATACACTGTCCTAAACAACCTATGCACTTACTGTCTCATTCACTTCTGCTATCTCCCTTCTTATTCCCCCAACGTCTTCCCTAAGTCAACCCCCTTATCTACCCCAGTGTTTACTATACAATCCTGTCACCTCTCCCTGGCCCCAATCTCAGACTTCCATTTCTCTCTGCCAACTTGGTGCATCATGCTTCAATTCAATCTCTGTTATAGGCACTTATGTAATCATGTATAGTTCTAGATGTGTAATCAAATATCTATGCCACCCTCCCTGTGGCACATGTATATACTGTCTCCTCAAGTAATAAGTTTGTAATTAACCACACTCAACTATGTAACAATTGTTTATATTGCTCTACTCCAAGGTCAACCTATTGATTGTTGTATGTATACCCTCCTCCCTTGTACCCCCCCCCTGGTCGCACCGTGAGACGAGCATCTTTTTGCTCAGTGTGCCTTTCCTGGTGAGACAGTTTCAATAAATGAATAAATAAATTTTATCTGCCTTCTTTGGTATGGTTTAAATAACATTTGGCCTATACTAGGCAGCAAAGGTGGCATCCTCCAAAGCAGGGAGGAGAGGTGGCACACCAACAGGAGGAGAGTCAGGCAGCTCCACAAAATCTATTACATTTTTCTTGGTAGTTCATTTCATTAATTAACGCTGCTGCCAACATTTTGGCCAAAGTCCTCGCTATCAGATTGGAGGAATTTCTTCTAGAGATCATTCATCCATCACAGGTGGGGTTTATTAAGGGCAGAATCAGTTCGGACCACATTCGGGCTCTAGTATCCTTAAATCAGGTGGCGGCTTCACTCCCCACCCTGGCGGCAGCAGTTACAATTGATTTCAAGAAGGCGTTTGATTCGGTCAGCTGGGATTATTTATATGCAGTTCTGAACACTTTTAACATCGGCCCTTATTTTTCTACGTGGATAAAAATACTCTATGCCTTTCCTTCCGCCACGGTTCTTACTAACAATGCCATGCCTGATCCATTTCTCCTGCAAAGGTGCACCAGACAAGACTGTCAATTGCCCCCTTACTTTTTGTGTTAGCTATCAAACCTCTTGCGGCTGCCCTAAGGAACCATCCACACATCCATGGTATTCAGGTCAACGATAAATCCTATACCACCAAGTTGTATGCCGATGACTGCCTGATCCTAACCCGAGACCTTCCACACAGCCTTCCATACATTCTGTCCACATTACAAACATTTGGAGGACTCTCTGGCTTACACATTAATGTGGCAAAGTCAGAAATTCTTCCTCTTAACGTCCTCACTTCGCCAGTTAATGAGAACTCAGGGATTAGCTCATTAAATCGATAAAGTACTTGGGTATCCGCTTATTGCCAAACTTTCAACCCTAATGGAAATTAATTTAAAACCCCACTGGCCAAACCGAACTGCTATGAACAGATGGGCACATCTGCATCTTTCCATGGCAGGCAAGATCACCGCGATTAAAATGATGCTGGCCCCAGAGTATAGCACTTACCATCTCATATTCCCCTCCTCTTACCCGATATATGGAACCAAAAGCTGAACATGCTGATTAGTTCCTTTCTCTGGGGCTCTACCAGGCCCAGATACAGTAGGCCCAAACTCAGAGCTCAAAACCTAAGAGGGGGGTGGAACTTGCCAGATTTTTATCAGTACTCCATTGCGTTTAACGTAGCAAAGACACTAAAAGGTGAAGGCTTCCAACACCCCTACCACCCTCCAGCCTGGATCCAAATAGGAAGAGACCTTTAGAAGGGCCCCTTGGTGTCCGCTCTTGCCCCCCCTACCCAAACACCATAAAGGTTGGTTTTCCATTCAATAGGCTCATTTGACATGGCAAAACTGGGGCTTAAACCTCCCACTGTCTAGGTTTGGGAAGATACACTCCACTTTGGAAGAATCCCTACCTCTGTATTAACAACTCCCCATGAACTGGATGGGATGGGCTTCTAAAGGTATAATGAGTATTGGGGATCTGGAACACCCAGGACACTCCGATATGGACTCATTCAAGGTTTACAAGTCAGTACGACTTGCCCCATAGTGACTTTTGGAAATACCTTCAAATGAGAAGCCTCTACCAATCTTGGGTTAGAAGAAGATGTACCTGTGTTTCTTGTAAAAAATGCAAAACTGCTCATTCTCCTCTACTTCCTCTTAAAGAATGGTTATCGCATACCAAAGGTAGGGCTGGTCTTATACAGAGGTTCCTCAGAGACAGTGCTCCCAGTCCCTCTCTGCTGGCCAAGGACAAATGGGCCACTGCGCTAGAGACTTCCATTACAGACTCACAATGGTGACAGTGCTGGTTGAGAACTCACCAGGCCTGCTGCATCCCCAGAACCTCCTTTTACAAAACAAAATACTACACCTCTGGTATCACACTCTATCCCAACTAAAAAGGATGGGTCTTCTTTCCACTGACTACTGCTGGAGGTGTGACGCCCCAGAGGCAGATCTGCTCCACATCCTGTGATCATGTACACCCATGAAGGCATATTAGGAGGCAGTAATACAGCATCGCTCTGCCATCCTAAAGTCGACCCTCCTGGCAGATCCGGGTCTATGGGTATTGGGCATAACACCTGACACTCTTTACCTGCCCAAAGCTTCTATGTTATGGCTCATACAGGCCTCGGTAGAATGTAAACGACTTATTATACGTCGCTGGAGAACTTTAGAGGTCCCTCTCTTCTCAGAATGGCTTGTAGCTTTGGAAAGGATTGTCACTTTGACTAGACTATCGTGTTATAGGAACCAGTGTCTACATAAGTTTACTGAGATATGGGCCCTCTCATGCTATATATTGACTCTAATGTTTAACGCTGTCTCCCAGATATTTGAAGGATAAATTGAAACCACCCTGACTCCTCAGTAGAAATGGTTGTATGGTTATTAAACACTGTTATTGCTCCTCTCTATATAGCTATCATGTGTGCTCCATTTCGGATGATTAATTTCTGGTTCCCCTACTACGGTTTCTCACCTTCTGTGAAGAAGGTCAACCACTCCGTTACCACCTATTTGTACAGTGAGTATGTAACTAGTCTTTGGGTTGTCTCTTAATATTTCCGTAACACGGTCAACCAGGTTTATAGTTAACCTTTAAAAGATGCTTGAATAATCAGTGGTAATGCTTGTAGATATGCCTGTCCTGTACTGTAGACCTGGAGTTATTTCGGCTGTGTGCATTAAGTGGTAATGCTGTAAACCACTTTGTCAGCCATTTGGCCCAATGGTTAAAGCTATGCAATAAGTCTGAAATCTTCCAATAAAAAGATTAACTGCAAAAAAAAATGTTTCTTGGTAGTGTCCTACTCTTCTAGGTCAAAGCCTATGGCAGCCTGTAACTGCAGCATCATGGTAAGGAAAGTAGGGTCCTCTGGTGGGTATCTTGGAGTGTGTACCACCAAGGTGCCTCTATAACAGTGGCTTTCAGTGCTAATCCTCAGCCTTTTCCACCTCATCCTGCATTATTAAGTCAGGACTGTACCCGTAATTATTGTCAAGAAGGTCAACGGGCAGTAGAGAACACGCTGGTGATGTCAGTGGCACCCTAGGAGGCAGCTAAAGCAAGGGTCTATCTTGCATTTTGGGGGTTGGTAGTAGGCCCTGTCAAAGGACTCCCTAGGACAGGGGAGTAGATAACAGGCATCTGATTATATCTATAAAGATGACAGTACCACCCTGAATGTCGGTGCCCGAGTGGTTGATGGATGCGACTGGAGGAGTCAATGGGAAGCTGAGTCCCAGATTTTGTTGGTGACATGCCAGCCATACTAGGTCTAGTAATGCCAACTACGCTCCAACCTTGGTATCGTATTGACAGTCAGGGTGGCGAATAGTGTCACCACCGGTAACAGACAACGGCACAGAGGAGTTCATACTTGCTGTGCAGAGGGGGGAAAGCTGGAACACACCTGGGAGGTTTTCTGCTTCTCCTTGTCCCCTTACTTATGTTTGTGGCTCCCTGATGACCTGGCTTGGGATTTAGAAGACCCAGACCTGATAGACTGAGCCAGCAACATGCCGATGCTCTTCTGCTGGAGCTCCTTCTCCATCAAGGCCACTTTCTTCTCAAGGAAATGCTTCTCAAGGGCCCCTTTACGGTGTTGTCTGGTCACAGAGTTAAAGTGCTGACAGATGGAGCAGGCTTCCACACTGTGATCCAGGCCTAGGCAGCACACACACAGACACTGTGGGACTCACTGGTGTAAATCTTCTCACTGCAATCAAAGTACTGGAACAATTTTGACGGTTCCTTCGGTTACATACAGGTCATCGAAAATCACTGTAAAAGTGATTACTTTTCCTATAAAAGAAAATAAAATGGTGGCAACTGCAGCAACGATTCCGTCACCCATCTGACGAGTATGGTTGACTGCGGGAAAAGAACTGAGGAGAGGAGGAACCACCCATGTTTATGCAGCAGCCGACATCTGACGTTGTCGCGGCAGCCCTGCTGACTGCTTGCAAAGTTTCTTGTGTGGTCCTAGCACCTGCGGCTTATAGTTCCAGAAGTGTGGCCTGATGAAGAGACATCCTTGAAAAGATAATTATTTAGCACACATCTGCAGTGTCCACACCTGTTGCATAACTATATACACATTTTTATAGATGTAACCCCCTTGCAAATGGGGGTTCCCAAAAGACTTCCAGGAGCTTGCTTGAATGCTCCAAGCCTGAATGGTATTTGGCGTTTAAGCCATTTATCAGTGAGTGTTTTTAGAGCCTCTGGTACTGTCTCTTTAAGAGCTGTCTGCTTGCAGACATAATTAGTTTGTATGGGGGGACTGTGTGCTTCTCTGTTTGAGTACCACCAGCTGCTGCCAATTCACTCCATTTTGCAGTCACTAGGAGTGCAAAGGGAACCTATCTGAAAGATGTAACTGTTTGCCAGAAATCATTTACGGTAATAATGAAATTACAGTTTGTCTAACCTGCTTTCTTTGCAGTCAGAACTGTGTCTGCCTAGTTCCCATTCTAGTTTTGAACTGCTGAACTGGACCAATCAGTGTGGAGTAAGCTAGCTCTAAAATGGTGCCTTGAGCGAATCAGAACTTGGACTCATAATCTGAGCCAGCCACAAGAGGATTGTATGGGCAGTGACTCTGGGAGATGTAGTTTAGACTTGCGCCTTTTGGACCAACAGCAGCAGTCTATTGTGAGTGACAGCCAATCCAGTCAAGAACTGGGAGGAACTCAAAGGAAGTGCCCGATTTTGTCTGTTGGAGTTTCAGTTTTAGCTCTGGCAGTGAAGGGAAAGAAACCCTGTGCTCCTTCAGTGCACAGTTTCAGTCAAAAGCGGTGTAAGGCCCAGAGTTCCGGTCTGCAGCTTGTGTAACTGCTTGTTAGGACTGAATCCATCCTGTGAAAAGAATCAAAGGATCTCTGAAGAGTAGAAACCAGGCTCACCCTGTAGAGACTGGAGAAATTGTTGAATTGCACTCGGTCTGTCAGGAACTGAATCTGCTGTGTTCTCCCGGTATTGTGCAGAATTGCGATCGGAGAGAGAAGCAGCCTGCCTGGTATAGTACTTTCTTTTTACCATATAAATGTGTGAAGAGTCTCGTGGAGCTCAAGAGTAGCCCTGCTGACATTGAAGGACCTTATCTTGTTTGGAGGTCTGAGTACTAATTCAGGGTCGCTCCCTCGTTGAATTGCCACATTAAATCCAAAATGGAATCACTGTACTGCTGACTGTTTAAACTAATTTTCTTTTCACTGTGTGAAAGGGCCCCACCAGCTGCCACGGTTTGACTAGCCACTAGGGCTTGGGTACCTAGGGACAGTAACTGGTAGGGATAGGCCTGTGCACAGAGCCATAAGTAGATAGTAAAGTGATAAGCTAATTAACCTGATTTCCCCTGTCCTTGTTATATCCCCTAAATAAATCAGAGCTGCTTGTTTCAGCAAAGTTGTACTGCCTGAGGTATTTGTCTATGTTAAAGTACTGTACTGTGATTGTTGCACTGTATCTTATTTCACAGGAGGTCCCAGTGCCGGAACTAGTCCTGGGGGTAAGTGTATACTGTGAAGGTAATTCTTATATATTGTGTGGGCCACTAGTGGGAAGAAAGGGGGGTTGCAGTGTCCCAGAGGGCTGTGACCAAGTAAGTTTAATTACTGCAAACCCTGACCTCTGGGTGGAGGCACCCGCCATTGGATCCAGGCCCCTCAACCTGTTAGTGGCAAATCAGGCAGGGGTAGTAGCCCCTGGGATAGCGCCATCTAGGGGTTACATAGAATATGTGTGGACACAAATCCAATGTGAAAAAAATGTTATCTCAACATATGCATGATAAAGTTCAGAACCCAAAGTTTATCACACATATGTTGGATAAACACTACAAAATTACTGTAGTAATATTGTTTCTCCAGGGATCCTCAGTATGCTTGACTACAGTAGTACTGCCAGCTTGGTTCACCTGCCCCAGAAACAGAGTTTATGATAATGATGGCTGAGCATTAGCTAACCAGCTAGCAGTAGCTGCACTGCTGCTTGTAGGTGCTGTTGCTAGTAAGTCAGATTCATTTTGAAGACACCCGCGGGGCAAAAAGCTCCAATTCCTAATCCTATTCCAAAACTATAGAAAAAAAAAAGGGGGCGGGAAGGAAACAATAGGGAAAAAAAAAAAACGCCTATAGGCGAGCTATATACAACATGCTTAACTGTGACACATCGCACAGATTTTGCCCCCAGTATGAAATTTGGCCTGTGATCAGGACTGTAGAACTGTTAACAGTAAGGTTATGTGAGGGGAAGATGGGTGGGCAGGCAAGCATACTGAGGGATCCCCTAGAAGGAAATGGAAATTACGTACTTACCGTAATTCTTGATCTTCTTGGATGAAGTCTCCACCACTCATTCACACTAATGGGACTATGCTGGAAGTACAAGGACCCCACGGTAGTCAAAAATCTTCAGGAGGGCCAGCGCTGGGATAGGACCACGCATGCGCGGCACTGCGAGTCTAGCTTGCGTCTGTATAGGCTATGATGGCATCAACCCTCCAACCGCCTCAGTGTCTTTTCGATCAAGGAGGTGCAGCGTAAACTAATGAAAGAAAACATATCCCTAAATTCCGGGCCTATGAAGATGACCCATGTAAGAAGGGTCAATTCAACAATGTCTTCACAGCCTGAACCACAAGGAAGTGAAGATCAAATCAGAATGAGTGAGCTTGGGGAATGGTGGGTGGGCATGTGAATGAGTGGTGGAGACTTCATCCAAGAAGATCAAGAATCACAGTAAGTACATAATTTCCATATCTTCCTGGACTAAAAGTCTCCACCACTCATTCACACTAATGGAAGAGTACCGAGCTAAAATCAGCCCCCGAGAAGGTGGTAGGAGACAGAGCTCACTCAGGACAGAAGTCCATAAGGACTGTCCTGCGCAAGATGTTAACTATCCAGCATGGACATCCAGAACACAGTGCTTTACTAAGGTATGCACTAAGCTCCAACTCGCCACCTTGCAGATGTCTGCAACTACTACATTATGAATCTGTGCCAGGAAAGCCACAACCGCTCCTGTAGACTGGTGAGAACTCGGCCTTCCAACTTAAGCTGTGTAATGGGTTAGCAGTGTCAAAGACATGCTACTAACCAAGCAGAAATACATCTCATGGCAACAGACTGACCCAGCCAAGGCATTCGGAAAGATACAATAGTTGCTCGGATGTATATCTCTTCGTTCTGTTGCTGCAGAATCGCAGAACCCTCTTAACATTCAGAGAGATAAAAGGGGCGTGCTTCTTGATTCTGGAGTTAAAGTAAATAGGGAGAAGTAAAACTTGACCAACGGTAACTGAGCCAGTGACAAGTTGTCTACTGGCTCAAGACAGTCTGAAAATGCACAGAGGTGAACATTCTCTGCCGAGAAATGCAGACCTGCGTTAGATAGGTCCACGGGGCACCCCAGAATTTTACTTGGTGGGCAACCAATGGGCTAGACGGAAGTTTGCACACCAGATGGTGAAGTGTAACCTCTTAGCCGGCAAAGTCCTCCTGGTGGAAGGTCTATGCACAGCTAAGATTTCTACGCTTGTCTGGAACCTAAAACTTGCTCATTTTTATCTCGTCAGGAACCTGGCAAGGAGATGAAGGGAGTGCAGGAAGGATGGACCAAAGTCCCTGAATCAGAGGGTCCGCTCATAGAGGGAGTCGCATCGGGGGAATTTCTGACCGACTGTTTATCCATGTAGATTGTATCTGCTGAAGCCAGTCTGGGATGAAGAATCATCCTGCCCATTTGCCTACAACTTGAGCAGCCCTCTCTGAACTAAGGGAAGAGAAGAAAAGCATACAGGAGAGACTTGTCTACTGCGGTAAATGCATCCTGACAGAAAAACACCAGGGTCTGGATTTCTGAAGCAGGATAGAGGCAGATCTGTGTTGAGAGGGGACGCACACAGGATCAGGTCCGGGCTGCCCCGCTCATAGAAAGCAACTGCACAATGACTGAACTGATGCAACATGCTCAAGGCACCACTCACCTCCCCAAGGCCTTCCTATACAGAGGATAGGAAGGGCTCCACCCTGCTTGTTGATGAAAACATCACAATTGGTCATCAGTCTGAAGTGGGATCACTTTGTGGCAGAGGGCCTCCTTCAGGACTTGGAAAGTGTATAAGACAGCTCTCATCTCTAAGAATTTTATGAGAAGATGAAGCTCTTCCTCTGGGCTCCACACCCATGGAAGGAAGAAAAAATTACTCACCTTTAGTAATCTTGTTTCCTCCAAAGGGATCCACTAATATTATTACTCTTGTAGTGCTCCTTTACATCAGCACTGCCCTGGAGCCAAATGGAATGCTATGCTAATGATGGAATCTTTAGCTCATGTATTCAGTTTCAGACTGCCCAGTGTAGCTGCCTACATTCTAACCTCAGATTTCTAAGAAGCCTGCAAAGAGGCCATAACAACATATAGCTAAATATATAACCATAGGAAAAAATGATGCCCCAACTGGGGCAACTAGCAAACATTAACCAGAGGACCGAAATAAATAAATATCTCCTTTTTCTTAAAGTCAGATATGCCTTAGAAAAAGAGCCTACAAGCTAAAAGACATTACTAGGAAGTGCCAGTAGGTGGCATGCCACTCCAAGTATACATATAATCAGCTGTGGAGAGGATTTTCCTATTTACTGATTCTGTAGGGGAAGCAGGGCAGGAAGTAATAATATTAGTGGATCCCTTTGGAAGAAACAAGATTACTACAGGAGAGTAATTGTTTCTTCTAACCCCAGGAATCCACTAATATTATTACTCTTGCAGACTATGCAGCAGTACCTCAAGGAGGTGGGCAAGACTCTATTTAAGAAAAAGACTCTGCAGAACTGCTGTGCCAACTCTGGCATCACTCCTGGACTGGGTGTCCAGGCTATAATACATAGTGAAGGTGTGGACTGACCTCCACGTAGCTGCTTTACATATTTCCATCAGAGGTACTTCTCAGGCAGCTGCAACAGTGGCAGCTGTGCCCCTTGTAGAGTGGGCCCTAAGAGGTGTGGGGGGGTAACCTTACCTGCTTTTGAGTAACAAAACTGAATACACTGAACTATCCATCAAGAGATAGTTCTCTTTGAAGCAGGAGTCCCTTTACCTACTCCCCATAGGCGAGGAACAATTGTTGTCGGTCCTGCCTATGGTCCTTGGTATGAGTCATGTAATAACTCAAAGCCCTTTTTACATCCAGGCTGTGCAATCTACGCTCACCTGAGCTAGAGTGTTCAGTAAAGAAAACTGGCAATGTAATAGACTGGTTCAAATGGAAGTCAGAAACCACCTTGGGAAGGAACTTCCTATTAGTTCTCAACACTACCTTGTCCCTATGAAAGGAGACGTAGTCCAGACTACCTTCCAAGTAATAAATGTAACCTCTGCAGATGCCATAGGCTCAAAGGGCGGAAGCATAAGCTGGGCGATGCAAATGTTAAGGTTCCATGCTGGCACTGGTTCTCTGTGAGGGGGAAACAAATGAGAGAGTCATTTAAAGAGCCTTTTGAATATAGGATTTGATGCCAGGGAGGTCTCCTTTCCAGCTGAAAAGTATGCTGAAACTGAAGCCAGGTGCACTTTCAGAGTTGAGTGCTGCAATCCTTAGGAGTGCAGGTGAGACAAGTAATCAGAAGGGTTGATGCCAGCTTGGGCTGGGACTATACCCTTATCTTCTGCACCAAATGGAAAATCTTTCCATTTAGATGCATAGGTTTTCTGAGTGAAGGTTTCCTGTAGCCTGTAGGGACTTCCAAAACTCCTTCAGAGAATTGCCAATCTGAATATTCTAAGTCCTCAAGAGCCAAGCCTTGAGCTTGAGAGACCTGAGATTGGGGTACACTACCCTCCCCTGAAAGGAATTCAGGAGGTTGTACCTCTGAGGGAGGTGCATCGGCTTGTTCACCGACACTGAGAGCAGTAGGGAGTACCAAGGCAGTCTTGCCCAGTGTGGGGCTACCAGAATCATCGAAGCTGGTTGGGATCTGAGCTTGATGAGTACCCTGAGTATCAAGAGGAAAGAAGGAAAGGCATAAAGATGCCTCCCTGTCCAATCTAGAATCAGGGCATCCATGGGAACTGTTCCCTTCACTGAGGCCCTGCAACAATAGAGAGGTAAGTGGTGATTTTGGTGGGATGCAAAACAATCTATTTCTGGGGCCCCCACCTCCTGAATAGAGCATTCACCACCTGCTTGTTCAAGAAAGCCTGAAGGGCCAGGTAAACAGCTCTTAACTCCATCAAGTTTATGTGCAGGAGTGAGTCTGCACTCTCCCAGGTGCTGTGGATGGTGCGTTCCCCTAAATGGGCACCCCATCCTAGCAGGGAAGCATCTGTTGTGAGAACCAGTGAAGGTGGCTCCTGCAGGAATGGAATCCCTTCCCTTAAATGTTCCAGCTCCCTCCACCATTGGAGTGCCTATAGTAACACCTTTGTGACTGGTACTGGCTTTGAGAGGAGGTCCCACCTTTGGCACCAGTGTGCTCAGAGGTGGAAATGAATATCCCTCATCTGAAACCTGGCACCTATAACTGTGCTTGTTGCTGAAGCCATGTGCCCTAATAGTTGAAGGAACTGTCTTGCTGGCTTTGGCCTGTCCAGGACAAATGAGCCTGCCAAAAGCTGACTGCTTTCTGCCCTCTCCTGAGGGAGAAAAGCCCTTCCCAGTATTTAGTTCTGCACTTATGAACTGCAGAACATGCACAGGGGTCAGGACTGACATTTTGGTGTTGAGGAGGAATCCCAGGGACAGCAACAAATCCTGGGTTACCTGGAAGTGGCCCGACACCTGCTGGTGGGATTTTCCTACAATTAGCCAATCGTCCAGATAGGGAAAAACTGTGACACCTAACCTTCTTAGGTGTGCCACTACTACTGCTATGCACTTGGTAAAGACCCTTGGTGCAGAGGTGAGGCCGAAGGGAAGTGTTGAGAACTGATAGCGGCCTGAGGAGAGTATAAATCTGAGATACTTTCTGTGTGACTCTCTTATGGAGATATGGAAATATGCGTCCTTTAAGTCCAAGGAGGCTAGTCAGTTCCCTTTTTGCAGAGTTGGCAAAATCATGGCCAATATGACCATCTTGAACCTGGGTTATACCAGGTACCTGTTTAGCAGTCTGAGGTCTAGTATAGGCTGCAACTCTCCATTCTTTTTTTGTTGTTAGGAAGTATCTTGAATAAAACCCTTGCTCCCTTTGGTTGAGAGGAACAGGCTCCACTGCTCTTGCCAGCAGTAAAGCCTGCACCTCCTGCTCCAGTAGTTTTCTTTCTGAGAAAGGAGCTGGTGTAAACTGCTTTAACCTTGGAGGAGGAAGGGACTTGAAACAAAGGGGCAGACCTGACTCACTATTTCCAGGACCCACTTCTCTGTGGTTATTTTCAACCAATCCTGAAAATAATGGGTGAGTCTGCCTACAGGAGGCAGAAGAAGCAGTCTGAGGGGAAAAGTAAGGATTTTGCTTTGCTTGCATGAGTGGCTGCAGTTGGGATCTCTCCTGGAACCCCTTCTACCTCTAGCTCTGTAGAAACCATCCTGCTGTGGTTGGTACTGCTGTTGGGAAACAGCCTGCACTAGGAAGAAAGGCCTCCTAAAGAGGACCTACCCTGCCTCCCTAGCATAGGATAAAGTGGAAGGAGTCTCTCTCTCTCTCAGGTAGAATTGCTCCTGAAAGTAGCTTTGTACTTATCTACTTTTTCATATATGCCTGAATCGGGCACCCAAAGAGAGTGGCCTCGACTGGGAAATCCATAGCCTTACTCTGGGTGTCCTGGGTGAGATTAGTGGCTCTCAGCCAGGCAAACCTCCTTAGTGCTATGGTACCAGACATCCATCTAGCAGCTGTATCTAGTACTTGGAAGCCTCCAAGCCCAGTCTTGCTATGTCCAGCAGCTCTGACACTGCTGAAGAGGGATTAACCTCAGCATTGTCTACAACTGACTGCCAGACAGCCTTCTGCTAGAAGGCTGCATAAGCCTGGTAGCTGGCTTGGCACAGTGCCAGGGATGCCGAAAGGTACCCCTTTTTTGCCATGCTGTCCACTTTCCTCGAATCCTTCTCAGGGGGTGAGAGAACAAGGGAGTTTTAGCCTTTTCACAGGCAGCCTGCTGAACAATACCATGGTGGTCTGGATGACTGAACAGAAACTCAGCCCCTGACCTTTCAACGTGGTGTCACACTTTTTATCACTGGGTATGACAGTATTGGGAGACTTGAGGATTTCCAGAACATCCTTTTCAAAGGATCTGTACATAGGCAGGAGGAGGAGCCTTTTGGTGGTGTCAGACCCATGAGCTCCATATATTGTACCTCTTCTTTGTCCTGGATCTCCTCTGCTTTTTGCAGATCCAGGGTTTCCACCACTTTTTAACAAAAGACAAATGGGATGAGAACCAATATCATGTTCTGGTGAGATTGCAGGTCCAATACCCTCCTCATCCGGATCATCCTCCTCATATTCCACTGTGGCAGTGGGAAAAGAGGGGCAACAACAGTAGCTTTTTCAGCAGAAGTGACCACAGGCTGCTGAGGGGGTAAGTAAGCCCTGCAGCATCTGGAGTAAGGCTAAAGTCTGAGTTAAATCAGCAGGTGAAGGAGCAGGAACAGGCACCTGAGGGACCCCTTGAGGCGTTTCAGATGGGGTTTCAGTATGCTTTGTTTTCTTTCAGTTTTTGGCAGGCACTGGGGAGTCAACTGGTACACTGCCTCTCTTGCCAGGGCCCTCACCAGTATCAGGGGTGGATCTGGAGGCTCTGGAAGGAATAGCCACAGTCTTAGAGGGGTGGACTGGTTAGAGACCATGGGCCCCTCCTCCAATCTTCTTTTAAGCCTTTGCAGGAGGCAGTATGGCGCAGTGGGTTAAGGCTCTGAGCTGCAAATCTGGAGACCTGAGTTTGAATCCCACAGCCCCCTAGGTGCATACTGTGTGACCCTGAGCAAGTCACTTAACTTCCTCATGCTCCCAGGTTGTACCTGCAAATAAGCTTTCAGCTTAGTGTGTCTCACCTGGTAAAATAATTGGTTAAAAAAAAAAAAAAGCCTCTCTCTGCATTTTTCCACTGTCTTGTCAGGGAAAGACTTACAAATATCACAATTTTCAGAGAAATGTTGTTGTCCAAGGTGGATCAAACATAGGTCATGTTTGTCTGCCTTGGCAAACACCTTTGAACACTTCAGGCAATTCTAAAAACCAGGAAGTCCTGTTTTCTTTTTTGGCTTATCTGACATTTTAGAAAACAGGAACCGGAAACAAACAAAAAGGGAAAGAATTTAAATATTTGCGGTTGTTCCAAAAGGAATAACGGTTGATTCAGGAACAGATAAAGTCCAGAAACAAGCGGTTCCAATTGGATCCAAAACGGAGAAAACCACTGAGGAAACCGATAAACCTTGGTTCAAATGCGCTTAAAATTTAATAAAAATACAGAATAAAGTAACTGGAACCCTTAAAAAAAGGTTCCGATTCAATAGAGAAAGGGATCAGTTTCCCCTCGGTTCAAAGGAACAGCGAGGAACCGGTAAACAAAACTAAATTGAAAACTATGAGGTAAAAAACACTAAAAAGCAATTACACTAGACATTAACAAAAACCAAAATAAAATACTTAATTTTTATTTGTTCTAAGCACTACAGGAATCTGTCTTGATTGAGAAAAGATCTCCAGGGCATCTGAACTTTGCAGTGGAGAGAAGAAATCTGAAGTCAGAATGTAGGCAGTTACACTGGGCAGTTTGAAATTGAATGCACGAGCTAAAGATTCCTTCATTATCATAGCATTCCATTTGGCTCCCGGGCAGTGCTGATTTAAAGGGAGTACTGCAAGAGTAATAATATTAGTGGATTCTTGGGGTTAGAAGAACCCTCACCCTGGAGGTATCCAGGAGGGTTCGTATGAAAAGGAGCTGCTGGCAAGGTGAATCTGGCACCTTCCCTGAACAGAAACCTCCTCTTGAAAGAAGCAAGTGAGAAGCTGTGGCAACTGCTTCTTAAGACTCTAGCTGGATCGGCTGGCTCGGAGCCAAACATCCAGGAAGTGAAGGCTTGAATACCGTGAACTCTTCTCTGAACAGGTACTTGTTTAACCTTTCAAGGTCGAAATGTGATGCCACCTGTTATCTTGGAACCAAGCAAAGGAAGTAGGAACCTGTGTTCGATCTCACCGTGGAGCCACTTCTACTGCTCTGAGGCTCCATGCCGAGGAAAGAGAGTCTGACAGCGAGGCAAACAGACTGGGCTGCCACCTGGGTCTAGGAAAAATCTCTGTGAAATTGGGAGAGTATCCCTCTCGGACAATCCTGATGACCCATACATCCGCTGGATTGGACGTCCACTAGTTAGAAAACCAAATCAGGTGCCCCCCACTGCTGTCGAGAGGCGTCCACCTCAGACAGTTGAGGTGAGACCTGGGCCAGATCCAAGAGGATGGTACCAGGTGCTTTCGGGCCCTGTGCCCTCTGCTGCGATTTATTTTTATTTTTTGCAGATGAGGAGTTGGTTCCTGACAAAGGCTTCCAGGTCTCTACCTTGAAAGGACTGCCTATAACATCAGTGACAATGGTGCTGTCCCTCTGAGGGACAGCAGCAGTCTGAGTGCCCTCCAGAACTCAATCTGAGGAATGAACCAATAATCACAGCCGAGGAGATGTTAATCACCTGTTGCCAATGGTAGCCACTGTAGAGGCAGTGTCACAGAGGTCTATAAAAGCTTTTAGCTGATTATTGGGCTATATGCCCCTATCAATGGAGCAGTACAGTCCAGAAGGCTCTTGACCATTGAATTTAGTGTGTTCCACAGGGTGTACTTGTACTGATGACTGAAGGAACTCCAGATGCAGAAGTCTGCTTTGGTCCACAGAAGAAGCCTGAAATGTTATGGTGGACCTCATATCCATGAGGAAAAGCTGAAGAGAAGATCTTCCATCACAGGCTCTGCTGATACAGAAGACTTGCATTCCAGCCTCTAAAATGAGTCATTCGCTGCATCACTGACACAGTAGGACAGGGAGAGACTCATCCAGATCCACTTCTACCCCAGAAGAACCTCCAAAAGGCGGGACCAAACCAGAATCACTAGAGACTCCGCCACCCAGAACAGCGTTGAGGAGTTGGCGCCATTCACAAAACTGGCACTAGTGCTGTTGGAATGCGGAATTAGTGCAGAATAACAATTCTGCCAGCGAATTTCTGCTGGAATTTCACTAGTTCTTCTGTGAATTCTACCTACTAATATTCCACGAAACAGCATTCTATTCTGCGGAAGACTATTCCACAACAACGTCCGCGGAAATATTGAGAACCGTGGAACAATGAAAATTCCATGGAATTTCGCTCTGCCGAAATCTGAAAATTTCACACAGCACCAGCCGGCACCGCCTGCGGCACCGGTACCACACACAGCACCAGAACTGCTGCTAGACCTGAAGAAAAGGGGGAGAAGGAGAGCAGTACCCGTGCTGGCCCCTGCAGGGAAAAAGAAGAGGGGGTAGGCACAAGGAGTCCGCGTCTATGGCATTGGCACCAGAAAGGGTACCGCGCACATCCTGGCCCAACCGACCTTGCCATGGTCCAGCAGCTCCAAGGCCCAAAGGCCCTGAAACCAGGTCCACTGGCCAGGACAACCGGGCAGATGCCATACCCCCTGCTCTAAAAGAACGACCCAGAGATGAAACTGCTCACCAGAACCCCATAGAGACAGATACGGGATCTGGCGTCAAAGAATGCGGCCGTTAAGAGCGGAGCCACAGAGGAACCCACTGGAGTCGGTTCAGGCCTACCATTCTCCACCACAAAAGATCTCCGCAGACGTACCAGAGGGCGACCTTGAACAGTACCAATTCTTCTTCCACCGACAGGAGGAAGAAGAGCTCGAGGTCAAGTGGAGCCGTGTCCCCGAAACCACTACTTTCGTGCTTTGGGAGGACTGTGCCCCCCCCCGAGCACCAGACTGCCCGTGGTCAGACCCCCCCTCCTCCACAAAGGGCGGCAGACCAGACACAGCCCCACTGCCATCACAGCTTTCAAATGAAGTCTCCCTACCATCACCACTACCGTCTAAGGCCGACTCCGTTGACGGCAGGCTGAGAATTTCTTCTTCGTCTTCATCATCTTTTTTTTTTTTTTCAAATAAGAAAAGAACACTAAAAATGGTAAGTTAAACGAAAACTGAACGGCTATAGCTGTTGTCGTATAGACGAAGACTTGACTCCCAGCAGGCGAGCGACGTCGACATCAAAGCACACTCGACGGTGGGAGAAAAGGAACTGAGGTGGCTGGAGGGTTGACGCCGAGATAGCCTATACAGGCGCGAGCTAGTCTTGCGGTGCTGTGCATGCGTGGTCCTATCCTGGCGCCAGCCCTCCTGAAGATTTTTGGCTCCCGCAGAGTCCTAGCACCTCCGGCATAGTCCCATTAGTGTGAATGAGTGGTGGAGACTTTAGTCCAGGAAGATCAATATTACTGTGGTAATTTTTTCTTCTCACCCCAGAAATCTCTCAATATGCCTGACTATAGCAGACTACAAAGCACTGCAATTGGCAGGTGGGAACTGAACCTACTTAGGGAACAGGTTCTGCAGGACTGCAGTCCCAAACTGGCATCTGGTCTGGCCTATACAACAAGCAGTAGTGCTTTGTGAAGGTATGTACAGTCTTTAAAGTAGCTGTTTTGCAGATATCGGGCAAAGGTATGTCCCTCAGGCAGCCACTGAGGCTGCAGTGCCCTGGTGGAGTGAGCTCTGAGGCCTTGGGGTGGCTGTTTGCAAGCCTTACTGTAACATAATTGGACACAAGAGACTGTCCAGCACAAGACAGTTCTCTTAGAGGTTGGCTGCCCTTGTCAACCTCTCCATAGGTGAGGAACCGCTAAGAGAGGACCTGAGCTGCTTAGCATGTTTTGGGTAGTAGGTCAGTGCCCTTTTACGTCCAGTCTGTGGAGCCTGTGCTCACCAGGAGTGGATTTGTCTGTGAAAAGACAGGGAGAGCTGTGGACTGGTTGAGGTGGAAATTCAGTGACTACATTGGGGTATTAGTCCTGAGAACTGCTTTTATCCTTGTGGGAGATGATGTACTGTAGTTAGGTTTAGTAGAGAGAGCTTGGAGCTCTGATATTCTCCTGGCAGAGGTGATGGCCACTAGGAATACTGTTTTCCAAGTGACATACTTTAGGTCTGCTGTAGCCATGGGTTCGAAAGGGGCATCCATCAACTTGGCTATGCACAGGTGCAGAAGGGAGGTGTCTGTAGTGAGCACTCTGAGGGTTCCTTCTGCTGGAAGAGATCCCTTCCCTGAGGTTGTGTCTGTCCTCACCAGTCCAAAGCTTGTAAGAGACTCCTGGTAACTGGAACCTACTTTAACAGGGAGTCTCTTCTCTGAGACCAATGGGACCTCAGATGGTACTGAATCTGAAACCTGGCACCTGGGACTATAGCTGTAGTACAGGCCATGTGGTCTAGGAGCCTGAGAAAGTGCCTGGATGGCCTTGGTTGGCCGAGTACAAACGAGTCTGCCCAGGTCTGGAGACTGTCTACCCTGTCTAGAGGGAGTAGGGCTTTCCCTTGCTGGGTGTTGAGCTCTACTTCAATGAATTCCAGGAGCTGGACTGGCTCCAGCTGAGACTTTTCTGTACTGATTAAGAAACCCAGCGACTCCAGGGTGAGCTGAGAGAGTCACAGAGAGTTTCTGAGCTTTCAAGGAGACTTGTCTACTATTGGCCAGTCGTCTAGGTATGGAAAGACAGACCTCGTATCTTCTTACATGGGCTGCGATTACTTCCAGGCACTTTGTGAAGAGCCTGGTAGCTGAGGACAGGCCGAATGGTAGTACTGCAAACTGGCAATGGCCAGAGGGCAGTCTGAACATGAGATACTTTCTGTGAGCGGGCCTGATTGAGATGTGAAAGTAGGCGTTTCTGAGGTCTAGGGAGGCTAGCCAGTCTCCCTGTTGCAAGGAGGGGATCACTACTAACAGGGTGATCATTTAAGAGATTGAGCAGATGCTTGTTCAGGTACTTGAGGTCTAGAATGTGTTGCCAGTCCCATTTTTCTTTTGGGTAAGAAAGTATCTCGGTAGAGGCCCTTTCCCACCTGGGGGTGGGGGCACTCTTTCTACTGCATTTGCCAGCAGGAGAGATCGGACCTCTGATTCCAACAGAATCTTTTCTGTAGGGGTCAGATATTTGAAAGTTCTGTTTCCCTGCTGTGTGGGATATGTCTTGAACTGCAGGGTGAGTCCTTGACCCACCAACTCCAGCACCCACTTGTCTGTGGTGTTGTTCTGCCACTGATGGAGGTAGTGGGTCAGCCTTCTTCATGCTGGGAGAGGGGAAGTGACCTGCGCATTTCCATCAGGGGTTTTCTTTGGACTGGGCTTTAGGAGAAGGGGCAGAGTCAGTACACTTCTGAGCCCTCCAACCTCTTCCTCTGAAGTACTCTCTCATTTGAGAGTAATCCATTTGAATGGGCATTGGATAGAAGGACCTGAGGTAGTAACCGCTGCCTCTTCTTCCCTGGGGCCTGTAAAAAGTGGAGGCTTTCTCTTTAGCTACTCTACTCTTGTAGGCAGTTTTATATTCCTCCACCTTTTTCATGTATGCCTCTATCTTGTTCCCAAAGTGAGAACTGTTCTCGCTGGAGAGATATGAAAATTACGTGCCTACTGTAACTCTTGATCTTCTTGTATATCTTCACCATTCATCACTGGTGGGTTATCGTCAGAAGCGCTATGACCCCAGGAGGTTTCAGCTACAATTTTTTCCTTTGGGAGGAGGCGGTGTTGAGGCCGGCGCTGCCCTTGAGAACGACGCACAATGTGCTGCTCGCACGTCTGCCAGTAACCAACGCCAACTCCTCCCTCACCTCAGTTCTGTCTGCCAGACAGAGTGAATAATTAGAAATAGAGAAAAGAAGAGGGCACGGCAAGGGAGCCCGAGACATAGTAAAAGGAAAGGATATAAACAGAAAGGAGAAAAAGTCAACATAGGAGTAGAGGGAAGCTACCAAGGCTGTGGCACAGAGAGGGGCACCAACCACTGGGCAGTCCTAAGGGATAGAGAAGTGGGAAGGGTAAGGAAAATTTCAGGAGAAGAAAGAAGAAGAAAACAGTAAAGGTTGATGAGAGACCCCACAACACCCCACTTCCCCAGGGAGAAGGATGAAAGTGTCAAAGACTGCATCCACCTCTACATACTCCCGACAGCGCTTAACAAGGGTAGAGCCAAGACAGTCCAGAGAAGTAACCCCAAGGCTGAAACCAGAAGGGGCACCCGCTGAAACCCTGGGGAGTAAGGTGTCTGGGTCTCTGAGGCTGTCCTAGGGTGCGGGGGTTGGGACAGAGCCCACCTCGGGACAAAGGACCCTTCAACAGTAGTTTCACATCCAGGCGTGTCTACATCTTGAAACTCATCCCGAGGCAAGGCAAGGGAGAAAAAGTCCTGAAAGGAGGGGAACTGCCCCAGGTTAACTGGGGAATGACAAGGGGAGAGGTCCTCGGGTTCCCCAGAGCCCACTGGAATTCTAAAAAGACTCGAGGAGGGATCGAATTCCAGTCCTGCTCAGAAGGCAAGACAAAGGAAGGGGGAACCCAAGGAACCCTCATCATCATATGCAAAAAGGCCCCCACTTGTCCCTCCCTCTTCAAGGAGAAGAATTAATCCCCTGGAGGAACAAAGAGCAGAGAAACAAAGGCTTACCCCAGAAGGGTATCCACAGAGGGGAGAGCAAGCAAGGAGGAGGCACTGCTCAAAGGTTGAAGCACCAGAGGGATGGTGGGTGGGAAGCAGTGATAAATGGTGAAGATACAAGAAGATCAAGAATTACGTAGTGCATGGTATTTCATATCTTCTTGTATGTATCTTCCCATTCATCACTGGTGGGTGAGTACCAAGCCCCGAAGGGGACCTGGAATATCTCTGAGAGTAGGATATCCCTCAGCCCCTTGTGGTGGAGAACCACAGGGAGAAGCTCCACGGCCTGGAGAGGCCCGAGACTGATCAGGATGAGAGGGGACTCCCGTGACCTGGGAGAGGAAGGCACCCCGCTAATTCCTGTCTCACCCTGCTGGAGGAAAAATGGGCTCCTTGGAAGGGAGGCAATCACCCTATGCCAGGCCAGCGATAACCTGGAAGGCGAAGCCATGCCACCAGTCTTATGCAGACTGCAGATCCTGCCAACCTAGAAGCTACTTCATTAGCATCGTAAGATGCTCTTGAGAGATGCCTCGCTAGCTCTAGGCCAGAAGCAGAAAGAAAGATGGCCTGCCTGGTTGCCTCTGAGTCAAGCAAAGTGGCTAGGAGCTGTCCTAGCACCATCCATAAGTGTCTAGCATAGACAGCCAAATGGGCCTGATGTGCTGAAATACACAGAAGGAGATGTGCCGAGGAAAAAATCCTTCTCCCCAGCAGTTAAACTCAGCTGAGTCGAACTCTGGGGGTGGGGCAGTCGTGTCTTGGGCGGTGATACCCATAGGGGATATCCAGTAACTCTATCCCTGAAGTGGGATGAGGCAAGGAACCTGGAGACCCCTGGGAGCATGATACCTGTGCTGGCAGTCCCTCGGGGCAGGAGAGGGGGTAGTGGGAGACTGCCAGACATTATAGGATGCTTCCTGAAAAGGAACAGCCCAGGAATTATCACATTATCTGAGGAGAACTCTCCCAGGAAAGCCCGCGACACATGGGCAGGATCGTGACTTGCGAAATGGGAAATGCGGAGTTCCTCCATCAACCTCAACAAGAACCGCTGATAGCTGATGATATCAGCGTCTGAGGACAGGTGAACCGAGGAGTCTTCTTCCTCATGAGAGGAAGATGAGGAGGCAGAGGAGTTCAATTCACATCTGGGTGCAGCAGGGGTTTCTGGTCTAAAAATGACCTGGTCCAGGGTTGAGGTGCTGGCGCTTTACTTCGACCAACAACGGGTGACCCGGGTTCAGGAAGAGACTTGGGTTGCTGGGGGTCGGCAGGGGAGGATAAGGATCGAGCATCCGTAGGACTGCTCTCCTATCCTGGGGTGGGTTTGGGAAGCGGTCTCACTCGGTGGCGGCCCCCGTGGAGACTGGAAGCACTACATCAACAATGTGCAGGGAACCCAGAAGCGGAAATATTGCTCGCTGGCTGCGGTTGATGGCTCTCTGTACCCGACACCTCCGGTGCCTTCCCTGGGCCTCCTTCTCCTCGGCAGCATCCCTGGGCCCTAATTAGTGTGTGCTGTGGGGCTGTCCCCCAGTGCCTTCCCCGGAGGAGAGGGACCCACCACGAAGGAATATGTCAGGATATCCCAGGGACCAGCTGCAAATACGAGGAGTTAGAGGGGGGCTCAAGTAAGAACAGTGGGCTTGAGGGGACTTGTGGAGCCTGATGGAGTGGGGCCACCAAGCACAACAGGGAAAATAAAGATGATAAAAAAATAAAAAAATGACCTGGTCCAGAGCTCTAACATAGTGAGGGAAAGCGTGGCGAGCCTCTGAATTGGTCCCAAGACAGGGGCCTGTAGGACCCAAAATGCCTGGGAGAATAAGCGGGTGAGGCAAAGGATCCGAAGAGGGGGAGGAGAAGACTGGCAAGCCAGAGGAGGATCCCTGCTAGGGCTTCAGGAATGTTCACGATGCCTCCAGGAGGGTGGGGCTGCACAAAGAATCCACAGAAGGTTGCACAACTGTGCAGGTGCGGCCTGGGTGATGTCCTAAGGAAGAAGCCCCACGGTGAGGAGACCAGGGGCCGGTTGCAGGTGGCACCTTACCCCACCAGAAACAGGCCCCCCCCCAAAGAGGAGAGCAAAAGCATGAGGGATCGACACTCCCAGAGCCACCAGCAGCTCTGAGAGAAGATCCCCAGCCATTCTCAAGCCCTCCCCTCAGAGAGAGATCTGCCCCTTGCCCATCCCTGAGGCATCGAAGCCGTGTGGTCTGCCGGTCTGAAACCTGGGATGTAGAAAGAGCTTGGGTCAAGGAACATGCCACTTTTTGTTTGGTGAAAAAAATATTAATCCATTCAAAAGTTATTTTGGAGTTCCCATTATAAGTCTATGGGAAAATTTATATGTATGATTTGCGAAAGAAAAATGGGGTTCTGGCCATCTGGTCTTCCCTCGCGGTCAAAGAATTTGCAGGCTCACGGCCTAAAAATCTTCGGCCACCAGAAATTTATTGGCTGCAACAGCTGCCATTTTGTTTTCAGTTTGCAGTCAGAAAAAAACAAATATCTCAACCCACAGGTGACTTCTGAGGTAAATGAGGCATGGGTTCAGCTCAGGCGACTCCCCTCTATCGACCCATGCCTCTGGTTTTATTCAGTTGTGTCAAAAAATAGACCCCCAATGACACACCCCAGCGTCTGATAGTCTGGCGAGGATGGGGGGTACGGGGTGTGTGTTGGGGTAGGGGTCAACCAATGTTCTCATTCCTGACTTTTCCGCTTTAACCCTAAGTGATGCATTAATGCAGTTTTTGCATAGAATACACATTATATATACACACACATGTAACCCCCTGCAAATGGGGGTTCCCAAAAAGACTTCAGGAGCTTGCTTGAATGCTCCAAGCCTGAATGGTGTTTGGCCTTTAAGCCATTTATCAGTGAGTGTTTTTAGAGCCTCTGGTACTGTCTCTTTAAGAGCTGTCTGCTTGCAGACATAATTAGTTTGTATGGGGGACTGTGTGCTTCTCTGAGTACCACTCGAGCTGCTGCCAATTCACTTCATTTTGCAGTCACTAGGAGTGCAAAGGGAACCTATCTGAAAGATGTAACTGTTTGCCAGAAATTATTTAGAGTAATAATGAAATTACAGTTTGTCTAACCTGCTTTCTTTGCAGTCAGAACTGTGTCTGCTAGTTCCCCATTCTAGTTTTGAACTGCTGAACTGGACCAATCAGTGTGGGGTAAGCTAGCTCTAAATGGTGCCTTGGACAGAATCAGAACTTGGACTCATAATCTGAGCCAGCCACAAGAGGATTGTATGGGCAGTGACTCTGGGAGATGTAGTTTGAGACTTCAGTGCCTTTTGGACCAACAGCAGCAGTCTATTGTGAGTGACAGCCAATCCAGTCAAGAACTGGGAGGAACTCAAAGGAAGTGCCCGTTTTGTCGGTTGGAGTTTCAGTTGAGCTTTGGCAGTGAAGAAGGAAGGAGCCCTGTGCTTTTTCAGTGTGCAGTTTTAGTCAAAAACGTGTAAGGCCCAGAGTTCGGTCTGCAGCTTGTTAGGACTGAATCCGTCCTGTGAAAAGAATCAAAGGATCTCTGAAGAGTAGAAACCAGGCTCACCCTGTAAAGACTGGAGGAATTGCTGAAAATTGCACTCGGTCTGTCAGGAACTGAATCTGCTGTGTGTTCTCCCGGGTATTGTGCAGTAATTGCGATCGGGATACAGATGCAGCCTGCCTGGTATAGTGCTTTCTTTTATATGGATGTGTGAAGAGGTTTGTGTACCTCAAGTGAGCCCTGCTGACATTGAAGGACCCTATCTTATTTGGAGGTCGTGAGTACTAATTCAGGTCGCTTCCCTGTTGAATTGCCACATTAAATCCAAATGGAATTACTGTACTGCTGACTGTTTAATTCTCCTTTTCTCTGTGTGAAGGGCCCTACCAGCTGCCACGGTTTGGACTAGCCACTAGGGCTTGGGTACCCAGGGACAGTAACTGATAGGGATAGGCCTGTGCACAGAGCCATAGGAGATTATTAGAGTGATAAGCTAATTAACCTGATTTCCCCTGTCCTTGTTATATCCCCTAAATAAATCAGAGCTGCTTGTTTCAGCAAAGTTATACTGCCTGAGGTATTTGTCTATGTTAAAGTACTGTACTGTGATTGTTGCACTGTATCTCATTTCTCAGGAGGTCCCAGTGCGGAACCAGACCTGGGGGTAAGTGTATACTGTGAAGGTAATTCTGATATATTGTGTGGGCCACTAGTGGGAAGAAAGGGGTTGCAGTGTCCCAGAGGGCTGTGACCAAGTTAGTTTAACTATTGCAAACCCTGACCTCTGGGTGGAGGCACCCGCCATTGGATCCAGGGCCCCTCAACCTGTTAGTGGCAAATCAGGCAGGGGTAGTAGCCCCTGGGATAGCGCCATCTAGGGGTTACACATATATAGGGATATAACATTGGCTGACTTAAGATATCATTTTATCTTCATGAGACCAGACTGGTCTGTCGATATATCATAGATTACATAGATTTTACAGAGCATTAAGACTTCAGTCCATGAGCTCATAAGCAACACTTTACTTATACCCTTTAATACTTTTATTTAAGAGATATTTATCTAACTGTGTTTTAAATTCCTGCATTGTAATGCTTTCCAAGACCTCTCCTGGTAACATGTTCCAAACTTCTGTCACTCTGTTGCTTAGCCAATATTTCCTTCTATTTGTATTGTATCTATCTTTTAGCAGTTGGTAACAGTGAACTCTAGTATCATACTAACGCATTTAAATTTGCCAGCAGATGAAGGCCTAGAGGTCTATCAAGTCTGCTCGAATGTGCAGCTAGCACCCTTATTCTGCAGCTGCCCTCCTTCCACCCTTCCCTTCATTAACCCTCCCCTTGTCCTGTCCCATCCTCGTTTGAAGCAGTCCACTGTTCTACGCATACCACTTCAGGAGGTACGCATTCCACCCAGCCACCACCCTCTCTGTAAAAAGTGTTTCCTCATCTCCCTCCTGAACCTTCCTCGCTCCAGTCTCATATCATGGTCCCCTTTGAACAGCCCCTCTGTACTTGTCTTGTTTATTCCTTTCATCTATTTAAAGGTTTCAATCATGTCACCCCTGTCTCTTCTCTCCTCCAGTGAGTACATGTTCAACTCCTTCAACCTCCTCTCGTATGATAAGTCCCCAGCCCCTTGATCATCTTTGTCGCTCTGTGCTGTACCCTCCAGTAACTTAATGTCCTCTTCAGATTCGGACGCCAGTACTGCACGTAGTACTCCAGGTGTGGTCTAACTAATGACCTATACAGTGGCAGAATAACCTCCCCCTCCTCGAGGATATACCCCTTGCAATACAACCCAGCATTTTTGGCCTTTGCAGCTGCCTTCCCACATTGTGCCGAGTTGTTCATTGACCCTGTAATGAGCACACCCAGATCCTTCTCCTTCTCTGTCTGGGCTAGCTGCACTCCCCTAGCTGGTAACTCCTCCTGTTCTTCATCCCAAAATGCAGCACCTTGCACTTTTGGCATTAAAGCTCAGTTGCCAGGTGTCTGACCAGGTTTCAAGCTTTGCCAGATCATCCTGCAACCCCTGCCATCCCCTAGGTCATCCACCACCACGCCTACCTTGGTATCATCAGCAAACAGACTGATCTTGCTCTTGATGTCCCATGATATGTCTGCAATGAATATCCCATACAACACTGGTCCCAACACCAGCCCTCTGGAACACCACTCGTCACTGCCCTTGGGTGTGAGAGCTCCCCCGACCACCACTCTGTTTGCCTTCCCTGCAGCCAGTTTCCTACCCATCTCACCAGCTTTGCACCCGCCCCTGTGCCTACTAACTTCCTTCCCAGCCTTCCACGTGGCACTGAGTCGAATTCCTTACTGAAGTCTAGATACAGGACATCCACTGCATAGCCCCTGTCCAGTTGCCTAGTCATCCAGTCATAGAACTCGACCAGGTTGGTTTGGCAGGATCTGCCACGTATGAAGCCATGCTGTCTGCTGTCCTGTAGTCCTTTGGCCTCTAGGAGGGCCACCAGCCTCCTTCAGGATAGTCTCATTAGCTTACCCACGAATGGATGTGAGGCTCACTGGTCTGTAGTTTCCGGTTCATCCTTGGGGCCACTCTTGTGGAGGGCACCACATGAGCCATCCTCCAGTCCTGAGGTACACAATTCCCGAATGTAGTGAGGCATTAAATAGGTCTAAGGTCCTGCAAGGACCTCTACCAGCTCCTTCAGTACCCTGGGTGGATGCCATCTGGCCTGGCGCCTTGTCCACCCTCAGTGCCTTCAAACCCTCTCGAACTCTGCTCTCCATGATTTCCCCATCTGTCACCACTTCCCACCCTGCTTCTGTCATTTCTCCCACCTTGGGTGTCACCCCCCTCTTCTCTTTAGTAAATACTGAGCAGAAGTACTCATTTAGTGCTTCCGCCTTATCGCACCCTGCTTCCACCCAACCCCCTTCTTCCTAATCCTTTGTGTGTGGTCCTTACAGCTCCTTTTCTCCTGATGTACTTAAAGAAGTCCTTCTCCCTTCTTAATGCCTTGTGCCAGCCTGAGTTCCGAGATGCTTTGGCTCCCCTTACTGCCCTTGTCACCTCCTTCGATTCTGTCAAGTACTCTCCCTGTCCTCCCCTCCCTGTTTTCTTGTACTTCCTAAAGGCAGCTCTTTTCCTCCTTACCTTTCCATGACCTCCTTGCTCAACCAGATCGGTTTCTTAGCCCTAGCCTTCTTGCTCTGGGCTTTGTAGCAGGTTTTGTTGCCTCCACTATCCCCAGCTTTATGAGCTCCCACCTCTGGTTAGTGTCCATACTAGATTGAATTCTGGCCAGGTACCCTTTACCACTTCCCATCCTCCCAAAGTCGGCCCTCCTGAAGTCCAGCACTATTGTGCCAGATTCCACCTTCCTTGCCCATATCCAATGTGAGCCATACTGAGTGGTGGTCACTCCCGACAGCGTTCCTCCACTATAAGTTCTCTCACAAAGTCCCCATTTGCCAGCACAAGGTCAAGGGTATTCCTAACCTGGTTGGTTCACTGACCATTTGCAGCAGGAAGCTGTCCTGAAGGCATCCAGCAGTACCTGCTCCTTCTGTTCCTGGTTGTTGGGGTGCTCCAGTCCACTCCTGGCATGTTGAAGTCCCCACAATCACCACACACTCTTTTTGCAGGTCCTCCTGATCTGTCCCGCTAGTTCCCTGTCTAACTCCTCCGCCTGAGATGGTGGCCTGTACACCACTCCCATTCTAAGAATCCTATTCTTGGAATCCTGGATTTGCATCCAAAATGACTCCGATTCACCCTCCTCCCTTCCTCCCTTACACACTTCAGTCCTTCCTTCACATATACTGCCACCCCCCTTTCCCAATCACCCTGTCCCTACGAATAACCTGTACCCTGGGTACAGACAGGTCCCAGTCATTGTATTGGGTGGCCCATGTTTCCTGATGACTGCAATGTCCACCTCTCCCTCTGCCATGAGAACCTGTAACTCTGCAGTTTTCCTCCCAAGGCTCCTAGCATTAAGGGTAACCACCTTCCACCCTCCCCCATCCTGCCCTCCTTTCCTAGCATCACCAACAGTACTTGCCATTTGTCCTTTGTCACTGTTATGGGGGTAAGCTCATATGATTTCCCAACCTGTGGTCTCTGCATATCTCTTCCCAACTGCCACCCCCACTCCTAGTTTAAATTCCCAACTTCCTCTATGTACTCCTCCATCCTCTGTTTCAACACTTTCTTTCCCTCCTCACTCAAGTGTAGTCTGTCCTTGGCATAGAGACTACTGTCCTCCCAGGTCTCTCCCCACCCCCCCAACAGCCCATACCCTTTAGCACAACACCAGGTTCTTAGCCATCCGTTAAATTCCTCTATTCTCAGCTTCCTTGTTGTGCTTGCCTTTGGCACCGGAAGTATCTCTGAAAAAGTTACTGATCTTCCTGCTCCCTCACGTAATTGTGCTAGTTCCTCAAACCTCCTCTGGACTGTATCTACTGTCTTGTCAGCCAGGTCGTTTGTCCCAAGATGTATAATTAAATGAGGCTTGTCCCTACCCCTTCTAGCATATTTCAGAACAGACTGTCCCACGCTTTCCGCTGTCATTCCTGGCATGGACTCCACCCAAATGCGACTGTGCCTCTCCCCCTTGCTACCCCACCTAACTCCTCTTAGTATTGAGTCCCCCAGCACTAAGATTCCACCCCTCTTACTCCCTGCTTGCTTCCATTCATCTCCCTCTCTCATTTCCAGCTCCTCTTCTTCCTCCTGCACATTATTTCCCTTTACCCCTGTTGCATTCTCCCAGCAGAACTTCCCCGGTCCAGTTTGGTCCAGGCATTTATCAATTACTCCTCTAATTTCATCATTTCCTTCCTCCACCTTCTTCCTCTCTAGCAGTGCACAACTATTTTCTGAAGGCCCTTCACAAATGCCCTGCTCCTCTCTTCATAGTAACCTGCTCTCCTTTCCACTCCATGACTTTTGCCACTTCTTTCCCCTCACAAGTCCCTATCTCCTCCATCCATTTGTCTTTTGTCTCCTGACCTGGTTTCCGGCAATTATTCTTCCTGGCCTGGGCCCTTTGTCTCTGCTTCCCTTCTTCTGACCCTCTCCTCACCACTGTTGGCTTAAATCGCCCTCCCTCATCTTCCCTTCTTCCTCCCTCCAGTATTGGGCTAAACCACCCCAATCTGCCTTGCCTGTCTTAGTTCCTCCTGCAGACCCTCAATCTCCTTTCTAAGTTTTTCTATGTGGTTGCACACTAAACATCCTTCCACACTCCAGGCAATTTTTAGAAATATTGGTGCACCGCAGTTGTTGCAGCCTACCACCCTACCCATTGCTGTCATTGCCCACCAGCGACCCCCACCCTTCCAGATGCAGGATACCAAACACTCCCCCAAGTCTCCCCTCTCCCTCCTCTATCAGTGCAAAACATTTTCTTTATTTCCCTTACCTCCTTTGTTGCACACGTTTAGATATATTGAGCAACTGCCTTTTATATTCCTATCCTTCCTATCCACACTCAAAAACAGGCTTTAAGTAGCCATTGCACATCATATGTTTGGTCCCTTTTTACCAGGCCCAAAAGATCCCACAAGTTAGCATTGGTCAAAGCCCTATAAATCAAACACATATCTCCCCGCATTCTATGGTACTCCAGGGAATATAGTTCTAAATTTTGAAGTCTCTGTTCATAGTTCAAACCCTCTGACCCCTTAATCCTCTTTGTTACTCTCCTCTGCACTCTCTTCACCAGTTCTATATCCCTTCTCTTATAGGGGGCCTAGAACTGAACACAGTACTCCACATGTGGACGCGCAAGTGCATTATACAGGGGCATCACCACTTGGCTGTCTCTACTTTTAATATATCTCATTATGCAATGTGTTATGCTACTGGCTTTTTTTTACAGTTGTGTTGCACTGTAAACTGAAACTAAAATCATTGTTGACCATAATCCCCAAATCTTTCTCCTCACATACTGCCTTTAATATGGACCCACCCAAGGTATACTGGAAATTGTTATTTTTTTTTTCCCCAAAGTGCATAACATTGCATTTATCAATGTTAAATATGGATTGTTTCTGGGAGGCCCACATGTCCAAATTATCCAGTGCTGTTTGCAAGACTAACTGCTCCTCCAAATTATTTACAGGACACCCAATTCTAGTGTCATCTGCAAATTTAGACAGCCAGACCGTGATTGCACCTGCAAAGATGAAATATACAAATTAAACAAACATGGTCCCAAGACCGAGCCCTGGGGGACACCACTAGTCACTCCAACATGACCAGAGTATTCGCCTTTGACACATACTTTCTGTCCTCTGCCAGTAAGCCAAGCCTTCACCCATTTTTGTATCCAGACTGGTAAATCTAACACATAGAGTGATTTAACAAGCTCCTCATGAGGGACCTTATCAAAGGCTTTCACAAAGTCCAGGAAGATCACGTCAACTGAGCTACCCATATCAATGGCCTTACCGACCTTATTATAAAATTCCAACAGGTTGGTCTGGCACGATCTTCCTTTAGTAAATCCATGCTGAGTCTTGTCTATCTTACCTGTGCTTTCAGTATACTCAACTATATAGTCCTTAATTATACCCTCCAGAATTTTTCCAAGCATGGAGGTCAGACTGATGGGTCTGTAATTTGAGACCTCCTGCCTACATCCTTTTTTATGTATAGGTATAATTACAGCTTGTCTCCAAGCATCTGGAAGCTCACTAGTGTCTATACTTTCCTGAAAAAGATAAGTTATTGGCCCTGCTAGAAATATTGCCATTTCTTTTATCACCCTTGGATGAATCCTGCCTGGCCCTGTGCTTTGTTCTGATTCACCTTTCTTAGTCTAGTTAAGACATCAGTTGGATCTATCCCTAAGTTTGGTCCTCCTTGTTTAGCTATCCTACTGTCCCAGGAGTTTGAGATCTTTTGTTGTAAACTGATGAAAAGTATACATTATATTCCTCTGCAAGTGCTTTATTTTCTGTTATGATACTCCCATCTTGAGTTTTAGGGTCCCATAGTTTTGTTTTCCCTTTTTACTATTAATGTATGCATAGAAGGTCTTATAATTATCCCCGACCTTTGTAGCTATTTCATACTCATATTCTCTTTTGGCATTGGCTATAGCCTTCTTTGCAGTTTTAAGATTCTTCCTATATACTTCCCAGGCTTCCTTGGTATTATTATTCTTTGCTAGGTGGTATGCTTTATTTTTAGTTTTAATCAATCTTTTTACATATTGGTTCATCCAAGGCGCTGATGGATTTTTGGACTCGTTATACTTGTTTCTGGTTGGTACATATCTTGTAATTAAGCCATTTATAGTATCTGTCAGTGTTTCCCACATATGAGCTACTGTCTGGTTCTGAAATTCAGATTTCCATTCCCATGCAGCCAGATCATGTCCTATCTGTGCAAAATTGGCTGCATTGTATCTACAGATTACAGTGGTACCTTTATTGTCCCCTAGAATACCAAAACCCTACTATAACATGATCGCTTGAGCCCAAGGGGGGAAATAATTTGCAGTTAGTAATATTGTCACCCAGGTTACTTAATACTAAATCCAGTATATGATTTCCTCTTGTATTGGCTGTTACATACTGATCAAGACCTCCAAGACTAATTATCTCTAAATATTTAGATTCGGCCGATGTACTTGCTTTCAAGGTATCCCACTCTGTTCCTGGGAGGTTGAAATCGCTAACTAATATTACATTTCCTGCTAATGTTAAATGGTTGACAAGATCTAATATAGTTTCATCCTCGTGGATGGTGGCCTATATATTACTGTCAGATTGATCTTAGCTGCACTGGGCAGGCTTATCTTAACCCAGATAACTTCAACATCTAGCCACCTAGTTGTGTCCATACTCTCGGTAAGAATACCCTCAGCAACATACAGAGCCACCCCCCCACCTCTAGATTGTGGCCGATCTTTATTATATAGTACATACCCCTGGATTTGCCTATGCCAGGTATCCTCTGGTTGCCACCATGTTTCCACAATCACACAAATGTGTATATTATGAGTTTTCAGCATTAACTGTAACTCAGCAAATTTCTCTGTTAAACTCCTTGCATTACTTAGCATAAAGTTCCACTTGTTTACCGACTGACCAGATTTTATATCCCCCACATCCCCCTGCTTATAGAGTTTAAATGATGGCTTACACAATTTTTTAGTTGTTGCGCTAGTATGCGCTTGCCCATTTTATTAAGGTGTAACCCATCCCTTGCAAACAATTGCCTATTCTGAAATTCCTGCCAATGATCTATATACAGGTACCCTTCCCTAACAGTCCATCTCTTTAACCATTCATTAAATCTGTGTATTTCCTGATTTGTTTGATCACTGGCCCTTGGTGTAGGTGGCAAATTTATTTCCAGTGGTGTCCTGAGGGAAAATAAATGAAACTAATCGCAGAGTATGCTCAGAAATTTATTTTTACACATTTATTCACACATAAGAATACATTTCTGAGCATGCTCAATGTGGCCACAATGAGTGAGATAAATTTCTAAGCATTCTCGGAAACCAACTTAATTTATCTTGCTCATAACATGCTTATCTCCTAAATTTATTTTCACATTTGGTATATATATATATATATATATATATATATATATATATATCACTGTATATAGCCTCTAATAGTTTGACATATATTGGTCAGATATAGAAACATTTCCATGATACCTCTGATTCACAGACAAGAACCTTTTGGGGACTAGAAGGCTCCCAGATATTCCACACGCAGAGAATGTACTTGCTGTCCAGTCGAACTGCACCAGGCTTTCTTGGAAGTCCATGGGCTGAAAGAAGAGTCTGCCTTTGAACCCGAGAAAGGGTTAAGCAATGTACCACTCGATCTGAGAAGAATTAAAAATGAAGAGAAAACAAGAGAGGAAATAAAGTTATGAACCATTAATGTTTTCAAGTGAAGCTAATTTATCATCTACAGTATAAGGAATGCTGAACAGGTTTAGCAACAAAACAATTTTGTACACGCTCTAACCCCAACCCTTTAGCTCCTTGTAATACAATATCTTCCCCACTCATCATTCTTAGTTTTCTTCTTCTACCACCAGTTTACAGTAACCATAGACTGAAAGTACTATACATTTGCAAAAGTAGCCAGTAGTTCCTTCTTATTTCTGAAGTACCTAGTTTCTTCAGCTTGTCTGATCATTTTGAACTCAACAGCACAAGGAATAAGGTGCAGACAACATATTACCTGAAGGCTGACATATGTAGTGCTAGTCCTACTCATACATACATACACACATACTGCACAGTACATACTGTATTTGCACATATGCATACTGTACATACATACATAGTCGGACTGGACCCCCTTTATCATGCTTTCTGCCATTTTCCCCCAACCATTTCCCCCAAACATCCCCTTTGCAATCACCACCGTCACTGTCATCTCTACTCCTCCTTGGACTGGCTTTGTCTTGAGGGTCATCATCACTTGCCTTCTGCTTCTGATCTTTGGGTACTGGCCTAACGCTCTCTGTGAATACCTTTCCTCTCTGTTCAAGCCTGCCCTGTTCTCTGCCTAACTCATTAGACACTCCAAACTGTGCTCCTTCCTTATCCGCAGATGTCGCTGATCACTAGAAGTGGTCTTCTCCAAGAGACTCCCTGCCCTCTGGAGCTCACTACTTTCCAATCTCTAGTCCTCATCCTCTTTGATGTCACTAAAGAGTCACTTATGGGAGTAACGCCACATTTTCTGTGCCCGCTACCCTACCGCTTCATGAGCTATTCCACCCGTACACCTCCCTGGCTCTTGTTCTGTGCCCAATGGTTTGGCTTTGAAGTTCCCCCATTCCCATCTTGATTGTATTTTTGGCAGTCACCAAGGTCAGCATTGTTTTACCATCTTGATCACAATCTGGGAATTTGTAGCTGTGGCAGCTACTGTCTGCACACTCCATACTGAAGTTTTTCTTTACTGCTTTTGATTTGTTGTTACTTATCCACCGTTTCCCTTCTCCTAGAATGTACCTGGAAATGAGTTGGTGCAGCACTTTCCTGGCCAACTTTTTAAAATAAAAATAAATATACAATTCATATATATCATTATCAATATAACCTTACTGACTGGGTCACTAGTGCACAAATAGGCAGCAGGATGTCTGACAGACAATTAGCAGTCTCATGGATTCTTTTCTGCTATGAAGTTAAACACTGAGGTCAAAGTGATGACAAGGTATGAAGAGGACAATTATTAGATACTATAAGTCAGCCTCCAGGTAAAGTGCTGTTCTTTACCCAGACTGTCAAGCTGAACATTCTTTGACTGGCTGAAAAAATAGGAAAAAAGGAAAAGTATCTCAGAAAAGAGACAAAACAACAGGCATATTTGTTTTATGGTAACTTCCTGCAACGCTGTAAAACAAAAATGGGAGAGAAATCTTTTTCATATTTCAGCCCAAAGATGTTGAATTCTCAACTTTCACATAATGTATTAATTTAATTAACACCACAGCCTCAATTAAACATTTCAGTCACAAATCTAGTTGTTTAAGTGTTTATGGGTCTGGGGGAGAAGTCCCATGGGGAGAACCTCAATGAGCTCAACCTATACTCCCTGGAGGAGAGGAGGGACGGGGGGACATGATTGAGGTCTTCAAATATCTTAAGGGGATCAATAGGTATGCCAGGATAAGGTGTTCCAGCTGAAAGAGGAGGGGGCCACCAGGGGGCACCCAATGAGGCTGGTAGGCGGGAGACTCAGGGGAAGATGAGGAGGTGCTACTTCACTGAAAGGGTAGTGGAAACCTGGAATGCCCTGCCGGCAGAATTGGTGGCTGTGGATACTGTGGAGGGGTTCAAAAGAGGCTAGGATAGGTATAGAGGGAGGGTGCATCTTAACAGGGTCAGCACTGGGGGGGGGCCTCGGGGAGGTGGGCAGCAAACGGTGCCCTGAAAAGGCTCTGATCCCTGAGCAGACTTGATAGACCATAGGGCCTACTCTGCTGGCTTCTTAGTATGTTGTAAGATCAGTTTCTAAAATCGCTTGTATACCTGAAGAAAAAATGACTTACCATAGTAATTTTGTTTCTTCCCAGTGATACTCGGGTATTCAGAACTTCTGCAGTGTCCCTTTAAGGCTGAACTGCCTGGAGAGAATTGGGAATGGCATGCAAATGATGGAATTCTTGCGCGTGCTATTTTCAAATGCTGCCTTAAACTAACTGCCTAGGTTCTAAACTCTCAGATTTCATTGGAGCCTGGAGAGACGGGCATCAAAAAAACTAAACACCTATAAGTAAAAACCCTCAATAATTAGAAATATAATAATGGAACAACACCCTAATGCCCCCCAAAAGGGGAAAAAGACCCCCAAACTGAAGGTCATAACATATAACATTACCCCTGAATGTCAGAATCACCTGAAGGGGAAAAACAGCAAAAATGAAGCCAAATAACACGCCGTAGTGCCGGATTGTGGCACCTACTGTATATCGTAGGTCACAAAAACATTCCCAGGAATGCAGAGGCAGAGTGGGAAGTTCTGAATACCTGAGTATCACTGGGAAGAAACAAGATTACTATGGTAATTTTTTCTTCTAACCCCAGTAATACTCAGGTATTCATAACTTCTGCAGACTAAGAAGCAATACCTTAGGAGGTGGGCACAGAACCTACTTTGGGAACAGACTCTGCAGGACTGCTGTGTCAAATCTGGCATCACTCCTGGACAGGATGTCCAAACTGTAATTCTTTGTGAAAGTGTGTACTGTTTTCCAGGTAGCTGCTTTACAGATATCCACTAATAGAACATCCCTGGCAGCTGCTATGGTAGCAGCTATGCCTCCTGTGGAATGGACCCTCAAGCCTCTTGGGGGTTCCCTTTCCACCTTAAAGTAACACAACTGGATAAACTATTCTATTCAGTGAGAAATGGACCTTTTAGATGCTGGGTTACCCTTTCCCACATCCCCATAAGACAGGAAATGAAAATTATGTGCCTACCGTAATTCTTGATCTTCTCTTGTATCTTCACCATTCATTACTGCTTGGGTAGTGCCGAGGCACTATACCCTTCTGGAAGATGTATTTATTTATTTTTGAGTCAGCTCCAACGGCACCATACTCCTCGAGAGTGACGCATCACAACATGCGCGAGGGGCGCCGTTAGGTGTCAAGAGACTCTCCTCCATCTCAGTTCTGGTAGCTGGAGAGGCGAAAACAAAGGGTAAGGAAAAAGGAGAGTGAGGCGAGAGAGACGAGGGACAGAAAAAGGAAAGGATATAAACTGCAAAAGGAATAAGCCGGTAGAGGACAGAAAGAAGAGAGAGAATGCCTACCCTAAGGGACCACAGGGCCTCCCTTCTGGAATGGCTCCAAGGGAGGAACAGATAAAGAGAAAGAGAAAAGGAAAAAGAAGAAGAAGTAAGGGAAGAATACAAGGGATGTTGAGAGGGGAGAACACTACCATAGATATACTGGTTGAGAGGCTTATAAGTTTGGAACCAAAAACAAGGGAGCAAGAATCCCTCCTGATAGGACTGAGAGAAGATTCAACTGAACCGCTTGTACAGATTGGACACAAAGGGCAGATTCTATAACCTCCCACTATCCCAACCCCCTACACTCTAGCTGAGAGCTCACAGACTGCCCAGGCAGAAAATCTGTTCTGGAAAGAGAGTGCCCAACTAGGAGGGGGAATAAGCCCCATTAGCACCTTGTTAAGTGCTAACACAGAAGTGTGTGGGGAGGGGTTAAGCCCTACAGAAGGCAGCTTTGTATGAAAGGATAGAGTGGGAACTCAATCGGACTCCCTGAAGGCAAGGCAAGAACAACAGCTCAAGGTTAATGAAGTGCCAGAAGCACCAACCAGAAGAAGCTGACAACATTAACTAAAACCTGCCAGAGGGAACCTGAAAATTGGGGCCGAGCCATAGAGGGATGGTCTCTTCAGCTGTGAACTGAACAACATGGCTAAGAGAAGATTCAACTGAACCACTTGTACAGATTGGACACGTCAGAACAGATTTTCTGCCTGGGCAGTCTGTGAGCTCTCAGCTAGAGTGTAGGGGGTTGGGATAGTGGGAGGTTAGAGAATCTGCCCTTTGTGTCCTCAGACTGGGGTTCCACCTGGAGGGACACCAGCCTATACTGGCAGGATGGTCTGCATCTGTCCAGGAAGGGAACAAGTCTTTTGAGCAATTGGTTTAAATGCTTCATTGGCAAGCTTTTAAACTAGTCAAAGGGGGAGGCACTGACAGGCAGCTGGAAAATCCCAGCCTCTCCCTTCAAAACAGGGTACTAAATGAGAAAAAGACCGAGGTAGAACGGTCAGTGAGGGATGCTGCAACAGAAGGTAAAGCCACCAAAAAATGAAGAGTATTAAGTACCAATGCCCGTAGTCTGGGTAACAAGCTTCCTGGATTAGTGGCCTTGATGGAGGAGGAACATCTGGATATCGTGGCAGTCACAGAAACATGGTACACACAAAACCATGACTGGGACGTAAACATACCAGGATACACTATCTACAGGAGGGACAGGGAGGGTAAAAGAGGAGGAGGAGTAGCTCTTTACATAGGGGAAGGAATAAAAGCAACAGAACAAAAGGGTAAACAGGGAGGAGAAGAAGCACTGTGGGTAAATTTGGAGACAGGCAATGGCACCACAATCCACAGGGTTAGACAGACTCTTCTCAGGGGAGGAAATGGACAAGGAAATGATAGAAAGTATACTTAGAATGGCAGAAAAAGGGGAGATATTGCTGATGGGTGATCTGAATATGCCAGATGTTAACTGGAGTGCAGTTGCAGCTGCCACTTCGAAGAGTGGCGTTATTCTAGATACCCTACAGGGAGCATGCCTTAGACAACTAGTACTGGAGCCCACTCGAGAGGGAGCAACATTAGACTTGATTCTCTCAAATGGAGATGGAGAGAGGATCACAGATGTAGAAGTGGGTAGCCATCTGGGAACTAGCTGACCATCGAACAGTATGGTTCATAACAACACAGCAATAGAGTCAATACACGAAGACAAAAGTACTGGACTTTAGGAGGGCTGACTTTGCCAAATGGGTGAGTGCCTAAGGAATGCACTAGCAAAATGGGCAGGAAGGAGGGGTGGAAGAACAATGGGGAATAATAAAACTGCCATCACAGAGGTAACGAGCCTTGTGTGAAGCAAATAAACAAAACAAACGATGTAAGAAACCACTATGGTTCTCAAAGGAAGTGGCAGTGAAGGTTCAAGAGAAAAAGAAAGCATTCAGAAAGTACAAGGAATCGCAGAAGGAGCAGGACAGAGAACTGTATCAGTTAAAAGAAGGAGGCTGGGAAGGCAGTCAGAACAGCAAAGGCCCAAACCGAGGAAAAGATAGCTAACTCGGTTAAGAAGGGGATAAAACCTTTATAGGTACATCAGGAGCTAAGGAAGACCAAGGGAGGGATAGTGAGGCTTAATAAAGGGAGGAGGGTGGGCAGAGGGAGACTGTGAAAAGGTAGAGATATTAAACAAATATTTTTGCTCAGTATTTACAACTGAAGAGTGGGAGGTACATAAAATAAACAGTAGAAACACTCTGAATACAGAAGTTGATACCAGCCCATTTACAGAAGAAAGGGTTCTGAAAGAACTCTTAAAACTGAAGGTGGACAAAGCAATGGGGCCTGATGGGATTCATCCCAGAATTCTAAAAGAACTAAGGGTAGAACTAGTGACACCACTGACTACCCTTTTTAACAAATCATGGGAGGATGGGGTGGTACCCAAGGACTGGAGGAGGGCAGATGTGATTCCCCTTCACAAAAGTGGGAGCAAGGTAGAAGCAGGAAACTACAGACCTGTTAGTTCAACCTCAGTGATAGGGAAAATGATGGAATCACTTCTGAAGGAAAGAATTGTCGAGTATCTAGAGGCCAGAGGGGCACAGGACCCTAGGCAGCATGGATTAACAGCGTGAAGGTCATGCCAGACGAATCTGATAGATTTCTTTGACTGGATGACCAAAGTAGTAGATCAGGGAGGGGCTGTGGACATGGCCTACCTAGACTTTAGCAAGGCATTTGACACAGTCCCACACAAAAGATTAATATACAAATTAGCCAGCCTGGGAATGGGTCCCAAGATGACAGCCTGGGTAAAGAACTAGCTGGAGAATAGGACACAGAGTAATAGTAAATGGAGTCCACTCAGAAGAAAGGAGGGTTACTAGTGGGTACCGTAGGGTTCAATATTAGACTCGTCCTCTTCAATGTCTTTATAAGCTACATTGCAGAAGGACTGGAAGGAAAAGTATGTCTCTTTGCAGATGACACAAAGATCTGCAACAGAGTTGATGCACAGGGTGGGGTGAAAAGGATGAGAAGGGACTTGAAGGTTAGAGGAATGGTCAAATGTATGGCAGCTTAGATTCAATGCTAAGAAGTGCAAGGTAATGCACCTGGGAAACAAAAACCCAGGGGAAGAGTACACAATGGGGGGTGAGATACTAACAACAACAAAAATGGAAAGGGACCTGGGGGTAGTCATATCAGATGACCTAAAGGTGGGCAATCAATGTGAGAGGGCAGCAAGGAGGGCTGGGGGGATACTGGGATGCATAGGGAGAGGCATCACCAGTAGAAAACAGGAAGTTATTATCCCTCTGTACAGACAGCTGGTGAGACCCCATCTGGAGTACTGTGTGCAGTTCTGGAGACCCAGTCTCCGCAGAGACATAGACAGGATGGAAGCTGTCCAGAGGAGGGCAACTAAAATGGTGCAGGGTCTGCACCGGAAGACATATGAAGAGAGATGAAAGGAGCTTAATATGTATAGCCTCGAGGAGAGGGGGGACATGATAGAAATGTTCAAGTACCTCAAGGGAATCAACAAAGTCCAAGAGGGTAGCATCTTTCAAAAAAAGAGGTGTGCAAGAACAAGAGGGCACAATTTGAAGATAGAGGGGGAGGCTCAGAGGTAATTTAAGGAAGTATTTTTTCACAGAGAGGGTTGTGGATGCATGGAACGGCCTTCCGGAGGAGGTCTGGAGTCAAAATCAGTGGTGGAATTCAAGCATGCATGGGACAGTCATAAGGCAATTCTAGGGGGTGGGGGTAGGAAGAAGTAGGCTGCTGGTTAACTAGGATCTGCAGCTTATCCAGTAGGGGAGGAAATGGGCAGACTGGGTGGGCTAAGTGGTCCTTATCTGCCATCAAATTCTATGTTTCTATGTTTAAGAAGCTAAGAGGTCACCCTAGGGCAATCAGAAAGAGTTCTCTCAGGATAGAATAAATTTACTGCCCCTTTATCTTGAGGAAAAGATCCGCCCAGAGAAGAACAGAAATCAAGATAGGGTTTTTTTTTTTGGCTTAAAGGCCAACGAGGAAGGGAGAGGAACGAGTAGGGAGGGGGAGACGCCGCAGTAGGCCACTGAGGGGAAGGTGGGCGGGTATCAGTAATGAATGGTGAAGACAAAAGAGAAGATCAAGAATTACGGTAGGTACGTAATTTTCATATCTTCCCTTGTCAATCTTCACCATTCATTACTGCTTGGGTGAGTACCAAGCCCCCTCCCAAGGTGGGGGATAATAGAAACCCTGAGGGAACAAGACCCTCAGCCTCCTGCTGGTGGGAAACAGAAAGGAAGACCCTGGGCTAATCAGACGAGAAGCCTGTGGTGGAGGAGAGCTAGGAGGTGTTCCCTGGGGATGGGGAGACAGAGGAAGCCCATGCAGAAGCCTCCTAGCCCTGGAGAAAAAAAGACGGGTCCCCGGAAAGCGATGCGAATCACCCTACGTCGGGCCAGGGGTGATAACCTTGATAGATGAAGCCATGCCGTCCGCCTATACAGATCGCTGTCCCTGCAAGCCTGGAAGCCACCTCATTGGCGTCGTAAGATGCCCTTGCTTGGTGTCTTGCCAGCTCCAGGCCTATAGCAGAGAGAGCAATAGCTTGTCTGGATTGCTCCTATCAGGCATTGATGCTAGGACTTGGGAAAGCATCGACCATAAATGCCTACTGTAGGCAGCATGGTGAGCCTGATGTGATGCAATGCATAACATCGCATGAGAGGAAGAGAACACTCTTCGCCCCCACCAGTCAAATTGTAGGGAATCTGAGTCCAGTGGGTGGTCGTGCGCCAGGCGGCGGTGTTGGGAGGGAGTTTCTAGGAATGCCAATCCCGAAGGCGGGTTGGGAAGAGAACCTAGAGACTCCAATGGGGCACAATACCTTCTTCTGCAGTCTGCCAGGGCTGGAACAGGGGCGGCTGGCGACTGCCAGGAACAGATACACGCCTTCCGGAAGGGAATAGGCCAGGACAGTACCACCAAATGCTGGGCACTGAATTCACTGAGGAATTCACGCATCTCCCATTTGGAATTGTCTCGCCTAACAAAGGAGACATGAAGATCCCTTACCATCCTCGAAAGGAATCGCTGATATTCAGTGAAATCAGCATCGAAGGAGAGATGAGCAGTGGGATCCTCTCCTTCCGAGGAAGGAGACGAGGATGATGGAGAGCTTGAATGTCCAGAGGACTCCTGCGGTGGTGGGAATAGGCGAAACACCCGCTCATGCATATATCTAACGTATGAGGGGAAGGCCGCCGAAGAACCTCTGAACGTCTCCCAGGATAACAGGCCCGAAGGACCAACATGGCCTGGGACAGAGGGGGGTGGCTGCAGAGGAATGGGAGAGGGACACCTACGACGAGGCAACTGTCCTCTGCTGAGGATCTGAAATCCGGAAAGCAGAGCCCGACAACAAACCAGGTCACAGAACGGAACCCTGGGGATGCGAAGCCTGGAAGAGCCTAGTAGGGGATCCTCCCCCGTGACGAACCTGGGGCTGCACGGGTCCAGAAGGGCAGCCCACCGCAACACCACCAGAGGGGTCCCTGAAGCCCCACAGGGAAAGACAGGACCCAGCGCTATGGCTCCTACTCGCACCCCGAGGGGTGTGCGAAGACCGAGGCACCTCAACCCAGTCTCTCAACCCCCTTGACTCTGACAACGCCCTCCTCCTCGACCCCAGCGACACCCCACCCCGAGCAGGTGCAGCAGCACCGGGATCGGCAGTTACCGCAACCCCCTCAGAAGGATGAGTCCCTCCCCCCACCTGCACACTATCCCCCTCCAGGGACCCCAGACCACCCCCAGCCTGGGAGGCCTCAGGAGTGGACAGCAGAGCAGAAAGAGGAATAAACGCGCTGGGCCGCCTAGCACCTCGTCTCACTGGAGACTCTGACTCCGAAGAGTCAGGATTCCAGGACGGGTCCACATCTGAATCATCCTCCGAGGAGGAGGAAGAGACCAGCTAGACCTCAATACCTGCCACCGCAGGGGTCTCCAGAGAAATGGCACCGTGAACGGCGCTAGTGCCAGCGGAGGCGCCGGACGATCTCGGACCACCCGTAATGCCTAAACCCTGCCCCGACTACCCAATGGTGCCGGTCAGACCCGCGGCACTGCCCTCAGTGCCGGGACCTGATTCGGCGCCGCTAGGAGAGTCAACTGGGCCCACGGTGCCATGGGCAGCACCAAGAGCCAACACAGCGCTGCGAATGGCGCCACCATGAATGGCACCGGGATCCAAAGCAGCGCTGGAAGGCGGTGTCGAGAGTCCACCAATGCCGGGCCCAGCACACCCAGGCCTCGACTATGGGGGAACCTGCACCTCTGAAGAGGTGACTGCCGAGGCGGTGTCTCCACCGCGGCCCTGGGAGGGACCACGGCGCTCCTCCGACACCACGAAAGAGGCCTCCTCCTCGGCAAGAGTAGAAGATGAGGAGGTCTCCTCCTCTCCAGACCGTATAGGCCTGGGAGGGACCTGGAGGAAGGGTCTAGAGATCTTACCTGGGAATCCCTGGAGCAACGCCATCCCCCGAAAGTCGGCGGAGCCTTGCCGATCTTGAACACGTGGACGTCTAGGACATGACGGTCCATCGAGAAACAGGAGTCGCACGCATCCATATCATAGTTGGGTCCCAGGCAGCGAAGGCAAACATCATGCCGGTCCCTGACAGAAAAATGCCGGCCACAGGAGCACCGATGCATAGGGGCACGGCCCGCCTTCGATTTATGTTTGGCTCCCAAACCTGACATGATGAGAAATAAACACAAAAACACAGCAAAAAGATCCTGGCGCCGTAAGAAAAAACAGAACGGTCTTACCGGCTAACCACTTCAACGGTGTCGGGATGATCAGAAAGCGGAGAAGGAGGAGTCGAAAGTAGGCCTCTGATGCAACTGTAAATCTCGCACATGGAGCAGGTGCAGCCTCGATGGCATGAGAAACAGAACTGAGATGGAGGAGGCATCTGCAGCATTCTAATGGCCGCCGCCTCATGCGATGCAGCACGTCAGTCTTCAGGGCGTGCACCATTGAGCCGACTCCAAAAAAAATAATCTCCAGAGCGAGTGCACGCCACTGGCACTACCCAAGCAGTAATGAATGGTGAAGACTGACAAGGGAAGATCAACTATTTTCTGTCCTGCCTATGGTCCTTAGTGGCTGTCATGTAATAGCTAAGAGCTCTCTTGACATCCAGACTGTGGAGCCCCCTTTCACCAGAAGTGGCGTGCTCAGTGAAAAAGACAGGTAGGATAATGGTTTGGTTGAAGTGGAAATCAGAAACCACTTTAAGAAGAAATTTCCTGTTCATTCTCAGGACCACTTTGTCCTTGTGGAAGGAAATATAGTCCTGTTTGATGCAGAGCCTGGAGTTCACTTATTCTTCTGGCAGAAGCCATTGACACTAGGAAAACTGTTTTCCATGTACATATTTTAGATGAGCTGAAGACATGGGCTCAAAAGGAGCCCCCATGAGCTTTGCTATTTATACATTAAAAGCCCATGCTGGCACTGGCTCCCTCTGAGGGGAAAGCAAATAGGAAAGGCCCTTAAAGAACCTTTTGAAGTTAGGGTCTGAGGCAAGATATATCTTTTGCCTGGCTGAAATGTAAGCAGATGCTGCCATCAAGGTGTACTTTCAGGGTACTGGATTATAGGCCCAATGAATGCAAATAAGTGAAATAATCCAGCATGGCTGGGACCGCAGACAATGCTGGCAGAACTGTTTGGGTGGAACACCAAATAGAAAACCTTTTCCATTTTGCAGCATAGGTTTTCTTAGTGGAAGGCTTCCTGTAGGTATTCTGTCACTGCAGTGACTTCCCAACCGCGAAGACCGCCACAGTGCCAGAAATTGGGCAAAATGTGCCCGTCGCTGTGGTGGTCCGTGCGGGCGATCGGACTGCCTCGCTGGTGTCCCTCTCGGTCCAACTCCAACTCTAGTTAGAATCCTAGAGACCAAGGGTGTGGAGAGCGGAGCCCCCAGAAGGGTGTTTGGGGCTTGAGCCCTTGATTGTGTGCCACGCCGTGACATTCCGTGGTTACAATGCAGACAGTCAGCATTGTAGCTGTCGTGGTAGGGGATGTCGACGCTAGTGCTGTTGAAGTGCTATAGGTAAACCCTTCCTGTAACCCCGCAAAATGTCCAGGACACTTTCAGAAAGGTTTAGCCCTGCATATTCTAGGTCCTCAAGAGCCAGGCCTTGAGCCTGAGGTATCTGAGGTTCAGGTAAAGGAGCCAGGATGTGCCTCCTGGGAAGGTGTATCGGCTCGACCACAGACAAGAAGAGCAGTAGAGAGTACCATGGCTGCCTGGGTCAATCTGGTGCTATCATGATCATGGATGCTGACTGGGACCTGAGCTTGAGCAATACCCTGTACACCAGGGGAAAGGGAGGAAAAGCATACAGAGGTTTCCCTGACCAGTCCAGAACTAGAGCATCCAGGGGGACTGTTCCCTGATCTGGTGGTCTGCAACAATATTGTGGCAGGTGGTGGTTCTGGTGGGATGCAAACAAGTCTACCCCTGGAGTGCCCCACCTCCTGAAAATCACTTCCACCACTTGCCTGTTCAGAGTCCGTTCGTGATGGGCCTGGTTGATCCAGCTTAAGGTGTCTGCCAAGGTATTGTCCTTGCCAGGCAGGTGAATGGCCTATAGTGACACACCCAAGGAGTATGCCAGACTCCACATTTTCATGGTTTCTGTGCAGAGAGGGTTTGACTTGTCCCTCCCTGCTTGTTTATGTAGTACAAAGTGGTGGTATTGTCTGTTCTGATCTGTACCACCTTTCCCTGTAGCAGTGTCGTGAAAGTCTTTAGTGCCAACAATACTGCTCTGAGTTCCAGCAGGTTGATGTGCAGAAGTAATTCTACACTTGGCCATGTGCCTTGGGTGGTGTGGTCTCCCAGTTGGGCACCCCACCCCAATAGTGATGCGTCTGTTGTGAGAACTACTGATGGGGGCTCCTGTTGAAAAGGAACCCCTCCTCTCAGGTTGGTTTCCTCTTTCCACCATTCGAGGGCCTGTAACAAAGTTCTTGTTCCCGGAATCAGTTTTGAAAGTGAGTCTCTTCTTTGACACCAGCGAACCCTGAGATGAAACTGGATGTCCCTCATTTGGAATCTGGATCCCAGCCAGCACTGTGCCTGTGACAGCTGCCATGTGGCCCAGAAGCTGTAGGAACTGTCTTGCAGTTTTTGGTTTGTTCAGGCTGAATGAACCTGCTATCTGTAGGATGCTCTTTGCCCTGTCCAGAGGCAGGTATGCCCTACCCTGCAGGGTATTTAACTCGGCTCCTACGAACTGCAATACCTGAGCAGGCTGAAGGACTGACTTTTTCAGGTTTATCAGGAATCCTAGAGACTCCAAGAGCCCTTGGGTGAATTGCAGTTGCTCCCTCATATACTGGGGTTATTTTCCCACCACCAGCCAGTCGTCTAGGTACAGAAAGACTGTGACACCTTGCTTTCGAAGGTGTGCCACTACCACTGCCAAACACTTTGTGAACACCCTTGGTGCTGAAGTGAGACCAAATGGCAGGGTTAAGAACTGGTAATGACCTGAAGGGAGTCTGAACCTGAGGTATTTTCTGTGAGACTCACTTATGGGGATGTGGAAATAGGCATCTTTTACGTCCAACCAAACCAACCAGTCTCCTTTCTGGAGGGCTGGCAAAATTAGTGCCAGGGTTACCATTCTGAACTCTGGTTTTGTTAGATATCTGTTTAAGACCCTGAGGTCTAAGATGGGCCCCCACTCCCCATTCCTCTTTGTGATAAGGAAGTATCTTGAGTAAAATCCCTTTCCCTTTAATTGTACTAGTACTGGCTCCACTGCTTGTGACACAAGCAGTTTTTGAACCTCTGCTTCCAGGAGTTTTCTCTCTGCATTTGTGGATGGCTTGAAAACTCGGGTTCTTAAAGGTGGAAGGGATATGAAGCTTAGAGACAATCCCTGGCTCACTACTTCCAGTACCCACTTGTCTGTGGTGATTTATTGCCAAGCATGAAAATAGTAAGCCAGTCTGCCTCCTACAGGCAGTAGGGAGGTGGCCTGTACAGACACGTCAGGGTGCCTGATTTGCTTGAGGCTGGGCCTGGGATTGGGAACCACGCCTGGAACCCCTTCTACCCCTGCCCCTAAAGTATCCCTGCTGTGGATACTACTGGTACTGAGGCGTGGCCATGGCTTGGAAAAAGGGCCTGCTTTGAAAGGATCTGCCCCTGTCTCCCCTTCCATAGGGTCTGGTGGATGGGGAAGCTTTGTCTTTTGCAGAATTACTTCTGTAGGTGGCCTTGTACATCCACCTTTTTCATGTAAGCCTCTGTCTTTTCCCCGAAGAGGGAGTTTTCTTCCAATGGGAAATATAATGCCTTGGTTAGTGTGTCCTGGGTAAGGTTTGTGGATCTTAGCGAAGCAAAATGTCTCTGAGCCACAGTATTTGCCATCCACCTGGCAGCTGTGTCGTTCGAATCAGCAGCCATTTGGAACTGATATTTGTCTGCTTCCAAACCAAACCTGGCTATTTCCGCTAGATCAGCTGAAAGGGGAGACTGTGCCTTGTCTGCCATGGCAAGAACCGACTGCCAAAGAGATTTTTGGTATTGAGCAGCATAGGCCTGGAAGTTTGCCTGCTTGATGGCCAAGGAGGCCGAAAGGTAACCTTTCTTAGCCATGCTATCAATCTTCCTAGAGTCTTTGTCTGAGGGGTGGGATGCTAGTGGAACCCTTGCCTTGTCACAGGGTGACACTTGCACCACCCCTTGGCAGTCAGGGTGCGAGAACAAGAATTCAGCACTCTGTCTTTCCAATTGATACTTTTTATCCAACCTCTTATCGGGGGCACAGTATTAGGTGTTTGCAAAATCTTTAAGGCATCCTTCTTAAAGAACTTAACAGGAAGAAGAAGCTTTTTAGTGGGTGTCAGTCCCATCATTTCCACGTACTCAGCTTCTTCTTCATCTTCATCCTCAATCACTTCACTTGTGAGGATGTCTAAAGCATCCACCATCCTTCTTACAAAAGTAAAGTGTGAGGAAAAATCCTCTGATGCCCTAGGAGGAGAACCAAAGTCTTGTTCAGGGGAAACATCTGGTTCAATGGGGTCCCCGTCATCCTCCACATCAATATCAACATACTCTTCTTGTTTAAAAAGGGAAGATTGAGAAGAAGAGCTAGTCTGCTTGGTAGTAGTCTGAGGCAGAGGAGCAGTCAGCCCCTGTAAAGCCTGAATAACTCAAAAGGCCTGTGTGATCTCATCAGCAGTTGGCATTTTTATTGCAGGCACAGAAGTCCCCAAATGCTGCTAAGCAGGGAGTTACGCGTGCTTTGTTTTCTTATCTTAGAGGGAACCAGAGAGTCAGCTGGTTCAGTAAACCTGTTTTGAACTGTTTGTATACCCGTCTCGGGGTGGCAGTTACAGCTGTTGTTACTGTTGTGGTTTCACCCACAGAAACAGAAGGTGTCGGCTGGTCAGAGCTCGAGGGACCCTTAGGAGCAGAAAGCTTTTTCTTAAGCCTTTCAAGGCATTTCTCAACAGTTTTATCCAGAAAAGTTTTGCAAATATCACAATCTGCTTTTAAATGTTCATAACCTAGGCAGACAACACATAAATTATAAAGACAAAGAATCTCTGTGCGTCTACTTGTCAGAAAGAGAATTAAACATTTCACAAAATGTACTATACGTGAAATCAATACACTCGATGGGATTGAGAAACTACCTATCCCATTCCATTAGTATCTAATTAAAAGCCACTATGTCTATATTTTCAAATTTCAAGACTCCATAATGACTGGTTTAGGTTTAATTTTCCTAGCTGTCCAATGACAGACAACCAGGCAGTGATCACTTGTATAATCCGGTAAAACATCAACCGTTACTGTCTTTTCAGAGTGAGAAACATCTATCCAATCAAGAGCTGGCCGATATCCTGATTTATAATTGGCACGTGTAGTTGAATTAATCAACTGAGAAAGACCATGGTCCTGAGAAAAGTTGTGGAAACTGTCAGAGTGTTTACTAGCACAGTTAGATTTAAAATCACCTAAAATAAATTGTTCCCCATGTTTCGGTAAGTTATTCAAAAATGGGACAGATCTTCCCTGCCATCATCTTGAAAGCCAGATGGCATATAAATAACATTAACAGCAAGTATACTCCACACCAGAGAAAAAAAAATCATAGTTTGATAAAATAGTCAGCGCTGAAGTTTCAGAAACCACTAGCTTTACAGAAACATAAAATACCCCCTTCCCCCTTCCTTCCTTTCATTTCTATCCCTTCTAAAAGTTTTATAACCCCTGATACTGACTTCATCATTGGAGACCTGCTCCTTTAACCAGGTTCCTGTCGGATCTACTATATCAAACTTATTAGTTTCCATCCATACCTCAGCTGTTTTTTTATTTGCAAATAAACTTCTGATATTAAAACAGCCACTCTTTAGAGTACTTTTACATTCTTGGACCAATTTTTTATTAATTGAGGGGACAACCAGACCAGAAAAAGGATGGACACTTTCTGATAAAACATTAAAAGCAAAATAAGTCTTATAATTAGTGGTACGCTATCATTTTTATTTTTAGACATCTTTACAGAGAGACCTGCCCTTAAGGAAATCCTAGCACTTCTGGCAAAGTCATACCCCATTCTTAAATGTACCAGGTAGTTTAAATAACCCATGTTCACAACAATAAAAACTACCAGTTGTCAAATAAAAGTGTGGGCACTTGCCTCAGTTCCCTTCATTATTAAATAGGGGCAACCTAGTGAACTAAACCCTGAGTCTACTTCCTTTGGGGCAGGAGTCAACTCTCCACAGGTTACCATGAAGGAGCAGAAGCTTACAATCATGCCAAATTTCAAATCTCTAGCTCAATTGACAGCTAAATTATGACCAAATTAATAAATTTCAAATATTCCACAAAATTCCAACAAAATTCCATGAAATGTTTGGAATTTCATGGAATTCCATCGAAACTGTGTGAATTCAGGACTTTCTCATTCCGCACAGCTCTACTGAGAAGTGTGGGATCATCAAAGACTACTTAATTTTGGGGACAAGTTAACAATGCAAACTAACCATAAAAACATAAAATAAAGTGACAGAATGTTGCTAACTGGAAGAAAAGAAAGTGTCTCTTTTGGGGAGCAGGACTACTCATGTGCTGAATGCTGCCTAGAACTAGAGATGCAGCGAATTTAAAATTCGCCGGCAAAGTGAACATGAAGTGGGCACTTCGCGTTGCTACTCCACTACATGGAGTGGGCAATGCAAAGTGCTCACTTCGCCTTATCATTACCATAGCGATGATAAGGTGGAATGGCAATGTGAAATAAGGCAAAGTCATTGTTTTAATGGACTTTATGCTTCCTCTTTAGGATTCTAAGTGATCCACTTGGTGTTTCAGATTTGGCAGCCCCCCCACACATCACATGGCTTACAGTACTGTAAGTCATATGCTCTTTAGCTAGGCAGAAAGAAAGTGAGTCATACAAGCAGACACTTTTACTTTCTCCTGTGCAGACAGAGAGAGACTAGTGTGTTTCGTGACTGCTGATACTTTTAGATCAGAGCGAGGAGGAGATTTAAACTTAGATTTAGACCCAACAGCTTTTTTAAAAGCTACATTTTTTGTCTTTTCTGTACTCTTTTTCACTTAATTTGTTCTTTCTGTAAATTTTATTTTTCTTACCTTTATAAGTAGTTAGTTGTTTGTCTGTGTGTGTGTGTGTGTGACTGCGTGTGTGTGTGTGTGTGTGTTGTGTGACAGTGTGAGTAGTGATTGCTTGGACTGAGGGAGCTCAGTAGGAGAGATGGACCAGGGTGAGGGAATGTCTGGGATGGGGCTGCTTTGGGAGGCGTGGTAGTGGTAAGCATCATACCGTAGTGTATGTGGAGGGCATGGATGCCCATTCTTGTTGGACCACTCAAAACTTGTGAGTGCCCCCCTGAAGCAGGACCAGCACCGCCTCCTGTCCTGACTCTGAGGCAGTTGAACCACCACCACCAAGTCCAGCACCAGGTCCTCTGGAGCAGGATGTGCCTGTTCCCCCGGGCCCAGGTGAGGATCCCATCCCTGTTCAGCACTGTGACTAGCAGGCTTACAATACATCCAAGTAACTATTAATAAAAAATTTATATTGTGATTCATGACGTGATCATAAATCGTAATTTGTGACTGCATTTGTGACCATGATGATGGAGAAACGTGAATACCTATGGCTGTACTTCTCTGGGCCCCGATGAGCTGTAGCTTAAAACTCCCAGACTTAAAAACACATATCAATGAGTACAATGGTGGGGTGGTGATTGGTGAAGCCTGGAGAGATACTACAAAACAGGCTTACAATACATCCAAGTAACTAGAAAAAAAATTAATGTGATTCATAACATGAATGATCGTGATTTGTGACTGCATTTGTGACCATGATCATGAAGAAACATGAATGCCTATGGCTGTACTTCCCCGGGCCCCAATGAGCTGTAGCTTAAAACTCCCAGACTTAAAAACATGTATCAATGAGTACAATGGTGGGGTGGTGATTGGTGAAGCCTGGAGAGATACTACAAAACAGGCTTACAATACATCCAAGTAACTAGAAAAAAAATTAATGTGATTCGTAATGTGAATGATTGTGAATCATGATTTGTGACTGCATTTGTGACCATGATGATGAAGAAACGTGAATGCTTACCACCTACGGCTGTACTTCCCTGATGAGCTGTAGCTTAAAACTCCCAGACTTAAAAACATGTATTAATGAGTACAATGGTGGGGTGGTGAAGCCTGGAGAGATACTACAAAACAGGTTTACAATACATCCAAGTAACTAGAAAAAAAATTAATGTGATTTGTAATGTGAATGATCGTGAATCGTGATTTGCGACTGCATTTGTGACTGTGATGATGAAGAACGTGATTTGTAACACGAGTGACTCGTGATGATGTCTTGACTTAAAAATGCATATTAATGAGTACAATGTTCATGCAGAATTAAGCACCACACCTGTCCAGTATTCTGAAGGGAAGCCAAAGAAACAACTGTGACTTAAGTTACAGATGGAGATTGGGCCCTAAAGAGATGCAAATGCACAGACAGATTAAGATTGAGCTGTGCACTGAGGAGATGCTGACACAAAGGCACAACACCTAACCAGTGCTCACCATCAGAAATTCAAATCTGGGAAAGAATACCTTTACCGGTTGGGGTGGGCCATGCGGGGGGGCAGTGTACTGTACTGCTGCAGTAACAGTCACTAGTACTAGTACCACTACCAGTAAAGATACCACAAAGAAGTACAAAAATCACACAGCTGCAGTGGATAGCAGCTTCACATTGCTGAAATTATTATGTGGCACAATAAAAGGTGTCTGATTTGATGACATGCGTCTCACACATACTCACACACACACTAAGTAATGCATAGCAAATTGAAAACTTCAGTAATATAACCACATATTTTAAACAAACTAAATTTATGCACTGCTGCACCACAACAATCAGCAAAAAAAAGGCAAGAAATATTGAAAATATTACTGTGTGTACATTAACACAGTTAAACAAGAAAAATTTCACCAAAACAGAAAGCACTGTCTTTTTCTACGAGTTAGTCTACCTACACCACAGATACACCCTCCCCCAAAGCACATTTCCACTGTCTCTCAGTACACAGACTGAATGTTGTACATTAACATTCAAAATCCATACACAAACAATAAACACTCGATGATATGAGCACAGGAGGTTTCCTATAATCGATGAACTAAAGTTTCAGCAAAAAATTACTCAAAAGGCTTTTTAACAGCTTTTGAAGGTTTGAATTGCAGAGAGCTCTCAGAGCAGATTGTCTCCTACAGCTTCCTATACACACATTACCCCAAACTGAGGCTGTGCAGAACAATCTAGAGCCCATGTGACCTGAAATCCCATGAAACACTGCAAAATTCACCTTTGGAGCTTAAAACAAGCAATGTAAGGCAAAGTACATTGTTTTCAATGTACTTTGCCTTAAAACTGGCGGAGTAGTGGTTTGGAAGGCAAAAGTAGCATAAAGTCATTGTTTTCAATGACTTGCATACCATTTGCAACGCGAAGTACTCGTCAGCCTGCAGAGCACTCCACGAATTCATCTTCACTCCATGGATCACTCAAGGAGTGAATTGGGGCCACTTTGCTCACCACTACCTAGAACATGACACAGCAGATTCAGCAGCAGTTCTAGCATAAGATTAATTAATAAAATTATAATAAATACATTTGATTTTACCAGAGTATATGTTAGTTTAGGAATTTTTTAGGGGTAGAAATACAGTAGGTACTCTAAGTGCAGTTCTTTAGCCCATAGTTTAGGCTTGCTACAGTAATCATTTACCTGCATGCAAGCAGGACTGTCTTTTTTCTAAACACAGTAAAATACATTTTAACAGCCCAGGTTTAAGCTTGGGAATGGGAAGCCAGTTTTTTTGGGAAGGTGCACTGTACTGAACGGCACCATGTAAAAAAATTTAAGTAAAAACAGTGACCACCAAAAAAACAGCTAATACAAAACAGCTAAGTCAAATACAACAAGTTTTTCTCCCTACACCTCTTGTTATATATACCAACTCCAGGGGGGATGCACCTTAGGGAGGGGACAATTTTCAGTTGCTGTATTTGACTTAGCTGTTTTGACTTAGCTGTTTACACTGGCCACCACATTGAAGGCACTCTGGCAGTTTAGTAGCCTATAGTTTAATCTTATTCATTATTTACCTGTGTGTAACCAGGGACATTATACTGGAACAAAATAAGAAAACAAAGACAAAAAGAATACACTAGAGTTCTTTCACCAGTTGTATGATTGAGTATCCCTCTGTCAGTTCATTAGCCCCTAGTTTTTAGTCACATTTGCATAGTATTTAAAGCCTTTTTTGGGGGGGTAAGGGGGTCATGCTCTGGCAGTTGTAGCCCTTAGTTTGTATTCTTGCTAGCCAGTTACCTGCATGGAATCAGGAATATTTTTCTTTTAAAGCCAAAACAAAAATAAGTTGCACCAGATTTGTATTACTTTTGTATGCCTTTTTTGGGAGAGAGGGTATATCCCTTTGGAGGTTGAGTAGCCCATATCTTGTAGTATCTCTAAACATTAACCCGCACGCATGTAGTAATATTTTTGTTTTTTTTAGGTTAATAAAAAAATAAAATTGAACCAGGCTTGCATCAATTTTGTATACTCTTTTGGGAGAGAGAGAGTGTATCTTTTCAGCAGCGGAGTAGCTTCACAGCTTGTAGCCTCCTATCCAGTTACCTATGTGCAAGTAGGATTTTTTTTGTTGCCCAATGCAGATAAATTGCACCAGACTTGGTGTAGGCTTGTATCATGCAGGAAGCCTTTTTCAGGGAGACATTACACCCCTCTGGTAGTTGAATAGCCCATTGCTTGTAGTCTCGCTAGTCAGATACCTGCATGCATGCAGTAATATTTTTCTTTTGGATCCAAACAAGAAAAATGTACCAGACATAAAATAGGCTTGGGTCATGTGTGAAGCCTTTACAAGGGGCAGCTGGTAGTTGGACAAGTAGCCAAACTTGCAGGTTCATCACTAGCTATTTACCTGCATGCAAGCAGTAATAATTTTCTTGTGTTGCCCAATCAGTATAAATCATACCAGACTTGATACAGGCTAGAATTATGAATAAAAAAAAAATTTGGGGGTGGTACTCTGTTATAGCAGGTGTATATTCGATATCTCTTAGTCTCATCAGTAGTTAATTATATATCTGCAAGCAGGAATATTATTCTACAAATAAAAAATACATAAAAAGGAATCTTACCTAATTTGCTTCATGAGTTGCATGCATTGTGTGTCTCTCTGGTAGTTGAGTGTCTCATAGCTTGTACTGTTGCTAATCAGTTGTTTTCTGCTTTTAACTTGCACTCAGACTTGTCAGTTATATTTACCCCAGGGTAACAAAGGGTACCTTAGGCTTCATTAGACAGGTGCTTGCTTAATTGTTTAGAAGCTGTTAATCAAAATATGCATTAAATATATAAAGATGGAAGGGAATGTGCCTATGAAGCAATCAGCCAGTATCTGTAAGAACAAGACAAAGACAGTAATTCAGGAAAAAAAAAACACTGTCACAAACTGAAGTTCTTCCACTGCTGCTGGTTAATCCCCTTCCTATTGCATTTTCATCAGCTTCTAAGCCTTCATTGGCAGAGATCCTCCTCTTTGCCTGTAGCCGCGGTGATGCCTAAGCAAGCATGGAAGGTCACAAGTGAAGCTTGTTGATCAACCAGCAGTAAAAGAGTGACTCTGTATTTCAGCACATTATTCTATAAATATGATGTTTCAGCTATTACAATTAACTAGAGAATACACTTGTTTTAATTTTCAGTTTTCCTTTCTTGGGTTTATAATTAATCTTGGTACCATATCTAAGTGTGTAGAAAACACATTTGCTTGTCCTCCACTGATCTAATGGTGCCTTTGTTTATAACATCATGGTGCTCACCATGACAGCAGACTCAATGTCACAAGAGTAGTTGTGAAGTCAAGTGGGGTTAGTCAGATGCTTTTTCAAAGACTCAGTGTAATATGTCTGCATTATCTGAAATATTTAGTAAACCAACAACTGGAGAAGTTTAAAACAACTAGAAAGCAATAACGTTGAACATATTTGTTGAATATCTAATAGTTGCAAGCTTTTTATTTTAGTTGAGAGTCATTCCTACAGAATGGTAGGTTTGGCAAATGTAGTTAACTATGTATAGTGGAAAGGAAAGAATGAGCAGCCCCCCTGATGAAGCCACATCATCTATATGTAGGGGCAACCCAAGTATGTGTTCAGGACAGTTCTCCTGCACAAAGCCATACACTTGTCAATTCCAGCTTTGGTGTGTGTGCCATTTCTTTGTTTTCTGTGAAAGAATAAGCACACACCATTAATGTACCACCTTCTCGAGATTTTGCTGTTTCTCATTTCTCTGTAAACTCATTGGATTATGACAACAGCAGTAGCAGTGAATACATTCCTGCAAAGAGGGTCAAGCCATTGATTTACGGTGATTAAAACAATGAAATTCCATTTTCAAGACTTCAAATTCTGAAATTGCACCGCGATTGTTACTCTAATTTCAGATTTTACCAGGATTCTGCTATCATTCTTTTAGTATGTGCATAAATAATCAGAATTAAAGAAGGTTTCCATACAGAGCATTAAATAATGCAAATTGAAAATAGTACAGGAAGGAATTAAAAGAAAACATAAGTTTTGGCAGATTTACTGATCTGATATAAAATGCTAGATTCCATGAAATCTTTGTTCTTACCGGTCTTCAGGCAGCCCTAATTCTAGAATTTTACTGGATTTTCTGGCAAAAACTGAAAAACAGTGGCCTTGTACCATGCTACAGTGACAACCAAGTTGATGGCATAAATGATGGTGCCAGCACTTGGCCAACACCCAGCACAGAGCCCCAACAATCTGCCATCTGGCAGTTGGAGCACCCCCCACACCCACATTTATTTATATACAAACTATGGGTCACAACCTGGTGGCAAGAAGGGCAACCTGGAGATCAAGAACACTGCCTATGCCAAGTAACAAAAGTCACATAAGAAACATGTGACATTATTCCACCAACAACATTCTGGTGGTAATATTCTGTGGGCACATTAATGGAGTATGGCAAAAAGAGCAAAAAGGCCACTCAGAGCTGGGAGTGCAGTGCTTCTGGCATAGCACAGTCACTAGAATATATGATAAGCTGGCACTCTTGATTGCAAATTCAGCACACCAGTCCAAGAAGGTGCAAACCAAATTCATTGGTATAAAGTGCTCAAAGTGCTAAACTAACATTGAAACAGAATCAGCAACAAACTAGTCACCAATATTTTGCACTAGTAATCAAGCACTTTTGCAAGGTGTGGCACCCCTTAGTGAATAAAATGATTTATGCAATGCCAGTGGATGTAAATAATTGCAAATAAATGCAGGTATTTTCATGCCCAGGGGAGCTGAATTGAAAATAATTTATTTCCAATCCGGCTCAGAGAACAATGATTATTTCTACTCCAGTTCCATAATATTCTAAGCATAATCTTCCTTTATACCTAACAAGTCATCTAGGCCTGCTAGTACAAAATGGCACAAAATATTAGTCAAATTTTCCAGCCCTTGACATTGTATAAATTGCACATGCCATGGGCTGCAAGAAAATAAATGATTTATTTTTAATGGCTCAGTAGACCTTAGCTGTGGCTCCTTCACTCATGACTTCAATAACGGTCATAACCAGCCATTCAGAATAATTTATTTTCATGCAGTCCATAGCTTATCCCCTATTTATAGCTGTCCCTTAAAGGGATATACTGATGTATTACTCACAGGGGCACTAGTATAACATATAGCTCCCAACAATAAAGTGCAGTCTATCTATTAACATCAAATACCCCGTAACATAAAATACATAGAAAGTTTAGTTATTTATTTATTTAAAAATGTTTCACCAGGAAGGCACACAGAGCCAAGGCTCATTTCCAGGTGTGACCTGGGGGAAGGGGGAATGTGGAAAACAGTAATAAATATACATACAGTTAAAAAAAATACCATAGATTATATACATACAGATAGAGCAATTATAGCAGCATATCAAGGAAAGGGACATTGGGAAGGTGCACAATGAATATATATGAATATACAGGTAAAAGCATTTGGAGTTTAAAGATCCATAGCTATGGGAGATGTAGAGTTGAAATTTGCAGGGGTAAGTTAGATGGGACAGAGAGGTAGGTTAGTCGCAAGTGCAGGTGTGGGGAGGGAGTTTGTGAAGAAGAGAGGAGAGAGCGGAAGGTGAGGGAGCATAATGCAGGGACAAAGGGAGAGAGTTCTACAGTTTAGGCAAGAGGTAGGAACATGTCAATTGGCCTTTGGAGGTGGATCTTTTGGGAACAGTTAAGAGAGGTGATCGTAACTATGGAGAGAATGAGAGAGGAGTAGGGGTGGTCGAGTGAGGAGAGCTAGGAAAGGAGGAACTGAACCAGTATTTAGCAGTGAAGGAAATGGAGTGGGAGCATCTCCTTTTCTCAAGGGACTAGAAGGAGAGGAAGTTATGAAGGTCACAGTGATGAGACAGAGAGGAGGAGCATCAAGTGCAAAGTAGCAGAAGTAATTGTAAAGGGTATACAGTCTGGCAAGGGAGGTTTTGGGAGCAGCACTAAAGACTATGTCACCATATTCAAAAACTGGGAGGATCATTTTCTGAACAATAGTGCTGCGAGCATGCAACAGGATGCAGCTGTGGCTGAGGTAGAGGGTGCCAAGCTTGGGGTGGAGTTTTTTGGCAATTGCATCTATGTGTACAGAAGAGTTGAGGTGCCTGTCAAGTCAGACACCTAAATACTTAGGAGAGGAAGTATCCTCCAGTTTAGTCCCATCAAGAGTGTGGAAAGATGGCAGAGAGGGGATACAGGACAGTCTCTGATGTGTGCCAAAGTTCATGGTTTTTGTCTTTTTTGCATTAAGGGATAGTTGATGTGAGCCTAACCAGCGCTGGACATTATCAAAGTCCAGCTGAAGGGTGGAAGTGACACCAGATGTTGAAAGGCCAGATGTATACAAAACAGTGTCATCTGCATATATGTGGATGCTAGAAGAGGAGCAAAGAGAGGGAAGGTCATTGAGAAAGATGGAGAACAGTAGGGGGCCCAAAACAGAGTCCTGTGGGTCACCACTCTGGATGGAAAGAGGGGGGTACTGAGTCAGCAATCCTAATTGATTGGGCTCTGCTGAGCAGGTAGGAGCTAAATCAATCAACAGAAGGGGGGAGCCCAGCTGAAGAGAAATTAGATAGGAGGATGGTGTGAAATATATTGTAAATACCCACACAAAGTGATTTAAGTGAGAAAATGTGAATAAGACAAAGAAAATAAAAGGAACAGGGGAGGAGGGTTGTGTTTTGAGGAAGTGGGGGTTTGGATAAGAAAGATTGGGGGAAAAGTGTTTGGGAAAAGAACAGTAAAGATAAAACACAGATTCATTTCATGTCACTATAAACTGTTTTTAACCAATAACATTTACATTTTAAACAATTAGCTAATGTTATTCATGACTAAAACATGGAGACATAGAAACATAGGCACATAGAATTTGTCAGCAGAAAAAGACCACTTGACCCACCAAGTCTGGGCAGATGTTTCCTGCCTATTCTGTCTCTGCAGACTCTAGCTGTTCTCTAGCTGACCCTCCCTCTCCCTGCCTATTTACCACTATTCCCCTATGCCTACCTCACATACTTGAAGCCCCTACTGTTTCTGCCTGCACAACTTCAGCTGGCAGATTGGTCCAGATGTCTATCACTCTCCTCAGTGAAGTAGTATTTCTCATATCCCTCTAAACTTACCCTTCCAGCTTCACTGCATGCCCTCTTATTTTGGTGCATTTCTCATTTGAAACAAACTCCACTCCTATATCTTGCACACTCATGAGGAACTTGTAGGTCTCTATCATGTTCCCTCTCCTCTCTCCTCTAGGGTGTACATGTTGAGATCCCTCAGTCTCTCCTCATAGGGTTTCTCCTGCAATTTCTGCACCATTTTAATTAGACTCCTCTGGACTGCCTCCACCCTGTCTATGTTCTTTCTTATATGCAGCCTCCTAAACTGGATGCAGTACTCAAGGTGGGGTCTCACCAATGACCTTTACAGTGATAACACCACTTCCCTCCACCTGCTTGAGATATCTCTCCCTATACACCCTAGCATCCCACTGGCCCTGCCTACTGCCTTGTCACACTGCCCAACCACTTTGAGGTAAGCAGATATTATAACTCAAGGGAAGACAAAAGGCTTGGCTGCTCATCCTAAACAACAGACACCCAACTCTAGACAGAGCTAGAAATTCATTTTAAAAAGTGGTGTACTGCACGGATTACCAGTTCCCCAGATTTGGTATTCCGTCCCAGAAAGTGGTATGCCACCCCCTTTTTTTGTATACCTGTTAGAAAATGTCACCAACTATCAGTACATTCTTCTTTGGCTAAATAAAAGGTAATAAAAGGCAAAAAAACACATTCTAAAAATTCTCCATTTACTTATTTTTGTCTGTATTTTTTTTCTTTCCTCTTTACCTTGTAGGTAAGGTGTTGAACTTCCACTTTATTCTGTGCTTGTACAGAAAGAGTGATGCACAGAATTAAAAATATAGCACAGCCAGGCATTACATACATTTTTTCAAAGTGCTTTTGCAGCACTGACTGACAGCAAATCTCATCACAGTAATTTCACAGGTGGTGAAAAATAGAAAGTCTGTCTGAAATCCATGGCAGACCAGAGTAGACACTTATACTGCAATTTAACCCCAAAATGTAGCACAAACCCCTGGACAGTCATTTTGCTTTCAGTGATGACAGTGAGTGCACATCCAAGCAGCAATTAACATTCATTGATGATTATCTTTTTGTCTCTTTTGTCTACCCCATCAAGACAAGTCGCTGCAAAAAAAATGAATCTGGCCAGTGTAAACAGAAGCTTTTGATTCATAATCTGACATGATTTGTTACAGCACCATGACAGACTACGTGATAGTTTTATTACCGAGACACGACCAGTTGGCCAGATTTTACAAATTTAAAACACTCTGCTCCTAGATTCATGATAGATTTTTGTAATTTTTATGTGAAATCTAATTTCCCCAGAATGTTACTGTACCATTCCCATTATATGATATTTTGCTATGCTAGAGTGATCCATAAGCCACATCTCATGTTGGTGCGACAGACTCTGATTATTTTATTGTAGGAGTCAGGGCTACTAAGAAGGGTAGAAAAATGATGAAGACTGAAAGATACTCTGTTCACATACCCAAATCTGGACTACTTGGTGCTCACCTGTCTCCCTCAGATAAATTCCAGGCACATTTAATTGTAAGATAAAACAGTACCTGATTGGTGCATTATTGTCAGCTCCTGCCTCACCGACTTGTACTTGACTGATAGACTGTGCTACGACTGGCTATCTGCTTGCTGCTCAACAAGTTGGCATTAGTCTACTATGCTGCCAAGTCTGTTATAACAAAACTGAAATTAGTAGAACAAGAACTGAGAGAGCTCACAGAATGAGATTTGACAAATTAGACTGTACTGATCAACTTACCCATGACTTGTAAATCTGGCACTGTGACCAGGCAAAATTATTTTGCCACGAAAACCTGGAGTGACACTAAAGTGGAAATACAAATTTAGCGGTATTAACTGTTTTGTAAGGAAAATGAAGACAGTCCAAGCAGGACTCAACAGTTGGGTGGCAAGAAAGACCAAACCTAAAATGTGGAGGATATGATTACAACAGATTCATGTCATCATCGAGAGTACTCCGTGATGCAAGAATCCCCTCTCCCACAGTTCCTAGAACTAGTAGTACTAGGGCACAACACTGACATGGGAGTACATTCAAGTTCTTCATCAGTTATAACATGAGAATCATCATCAGACAAAAGTTTTTTAGAATAAGTTTCAGACATGAAAAATTCATCTAAATCTACTTCCAGGTCTGAGCTGTCTGCCTCTTCTTCCTCCTGCTCATTGCTTTGTTTTTTGTTCTGTGGACCATATGGCTGCAAAGAAGGCCTTTTTTTCTGTCTACCAATTTTTAACCAGTACTCAATGACTAGAACTGGATCAAATTCCTGTTCAAATGGTGTATGTAACGAGATCCTTATTAAGTCTATGAGACTGTCCTTTCTGAATGAACTTTGCCATTCGGATTTTATTCTTTTCATTAGGATAAAACCACATTTACAAACAGCTGTACTTGTTGGTAGAGTATGAATTAAGGTTACTAGTCCCAAAATGTTGTGGCATTTGTCTTGGCAAGCCTGATGAACATCTGGCCACTTTGTTTCTACAGCATTAGCATACCTTTGGGGGGGGGGCAAACATGTAATAATACCCTGACCTGATCTGCAGCCTGACAGTATTGAGAATTTGTTGATTGTAAGTGGTAGAAGAAGAAAGTCACCTTCTCTTTATGTAATTTTTTAGTTTGGTCCACTCTGCTACACACATGTTGGGATCTATGTTCTGTTCTGTGAGGACTGGTCTGAACTCCTCTACGACACCAGCTACTGCATCCTCCGCATAATCTGAAACAAATTGGACAAAAATCTGTCTCACCTCCCACCCTGTTAAGCTAAAGATTATTCTGCCAGTGCCACCCAGTCAGAGTTATTTTCCCACGCTAACACACCTGTCAAGTCCACATGGCTTGTTGGCCACTGTTTGAAGTTCACAATGTGGTTCATGGCCATCATAATAGATTCTGGCTAGTGCATGGCTTCAAACCTGTTTGTTACATTTAGGATCATGGCTGTCAGTAGTGACTCTCTGTCAACAGAAAACTGGTCCGCTTCATCAACAGATAGGTGTATCCATGGAATTCAGGTCCTTCCAAGGCCTACAGATTTTGCAAGTGCTTTCCAGGTCTAGAAAACAAGAACAAAAGGAAAAACACAGACTTATCCCCCTGGCCTGACCTAACTTGTCCTGACAGAGATAACGTTTTTTTTCTGGCTAGGGTGGAGGGAAAATACCATAGTCTGGCTAAAACCAATCTGGAAAGCAAAAATTACCTTGTTTTCAGCTTTATAAGGCAGTTCTTCAGGTCCTGAAGTGATTCAAACACCTCTCCCACTGAAGTATCATTTGCTTGAAGAAGCAGGCTGACTTTTGTGAACTCTTCCAGGAGGTCTGCCATCAGGTGAATGTAGTGTAGACATCTCCAGGTCTGCATGGTCTTCAGGTAGCCCTTGGCCTTCGCTGCTTGGTCCCCTCGGGATCCTCCAAGTTGCATCTGAGAAGACAAACAATTGCACAAGTTGTTGCTTTAGTAGTTCCAATTTTAAAACAAATATAGACTGTGCCTAAAATGGAGTCTGGGACAGTACATACCTGTTGGAAGTGCAGCAGGATCCCGGGGTAGACTGTGATAAGCACTTTCAGTGCTGTTAATGTGTGTTGTGCCCATCTGGTTCCTTCCACTCTGGTTGGAATAAGGCATCTTACTCCTGCTGCCTGACAGGACTCTCTCAGATTTTTACGGTTTACAGGAGAAAAATGATAAAACAGATAGATTCCCAGCAGTAATTGGTCTATTTTTATGGTACGTGATTTTTTTAAGACATCCTTCAGGGCTAACTCCAGCCTATGTGCATTGCAGTGGATTGTGACTAGATAAAGACAATCCTTTTTCCAGTAGTGTGGCCACCCCCCCCCTTCTACTGGTCATCACTGTTGCCCCATCAGTGGTAAGCCCTACCGATTTGTTTTTCCACTCTGCTGACTCTGTCTATGACAGCATGGCCTGATCGATGTATGCTGTGATTGATGATGCATCAACTTTGTGTGGATTTTCCAGGGACACAAAAAAAAACACCTGGCGCCCCCCTTGTTTACTGTTCTTATGTAAATTATTTCCTGTTCTTTTATACTGGAATCTGTAGCACCATCTATCATTATGGACATGAAGTCCACTTTCTTCACCACATTCACCAGTTTCTTATGTTCCACCTCAGCAATATTACTAATGAACATGCGGCATGATTTGTCGTTGTGATAGGTTTCCCCAATATCAACCCATTTACATTTTTCAAAGTCACACATCCACTGGAAGTATATATATGGCCTAGCGTGTTTGGCCAAGGTATGTGCATTTTGAATTAAGATCTGTACATGACGTGCCACATTGGAATTGAGCATTTTGATTGTTTGTCAGCAGCAGATGCCTGCTGGGACTTGGCTACAAATCTGGCATCAGCGAGGATGTGCTTCTAAGACTTGGCATGCTTTTGTAAAGACTGCTCAGTGAAATTATTGCAGCCCCCTTCATAATATGCTGATGTTGTGTCTGCAGTGTTGGGAATTTCCTACCTGCTTTACAAAACATTACATTTTTCTCAGGGTCAAGCTCAACCCAAGCGTACTTTGTTACCCAGTGTTTTTGAAAAGTATGCACTTGTTTACTTTTGTCATAAGCAGCATCTCTTTCCTTTTTTCTAAGAGTCTCCTTCTCTGCTGCTATGGTCTTAGGGTTCTTTACTCCATTCCAAGAATACCACATCTTGGCAGTTCTGGCAATTTCTTATAATTTGCCAGCAAAGAAGCATGCCCTGACCAAACAGGCAAGGGGCAGTGGATGCAGAACTAACTGGGATAAATCCACCCCGTGACACCCTAGAGAGAATGGGTTCCCACAACAATTGAGAGATAATTTTCTATGCAAGGTGAGTGTCAAGCAGACGAACGATCACAATTTATTTTTAGCCCAGGAGCCTCGTTAAATGTTTTTACAGTGTTGCAGATTGAGCCGCAGAGGGAGCGAGTCCGTGTCAAGGTTTTGTTAAATTAGTCCTCAATTCTTCTTGGCCAATTGCAAATTTGTTAACTGCCCAGAATCTAATTTTTTTCACAGGGTGAAGTCTGCCCAGAAAAGAAAATGAGCTGCCCAAAATAAAGCTGCTTAAATGAAATGTTACAGTCTAATGTGTTTTTCAATAAAAATTTAAAGATGTCTGGTGTCTTTTTTTGGGGATTAAGGAAAACATCAGCTTTTTGTGTTTCACCAAATCAGGAGATTAGGGCATGATTGCCTGTTATGTTGTGGCACAGTGCCCTTCCCTGAGTGAAACTGGGCAATTAATCTATCTCTGGTCTGGAATGTGTGCCTCAAGTACTGCAAAGGCAATTGGTTTTCCCTTGTTCTGTGCCAGGGAATCTGTGCCCAAAAAGGCCAACATTTTTTTTTTCAGGCTTGTTGTTGCCTTTGTTTTTTTCTGGCAGTGCCCTCCCTGTAAAAGTTTTCTCTTGTTGGCTTTTTTTCATTTATTTCTCCTTTTTTAGGCAGTCTGCCTACTTTTTGAATACAGGCTAGTCTGCAAAACACAGCAAAATCTGGCACATTTGCTCCCCCCCAACTGTTTTCTATGCTCACTGATGCTCATTCAGTTGCAGAAAATCTGAGTCTCCCATATCCATCCTCCCTCCCAATAGTGACTGTACTGTTTGTTCCCTGCACCCTCCCATTTCAATCAGCCCCTCCCAATTTACCAGACTGGAGCTGCAGTGATATCTGCAGAGAGGACCCTGGAGCGGGAGAGTCCTGTCAGCGTGGTTGCCACCCCGGGAGTGAGGGAAAGCAAGTGTGCAATGGTGCAGCCCAAGACCGAAATCTCGCCAATGAATGCGAGATTTCGATCGGTCTTGGGCTGGGCAGACAAAATGTGGCATTCCAGTTGACTGGAGCATCTTAGAAGATGCCAAAGAGTCTCCAGAGCCAAAATGGGAGCTAAATAAAAAGTAAAAAAACACACGCGGGTGCATGGCGTCTGCTCAAACCTCGCTCCTTAAAGTGGTATACACCGCAGTTTACCAGGGGGCAGAATCTGATGTTCCGTGCTAGTTTTTTGGTGTGCACAGAACACCATTTCAATGGGAATTTCAAGCCCTGCTAGAGCATGTTAAAAACATGTTTTATTAAGATGATTAAAAGTAGCACTACCAACGCTTAGTCAGCATTTCAAGCTGCAGTAGCATAGTACGGTGTGAAATGTTGACTGAGCTTTGGGGGTGCTACTTTTAATCATCTTAATAAAACATATCTTTAATGTGTTCTGAAGTTGGGCATTTGTTGTTTAGGACAAATGGCCGAGCCCTTTGTCTTCCTTTGAATTCCTTGATATGGCTTTTTGGCTCTGTCCATGCAAGTCCTTGAGATGCTCTTTGCATCTAGATATTATAACTGCAAGGTCTCTTAGTGACTGGCAGTATCTAACCCTCCTTTACACTCAGTTCCTTGGTGTCTTTATCCTAGATGTAAGATCTTGCACTTTTGGCATTTAACCCCAGTTGCCATACCCTTGAACACTACTCAGATTTTCAAGGGAACCTATATATATTCTCTATCCTCTCATGAGTATCCACCCTATTAATGATGTTGGTGTAATCTACAAAAGGCCAGACCCACTGCTGGGGCTACAGGATCTTTTTCACCACAGGTATGTATAGTGGAGGACTACACTAGGTTCCTGTCAAAGAGAGAAGATACTATATGGCCATTATCTCTTTGATGGTTAGCGGCTGATTCTTCGTTATTGGAAGGATCAACATGCAGTATCCTACCTTGAATGGGTTAAGGAGTTACTATTTAATTTAAGAATTGAAAAGGCAATTGCCAGTCTACGGGGTAAGCTCCCTTTGTATAAAACTAGATGGGAGAAGTTCTTCACGCTTTGGTCTGTCCCGTTGCCTCCCCAACAAGTTCAGCCGGGATCGGTAGTTTAGGTTAGGGTAGAGAAAGACCTTAGTAAGCCGCCCCACAGGAAACTCATGTTGCTGCATATCGATGGGATGTGTGTAGTTAAGTTTATTAATCTTATGCGGCATTGACGACATGGTTGCTGCCTGATACAGTAATCTACAAAAAGGCATATCTTCCCTTCCAGTCCTTCTGCAATGTCACTTATAAAGACATTGAAGAGGACCGGTCCTAATACTGAGTCCTGCTGCAACCTGATGCTCCCTCTCCTCTCCTTAGAGTGAGTGCTGTTTTACACCACCCACTCTTGTCTCTCCATGTACTAGATTCTTTTACCCAATTTACCACTTTAGAACCCACCCCTAGGCTGTCCCGTTTCTTATTAGTCTAATATGTCGCACAGTGTGATGGCCTTGCTGAAGTCCAAGTAGGCCGCATCCACTGCCCTTCCTTGATCTATTTCCCTGCTCAGCCATTCAAAGAAATCATTCAGATTCCTCTTGCATGACCCCATCCCCCCACACACCAGTGAAACCATGCTGCCTTACGTCTTGCAAACCCTTAGATTCAAGATCTTCCACTAGACTTTCTTTTAACAGGTTTTCCATTAATTTCCCCACCACTGATATGAAACTGACTGGTCTACAGCTGCTAGCTTTCTCCCTACTCTCATTTTTATGGAGCAGGACATCAGCTCTCCTCCAGTCCTCTGGAACCACTCCTGTTTCCAGTGAGTTGTTGAATAAGGCTGTCAGTGGTGCAGCAGCAAACTTCTCCCTAAGTTCCCTTAGAACCCTTGGATGCATCCCATCAGATCCCATGGCCTTGTTCACTTTCAGGTTTGCAAGTCCCTTCAGGTTACTTTCCTGTATAAATGGACTTATGTTCACCTCCTCAGTTTTCCTGCTGCTCCTCAGTGGTCAGTCCCTCTACCTCCACAGTGAAGACTGAGCAGAAGTGCCTGTTCAGGGTGTCTGCTTTTCTTGATCCTCCTCTGCACAGTCACCATATGCTGTCCTCCTTATCATCACTATTTCTCCACTTGCCTTCATCTTCTTACTCATGTACCTGAAGAAAGCCTTATCCCTTCCACCATCCATTTGGCTATTCTTCCTCCATTCGTGTCTTTGCTTGCCTTACTGCCCTCCCTGCTTCCCTCTGTTTTACCTGGTATACCTCTCAATCCTGCTCCATGTCTGTTTAACTTACCAGCTGAATGTCACCCTGTTTTCTTCACTTTACTTGCTACTTCCTACAGTACCATAATAGCCTTTTTTTCCTACAGCACTTTTGCTCACTTCCTTCATACGGAGGCTGGTTGCCTTCACTGTGTCTTTCTTTAATTTTCTCCATTGTTCCACTACCCCACCCTGGTAATCCCCTGCTAGACTGCTTCTAAGACAGTCTCCCATTTCTTTAAAATCCTCTATCCTAAAGCATAGGACCCTCATTCTGTGTGGATTTGCCTCTGCACCCATCTTAATGCTGAACAACACTGTACTGTGATCACTGGTCCCCAGGGCACTGCCCACTGTGATATTTCAATACTAACATACTATTTGCCAGCAGATTAGGCCTTATGGTCTATCGAGTCTGCTCGAACCTTAGATCCTTAGTTGGGTGCGAGACCCTCCCATCCCTTGTGCTCCAGAAACCCCTATCATCCATCCCCACCCCCCTGGGACAGGCCATCATCTGATACATCCACTTTCTGTGTCTGTCCCACCCTCTCTTGAAGCCCTCCACTGTGGATCTCTGAACCAGCTCACCAGGCAGTGCATTCCAAGGGTCCACCACCCTCTCAGTGAAAAACCTCCTCCTCTTTTCCCCCCTCACCCTTCCACCTTCCAACTTCAAACCATGCCCTCTGGTGATACCACCCTGCTTTAGTCTAAAGATCCCCTCCATGTTTACCCTATTTATTCCCTTGAGGTACTTGAAGACCTCAATCATGTCCCCCCTGTCTCTCCTCTCCTCCAATGAAAACAGGCAGAGCTCCTCAAGTCTGTCCTCATACGTCAAACCCCTAGCCCTCGTGATCATCTTTGTTGCCCTCCTCTGTACCCTCTCCAGAAGCTGTATGTCCCTCTTCAAGTGTGGTCTCCAGTACTGTACACAGTACTCAAGGTGTGGTCAACCAGTCCATTGTACAGCGGCAGAATCACTTCCTTGCTCCTAGAGGTGATCCCCCTTACGATGCATCCCAACATCCTGTTTGTCTTGCTAGCCGCTGTCCTGCACTGCTCAGAGTTATTCATACATGCATCCACCATGACCCCTAGGTCTTTTTCCCCTATTGAGGCCTCCAGCGCCTCCCCTCCCAAGGTGTACCTGTGTTTAGGGTTTCCCGACCAAGATGCAACACCTTGCACCTGGAGATATTGAAATTTAATTTCCATGTGTGAGCCCAGCTTTCCAGGGTGTCCAGGTCCCCTTGCAGGGCCAACCTCCCCTCTTCTCCCTCAACTACTGTTCCCATCTTGGAGTCATCCGTGAAGAGACTCATTTCACACCCTATACCCTCCCTGATGTCCGATATGTATGCATTAAACAGGATCGGACCCAGGACCGAGCCCTGCGGTACCCCACTACCAACCTCTCTGGGTTAGAGCTCCCCACAGACCACTACTCTCTGGGTGTGTCCAGCTAGCCAGTTTTCAATCCATCTGACCATCAAAGGGCCTACTCCTAACCCATCAATTTCTCCACCAGACCATTGTGGGACAGTGTCAAACGCCTTGCTGAAGTCCAAGAATAATACATCCACAGACTTTCCCTGTCCAGTTCTGATGTTACCCATTCTAGAACTCCACAAGGTTGGTTTGACACATCTACCTGGCATAAACCCATGTTGCCGACTATCCAGACCTCCCACCTCCTCCGTACACCCCAATCGCTCCTTTAGTATACTCTCCATTAATTTTCCCACCACCGATGTCAAACTGATGGGTCTATAGTTACCTGGTACTTCCCTCGACCCCCCTTTATGGATTGGCACCACATGTGCCTCTAGCCAATCCCTAGGTACCCTCCCTGCCTCAAGTGACCTGTTGAAGAGCTCCGCCAGGGGTGCAGCCAGTATGTCTGCCAATTCCCGTAGTAGTCTCGGATGAATGCCATCCGGCCCAGGAGATTTGTCTTTCTTTAGGGCCTTGAGGGCTAACCACACCCTTTTGGTGGAGATAGCATCATCCATCCCCTCCACCTTACTGGCCTTTTTATCCTTACCCAGTTGTGACACCCCTGGGGTACCTCTCCCTCCCTTTGCTCCATTTCTGTTGCTCCCTGATCCCACTTACTGCCACTTCTATCCCTCTCATGCCTTGCTTTGTAGATATCCCATCCCCTCCCTAGTGAACACAGAGGCAAAGTACTCAGTATACTTCTGCCTGGTCCCTCGCCTCTTCCACCCACCCTCCTTCTGATCTCAATCTGCTGAGACGGCCCTTAGTTTTTCTCCGCTCCCCAATGTACCGGAAGAACCCTTTTCCCTCCATGTATCCCGTAGCCAGCCACTGCTCTTACTGGACTTTGCTCCCTCACCATACGGGTGACTTTTCTAGATGCAAGCTGGTACATAACAAGAGACAATACTGTCTCTGTTAATGAGTACCAGGTCCAGTATTGCACCATCCCTATTGGGTTTGCTGACTAGCTGCCTGAGAAATGCCCCTTGTATGTAGTCTAGGATTGCCATGGTTCTAGTCAAAACCTCAGCTGGTAGGCTCCAATCCTCATCTGGCAGATCGAAGTTCCCAACATAGCAACATAGAAACACAGAATTTGCTGACAGATAAGGACCACTTGGCCCACCTAGTCTGCCCATTCTTCTCTACCTATAGTGTAACCACAGATCCTACTTGATCTCTGGCCCATTCACCCACCCCTTCCCTTTCCATAAGATTCCCTTATGCCTATCACATGTATTCTTGAACCCCACCACTGTTTTTGCCTCACCATATCTGCTGGAAGACTGTTCTAGGAATCAACCATTCTTTTTGTGAAGAAGTACTTCTTCTCATCTCTCCTGAATCTCCCCCCTCCAGCTTCTTATCATGCCTCCTTGTCTTTGAGCACCTTTATTTCTGAAAAAATACTTCCCTCCTGCACCTTATGTACCCATGTGAGGTATGTAAAGGTCTCTATCATATTCTTCCTCTCTCCCAGAGTGTATGTATTTACTGTAGATATTTAAGTCTCTCCTTGTAGGGCTTCTGAGTCAGACCCTGTACCATTTTAATTGCCCTCCTCTGGACTGCCTCCACTCTGTCTATGTCCTTCAGGAGATGTGGTCTCCAGAACTGGACACACTATTCTAGGTGGGCCTTACTAGCGATCTATACAGAGGTGATACCACCTCCTCTTTCTGCTGGTGATACCTCTCCCATGTACCCCAGTATCCCACTAGCCTTTCTAACTGCCTTGTCACACTGTCTGACCACCCTTAGGTCATCCAATGTGATCACGTCCAGGTCTCTTTCCTGCTTGGTGGTCATCAGTACCACTCCTCCCATTTTGTATTCTACCCCTGGGTTTCTGTGTCCCAAGTACATCACTTTGAACTTCTTCATGTTGAAACCCAGCTGCCATGCCCTTGACCACTCCTCGACTTTTCTCAGGTCTCTGCTTATCCTTTCCACACACACCTGGAGTGTCAACCTAACTTCAGATTTTGGTATTATCCACAAAGAGGCAGACCTTCTCTTTCAGCTCTTCTGCAATTTCACTTATAAAGACACTAAAGAGGACCTGTCTTAGCACTGATCCCTGTGACACCCAGCTGGTCACTCTCCCTTTGTCTGAGTGAACTCTGTTTACCACCACCCTCTGTCACGTATCTCCTAACCAATTTCTTACTCAATTTACTACCTTTGGACCCACTCCTAAGCTTCTCGGTTTGCTTACTAGCCTCCTACGGGAATGGTACTGTATCGATAAACTTACTGAAATCTACATACACCACATCTACTGCTCCACCCTGATCTAATTTCTTGGTCATCCAGTCAAATAAATCTATCAGGTTCATTTGACCTGACCCCCCATGAATCCATGCTGCTTTGGGTCTTATAACCTACTGGATTCAAGATATTTGTTTATTTAAAAGCTGGTAACCAGGAAAGGCACACTCAGCCAATGATCATTTCCAGGTGCAACCAGTGGGAGGGAAAACATGTTACAAGTGCAGTACAATCTGCAAAAATGCAGTTCAGAGTCAAATAAGTTTCATATAGGGCAGTTGGTACACTCTGAAGAATATAGCAAAGTCAAAGAGAACAACCAGGATGTGTAACTGTAGCAGCAGTGGGTGAAGTAAGTAAACATAAAAAAGGTGGGTAAGAAGGCAGCAGTGGGGGTGAAAATGCAGCTACTGACCCACAGCATGAATACTGTAGGAGCATGCTGTAGCAGGCGAATGTGTGAAGTGATAAAGGGCAGAATTTGGAGGGCTGAGGCAGGAAAGCATTATAGAGATAAGGGTGTAAAGCAGGAGCAGGAGGGCACTGGTAGTTGTTTCAGGTGAAGTGAAAAGGCAGGAGAGGGGAGAGGTGGAGATGAGATGGGGCAGGTTCCACAATCATTTCCTTCAGCATTGACACCATTACTTTTCCCACCACTGAAGTCAGGCTGACTGGCCTGTAATTGCCAGCCTGTTTGCTGCTACCACTTTTGTGAAGAGGACTATATCTGCCATGCTCAAGTCCTCCGTAATCACTCCTATTTCCATTGAGCTGTTAAATAGGACTGTCAGAGGTGCAGCAGTACCTCCCTGAACTCTCTCAATACTCCTGGATGCACCTCATCTGGCCACATTACTTTGTCCACTTTCAGATTAACAAGTTCCTTCAGGAAACTCTGAAAATGGACTAGTGTCCACTTCCATCCTCCAGTGCTCCTGTTACTTTTTGTGGTCCCTCCTTCTTCTTCCTCTGTGAACACTGATCAAAGTATTTGCTCATGATGTTTGCCTTTTCCTGGTGCACCTCTGCACAGTCCCCCTTCCCTTTTAATCTTATAATCTCACCCTGGTCTTCCTCCCTTCACTTACATACTTAAAACATGTCTTGTCCCTCTTAGTCACTGCCTGGGCTCTTCTCTTCTCTTCTCAGTTTGCACATTCACACTCTTTACTGCTCTCCCTGCTTCCCTCTGTTTCCACTGATACACCTCCCTATCCTCCTCCCTCTCTGTCTCCTTATACCTTCTGAATAGTACCCTTTTAGCCCTTACCTTTTTAGCCACGTCTTTCAAGAACCATAGTTGTCCCTTTTCCCCCTTGTTTTTGCTCACTTGTTTGACACAGAAGTTTGTTGCTTTTGCATGCTACCTTTAGCTCCACCCACTGTTTCACCAACCCACCCAGGCCATCTCCCTGTCAGGTCATCTCTGAGGCATTCACCCATATTTTTAAAATCTGCCCTTCTGAGGTCCAGGACCCTCACCCTCGTGTGGCATAATTCTGCAGTTATCCTTATATTGAACCACACTATATGGTGATCATGGTTCCCCAGGTGACCTCCTACTTTGACATGTGCAACACTGTCCTGTTAGTGAGTACCAGGTCCAGTACTGCACCATCCCAAGTGGGTTCACTGACTAGTTACCTGAGGAATGCCCCTGCACAGAGTTCAGGAAGTCCCTGCTTCTAGATGAAGCTGCTGCTGGGAGGTTCCAGTCTCATCAGGCAGGTTGAAATACCCCACCTGCAGCACCTCCTCCTTTTCTACCATCTTGCCAGTAGCTTCCACCAGTACTTTATCTAACTCCTCCTCCTGTTCTGGAGTTCTGTAGATAACACTAGTGCAAATAGAGGCTCCATTCTTCATCTCTAGGTTGACCCACAGTACTTCTTTACTGCTACTTCCCCATATTCCCTGTATCTCCATTGTTTTTAAAGGGAAGGGAAAATTGTTTAACCAGGAAAGGCACACTAAGCTGAAGCTTTTTTCCAGGAGTGACCTGGGAGCACAAGGAAGTTAAGTGACTTGCTCAGGGTGACACAGTATGCAAGTGGGGGCTGTGGGATTTAAACCCAGATCTCCAGGTTTGCAGCTGAGAGCCCTAAACCTCTGTGCTATACTGCCTTCCCTCACATAAAGTACCACACCCCCTTCCTCCCTTCCTTCCCACCCTGTCCCTCCTGAACAGAGTATAGCCTGGTACGGACATTTTCCAGACATGGTTTTCAGTATACCATGACTCGATAATGGCAACAGTATCCAGGTCAGCGCCTGCCATTATGGCCTCTAGGTCCAGAATCTTATTTCCTAGACTTCTAGCATTTGCATACATGGCCTTCCAGATTTTATTATCACTCTGCTTTTACTGCCTTTCTTTCCTTTTTGCCCCTCTCCTTTGCCTCTCTCTTTTAATGCTTCTGTTCCCATCCTCCTTTATTTCTATCACCAGCTTCCTTTATTAATATCCACCCTGTTGGATTTCCATTCCCTCAGGTTCTCCCTAGTTTCTACTTCATCCTGGGTCGAGGGCAGTTACTGCCTACCCATTTTCTGCCACCCTCTGCTAGTCTACATGTTCAGCAAAGTAACATCTAAACCATGCACTGAGGACTGCAATTCCCCCTCCAGGATGAATGCAGGCCATCACACCTGTAAAGGCCTTTATCTCTCCAGGTGGATCCTCTGTCCCCAGTGTAGCTGAACCCAGTCATGAGTTTAAGGTCTTGGTGCAGAGACCTCTCCTCCTCCTGTCATAGACAGACAGCACCTCAGTGAAAGCTACTGAGTGCACTACCTGTCTAAGACCCCTCCATAGTGCCTTAAACTTCCCCTGCATTATTGCAGCCCCATCCCTAGCCAGGTCATTAGTCTTCAGGTGGACAATGACATCCAGCTCTGCCCTTCCCCCAATCCTGCTGCTCTAGCAGTCCTCCGGATCTGCTTCCCATCCCTCTGGGCCAGGGCACTGCTTAGGCACCTAACCTCCACCCTTTCCTATTCTCAAATCTATCTCCCTTACAATCGAGTCCCCACCAGAAGTTGCTTCTTCCTCCTCTTGCTCCTTCCTCCCTCCTTGTGGTGTCACTCTGGAGAACCTCACATCCTCCCTGGCCATTACCACAGGTGCCTCCTTCTGGCAGTCCTGCTTCACCAGAGCAGTATAGGACTTTCATAGTGGTACTGGTTGAGGAATGTGCCTCAGACCCACCATCCCCACCCCCACCCCTTCCGGATCCCACCATAGTCCAGTCCTTTCTCTCCGCATTCTTAAGGAGTGATTGTGTCAGAGCTGGTGGCCCTGTGTGGAGTGAAGGGGTCCCCTGAATCCTAGCCAACTCAGCCTGGAGCCTAGTGACCTCCTGCCTCAATCTACAGACATGCACACAGATGGGGCAGCAGCACAATCTTCGTAAGGTTTCTCTGAAACTGCGTCCCACAGACACTGCACTGCACCACTCATAGCATTCCCAGTTGCTATACTCCACCTGGAAATACTTATGTACCAACACTCCTGATCTGGTATCCCTATCTTCCCCTTTTCTTTGTGCATTGCTACTTGTGTTTCCCTGTACCTAGTGTATTTCTTCTTATGCTGTTACCTTAGATAGGGTGTTGCTCCGATTCCCAGTTTAGGCCTGCCTTTCACTTCCACCTTTCCAGGCATTAAATGTAACAACAGGAGTGAACAGGTGCCTTATCTTAGTCAACTGTCAGAGTTTCCCACTTCTCAGCTTACTTCTGCTAATGCCTGTCAATGCCAAAGATGCCGGTCTTACTCCTGTTCCACTCACTTCTTGGACACAACCAGTAGCATCTCTCCCTTTGCCATCCTGATGATGGTTTTCCCTAGTGTCTCTTCCAAATCTGCCCCTTGTGTTGGAGGTTTACATACCACTCCAGTGCAAACAGTAGCACCAGCTCCTATTTCCTGGTGACCCAAAGGAGCAGCAGCTCCTTCTTTACCTCTAGGTTCCCTTGCACTTCTATAGCACTGATACCTCCCTTACATACAAAACAATCCCTCCTCCCTCCTGTTTTCCTATCTTTCTGAACTGAGAGTAGCTTGTATGGTCATGTTCTAGTCATCATTTCTCATTGTGCCACACTCAATTATGGCTACTAGGTCCAGGTATAGCTCCACCATGATGGTCTGCAGGTCCAGAATTTTGTTTCCTAGACTTCTTGCAGTGGTGCACATGACTCTTCAAACCTTGATTCCTCCTGTCTGCATTCTCTCTTCCTCCCCTTCTACCTGTGATGCTCTCAGAGACTCCCTGTGACTCCCCTTCTCTTGCTTCCTCTGTGTCTTGTCTCCTCTATACTTTTTCTGCATCCTTGTTTGAACCCTCCCTTGTCCTCCAACTTGTCCTCCGCCTTAGCCTGCACCCCTGCATTGGGGGAATTTTCCCTTGGGTTCTTCCTCCTTGTTGCTTTAACCAGCTGGGAGGGACAGTTATGCCTCCCTTGGTAATATAGCCTCCTACTTGGACAGTTTAAATGCTCATCCAAGTAACATTTAAACTTGATTGACTTCCCATGCACTTAGGGAACAATAACCCGGGAAGAATACATGATGGGGGTACTAACAACAACCAAACTGGAAAGGGACCTGGGGTGGTCATAACAGATGACCTAAAGGTAGCCAAATAATATGAGAAGGCAGTGAGGAAAGCAAATGGGATGCTGAGGGTGCATAGGAAGAGGTATCACGAGTAGAAAACAGGAGGTGGAGATGCCACTGTACAGACAGTTGGTGAGATCTCCTCTGAAGTACTGTACTGAGTGCAGTTCTGGATACTGTATTTCTAGGAGGACATAGACAGGGTAGAGGCAGTTCAAAAGAGGGCAACAAAAATGGTGTAGAGACTGCACCAGAAACTATATGAGTAGAGGCTGAGTGCACTCAATATGTGTATGTTGGAGGAATGGAGGGAGAGGGGGGATATGATAGAGACTTTCAAGTACCTCAAGGGGATTAACAAAGTTCAGGAGGGCAGCATCTTTCAGAAAAGGAGATGTGCAAGACCAAGGGGTCACAATACAAGGCTAGAGGGGAGGAAGACTCGGGGCAATGTGAGAAAGTATTTTTACATGGAAAGGGTGGTGGATGCCATGGAACAGCCTCTCTGAGGAGGACATAGAGGCAAAAACAATAGGTGAATTCAAGAATGTTTGGGAAAGATAGAAGGCAACCCTAGTCATATGAAGGAGAAGGCAAGCTACAGATCATATAGGATCTGGAGTTTATACAATAGGTAGGGACATGGGCAGACTAGGTGGGCTGAATGGCTCTCATCTGCCATCAAAGTCTATGTTTCTATGCTTCTATAACTACCAAGGTCTCCATCCCAGAAGGATACAGATCATCAATTCTGTATAGGCCCATATCCTTCCAGGTCAGCCCCAAGTCCCCAATGAAGTTAAATCCCTCCTCTCTACAACCCAAAGGAGACAGTTTTCACTTTGCCAGTAATAATAAGAAACATTTTGGCACATTTGATCATGATGTACCTACATTATAGATAATGAGTTAACTGAAAATGATAACCCAAACAAGGTGGGTTTATAGTCTTATACTCAATTTGCCAATAAGTTTCTTTTATGAGCAATTTTTTTCAACCCACCCTCCCGGCCAAGGGCAATTTTTCTATTCCTTGGAGTATGAATTTATAAGTACTGGACTTCAGGAGGCTGACTTTGCCAAAATAGGTGAGTGCCTAAGGAATGCACTAGCAAATGGGCAGGAAGGAGGGTGGAAGAACAATGGGAATAATTAAACTGCCATCACAGAAGTAACAAGCCTTTGTGTGAAGCAAATAAACAAAACAAAATGATGTAAAAACCACTATGGTTCTCAAAGGAGGTAGCAGTGAAGGTTCAAGAGAAAAAAGCATTCAGAAAGTACAAGGAATCACAGAAGGAGCAAGACAGAGAATTGTATCAGTTAAAACAAAAGGAAGCTGGGAAGGCAGTCAGAACAGCAAAGGCCCGAACCAAGGAAAAGATAGCCAACTCAGTTAAGAAGGGGATAAAACCTTTTAGGTACATCAGAGGAGCGAAGGAAGACTAAGAGAGTGATAGTGAGGCTTAATAAAGGGGAGGGGGTGGGCAAAGGGTGACAGTGAAAGGCAGAGATACTAAACAAATATTTTTGCTCAGTATTTACAAATGAAGAGGGGGAGGTACCTAAAACAAACAATAGAAACACTCTGGATTCAGAAGTTGATACCAGCCCATTTACAGAAGAAAAGGTTCTGAAAGAACTCTTAAAACTGAAGGTGGACAAAGCAATGGGGTCTGATGGGATTCACCCCAGAATTCTAAAAGAACTAAGGGTAGTAGTGACACCACTGACTACCTTCTTTAACAAATCATGGGAGGATGAGGTGGTACCTGAGGACTGGAGGAGGGCAGATGTGATTCCCCTTCACAAAAGTGGGAGCAGGGCAGAAGCAGGAAACTACAGACCTGTTAGTTTAACCTCAGTGATAGGTAAAATGATGGAATCACTTCTGAAGGAAAGAATTGTCAAGTACCTAGAGGCTAGAGGTGCACAGAACCCAAGGCAGCATGGATTCACAGCAGGAAGGTCATGCCAGATGAATCTAATAGATTTCTTTGCCTGGGTGACCAAAGTAATAGATCAGAGAGGGGCTGTGGACATGGCCTTCCTAGACTTTAGCAAGGCATTTGACACAGTCCCACACAAAAGATCAATATACAAGTTAGCCAGCCTGGGAGTGGGTCCCAAGATGATAGCCTGGGTAAAGAATTGACTGGAGAATAGGACACAGAGGGTAATAGTAAATGGAGTCCACTCTGAAGAAAGGGGGGTTACTAGTGGGGTACCGCAGGGTTCAGTATTAGGACCGGTCCTCTTGAATGTCTTTATAAGCAACATTGCAGAGAGACTGGAAGGAAAAGTATGTCTCTTTGCAGAGGACACAAAGATCTGCAACAGAGTTGATGCACTAGGTGGGGTGGAAAGGATGAGAAGGGACTTGGCAAGGTTAGAGAAATGACCAAATGCATGGCTGCTTAGATTCAATGCTAAGAAATGCAAGGTAATGCACCTGGGAAACAAAAACCAAGGGGAAGAGTACACAATGTGGGGTGAGATACTAACAACAACAAAAATGGAAAGGGACCTGGGGGTAGTCATATCAGATGACTTAAAGGTGGGCAAGCAATGTGAGAGGGCAGTAAGGAAGGCTGGGGGATACTGGGATGCATAGGGAGAGGCATCACCAGTAGAAAACAAGAAGTTGTTATCCCTCTGTACAGACAGCTGGTGAGACCCCATCTGGAGTACTGCATGCAGTTCTGGAGACCCAATCTCTGCAAGGACATAGACAAGATGGAAGCTGTCCAGAGGAGGGCACTAAATGGTGCAGGGTCTGCACCAGAAGACATATGGAGAGAGACTAAAGGAGCTTAATATGTATAGCCTCAAGGAAAGGAGGGAGAGGGACATGATAGAAACTTCCAAGTACCTCAAGGGAATCAACAAAGTCCAAGAGGGTAGCATCTTCAAAAAGAGTGTGCAAGAACAAGGGGGACAATTGATGATGGGGGCGGCTCAGAGGTAATGTAAGGAAGAATTTTTTACAGAGAGAGTTGTGGATGCATGGAACAGCCTTCCGGAGGAGGTTGTGGAGTTAAAAGTAGTTGAATTCAAGCATGCATGGGACAGTCATAAGGCAATTTTAGGGGGTGGGAGTAGAAAGAAGTAGACTGCTGGTTAACTGGGATCTGCAGCTTATCCATTAGGTAGGGAAATGGGCAGACAGGATGGGCCAAGCGGTCCTTATCTGCCATCAAATTCTATGTTTGTATGTTTCTGTGTTTCTATAAATGTTTCCATTTAAGTTCCCATGAACAGCTAGGGTATTTCTGTCATCTAATCTCTCAATAGCTCTGAGACGTTCTGGGATCCTTTCTTTCATCTTTCTGTTTATTTTGCCTAGGCAGAAGGCCTTAGAAGTACAGGTGGTTAAATAGATGATATCATGTTTTGAACAATTAATAAAATCATTGCCTTTGTACTCTTTTCTTGTAACTGGATGCATCACACTCAAACCCTTCTAAATGTGTGGGCAAAATTTACTGTTTGTACATATAAAGTTACCAGTTAGTAACCTGAACTCCCAACTGGGGCTCCCTTTTTCTTTTACTACATGTACAGTATTCATGTGCAAACTACAGTGAAGCCCACCAGGATGAAGTGCTGCACTGCAGAAATCTGCAGTAGAGTTACTGCAGCAAACAATGCAATTTTAATGGGAGTTAATCCCTTTTGTCATTGCAGTAAACCTGTGACACTGCACTTCATCCTGGTGGCTTCACTGTATTTAGTACTATGTCCCCAAAGTTTTACCTTTTCTACAGACCATTCTGTTTTTTTTTCTGGGATTAGCCTATTCAATGTAGGCTCTGTGAAAGAAGCAGCATGATGTTAGGTGGCCTGCTGATGAGGATTCAGAGGAACCTGTTGTTGTGAGAGGTTGGCCTAACAAACCTGGGGAAAGTATATTAGTGGAAAGGCCATTCAAGACCAGGGTAAGTTATAAAGAACGATGCCTGTCTCTGCAGCTTTGGACCAGCCTACTCACACCAGTCAGCCACTGAAAATGAAGATGAAAGAAGAAAGCTCTAACCGATGTCTTTCAATGAAACCACCACAAATACTGGACTTAAAAAAGCAGGAGGGTTACTACTGAAGTAAACTCTCACAGCCCCCTGGACAGCCTAATGTAGATGTGTCATCCTTACTTTTCAATTAATCTCAAAAAGGCATGCCATAAGTCAACTGGCAAGGCAGGAACAATAATTTAATTACACTGACTCATGTTTATATCTGTACGAGGTCTTTAGCCTTCAAATGCAGTACAGGAGGAAAAGGTTCATGGATATTCAATTGGAATTCAAGAGGCAGGCGTGTTTGTGTCTTTACTTACTCTGGCTCAATTGAAAACAACTTGTCAAGGCAAAGTGCGGCACTTTGAAGGCCCAAACACTGCAGTAGCCCTTTGTGAAACTAGCATTCAGATCCTGGCAGAAATGGGGTCTGAGTTGAATGAAGATCAAACAGAGTTGATAGGCTATCACCCTGTTCAGATGGCTAGAGTGTGAATTTGTCAATAGTGGACTGTTATGGACCTTAAGTAGCTTGGACAAATTGTGGCCCCGATTCTAGAAGGGTGGCACAAGTCGCCACCAAATGCAACTTGCGCCACCCTCAACTGCGACAATGACCCTGCACCCAGTTCTAGAAGGGGCAGGGCCATTGCAGTTAAGTCCTGTGACTTGCGACATGCGACCAGGTACGCTGAACTGCAGGTGCACGTGGCAAGCATGTTGCAAGCTGCAACAGTAGGGAGGCGCAGTCAACTCCCATACACAACTCCCCTAAATCCCTGGTAGTCTAGTGCCCCCCCAGATCAATGTATGAATAATAAGAACTCCATTGCCCTGGTAGTCTAGTGCCTTCCATCACTGTATAAAGAATGAAACCCCCGAGTACCTTTTATACTCCAATCGGTATGAAATAATTAAAACTCCACAACCCTGGTAGTCTAGTGCCCCCCCATCATTGTATAAAGAATGAAACCTCGAGTCCCTTTATAGCCCGTCAGCAGACAATGAATAGGTCTTCCACAGTTTCTGATAGTCTAGTACTTTTCTCTACCTGATATTTCATCATTACCTATCTCAGTTAGTGATTGCATAGTTTACTGTTTTCCATACAGTTGCTGAGCTGAGTGCAGTATGGGTTTACTGAAAGCTGCCAGTCAGAAATTAATTTCTGAGCATGGCTTTGCAGTAAGCGCCTCACTGCACCCAGCTGGCAGCTGGCCTTGAGGTGAGAGGTGGCTGCCAGTCTCCGGCTGGGGACGGGTGGGGGTGCTGGGTGGAACTGGCACAGCAGGGTGGGGGATGGGGAGCCACTAGACTACCAGGGCTATGGAGTTTTTATCATTTTATACCGATTGGGGTATAAAAGGGACTCTGGAGTTTCATTCTTTATACAATGATGGGGAGGGGGGCACTAGACTACCAGGGCTGTGGAGTTTTTATTTATTTTATACCGATCAGGGTATAAAAGTGACTCGGTAGTTTCATTCTTTATACAATGATGGGGGGGCACTAGACTACCCTGGAATTGTTATTTCCATATTTGCGGCCAGTGACTCGGGGGTCGGGGCATGGGTGGGGGGATGGTAGTGCCTCCCTGCAGGTCTTGTGCCAATGGGTGTTTGGGGTGATGGAGGTATTGGCATGGGGGTGGACATGGTGGCATGTCAGCAGGTGGATCTACAGAACCCCCGAGGGGGGTGGCAATAGGTTACACCAGCTACATGCTGGTGTAACTTACAGTACATTGCTGGTTGTCCTCTGGGGGCTCTTGTAGAATCCCGATGTTGGGGACTTTGTTGCTGCCCTTCTGGAATGTGGCACAACTGCTGCCATAAACCCCCTAGCCCCATTTTGCAGGGGGTTTATGGCACAATTGGGAGCATAACTTGTTTGGCGCAAGTGGCCGGCGACAACTCTGTAGAATTGCGCATGTCGCAACTGCTGGTGTAAGTTGCTACCTGTGCCATTCTACATGGTGCAACTGCTGTTACATCAGGTGTAACCCTTCTAGAATCTGGCCCTGTGTCTTTATTTTCTTTTTTTCTTATTACACGTAAATTAGTAAGAATAGCCTGTTATGCTGTTTGCTTTTTACCTGATTTGTGCTTTTTTTGATTAAGTTTATCTAACTGTTATAATAATCGAGGGATGATTAAGTTTAACACACAAGTACACCATTTCTAATAGATTGGGCTTATAAAGAGTCCTGAGTAAAATGTATGTGTGTGTGTGTGTGTGTGTCCTTTAAGACCCCCAACATAAAAAAAAGATTTGTGCTGTCTTTAGTTTTTATGAAAGAACTGCATAGTCAATGTTTCAGTATGTTCTCTTTCTCTGTGGTCTTTTATGTACTGTAATTTGCTTATACTTCTCTGAATAAAAATGAATAAAAATCTCTGAAAATGTCACAATGGAGATAGAGTTTTGTCCTTTTTACCTTTTTGTGTTAAAACATAGCATAAGAAAATAACACTCCTGTAAAGACTGCTACCTTCTGCAAGGATACTGGCAGCCTTGACATTTCTCTGGATATTGCAAAGAGGAAAATATAGAAATTAACATAGCTATGCCAGATGATTTGGAAATTACAGCCAAGAGTAAAACTAAAAAGGCAACCTTCGAAGGTTGGAATTTTTTCCATTTTGACCAAAAGAATAGTCTGCATGCAATATGCTGCTTGTATAAGGCCTCATCTAACAGAGATAGACAGGTAGACAACCTTGTACATGAGTCCCTCAGGTGGAAGTCTCAGCTGAGGTGAAACATTGGGATGGTTTGTCTCAGCTGGATGGTTCCCCCTGTGTGCATGTATGCAGTTTTTCGAATGTTTTCTATTAACTAATTCCATGTATTTTGATGTATCTATCTGCACTTTGGACTGGTATCTTTGTGCTCCTCTTGTCACCCACCAGTTTGCACAAACTCCATCTGTAATAGAGTATGAGCTAAATATTTAACATAAAAATATTTACAACTATTTGTGGCATGTGCTCCTTATGTGCTGCTTCTTTTAGTTTCTACAACCTTGACACTTCAATCTTAATAAGACACTTACAGTGAAAACATCTACTTTAATGGGCCAAAAACTGTAACCAGGTAATATGGCTGAAGATGTTGCGGAACCTCACAGTGGTACTGTACAGTACAAAGTCTGTTATAAGTAAAGATTTTAATTTTCAACACAAACACCCCAGACAATGAGCAGAGCTTTGAATTTTCTACCATGTCATCCCTTACCATTTCATCCTCTTTTTGCAAGGTCTTTTTCTGAAAACAGAAGGCTCCCCAAGTGAAAACAGAAGGTGTTCATTTCTTCTCCCAGCTTTTTGTGTCTGCCAGCAGCACTTGGAAACAGTTACCATTGTACCATGCATTTCGACTTACAACCAAACATGACCCAAGCAGCAGTTAAATAAAGCAATAGCTGCAATTATAACTCTGGATATGCATCCCTTCTCTGCCGCCGACTTCTGTTTTCAAGAGGTTATGAAAGCTGCTGGCCCTTGGACTAGCTGCTATCATGAAAATGATTTATCCAGTAGGCCCCCAATTCCCCCCTCTTCCAAGGAAGAGACACATACACACACACAGGTCTTGGAGGAAATGGCCGCAACCATGTGTTTATTTAATATCAAATATTAATATTGGTCTTTATTGTTATTGCTTCTTTATTCTTAGTTCTACATTAATATTCTATTAACCTTATAACGATTGAGCAGCGGGAGCTGGTGGGAGGATGCATCATACCTCAGGCACCTACACTACCCATCAGCCTGGGAAATCCCTTCCCATGCATGCTGAAGTGTCCCCCTGTGGTAGCAAGATAGGTTACTGTATATGGCCAAGGTTCTGGAGGCCACCCCCAGTCTGGCATTGCTGACCTTACAGTATGTACTGCTGAGGCTGGATCTAGATCCCCCATGCGGGTACAGATCTTGTCATCCACCATCCTCACACAGACCAAGGGCCACGACACCTTGGGAGAACTGGCATAATCTCCTTTATCCCCGCTTACCTTCCTCATGCACTCCTCCTGCCGTGCCACTGGCCGGACCAGGTCCAACTCCCCAAGCCACTTGCTCAATCCTACCCTCCAAGTTCCTCTAAAATCTTCTAATAATCTATCCAGTCCCTTCTCCTGCACTTGCCCTCCTTACCCACCACCAGTTCCCGCGTGGTAATGTAAATCTTGTCATGCCTCACTACTGCACCCCAAGGACTCCATAAAACCCTCATCTCTCTGTTAATCCTCATGCAGGCTCTATTCAATGTTACCCACTCCTTGCATGTAGCCAGTGCTTCCTGATCAACACGTGAGACCAGAGAAGAGTTGTATTGGGCCACCAAGCCTTAATGGAACATAAATCATCCTTCATCACCAGTAGCAGATTCACTGCCTTCCTGTAGCCCAGGTATTTACCACCCAATTGAATCAATAAAATGTTGGGTGTTTTCCACTGGCCAGCTTCTACTTACAACTTTGGAAGCAACCCCTCCCAATGCATACCCTTAACCCCCAGCCACCTGATTTGGGCTGTGTGTTGTGGCAACGACAGGTTGCTTCCTCCAGGCTGGCTAGCTGCTCTTCGCTGCCCACCAAATGAAGGAGTGTCACATATCCATATGTACAGAGGTCATCCTTGGGGCCTGCAAGAGACAAGAAAGCATACTGCAAGTGTGGTCATACATAGCGTAAGGATGCTTGGGACCTACAATGTCCAAGAGTCTGAATCTCCAAATCAGATAGGCCCAAACTTCTGGCATTCATTGTGGTTCCTATCCAGAAGGAATGGGTATCATATTCAGTGACATTCAGCCCCACCTGCTGAATTGCCTTCCTTAATATGAATCTGAATTGATATGCAGTCACTGGCCTTCCTCCTGGTGATGAAAAAAGGCTTCCCTAACTCAGGGCAGGACATCCGCAGTCAGCAATCATGCGACCCATTGGCCAACAGATCCCTCTCGCCTTAACTTCATACCAGCACCCTGCCCCTTGCTGCTCCATCTTAGACCCATTTAATCAAAAGTAGACAGTCGTCCCCACAGATACCACCTCCTGTGCCAATAGACCAGGGGTGCCTGTATTAACTGTAGCTCGCGTGAGCTCTGACATCCTAAATGCCCCACAGAAAGCCACCAAAAACAAGGTTTTGAACAATCGGACTTCGTACTCATTCCAGCAGACCATGGGCAGCATTCCCCAGATGCTGATCAGAATACTCAGGGTGATCGGCCGCCTCGCATCCAGAGGGTTAGATACCTCCCTCCACCAGCCATCTAGTAGCTTGCACATATTAAAAGCCCTTGTGTTATCTGCCATTCCCATGGCCATAGTTACTGGGATAGACCAGCAAGATGCCGTCCCATTACTCCTGGTGAACATCTCGCTTGTCTGAAAGAAATACAAATCACACATACCCCATAATGCAAAGCACCATGGGCTGTATATGCAAATCACCACAAAATATTATGCTGGTTCAACTTTAAGCAGAAATGCATGGTGCCAAAAGGTCTCTCACACAGTCTGCAAAGGGTGCCAGCTTGTCTGCCAGCCATGATGTATCTGCACAATTGGTCCACTGGAAGGGGCCAGACGTCCACCCACCCCATGGCCTCCTGAGTGGCAATATAATGTTCCACCCCTCCCAGCAGTATGCCTCTTTGGTTCTGAGCACAATGGAATTACCTATGCATCTCCAAGTTTATCAATCACCGCCTCCCACAGGAAGGGTGGTACCCTTTGTGGCTGCTTGTCTACTGCTGGAGACAAGTCGAAGAATCTCTGCCACTGTGAATGAGATAAAGATCGGCAATTCTGTTGTCAGCTCTGGGCACATGCACCACCTTAAAAGTAATGTTAAGCAGCATACATTTTAAAACAAAAACCTGCAATAAATTCCCCAGTGGGCCCATGGGATCCAACTACTGATTAATAGTATACACCGGCCCATGTTGACCAACCTGAAGTGCACAACCCTGTCCCATGACCTAGGACCCCAGACACAACCACCACCATCAAGAACTTCAGAAGTGTGATCTGCTTGCCCAGTCCTGCAGCCAGCCACCCCACAGGCAACTGCTCTGCATACCATCCCCCTGAAAAAAGGCTCAAAATCCCAGCCCTCCTGCCACATCAGTGTACAGCTGTAAGGGTTCTCCCACCCAAGGGGCTTGCCACATGTCCACACCTTTAAAATGATCCCAAAATACGTACCAAACTTGTAAATCTTCCCTGAACTATTCCGTGGCCCGTATCCTGTGATGCAGTTTAGTGCATCCTATGCCTCTCTTAGCCAATCGGCGCATAAACGTCTGGCCTACTGGAATGACCCAGCATGCAAAGTTGAGGTGTCCTATCAACTGTTTGCAGATCCCAGAGTGTGACCTTCTTTATCCCTTGAATCCTGCAGGAGACCCCTCAGTGTTTCCAGCTTGTCCTGTGGCAACTGACATAGTTTATCCTCCAAATCAATTTTGATGCCTAAGAAGGTGAGTACCATCCCCTGGGGCTCCAATTTTCCTAATACCAAAGACACCACAAAATCCTTGCACACCTGCTCAATGGCCGCGATGGTCCCCCCACAGATTCTTGAGTCTGCCAGACCCACAAAAAAAAAATCATTAACGTAGTGTACTATGGCTTCAGTGCCTGCCATCTGTGCTATAACCCAGTGCAGGAAAGTGCTGAATAGCTCAAACACTGTGCAGGCAACCGTGCAGCCCATGGGCGTACAATTGTCAACATAGTAGTAGTCCTCGAACTTCATGCCCAACAATAGTTTGTCTTCATGATGAACTGGGAGAAGCCAAAATGCTGACTCGATGTCAGTCTTTGCCATGAGCGCCCCTTGGCCTGCTGATTGGACACTGTCATGTCCCTGTCGAAGGAAGGATAATGCACTAATGTGTGCAGGGCATTGATAAGATCATTCACTAAGTCTCTGTCTGTGTATGACAGGTGATTAATCATATGAAATTCCCAGGGACTTCTTGGGCACTAAGCCAATCAGAGAAACCCACAAGTTCTCCCATGGAGGTCTAGTGAAAGGGCTGCTCACTCACCCCCAGCCACCTCTCCTTCTCCAGTTTTTCCAGAATGAGTTGTGGCCAATCCCTGGCAGATTTTAGGATGTCCGCCTGATGCCCTCCTGGGACCCAAGTACAAAACCTGAAACCTCCAAGGACCCACATTCCAACAAGTCGATGGCTGCTCTGTCTGGGTACTGGTTGAGCCATGACTTAATCCTTCTTATCCGTGTAGCAGGTGGGGAGTCTTCCACCCTGGAACTTTGTAAACCTACCTTGAACTCCCCACCCACTCCTTTCCCCTCGTGCTGGAAGATCACTGGAAGAAAGGGATGTTGTTTCGCAGGCCATGTAATGCTGCTTTAAACCTGCAGCTGATAATGTGCAATGAGATTGATTATAAGAGTAGCATAGCTGATGGATATGTCCTCCATGGTGCATTGCACTGGCACCTTGATGGGAAGCCCTTTGTCTGTGTGCTGCACCCTCCTCCTTGCATGACATCCACCATCAGTGGCATGTCCAGTTTTTGCCAGCCCAGTGCAGTGTCCATTTGGCGCCTATGATGGAATTCTTCGTCATAGTCAAGCCAGGTAGTACTTTCCGATTTCCTCTGTATCAAGGAATCCGATGCATATAGTTCAGTACTTCTACCCTTATTTTTAATCCACCTGCACAAGACCGTGCATATATATGAAATGCCACTACCCAATTGTCATGAAGTGCACAGAACTTTGACTTTCTTGCGATCTTGTTTGTCCCCTTATTCCTTTTTCCTCTGTGGGCTATATGGGTTTGTTAAAGAGGGAGAAAATATCTACATACTCCCCATTTTTAATCTGCTGCCTGGCATTGTCCATCAAGTGAGTACCCACCAAGTGTTGAGCCCAGCATAAGAGTTCTCTGATGGAGGAGGTGCTGGCTTGTCCCATGGCAATCCTTCCTTACCTGCTCCGCCCCACCTGATGGACCCAGCAGTGTCTTATTCTTAATTTCTGCCACCAGATTCACCACCACCCCTACTAGTTGCTTCAAGCACTCATCTGCAGCTGCCCACAAACTAGTTTCGACCTAGGCTGCTCACTATCCACCCTTCCTCATTGGAAGAGTCCAGTGCTGCCGGTGACTCACCACCATCCGTCTCCACCATGCCAGCCTCTACCAGCCCTTCTGACTCATTGTTAGACTCCTCACCCCAGCTGCCTCTAAGGCCTGTCTTATCTGACTGGCCCCTACCTGTGACCCGTCAGGGTGCACCTTGCCTTTGGCTCTGGGGACTTTCAATGGCGGCAGTGATTTTCTTCCTCTTACCCCATCTCAGGGGGAGGAAATGGACAAGGAAATGATAGAAGGCATCCTTGGGATGGCAGAGAAAGGGGAGATATTGCTGATGGGGGACCTGAATATGCCAGATGTTGACTGGAGCACCTTTGCTGCAGCCACATCCAAGAGCAGGGCCATTCTCGATGCCCTACAGGGGCATGCCTCAGACAGCTAGTTTTGGAACCCACTCGGGGGAGAGCAGTCTTAGATCTGGTACTCTCAAATGGGGATGGAGAGAGGATCTCTGATCTTGAAGTGGGTAGCCATCTGGGAACAAGCAACCACCAAACAGTGTGGTTCACGATAAACTTAGCTGTAGAGTCAAGCCACACAAAAGTGAAGGTACTGGACTTCAGGAGGGCTGATTTTGTCAAAATGGGAGAGTGCCTCAGAAAAGCACTAGCAAACAGGCAAGAAGGTGGGGTGGAGCAACAATGGGGAAACATCAAAACCACCATCACAGAGGCAACAAGTCTTTGTGTGAAGCAAATAAACAAATCAAAACAAAAGAAAAAACACTATGGTTCTCAAAAGAAGTGGCGGGGAAGGTAAGGGAAAAAGATAGCATTTAGGAAGTATAAGGAAACACAGAAGGAACAGGACAGAGAACTGTATCAGTTAAAGCAGAAGGAAGCGGGTAAGGCAGTCAGAATAGCAAAGGCCCAAACTGAGGAAAAGATAGACAACTCGGTTAAGAAGGGGGATAAAACCTTTTATAGGTACATTAGGGAGCAAAGAAAGACTAAGGCAGGGATACTAAGGCTGATCAAAGAGGAAGGTGGTTGGGCAGAGAGTGACAGTGAAAAAGCAGGGATACTGAACGAATACTTCTGCTCAGAATTCACAATGGAAAAGCAGGGGGAAATATCTAATCTGGTCAGTAGAAGCACTCTGGATAGAGGGGTTGATATTAGTCCTTTCACAGAAGAAAGGGTTCTGAAAGAACTCTTAAAACTGAAGGTGGATAAAGCAATGGGGACTGATGGGCCTCACCCCAGAATTTTAAAAGAACTAAGGGAAGAACTAGTAACACCACTGACTACCCTTTTTAATAAATCATGGGAGGATGGGGTGGTACCTGAGGACTGGAGGAGGGTGGATGTTATTCCCCTTCACAAAAGTGGGAGCAAGACAGAGGCAGGAAACTACAGATCTGTCAGTTTGACCTCAGTGGTAGGGAAAATGATGGAATCACTTCTGAAGGAAAGAATTGTTGAGTACCTAGAGGCCAGTGGGGCACAGGACCCAAGGCAGCATGGATGCACAGTGGGCAGGTCATGTCAGACAAATCTAATTGATTTCTTTGACTGGGTGACCAAAGCAGTAGACCAGGGAGGGTCTGTGGACATGGCCTACCTAGACTTTAACAAGGCATTTGACACAGTCCAGCACAAAAGATTAATAAACAAATTAGCCAGCCTGGGAGTGGGTCCTAGGGTGGTAGCCTGGGTAAAACACTGGTTGGACAACAGGACACAGCGGGTAATAGCAAATGGAGTCCACAGTGAAGAAAGCAGGGTTACTAGTGGGGTACCGCGAGGGTTCAGTACTGGGGCCGGTCCTTTTAATGTCTTTATAAGTGACATTGCATTGGACTTGAAGGAAAGTGGGTCTCTTTGCAGAAGACACAAAGATCTGCAACAGGGTTGATACACAAGGTGGGGTGGAAAGGATGAAAAGGGACTTGGCAAGGTTGGAGGAATGGTCAAATGTATGGCAGCTTAGATTCAATGCAAAGAAGTGCAAAGTAATGCACCTGGGAAACAAAAACCCAGGGGAAGAGTGCACAACGGGGGTGAGATACTGACAACAACAAAATGGAAAGGGACCTGAGATAGTCATATCAGATGACCTTAGGTGGGCAAGCAATGTGAGAAGGCTGTAAAGAGGACTTGGGGAATACTGGGATGCATAGAGAGAGGCATCACCAGTAGAAAACAGGAAGTTGTTGGCCCTCTGTACTGACAGTTGGTAAGACCACATCTGGCATACTGTGTACAGTTCTGGAGACCCCATCTCCGCAAAGACAAAGACAGGGTGGAGGCTGTCCAGAGGAGGGCAACCAAAATGATGCAAGGTCTGTATTAGAAGACATATGAAGAAAGGCTAAAGGAACTAAAGATGTATAGCCTTGAGGAAAAGGAGGGGGCATGATAGAAAGTTTCAAGGGAATCAACAAAGTCCAAGAGGGTAGCATCTTTCAGAAAAAGAGATGTGCAAAAACAAGGGGGGACAATTTGAAGATAGAGGGGGGACGGCTCAGAGGTAATGTGGGAAGTATTTCTTCATAGAGAGGGCTGTGTATACATGGAACAGCCTTCCTGAGGAGGCCATAGAGTCAAAAACAGTGGGGGAATTCAAGAATGCATGGGACAGACATAAGACAATTCTAGTGGGGGGTAGGAGGAAGTAGGCTGTTGGTTAACTAGGATCTGCAGCTTATCCGTTAGGTAGGGAAATGGGCAGACTAGGTGGGCCAAGCGGTTCTTATCAGCCGTCAAATTCTATGTTTGTATGTTTCAATGTTTACCCTCTTCTTTGCTGGGGATGTCAAAGACTCTTCCAGCCCTTCCAAGCAAGCCTCAGCCTAATTTTCAATAATTTTGATGCAGGATCCTGCATCATAGTATTCTGCCCCTCCCCCAAATTTGATTTTTCACACGGACATTGGGGTGCCTATCCCCATGTTGGTGTGTAACCCCCAGTATTTTGGCACACTGGGACCCCACCTCAATGTGCCCAGATAAATGGTATTTTGTCCAAAAAACTCTGACAAAGGCAAAGGATGTCACTCCTTGTGTCGTGTGCCTCCCCAGTCCACTTCTATTGCCAACAGGGATGCACAATCTCCCTGTCAGCATCATAATCCTCCCCAACTTTTGCAGCATGTGGAACACTGGGAGCCCACCCCAGTGTGCCCAATTATTATTTTTTTTATTTAAACCTGAGAAAAAAGGAAAACATACCCCATTGTCTTCGATGCAGAATCCTGCATCGAAATTTGTGAAAATTTACATGTAGGATCCTGCATTGAAGTATTCTGCCCCTGCAATTCCAATTTTCACACTGACATCAGGGTGCCCAATCCTTGTGTCAGTGTATAACCCCTCACCAGTATTGCAGCACACTGGGAGCCCACCCCAGTGTGCCCAAATAAATGTTTTTTTGTGAAAAAAACAACTACTTTCCAACACCGGAATGCCCACCCTGGTGTTGGATGCTTCCTAGCCCACCACTTTAATTGCCAACAGGGTGCCCAGTCTCACTGTCAGCATCATGATCCCCAACTTTTGTGGTACACTGGGAGCCCACCCCAGTGTGCCCAATTTGTTTTTATTTTAATCTGTAAAAAGAAAACATTCCTGAAGTAATTTTTTAACCCTGCAAAAAGAAAACTGACCTCATCATCTCCTCACCCCATCCCCATCTCCACCCTCTCTGTGCACCCACCTCCCGCACCACCCTCACGCATACTTACCCTCTAGAGGTTGGGATTGGTGATCTTCTCTGGACTGGAGACATGTCTGCACTCTTCAGAGCCGAATTGTGATCTGAGGAATCAAGGTAAGCTGTATAAGGTGAGTCAATGGGGAGTTTCAACTTATGTTGATATCTCAGCCAATTTTAGGAATTTTGGCCCCAAATTTTAAACTTAGGGTTCTTGGAACCCCATGTCATGAACACTGGCACTGTCATTTTGTTTCTCAGACTCAAAATGATTTCTCAGTCACTGCATGGAATCACCTTTTGGGACCGATTCACAAAATGACAGTGCCACTGTTCATGAGGTGGGGTCCCAAAAAGCCCATGTTGCAAATGTGGTGAAAAAATTCCCAAAAATGACTGCGTTATGAGCGTGCATTGTGCAGTTTCTATGCACATTCATAACTTTGCTAATTTTTAATATTTTCACTTCAGGTTTTCGGCATTGCCATTTTTTACACCTCCTTATGAACAGTAAGCTGTCATTTTGCACATCCTGCCCAGAACATGTTTTCACACCTAGGCGAGAATGGCGTGGTCACTGTGCAGAATTAATTTTGGCATAGATTAACAAAATTACAGTTGCACAGTTTATGAGGGAGGTTCCAAGATGCTAATGTTAAAATTTGGTAAAAATTCCAAGAAATTACCGTGCTAAAGGCATGCATTCTGCAGTTCTATGCACACTCGTAATTTCACCAATTTTCCTATTTTCCCTCCTGATTTTTAACATTGCCATTTTGCACACCACCTCATGAATAGTACAGCTGTCATTTTTCAAATCCTACTAAAAAATTTTTTCGCAACTGTGGCACAAAAACAGTGTTACAGTTGTGCAGGATTACATTTTGATGGGGATTTGAATGTTTGCTATACTGGGCACATGTGGTGAGCTTCTAAGAAGGTTACGTTGAACAACTGGGGTGAAAATTATTTGAGATGGCACAGTTATGACAATATGTTCGAATTTCATTACACCTGCTCACAACAATGTGTGGAAGCGCAGGGGCCACAGACCCCTGTGTTTTCACAGCTAGATACATATGTACATCTGTGGAGTATGTGCTATAGGCCCAAAGAACCCATGCTACCACTGTGACATATAGATACTACCCTGTGCTCCCACCATGGCATAAGGACACTGTTGTACTATCTGGATGGAAGAACTGTTGTTCTTTCTGGATGGAGGGATGGGAGCACAGGGTCCAAAGGACCCTGCACTTCCATCATGACATACTGTATGGAAACTGTTGTACTATCTGGATGAAGCTCTCACCATGACATATGGACACTATTGTACTATCTGGATGGAGGAATGATAGTGCAGGGTCCAAACCCTGCACTCCCACAGCAAAATGAAGATACAATTATACTATCTGAAAAAGAACCAAAATTCTTTGCAAAAAAAATTAGTTAATGCATCAGTTAGGGTAATTACCACAGCAACAAAAGCAGGAAATGAGGCATTAGGGTTTCCAACCCTAACACCCCACCCAGGGTTTCCACCTCTACCACCCTCCCAACCCCCCAATTAACAGACATCAGCATTGGAGTGTGCCATGGAGTTATCAGGCCTAGAGTTAGGCCTGATGATCCCTTAGCACACCCGATGCTTGTTGGTGAGATTTAGCCATCTGGTCATCATCTCATGAACAAGGATTTTGACAGCTCACGAACAAGGATTTCTCATGAACAAGGATTTTGACACCTCACAAACAGGATTTTGACACCTGACAAACAAGGATTTTTTTATAATCCTTGTTCATGAGCTGTCAAAATCCCTGTTTGAGAGCTGATTCCTATTTGTGGGATAGGGTCATCAGATCATCATCTCACAAACAGAGATTTGACAGCTCATGAATGGGGATCAGCTCAAGAATGGGGATTTTGACACCTCATGAACGGGGATCAGAAGTGAGTCACAAACAAGGTTTTTCAAACTTTAAAATTGTCATTTTTTACTAAATTAAATGGAACCAAAGCCATGGGTTTGTAGAGGGCATCACCCTGAACAAAACACACATTTCAGTCTCTACAGAAGACATCCCTGTTGCAAGTTACAATGCTTTGCTTTTGAATAAAATTGAAAACAAGATGGCGGCTTGAGAACAGGGATTTTCATATGAAATACAATCCATGTTTGCGAGCTGTCAAAATCGCCATTCATAAGGCCAAATCCTTGTTCGAAATTGTGCATCTATCCAAAAGACTGAACTGAGCATGCTCAGAACCCAACATTTCAAAACTGAATAACTTTGGAATGGATTAATAGTTGTTCACCAAACCAATGCTGACTTGTTCTTTGAGGGCAAGCTTTTCTACTCCTTACAATTGCAGGCCACAATTCCAAACAATGTGCATGCAGCATAATCAGGAAAAACACAGGAATAATGGGCAAAAAGGCAAAAACACACTTTATTCAGTATGCATTGCACAAAATCTACAAATCTGATCAAATGAAACTTGGCACAGCAAGACATTTACCCACAGGACAGTGCATACCAAATTTCCTGAAAATCTGTTGAATGGTTGCAAAATTATTAAGGTGCAAAATATGGGGTTTAACATTAAACTGCCTACTCAACCTAACTATAGTGGCACATCCACACCACTATTATGTCTGTGGATACCATATTTATCTTCACGAGAGGCCAATGATATCATGATATCTCATGAGTGGTGAAACTCAGAGAAGATATCTTGATGTCATTGGCCTCAATAAAAGATAAATGTATATCTTCAGTCAAGCCATGTCATGTTCTGCCTATATAACATGTGTTTTGAACTCTGACGCAACCCCCATATGTGTGTGTTTGGTCTGAATCACCCCACTATATGTTTTGGGCCCTGAGCCACCCAAGACAACATGCCACATCCTCCATTTAAGGAAATTCTGCAGATATCTTATTTATCGGGTAGGACCTGTAGTCCCCTGTCTCCACCAAAAAAAGTGTCTTTGATCCTGCCATATCTGATAACAAAATTGTTATATTAAAGAAAATTATGTGGTTGACCTGCCATGCAGTTTCATTGTTTATGCAGTAAATTTGTAGCATGACTGAGTGCAATGTTTTCCTATAAGCATCAAAAAATCTGGGGCTATTACAAATACTTATTTAAGAAAAGAAAATTTATCTGAGTTGATCCTGCCATTTTTTTCTGCTGTTAATTAAACAGTTTCACTTTCTTGTCCTAAATTTGAAGCGTGACCGAATACTTACACCAAAGTAAAAAGTGGACCTGTCAGTAAATTAAAATCAGCACTCTGTCCCTGAAGCATTAGAAATGTAATGCGTTTTAGCAAGCTTGCTTCAGATTTTGTTAAGACACGCAGCCAACAGTGGAAATAAGAGAGACTGCGAGTGAGTCACAGCTTAAGTGAATGGAATACAAGCCTGAGTGTTGCTATAGCACCGTTGCTATAGCAACACTTGTCCGGGCTTGCATTCCGTTCACTGAAGCTGTGACTCAGTAGCGCTCTCTCTTATTTCTACAGTCGGCTGAGTGTCTTAAGAAAATCTGTAGCAAGCTTACTAAAACACATTATATTTCTAATGCTTTAGGGGGAGATTACTGATTTTAATTTACTGGCAGGTCCAAGTTTTACTGTGGTGTAAGCGTTCGGTCAAGCTACAAATTTAGAACAAGGAAAGTGAAACTGCTTAATTAACACCAGGAAAAAATGGCAGGATCAACCAGATAAGTTTCGTCTCTCTGTTTTTATAAGTGTTTCTTTGAAAATTATGGCAGGATCAACCAGATGCTTGCATTGTGGGGGAGGTGCAGGTCGTCGAGAGGCACAGCCTGTGAATGCTTTCAGTTTCATTATAATGATGTATATGAACACAGAGATATCACCATGATGTATAGGAACATGGAGATATCAATATGACATATGGAAACATGAAGATATCAGTGATATCTTCACTGCCTGCCTGAGATACTGGTTTTTATCTTTACATTTATCCCAAAACACATGTTCTGTACGTGTGTGTGTGTGTGTGTGTGTGTGTATATATATATACACACATATATATATATATGTATATCTGTATATGGGATATGTGATGGGAACCTGTGATACATCATTTATCTGCACAAGAACTGTGGACCTCAAGTAACCTCACAAGTGGCATAAGCCTTGAGAGATGGTGACTGAGGTCAAATTGCCTGAGTGCAGATAAATGATATATTGCACAGGTTCCCATTGCATATTACATTTATGCAATAGGGAAGGACCTGTGAATGTGGGTTTAGTTAACTGTTTTTATTTGTTTTTATTGAAAGTGTAGCTGCACTGGCAAAGGGTGGCATTTCTGCATTTGTGGGAGCAAGATGATTGCTGGAAAGATAGCCGATACAATTAATGATGGGAACCCAATTCAGAGTTTTAGAGTACTGTTGAGAAAATGGGGAAAATAAAAAGAAACCGAAACTTAATTTATGTTTTATTTAGTTATTTATGTTTTGATATAGCTTGCTATATAAGAGAAGGGTGATTGTGTTTATGGCTGGTGCTGGTAATGCTAAGCAGTTAGGGAGCTAGTCTGGACAGGAGTGAGCACAACTTGAATGAGTGAACAGTTTATTTCAGTTACACAGTTTTTTTTAAGTTTTGTTTCCATTGCAGAGGCACTCTGTGCAACAACAGTACTGAGTTGAGATAGAAGTCAGGCTGTGATAGACAGAGTCTGAATATAGAAAGAAGAGCAATTTTGTTGGGAGCCTTGCATGGCATGTCTAAGAAAAGAAGTAGTGTTGTTGGGCGGGTGGGAGCCTCAATGACGTGTCTACTATGTGTATAAATGTAGTTACATTTATTCATATAGTAGACATGTCATCAGCCATTTATCACATGATAAGATTTATCAGTGGAGATTATGACTTATTGTGTGTGTATATATATATATATATATATATATATATATGGGGGATATGACATGGCCTGACTGAAGATATCATATTTATCTTCATGCGAGGCTAATGATATCATGATATCTCATGAGTGGCAAAGCCATCAGTGAGATATCATTGGCCTCGAGTGAAGATAAATATGATATCTTCAGTCAGGCCATGTCATTTTCTGTTTATACTATGTATGTTTTGGGCTGCATTCAACAAAAGCTCCAAATGTGCACTTAATACATTCCACTACATAGAGATGTTGGCTGTTTCAACACAAATCTGCAGTATGTCTACCAGCACAACAGATGCATATGTTGTTTAAAAAATATATGTAGTTGATCCTGCTACTTTAAAATTATTATGCCAAAAAGTGTCTGGATTCTGGCTAACCTTGCCCTGACCACCCCAATACAACTCTCCATAGCCCGTCCCTCAAAAGAGCAGATTACATATATTCTTAAATACAATTGTCTGATGTTGCTGCAGTAAACTGATTGAATAAATACATATCTGGTTGATCCTGCTTGCATCTTTGAGACAGATATGTTTAAAAAGATACATTATCTGGTCGATCCTGTGATTTTGTTTTATCCAGGTCCAGGTACGCGCCATGATCCGTTAGTACGAATCAATGGCGCGGACTGAGCGAAGAATGATTCACCAAATTATTGTTGAAATTCTATTCTTTTCTTATTAATATTTAAAGAGAAGAAAGCGTTAATATTGAGAAGAGCGAAGCGAAGTCGGCAGCTTTGAACAGCAGACGAAAGCATGAGCATGTGTTGCTATGGCAACTGACACTCTGGCTGATTCGTTGTTCTGAAGCTGCTGACTCGCCCTTTTCTCTCAGTATTGTCGGCAGCTTCTTCTTAAAATATAGCCAATATTAGAAAAGGTCACAGTTTTCAACAATTTACAGCACAGGCTGTATAATTATGACAGTACCTGAGATTTGAATATTGTTGGCCGGTCACGCTCATTTGACCGCGCATTGATGGGTCATGGTGCATTACAGTTAAAAATGGGTGAAATGAAGTCGCAGGATCAACCAGATATGTTTAAAATTAATTATTTGTGTTAAGATGTAGGCAGGATCAACCAGATACAAGAGATGTGTGTTTTTTTTGGGGGGGGGGAGTTACTTGTACAGGGACAGAAGAAAGAGAGACAGGTGTGTGATGAAAAGTGAAACACTTTCACTTTCATCAGGATGACATATAGGAAAGTGGAGATAAATGTATGACGTATAAGAAGATGAAGATAACAATGTTATCTTCACTGGGCAGCCTAGATATCATTTTTATACTCATATTTATCCCAAAACATACGCTGTATAAATATATTTATGCAACAGGTGTACTGATAAAAACTGTATGATGAGTCCATTTATCTGAGTCACTATGTAGATAAATTTATTTATCTCTCATTTATCCACACAGTTTCTACATCACAGTACAACACCCCCCCCCCGTCGACCGGCCCTACTTCCAACGGTAGTGCAGCTATAGTTAGGGTTGCCCGGCCACTTCTATGTTAAACCCCATATTTTGCACTTTAAGAACTTTGCCACCATATGACAGATTTGCCTGCAATTCTGTGTGCACAGTGGGGCACCATAGATCTCTGGATCTGGCAAGTTGTATTACAGTCAAATGAGCAGTTGCAGTGCTGCAGAGCACCAACCAATGCACAAGAAAGGTTTTTTTGTGCATTTCTTTGCACATGGCTGCAGCCCACATGTCTTGTTTGTTTGGTCTGAAATCTTCAGGGAAGATGCAGTCTATGTCATTGATGTGCCTTTTGAAGATTTGGTGAAAAAATATTAAACTGTTTAAATGTTATTCAAAAAACAAGCTTCCCATTATAGTGAATGGATAAAAATATATGTGCCACTCGAGAGCTGCAGCCACTACATTTTACTGTCGCAAATGGCCTTTTTACTGTCATGTGGTGGCCATCTTGTTTTCTGTTAGTGAGAGAGAAAATGTCTAGTGTTTAAATTTGGGAGCCCTAGCTAATCATTGACATTTGTGTTTACCTAGTCAGGCCCTGAGGATCACAGCACTATCTTTTTGGGGAAAACCCCAGAAATGCCATTTCGTGATCAGACCTCTGTAATGTTGTAAGTTGCTACGAATGGATGCAACACTTTTACAAATCATTAAAGTGTTAGCCCATTCTCTTGCAAATTTTTGCCAAGGTGTAGCAATTTGCAACAAAACAGTACCCCAAAACAGCAATTCTTTGCCACTCCACTTCATCACAATGGGGGTGTTTGTGCTGACTTTGCAGGGTGGCAAGTCCTGATCCAACTGATTTGCCTTTTGTAGTTTGGTCCCAAAGCTTAATGGATCCATAGTTACAGTGCTTCAAGTTGAGAAATTTCCATTGGCAAACATTGCGGCACCCATGGTGACTTTCAATGCTCGTATCTCAGAAATGATTTGAGATACAGATTTTCATTTTCCACAACTTAGTTCACCTTTAGGTGCAATTTATATACAATAGGGTGGGAGCTTTCAATGAGATAAGCTGTGTTATTCTCACCAGAGTGAAATAAATGCAGCTGACATCAGCAAAGTGATAATAAATACAGGATATGCAATGAAATGAGGAAATACTTGATTTATCTGCACAAGAGCTGTATGACCTCAGGTAACCTCACAAGCTGTGTACGCCATGAATGAGGAGTCTGAGGTCAAATTGTTTGAGCGCAGATAAATCATGTATTTCATGAGTTTTCCATTGCATTTCCAGTTTGTGAAATAGGAAAAAGTTGTTTAATTTTTTTAATTTATGTTTTGTAGAGTCTGAGTTTTTGTTTTATAAATTTAGTAGGAATATTTTCTGTATCCCTACCAAGCTTGGGCTGGTTTCTGTGGTTACTGGACAGTTGTTGTGCAGCCAACATCCTGATGTTGAGACAATTGTTTTATTGGTTGTTTTTGGTATGCGGGCAGGGCAGAGAGTTCTGAAATCATGGTGTTTCCATTTCACGCTTAATGAGAGTTTAGAGAGAGCCATTATGGTGTTTTTTTTTTGTGTTAGATTTTTTTTATTTCTGTTTTTTATAGTAAATTATTTATCTGGTCAATCCTGCCTTATCTAGTTGTCTGTGCCGTTACTTTGAGTTAGTGTCCATGGAGTGGAGGACCGAGGTGATGCAGTGTGAGAAGCAGCCTGTGTGGGAGAACATGGGTAGAGAGGGAGCTTTTGGGGTTGGGAAGACCTGAAAGTCAACAAAGAAAAGTTTTATTGCAAACTGTACATGTTGTGGGTAAGGGCAGACTGGAGGAGTGAAGAGGTAATGTGAGGGTGAGGAGCAGAATGGACAGGAGCTCAGTGTTTAAGCAGCAGTGGGAGGAATACTGAATGAGATGGGGGTTTAGTGTGCCTTTTTACATTTTTTTTAAAGTTGTGGTTGAAACTGTTCTGTGAGTCAAATTGTGTGGTAGTACAGACAGAACAGCATAGAAGGATGACTGCAGGTTGTAAGTTGGAGAAGTAGGGGAGTGAAGAGGATGGCTGTAATATGGTTTGAAAAAATTAGTTGAAACGTGATTCTGTGTGGGAGCATGTTCTTGTAGCAGCTTTTAGGCTAGAAACAGGGATGTTGCAGAGAGAAATGGTGCTGTGGTATTCGGGGAGCTTTTGGGGACAATTGCTAATCATGTAGTTCTGGTGGAGAAGTAGTGCTGGCAGCAGGGGTGATGAATGATGACAGGGTATTGAATAAATGGTGGTTGATTGATGTTTGGTAGTGGTGGTGAATGGGCGGAATTTGCTTTGCGAGAATCCACGAAATTCCTCCATTTCACATAACAGAATGCGAAATTTCACTTGGTAGAGTGGTGAAATTTCACCTGGCGGAATGGTGAAATGTTGCCTTCCGCGGTGAAATTTTGCCTTTTGTGGTGAAATTTTCCTTCTGTCCACGGGTGAAATTTCACCTTAGGAGGGTACCGTATAAGTTAAAATAAATACAATAGTTCCCTAGTGGCTAGCGGTCCCTCCCTCCACCTGTCACACATGTAATTGTAATTAAATAATTAAATTATCCATGGTGGCTGGTGGTCCCTCCCCTCCACCAGGTAATAACCCACCCCACCACCTGCTACAGAAATGTACGGAACCCCCCACCTGCATCCCTCTGTATCTCTTCCTTTAGTCCACTAACTCCTTGTTATCCTGTTAAAAAAAACTCTGGTGATCCAGTGTTTTATTTTTTTTATTTTAATCCCCCTCCTGAATCAGATCCCTCCCCAGTTCCCAATCCCATTCCCTCGTGATCCAGTGCCCCCCCACCCAGCCTCCCCAGCAGCCAGATGTCCCTTCCAGCCACCATAACTCTGTTCTCACCCTCATCCTAAATCCAGGCACAGCAGCAGCAGACTGGGACAGCCCTCCTCTCTCCTCCATGGCCAGCCCGCCGATTGAGCTGTCAATGAAGTTCATTCATTGGCAGCTCAGTTGGTGGGCCAGCTGTGGAGGAGAGAGGAGGGTTGTGCTGGTCTGCCACTGCTGTGCCAGGATTTAGGATGGAGGTGGGAGTGGGGTTGTGGTGGGGACACCTAGCTGCTAGGGAGGCTGGGTGTGGGGGCACTGGATCACCAAGGAATGGGATTGGGGACTGAGGAGGGATCAGATTTGGGAGGGGGTTTAAAATTAAAAAAAAAACACTAGACCACCAGAGATTTTTTTTATCAGGATAATAAGGAGTGAGTGGACTAAAGGAAGAGATATGGAGGGATGCGGTGGGGGTTACTGCACATTTCCACGGTGGGTGGCAGGGTGGGTTATTATCAGGTGGATGGAGGACTACTAACCACCACCATGGCTAATTTAATTATTGAACTACAATTACATGTGGGACAGGTGGGGAGGGACCGCCAGCCAGCTGGTATCTACTTATTGTGTTATACCAGTATAAAGACTGTCTAACTGGTGAAATTTCACCTGTGGAGGGAAGGTGACATTTTGCCTTGGCAAAATTTGACTTCTGCAGGAAAATTTCACGGCGTTTGCATGCCAATTTGCCCACTTTGCCGGCACTCTGTGGGCAAAATTTAAATTCACTGCATCACTAATGTTAGGGAGTTGATAACTTCTTAGAACCACCATTTATTCAACACCAGTGAGAATAAATAGGGATATGTGATGTACAGTGTGTGACCTCGGTTGACCTCACGAGTGGCCGAGCCATGAGTGAGGTCCCGAGGTCACACACTGTGAGTTCAAATAAATGATGTATCCAACAACAACCCATCACATGTGTGATTTATGCAATAGGTTCCTTATAGTTTAAAAAATCAGGAAGGGAATTTTGTTATTTTTTGTGGAGTTTGTTTTTATATGTATAATTTTAGTGGCGTTATTTAATGTATTCTTCCTCATGAAAGGTGTGCTTTTGTGGTCGGTCCCTCTGTTGCCATGTGGGAGACATTTTTATTGGTTGAATTCAACACGAGGCTGGACTAAGAGCTTTAAGAAAATGGTAGTGCTTACTCGCTTAGCGAGAGTATCATAGATTGTGGTGATGCTATGTTGTGGTTTTATATAGTTATTTTTTGCATAGTAATCATTTATGTGGTTGAGCCTGCTTTCACTGATGGCAGAGAGAGAAGCAGGTCTATGGGAGACTGGAGGAGCAACTCTGAGAAAAGCAGGGCTGTCATGGAATGGAGCTGACAACGTTTTGTTTTTTGAGAGGTTAGTGGCTGGCTGGTGGTTGTAATAGTGTTATTTAGATAATATTTTGATATATAGTCAATTTTCAATCTAATTTGGGTAGGAGTAGTTTGTACTTGTCGAGGTTTGTGCCAGGGATCGAGTTACTGAGGTTGCCTTTGAGTAGGAGAAGCACTGGGTTGGTGTTAGGGTAATCGCGGTTGAGGAATAAGCAGCTGAGCTTTACAGGATTGCTGTTTGTTTTGGACAGTAGTCTTTGACTAGAACAACTAAAATGCTGGAATGGAGAATGTTTTCTTTATCTTTGGTGCTTGTGCATGGTAAGGGGATGGAGCAGGGATCAGAAATAAAATGGTGAAGGTTGCAAGGTATATCATTGGGTGTAGTGAGGAGGAATGTACACAAACAAAAAAAAGTTTGGTATTTTAAAAGGAAAGACACTTTGTTAAATTAACTGGCCTTGTTGAAGTGATGAATTCTTATGTTCCTAGTATGTAAATTGCTGCAGAGGGAGTTGCTGAGGCAATGAGTTTGGGGGGTAACAAAGAAAATGAAAGTAACTGTAAGTAGCCAGCAGGAGGGGTGATGATTGATGGCAGGGTGTGGGATAAATGGTGGTTGAGTGATAGCAGGATGTGGGATAAATATTAGAATCACCATTTATCCACGGCAGTGAGAATAAATGAATTTATTCCACTGTTTATCTGCCCACACCTATTGCATAAATGAATTTATGTAACTGTTTTCCATCCACACCTACTGCATAAATGCTATTTGTCCACACTGTGCTTACCTCATCAGCACTTATTTCAACTGTGCTGATGTCACCCAGCAACATTCAGATTCTGTCTAATTGTTGGAAATGCTTTCATGAAGTGAATGACAAGAATGTAGCTCACCTGTCACACCTGCACCTGTAAGTCCCTCTTTCACTTTCATCTTGTGCACTCTATGAAAGCCCCAAAGCAAGTAAACAGCAGCTTGAGTTTCACATTGGAAAAGAAGCCAAAAAAAGAGCAAAGTCTTCCACATCCACGAATACCTCAACTACCAAGGAATATAGTCTGCTTCAACCCAAATGGCAAGAAAGTGTTTCAGCTTGTTTTATCAGAATTTTCTTTTTTTGTCCTGTGTCTTCTTTGTTTATTCCATTAGATAAAGTGAAATGAAAAAAAAGTTCTGGAAACTCATATTGCATAACTCTTACACATGATGTGCAGTGCTGTGCTATGGAAAATATTTTCACTCCTGTAGAGTGACCTCTGGATACTCTCACTTGTGGGTTCGCCACTCATGAATATCCAGAGGTCACTCTGTAGGAATGAAAATATTTTCCATATCACATTCCTGCCCATCATGTACCCTATATATATATTATAAGGCATGGTAGTGCCACTATAGTTAGGGCTGAGTACCCCATTTAAGGTTAAATCTCAAATTCTGTACCTTAATAACTTTGCAACTGTATGATGGATTTGCCTGAAAGTTGGAATGCACAGTCTGGTACCATAGATCTCTGGCTCTGGCAAGTTGCATTATTGGCCAGATGCACGGTTGCAGAGCTACAACAGGCCAAAAAATGCATCAATAATGGATTTTCATGCATTTCTTTGTTCGTGCCTACAGTCCACACAATTTGTACAATCAGTTCGACAACTTCAGGGAACATGCAGCCGGGGTCCTTGATGTGCCTTTCAAAGATTTTGTGAAAAAATATTAAACGGTTCAAAAGTTATTAAAAAACCTGAATCCGTTATAGCCTATGGGAAAAGTTAACAATTATGACACTTTTGCAAATGCAGTTTTACTGTCAAATGAGCCTTTTACTTTCTTGAGTCAGCCATTTTATTTTTCAGTTAGAGCTCAGAAAATGCCAGGCATTTAAAATTGGGACCATCTAGAAACAATTCTTGTGTTCACCTCACTGAGCCCTGAGGATGCTAGCCATGTATTTTTTGGGGTAAAACACCACAGAAATATATTTTAAATTTTGTAAAAAGTATTCAGAAAATAGTGTTGCAAATGCAACACTTTCATGATTTTTTTGGCCAAAGTGTCGTGATTTGCACAGTAATTTCTATAAAGTATGGCCAAAACAACAGGAATTCACCCTGTTGTAAAACAACAGTTTGGACTTTGGGCTGAAATTTGTAGGAAGAAAGCCAACATCCCACAGATGTGTGTTTTGATGGTTGTTGCAAAATATTACAGGGTTGCAAAGTTATGGCACTCTGAATTTGATGATTATTCCCATAGGATAACATTATGGCGTCTGCCATGCCTTTTGGGTCCTGAATCTCAAAAACAGTTACAGATACAGACTTTTTGTCACAAAAATGCTTAGTCCCCCCATTGGGGGGCTAAGTGCAAAACTAGCTTGGAAAGTCATAAATAATATGAAATTTAAATGTTTTTTCTATGTCATACGGTTCTTGAGATATAAGCAATTTAGTATTCCAAGTGCTCATTTTCCTGTCAGAGGGCCACTATTATGCCCACATTCTTTGTATTCCCTGTGCTTCTGGATGTATCTCTTTCAGACACAAAGCGTGTGCATTAGCGTTACTGTTACCACTAGCGTTTGTGTTCATGTTTACGCTTGCATTTCCGTTATCGTTTGCGTTAGCGTTTCTGTTTGCATCACTGTTAGTGTTACTGTTTGCATTTGTGTTTGCACTTGCATTTGCATTACTATTACCATTTGCATTACCATTTGTGTTTGCTTTTCCATTACCTTAACCGTTAGCGTTTTTGGTTGCGCTTGCATTTCCGTTACCATTCAAATTACTATTTCCTTTTGCATCACCGTTGGCATTATCGTTACCATTTGCATTTGCGCTTCCATTTGAGTTACTGTTACTGTTTGCATTGCCAATTGCGTTTGCGTTTATGTTTGCGCTTGCATTTCCATTACCGTTTGTGTTACCGTTTCTGTTTGCATTTGCGCTTGTGTTTGTGTTACTGTTACCGTTTGCATTTGCGTTACCATTTGCATTTAGGTTACTGTAACCTTTAGCGTTTGGGTTTACACTTGCATTTCCATTACCGTTTGCATTACCATTTCCTTTTGCGTCACCATTGGTGCTACCATTATCATTTGCATTTGTATTTCCACTTCTGTTTCTGTTACCATTATCATTTGTGGTTTCATTGCAATTTGTGTTACAGTTTCTGTTTGCATTTACATTTGCACTTGCATTTCTGTTACCATTTGTGTTACCATTTCTGTTTGCACTTGTGTTTGCGTTACTGTAACTGTTAGCATTTGCTTTTGCACTTGCATTTCCATTACCGTTTGCGTTACTGTTTCTTTTTGTGTCACCGTTGGCGTTACTGTTACCATTTCTGTTTGTGCTTCCATTTGCATTACCATTACCGTTTGTGTTTTTGTTACTGTTTGTGTTTCCATTTGTGTTTACCTTTGCATTTCCATTACCATTTGTGTTACCATTTCCATTTGCATTTGTGCTTGCGTTTGTGTTACTGTTACCATTTGCATTTGTGTTACCATTTGCGTTTATGTTACTGTAACCGTTAGCATTACTTTCACCTTGCATTTCCATTACCATTGTGTTACCATTTCCTTTTGCATCACTGTTGATGTTACTGTTACCATTGCTTTTGCGCTTCCGTTTGCATTATCGTTACTGTTTGCATTTTTGTTTACTGTTTGCGTTACCATTTGTATTTGCATTTCCATTTGCTCTTGCATTTCCATTACTGTTTGCATTACCATTACCATTTGCATCACCGTTAGCGATTCCATTACCATTTGCATTTTCATTACCATTTGCATTTTCATTTGCGTTTGCATTTCCATTACGTAACCTTTAGCGTTTATGTTTCTGTTCACATTTGCATTGCTGTTACCATTACCATTTGCGTTCCCATCAGCATTACTATTATGTTTGCATTTTCATTACTGTTTGCATTTATGTTACCGTAACCATTAGCATTTGTGTTTGTATTCACGTTTGCATTGGGCGTTACCGTACTGTTTGCATCACCGTTACTGTTAAGCGTTAGCATTTGCATAATGTTATGGTTGCATTACCGTTACCATTAGCGTGTGTCTGTGCTTCGCCCACAGTTACTGTTCTCATTACTGTTACCGTTACCATTAGCATTGGCGTTACCGTTGGCATTAACATTCCGTTGGGATTACTGTTACCATTGCGTTACCATTACTGTTAGCATTACCATCACTGTTAGGGTTATTATGCACAAATGGGCAGCATGGTGGGAGCATGGGCTTGCACTCCCACCACCACATACCATTCACTATTTATAGTGCATTCTCAAAAGAGAACTTCATGGCAAAAACTCTGTTAATGCATCAGTTAGGGTTGTTCCACAGTGAAAAAAGCAGGGACATTTGGTGTTAGGGTTCAAAACCCTAACTACACATTCCCACCCCACTCCCACCACACACACACACACACACACACACACACACACACACACACACACACATATACATACAAGTAGGGGAAGGACCAAGGCAGCAGAACCAATCACACGCAACCAGCAGAAGGTGCATACCTGTGTTACTGTAGCCAGTAGAGAAAAAATCCAACTTCAGGTATCATACAGTATTTCTAAATGTGTTCCACTAAGTTAGTTCTAAAGGTGAACCAAGCTGCCAGTAGCAAAAACTGTGTACCTCACTACATTTTCGACATATGGGTGGTGAAAGGCATAATGGGTGCCACAATGTTGGTTTATGGGAAATTGCCCAATTTTGGAACAGTGTAACTTTGTCATCCTAATTATTTTAGCACCAAAGCAGGAAAAGACACATCTATGGGACCAGAGCTTGCCACCCTGCAGATTTCAGCCCAAAGGAACCAACCGTTTGCTTGCAAGATGATGGCAAAGATGTGCAGTCATCAGGAGCATACTTCCATAAACACGAAAGTGTTGCAAGCGGAAGACACAACAGTGTCGATTTGCGAAGAATGTAAAATAGTGTCACAAAATACCGTCACAAACACTAAAGTGTCACAAATGCATAGCACGACACTGTCACATTTACAAAAGTGTTTGTGAAAGTATTTCAGGAATGTCAAAATCCTGTTTTGGGTCTTGGAAATCCCAAAATACCATATGTATAGTCTGTGTTATGTGTTGATGGCAGCGTGTGGCCCAAGATGCCCAGTTGTCCATAGTGATACGTGTTTTGTGGTGTGTGGAACATCCAGGATCAGAGTTAACAGTGATGACCCCATGCCACAGCCCGACATCTGTTGGTGTGTGGAAGATGGGAGCATGGGTGTGTGGTTTTGTGGTTTAGATAGTTGTATGTTGTTTCTGTTACCTGCTGCTGGTTGTGTGTGATTGGTTGTGTTGCCTTGGTCCTTTTGCTACTTGCATTTATGTGTGTGTGTGGTGGGGTGGGGATAATCATGATTAGGGTTTTGAACCATAACACCAAATTTCCCTGCTTTTGTCTCTGTGGAACAACCTAACTGATGCATTAGCGGAGTTTTTTGCCATGAATATATATATATATATATATATATATATATACACATATATACATCTATAGGATATACAATGGTGAGGTGACCGAGGTCAAACAACACAAGTGTAGATAAATCACTTATCTGACAGCTCAGCATTGTATATTTCATTTATGCAATAAGGATGCTTTCTATCAGTGCAGAAACATTTGGCTTTGACTGTTTATCTTTTTTTTAAATGATAACTTCTGGGAGTTTTGGTTAACTTTCCTAGAGTATATCCGCCTAGAATAGTGGTTGCTATTAAATAAAATGCCACTCATTTTGTAGAAAACTTCTTGCTGAACAAATGTCATGCTCACAGTACCATGCTACCTTTTCATTTTAAAGTTATTCATATTGTTTGCTAAAAAGTGAAGAAAATTCAATTTTATGCTGTTTTTGCCAATTATAAAAAACTAAAAGTTATCTATAAATGAAACACCACTCATCTTGAAGATATTTTTGTGATGAACATTTTTCGTGTTCATAGTACCATGCTATCATTTTAAAGTTATTCACATTTGTTTGTTGAAAAAGTAAAAAGAAAATCGGATTTTCTGCTGTTTTTGTTAATTATGAAAAAACTAAAAGGTATATGTAAACAAAACACCACTCGTTTTGTAGATATTTGTGTGCTGGACAAATTTCATGCTCACAGTTCCATGCTATCATTTTTCGCTTTAAAGTTATTCACATTTATTTTAAAGAAAAAGTGAACAAAAAAGCTTTGATTGACAGTTTATGCTTATCACATATGACAGCTCACCATTGTTATTTCATTTATGCAATAGGGATGCTTTCTATCAGTGCAGGAACATTTGGTTTTGTTTATCTTTTTTAAATGATAATTTCTGGGAGTTTTGGTTAACTTTCCTAGAGTATATCCGCCTAGAATAGTGGTTGCTATTAAATGAAATGCCACTCATTTTGTAGAAAACCTCTTGCTGAACAAATGTCATGCTCACAGTACATGCTACCTTTTCCATTTTAAAGTTATTCATATTTGTTTGTTAAAAAAGTGAAGGAAAATTCAATTTTATGCTGTTTTTTGTCAATTATAAAAAAAACTAAAAGTTATCTATAAATGAAACACCACTCATTTTGAAGATATTTTTGTGCTGAATATTTTTCATGTTCATAGTACCATGCTATCATTTTTAAGTTATTCACATTTGTTTGTTGAAAAGGTAAAAAGAAAATCAGATTTTCTGCTGTTTTTGTTAATTATGAAAAAAACTAAAAGGTATATGTAAACAAAACACCACTCATTTTGTAGATATTTGTGTGTTGGACAAATTTCATGCTCACAGTTCCATGCTATCATTTTTCGTTTTAAAGTTATTCACATTTATTTTAAAGAAAAAGTGGACAAAAAAGTTTTGATTGACAGGTTGCGTTTATCCCACATATGACGCTCACCATTGTATATTTCATTTATGCAATAGGATGCTTTCTATCAGTGCAGGAACATTTGGTTTTGTTTATCTTTTTTTAAATGATAATTTCCTGGAGTTTTGGTTAACTTTCCTATAGTATGTCCACTTAGCATAGTAGTTGCCATTAAATGAAACACCATTCATTTTGTAGAAAACTTCTTGCTGACAAATGTCATGCTCACAGTACCATGCTACCTTTTTCATTTTAAAGTTATTCACATTTGTTTGTCAAGAAAAGGAAAAGAAAATGGAATTGTATACTGTTTTTTGCTAATTATACAAAAACCTAAAAGGTATCTGTAAATGAAACGGCACTCATTTTGTAGATATTTTTCTGCTGGACTTTGTTCGTGCCCACAGTACCATGCTATCATTTTTTTGTTTTACAGTTATTCACATTTGTTTGTAAAAAGTGAACAAAAATTGCATTTTCTTCTTTGTTTTGCTAGTTATAAAAAACCTATAAGATGTCTATAAATGAAACACCACTCATTTTGTAGATAATTTTGTGCTGAACAATTTTCGTGCTCACAGTTCCATGCTATCTTTTTGTTTTAACATTATTCCCATTGGGATATGATTAGTACTGCTTCTGAGGCCGAACATTCTAAATCAATTCTGAAGAGATTTGTGACATAGTAACTGTGTACACATAAAATAATAACTGGGACATCCTTTTTCCTATAGGAAACTGTGGTATAATTCAGCATTATAAAGGAGCATTTATAATGGTGAACACAGGCCCGATTTTCTTGCACTGCGAGGCGCCCCACCTCTGAAGCTGTTCCTCCTAGCTACTGCCCACCTCATCTTTTCCACCCTGGACCGCTGCTCAAACTCTGTGGTAAGTGCCGCAGACAGTAATCTAAATGAGGGAAATACCCTCAAAATATTGGCTGCACACAAAACTAAATAAAAAAATTGACAAAAGCAAGTGACCGACCGACCGTAGAGAGCGCTCACACCAAAGCAGACCACGGTCGCACAAGAACGTCTTTCTTATTTTATATACTTGCTGTGGGGAAAAAAGGAAATCCCGGCAATTATATAAAGTAAAGTATGGGTATGGGTGTGTGTAATCTCAAATTTACACACACCCTCGGGGTTCGATTCTACACATAAACCCCTTGGGTGTGTGTAAATTCTCATTACACACCCAGACCCATACTTTATTCTCTATTTTATACACACAGTTACTCAGATAAATGATTTATTACACTCTGTTTATCTCCACACCTATTGCATAAATAATGGATATGCGGGGGCGGCAGTGTGTGATAAAGCATTTATCTAGTACAGATAACAGTGACCTCAAGTAACCTCATGAGTGCCGAAGGCACGAGTGAGAGTTACGAGAGGTCACTGTCAACTGTACTAGATAAATGCTTTATCACACACTGATCCCCCGCATACTTGATTTATGCAGCAGGGATGAGGCTATGTTGCAGCTTAAGTGTTTATCCTGTGTGTAGTTTTTATAATTTTTTTTTATTTTTAGAGATGTATAAGGTTTTATTTCTTTCATGGTTCCTTTCTGCTCATTACTTGGTATGTGGACTTGACGTTGTTATGAAAGCATGCACACTGATTGGTGGAGGGAGCAGGATTTTGTTTTAAAACGTGAAGGAAACGTGGCAGCTTTTGTTAGTGAGTGCAGCATTTCTCAGGGCTGGTATAATATAATGAGAGCAGGATTAAGCTCTATTCATGAGTTTTTTGTTATTTAAAAAAGATCAAGATTTCTGTTACAGTGCTTGTTTTGTGGTCAGGGCAGGGAGGTACAGAAGTAGTTGATGGAAGTGGTTCTTATTGAAAGCAGCAAAGGCAGAGTGTTCAGTGGAGTTGCAGTGAGAGAGTGGAGTGGAGCAGAAATAAAAAGGAACTTATTTTTAAAAAGGTATAACATTATTTTCTAGTATTGCAGTTTTACATTTATCCACATAGTAGCACAGATAAAGGGATTTATTAGTGTACATTATCCAGATACCTATTGCATAAATCTATATGTGTAGATTTGTGTATATATATATATATATATATATATATATATATATATATATATATATATATATATGTATCTAGCTATGTGTGTGTGTGTGTATGTGTATGTATATATATATATATATATATATTTATTCTTCAGAAAACTTCATTAATGCAACAGTTAAGGTTGTTACTACAGTGACAAAAGCAAGGAAATTCAATGTTAAGGTTTTCAATCCTAACTCTGACCTTCCCACTGCCACACATACACACAGACAGACAGACAGACAGACACACAGACACACACACACACAAACACCGCATAGAACTCACATACAACAGGGTGCAGTACAAGGCAGACAACCAATCACAAAACACACTATAATGCAACAGAAATAATATAAAACCTCTTAAACATACCCCAACAACCATCCATCATCATGTTTCAACAATTGTATCACTTATGTTGCCATCCCAGTCTTTTGGGTGCATATACCCACATCCTCTATCCTTTAATGTTAGAAAGCAGTTGTCTGTTCAGGTTTACCACTGGCTGTAACACCATGCTCATATATATAACCCAAGTGTTTAGCTTGTCCCTCCATGTACCTGTTTATAACAGTGATGTGAAATACCATTTGGTTATGCCGGGATAACACAAGGCGATATTAACACACACAATATAAGTTTCATAAGTTTCATAAGTTAGTTCAAGCTATGGGACTTTCATCCATAATGATCACCATTATTTACTGTTAAAACATTGTAGTTTTATCATGCAGAAAGTTGTCCAATCTAGACTTAAATGTGTCCATGTTAGAACTCCCCACCACATTTGCCCATAAGCTATTCATGCTGTCACCACCCTTACAGTAAACCAATGTTTCCTTAGGTTTGTATTCCACTTCAGCAAATCGAGTTAGTGCTATGTTTTCTAGCACTAGCCCAGCCTGTTTGTAAGAAAGTTTAGGATTTTCCCTTAATGTAGTATCTTGAGATATTCTGAACATCAAACAAAGGTCTCCCTTAATTGTCTATAATGTAATGAGTATAATTTGAGTTTAGTTAATCTCTCCTCATAGGATAGGTTTTCAGTCCAGGCACTGATCTTGTTGCTCTGCACTGTACACTCTCCACTCTAACAATATCTTCCCTATTCTAATTGTACCACACCTGGATGCAATACTCAGGTGTGGTCTCTCAAGACTCCATACAATGGCATAATAACATTCTCGTGCCTACTGAAATGTGCCCCAGGATGCAATTTAAATTCTGATTTGCTCTTTTAACCTGTTGTTTACGATGTGAGCCAAACTTTAGTCTGAGGTGACTTTGATGCCCAAATCTCTCTCCTCAGATGTTGATACCAGACTGTTGTCCCCAATACAATACGTATGTTTACTATTATTCTGACCCAGATGCATAATTTTGCATTTAGAGATGTTGAGTTCCAATTTACTGACTTTGGTCCACTCATAACTTTCATTTATGGCCTGTTGTAAAGAAAGTGCCTCTGTTGTAGAAGTCACAGTTGCACCCAGTCTACAATCATCTGCAAACTTAGAAATCCATATATAAGGATTACTAACTAAGCTGTAAAGATGAAATATAGACATTAAAAAGACAGGGACCCAATGCTGACCACTGAGGTACCCCGCTGGTAACTGCAGACCAATCTGACATCACGCCTCTGACCACCACTCTCTGCCTCCTTCCAGTCAGCCAATTAGCTATCCATTTTATGATATTACTATAAATACCCACTCTAATCAAAATTTTTATTAATTCCTCATGAGGTAGCTTGTCAAAAGCTTTGGCAAAGTCCATAAAAACTACATCCACCAGTTTGCCATTATCCAATTCTATATTGACATTTTCATAAAAGGATAATAAGTTAGTCTGACATGACCTAGACTTAATGAAGCCATGTTGCGCAGGGTCAGATAAATTATTTGCTGCTATATAATCAACTATGATATCTTTTAAAATCCCTCCATAACTTTACCCATTAGTGATGTCAGACTAATGGGCCTAAAGTTAGCTGCCTCAGATCTAGATCCTTTTTGTGGAGAGGGACCACTAAAGCATTCCTCCAAGCTCAGGAATCTCACCACTATCCAGGGATGTTTGATATAAAAAGCCAAGTGGATCCACCAAATGGTCAGCAAGTTCTTGAAGGATTCTGGGGTGAATGTTATCTGGGCCTGGAGATTTGTTGATGTCTAATTTTTTAGCCTACTCTTTACCTCCGAGGGTGTTGTTTTAATATTTCCTGATAGAGATGCCAAGTTATTAGAAATATAGGGTGTGTTTCCAGGATTAAAGACTGAACAAAAGTAATTATTTTGTATATTTACTGTCTCCTGCTCTTTAACCATTTCACCGTTAATATCTTTGAAGGGTCTTATTATTGAGTAATGATTCCTCTTACTGTTAATATAAGAAAAAAAAAAAATTGTTGTCTTTAATCTTATTGGCCAAAGTAATCTCCTGCTGAGCCTTTGCTCTTTTATAGTTACCTTAACCAATTTAACGTTAGTTTGTATGCTAAGTAGTTCTTCTGGGTTTTCCTCATGTATTTCTTGAATAGTCTAGCTTTGCTGTTGATTAAGCATTTAATTTTTATTTAACCAGCTTGGTTTTGCCTCTCATATGTTTAATCTTATTAGTTGGAATATACAGGGCAATCAATTTATTAGGCTTGTTAAAAGTACAATCCACATATCTTCAGTATTCTTCCCTTCAAAACCTTAGACCAATCCCACAATACCAGATCTTGCCTAATCGGAGAAATTTGCTTTTGCCAAATTTTATTTAGATGCTCCTTCAGATTTAGAACATAGATTTAAATTGTGAGTTAACCCAACCCCTATTGTACATTGAACTTTAAAGTGATCACTATTGCCCAATGGAGGTAAAATCTGTACCCATTTATTAAGTCACCCATATTTGTTAATCGAGCCAAGATTTTGTTTCCTCTAGTATTTTCATGTACCAATTATACTAAACCCAGCTGATCAAATGCATCTAAATATAATTGTTCAGTTTTATTGCCCACCTTTGCTAACTTCCAGTCTATATTAGGGAGATTGAAGTCTCCCAACACTATTAAATTGGCCTCTGGATTTAAATTATTGAGTAATCAAAAAATAGCATCTTTATCTTGTGTATTAGATGGTGGTCTATAGAAAATCCCAATTATGATTTTAGGGCTGCTAGATGGTATTAACTTAAGCCAAATAATTTCTGAATCATGGTTGTCATAAGGCAACGGTATACTATTTATGGAGTTATGTAAATATATTGCTATTCCCCCACCTTTTCTATATAATCTAGACTTGTGATATAGGTTATAACCCGGTATTGATTTCTCCCAAGAATCGTTAATATCCCACCAGGTTTCTGTAATGCAGGCTATTTCGTATGTTGTGTGTTACCAAAAAGTTGTTAAACTCATCATATTTATTTGTAAGGCTTCTGGAATTTATAAGTGTCATTCTCCAGCCCTTAACAATATTATGTTTGAGTGACTTACTGACATGGGCTTCCCCCCTTGCACCAGTTTAAATGGAAATCAATAACTTTATTCAATTTCCTGCCTAGAATCCTGTATCCTGCCTAGCTGAGGTGCAAACCATTAGATTTAAATACGGATTTGTTGCTGAATGTAATGGAATTATCCATATAGTCCAATTTGCTGTTTATGCAAAAGGTTCTTAGCCAGTTGGTAATTGACTTAATTGCTTCATTTTTATAATTGAGATACCCACGTGTTGGTAATATGTTGGTGTAAATGCTGTCTCACGTTATCCGTTCATAGCCACATACTCATCTTGGTTGGCAATGTGTACAAACACTGGTCTGTTGATCTCTGCCACTGTCTACAATATTATATATATATATATATGCAGTACTCAAATGCTTCTAATATCACAGCATGCCTCTGTTGATAAAATGAAAGTTACTTATTATTCGATCATGGTGGAATAACATCAGGGAGATAAATAGACAGTAAGCGGTGCTCAAAATGTTGTGTGATATTATCCAGTCATAAGTCAATAAGTATGAACATGGCACCAAGGCCTATTTTGTTATGTTGGGGTGACATCAGGAAACATTAACATAGACAGTAGAGGGTGGTATAAATCCTCTACCGTAGTACCCATTCATAAGTGCATGCTCATCTTGCTTGTTTAACTGTTAGAAAGCATTGTCCATTCAGGTTTAACACTGCAATACCATTCCCATTTACAGTACTCAAGTGTTTACTATGTTGCTGTATACTTACTTCATAATATTGATCTGAAACACTATTTATACCAGGGTAACATCTGTAGACATTAACACACACAGAAGGTGGTATTAAATGCTGTCTCATGTCATCTGTTGATAACCATATACTCATCTTGGTTGTCAATGTGTACAAACACTTGTCTATTCATCTTCACCACTATCCACAGCAGAAGTACACATATGCAGTACTCAATTGCGCCTGTTGTCACTGCAGGACTCTGTTGATAACATGAAATTCAAATAGTATTTGTTCATGGTGCGATACTATCAGAGGGCATAAACAGACTGTGACTGGTACAGAAAATGCCCCTTGACATTATCTGGTCATAAGAACATGAGTGAGAGCATAGGCGTCCAGGAGTATTTTTATGTGTGGATAACATCAGTCCACACACTAAAGGCTGGTGTGAATGGTGACTCATGATATACGTGATTACTTACATAGCTCATCTTGCTTTTTCATCTCAGAAAGCAGTTGGCCATTCATGTTTACCTATGGTCACAACACTTTACACATATGCAGTAGTCAAGTGCTTACCATTTCACTGGATCGTTTGTTAATAATAGTAAACTTGAATAGTATTTGGTTATATCAGGGATCGCATTAGGAGGCATTAACACACACTAAAGGGAAGTGTAAATGCTGTCTGATGTTATCCGGTTATAACCACATTAACATCTTGGTTGTAAATCTATTAAATCACGTGTCTGTCTGTGCCAACTGCTGCCCACAATGGAATACAGATTTCATGCTGTAACCATCTCACATGCTTGTAGAGGATGTGGGTGTACATACCCAAGAGACTGGGATGGCAGCAGAAGTGATACAGTTGTTGAAACACGATGATGGAAGGCCGTGTTGTGTGTGTGTGTGTGTGTGTCTGTCTGTCTGTCTGTGTGTATGTGTGGCAGTGGACGGGAGTCAGAGTTAGGGTTGAAAACCCTAACATCAAATTTCCTTGCTTTTGTTGCTGTAGTAACAACCCTAACTGTTGTATTAACACAGTTTGTTTGCAAAGAATTTCCCTTTTTTTGACAGTGTAATAAAGCTAAAAACACACACCCACCAAGCTGTTATTTTTCAGTGAGAACCTAAAACATAGTACAATGACATTGTAACATGCCTCACACAGGTTTCACTTATTTGGCATAGAAACCTGAGTTTATTACCTTGAAATATAGTCCATAAAACATAGATATGTGCTCATAGTGTCAGTAGATTGATTTTCATATACTTTAAAGTTCAATCATATGACATTGACATACAGTTTCAAGAAGAACCACAGGCACAATAGATAAGTTTTAAAAAATATTTAATTAAGAATTTAGTGCCAATTGTATTTGAATCAAGGAATCAAGACCGCATTGCACAACTCACTCAGTGTTCTATAACTTGTGTGAAAATTGAATCACAGAACAATAGCAAAAAAAGACGTGTTGAAGTCATATGAAACTGAACAAGTTAATGTTCCTGGGGTGGGCAAAAACCAAATGCATTAAACAATTACGGAAAGCTATGGACATATAAACAGCAAGTGATAACATTGCTGTAGTGTGATGCAGTACTATGTTAGAAAAACTTAACACTGTGCATCTGGAAAAATTCCACCCAATCCATAATAAAGGTGACCAGAGAAGCATCAGAAACATACCTTAGACTGATATTGAGTACAGTATGTGATTTACAATAGTAGTCTCTCAACAATAACAACTAAAACTGAGCACACATGATGAAGAATTAACAAATGCTTACACAATTGTAACAGTATTAACGGAGTATAAAGTTCAACAGTTAAAATAATTTATCTTATAAGTGACACTGTTGCATATTAGATCTTAGTAAGTTAATCTAAGTGCTTAAATCCTGAAAATTCACACAGTAATACAACTGTTACCTAGTCATTGACTATTGTAAATAATGATAAATTGCTAAAACATCTACATTTGTAATAATCATAAACTGTTTATGTAAATCTGAATGTCTTCTAATGCATTAAAAGACAAAACCACACATGCCGACACAATGCAAAGCATCATGGGCTGCATATGCAAATCACCACAGAATGTTATGCTGGTTCAACTTTAAGCAGAATTGCATGGTGCTGAAAGGCCTCTCACACAGTTTGCAAAGGGTGCTAACAGATGACATAGACACGTGTTTCGTCCTACCAGGACTCATCAGTATGCCTTGTCTGTTTGACATCCCAGTGGAATAGACCAGCTACCCTAAGACAGAGTGTCTTGGATATGTTGTGGTGAACCCATTAAAATAAAAAAACTATTTAAAAGACAAAGAACCTCTGTGCACAAACACTGAGGCAAGGGTTACCCCAAAGGGCATTTGGCTGGGAAGCCAGGTTTCAAGAAAATACAAAATCACACATGCCCACACAATGCAAAGCATCATGGGCTGCATATGCAAATCACCACAGAATGTTATGCTGGTTCAACTTTTAAGCAGAATTTCATGGTGCCAAAAGGCCTCTCACACAGTTTGCAAAGGGTGCTAACAGATGACATAGACACATGTTTTGTCCTACCAGGACTCATCAGTATGCCTCAGCTGTTTGACACCCCAGTGGAATAGACCAGCTACCCTAAGACAGAGTGTCTTGGATATGTTGTGGTGAACCCATTAAAATAAAAAACTATTTAAAAGACAAAGAACCTTTGTGCACAAACACTAAGGCAAGGGTTACCCCAAAGGGCATTTGGCTGGGAAGCCAAGTTTCAAGAAAATACAAAATCACACATGCCCACACAATGCAAAGCATCATGGGCTGTATATGCAAATCACCACAGAATGTCATGCTGGTTCAACTTTAAGCAGAAGTGTATGGTGCCAAAAGGCCTCTCACACAGTTTGCAAAGGGTGCTAACAGATGACATAGACACGTGTTTCGTCCTACCAGGACTCATCAGTTTGCCTCATCTGTTTGACACCCCAGTGGAATAGACCAGCTACCCTAGAGGTTCTTTGTCTTTTAAATAGTTTTTTATTTTAATGGGTTCACCACAACATATCCAAGACACACTGTCTTAGGGTAGCTGGTCTATTCCACTGGGGTGTCAAACAGACGAGGCATACTGATGAGTCCTGGTAGGATGAAACATGTGTCTATGTCATCTGTTAGCACCCTTTGCAAACTGTGTGAGAGGCCTTTCGGGACCATGCAATTCTGCTTAAAGTTGAACCAGCATAACATTCTGTGGTAATTTGCATATGCAGTCCATGATGCTTTGCATTGTGTGGGCATGTGTGATTTTATATTTTCTTGAAACTTGGCTTCCCAGCCAAGTACCCTTTGGGGTAACCCTTGCCTCAATGTTTGTGCACAGAGGTTCTTTGTCTTTTAAATAGTTTTTTATTTTAATGGGTTCACCACAATGTATCCAAGACACACTGTCTTAGGATAGCTGGTCTATTCCACTGGGGTGTCAAACAGACAAGACATACTGATGAGTCCTGGTAGGATGAAACACGTGTCTATGTCATCTGTTAGCACCCTTTGCAAACTGTGTGAGAGGCCTTTCGGGACCATGCAATTCTGCTTAAAGTTGAACCAGCATAACATTCTGTGGTGATTTGCATATGCAGTCCATGATGCTTTGCATTGTGTGGGCATGTGTGATTTTGTGTTTTCTTGAAACTTGGCTTCCCAGCCAAATGCCCTTTGGGGTAACCCTTGCCTCAGTGTTTGTACACAGAGGTTCTTTGTCTAATGCATTAATATACACTGCTAAAAATCAGAGTGATGTACTAGTCAATTATATCTTATCAATCTTTACAAACTTTTAAAGCTGTTGCCACTGTACAAAAATCGATATAGCTCTATATATATATATATATATATATATGATACTTCAATACGTAAAACTCTTACAACAACTTACTATATAAAAAAATATTTACATTAAGTATCCCTGTACACATCAGAATTAATTACAGTGTAGTGTTTTAAAAAGTAGTACAAACATGGCAGAAAGCATATTAGTCAAAGTGACTGTTATGTGGATAGCAATGACACACATGCTGTGCACATAGAATATTAACAATAGCTACACACTGTGCTCCTAAAGTGTTGTACAACAGTACATGTGCAAAACCATGCAAGCAAAGTGTCATTTTTTTGCACAATCTCTAATCTTGCATAAACAAGTAAGATTTACATAGAAACATAGACTTTGACGGCAGATAAGGACCGCTTGGCCCACCTAGCCTGCTCATTTTCCTACCTACTGGATAAGCTGCAGATCCTGGTTAAACCAATAGCCTATTTCTTCCTACTCCCACAATAATTGTCTTATGTCTGTCCCATGCATTCTTGAACTCTCCCACACTTTTAGATCCCACAACCTCCTTAGGAAGGCTGTTCTATGCATTCACCACCCTCTCTGTGAAAAAATACTTCCTCACTTTGCCCTTGAGCCATCCCCCCATCTTCAAATTGTGTCCCCTTGTTCTTGCTCATCTCTTTTTCTGAAAGATGCTACCCTCTTGGACTTTGTTGATTCCACTGAGATACTTAAACATTTCTATCATGTCCCCCCTTTCCTCAAGGGTATACCTATTATGTTTCTTTAGTCTCTCCTCATATGGCTTCTCTTGCAGACCCTGTACCATTTTTGAGTTGCCCTCCTCTGGACTGCCTCCATCCTGCCTATGTCCTTGCGGAGATGGGTCTCCAGAACTGGAGGAATGCTAGACATATGCAGTGCAGTATGACCCCAGACCATTGGCAAACCTAAGACTGTAGCTACATCTGTCTTTGCATGTGAGGTGCACAGTATTGCCATGCAGTGGCCTGACATATATCAAACCATATTATATGTTACATGTTGCAGGAATGCATTACTAAACTGATCAGCAAGCACAATGGCACGGTGCGACAGCATCAATACAGAGGTAATATTAGTGATCCACAGTGAAAGCATTAATAACTTAAATGTGACCAAGCACACAGCCCACACCAATTAAGGCCCGCGTAGGCTGTATTGATGCTAAGATCACAGCTACACATACTTTAACTGCAGCTATCATGAATACCTGCATCTACATGCACATTCACAGCAATGTTTCATAAACATACATGAATGCACCTGCATGTATATGCCAAAGGTTGCATGCAACAGTCTATGAACTGCAATACTCTTATGAAACATAAATAGTAAATATTACCATGCTTTATTTTCAGCCACATAAAGTTTGTTGCAATTCTTAAGAACCAGGACATAAGCATCTTTTAGGTTTCAAGGCAATCTTTGTTTAAAAGAGCTCATGTAGTCATTGCATTCCATCCACCCAGGGCTGTACTTCAGCCATGCAACATAATGGCCTGGGTGGACAGACACTCCATGGTGGAATATTATAGCCTGAGTATCAAAACATGCTCCCATGAATTGTACTCTTCCAGCTACAAAATCTGTGATCGGTGTGTCAACTCGTAGTCCATGTGCATCAAACCTTTGCAAGACTAGAAGCAGATACTGAGAAAAGGTTCTAAATTGTATGGACTGAACATACTCTCCTCCACACTGGCTACACCTCCAGCCACACTCTGCATTCTTCAGCAGCTGTCTGAGTTTAATGGAATTAACCTGTGGAACATACAGTGAAATACACAACATGTCTTGTTTCACTTCCTTCTGTGAATGTCGGCAAGACAAACAACTGTACATTGTCACACAAGTAACTGTAAAGTACTGTCTCATTGGAATGTTATCAGACTCCAAGCTGTTTATGATTGCCATCATAAACTCAGTCAAATCTTGTTGAATATTGTTGGAGAATGATTGGTGCCCTTGATATCCACCCAACACATTGCATAAGGGTGTCAGAGTCTGTATGGTATTGTCATGCTTTCCACTATCATTAATAACCTTTTTTAGTAACTGAGCCAATGGTGTGTCACAAGAAGACTGGCTAGTGCTCACAAAGTGAGACATATGCAAAAATGCTTGGATTGCAGAGTTAGCATAACAGTTAACTCCAGTGCTGTTGTCAAAAGCTGGGATAACAGCCATGCCAAGTGCCTTCTTACGTGGTGGAGAGTTACTCTGTTGTTGACATTTTGAACACTTTTTTGAGCTGTCAGTGTTCAAACTTGCTCTGTCTGTTTGGTACTACTGTTTTACACCAGATGTTGCCACTGTAGCATTAGTCCATGGTCCATACATAGGCAGTGGTATAAGAAGCAATAATACCTGGTATAGAGGACATAGTCTGTTGTACTCAACACCACATTGTTTGTCAGCGTGCACCGTGTGTGGTGCCATATTGATGACATGCAATCCAGGCAAAGTGCATACACATGAAAGTGCAACATAGCTCATTGGTATCACCCAATATGAATGTGTATTATTGAGTGCTACAAGAATGAGTGACTTAACAATACAGCTCGTATGTAAAGTGAGTGGGAAAAAGGTCTGTGGGTTTCTATAGTGAGTGTAGCACAGAGGGATGTTCGCTACACTCACTATTGACAGGGTGAAGAGTAGAGCTGGGCCAGACTCTGTCGAGCTGGCCTTGTGATGTAGTGGCATGTGCCACTGCCTCAAGATCCTGTGGTGCCGGGTTTGGATCCCGATGGGGGAGATATATTTTTGCTTCCACGGGGAGTATCTATTACTCCTAAGCCCACTCCCCCTGGAGTTTAGAATCTTTATTTTCCGGGGTGCAGGGGATGAAACCCCACATTAAATATAGAGTTGTGGTGTGTTGTAGAGGACCATCGCTGTTTGCAGCAGTCTCTCTATGGAGCAGTTGCTGTTTTGGAATGGGCGATTCCTTTGTCACTCTAATGAGCTGCGCTGTAAGGGAATCACCCTTATCACATGAAACCTAGCTCATTCCATCTTTAAAGATGCCTGTACCTATGTCAACCATTGCTGAGTCCAAACTAAGCCCTTGTGACTTGTGGATGGACACCGCATATGCAACACACACAGGAAACTGCTTCCTTGTCACATATATGTCTTTCGAGCTGAAACTTGACAGTAGTCCTAGAAATAGGCAAGGACTGTTCAATGTTGTCAAACTTCATCACAAGTGTGTCAATGAATGTCTTTTGGACATTGAATTCAAGGGCAACAATATGTCCCATTGCACCATTTACCATGCCACGTTCCACATCAGGATTATGGTGTAGCATGATACGTGCATTCATGCACACAGTTAGAACTGCTTCTAACCCTGCTGTACGAGACACATCTGACTTTATTTCAGACAAATGCTCTGTCAGCTTTGCTACTAGATTCTGTCTCAAGACTGTACCATCAACATTGTCAACAGCATGCAGAGTGATGATCTCTTGACCTTGTCTCTGCAACATAATGCTGTTGAACTCAGCACACTGCTTCAATCAAGGCATGAGGCACACAATTCAAGCAGATTCTGAGTAGACACAAGTGAAGACATCACATGCTGCTCTCATGTCCTCAACAGAGCAACATTTTGCTCTGACAATTATCCAATTCGAGCCTGATCCAAAAGTATTTTGTACCCAAGATCACGACTCTTCCACATATTTTCATACAGCTCTATGTAACTAAACAGCTTCCAAAGACTGACTGCTCCAATGCACCCAATGTCTTTTTTGCTTCCTTCACAGTCAGTGCTCTGAAGACATGCTGTCCATTCATGGGTGCCAGTTGTAGGAGGTCACCAAACACAACACCACTCTTACCACCAAATGGCTGACCATCATCAGTGCCAAGTATCTGTTGGAGATGAAGATGTATACATGCCAGCATGATACTCGATACCATACTAATCTCATCAATGATGAGTACCTTCATCTTGACAAACATTGGCCACAACTCAGATTCAACCTCATGAGAAAGTTTACGGTACTCTCCTGTTTTGCCATGCTCCACGGGTAACATGAAAAGCCTGTGTAGAGTCACACCACCAATGTTGTATGCTGCCAATCCGGTTGGAGCAGCAACAGCCACAGACATCACTTCTTCTGTATGCTTCCTTATCTCTGCTGTAATAGTTTTGATAACAAATCTCTTCCCTGTTCCAGCAGAACCACTGACAAAGAGCAACAGAGGTTCATAGTTTGTACATGTGCATTGCTTCCTCTCATGATGTATACCATGTCTGACTGATTCACTGACAGCATCATACGCAGCATATTGCTGCATATTGAGCGGATCAATCAGTACACTTGGATCACATGCAAGATGAGAAGAATGTTGCACAGAACGTTCAACTTCGTTCATGAGAACCACAGGATCATTCACTGGTAGTGGAGCACCTAGAGTACCCTTTCCCTCAGGATCCATGTTTTTCTGAGAATTTTCTAGGGTATCTTCCTCAAGCATCTTCTTTGCTTGTTCCATCTGCTCCTTCTCTAATTCCAGTCTACTGATGTATTTCTCAGACTGTTGACTCTTGAAGGTTTCATAGGTCAGGTAGAACTGTTCTTCATATGTGCCACAGTCTCCTTTTAGTGTGAACTCATCCCTCCATGGTTTAAACAGAAACATTAGAGCAAAGTAGTAATGCTCTTTGCTGTCTGTGGGAGAGAGACTTAATCTGCAGTGGTCAATCAGCAATGGCTTCTTCCTTCTAACAAGGCAGCCATCAAAACCTCTGACTTTGTTTATGTCTTGAGTCTCATCTGGTGATATAGCTGTCTTGTAGTCATACCACTGAGCCACATGGTACAGTCACATGTCATCCATTGCATCTGACCGATTGGGGTAGTAGGTGTCAAAGAGATTATTCTTCAGAATATTCTTTGATGAAGGGCAGTGCATGGCCAATTCTTCAATCTCATCATGAGATTTCAAGAGATGCTTCAGTTTCTCCTTGTAGTTCACATTGAGAAACTGTACAGCATCAGACTTGCCATACAAGTGTGTCCCAATCAAACAATCACTGGCCTCATACACTCCAAACTTCCTGTGAGACAGTGTCATCAATTCCAATAACCAGAGTTGTGAACTCAATGATCGATTGGATGCTGCAGTGTCTTCCCAAAGCTCAAGCCAACTTGTCTGCTCATGTTTAGTGATGTACAATGTGACATACCACACAAGAGACAGAGAGTTGTCAGCAACAAACTGCACATCAATGTTTGCTTGCCACATGAGGAGAAGACTAGGATTGTAATCATTAATAAATACCTCATTCTCCTGTTGGGGTAACTCATACACCCTCTTCATGCACTTTGCCTTGAGATGATGATGCATGGCTGAAAACAAGTCATTCATACGTCCTTGCTGGCAGACACATCTTGGGAAGCCAAATCGACACCTGGTGTACTACTGATTGCAGCTCTTCACTAGGCGGCGACAGTACTTTCCACAAAGATGTTGCTGACAGTTTTGCACCAGCTTCTACAGTGCTGGGCTATCATACTTATCAGGGATGTGACAAGTTACATAGTATGCGATGAAGTTCAGCACTTCAGCAGAGTCATTATCACCAATATGAGGAGCATCTTTGATCCACTACAGCATATGAATGTGTGGTGCACCTCATGCCTGATACTCCATCCTCCAAAAGTAGTGTTCAACTAAGCCAAGAGTAGGATTCTCCTTAGAAAAAATAAATGTCAGAACCTCATGGAAGTGATGGTGAAAATGCCATGACACTGAAACTGGATCAAGTGAGCACATCTCACTAAGTGTCGTTGATGATATGCCATCGACATCAGAGTTGGACCATCTCAACAGGTCAATCAACTCATCTCAACTGTACTCTGCACAGTTCAGAGTTACAAACCAGGTGGCTGCACCATACTCACACAGCATAGTCATAACCTCTGAGTGCTTACGATACCAGTATTCTTTTGTGCCACGCAGGTTTGACAAGAGAGATGTCAAATTCACCTGCAGGGTTTCGTCTTTTTCTGCCAGGTGATGCAGAAACTCAGCTGCTGTCATACCCTCCAATGGGTTATCAATCGAAGTGTATGAGCAATGGATGCTGAGAGCACACTGAGTTCACTGTCCTGCAGCAGGTGGAACAAGTACTGTATATTCCTATGAAATTTGCCATCCTTCTTCAACACTCTTGATGTTCGGTATTCAGCACCAGGAACACAAACTTCACATTGATCCAGACGACCTCCTGTTCCTTTTGGGAACAAATCTGGAAAGCAGCAAGCTTCAAGTTGTTCCTTCCATATGCTGACAGGACTACCTTCAACTTGTTGCATCTGATACAAGTCAATGTTATCACCAACCAGATCTCTACCATGTAGAGGGTGAATTTGTGTTGCTCATACACATGTTCATAAGTTAAGACATCAACCTTCTCAGTCATTGGCTTGGCAGTGTCTACCAGTCCAAACTGACCAGTCAGGTCTGACAGTTCATGAAGGTCAAGGTCATCATAGAAAGGATTATTGCTCTTCAGATATTGCAGAGCACTTTTCACTTTCTGAACATTGACAACATCTTGTCAAATAACCTTGGACTTTGTAGGAACACCATTCACCAGTATCACCATGCTGTTTTTCTTTGAGATTGTCTGCATATTCTCTTTCAGTGGAAAAGGTAAATACATAACTGCCACCTTGAGAGACTTCACTAGTTCTTTCTGGGGTACCTTGTGACTCTTAGTATTGAGTCACAGAATGGTCTGAAATGGTTTCATGGTCTGTATCAATATCCATTCAAACATATTTAATACAGCAATTTCACCTGATGTGTCATCAACCACCATGTTGTTTAAAACAGGTCTGACTGGCAGAGTATTACTTTTTACCTTTGACAGACACTGCCGACACATTATAACTACTGTGTCCAAATCAAAGTCAGTCTTCAGCAGTAAATAAGCCAGCAATTGTGCCCACATGTCATTGAAAGATCTAATCTTTTCAAGATCAACTGTCACAGACTGTGAGCTGTAAAGCAATCTGTGACATGAGACACAAACAGAGTCAAATTTTTCTCTTAGCCATCTCAAACTTGGCTAGCTGCTTTCCGAATCTTATCAGTATGTCAGATTCTGACAGACTGACACTTCAAGATATTGTGGCAGAAGGATTTTCACAGACTGTGTCAAAATGCTTACCAGCATGCTGCACATCTTGTATCACAAGTTTTGCAGCCTCCATATCTCCTGCTGACAGTGACTCATCAAGCTGTTTGTATAGTGACACAGCTTTTCTGACCTGGTATATTTTCTGCACAAAACTGAACATGGCAGGATTATACACAGCAATCATGCACATGTGATGAAAGACACTGTTGCAAACACCACTATGCAAGCGAGCTAAAGAGTGTCCCAACAGTCCCTTATGCTTGCAAATTTCACAGAGATCAATCTTATGTAATAAATCACATCCCTGTTTCTTCTTAGTTGTCAAAAATGTTTGCACAAAATTTGCAATGGCATCAAATGATGATTGATGCAGATTGTAAGTGTCATCAGGAGAAGGGAAGAGGGAGGTAAGGTGCCTGCCTAGTGCCACAGCTTGGAGGGACAGAAAGCGAATCCTCAGGCTCATGGGAGCAGCTGCACGAAGGAGGGAGCTGGATGTCATTGTCCACCTAAGGACACATGACCTGGCTAGGAATGGGATCAGAACAGTGCAAGAGGAGTTTGTAGAGTTGGGGAGGGGCCTTAGACAAGTAGCGCATACAGTAACCTTCTTGAAGGTGCTGCCTGTCTATAGCAAGGGTGATGCTAGGGTACTCCTCACCAGGGAATTCAATGAATGGTTGAAAAACTGGTGTGGAGCTCAGGGTTTTGGCTTCATTGGGGACTGGGAAGCCACCTGGAGGGATGCATACCTATACTGGTGTGATGGTCTGCATCTGTCTGGGGGGGGAACCAGGATCCTAGGTGAGAGGTTTAAATGCTTCATTGGTAAGCATTTAAACTAGCCAAGGAGAGCACTGAAAGGAGCAGGAAATCCAGCTTCCCCACAAACAACAGTAATTAGTGAGGTAAACACCAAGGTAGAGAAGCTCATTAGGAATCAGGACAAGTAAATGTAAAAAAGGCAAAGCAGTAAGGATAGGAATGGGGCTAAAAGGGGTAAGGCCATCAAAGGTGGAGGGTGATGAGTACCAATGCCCATAGTCTGTGTAACAAGCTCCCTGAACTAGTGGCCTTGATGGAAGAGGGTTGCCTGGATATTGTGGCAGTCACAGAAACATGGTACACAGAGAACCATGACTGGGATATCAACATACCAGGATACACAATCTACAGGAGGGGCAGGGAGGGTAAAAGAGGAGGAGGAGTAGCTCTTTATGTAACGGAAGGGATCAAAGCAACAGAACTAAAGAGTTAACAGGGAGCAGATGAGATACTCTGGGGCACCCTGGAGACAGGAAATGGCACCGCAATCTGCATGGGGGTGGTATACAGACCCCCATCTCAGGGGGAGGGAATGGACAAGGAAATGATAGAAGGCTTCCTTAGAATGGTAGAAAAAGGGGAGATATTGTTGATGGGGGACCTGAATATGCCAGATGTTAACTGGAGCACCTTTGCTGCAGGCACATCCAAGAGCAGGGTCATTCTTGATTCCCTACAGGGGGCATGCCTCAGACAGCTAGTATTGGAACCCACTCGGGAGGGAGCAATCTTAGACCTGGTACTCTCAAATGGGGATGGAGAAAGAATCTCAGATTTAGAAGTGGGTAGCCATCTGGGAACAAGTGACCACCAAACAGTGTGGTTCACGATAAACACAGCCATACAATCAAGCCATACAAAAGCAAGAGTATTGGACTTTAGGAGGGCTGACTTTGGGAAAATGAGAGAGTGCCTCAGAAAAGCACTAGCAAACAGGCAAGAAGGAGGGGTGGAGGAACAATAGGGAGTAATCAAAACAGCCATCACAGAGGCAACAAGCCTTTGTGTAAAGCAAATCAACAAAACACAATGAAGGAAAAAAACGCTATAGTTCTCAAAAGAGGTGGCAGGGAAGGTTAAGGAGAAAAGGATAGCATTCAGGAAATATAAGGAAACACAGAAGGAACAGGACAGAGAACTTTATCAGTTAAAGCAGAAAGAGACTGGGAAGGCAGTCAGAATAGCAAAGGCCAAAACCGAGGAAAGGGTAGTCAACTCTGTTAAGAAAGGGGATAAGACCTTTTAAAAGTACATTAGGGAGTGAAGAAAGACCAAAGGAGGGATACCGAGGTTTAATAAAGGGGAGGGAATGTGGGTAGAGGGTGACAATGAAAAAGCAGGGATACTGAATGAATATTTCTGCTCAGTATTCTCAAAGGAAGAGGAGGGAGGTACCTAAACCAAACAAGAGAAACACTCTGAAGATGGGGTCGATACCAGTCCATTTACAGAAGAAAGGGTTCTGAAAGAACTAATAAAATTGAAGGTGGACAAAGCAATGGGGCCTGATGGGATTCACCCAAAAATTCTAAAAGAACTAAGGGTAGAACTAGTGACACCGCTGACTACTCTCTTTAACAAACCATGGGAGGATGGGGTGATACCTGAGGACTGGAGGAGGGCAGATGTGATTCCTCTTCACAAAAGTGGGAGCAGGGCAGAGACAGGAAACTACAGACCAGTTAGTTTGACCTCAGTGGCAGGTAAAATGATGGAATCACTTCTGAAGGAAAGAATTGTTGAGTACCTAGAGGCCAGTGGGGCACAGGACCCAAGGCAGCATGGATTCATGATGGGAAGGTCGTGTCAGATGAATCTAATAGATTTCTTGGACTGGGTGACCAAAGTAGTAGACCAGGGAGGGGCTGTGGACATGGCCTACCTAGATTTTAGCAAGTCATTTGATACAGTCCCACACAAAAGATTAATACACAAGTTAGCCAGCCTTGGAGTGGGTCCCAAGGTGGTAGCCTGGATAAATAATTGGCTAGACAACAGGACGCAAAGGGTAGTAGTAAATGGAGTCCACAGTGAAGAAAGAAGGGTTACTAGCAGGTACCACAGGGTTCAGTACTGGGACCGGTCCTTTTTAATGTCTTTATAAGTGACATTGCAGAGGAACTGGAAGGAAAAGTATGTCTCTTTGCAGATGACACAAAGATCTGCAACAGGGTTGATACACCAGATGGAGTGGAAAGGATGAGAAAGGACTTGGCAAGGTTGGAGAAATGGTCAAATGTATGGCAGCTTAGATTCAATGCAAAGAAGAGCAAGGTAATGCACCTGGGAAACAAAAACCCAGGGCAAGAGTACACAATGGGGGGGTGAGATACTGACAATAGTAAAAATGGAAAGGGACCTAGGGGTAATTATATCAGATGACCTAAAGGTGGGCAAGCAACATGAGAAGGCAGTAAGGAAGGCTGGGGGATACTGGGATGCATAGGGAGAGGCATCAATAGTAGAAAACAGGAAGTTGTTATCCTCTTTACAGACAGTTGGTGAGACCACATCTGGAGTACTGTGTGCAGTTCTGGAGACCCCATCTCCACGAAAGACATAGACAGAGTGGAGGCTGTCCAGAGGAGGGCACCAAATGGTGCAGGGTCTGCACCAGAAGACATATGAAGAAAGACTAAAGGAGCTTAACATGAATACCCTTGAGGAAAGGAGGGAGAGAGGGGACATTATAGAAACTTTCAAGTACCTCAAGGGAATCAACAAAGTCCAAGAGGGTGGCATCTTTCAGAAAAAGAGATGTGCAAGAACAAGGGGGCACAATTTGAAGATAGAGGGGGGATGGCTCAGAGGTAATGTGAGGAAGTATTTTTTCACAGAGATTCTGAGGTGGTCGTGGAGTCAAGAACAGTGGGGGAATTCAAGAATTCATGGGACAGACATAAGACAGTCCTAGTGCGGGGTAGGAGGAAGTAAGCAGTTGGTTAATTAGGATCTGCAGCTTATCTGTTAGGTAGAAAAATGGGCAGACTAGGTTGGACAAGCGGTCCTTATCTGCCATCAAATTCTATGTTTCTATGTTTCTACCACATGTCCATGATGCACATGATCTGTTCACAGCACCAATTTCTGAGTCAGTCTCATCATCTGCGACACTTGTTACTTCTGAAGGTGTAATCTGTAACACACCGGAAGCCTTTCCAGCCTCATCAAGAGAGATTACAAGCTGCTTTGAGACTGGTTTATAGGATTCCTCCCAAACGAAAGCCTCTGAGTGCTCTTTGTGTAGCCATATGTCTTGAAACACATCACAAAAGTTGTCTCTGTTAAGACAGCAACATGAAGTAGTCTGTCATAGACTGCACAGTTGCAAGGAAGTGTTCAATATCTTTCATCATTTTTTCCACAAACATGAAAGAACAGCAAGTGCCATGTTCACAAATCTGCAAACTCTAAGTTGTAGTTTCATCAAAGACAATTTACTCTTGAGTCTTTTGCCTTGACATCTCATGATGCTTGAAATAATCTACTCAACTTTCAAGAAGCAAGTTTTCAGAAAAAATGCAACTTGCTAAGATGGCACAAATAGCGAAACCTTTTCATTTACACATCTCTGAATACCTGTATTCTGAAATACGCATGTGTACCAGTACGCGCCTTCACAGGAGTACATATGGTAGTAAAGCACGGTCCAGTTGCATCACTCAATGGAACAGAGTGAGCATTAATACTATTAGCATGTAACACTTTTGTACTACCGCACTTGCTAGTCTCCTTAACGTTCTTTTCAATATGTTTTCTGCCGCTACTACTCTTCATTGATCTTACATAGGCCTTATACTGATTTTTTTTACATTTACATTGCTTTCTATACTTAGTTGGCATTTTTGCAAGAGGAACATTCACAGTTGTCAATCAATGTTAAGATAGTGGATCACACCCCCTATAAAAGAAAAGAGAAAAAATGTATTAGTTACATATTATCATGAATAATTGACAATACCAATGAAACAGAGTTGGCCCCGCAGAGCTGGCCATTGTTCCATTAGCCTCTACAACTCATTCCATTGATACTGCTAAAAGGGCAGTTCTATGCCCCACACACCCCGAGCACCATATATCTGCAGTACCACACACTGTACAATACCCCTGCACCATTGTCTGTGGTGCTGTAGTACCACCAACTATTAGTATCAGTGACATTGTCTGCCCTCTGCAACCCTACCCTGCCTTGTGTCCCAGGGCATGCCTGGCACAGACATATCTCACCACTAGTGCCATCCACAGAGTCACTTTCATGGAACAACCTAATATTATCATGGCATCAAATGTTTGTGCAATAGTTTTCTAGCTATATTAGCAGTATTCCATTAAAATACATAGTGATTCCTCAATAAAAATTGTTTGAGCAATTGTTTTCACGCTGTTCTACTGGAATTAATGCAGATGTTATTATGATAAAAAAAAAGTTGTACTTTTGATCACATGATGCCAAGTAATCAGTAAGTCCTAGAAATGTATGTCTAGGAAAAAGTGAGTGCATGCAAGACAACTTGACCCAGCCCCACAGTCTTGAAGCATATGTACCTGTAACACCATACAGTATTAAATAATACCCTCTGACACAGTAGTGCTGCTCTAGACCTGTTCATCCCCCATTTTGAGCTTTCCATTATAATGAATAGAGATTTAACCACGATCGGAAACATTTTATTGCAAAACATTTTTGATTGAGAGTTTTTGACCTACCTTTGCTGCCATGATGCCAAGCAATCAGAAAGTCCTAGAAATGCATGCCTAGAAAGAAGTCAGTGTATACAAGAGACATTGACCCAGTCCCACAGTCTTGAAGCATATGTACCTGTAACGCCATACAATATTGAATAATACCCTCTGACACAGTAGTGCTGCTCTAGACCTGTTCATTCCCCCCTGCCCCAGACCTGCAAGTCTATAACAGTAATAGCACTGCAAGGGCAGTTCTGTGCACCCCAACACCCAGACCACAATATCTCTGCACTAACACACACTGTACAATCCCTCCCCCATTGTCCTTGGCAGTGTAGTATCAGCCACCTAACCAGTACCAGTCACGTGGTTTCTGCTTCACCACCCTAACTCCCATCTTGTGCCCAAGCAGCACCCACCACATCCATGTCTCAACAGTATTGTCAACCAGTTGGTCCCTTGCATAGGAAAGCATCATGTTATCGTGCTTAATAAATGTTTGCGCGAATGTTTTCAAGCTTTCCATTATAATGAATAGAGATTTAACTGTGATCAAATAAATTTTACTGTGCACACATTTTTTGATCGAGGTTACTTGACCTCCTATGTTTGCTCCCATCATGACAAGCAATCAGAAAGTCCTAGAAATGCATGCCTAGAAAGAAGTCAGTGTGTACAAGCGACCTTGACCCAGCCCCACAGTCTTGAAATGTATGTACTTCTAACACCATATAGTATTATAGAGAAGACTTGGTTTGCTGGCCAAGGCACCTAGCTTCACCTGAGCTTTTTCCTTCTAAGACTGCTTGAAAGGCAGAGTAGAGAAACTTACCAGAGCAAGGGAGAAGGATTAAGATTTAGTTTGGCTAAGCAGATTTACTGTGTGGTGGTGTTTTATTTTTACTCACAGGGATTGCTACTGTTTGTTGCTAACATTTCATTGCTTTATTTTTCTCTGATTCAAATTGTTGTTGCTGGTATACCTTCTTCTGCATTATTACAAGGTGTGCCTACAGGTGTGTGCTAACAGATTACTGCTGTAATCTTCTGATTCAAATTGTCTTTTGCAAGGTATATCTTCTGTTACTGCTTTATTTTTTCTCTGGAGCAAAGTGTTTCTTACAGTATATCTTCTCTGAAATTATTACAGGTGGTGCTTTACAGGTTTTACAGTTTTATCTAACATTAGGATAAGCTTTCAGGGTTACTGCATTTGTTGTTGACTGATTGTTTCTGCTCTTACCTCCTTGTTCTTTACGTCCGTGGTTCTTCTTTTTAGGCAGGAAGGGCCAGCACCCACCCCAACCACCCCACGCTACACCCTTTATAGGGTACCACAGTTGTGACATTTCCTGTGGCAGAGCAGAAGGGGCGGATCAGTGGGCCTCCACAAGGTGATCTCATTTACAGGGCACTAGTAATTTAACTTGTTATAACAAGTTAAACAAAGCACAATTAAACCATTACTTGCATTTTTTTCCTTCTAATTACTCTGACTAGGTTACAAACCCAGCAACTTATTTGGAATGGATTTCATTAACTGCAGGTACTGTGGAACAATTTTCAGAAGGACAGTCTTACAGGATTTAGGACACTGTCCTACATGCTGGGCCTTGGAGATCTTAGGGCTCAGCTCCGGGCAGCATGGGCAGAGATTGCACGCCTCAAATTTCATATTGAAGAGGAAATACATTATAAGAACCACTGCATTTCCCCAGCATCCAACAGAAAAACCTCGACCGCAGAGGGTAGTTGGTCCAGGAGGTTGGCAGGTGGAGGAAGCAAATCAGGTGCCCCATCACTCTGCTCTCCAACACATTACCTCCAAAACCATATAAACACTGCAAACAGGTATCTGCCTCTATCTCTGAAATCAAATAAAGAGGCAGAAGACACTGCAGAGCAGAACACTGCAGCAGGAGCTAGCACAACAAAACTCACCCAAATCAGGAACCAAAACTAAACAAGCACAAAGGAAATCCAAAAACTTCTGATCATAGGAGACTCCATGATTCGGGAGTTGATACCCATCTCCAGCCAGGGTGATGGTCAGATGTCTCCAGGTACATCAGCATGGAGAGACACTGACTGCATTGCTAAAATTGTTCACAAAGCAGGAGAAAACATTGATGTCCTAGTACACATAGGGACTAAGATCTCGCCAGCCGGTCAGTTGTGGAGACCAAGGAACACCTGACTAGGCTGGGTGACAAACTATCATCTATTTCGTCGGCATCTCCTTCTCTGAGATCCTGCCAGTCTGGGAGAAGGGAGCAGATGGACGGAAGGTCAGAGAAGGGGAGATAGGGGAGCTAAACACGTGGCTCAAGGACTGGTGCCAGGAAAAAGGACACAGATTTGTAGGGAACTGGCAACAGTTCTGGGAGCTAAAGTTCTTTAAATTTGATGGACTGCATCTGACTAAAGAGGAGTCAGTGCATTGGGGCAGAAGTTTGACGTCTTTGCAGAATATTTAAACTAGCAAATGGGGAGAGGGGTGCAGCACCCCATACGTCGAATGGGAAGAACACCCTCCCCCTCAGCTAGTGGTCAAACAGGAATTCAGCATGTTTGCCTTTCATTTGCATCACCAGGTAAGAAAAAAGGTTTGTCTCCCCATACGACGCACAGGGTAATGCCAAACTTCACCCAACAACTAACACACCAAAATCTGGCCAATGGAAAATCATGTACACAAATGCTCACAGCCTGGGAAATAAGATCCCAGACCTGCAGGCAATAATGTCAGAGGCTAAACTGGACATAGTAGCAATTAGTGAGGCGTGGTTTACCAGTAACCACTTGGGAGACTTCAGTACCTGGCTATGTATTGTTCAGAAGAGACCCGAGGTGCAAAAGGGGAGGAGTGGCCCTGTATGTTAATGAAAATATCAAAGCTACAGAAATTCAGAATACACATAAGGAGCCAGAAGAACTGTGGGTCACCCTGGAAACAGGAAATGGGACAGCCATAAGAACTGGGGTTGTCTACAGGCCCCAGACCAGAGGAGGACATAGACACATTACTGTTAGAAGATATACAAAACATGACAGCTAAAGGGAGGTTCTGATAATGGGAGACTTCAACATGCCAGATACAGATTGGTCAATACCAGCAGGAACATCTGCCAGAACTAGACTCATAGTGGATTCCTGCAGGGGAAGGCCTCAAACAACTGGTACAGCAACCCACAAGAGACAGGGCTATCCTAGATCTAGTACTGACTAACAAAGAAGGATCACAGATCTCCAGGTAGAAGGTCACCTGGGGCCAGTGACCATCACATGGTATGGTTCAATTTGGCTACTACATCTAAATCATCCCATTCCAAGGCAAAAATATGGGACTTCAGAGGAGCTGACTTTGATAAGATGGCCAACAGAGTTAAGCTAGCCCTGGCAAAAAAACACAGGTGAGGGGTACAGGCAAAGTGGGCAAGCATTAAGGATGCAATACTTGAAGCAACATCCCATTGTGTTAGACAGAAAAGGAAGTGCAAAGAAGAAGGAAACCACTTTGGTTCTCAAATACAGTAGCAGAAAAGGTCAGAGCCAAAAGGCTGGCCTTCAGGAAATATAAGGGAAAACAGCGGGATGAAGATAGGAGGCATACCAAACTGCCTAAGGAAGCAGGTAAGGCAGTAAGGCAGGCAAAGTCCCAAACTGAGGAAACACTAGCATGAACAGTAAAGAAGGTGACAAGACTTTCTATAGATACATTAGTGAAAGGAGAAAGTCCAGAGGTGTGCTAAGCAATGGAGAAAAGGGAGCATGTGAGGAGGAGGACCCTGTAAAGGCATCTATCCTAAATAGATACTTTGCTCAGTATTTACTGAAGAAGGTAGGGCAGGGCCCACAGCTCAGCATCATGGACACAGGGGAGGGAGGTGAGCACTACTCCCTTCACAAAAGAAAGGGTCCTACAAGAGCTTGCTAAGCTCAGGGTGGATAAGGCAATGGGACCTGATGGCATACATCCCAGGGTACTTAAGGAGCTAAAGGAGGAACTAGCAGAGCCATTAGCAGAATTGTTTAGTGAGTCTCTGAGCACAGGAGAGGTCCCAGAAGACTGGAGAAGGGCTCATGTGATCCCGCTCCACAAGAGTGGTAGCAGGGAGGAGGCGGGGAACTACAGACCGGTCAGTCTTACCTCAGTAGTGGGCAAGATTAGAGGCACTCCTTAAGGAAAGGATAGTGCAACACCTGGAATCCATGGGGCACAGGATCCAAGACAGCATGGGTTTACAAAGGAAGGTCCTGTCAAACTAATCTCATAGATTTCTTTGACTGGGTAACCAGAGTGGTGGACCAAGGGGGGCAGTTGATGTGCCTACCTTGACTTCAGCAAAGCTTTTGACACTGTTCCACATAGAAGATTGATAAATAAGCTGGGTAGGCTCGGGTGGGTCAGAAGTTGGTCAACTGGGTGGCAAACTGGTTGACTGGCAGAAAACAGAAGTGGTGGTAAATGGTATACAGTCAGAAGAGATGCAAGTCACAAGTGGGGTACCTCAGGGATCAGTCCTGGGGCCAGTCCTCTTCAACATCTTCATTAGTGACCTTGCAGATGGACTAGAGGGTAAGGCTTGTCTGTTTGCAGATGACACCAAGATCTGCAACAGAGTAGATGATCCAGATGGGGTGGGCAGAATGAGAAGAGATCTGGATAAACTAGCAGAATGGTCAGAAGAGTGGCAACTGGGATTTAATGCAAAGATGCAAAATCATGCACATAGGGAAGAGAAACCCTGAAGCCACCTATAGGCTGGGAGGGAGTTGCTAGCAGTCACAAAGGAAGAAAGAGACTTGGGCATCATCATCACTGATGACCTAAAATCATCAAGCAGACCTCTAAAGCAGTAGGTAAGGCTAGGGGGTGTTAGGGTGTATTAGTAGGGGTATCACAAGTCGTAAGAGGAGGTAATAATCCTCTGTACAAGACACTGGTTAGGCCCCATCTGGAGTACTGCGTGCAGTATTGGAAGCCACACCTTCACAAGGACATTAACCAAATTGAGGCAGTCCAGAAGGGCAACCAAATGGTGCAGGGACTGCATCAGAAGACATATGAGGACAGATTAACGGAGCTCAATATGTATACCCTTGAGCAAAGGAGGGAGAGAGGTGATATGATCGAGGCATTCAAACACCTTAAGGGCATAAACAAGGTGAAAGAGTCTAACATGTTTAAATATAAGAAAAATAGCAGGACAAGAGGACACAACATGAGATTAGAGGCAGATTAAGGGGAATGTGAAGATTCTTTTTCACAGAAAGGGTGGTGGATGCATGGAATGGCTTACCACAAGAAGTGGTGGCTATGAATACAGTGCAGGGCTTCAAACAGGCATGGGATAGGCATAAAGGGAGCAATACAAATGACTATGAATAGATGGGCCACTGACAGAGCAAAGGCCGATGGCACATTTATAAGGTAGAAAAAGAAATGGGCAGACTGGATGGGCCTTGCGGTCCTTATCTGCCGTCAACTTCTATGTTTATATGTATTGAATAATACCCTCCAACACAATAGTGCTGCTCCAGACCTTTTCAGCCCCCCAAACCTGCAAACCCCACAACACTAATAGTACTGCAAGGGCAGTTCTGTGCACCCCCAACATCCAGACCACGGTATCTCTGCACTACCACGCCCTGTACAATCCCCTTCCCTATTGTCCATGGCAGTGTATTATCAACCACCTACCAGTACCAGTCACATTGTCTCTCCTTCACCACCCTAACCTCCATCTTATGTCCAACCAGCACCCACCACACCCATGTCTCACAACTATTGCCAACCAGTGGGTCCCTTCCATAGGAAAGCATCATGTTATTGCACTTAATAAATGTTTGCACAAATGTTTTCGAGCTTTCCATTTGAATGAATAGAGATTTAACTGTGATTGGAAAAATGTTATCGCAAAAATAATTTTTGATCGAGAGTTCTTGACCTCGCCCTTTGGTGCCTTGATGCCAAGTGATCAGAAAGTCATAGAAATGCATGCCTAGGAAGAAGTCAGTGCATGGAAGAGACGTTGACCCAGTCCCACAGTCTTGAAGCGTATGTACCTGTAACACCATACAGTATTGAATAATACCCTCTGACACAGTAGTGCTGTTCTAGACCTGTTCATTCCCCCTTCCCCAGATCTGCAAGTCCGTAACAGTAATAGCACTGCAAGGGCAGTTCTGTGCACCCCCAACACCCACACCACAATATCTCTGTACTAACACACACTGTACAATCCCCTTCCCCATTGTCCTTGGCAGTGTAGTATCAGCCACCTACCAGTACCAGTCACGTTGTCTCTCCTACACCACCCTAAACCCCCCGTCTTGTGTCCAAGCGGCACCCACCACACCCATGTCTCACTACTATTGCCAACAAGTGGGTCCCTTCAATAGGAAAGCATCCTGTTATCATGCTTAATAAATGTTTGCGTGAATGTTTTGGAGCTTTCCATTATAATGAATAGAGATATAACTGCGATCAGAAAAATGTTTTTGCAAAAAAGGTTTTTGATTGACAATTCTTGAACTCACCCTTTGCTGCTATGATGCCAAGCAATCAGAAAGTCCTAGAAATGCATGCCTGGAAATAAGTCAGTGCTTACAAGAAATGTTGACCCAGCCCCACAGTCTTGAAGCGTATGTACCTGTAACGCCATACAGCATTGACTAATACACTGTGACACAGTAGTGCTGCTCTAGACCTGTTCACTCCCCCCCAGACCTGGAAGTCCATAACAGTAATAGCACTGCAAGGGCCGTTCTGTGCACCCCCAAGACTCACACCACAATATCTCTGCACTAACACACACTGTACAATCCCCTTCCCCATTGTCTGTGGTAGTATCAGCCACCTACTAGTACCAGTCATGTTGTCTCTCCTTCACCACCCTAACCCCCATCTTGTGTCCAAGCAGCACCCACCACACCCAGGTATCACCAGTATTACCAACCAGTGGGTCCCTTGCATAGGAAAGCATCATGCTATTGTGCTAAATAAATGTGTGCGTAAATGTTTTCAAGCTTCCCATTAAAATAAATAGAGATGTAACAGCGTTCAAACAAATGTTATTGTGCACACATTTTCTGATCGAGGTTACTTGACCTCCTATTGATACTCCTATGATAGCAAGCAATCTGAATATCCTAGAAATGCATGTCTAGAAAGTAGTCAGTGCGTACAAGAGACCTTGACCCAGGCCCGCAGTCTTGAAGTGTATGTACCTCTAATGCCATATAGTATTGAATAATATCCTCCAACACCGTAGTCTTGCTCCAGACCTGTTCATCCCCCCCCCAAGACCTGCAAACCCCATAACACTAATAGCACTGCAAGAGCAGTTCTGTGAACCCCCAACACCCAGACCACGTTATCTCTGCACTACCACACACTGTACAATCCCCTCCCCAATGTCCATAGCAGTGTAGTATCTGCCACCTACCAGTACCAGTCACGTTGTCTCTCCTTCACCACCCTAATCCCCCGTCTTGTGTCCAAGCAGCACCCACCACACCCATGTCTCACAACTATTGCCAACCAGTGCATCCTTTCCACAGGAAAGCATCATGTTATCATGCTTAATAAATGTTTGCACAAATGTTTTCAAGTTTTCCATTATAATGAATAGAGATTTATCTGCGATCTGAAAAATGTTATCACAAAAACATTTTTAGATCGAGAAATCTTGATCTCCTATCTTTGCTGCCATGATGCCAAGCAATCAGAAAATCCTAGAAATGCATGCCTGGAAAGAAGTCAGTGCATACAAGAGATGTTGACCCGATCCCAGTCTTGAAGCATATGCACCTGTAATGCCATAAAGTATTGAATAATACCCTCTGACACAGTAGTGCTGCTCTAGACCTGTTTCTCCCCCTTCCCCAGACCTGGAAGTCCATAACAGTAATAGCACTGCAAGGGAAGTTCTGTGCACCCCCAAGACCCACACCACAATATCTCTGCACTAACACACACTGTACAATCCCCTTCCCCATTGTCAGTGGCAGTGTAGTATCAGCCACCTACCAGTACCAGTCACGTTGTCTCTCCGTCACCACTCTAACCCCCGTCTTGTGTCCAAGCAGCACCCACCACACTCATGATTCACCAGTATTACCAACCAGTGGGTCCCTTGCATAGAAAAACATCATGCTATCATGCTAAATAAATGTGTGCATGGATGTTTTTGAGCTTCCCATTATAATGAATAAAGATGTAACAGCGATCAAAAAAATATCACAAAAACATTTTTTGATCAAGGTTACTTGACCTCCTACTTTTGCTCCAATGATGGCAAGCAATCAGAATGTCCTAGAAATGCATGCCTAGAAAAGTCAGTGCGTGCAAGAGACCTTGACCCAGTCCCATAGTCTTGAAATGTATATACCTCTAACGCCATATAGTATTGAATAATACCCTCCAACACAGTAGTGCTGCTCCAGACCTGTTCATTCCCCCCCAGACCTGCAAACCCCATAACACTAATAGCACTGCAAGGGCAGCACCCCCAACACCCAGACCATGATATCTTTGCACTACCACACACTGTACAATCCCCTTCCCTATTGTTCACGTCAGTGTAGTATCAGCCTCCTACCAGTACCAGTCACATTGTCTCTCCTTCACCACCCTAACCCCCATCTTGTGTCCAAGCAGCACCTACCACACCCATGTGTCACCGCTATTACCAACCAGTGGGTCCCTTCAATAGGAAAACATCATGTTATCGCACTAAAAAAAATGTTTGTGCAAATGTTTTCAAGCTTCCCATTATAATGAATAGTTATCTAACTGCGATCAAAAATGTTGTGCAAATATTTTTTTGATCACGCTTTCTTAACCTTCTACCTTTGCTCCTATGATGCCAAGTAACCAGCAAGTGCTAGAAGTGCATGCCTAAAAAGAAGTGAGTATGTGCAAGGGAGCCTGAGTCCCTCCCCATCACAGTCTCAAAGTGTATGTACCTGTGACACCACACAGTACTCAGATATACCCCACCCAATGCATTATCCTTGGTGCTGCAGTGGACCCCCCCCCAGCAGTATTACTCCTAGGAGTATGTTTAAACATGCAGAAAAGTAACAAATGGCAGTGAAAGCGGCATACTGTTACAGCACAACAGTAATACGGACCTATACCAGTTCTGTGCCCCCCCACACACACCTCAACCACCATATATCCACAGTACCACACACTGTACAGCCCCCCATTGTTTGTGGCATTGCAGTATCAGCCAGCTAGTAGCACCAGTCACATTATCTCTTCCTCAACATCCCTACCCCCACCTTGTCTCCAGGCAGCATGTGTTATAGCCACAACTCGTCACTACTACTGTACAACCACTGGCTGTCTTCCATAGGAAACCATCATGTGATCATGGTAAAATAATGTTTGTGTGAATGTTTTCAAGCTCCCCATTACAATGAATAGACACATAACTGTGATGAAAAAATTTTGTCATGCAAACATTTTTTTTGATCGAGCTTTCTTAACCTTCTACCTTTGCTCACATGATGGCAAACAATCAGGAAGTCCTACAAATGCATGCCTACAAAGAAGTGAGGGTGTACAAGACAGCTTGCCCCCACTCTCACACTCTGGAAGCATACATGCCTGTAATGCCAGACAGTATTCAATAATCTCCCCCACACAGTGGTGCTGCCGCAGACCTGTTCATTCCCCAACCCCAAAGCCTGTAAAACCCGTATCAGTAATAGCGCTACAAGGAAACTTCTGTGGCCCCTCTGAACCAATAACCATATCTCTGCAGTACCACAAACTGTAGAATCATGCCCCCCCACCATTCTCCATGATCCTGTAGTGTCACCCGCCTATCGCTACCAGTCACATTGTCTGCCCCTCCGCAACCCAAGCCCCGCCTTGTGTCTAGGGCATGCCTGGCACAGCCACATCTCACCACTATTGCCACCCACAGAGTGACTTCCATAGAGCAACCTAATGTTATCACTGTAAAAAAATGTTTGTGTGATTGTTTTCGAGCTATGTTGGCAATCTCCCATTTGAATACATAGTGATTGCACAATAAAATGTTTGTGTGAATGTTTTCGAGCTTTTCCATTGGAATCAATAGAAATGTTACCGTGATAAAAAAAAAAGTTGTTGAGCAAACTTTTTTTGATCGAGCTTTCCTGATCATCTACCTTTGCTCCCATGATGCCTTGCAATCAGAAAGTGCTAGAAAGTCGTCTCCAGAAATGCCAGGGACCAGCAAATGGTTCAAAAACCAATAATTACATCACCAAAACTGTATAATGCTGACAAAAGCACACAGATACATTTTATTGATTACTTCAATACTGTTAATTAGACAAATTGTGACACTTGCTCCACTAACAGCAGCCATGTTTTTTTCTGAAAAACACACCCACATAACGCATCTAGCCAATCATAACCAATTTAGACATAATTGATGGACCAGATCAGCAAATGATAGTCTGGTATTAATTAATTAAAAAATATACAGTTTTATATGGTAATATGCATCAGAGAAAACAGCTGTTATCACCAATGAAATGACAGCAGAAGTCAAGAAGAAAGAGGAAATGACACAATTTTCTGGAAAACTGCACCAGCTGAAAGAAGGGACAGTAAGTGCACTAATTTTACTTTGTAAGACATAACTGTTTGAAAATGCATCCAACTATTAAAAAAAATAGCTCTGTCTTGTAGCAGAATGTTTTTCTGCACTTCTGTAAGCATCTGAAAGAGTAAATATTCATATAAGTGTAAATTGCACAGCAACCATCTCCCTTCTGCAGCATTCCATCCCGCAGAGCCCTGTCCTGAGAGGTGCAAGAGGTAACTATAGATCTCCCCCACTGCAAAACCTTTGTGAGGGGGTGGTAGCCCATCGACACTTCATGTCAACTGCCCCACCTGTCCACCCCAGCCACCCATGCCCGACCCTCCAATTATAGCTAACCCCATCACATGACTTCCTGTCCTATTTTTTCTAAGTACCCACTTTCCTAGCAGCAGGTTATAGGTTTTCACCACCAGAGGGCTATCACTTCCTGTTCAGAGGGCCACCTCAGATCTCTCTCTTCTACCACTATGTCACATGGGGCCCTGCTGTCTCATATTATCCAGTCAAAACCACATATGAGGGATACTCACACCAACGTAGCAATTTGTACAGAGCAGTCACAGTTCTTTGAACCAAGAAACTCTCCCCAAAGCAATTATACTGAAGTGGGAGCTTGGGGCCCTTTGGGTGCCATGCTCCCACATAGCCAGGCTACCATAAGGAGGCATTAACACACACAAAAGGGAGGTGACAGCACTGTCTAATAATGTCTGGTCATAACTACATAAGGGGGAGCATGGGACCCTTTGGTTCTTTGAATCAGGAAACTCCCCAAACCAATTATACTGAAGTGGGAGCGTGGGGACCCAAAGGGTCCCATGCCTACACAGTAGCTAGAACAGCATACAGGATAACACAGCAGCACATCAGAGCTCTGCACACGAAATTGTGCTGATACATAGTTTTGCTTATGCCGGACTACCATCAGGAGGAATTAACACACAAGAACAGGTGGTGACAATGCTGCCTGATATTATCCAGTCATAAGCACATAAGACGGAGCATGGGGCCCTTCGGGATTGAATCTGTGTATCACATAATTTCCAAGAGAGGGACACCAAAACCCAATGTCAGTGGTAACTCTGAGGGCATAATACTGTCCTGCAGCCATGAAAATTAGCTATTGGAACACTAATGCACAAATATCTCAGGAACTGTACAAGCTAGAAAACTATTTAAATTTCAAGGATTTCATGGGTTTGTAAGCTAGTTCTGTACTTAGCCCCACAGTGGAGGCCTAAGAAATTTTTTGATGAAAGGCATCAAGAGCGCCGCAATGTAATTCTATGGGAAAATGTCTGAACTTTGTAATGCTGTAACTATGGGCTTATTCAGTGTTTCCATAAGAAACCACCAAAAGGCATACCTGTAGCACCAGGCCTTTACACCCTGAAAGGCTGAGCTCAGTAGCACGATCCATGTTCCCACAGTGAAGTGACAAAGAAAACAACGCACCGCAAAGTTATCCTATGGGGAAAATTATGAACTTTGAAATGCTGTAACTATGGCCCTGTTGAATATTTTCACACCAAACGGCACACCTGTGGGAGTAGGTCTTTCCACCATGAAATGCTCAGGTCAATACCACAATCCACGTTGCCACAATGAGGGGACAAAGAAAAACCACTGCGGCAATTGTTATGCTAAGGGAAAACTTTGCAATGGCATAACTAGGGGCATCTTTAATTTTTCTGCATGAAACCAGTGAAAGGCACATCCATGGCACTAGGCCTTCATACCCTGAAAATTTCATGCAAATGGCACAATCCACCTTGCCACAAACAAGTGACAAAGAAATGTAACACATAGAAAAATTCTCGTATCTTTATTATGGGGATGTGATCGTGATCAACAAAATGGGATCGTGATCATATTTAAAGTTGCCGCAATTGTTTTCACAGCACAAAAATGTTGTCTCGGTCAAAAACATAAAATTCCCTTGGGTCTAGTACTCCCAGACACCCTGTGATAATGGTCCTCACCTCCTGATGGCCTGCCATGGACAGCGACTTCCACAGGCTAGGGTTGTTACCCAGGTACTAAAAACATATCTCTTACAGAGAGCGCTCCTGGCTGGAGGAATGATACCTCCAACCCCTTAAGACTTCCACGTCCTGCTCCTTACACTTCCTTGGGTCTAACAGTCCCACACTCCCAGGGTTAATGGCCCCACCTCCTGATGGCCTGCCAGGCAGGGGCTTCCACAGGATTAGTTGTTACCCAGGGTCCAAAAGCATATCTCTTACCCAGGAAAAGTATTCTGCCTGGGAGAACTGCTAGCATGTACCATGGTGACTTCCAGAATCAACCTGCCCGGCTCAGTATCAAGACATGCCCAGCAAGTGCCATCATAGCCTGGCTAGGCCTTCAACAAACTTCAATAGAGTGACTATTAAGCCCAACCACAACTATTTAGGAAATCTCAGCCAACAGCCATCAGGGCCATCTGATCTAAACCACCCTCCAGGGCCATCAAGTCATACCATCTCTCAACAACATCTGGACAAACCAGGACCCAGAAACATCTGGTCACACTTTCTCCCAATGACTTCAGCTCCAACTAGGATTCCAACAGAATTCAGTGCTCTCAGCCAGTGGACAGCTGCTGGAATGCCCCTAAAATTTCCAGGGCCTGCTAACACCTCCTTGGGTCTAGCAGTTCCAGACACCCTGGGGGTAATGACCTCACCTCCTGATGGCCTACCAGGGCAGTGACTCCACAGGCTTGGTTGTTACCCAGGTACCAAGCAAATCTCTTACACATGGAAAGTGCTGTCTGGCTGGGGAGGAATGATACCCCACCCTTAAGATTTCCAGGTCCTGCTACTTACACTTCCCTTGGGTCCTAACAGTCCCACACTCCCAGGGCTAATGGCCCTCACCTCCTGATGGCCTGCCAGAGCACAGACTTCACAGGCTTTCTTGTTACCCAGGGTACAAAAGCATAACTCTTACCCAGGAAAGTGTTCTCTGGCTGGAGATGAATGATATCCCCACCTCTTAAGACTTCCAGGTCCTCCTCCTTATACTGCCCTTGGGCTAACAGTCCCACATCCCAGGGTTAATGGCCTCACCTCCCTGATGGCCTGCCAGGCAGGGACTTCCATAGGGTTGGTTGTTAATCAGAGTACCTAACGCATCTCTTACCCAGGGAAAGTGCACTGCTGGCTGAAATAGTAGTGCCCCCACCCTTATGACTTCAGGTCCTGCTCTTACACTTCGCTTGGTCTAACAGTCCCACACTCCCAGGGTTAATGGCCTCACCTCACTGATGGCCTGCCAGGGTAGGGGCTACCACAGGCTTGGTTGTTACCAGGTACCAAAGCATATCTCTTACCCAGGAAAGTTCTGTCTGGCTGGCAGCCCTGGTTCTTCCATATCCTAAAACTTCCAGATCCTGCTCCTTACACTTCCCTTGGCTCTAACAGTCCCACACTACCAGGGTTAATGGCACTCACCTCCTGATGGCCTGCCAGGGCAGGGAGTTCCACAGGCTTGGTTGTAACCCAGGGTACCAAAGCATATCTCTTCTCAGTGATAGTGCTCTCTGGCTGGGCAGGCATGGTACCCCCAACCCCTGAAACTTCCATGTCCTTTTCCTTATAGTTCCCTTCGGTCTAACAGTCCCACACTCCCAGGGTTAATGGCCCTCACCTCACTGATGGCCTGTCAGGGCAGGGACTTCACCACGCTTGGCTGTTACCCAGGTACCAAAGCATACCTCTTACCCAGGGAAAGTGCTCTCTGGCTGTGGAGAAATGATACCCCCACCACCTAAAATTTCCAGAGCCTGCTGTTAACTTCCCATGGGTTTAGCACTCCCAGACACCAAGTGGTAATGGCCTTCACCTCCCTGATGGCCTGCCAGGGCAGGGAATTCCACAGGCTTAATTGTTACCAAGGGTCCCAAAGCATATCTCTTACACAGGAAAAATGCCCTCTGCCTGGAGAGAACTGCTGGCATGTACACTGGTGACTTCCAGAATCAGCCTGTCGGGCTCAGCATAAAGCCATGCCCAGCAAGTGCCATTACAGCCTGGCTATGCCTTCAACAAACCCCCCTAGAATGACTATTAAGACCAACCACAACAATTTAGAAAAATCTCAGCCAACAGCCATCAGAGCCATCTGGTCTAACCAGCCCCCAGGGCCATCTAGTCATATCATCTGTCAGGAACATCCGGTCCCACCAGGACTGAGGGACATCTGGTGACACTTTCTCCCAGGGACTTCAGCTCCCACTAGGATTCCACCAGGGCTCAGTGCTCTCAGCCTGGGGACAGCTGCTGGCATGCCCCTAAAACTTTCATGGCCTGCTGTTAACACCTCCCTTGGGTCTTGCACTCCCAGACACCCAGGGGTAATGGCCCACACCACCCTGATGGCCTGCCAGGGCAGGGACTTCTACAGGCTTGGTTGTTATCAGGGGTACAAAAGCATATCTTTACCCATGGAAACACACCTAAAACTTCCAAGTCCTGCTCCTTACACTTCCCTGGGCCTAAAGTCCCATACTCCCAGGGTTAATGGTCCTCACCTCCTAGTGGCTCTGTTAGGCATTGACTTCACAGGCTTGTTTGTTACCCAGGGTCCCAAAGCATATCTCTTACCCTGTGAAAGTGCTCTCTGACCTGGCAGGCATTGTACCCCCACCCCTAAAACTTCGAGGTCCTGCCTTATACTTCCCTTGGGTCTAGTACTCCCAGACACCCTGTGATAATGGTCCTCACCTCCTGATGGCCTGCCAGGACAGCGACTTCCACAGGCTAGGTTGTTACCCAGGGTACTAAAAACATATCTCTTACAGAGGGAAAGCGCTCCCTGGCTGGAGAGGAATGATACCTCCAACCCCTTAAGACTTCCACGTCCTGCTCCTTACACTTCCCTTGGGTCTAACAGTCCCACGCTCCCAGGGTTAATGGCCTTACCTCCCTGATGGCCTGCCAGGGCAGGGACTTCCGCAGGCTTAATTGTTACCCAGGGTCCCAAAACATATCTCTTACACAGGAGAAGTGCTGTCTGCCTGGGGAGAACTGCTGGCATGTACCCTGGTGGCATCCAGAACCAGCCTGCCAGGCTCAGCATCAAGCCATGCCCAGCAAGTGCCATCATAGCCTGGCTAGGCCTTCAACAAACTTCAATAGAGTGACTATTAAGCCCAACCACAACTATTTAGAGAAATCTCAGCCATAGCCATCAGGGCCATCTGATCTAACCAGCCCCAGGGCCATCTAGTCATCCATCTCTCAACAACATCTGAACAAGCCAGTAGCCAGAAACATTTGGTCACACTTTCTGTCAATGACTTCAGCTTCCACAAGGATTCCACCAGGACTCAGTGCTCTCAGCCAGGGACAGCTGCTGGCATGCCCCTAAACTTCCATGGCCTGCTGCTAACACCTCCCTTGGTCTAGCATGTCCATACACCCAGGGGTAATGGCCCTTACCTCCAAGATGGCCTGCCAGGTCAGCAACTCCCACAGGCTTGGTTGTTACCCAGGGTACCAAAGCATATCTCCTACACAGGAAAAGTGCCCTCTGGCTGGGGAGGAATGATACCCCCACCCCTTATGACTTCCAGGTCATGCTCCTTACACTTCATTTCGGTCTAACAGTCCCACACTCCCAGGGTTAATGGCCCTCACCACCCTGAAGGCCTGCCAGGCCATGGACTTAAATAGACTTGGTTGTTACCCAGGGTACCAAAGCATATCTCTAACCCAGGGAAAGTGTTCTCTGGCTGGAGAGGAATGATACCCCCTCCCTTTAAGACTTCCAGGTCCTGCTCCTTACACTGCCCTTGGGAATAATAGTCCCACATGCCCAGGGTTAATGGCTCTCACCTCCCTGATGATCTGCCAGGGCAGGGACTTCCATAGGATTGATTGTTGCCCAGGGTACCTAAGCATATCTCTTACCAGGAAAGTGCACTCAGGCTGGGAGGAAATATACCACCACCCCTTATGACTTCCAGATCCTGCTCCCTGCACTTCCCTTTGGTCTAACAGTCCCACACTCCCAGGGTTAATGGCCTTAACCTCATTGATGGCCTGCCGGGGCAGGGACTTCCCCAGCCTTGGTTGTTACCCAGGTACCAAAGCATATCTCTTACCCAGGGAAAGTGCTGTATGGCTGTGCAGCCCTGGTTCGTCCATTCCCTAAAACTTTCAGATCTTGCTTCTTACACTTCCCTTGGCTCTAACAGTCCCACACTCACAGGGTTAATGGCCCTCACCTTCCTGATGGCCTGCCGGGGCAGGAACTTAAACAGGCTTGGTTGTTACCCAGGGCACCAAAGCATATCTCTTACCCAGGGAAAGTGCTCTCTGGCTGGGGAGGAATGATACCCCACCTCTCAGGATTTCCAGATCCTGCTCCTTACAATTCCCTTGGGAGTAACAGTCCCATACTCCCAGGGCTCATGGCCCTCACCTCCCTAATGGTCTGCCAGGGCAGGGACTTCCACAGGCTTAGTTGTTACCGAGGGTCCCAAAGCATATCTCTTACCCTGTGAAAGTGCTCTCTGACTTGGCAGGCATTGTACCCCATTCCCTAAAACTTCCAGGTCCTGCCTCATAATTCCCTTGGGTATAGTACTCCTAGACACCCTGTGGTGATGGTCCTGACCTCCCTGATGGCCTGCCACAGCAGCGGCTTCCACAGGCTAGGTTGTTACCCAGAGTACCAAAGCATATATCTTAATGAGGGAAAGTGCTCTCTGGCTGGGGAGGAATGATACCCCCACTCCTTAAGACTTCCACATCCTGCTCCTTACACTTCCCTTGGGTCTAACAGTCCCACACTCCCAAGGTTAATGGCCCTTACCTCCCTGATGGCCTGCCAGTGCTGGGACTTCCACAGGCTTAGTTGTTACCCAGGATCCCAAAGCATATCTCTTACTCAGGAAAAGTGTTCTCTGACTGGGGAGAACTGCTGGCATGTACCCTGGTGACTTCCAGACTCAACCTGCCAGGCTCAGCATTAAGACATGCCCAGCAAGTGCCATCACAGACTGGCTAGGCCATCAAAAAACTTCCCTAGATTGACTATTAAGCCCAACCAGAGAAATCCCAGCCAACAGCCATCAGGGCCTTCTGGTCTAACCACCCCACAGGGCCATCTAGTCATACCATCTCTCAACATCTGGACAAAGCAGGACCCAGAAACATTTGGTCACACTTTCTTGCAATGACTTCAGCTCCCACTAGTATTCCACCAGGACTCAGTGCTCTCAGCCAGGGGATAGCTGCTGGCATGCCCCTAAAATTTCCAGGGCCTGCTGTTAACACCTCCCTTGGGTCTAGCAGTTCCAGACACCCAGGGGTAATGGCCCTCACCTCCCTGATGGCCTGCCATGGCAGTGACTCCCACAGGCTTGGTTGTTACCCAGGTACCAAAGCATATCTCTTACACAGGGAAAGTGCTCTTTGGCTGGGGAGGAATAATACCCCCACCCCTTAAGACTTCCAGGTCCTGCTCCTTACACTTCCCTTGGGTCTAACAGTCCCACACTCCCAGGGTTAATGGCACTCACCTCCCTGATGGCCTGCCAATGCAGGGACTCTCACAGGCTTGCTTGTTACCCAGGGTACCAAAGCATAACTCTTACCCAGGGAAAGTGTTCTCTGGCTAGAGAGGAATGGTACCCCCACCTCTTAAGACTTCCAGGTCCACCTCCTTACACTGCCCTTGGGCCTAACAGTCCCACACTCCCAGGTTAATGGCTCTCACCTCCCTGATGGCCTGCCAGGGCATTGACTTCCATAGGATTGGTTGTTACTCAGGTACCAAAGCATATCTCTTTCCCATGGAAAGTTCTGAGTGGCTGGGCTGCCCTGGTTCTTCCATATCCTAAAACTTCCAGATCCTGCTCCTTACACTTCCCTTGGCTCTAACAGTCCCACACTCACAGGATTAATATCTCTCACATCCCTGATGGCCTGCAAGGGCAGGAACTTCCACAGGCTTGGGTGTTACTCAGGGTACCAAAGCATATCTTTTACCCAGGGAAAGTGCACTCTCACTGGGAAGGAATGATAATTCCACCCCTTAAGACGTTCTGGTTCTACTCCTTACACTTTCCTTGGGTCTAACAGTACCACACTCCCAGGGTTAATGGCCCTCACCTCCCTGATTGCCTGCCAGGGCAGTGACTTCCACAGGCTTTCGTTGTTACCCAGGGTCCCAAAGCATATCTCTTACCCAGGGGAAAGTTCTCTCTGCCTGGGGAGAACTGCTGGCATGCAACCTAGTGACTTCCAGAACCAGCCTGCCAGGCTCAGCATCTAGCCATGCCCAGCAAGTGCCATCATAGCCTGGCTAGGCCTTCAACAAACTTCAATAGAGTGATTATTAAGCCCAACCACAACTATTTAAAGAAATCTCAGCCAATAGCCATCAGGGCCATCTGATCTATCCATCCCCCAGGGCCATCTAGTCATACCATCTGTCAGGAACATCTGGACAAACCAGAACCCAGGAACAACTGTTCACACTTTGTCCCAGAGACTTCAGTTCCCACTAGGATTCCACCAGGACTCAGTGCTCTGAGCCAGGAGGCAGCTGCTGGCATGCCCCTAAAATGTCCATGGCCTGCTGCTAACACCTCCCTTTGGTCTAGCATGTCCATACACCCAGGGGTAATGGCCCTCACCTCCCTGATGGCCTGCCAGCTCAGCAACTCCACAGGCTTGGTTGTTACCCAGGGTACCAAGCATATCTATTACACAGGAAAGTGCCTCTGGCTGGTGAGGAATGATACCCCACCCTTAAGACTTCCAGGTCCTGCTATTTACACTTCCTTCAGTCTAACAGTCCCACACTCCCAGGATTGATGGCCCTCACTACACTGATGGCCTGCCAGGCCATGGACTTAAACAGACTTGGTTGTTACCCAGGGACCAAAGCATATCTCTTACCCAGGGAAGGTGTTCTCTGGCTGGAGAGGAATGATACCCCACCCTTTAAGACTTCTAGGTCCTGCTCCTTACACTGCCCTTGGGCCTAATAGTCCTACACTCCCAGGGTTAATGGCTCTCAACTGCCTGATAATCTGCCAGGGCAGGGACTTCCATAGGATTGGTTGTTGCCCAGGGTACCTAAGCATATCTCTTACCCAGGGAAAGTGCACTCTGGCTAGGGAAGAATGATACCCCCACCCCTTATGACTTCCAGATCCTGCTCCTTACACTTCGCTTCGGTCTAACAGTCCCACACTCCCAGGGTTAATGGCCCTCACCTCCCTGATGGTCTGCCAGGGCAGGGACTTCCCAGGCTTGGTTGTTACCCAGGTACCAAAGCATATCTCTTACCCAGGGAACTGCTCTCTCACTGCGGAGGAATGATAACCCCACCCCTTAAGACTTCCTGGGCCTGCTCCTTACACTTTCCTTTGGTCTAACAGTTCCACACTCCCAGAGTTAATGTCCTTCTTCCTGATTGTCTGCCAGGGAAGGGACTTCCACAGGCTCAGTTGTTACCCAGGGTCCCAAAGCATATCTCTTACACAGGGAAAGTGCTCTCTGCCTAGGGAGAACTGCTGGCATGAACCCTGGTGACTTCCAGAATCAGCCTGACAGGTTCAGCATCAAGCCATGCCCAGCAAGTGCCATCATAGCCCGCTAGGCCTTGAACAAACTTCAATACAGTGACTATTAAGCCCAACCACAACTATTTAAGGAAATCTCAGCCAATAGCCATCAGGGCCATCTGGTCTAACCAGCCCCCAGGGCCATCTAGTCATACCATCTGTCAGGAACATCTGGACAAACCAGGACCCAGGAACATCTGGTCACACTTTCTCCCAGGGACTTCAGCTCCCACTAGGATTCTACAAGGACTCAGTGCCTCAGCCAGGAGACAGCTGCTGGCATGCACCTAAAACTTCCAGGGCCTGTGTTAAACCTCCTTGGTCTAACACTTCCAAACACCAAGGGTTAATGGCCCTCACCCCCAATGGCCTTCCAGGGCAGGACTCCCACTGGCTTGGTTGTTACCAAGGGTAGGAAAGCATATTTCTTACCCAGGAAAGTGCTCTGGCTTTTCAGCCCTGGTACACCCAACCCCTAAAACTTCCAGATCTTGCTCCTTACACTTCCCTTGGCTCTAACAGTCCCACACCACAGGATTAATATCCCTCACATCCCTGATGGCCTGCCAGGCAGGAACTTCCACAGGCTTGGGTGTTACTCAGGGTACCAAAGCATATCTTTACCCAGGAAAGTCTCGCTGGGGAGGAATGATAATTCCACCCCTTAAGACGTTCTGGTTCTGCTCCTTACACTTTCCTTAGGTCTAACAGTACAACACTCCCAGGGTTAATGGCCCTCACCTCCCTGATTGCCTGCCAGGGCAGTGACTTCCACAGGCGTCGTTGTTACCCAGGGTCCCAAAGCATATCTCTTACCCAGGGAAAGTTCTCTCTGCCTGGGGAGAACTGCTGGCATGCAACCTAGTGACTTCCAGAACCAGCCTGCCAGGCTCAGCATCTAGCCATGCCCAGCAAGTGCCATCATAGCCCGCTAGGCCTTCAACAAACTTCAATAGAGTGATTATTAAGCCCAACCACAACTATTTAAAGAAATCTCAGCCAATAGCCATCAGGGCCATCTGATCTATCCATCCCCCAGGGCCATCTAGTCATACCATCTGTCAGGAACATCTGGACAAACCAGGACCCAGGAACAACTGTTCACACTTTGTCCCAGGGACTTCAGTTCCCACTAGGATTCCACCAGGACTCAGTGCTCTGAGCCAGGAGGCAGCTGCTGGCATGCCCCTAAAATGTCCATGGCCTGCTGCTAACACCTCCCTTTGGTCTAGCATGTCCATACACCCAGGGGTAATGGCCCTCACCTCCCTGATGGCCTACCAGCTCAGCAACTCCCACAGGCTTGGTTGTTACCCAGGGTACCAAAGCATATCTATTACACAGGGAAAGTGCCCTCTGGCTGGGGAGGAATGATACCCCCACCCCTTAAGACTTCCAGGTCCTGCTATTTACACTTCCTTCAGTCTAACAGTCCCACACTCCCAGGATTGATGACCCTCACTACACTGATGGCCTGCCAGGCCATGGACTTAAACAGACTTGGTTGTTACCCAGGGTACCAAAGCATATCTCTTACCCAGGGAAGGTGTTCTCTGGCTGGAGAGGAATGATACCCCACCCTTTAAGACTTCTAGGTCCTGCTCCTTACACTGCCATTGGGCCCATAGTCCCACACTCCCAGGGTTAATGGCTCTCAACTGCCTGATGATCTGCCAGGGCAGGGACTTCCATAGGATTGGTTGTTGCCCAGGGTACTCAAACATATATCTTACCCAGGAAAGTGCACTCTGGCTGGGAAGAATGATACCCCCACCCCTTATGACTTCCAGATCCTGCTCCTTACACTTCACTTCAGTCTAACAGTCCCACACTCCCAGGGTCAATGGCCCTCACCTCCCTGATGGCCTGCCAGGGCAGGGAATTCCACAGGCTTAATTGTTACCAAGGGTCCCAAAGCATATCTCTTACACAGGAAAAATGCCCTCTGCCTGGAGAGAACTGCTGGCATGTACACTGGTGACTTCCAGAATCAGCCTGTCGGGCTCAGCATCAAGCCATGCCCAGCAAGTGCCATTACAGCCTGGCTATGCCTTCAACAAACCCCCTAGAATGACTATTAAGACCAACCACAACAATTTAGAAAAATCTCAGCCAACAGCCATCAGAGCCATCTGGTTCAACCAGCCCCAGGGCCATCTAGTCATACCATCTGTCAGGAACATCCGGGTCCCACCAGGACTGAGGACATCTGGTGACACTTTCTCCCAGGGACTTCAGCCTCACTAGGATTCCACCAGGGCTCAGTGCTCTCAGCCTGGGGACAGCTGCTGGCATGCCCCTAAACTTTCATGGCCTGCTGTTAACACCTCCCTTGGGTCTTGCACTCCCAGACACCCAGGGTAATGGCCCACACCACCCTGATGGCCTGCCAGGGCAGGGACTTCTACAGGCTTGTTGTTGTCAGGGTACAAAAGCATATCTCTTACCCATGGAAACACACCTAAAACTTCCAAGTCCTGCTCCTTACACTTCCCCTGGGCCTAAAAGTCCCATACTCCCAGGGTTAATGGTCCTCACCTCCTAGTGGCCTGCTAGGGCATTGACTTCACAGGCTTGTTTGTTACCCAGGGTCCCAAAGCATATCTCTTACCCTGTGAAAGTGCTCTCTGACCTGGCAGGCATTGTACCCCCACCCCCTAAAACTTTGAGGTCCTGCTCCTTATACTTCCCTTGGGTCTAGTACTCCCAGACACCCTGTGATAATGGTCCTCACCTCCCTGATGGCCTGCCAGGACAGCGACTTCCACAGGCTAGGTTGTTACCCAGGGTACTAAAAACATATCTCTTACAGAGGGAAAGCGCTCCCTGGCTGGAGAGGAATGATACCTCCAACCCCTTAAGACTTCCACGTCCTGCTCCTTACACTTCCCTTGGGTCTAACAGTCCCACGCTCCCAGGGTTAATGGCCTTACCTCCCTGATGGCCTGCCAGGGCAGGGACTTCCGCAGGCTTAATTGTTACCCAGGGTCCCAAAACATATCTCTTACACAGGAGAAGTGCTGTCTGCCTGGGGAGAACTGCTGGCATGTACCCTGGTGGCATCCAGAACCAGCCTGCCAGGCTCAGCATCAAGCCATGCCCAGCAAGTGCCATCATAGCCTGGCTAGGCCTTCAACAAACTTCAATAGAGTGACTATTAAGCCCAACCACAACTATTTAGAGAAATCTCAGCCAATAGCCATCAGGGCCATCTGATCTAACCAGCCCCCAGGGCCATCTAGTCATCCATCTCTCAACAACATCTGAACAAGCCAGTACCCAGAAACATTTGGTCACACTTTCTGTCAATGACTTCAGCTTCCACAAGGATTCCACCAGGACTCAGTGCTCTCAGCCAGGGGACAGCTGCTGGCATGCCCCTAAAACTTCCATGGCCTGCTGCTAACACCTCCCTTTGGTCTAGCATGTCCATACACCCAGGGGTAATGGCCCTTACCTCCAAGATGGCCTGCCAGGTCAGCAACTCCCACAGGCTTGGTTGTTACCCAGGGTACCAAAGCATATCTCCTACACAGGAAAAGTGCCCTCTGGCTGGGGAGGAATGATACCCCCACCCCTTATGACTTCCAGGTCATGCTCCTTACACTTCATTTCGGTCCAACAGTCCCACACTCCCAGGGTTAATGGCCCTCACCACCCTGAAGGCCTGCCAGGCCATGGACTTAAATAGACTTGGTTGTTACCCAGGGTACCATGGCATATCTCTAACCCAGGGAAAGTGTTCTCTGGCTGGAGAGAATCATACCCTCCCTTTAAGACTTCCAGGTCCTGCTCCTTACACTGCCCTTGGGAATAATAGTCCCACATGCCCAGGGTTAATGGCTCTCACCTCCTGATGATCTGCCAGGGCAGGGACTTCCATAGGATTGATTGTTGCCCAGGGTACCTAAGCATATCTCTTACCCAGGAAAGTGCACTCAGGCTGGGGAGGAAATATACCACCACCCTTATGACTTCCAGATCCTGCTCCTGCACTTCCCTTGGTCTAACAGTCCCACACTCCCAGGGTTAATGGCCTTAACCTCATTGATGGCCTGCCGGGCAGGACTTCCCAGCCTTGGTTGTTACCCAGGTACCAAGCATATCTTCTACCCAGGAAAGTGCTGTAGGCTGTGCAGCCCTGGTCTGGCCCATTCCCAAAACTTTCAGATCTTGCTTCTTACACTTCCCTTGGCTCTAACAGTCCCACACTCACAGGGTTAATGGCCCTCACCTTCCTGATGGCCTGCCGGGGCAGGAACTTAAACAGGCTTGGTTGTTACCCAGGGCACCAAAGCATATCTCTTACCCAGGGAAAGTGCTCTCTGGCTGGGGAGGAATGATACCCCACCTCTCAGGATTTCCAGATCCTGCTCCTTACAATTCCCTTGGGAGTAACAGTCCCATACTCCCAGGGCTCATGGCCCTCACCTCCCTAATGGTCTGCCAGGGCAGGGACTTCCACAGGCTTAGTTGTTACCGAGGGTCCCAAAGCATATCTCTTACCCTGTGAAAGTGCTCTCTGACTTGGCAGGCATTGTACCCCATTCCCTAAAACTTCCAGGTCCTGCTCCTCATAATTCCCTTGGGTATAGTACTCCTAGACACCCTGTGGTGATGGTCCTGACCTCCTGATGGCCTGCCACAGCAGCGGCTTCCACAGGCTAGGTTGTTACCCAGAGTACCAAAGCATATATCTTAATGAGGGAAAGTGCTCTCTGGCTGGGGAGGAATGATACCCCTACCTTAAGACTTCCACATCCTGCTCCTACACTTCCCTTGGGTCCTAACAGTCCCACACTCCCAAGGTTAATGGCCCTTACCTCCCTGATGGCCTGCCAGTGCTGGGACTTCCACAGGCTTAGTTGTTACCCAGGATCCCAAAGCATATCTCTTACTCAGGAAAAGTGTTCTCTGACTGGGGAGAACTGCTGGCATGTACCCTGGTGACTTCAGACTCAACCTGCCAGGCTCAGCATTAAGACATGCCCAGCAAGTGCCATCACAGACTGGCTAGGCCATCAAAAAACTTCCCTAGATTGACTATTAAGCCCAACCAGAGAAATCCCAGCCAACAGCCATCAGGGCCTTCTGGTCTAACCACCCCACAGGGCCATCTAGTCATACCATCTCTCAACATCTGGACAAAGCAGGACCCAGAAACATTTGGTCACACTTTCTTGCAATGACTTCAGCTCCCACTAGTATTCCACCAGGACTCAGTGCTCTCAGCCAGGGGATAGCTGCTGGCATGCCCCTAAAATTTCCAGGGCCTGCTGTTAACACCTCCCTTGGGTCTAGCAGTTCCAGACACCCAGGGGTAATGGCCCTCACCTCCCTGATGGCCTGCCATGGCAGTGACTCCCACAGGCTTGGTTGTTACCCAGGTACCAAAGCATATCTCTTACACAGGGAAAGTGCTCTTTGGCTGGGGAGGAATAATACCCCCACCCCTTAAGACTTCCAGGTCCTGCTCCTTACACTTCCCTTGGGTCTAACAGTCCCACACTCCCAGGGTTAATGGCACTCACCTCCATGATGGCCTGCCAATGCAGGGACTCTCACAGGCTTGCTTGTTACCCAGGGTACCAAAGCATAACTCTTACCCAGGAAAGTGTTCTCTGGCTGAGAGGAATGGTACCCCCACCCTTCAAGACTCCAGGTCCACCTCCTTACACTGCCCTTGGGCCTAACAGTCCCACACTCCCAGGTTAATGGCTCTCACCTCCCTGATGGCCTGCCAGGGCATTGACTTCCATAGGATTGGTTGTTACTCAGGTACCAAAGCATATCTCTTTCCCATGGAAAGTTCTGAGTGGCTGGGCTGCCCTGGTTCTTCCATATCCTAAAACTTCCAGATCCTGCTCCTTACACTTCCCTTGGCTCTAACAGTCCCACACTCACAGGATTAATATCTCTCACATCCCTGATGGCCTGCAAGGGCAGGAACTTCCACAGGCTTGGGTGTTACTCAGGGTACCAAAGCATATCTTTTACCCAGGGAAAGTGCACTCTCACTGGGAAGGAATGATAATTCCACCCCTTAAGATGTTCTGGATCTGCTCCTTACACTTTCCTTGGGTCTAACAGTACCACACTCCCAGGGTTAATGGCCCTCACCTCCCTGATTGCCTGCCAGGGCAGTGACTTCCACAGGCTTCGTTGTTACCCAGGGTCCCAAAGCATATCTCTTACCCAGGGAAAGTTCTCTCTGCCTGGGGAGAACTGCTGGCATGCAACCTAGTGACTTCCAGAACCAGCCTGCCAGGCTCAGCATCTAGCCATGCCCAGCAAGTGCCATCATAGCCTGGCTAGGCCTTCAACAAACTTCAATAGAGTGATTATTAAGCCCAACCACAACTATTTAAAGAAATCTCAGCCAATAGCCATCAGGGCCATCTGATCTATCCATCCCCCAGGGCCATCTAGTCATACCATCTGTCAGGAACATCTGGACAAACCAGAACCCAGGAACAACTGTTCACACTTTGTCCCAGAGACTTCAGTTCCCACTAGGATTCCACCAGGACTCAGTGCTCTGAGCCAGGAGGCAGCTGCTGGCATGCCCCTAAAATGTCCATGGCCTGCTGCTAACACCTCCCTTTGGTCTAGCATGTCCATACACCCAGGGTAATGGCCTCACCTCCCTGATGGCCTGCCAGCTCAGCAACTCCCACAGGCTTGGTTGTTACCCAGGTACCAAAGCATATCTATTACACAGGAAGTGCCTCTGGCTGGGGAGGAATGATACCTCACCCCTAAGACTCCAGGTCCTGCTATTTACACTTCCTTCAGTCTAACAGTCCCACACTCCCAGGATTGATGGCCCTCACTACACTGATGGCCTGCCAGGCCATGGACTTAAACAGACTTGGTTGTTACCCAGGGTACCAAAGCATATCTCTTACCCAGGGAAGGTGTTCTCTGGCTGGAGAGGAATGATACCCCACCCTTTAAGACTTCTAGGTCCTGCTCCTTACACTGCCCTTGGGCCTAATAGTCCTACACTCCCAGGGTTAATGGCTCTCAACTGCCTGATAATCTGCCAGGGCAGGGACTTCCATAGGATTGGTTGTTGCCCAGGGTACCTACATATCTCTTACCCAGGGAAAGTGCACTCTGGCTAGGGAAGAATGATACCCCAACCCCTTATGACTTCCAGATCCTGCTCCTTACACTTCGCTTCGGTCTAACAGTCCCACACTCCCAGGGTTAATGGCCCTCACCTCCCTGATGGTCTGCCAGGGCAGGGACTTCCCCAGGCTTGGTTGTTACCCAGGTACCAAAGCATATCTCTTACCCAGGGAAACTGCTCTCTCACTGCGGAGGAATGATAACCCCACCCCTTAAGACTTCCTGGGCCTGCTCCTTACACTTTCCTTTGGTCTAACAGTTCCACACTCCCAGAGTTAATGTCCTTCACTTCCCTGATTGTCTGCCAGGGAAGGGACTTCCACAGGCTCAGTTGTTACCCAGGGTCCCAAAGCATATCTCTTACACAGGGAAAGTGCTCTCTGCCTAGGGAGAACTGCTGGCATGAACCCTGGTGACTTCCAGAATCAGCCTGACAGGTTCAGCATCAAGCCATGCCCAGCAAGTGCCATCATAGCCCGCTAGGCCTTGAACAAACTTCAATACAGTGACTATTAAGCCCAACCACAACTATTTAAGGAAATCTCAGCCAATAGCCATCAGGGCCATCTGGTCTAACCAGCCCCAGGGCCATCTAGTCATACCATCTGTCAGAACATCTGGACAAACCAGGACCCAGGAACATCTGGTCACACTTTCTCCCAGGGACTCAGCTCCCCACTAGGATTCTACAAGGACTCAGTGCTCTCAGCCAGGAGACAGCTGCTGGCATGCACCTAAAACTTCCAGGGCCTGTGTTAAACCTCCTTGGTCTAACACTTCCAAACACCAAGGGTTAATGGCCCTCACCTCCCAATGGCCTTCCAGGCAGGACTCCCACTGGCTTGGTTGTTACCAAGGGTAGGAAAGCATATTTCTTACCCAGGAAAGTGCTCTGGCTTTTCAGCCCTGGTACACCCAACCCCTAAAACTTCCAGATCTTGCTCCTTACACTTCCCTTGGCTCTAACAGTCCCACACTCACAGGATTAATATCCCTCACATCCTGATGGCCTGCCAGGCAGGAACTTCCACAGGCTTGGGTGTTCTCAGGGTACCAAAGCATATCTTTTTACCAGGAAAGTGCATCTCGCTGGGAGGAATGATAATTCCACCCCTTAAGACGTTCCTTGGTTCTGCTCCTTTTACACTTTCCTTAGGTCTAACAGTACAACACTCCCAGGGTTAATGGCCCTCACCTCCCTGATTGCCTGCCAGGGCAGTGACTTCCACAGGCGTCGTTGTTGCCCAGGGTCCCAAAGCATATCTCTTACCCAGGGAAAGTTCTCTCTGCCTGGGGAGAACTGCTGGCATGCAACCTAGTGACTTCCAGAACCAGCCTGCCAGGCTCAGCATCTAGCCATGCCCAGCAAGTGCCATCATAGCCTGGCTAGGCCTTCAACAAACTTCAATAGAGTGATTATTAAGCCCAACCACAACTATTTAAAGAAATCTCAGCCAATAGCCATCAGGGCCATCTGATCTATCCATCCCCCAGGGCCATCTAGTCATACCATCTGTCAGGAACATCTGGACAAACCAGGACCCAGGAACAACTGTTCACACTTTGTCCCAGGGACTTCAGTTCCCACTAGGATTCCACCAGGACTCAGTGCTCTGAGCCAGGAGGCAGCTGCTGGCATGCCCCTAAAACGTCCATGGCCTGCTGCTAACACCTCCCTTTGGTCTAGCATGTCCATACACCCAGGGTAATGGCCCTCACCTCCTGATGGCCTACCAGCTCAGCAACTCCCACAGGCTTGGTTGTTACCCAGGTACCAAGCATATCTCATTACACAGGAAAGTGCCCTCTGGCTGGGGAGGAATGATACCCCCACCCTTAAGACTTCCAGGTCCTGCTATTTACACTTCCTTCAGTCTAACAGTCCCACACTCCCAGGATTGATGACCCTCACTACACTGATGGCCTGCCAGGCCATGGACTTAAACAGACTTGGTTGTTACCCAGGGTACCAAAGCATATCTCTTACCCAGGGAAGGTGTTCTCTGGCTGGAGAGGAATGATACCCCACCCTTTAAGACTTCTAGGTCCTGCTCCTTACACTGCCCTTGGGCCTAATAGTCCCACACTCCCAGGGTTAATGGCTCTCAACTGCCTGATGATCTGCCAGGGCAGGGACTTCCATAGGATTGGTTGTTGCCCAGGGTACCTAAGCATATCTCTTACCCAGGGAAAGTGCATTCTGGCTGGGGAAGAATGATACCACCACCCCTTATGACTTCCAGATCCTGCTCCTTACACTTCACTTCAGTCTAACAGTCCCACACTCCCAGGGTTAATGGTCCTCACCTCCCTGATGGTCTGCCAGGGCAGGGACTTCCTCAGGCTTGGTTGTTACCCAGGTACCAAAGCATATCTCTTACCCAGGGAAAGTGCTGTCGGGCAGTGAATCCTTGGTTCGTCCATTCCCTAAAACTTCCAGATCCTGCTCCTTATACTTACCTTGGGTCTAGTACTCCCAGACACCCTGTGGTAATGGTCCTCACCTCCCTGATGGCTTGCCAGGGCAGGAACCTCCACAGGCTTGGTTCTTACCCAGGGTACCAAAGCATATCTCTTACCCAGGGAAACTGCTCTCTCGCTGTGGAGGAATGATAACCCCACCCCTTAGGATTTCCAGGTCCTGCTCCTTACACTTCCCTTGGGAATAACAGTCCCACACTCCCAGGATTAATGGCTTTCACCTCCCTGATGGCCAGCAAGGGCATGGACTTCCACAGGCTTAGTTGTTACCCAGGGTCCAAAGCACATCTCTTACCGAGGGAAAGTGCTCTCTGCCTGGGGAGAACTGCTGGCATATACCCTGTTGACTTCCAGGATCAGCCTGCCAGGCTCAGCATCAAGACATGCCCAGCAAGTACCATGACAGCCTAGCCAGGCCTACAAAAAACTTGAATAGAGCGACTATTAAGCCCAACCACAACTATTCAGAGAAATCTCTGCAAACAGATATCAGGGCCATCTGGTCTAACCAGCCCCCAGGGCCATCAAGTCTTACCATCTGCCAGTAAAATCTGAACAAACCAGGACCCGAGAACATCTGGTCACACTTTCTCCCAGGGACTTCAGCTCCCACTAGGATTCCACCAGGACTCAGTGCTCTCAGCCAGGGGACAGCTGCAGGCATGACCTTCAAACTTCCAGGTCCTGCTGCTAACACCTCCCTTGGGTCTAGCACTTCCAGACACCCAGGGGTAATGGCCTTCACCTCACCGATGATCTGCCAGGACAGTGACTCCCACTGGCTTGGTTGTTACCCAGGGGTATCAAAGCATATCTCCTACCCAGGGAAAGTGCTCTCTGGCTGGAGAGGAATGATACCTCCACCCCTTAAGACTTCCATGTCCTCCTCCTTACACTGCTCTTGGGCCTAACAGTCCCACACTCCCAGGGTTAATGGCTGTCACCTCCCTGATGGCCCACCAGGGCAGGGACTTCCATTGGACTGGTTGTTACCCAGGGTACCTAAGCCTATCTCTTACCCAGGGAAAGTGGACTCTGGCTGGGGAGGAATGATACCCCCACCCCTTATGACTACCAGGTCCTGCTCCTTACACTTCCCTTAGGTCTAACAGTCCCACACTCCCAGGGTTAAGGCCATCACCTCTCTGAAAGCCTGCCAGGGCAGGGACTTACACCCGGCTTAGTTGTTACCCAGGGTCCCAATGCATATCTCATACCCAGAGAAAGTTATCTCTGCCTGGAGAGAACTGCTGGCATGTACCCTAGTGACTTCCAGAATCAGCCTGCCAGTCTCAGCATCAAGCCATGCGAAGCAAGTGCCATCACAGCCTGGCTAGACCTTCAACAAACTCCCCTAGAGTGACGATTAAGCCCAACCACAACCATTTAGAGAAATCCTGCCAACAGCCATCAGGGCCATCTGGCTACAACCAGCCCCTAGGGCCATCTAATCATACCATCTCTCAGAAACATATCTTCCCACCAGGACCCAGGGGTATTTGGTCACACTTTCTCCCAGGGAGTTCAGCTCCCACTAGGATTCCACCAGGACTCAGTGCTCTCAGCCAGGAGTTAGCTGCTGGCATGCCCCTTAAACGTCCAGGGCAAGTGTTCAAACCTCTTTTCGGGCTAACACTTCCAGACACCAAGGGTTAATGGCCCTCACCTCCCCGATGGCCTGCCAGAGCAGGGACTCCCACAGGCTTGGTTGTTACCCAGGGTAGCAAAGCATATCTCTTACCCAGAGAAAGTGCTCTCTGGCTTTGCAGCCCTGGTACACACAAACGCTAAAATTTCCAGATCCTGCTCCTTACATTTCCGTTGGGTCTAACAGTCCCATACTCTCAGGGATAATGGCTTTCACCTCCTGATGGCCTCACAGGGCAGGGACTTCCATAGGAGTGGTTGTTAATCATGGTACCTAAGCATATCTTACCCAGAGATAGTGCACTCTGGCTGCCAATAATGATACCCCACCTTATGACTTCCAGGTCCTGCTCTTTACACTTAACTTTGGTCTAACAGTCCCACAATCCCAGCGTTAATTGCCCTCACCTCACTGATGGCCTGCCAGGGCAGGGATTTCCCCATGCTTGGTTGTTACCCAGGTTCCCATGCATATCTCTTACCCAGGGAAAATTCTGGCTTTCTGGGCAGCCCTGGTTGTTCCATATCCTAAAACTTCCAGATCCAGCTTCTTACACTTCCCTTGGCAGTAACAGTCCCACACCACAGGGTTAATGGCCCTCACCTCCTGATGGCCTGCCAGGGAAGGAACTCCACAGGCTTGGTTGTTGCCAGGTACCAAGCATATCTCTTGCCCAGGAAACTGCTCTCTGGCTAGGGAGAATGACACCCATACCCCTAAGACTACTAGGTCATGCTCCCTGCACTTCCTTGGGTCCAACTGTCCCACACCCAGGGTTAATGGCCCACACCTCCCTGATGGCCTGCCAGGACAGGGACTAGTGCAGGTTTGATGTTACCCATGTACAAGGGCATATCCTTTACACAGAGATAGTGCTCTCTGACTGGCAGCCCTGGTTCCACTATACCCTAAAACTTACAGATCCTTCCCCTTACACTTACCTTGGGTCCAACAGTCCCACACTTCCAGGCTTAATGGCCCTCACCTCCCTGATGGCCTGCCAGGGCAGGGACTTCCACAGGCTTGGTTGTTACCCAGGGTCCTAATCATATCTCTTTCCCAGGAGAAAGTGCTCTCTGCCTGGGGACAACTGCTGGCATGTACCCTGGTGACTTCCAGAATCAGCCTGCCAGGCTCAGCATCAAGCCATGCCAAGCAAGTGCCATCACAGAGTTGCTAGGAGTTCAACAAACTCACATAGAGTGACTATTAAGCCCAAACAGAACTATGTAGAGAAATCCCTGCCAACAGCCATCAGGACCATCTGGTCTAACCAGCCACCAGGGCCATCTAGCCATACCATTTCTCAGGAACATCTGGTCCCACGAGGACCCAGGGACATCTGGTCACACTTTCTCCCAGGGACTTCAGCTCTCGCTAGGATTCCACCAGGACTCAGTGCTCTCAGCCTGGTTACAGCTGCTGGCATGCCCCAAAAACTTCCTGGGCCTATGTTAACACCTCCGTTGGGTCTAGCACATCCAGACACCCAGGGGTAATGGCCCCAACCTCCCTGATGGCCTGCCAGGGCAAGGACTCCCACAGGCTTGGTTGTTACCTAGGGTAGCAAAGCATATCTCTTACCCAGGGAAAGTGCTTTCTGGCTGGGCAGCCCTGGTACATCCACCCCATAAAACTTCCAGATCCAGCTCCTTACACTTCCCTTGGGTCTAACAGTACCTAACTCCCAGGGTTAATGGCCCTCACTTCCCTGATGGCCTGCCATAGGAGGGACTTCCACAGACTTGGTTGTTACCCAGGCTCCCAAAGCATGTCTCTTACCCAGGGAAAGTGCTCTCTGGCTGTGGAGGAATGAAACCCCAACCCCTTAAGAATTAAAGGTCATGCTCCCTACACTTCCCTTGGTTCCAACAGTCCCACACTCCCAGGATTAATGTCCCTCACCTCTCTGATGGCTGCCAGGGCAGTGAATTCCCCAGGCTTGGTTGTTACCCAGGTATCAAAGTATATCTTTTACACAGGGATAGTGTTCCCTGGCTGGCAGCCCTGGTTCCACCATACGCAAAAACTTCCAGATCCTGCTCTGTACACTTCCCTTGGATCTAACAGTCCCACACTCCCAGGGTTAATGGCTCTCACCTCCTTGATGGCCTGCCAGGAAGGGACTTCCACAGGCTTGGTTGTTACACAGGGTACCAAAGAATATCTCTTACCTGGGGAAGTGCTCTCTATCTTGGATGAATGAGACTCCTGCCCCCTAAGACTTCCAGGTCCTACTCCTTACACTTCCCTTAAGTCTAACATTCCCACACTCCCAGGGTTAATGGCCCTCACCTCCCTGATGGCCTGCCAGGGAAGAAACTTCCACAGGCTTGCTTGTTATCCAGGGTACCAAAGCATAACTCTTACCCAGGGAAAGTGTTCTCTGGCCAGAGAGGAATGATACCCCCACCCCTTAAGACTTCCAGGTCCTCCTCCTTACACTGCCCTTGAGCCTAAAATTCCCACACTCCCAAGGTTAATGGCTCTTACCTCCCTGATGGCCTGCCAGGGTAGGTACTTCCATAGGATTGGTTGTTAATCAGGATATCTAAGCATATCTCTTACCCTGTTAAAGTGGACGCTGGCAGGGGAGAAATGATACCCCCACCCCTTAGGACTTCCAGGTCCTGCTCTTTACACTTCCCTTTAGCCTAAAAGTCCCACACTCCTAGGGCTAGTGGCCATCAGCTCCCAGATGGCCTGCCAGGGCAGGGACTTCCCCAGGCTTGGTTGTTACCCAGGTACCAAAGCATATCTCTTACCAAGGGAAACTGCTCTCTGGCTGGGCAGCCGTGGTTCCAACATCAACTAAAACTTCCAGATCCTGATACTTATACTTCCCTTGGCTCTAACAGTCCCACACTCTCAGGGTTAATGGCCCTCTCCACCCTGATGGCCTGTCAGGGCAGGAACTTCCACAGGCTTGGTTGTTACCCAGGGTACCAAAGCAAATCTCTTACCCAAGGAAACTGCTCTCTGGCTGGGGAGGAATGATACCCCCACCCCTTAAGACTTCCTGGGCCTGCTCCTTACACTTTCCTTTGGTCTAACAGTTCCACACTCCCAGAGTTAATGTCCTTCACTTCCCTGATTGCCTGCCAGGGAAGGGACTTCCACAGGCTCAGTTGTTACCCAGGGTCCCAAAGCATATCTCTTACCCAGGAAAGTGCTTCTGCCTAGGGAGAACTGCTGGCATGTACCCTGGTGACTTCCAGAATCAGCCTGACAGGTTCAGCATCAAGCCATGCCCAGCAAGTGCCATCATAGCCCACTGGGCCTTGAACAAACTTCAATACAGTGACTATTAAGCCCAACCACAACTATTTAAGGAAATCTCAGCCAATAGCCATCAGGGTCATCTGGTCTAACCAGCCCCCAGGGCCATCTAGTCATACCATCTGTCAGGAACATCTGGACAAACCAGGACCCAGGAACATCTGGTCACACTTTCTCCCAGGGACTTCAGCTCCCACTAGGATTCTACAAGGACTCAGTGCTCTCAGCCAGGAGACAGCTGCTGGCATGCCCCTAAAACTTCCAGGGCCTATGTTAAACCTCCCTTTGGTCTAACACTTCCAGACACCAAGGGTTAATGGCCTCACCTCCCCGATGGCCTGCCAGGGCAGGGACTCCCACAGGCTTGGTTGTTACCAAGGGTAGGAAAGCATATTCTTACCCAGGAAAGTGCTCTCTGGCTTTGCAGCCCTGGTACACCCACCCCTAAAACTTCCAGATCCTGCTCCTACAATTCCCTTGTCTAACAGTCCCAAACTCCCAGGGTTAATGGCCCTCACCTCCTGATGGCCTGCCAGGCAGGGACTTCCACAGCCATGGTTGTTAACCAGGGTCCTAAAGCATATCTCTTACCCAAGGATAGTGCTCTCTGGCTGGAGAGCAATGACACTCCCACCCCTAAGACTACTAGGTCCTGCTCCTTAAACTTCCTTGGGTTTAGCAGTCCCACACTCCCAGGGTTAATGGCCCTCTCCTCCCTTATGGCCTGCCAGTATAGGGACTTCCACAGGCTTGGTTGTTACCTAGGTAGAAAAGCAAATCTCTTACCCAGGGAAAGTGCTCTGGTTGGGAGGAATTATACCCAAACCCCGTAAGACTTCAAGGTCCTGCTCCTTACACTGCCCCTGGGTATAACAGTCCCATACACCCAGGGCTAATGGCCCTCATACCCCTGATGGTCTGGCAGTTCAGGGACTTCCACAGGCTTAGTTGTTACCCAGGGTTCCAAAGCATATCTCTTACCCAGGGAAAGAGCTCTCTGGCTGCGGAGGAATGATACCAGCACCCCTTAAGACTTCCAGGTCCTCCTTTCTACAGTTCCATTGGGTCTAACAGTCCGACTCTCCCAGGGTTAACAGGCCTCACCTTCCTGATGGCCTGCCAGGGCAGGGTCTTCCACAGGCTTAGATGCTACCCAGGTACCAAAGCATATCTCTTACACAGGATAGTGCTCTCTGCCTGGGACAACTGGTGGCATGTACCCTGGTGACTTCAGAATCAGCCTGACAGGCTCAGCATCAAGCGATGCCCAGCAAGTGCCATCACTGAGTTGCTAGGACTTCAACAAACTCCCATAGAGTGACTATTAAGCTAAAAACACAACTATTTTGAGAAATCCTGACAACAGCCATCAGGGCCATCTGGTCTAACCAGCCACCAGGGCCATCTAGTCATACCATCTCTCAGGAATATCTGGTCCCACGAGGACCCAGAGACATCTGGTCACACTTTCTCCCAGGGACTTCAGCTCTCACTAGGATTCCAGGGGACTCAGTGCTCTCAACCTGGTTTCAGCGGCTGGCATGCTCCAAAATTTCCTGGGCCTATGTTAACACCTCCTTGGGTCTAGCACTTCCAGACACCCAGGGGTAATGGCACTCACCCCTAATGGCCTGCTAGGACAGGGACTCCCCAGACTTGGTTGTTACCCACGGTAGCAAAGCAGATCTCTTACTCAGGAAAAGGATTCTCTGGCTGGGCAGCCCTGGTACACCCACCCTAAACTTCCAGATCCTGCTCCTTGAACTTCACTGGGTGTCACAGTCCCAAACTCCCAGGGTTAATGGCCCTCACATCCCTGATTGCCTGCCAGGCAGAGACTTCCACGGCTTGGTTGTTACCCACGTACCAAAGTATATCTTTACCCAGGATAGTGCTGCTCCTGGCTGGCAGCCCTGGTTACACCATGGCCAAAACTCCAGATCCTGCTCTTACACTTCCCTTTGGTCTCAACATTCCCACACCCCAGGTTAATGGCCTTCACCTCCCTGATGGCCTTCCAGGCAGGGACTTCCACAGGCTTGGTTGGTACCCAGGGTACCAAAGCATAACTCTTACCCAGGGAAAGTGTTCTCTGGCTGGAGAGGAATGATACCCCTACCCTTAAGACTTCCAGGTCCTCCTCCTTACACTGCCCTTTGGCCTAAAAGTCCCACACTCCCAAGGTTAATGGCCCTCACATCCCTGATGGCATGCCAGGGCAGGGACTTCCATAGGATTGGTTGTTAATCAGGGTACCTAAGCATATCTCTTACCCAGGAAAGTGTTCTCTGGCTGGGAGAATGATACCCCACCTTAGGACTTCCAGGTCCTGCTCTTTGCTTCCCTTGGGCCTAACAGTCCCACACTCCCAGGGTTAATGGCCCTCACCTCACTGATGGCCTGCCAGGGCAGGGACTTCCCAGGCTTGGTTGTTACCCAGGTACCAAAGCATATCTCTTACCCAGGAAAGTTCTGTCTGTCTGGGCAGCCCTGGTTCCACCATATCCTAAAACTTCAGATCCTGCTTCTTACACTTCCCTTGGCTCTAACAGTCCCACACTCTCAGAGTTAATGGCCTCTCCTCCTGATGGCCTGTCAGGGCACGAACTTCCACAGGCTTGGTTGTTACCCAGGGTACCAAAGTATATCTCTTACCCAGAGACTGCTCTCTGGCTGGGAGGAATGACCCCCCACCCTCTAAGACTTCCTGGGCTTGCCTTATACTTTCCTTGGGTCTAACAGTTCCACACTCCCAGAGTTAATGTCCCTCACATCCCTGATTGCTTTCCAGGTCATGGACTTCCACAGGCTGAGTTGGTACCCAGGGTCCCAAAGCATATCTCTTACCCAGGAAAAGTGCTCTCTGCCTTGGGAGAACTGCTGGCATGTACCCTGGTGACTTCCAGAATCAGCCTGCCAGGCTCAGCATCATGCCATGCCCAGCAAGTGCCATCATAGCCAGCTTGGCCTTGAACAAACTTCAATAGAGCGACTATTAAGCCCAACCACAAATATTTAAAGAAATCTCAGCCAATTGCCATCAGGGCCATCTGGTCTAACCAGCCCCCAGGGCCATCTAGTCATACCATCTGTCAGGAACATCTGGACAAACTAGGACCCAGAACATCTGGTCACACTTTCTCCCAGGGACTTCAGCTCCACTAGGATTCCACCAGGTCTCAGTGCTCTTAGCCAGGAGACAGCTGCTGGCATGCCCCTAAAACTTCCAGGGCCTGTTAAACCTCCTTTTGGTATAACACTTCCAGACACCAAGGCTTAATGGCCCTCACCTCCCGATGGCCTGCCAGGGCAGGGACTCCCACAGGCTTGGTTGTTACCCAGGTAGCAAAGCATATCTCTTACCCAGTGAAGTGCCTCTGGCTTTGCAGATCTGGTACACACACCCCCTAAAACTTCCAGATCCTGCTGCTTAGTTCCCTTTGGTCTAACAGTCCCAAACTCCCAGGATTAATGGCCCTCACCACCCTGATGGCTTACCAGGGCAGGGACTTCCACAGCCATGGTTGTTACCCTGGGTCCCAAAGCATATCTCTTACCCAAGAAAAGTGCTCTCTGGCTGGAGAGGAATGACACCCCCACCCCCTAAGTCTACCAGGTCCTGCTTGTTACACTTCTCTTGGGTTTAGCAGTCCCACACTCGCAGGGTTAATTGCCCTCACCTCCCTGATTGCCTGCCAGGGTAGGGACTTCCACAGGCTTGCTTGTTACCCAGGGTACCAAAGCATATCTCTTACCAAAGCAAAGTGTTCTCTGGCTGGAGAGGAATGAAACCCCAACCCTTAAGACTTCATGTCCTCCTCCTTACACTGCCCTTGAACCTAACAGTCCCACACTCCCACTGATAATGGTTCTCACCTCCCTGATGGCCTGCAAGAGCAGGGACTTCCATAGGATTGGTTGTTAATCATGGTACCTAAGCATATCTCTTGCCCCGGGAAAGTGCACTCTGGCTGGGAAGAAATGATACCTCCACCCCTTAAGACTTCCAGGTCCTGCTCCATACACTTCCCTTCAGTATAACAGTCCCACACTCCCAGGGTTAATGGCCCTCACCTCACTGATGGCCTGCCAGGGCAGGGACTTACCCAGGCTTGGTTGTTACTCAGGTACCAAACATATCTTTTACCCAGCGAAAGTTCTGTCTGTCGGGGCAGTCCTGGTTCCACCATATCCTAAAACTTCCAGATCCTGCTTCTTACACTTCCCTTGGCTCCAACAGTCCCACACTCACAGGGTTAATGACCCTCACCTCCCTGATGGCCCTCCAGGGCAGGAAATTCCACAGGCTTGGTTGTTACCCAGGGTACCAAAGCATATCTCTTACCCAGGGAAACTGCTCTCAGGCTGGGGAGGAATGATACCCCCACCCCTTAAGACTTCCTGGGCCTGCTCCTTAAACTTCCCTTGGGTCTAACCGTTCCACACTCCCAGAGTTAATTGCCCTCACCTCCCTGATTGCCTGTCAGGGCAGGGACTTCCACAGGCTTAGTTGTTACCCAGGGTCCCAAAGCATATCTCTTACCCAGGGAAAGTGCTCTCTGCCTAGGGAGAACTGCTCTCATGTACCCTGGTAACTTGCAGAATCAACCTGCCAGGCTCAGCATCAAGCCATGCCCAGCAAGTGCCATCATAGCCCGCTAGGCATTCAACAAACTTCAATAGAGTGACTATTAAGCCCAACAACAACAATTTAGAGAAATCTCAGCCAATAGCCATCAGGGCCATCTGGACTAACCAGCTACCAGGGCCTCAAGTCATACCATCTGTCAGGAACATCTGGACAAACCAGAACCGGGAACATCTGGTCACACTATCTCCCAGGGACTCTGCCCACTAGGATTCCACCAAGACTCAGTGCTCTCATCCAGGAGACAGCTGCTGGCATGCCCCTAAAACTTCCAGGGCCTGTGTTAAAACCTCCCTAGGGTCTAACACTTCCAGACACCAAGGGTTAATTGTCCTCACCTCCTTGATGGCCTGCCAGGGCAGGGACTTCCACAGGCTTGGATGTTACCCTGCTACCAAAGCATATCTCTTACACAGGGATAGTGCTCTCTGGCAGCCATGGTTCCACTATACCCTAAAACTTACAGAAGCTGACCCTTACACTTCCCTTGGGTATAACAGTCCCACACTTCCAGGGTTAAAGGCCCTCACCACCCTGACAGCCTGCCAGTGCAGGGACTTCCACAGGCTTGTTGTTACCAGGGTACCAAAGCATATCTCTTATGCAGGAAAGTGCTGTCTGGCTGGAGAGAATGACACCCCAACCCCTTAGACTACCAGGTCCTGCTAATTACACTCCATTGGGTCTAACAGTCCCACACTCTGAAGGTTAATGGCCTCACCTCCTGATGGCCAGCCAGTGCAGGGACTTCCACAGGCTTGGATGTTACCCAGGTAGCAAGGCATATCTCTTACACAGGATAGTGCACTCTGGCTGGTAGCCCGTGTTCCACCATACCCTAAAACTTACAGATCCTGTCCCTTACACTTCCCTTGGGTCTAACAGTTCCACACTTCCAGGGTAGTGCCCTCATCTCCGTGATGGCCTGCCAGGGCAGTGACTCCACAGGCTTGTTGTTTCCCAGGTCCCAAAGCATATCTCTTACCCAGAGAAAGTGCTCTGCCTGGGAACAACTGCTGGCATGTACCCTGTGACTCCAGAATCAGCCTGCCAGGCTCAGCATCAAGCCATGCCCAGCAAGTGCCATCACAGTTGCTAGGCCTTCAAAAACTTACATAGAGTGACTTTAAGGCCAAACACAACTATTTAGAGAAATCCCTGCCAACAGCCATCAGGGCCTTCTGGTCTAACCAGCCACCAGGGCCATCTAGTCATACCATCTGTCAGGAACATCTGGTCCCACCAGGACCCAGGGACATCTGTTCACACTTTCTCCCAGGGACTTCAGCTCTCACTAGGATTCCACCAGGACTGAGTGCTCTCATCCAGGAGACAGCTGCTGGCATGCCCCTAAAACTTCCAGGGTCTGTGTTAAAACCTCCCTTGGGTCTAACACTTCCAGACACCAAGGGTTAATTGTCCTCACCTCCTTGACGGCCTGCCAGGGCAGGGACTTCCACAGGCTTGGATGTTACCCTGCTACCAAAGCATACCTCTTACACAGGGATAGTGCTCTCTGGCTGGCAGCCATGGTTCCACTGTCCCCTAAAACTTACAGAAGCTGACCCTTACACTTCCCTTGGGTATAACAGTCCCACACTTCCAGGGTTAAAGGCCCTCACCACCCTGACAGCCTGCCAGGGCAGGGACTTCCATAGGCTTGGTTGTTACCCAGGGTACCAAAGCATATCTCTTATGCAGGGAAAGTGCTGGCTGGCTGGAGAGAAATGACACCCCAACCCCATTAGACTACCAGGTCCTGCTAATTACACTTCCGTTGGTCTAACAGTCCCACACTCCCAGGTTAATGGCCCTCACCTCCTGATGGCCAGCCAGTGCAGGGTCTTCCACATTCTTGGATGTTACCCAGGTACCAAGGCATATCTCTTACAGGATAGTGCTCTCTGACTGGTAGCCCTTGTTCCACCATACCCTAAAACTTACAGATCCTGCCCCTTACACTTCCCTTGGGTCTAACAGTCCCACACTTCCAGGTAATTGCCCTCACTCCATGATGGCTTGCCAGGCAGGGACTTCCTCAGGCTTGGTTGTTTCCAGGGTCCCAAAGCATATCTCTTACCCAGGAAAGTGCTCTCTGCCTGGGGACAACTGCTGGATGTACCTGGTGACTTCCAGAATCAACCTTCCAGGCTCAGCATGAAGCCATGCCAAGCAAGTCCATCACAGTTGCTAGGCCTTCAACAAACTCACATAGAGTGACTTTTAAGCCCAAACACAACTATTTAGAGAAATCCCTGCCAACAGCCATCAGGGCCATCTGGTCTAACCAGCCACCAGGGCCATCTAGTCATACCATCTGTCAGGAACATCTGGTTTCACCAGGACCCAGGGACATCTGGTCACACTTTCTCCCAGGGACTTCAGCTCTCACTAGGATTCCACCAGGACTCTGTGCTCTCAGCCTGGTTACAGCTGCTGGCATGCCCCGAAAACTTCCAGGGCCTAAGTTAACACCTCCCTTGGTTCTAGCACTTCCAGGCACCCAGGGCAATGGCCCTCACCTCCTGATGGCCTGCCAGGTAGGGACTCTAACAGGCTTATTTGTTACCCAGGTAGCAAAGCATATCTCTTACCCAGGAAAGTGCTGTCTGGCTGTGCAGCCCTGGTACACCCACCCCTAAAACCTCCAGAACCTGCCTTACACTTCCCTTGGGTCTAACAGTTCCAAACTCCCAGGGTTAATGGCTCTCACCTCCTGATGGCCTACAATAGGAAGGACTTCCACAAGCTTGGTTGTTACCCAGGTACCAAAGCATATCTCTTACCCAGGGACAGTGCTCTCTGGCTGGGGAGGAATGATACTCCTACCCCTTAAGACTTAAAGGTCATACTCCATACACTTCCCTTGGGTATAACAGTCCCACACTCCCAGGGTAATGGCCCTCACCTCCCTGATGGAATGCCAGGGCAGGGACTTCCACAGGCTTGGTTGTTACCCAGGTACCGAAGTATATCTTTTACACAGGGATAGTGCTCCCTGGCTGGCAGCCCTGGTACCACCATACCCTAAAACATCCAGATCCTGCTCCTTGCACTTCCCTTCAGTCTACAAGTCACACATTTCCAGGGTTAATGGCCCTAACCTCTCTGATGACCTGCCAGGGGAGGGACTTCCACATACTTGGTTGTCACCCAAGGTACCAAAGAATATCTCTTACACAGGTAAAGTGCTCTCTGGCATGGAGGAATGACACCCCACCCCCTAAGATTTCCAGGTCCTGCTTCTTGCACTTCTCTTGGGTCTAAGAGTCCCACACTAACAGGGATAATTGCCCTCACCTCCCAGATGGCCTGCCAGGGCAGAGACTTCCACAGGCTAGGTTGTTTCCCAGGGTACCAAAGCATATCTCTTACCCAGGGAATGTGCACTCAACCTGAGGTGGAATGATACCTCCACTCCTCAAGACTTAAAGGTCCTGCTCTTTACACTTCACTTGGGACTAACAGTCCCACACTCCCAGGATTAATGGCCCTCACCTCCCTGATGGTCTGCTAGGGTAGGGACTTCCACAGGCTTGGTTGTTACCCTGGTACCAAAGCATGTCTCTTACCCAGGGTTAGTGCTCTCTGGCTGGGCAGCCTTGTTTCCACCACCCCTTAAAAGTTCCAGATCCTGCCCCTCACACTTCCCCTGGGTCTAACAGTCACACACTTCCAGGATTAATGACCATCACCTCCTTGATGGCCTGTCAGTGGAGGGACTTACACAGGCATAGTTGTTACCCAGGGTACCAAAGCATATCTCTTACCCCGAGTCAGTGCTCTCTGGCTGGGGAGGAATCACACCCATGCCCCCTAAGGCTTCCAGGTGCTGCTCTTTAAACTTCCCTTCAATCTAACATTCCAACACTCCCAGGGTTAATCACCCTCACCTCCCTGAGGGCATGCCAGGGCAGGGACTTCCATAGGCTTGGTTGTTACCCAGCTACCAAAGCATATCTCTTACACAGGGATAGTGCTCTCTGGCTGGCAGCCCTGGTTCCCCCATACCCTAAAACTTCCAGATCCTGCTCTTTACACTTCCCTTGGGTCTAACAGTCTCACACTCCCAGGATTAATGGCCCTCACCTCCCTGATGGCCTGACAGGGAAGGGACTTCCACAGGCTTGGTTGTTGCCCAGGGTACCAAAGCATATCTCTTACCCAGGGAAAGTGCTCTCTGGCTAGGAGGAATGACACCCCCACCCACTAAAATTTCCAGGTCCTGCTCCTTACACTTCCATTTTGTCTAACAGTCTCACACTCCCAGGGTTAATGCCCTTACCTCCCTGATGGTCTGCCATGGCAGGGACTTCCACAGGCTTGCTTGTAATCCAGGGTACCAAAGCATATCTCTTACCAGGGAAAGTGCTCTCTGGCTGTGGAGGAATGATACCCCCACCCCTTAAGACTTGAAGGTCCTGCTCTTTACACTTCACTTTGGTCTAACGTCCCACACTCCCAGTGTTAATGGCCCTCATCTCCATGATGGACTACCAGGGCAGGGATTTCCACAGGCTTGGTTATTACCCCATTACCAAAGCATATCTCTTACCCAGGGAAAGAGCTCTCTGGCTGGGCCACCCTAGTTAAACCATCCCATAAAAGTTCGAGATCCTGCCCATTACACTTACCTTATGTCTAACAGTCCCACACTTCCAGGATAATAGCCCTCAACTCCCTGATGGCCTGCAAGGGCAGGGACTTCCATAGGCTTGCTTGTTATCCAGGATACCAAAGAATATCTCTTACCCAGGGAAAGTTCTTTCTGGCAGGGGAGGAATGACACACCCACCCCCTAAGACTTCCAGGCCCTGCTCCTTAAACTTCCCTTTGGTCTAACAGTCCCACACTCCCAAGATTAATGGCCCTCACCTCCCTGATGGCCTGCCAGGGCAGGGACTTCCACAGGCTTGCTTGTTATCCAGGGTACCAAATCATATCTCTTACCCAGTGAAAGTGCTCTCTGGCTGGGGAGGAATGATATCCCACCCCTTAAGACTTCCAGGTCCTGCTCCTTACACTTCCCTTGGGTATAACTGTCCCACACACCCAGGGTTAATGGCCTGCAGCTCCCTGATGGCCTGTCAGAGCAGAAACTTTACAGGCTTGGTTGTTACTCAGGGTACCAAAGCATATCTCTTCCACAGGTTAAGTGCTCTCTCTTTGCAGCCCTGGTACACCCACCTCCTAAAACTTCTAGATCCTGCTCCTTACACTTCCCTTGGATCTAACAGTTCCAAACTCTCAGGGTTAATGGCCTCACCTCCTAATGGCCTGCCAGGCAGGGACTTCCACAGGCTTTGTTGTTACCCAGGGTACCAAAGCATTTCTCTTACACTGGAAAGTGCTCACTGGCTGGGAGGAATGGTACCCCACCCCTAAAGACTTAAAGGTCCTGCTCCTTATACTTCCCTTAAGTCTAACAGTACCACACTCCCAGAGCTAATGGGACTCACCTACCTGATGGTCTGCCAGGGCAGGGACTTCCACAGACTTGGTTGTTACCCAGGTACCAAAGCATATCGCTTACCCAGGGTTAGTGATCTCTGGCTGGGCAGCCGAGGTTCCACCATCCCTTAAAACTTCCAGATCCTGCTCCTTACATTTCCCTTGGGTCTAACAGTCCCACACTCCCATGGTTAATGGCCCTCACCACCCTGACAGCCTCCCAGGGCAGGGACTTCCACAGGCTTTGTTGTTACCCAGGGTACCAAATCAAATCCGTTACCCAGGGAAAGTGGTCTCTGGCTGGAAAGGAATGACACCCCAACCCCCTAAGACTACCAGGTCCTGCTCCTTAAACTTCCCTTGGATCTAACAGTCCCACACTCCCAGGGTTAATAGCCTTCACCTCCTGATGGCCTGCCAGGTTGGGACTTCCACAGGCTTGGTTATTCCCAGGTACCAAAGCATATCTCTTACACAGAGATAGTGCTCTCTGGCTGGCAGCCCTGGTTCCACCATCCCTAAAACTTCCAGATCCTGCCTTACACTTCCCTTTGTTTAACAGTCCAACATTCCTGTGTTAATGGCCCTCACATCCCTGATGGTCTGCCAGAGCAAGGACTTCCATGGGCCTGGTTGTTTCCCAGGGTATCAAAGCATATCTCTTACACAGGGAAAGTGCTCTCTGGCTTGGGAGGAATGATACCAACACCCCTTAAGAATTCCAGGTCCTGCTCCTTACACTTCCCTTGGGTGTAACAGTCTCACACTCCTAGGGTTAATGGCCCTCACCTCCCTGATGGCCTGCCAGAGCAGGGACTTCCACAGGCTTGGTTGTTACTCAGGGTACAAAGCATATCTCTTACCCAGGAAAGTGCTCTCTGGCTTGGGAGGAATGAAAACCCCATCCCTTAAGACATCCAAGTCCTTCTCCTTAAACTGCCTTTGGTCCTAACAGTGCCACATTCTCAGGGTTAATGGCTCTCACCTCCTGGATGGCCTGCCAGGGCATGGACTTCCACAGGATTGGTTCTTACCCAGCGTACCAAAGCATATCTCTTACACAGGGAAAGTGCTCTCTGGCTGGGGAGGAATTATTTCCCCACCCCTTATGACCTCCAGGTCCTGCTCCTTACATTTCCCTTGGGTCTAACAGTCCCACACACCCAGGGTTAAGGGCCCTCACCTCCCCGATGGCCTGCCTGTGCAGGGACTTCCACAAACTTGGCTGTTACCCAGGGTACCAGAGCACATCTCTTGTCCAGGGAAAGTGCTCTCTGCCTGGGGATAACTGCTGGCATGTACCCTGGTGACTTCCAGAAAAAGTCTGCCAGGCTCAGCATCAAGCCATGCCCAGCAAGTGCCATCACAGAGTTGTTAGACCTGCAACAAACTCCACTAGAGTGACTATTAACCCCAACCACAACTATTTAGAGAAACCCCTGCCAACAGCCATCAAGGCCATCTGGTCTAACCAGCCACCATGGCCGTCTAGCCATACCATCTCTCAGGAACATCAGGTCCTACCAGTACCCAGGGACTTCAGGTCACACTTTCTCCCAGGGACTTCTGCTTTCACTAGGATTCCACCAGGACTCAGTGCTCCCAGACTGGTAACAGCTGCTGGCATGCCCCGAAAACTTCCAGGGCCTATGTTAACACCTCCTTGGGTCTAGCACTCCAGACACCCAGGGTAATGGCCCTCACCTCCTGATGGCCTGCCAGGTAGGGACTCTCACAGGCTTGGTTGTTACCTAGGGTAGCAAATCATATCTCTCACACAGGGAAAGTGCTCTCAGGCGGGGCAGCTCGGCTATACCCACCCCCTTAAACTTCCAGATCCTGATCCTTACACTTCCCCTTGGTCTAACAGTCCCAAACTCCCAGGGTTAATGGCCCTCACCTCCCTGATGGTCTGGCGGGGCATGGACTTCCACAGGCTTGGTTGTTAAACAGGCTCCCAAAGCATCTCTCTTACCAAGGGAAAGTGCTGTCTGGCTTGGGAGGAATGATAGCCCCCAACTCCTTAAGACTTAAAGGTCATTTTCAGTACACTTCACTTGGGTCTAACAGTCCCACACTCCCAGGGTTAATGGCCCTCACCTCCCTGGTGGCCTGCCAGGGCAGGGACTTCCACAGGCTTGGCTGTTGCCCAGGTACCAAAGTATATATTTTACACATGGATAGTGCTCCCTGGCTGGCAGCCCTGGTTCCACATACCGTAAAACTTCCAGATCCTGCTCCTTACACTTCTCTTGGGTCTAACAGTCCAACACTCCCAGAGTTAATGGCCCTCAGATCCCTGATGACATGCCAGGTAAGGGGCTTCCACAGGCTTGGTTGTTACCCAGGCTACCAAAGCATGTCTCTTACCCTGGGAAAGTGCTCTCTGGCTGGGGAGGAATGACTCCCCCACCCCCTAAGGCTTCCAGGTCCTGCTCCTTACACTTCCCTTTGGTCCAACAGTCCCACACTCCCAGGGTTAATGGCCCTCACCTCCCTGCTGGCCTGCCAGGGCAGTGACTTCCACTGGCTAGGATGTTAGCCAGGGTACCAGAGCATATCTCTTACTTGGGAAAGTGCTCTCTGGCTGAGGGGAATGATACCTCCACTCCTTAAGATTTAAGGTCCTGCTCCTTACCACTTGGGTCTAACAGTCCCACACACCCAGGGTTAACATCCCTCACCTCCCTGATGACCTGCTAGGGCAGGGACTTCCACATGCTTGGTTGTTACCCAGGGTACCAAAGCATATCTCTTACCAAGAGAAATTTGCTCTGCCTGGGGAGAAATGATACTCCCACCTCTTATGACTTCCAGGTCCTGTTCCTTACACTTCCCTTGGGTCTCACAGTCCCACACTCCCAGGGTTAATGGCCCTCACCTCCCTGATGGCCTGCCAGAGCAGGGACTTCCACAGGCTAGCTTGTTACCCAGGTACCAAAGCATATCTCTTACCCAGGGATAGTGCTCTCTGGCTGGGCAGCCCTGGTTCCACCATCCCCTAAAACTTCCAGGTCCTGCTCCTTACACTTTCCTTGGGGCTAACAGTCCTACATTCCCAGGATTAATGGCCATCACCTACTTGATGGCCTGCCAGGGCAGAGAATTCCAGTATGCTTGGTTTTTACCCAGGGTGCCAAAGCATATCTCTTACCCAAGGAAAGTGCTCTCTGGCTTTTGAGGAATAATACCCCACCCCTTAAGACTTCCAAGTCCTGCTCATTACACTTCCCTTGGGTCTAACAGTCCCACACTCCCAGGGTTAATGGCCCTCACCTCCCTAATGGCCTGCCAGGCAAGAACCTTCACAGGCTTGGTTGTTACCCAGGGTCCCAAAGCATATCTCTTATCCAGGGAAAGTGCTCTCTGCCTGGGGACAACTGTTGGTATGTACCCTGGTGACTTCCAGAATCAGACAACCAGGCCCAGCATCAAGCCATGCCCAGCAAGTGCCATCACAGAGTTGCTAGGCCGTCAACAAACTCCCCTAGAGTGACTATTAAGCCCAACCACTACTATTTAGAGAAATCCCAGCCAACAGCCATCACGGCCACCTTGTCTAACGAGCCATCAGGGCCATCTAGTCATACCATCTCTCAGGAACATATGGTCCCACCAGAACCAAGGGACATCTGGTCACACTTTCTCCGAGGGACTTCAGCCCCCTCTAGGATTCCACCAGGACTCAGTGCTCTCAGCCTGGTTACAGCTGCTGGCATGCCCCGAAAACTTCCAGGGCATATGTTAACATCTCCCTTGGGTCTAGCACTTCCAGACACCAAGAGGTATTGTCTCTCACCTCCCTGATGGCCTGCCAGGGCAGGGACTTCCACAGGCTTGGTTGTTACCCAGGTACCAAAGCATATCTCTTACCCAGGGATAGTGCTCTCTGGCTGGGCAGCCCTGATTCCACCATCCCCTAAAACTTCCTGATCCTGACCCTTACACTTCCCTTTTGTATAACAGTTCCACACACCCAGGGTTAATGGCCCTCACCTCCCTGATGGCCTGCCAGAGCAAGAACTTTCAAAGGTTTGGTTGTTACCCAGGGTACCAAAGCATGTCTCTTACACAGTAAAAGTGCTCTCTGGCTGGGGAGGAATGATACCAACACCTCTTAAGACTTCCAGGTCCTGCGCCTTACATTTCCCTTGGGTGTAAGAGTCCCACACTCCCAGGGTTAATGGCCCTGACCTCCCTGATGGCTTGCCAGGGCATGGACTTCCACAGGCTTGTTTGCTACCAAGGGTCCCAAAGCATATCTCTTACCCAGGGAAAGTGCTGTCTGGCTGGGCAGGCATTGTACCCCAACCCCCTAAAACTTCCAGGTCCTGCTCCTTATACTTCCCTTAGGTCTAGTACTCCCAGACACCCTGTGGTAATGGTCCTCACCTCCCTGATGGCCTGCCAGGACAGGGACTTCCACAGGCTTGTCTGTTACCCAGGGTACCAAAGCATATCTCTTACCCAGGGAAAGTGCTCTCTGGCTGGGCACCCCTGGTTCCACCATCCCCTAAAACTTCCAGATCCTGCTCCTTACACTTCCCTTGGGTCTAACAGTCCCACACTCCCAGGGTTAATGGCAATCACCTTCCTGATGTCCTGACATGGTAGGGACTTCCACAGGCTTGGTTGTTACCCAGGGTACCAAACCATATCTCTTACCCAGTGAAAGTGCCCTCTAGCTGGGCAGGTATGGTACCCCTACCCCTAAAACTTCCAGGGCCTGCTGGTAACAATCCTCTTGTGCCTAGTACTCCCAGACTCCCAGGGGTATGGCCCATACCTCCCTGATGGCCTGCCAGGGCATGGACTTCCACAGCCTTGGTTATTTCCCAGGCTCCCAAACAATATCTCTTACCCAGTGAACGTGCCCTCTGGCTGGACAAACATGGTACTCCCACACCCTAAAACTTCCAGGTCCTGCTCCTTACACTTCCCTTGGGTCTAGCACTCGCAGACACCCAGTGGTAATGTTCCTCACCTGCCTGATGGCCTGACAGGGTAGGGATTCCACAGCCTTGGTTGTTATCCAGGGTGGCCAGGCATATCTCTTACCCAGAGAAAGTGATCTCTGCCTGGGGAGAACTGTTGGCATGTACCTGGTGACTTTCAGAATCACTCTGCCAGGCTCAGCATCAAGCCATACCCAGCAAGTGCCATCACAGCCTGGCTAGGCCTTCAACAAACTCCCTAGAGTGACTATTAAGCCAAACGACAATTATTTAGAGAATCCCAACCAACAGCCATCAGGGCCATCTGGTCTAACCAGCCACCAGGGCCATCTAGTCATACCATCTCTCTGAACATCTGGTCCCACCAGAACCGAGGGACATCTGGTCACACTTTCTCCCAGGACTTCAGCTCCCACTAGGATTCCACCAGGACTCAGTGCTTCAGCCTGGGAACAGCTGCTGGCATGTTCCTAGAACTTCCAGGGCCTGTGTTAAAACCTCCCTTGGGTCTAGCACTCCCAGACACCCAGGGGTAATGGCCCTCACCACCCTGATGGCTGCCAGGGCAGGGACTTCCACATGTTTGGTTGTTACCCAGGTGCCAAAGCATATTTCTTACCCAGTGAAAGTGCCCTCTGGCTGGGCAGGGCATGGTACCTCCTACCCCTGAAAATTCTAGGTCCTGCTCCTTATACTCCCTTGGGTCTAACAGTCCCACACCCCAGGGTTAATGGCCCTCACCTCCTAATGGCCTGCCAGGGCAGGGACTTCCACAGGCTTTGTTGTTACCCAGGGTACCAAAGCATATCTCTTACCAAGGGAAAGTGCTCTCTGGCTGGGGAGGACTGATACCCCCACCTCTTATGACTTCCAGGTCCTGCTCCTTACACTTCCCTTGGGTCTCACAGTCCCACACTCCCAGGGTTAATGGCCCTCACCTCCCTGATGGCCTGCCAGGGCATGGACTTCCACAGGCTTGGTTGTTACCCTGTGTCCCAAACCATATCTCTTACCCAGCTAAAGTGCCCTCCGGCTGGAAGGCATGGTACCCCCACCCCTAAAACTTCCAGGTCCTGCTCCTTACACTTCCCTTGGGTCTAACAGTCCCACAGTCCCAGCATAATGGCCTTCACCAGCCTGATGGCCTGCTAGCATGGACTCCACAGGCTTGATTGTTACCCAGGGTCCCAAACCATATCTCTACCCAGGAAAGTGCCCTCTGGCTGGGCAGCCATGGTACCTCCACCCCTAAAACTTCCAGGTCCTGTTCTTACACTTCCCTTGGGTCTTGCACTCCAGCCACCCAATGGTAATGTTTCTCACCTCCTGATGGCCTGACAGGGCAGGACTTCCACAGGCTTGGTTGTTACCCAGGATACCAAAGAATATCTCTTACTCAGGAAAAGTGCTCTCTGGCTGTGGAGGAATGATACCCCCACCCCCTAATGTTTCCAGGGCCTGCTGTTAACACTTCCCATGGGTCTAGCACTCCCAGACACCCTGGGGTAATGGCCCTCACCTCCCTGATGGCCTGCTGGGGCAGGACTTCCACAGGCTTAGTTGTTACCCAGGGTCTCAAAGCATATCTCTTACCCAGGGAAAGTGCTCTCTGCCTGGGGACAACTGCTGGCATGTACCCTGGTGACTTCCAGAATTGGCCTGCTGGGCTCAGCATCAAGCTATGCCCAGCAAGTGCCATCACAGCCTGGCTAGGCCTTCAACAAACTCCCCTAGAGTGACTAGTAAGCCCAACCACAATTATTTAGAGAGATCCCAGCCAACAGCCATCAGGGCCATCTGGTCTAACCAGCCCCCAGGACCATCTAGTCATACCATCTCACAGGAACATCTGGTCCCACCAGGACTGAGGACATTTGGTCACACTTCTCCCAGGACTTCAGCTCTCACTAGGATTTCACCAGGACTCAGTGCTTTCAGCCTGGGGACAGCTCCTGGCATGTCCCTAGAACTTCCAGGGCCTGCTGTTAACACCCCTTGGGTCTAGCACTCCCAGACACCCAGGTGTAATGGCCCTCACCACCCTGATGGCTTGTCAGGGCAGGGACTTCCACAGGCTTGGTTGTTATCTAGGGTACCAAAGCATATCTCTTACCCAGGGAAAGTGCTCTCTGACTGGGCAGACATTGTACCCCCACCACCTAAAACTTCCAAGTCCTGCTCCTTATACTTCCCTTGGGTCTAGTACTCCCAGACACCCTGTGGTAATTGTCCTCACCTCCCTGATGGCCTGCCAGGGCAGGGACTTCCACAGGTTTGGTTGTTGCACAGGGTACCAAACCGTATCTCTTACCCAGTGAAAGTGCCCTCTGGCTGGGCAGGCATGGTACCCCCACCCCTTAAAACCTCCAAGGCCTGCTGGTAACATTCCTCTTTGGCATAGCACTCCCAGACTCCCAGGGGTAATGACCCACACCTCCCTGATGCCCTGTCAGGCTAGGGACTTCCAAAGGTTTAGTTTTACCCAGGGTCCCAAGCATATGCCTTCCCCAAGGAATGTGCTTTCAAGCCTGGGGACACCAGCAGGCATGCTCCTTAAACTTCCAGGACCTGCTGTTAACACTTCCATTGGGTCTAACAGTCCCACATTCCCAGGGTTAATGTTCAGCACTACTAAAATTGTGTCGCTTTTACAGATGGTTCTCTGGGGATACCAAGACAGTGGGACCCTGTGTACCTGCTCAATCTGTGGTAAGAAAATTAAGCATCTACCAAGGCACTTCTGGGAAGTATAACACATGACACCAGGAAAGGCACGATACTTTGGGAGGCAGTCACCCCTGACCCAACCTCCTGCAGGAAAATGCTTTTACAAATGCCAGCAGCCAGACTATTTTGCCATTGTAAGAGATCTAAGTCAGCACTTTTGGAAGGTTCACAAATGCACTCTGACCAGCTTTAAAGCCCAACCAAGTATCAGAGACACCCAGACTCAATATTCTCCATCTCTGGATTTGCCACATACTCAGCCTCCTAGCCCACCTACAGAGTCAGAGATAGAGAGTCCTCAACTGCTGAGTCTCTATAGAGCTTGGACCAGACCTTGGAGGGAGGAAAGAAAGACCAAGAAACAGCAACCGCTCGCCAGTAGATGCTGACCCACCTGTGGAACTCCATTGACCTGGCCCTTTCACTCACATCCCTGCTGGGTTCCAGGGCATTTATAAGAGATACTTGGATTCCAGAAGCTGAAGCCTCAGGTTTTCAGCCAGGCACTATCAAGTGTTATATAAACAGCCTCCTTCACTTCCTGAAATTCTTAGATTTGAATGGGTTTGCCAGGACACATCAGGCTGAACTTGACATGCTCATCAAGGCAATTCCTTTCTGGAGAGCTGGCCTCAGTACCTCTGCCATGAAGAGGTGCCACAAAATCCGGTTAAGGGACTCACAAATGCAGATACCACCAGAGACAGCATCCTTGTATAAGGACACCTCTACTGCCAAGGAGGCAGTCAGGATAATTAACAGTTTATCCAGAGCCAAGACACTTAGAAACCAAGATCACTGCCTGGCTAGAAATCACCTCATCTTCAGCTTGTCCCTCCACAATGCCCAGCACTCTGCTGCCATCTGAAATATGTCTCTGGGTGACTTGAAGAATGCAGAGAGACTGGTCGTTGATAGTGAAGACAGCTTGTTAACCATTTCTCTTCACAAAACCATTGCAACACATGGACCAGCTAGACTGGTGCTAGAAGGAGAGCTATACAAGTTACTTCAGCTCTATGCACACCACACAAGGTGGCTGCTTCCCAAACTGAGACCATCAGCTACTGGACTTCATGCCCCTGTGCTCATCGAGACAGATGGATCAAACCTGACATGTTCTGTCATCACAAAAGCAGTGAAGAGGCAGGCAGCCATACTTGGAATCAAACACTTCTCCATGACTCTGTGGTGAAAGAGTACCGTAACAAAATGTAAGTTTGCCTCCAAACTCCACACTCAGTCTGGGTAGAATTGATAGCCTGTCCCCCTAAAGCTTCCAGGCCCAGATTCAACCACTTCACTCAGGGCTAGAAATCCTAAACTCACAGGGGTGATGGCCCTGACTTCCCTGATGCTCTTCCAGAGTGCATACTTCCACAGGCTTGGTTATTCCCCAGGGTCCCAAAGCATATACCTTACCCAGGGAAAGTGCACTCAGTCTGGGGAGACCTGGTACCCTCACCACCTCAAACTTCCAGGGCCTGCTTTTGCCACCTTCCTAAGGGCTAGGAGTCAATACTCACAAGGCTAAGGGCCATGACCTCCATGATGCCCTCCCAGGATAGAGACTTCAAAATATTAGGTTTTACCAAGGGTCTCAAAGCATATACCTTACCAGGGAAAGTACTTTAGCCTGGGGCACATGCTGGCATGTCCCCCTAAAATTGCCAGGGTCAGGTTTTAACACTGCCCTTGGGCCAAGGACTCCCAAACTCCCAGGGGTAATGGCCCACACCTTCCTGATCACCTGCCAGGGTAGGGACTTCCACAGGATTAGTCTTTACCCAGGGTCCCAAAGCATATGCCTTACCCAGTGAATGTGCTTCCAAGCCTGGGGACACATGCAGGCATGTCCCCCTAAAACTTCCAGGGCCAGCTGTTAACACTTCCCTTAGGTCTAGCACTTCCAGACTCCCAAGGGTAATGGCCCTCACCTCCCTGATGCCCTGCCATGGCAAGGACTTCCACAGGCTTAGTTTTTACCCAGGGTACCAAAGCATATGTCTTACCCAGGAAAGGTGCTATCTGGCTGGGGTGGCCTGGTACCCCACCACCCTAAAACTTCAAGGTCCTGCTGTAAACACTTCCCTTGGGTCTAACACTCCTAGACACCCAGAGGTCATGGCTTCTCCTCTCTGATGCCTGCCAGGGCAGCAGAGACTTCCACAGGATTAGTTTTACCCAGGGTCCCAAAGCATATGCCTTCCCAGGAATGTGCTGCCCAAGCCTGGGGACACCAGCAGGCATGCTCCCTAAAACTTCCAGGGCCTACTGGTAATACTTCCTTGGGTCTAGCACTCCCAGGCACCCAGGAGTAATGGCCCTCACCTCCCTGATGCCCTGCCAGGTCAAGGACTTCCACAGGCTTGGTTGTTACTGAGGGCACCAAAGCATATCTCTTACCCAGGGACAGTGCTCTCTGGCTGGGGAGAACTGCTGGCATGTACCCTGGTGACTTCCAGAATCAGCCTGCCAGGCTAAGCATCAAGCCATGCCCAGCAACCTGCATCACAGCCTGGCTAGGCCTTCTAGAAACTCCCCTAGAGTGACTATTAAGCCCGACCACAGTTATTTAGAGAAAGCCCAGCCGGCAACAGGTGGGGCTATCTGGTCCTACTTGCTCCCAGAGCTATCTGGTCCCACTAGCCATCAGGGCCATCTAGTCATACCATCTCTCAGGGACATCTCATCCCACCAGGACTCAGGGACATCTGGTCACACTTTCTCTCAGGGACTTCAGCTCCACCAGGATTCACCAGTACTCAGTGCTCTCAGCCTGGGGACACCTGCTGGCATGCACCCTGAAACTTTCAGGGCCGGCCGTTAACACTTCCCTTAGGTCTAGCACTCCCAGACACTCAGGGGTAATGGCCCTCACCTCCCTGATGCCCTGCCAGGGTAGGGACTTCCACAGGCTCAGTTTTTACCAAGGCTACCAAAGCATATGTCTTACCCAGGGAAGGTGCTATCTGGCTGGGGTGGCCTGGCACCCCAACCCCCTAAAACTTCAAGGTCCTGCTGTTAACACTTCCTTTGGGTTTAACACTCCCAGACACCGAGGAGTAATGGCCCTCCCCTCCCTGATGCACTGCCACGGCAGGGACTTCCACAGGCTTAGTTTTTACCCAGGGTGCCAAAGCATATGTTTTACCCAGGGAAGGTGTTTCCAAGCCTGGGGACACCTGCTGGCATCTCCCTCTAAAACTTCCAGGGCCTGCTTTGGCCATTTCTCTATGGGCTAGCAGTCCCAAACTCACAGGGGTGATGGCACTGACCTCCCTGATGCCCCCCCAAGTTGAAGACTTCCATTGGCTTAGTTGTTACCCATGGGCCCAAAGTATGTATCTTGCTTTCCTTCTTTCTTTCCACAGTTTCACAGCATTCACCCTGAGGGTAGACATGAGCTTGCATCACACATGAGCCACTGAGCCACAACAGCAGATGTGTACTATCGCCTGATGGGCAACAAAGAGGAGAGCATCAGAGTGAGCCGACAAATACGCCAGTTAACCACAAAGGCCCCATGCACCACCATCAGCCCACATGCAGGTGCTCCATCGCAGACTCTGGAGAGCAGTTCAATTGCCATGGATGAACCAGGAAAAGGGCCATCTCTTTCACCAGGTACCTGCATTGCAACAAGAACAAGAAGGGGACTTAGCTCACAGGACATCTGCAGAAGCCAAGAGATGATGGGGGCACACACTCCACCCTGGGTCTCACTCACATCGCCCCCTGGGTCTGTGTGGTGGCTGCTTGTGTTTGTCTGTCTATAGCTTAGTTTTTGTGGATTTACATGTTTTTCTGCTTGTGGTAACTATACCATTCTTGCTCACTACATCCATGAAAGTCTCTTGGACTGGATTTCTGCAAAAAAATCATCATCAGGTATCTTTATTTTCATTTTAAAATCAACTTTTTGGAAGCTATCCCAAGCAAAACACAAGTGAAGCAACTACATCTGACAAACTTGGTGACTCTGGGTCCTGCTGGAATCCACATTTTCATCTGACCTGCTCCATGATCTGTATGTGGGCTTTTCAGCAACCTGTTTGAATGACAAAGAAGCATACAGACAAAGGGATTTCACATCCTGCATATGTGCAGGCAAAGTTAATCACCTCCAGGAATTTTAACATTTCATTGACTCTGGACCTCAGCTGTTGATCATTCTTTTGGCTTTTGACTTACACCAGGTACCTATCTGCAGCGACTGGGTGCAACTGACAAGCTACAACAAGGATAAATGGGCATATCATCCTCTATTACTAACAATCTCCTTGCTCTGGGTCCCTAGACGCCTGCACTGGTCCAAGCCGCATAAGCCTCAGAAGTGTAATTCAATTGACTACAAAGTACAGCAACTGTCTCTTAAACTCCTACTCTTGATATCAGGAAGTGTCCACTCAGATCCTGGCCCTGTCTCCTACAGTACAACAAAGCTTGCCAAAATGGAGGGGGGGGGCTCAAAATTGCTACCTTAAACATCTGCAGTCTCCTCCCAAAACTGGCCTCCCTTCAAATCTTTGCCAGCCAACACAACCCGGATATCCTTGCCATCATGAAACTTGGCTGACACCTAATACTCCGGATCATGCCATCTCTATACAAGGCTACAAGATATTCAGGCTGGAAAGGACCTCAAAAAGGGGTGGTGGATGTGCAATCTACATAAAGGACTACCTCACCTGTCTCCCTGGTTCTTATCCCACCACAGAAACCTCAGTGCAACTCCTCCCTATCAAGATACTACTTGGTGCCCAAAACAAAGTCCTCACGATTGCTGCTGTCTATATCCCACCAAAAGATCCTGATTCCAGCCTACAGGCTGTCCTCAAGTTCGTAAGTACACAACTTTCTGACATCGAACTCCTTCTCCTTGGGGACTTTAATATAAATTGGCTTGCTCCTGATGCAGGGTCAAACAAAGATGCCATCCTAGCAGCAAATTTAACACAAGGTAGTAAACTCCCTCCAGGAAAACTACAAATCAGGACCAGCACCCTCATTGACTGGATCCTTACAAGCCACCCTACCATATAACCAATGTAAGTGTTCTCCTGTCTCGCTCAGTGATCACTCTCCATAATATGTACCTGGACAAATAAGTTTCATAGCCGCCCCAAAACCATCTATAGCCGAGTCCTACCTTATGGCAACTTTATTTCATCTCAAGACCTGTCTTGGGCAGATAGACAGGTCCTTGATTTAAAAAACTCAAGATGTTGACCTAGCCCTTGATTACTTTATTACTACTTTCAACACTGCCTGTGACACCTATGCACCAGTAAAAAAGCACAAAATCAAAGCACTCACAAATCCCTGGCTCACAGCAAAGCTATTGGCACAACTCAAAAGTAAGGATCACCTCTGGGCCACTGCAAGAGCTACTGACACACTGTCGGACATTCAAAAGTATAAACAGGCTCGCAACCACTGTACTAAACAGATCCGCTTGATGAAGAGCTCCTACTTCAAGAATGCCCTCTCCAACTCCTGGGTAAGGATATCCTTCTGGGACAACATAAAGAATATCATGGGTCAGCAGTCCAAATCCTCTCCTACAATAATGAATGTGGATGGAACCACTACATTAGATCCAGAGATCATTGCAAACACCCTAAATGATACCTTCACGGACCTTAGTGGTGTCCTCTCATCTGATTTCTTTACTGATGCTGACCCTCCAATTTCTACTTCTACTACTGCCTCTCCAACCAAACCACCCTTCCATTTCAAATTAGTAAAGGCACATGAAGTCTATAAATATGTAAAGAAGGCCATTTCTAAGTCCCGAGCAAGCAGCGACACTATTGACCTTAAACTTCTGTCCCTCACTCTGGAGGAAGTACTGCTCCCCCTCACAAAAATTTTCAATCTGTCCCTCTGCTACAGCCAATTCCCTAGGAAATGGAAGGCTGCAGTTGTCCTCTGTGCACAAAGGTGATAAGTCACTGCCTGGTAACTATCGCCCGATATCAATACTACCACCTCTCTCTAAGGCCCTTGAACGCTTGGTGGTGGACCAACTTTAAGACTACCTGGAAAAGCACAACATCCTATGCACTCAGCAGCATGGATTTAGGAAAGTGCACAGCACATCAACTGCCCTACTTGAATTCTCAGGAGCAATCCACAATGCCATGGACAAAGGAAACCTAACTGGAGCAGTCTACATTGACTTAACCAAGGCATTTGATACAGTTCACCATGGCCTACATATCAAACAACTTCTATCCCTAGGGCTCTCACAGGGTCCTGGTGACTAGGTAAAAATTACCTTGCTCAGCGCTCTCAATCTGTAAAAGTAGCTGGAGTTCTCTCAGACTCAAAACGTTCGCTCAGGAGTTCCCCAGGGATCCATCCTGGGCCCCTCCTTTCAGCCTTTTCCCAAACTCCTCCCCAAATCCTGCCCTGAACAATTAATCCTCTATGCCGATGATGCCGTGATTCTTGCCACTCATAAAGATCCGAACCTCTTACACCTCAACCTTCAGCATGCTTTTTCCAAAGTTGAGATGTGGTTCCTTGAACATAAGCTGGTTATAAACCACAAAAAAACTAAATCCATGCTCTTCTCTAACCCACAAAACAAGAAACGGCAAGTCCCACTCACCATTAATACATACCTGGGAAATACACTTGAACAAGTGCCAATTTTTAAATATCTTGGAATCAACTTTGATCAGGGCCTAACCTTTGCAACTCACATTGATAGTACAGCAAAAACTATTAATCAGCGAATTGGGATTCTGTATCAGAACCGACAGCTTCTTACCCATTCTGCACTGAGGATTGCCATCCAATCTTCTATCATCTCAGTCGTTGACTATGGCTTAGTTATATACAGATCTGCCACTACTACAGCACTTAGTCACATTACAACATCCCGAAATAAGGCCTGTCGGCTACTCACTGGTGCACATCGGCATTACCACACATGTGAACTCTATGCTGACTCAGGTTGGTTGCAACTCTCAAACCGGATAAAGTACCTTACCTGCCTGATGGCAAAAAATCCATTCTGGGCCTCACTCCACCCTGTATCCAAGACCTATTATGCCCGAGTGCTGGCAATCTGCTTTTACCAGAAGATCAGAACACCAGCCTCTCCAAGTCCCTCGATGCCGGACTTCCCAGGGACAAAGATCATTTGCCTATCATGCCCCCAGCTGGCTAAATGCCCTCAGCACTCATATTACTGCCTCCACCTCTCTAGGTATTTTCAAATCAAGGCTTTTCTCTCACTTTGCCACCTCCAGCTCCTGTGACTGCCCTGATTAAACCTCCTATTTTCTCACTACCCTGTTCCATTATTTGACAAAGACATGTTTGGGAAACCTTTTCTGCTGCTATTGTCTGCTCCCCACACCTTTCACTTAACCTCTCTGTTCTGGACTTTTTCCCTATTTGTTTCTTCTAATCTGGCATGACCTCTTTCTTGTAATAATAATGTGATTATTGATATTTCATGTCCTTTTGCACAAGTGATTTGATATGTATTTGTATATGTTTTCTTGCTCTTGACACAATCACAAATTGTTGTGTTATCTATGTAACCTTTTGTACTGTACCTAATTGACGTGGAACCTTTGTAAAAGAGCCTCTGGCTCAAAGGTAGTAATTCCTAGAACAATAAACTAAACTAAAAACTAAAAAAAAAAAACTAAACTATAAGGTCCCCACATTGCCAGCAATCCTTTACTGAACAACAGCAACTGGCAATCAAATCTGCATTCACAAGCCACCTTACACAAGGCCAGATCAAGACAGCTGATGTTAGGTGCATACTGCAGACTGAGACCTCTCTCCTGGGTGCCTTCCCCCATCCAGTCAAACTGAAGACTTGCCAAGGAATGTGATGCAAAGAGTATGGGCTTTGATTCGTAGTCGTGCCAGAATGAAATCCAGCCAATGATTTCGGCTGTATTGCACTTAAAAAAATAAAGTGTTGAAATTATTAAATCTGTCAGGCTTCTTAATTCTAGGGGGCTCCCACTGCACCACACTTCCCACTGAAACCTCCAGGTCTTGGGTGAATTTTCTGCTGGGGATACCCCCAACAACCATATCAGGGACCAGGGGTTGGGGCACGGTAATGGTGCAAAGTCCGGTGTGATGGACTACTGTCCTCATGGCTCTGTGCACCATTGCACAGCACCGTGCTTGCCTCTGGTCCTGCGGTTGGCAGACCTGTCCCCAGCCTGTACGGCTGTGGACTGCAGGTACGTAGTGCGTATGCCCCAACCCTGTGTTGCACCAGTGCCATTCCAACACCTCTCCAGCAACTATACAGACCTTCCTCCCACTGCTCTCCCTCCTATTGCATGTCTCCTTCAGTGTCGTTCACTCCACTGCAGTGTCTGCTGTATGCTGCAGTCCCACAACATGACACTGGTGGAGCACTGACTGCCCTTTTATAGCCCAGCCAGGCAATCCAGCCTGTTATGCATGCAAATCATCAGATAATGATATGCTAATCACAGTGTTTGCACCATGTATGCACAAGTACCCTCATTTGCATATTCAGATTGAATATGGGCCTATTAGTGCAGGCTAACAGCTTAGCACCATGCAAATGGCAGTGTCAGGCAATGGGGAGGCCAGCACCATGCTGTCCTGGTAGCGTAGTGCTATGTGGCATAGCGCGCGGCAACCATGCATGCCCGTGAGGCCCCAGTTCCACACTAGTGGCAAGGTATAGCGTGGCATAGCACAGCACTATCCCACACAGCGCAGAACACCGCACATGCATGGCATTGTGGCCCAGGGTCATGAGGGGGTCATGCAGGCACGTTGGGGCCACTTCCGTGTAGTGCCACTCTACATCACATGATAGCATGGAGCTACAGCACTTTGATTGTGGGAGCAGGGGTGGTACTGTCAGTGCAGTGGTACAGGTGGCAGGCAGTGTGTGATCCATTGGCAATGCCAGGGGGTAGGCAGCAAGGGACGTGCTGCACGGGACAGGCATTGAGGGGAGGTGGAGACAGTCAGCCTGGTTGAGCTGGTCCAGAAGAGGCACCAGCAGCTCTTTGGGAAGGTTAGAGAGGAGGAGGACCTCCGCATGCAGGTGTGGGCATCGGTTGCCAGTAAGCTGTGTACCTGCAAGGGCATCTCCTGTGATGAAGAAGTATAGACACAGATACACTGACCTGCAATGGTGGCAGTGACAGCAGCTTGGCTACAAGTGCATGGTGCATGAGGGCACTGTGCCTGTGCCAGGTAAGTGGCGATGCGTTGACACCGCTATCATGTGCATGTTGGGCTGCAAGTGTGCCTGTGCGTGTGTGTGTGCACATGTGTGCCACTCTGCATGGTGCTTGGGTGCATGTGGCATGGGCAGGGACTCACATGTTGGCCCTCTGGGGACATCACCGGTACAGGGTGTGTGACGGCATGCACAGTGGGGACACGGTGCATGCTGTGGCCATAAGTGCTGGAGGTGTTGGTGGTGGGTTGGGATATGGTAGGTGGCAGGTCTGGTGCAGCACCAGCCTGCAGCCGATGGCACCGCGGGTGCAGGGTCCTGTTTCTGGAGACTGACAACCACACACAGGGTGTGCAGACTGCTGACAGACAGCTGACTGGCACTGTCGCACCCTGCGCCGCCTTGACAGCATGTCGTGTGTGCTTGAATGCTCCATGGGCCATACCGCCCTCTGTGTGGGTGTCCTCCATGTTCAGTCACTGACCCTGGGCGTCCCTGTGTGCAGTGTTGTTGGGGTTGCACGCAGCATCTTACTGTGCTGCCGTGGTGTGTGTCATGCACCGATGCCAGCTTTCATCTGTCCTCTGTAGAGGGATCGAGCAGCTCAGGACCAGAGGAGAGGCCAGGACATGACCCAGGAGCAGCAGAGAGGCAGCCCAAGAGTGCTGCAGCAGGCAGGCAGGAGAGCAGCCCTGAGAACGGGACCTGTTACGTGAGTACCTGTCTTGTTGATCTGTGCTGTTTCACTGTGCTGTATGTCTCATTCTGTGTTCTGCTACTGACTGGTCTGGTGGCATGGCTGCGTGGGCAGTGATGTTGTGGCATTGTGCTGTGCTGCACACCTGTGTTGCATACCACAGCCGGGTGATGGCTGTCTGGCTGCTGTGCCCTGGGGGGCTGTGGGGCACTGTCGACATTGCTGTGAGGGTGCCAGATGGTGGTGGGGGACCTGGTGGTGGGTGTTCAGTGGGGCATAACTGGTTGTAAATGCCCATCTGCGGTGCGGTGGTCGCTTCCTCCGCCCCACGGATCGTCGCATGTGCAGTTGGCGTTACGCGCGTCCTAGGGCTGCACGGATGGGCCTGCGGTGAAGCCGCGTGCCACTGGCGACGGTGGGACACCATGCCCCATGCCTTCCGGGCATGCCTCCGCCCGTCCACCGAACGTTAGGGACGATTGCCTGTCACACTGTTGTACATATTGGCCAGTATGTGGAACACGTAGTGGAATGCTTACGGGTAGCTCATGAGCACTGTTACTGTGTTGCATTTATGTTCTAAGGTCTGTTATTACTTTACTAATATATTATTTGCATCGTTTACTATGGAATGTTGCTTTACAATGTTGACCTTGGCTGTGGAACATGTCCTCACAGGGTGGAACAGGAGCTTTGCCCGTGGATTGAAGATGTTCCTTGTACTGTGGTACAGTTGTGAGGTATGCTTTCGGGGCCTTGCTTGGTGGCATGTATCAGTCCATCCCTGCCAACATCTGTGCCCTGGCTGCCTGTTATTCCCTGGCCTGGGTCGGTCATTGGCAGGCCACTGTCACGGTATGGTGCTGCTCCGGCATGCCTTTTGTTGTTGTTGTTGCTGTGCTCTGCATTATGGTACATCGCCATCTGTCAGTGGGCAGCATGTCCCGATGTGTGGGTGCCCTTGGGCGTGTTGTGGTGTGGCCCTTGCCCACAGCTCTCCGGGGATCCAGCTGTGTGTCTACCCTGTCTTGCTGTGTGCTGTGCCGGGTGGGCGGTGTCACCTGTGCCCTGGTGCTGTCGGGGTCATTGTCATCATGTCTGTTAGGGTTTGGGTTGGTGCCTGTGTCACCCAGGCCTGCTCTGTGGGCACCTTCCAGGTTGGCCTACTGTTGGGGCACTCACCTCCACTCAGGATTGTTCATCGGGACATGCTGTCCATCCCTGTATGGCCACCTGTGGCTGCTGTCTGCCTCCTGGCTGGTGTCCCATCCTCACGGTCTCCCCCTTCCTCTTGTAGGTCCACTCCGGTAATAACTGTGGGCAACCAGGCCAGAGGAGTCAGAGGGGATGGAGGACCTTCTGCGCCGCATTGTCTGCCAACAGAGGACAGTAATTGAGCAGCAGACCATCTTGATCATGGAGACAAGGAGGGTGGAAACTGTGTTGGAGGCTCGGCTCCCAGATCCGGCGGGCAGTTAGCCATACCCTTCTGCCCATTATGTGTTGTCTTCCCCCCTCCTGGCATTGTATTTGACCCCTGGCCTTTGTTCCTGTGTCCCTGTGTGCAACCCCCTCCCCTTTGCATCCTTCCCCTGTGCCTTAGCGTACATTGTGCATAGTTGTATGTATGTTTGACATTGCTAGCTTGGGTGTGCTCATTGTTGTTTCCATGTTGCTGTTCCAGTGGTGGTCTTCTTGTTGCTTGGGTTGTGTGTTGGGGGGTCATAGCTTGTCACATTGTGGGTATTGTTGCATTGTCTTTCTTTGGTATAGGGGTGGGTTGGTGGGAGGTGGTTGGGACATTTTTGTTTGGTGTTTGGGTTTGACTTTCATTTACTGTTGTATTTCTTCATTGTTCTGTTCCTTTACCATTTTAATTTGCTTATTTACTATTATATTTCATTTATTACGTTCTACTGTATCCTGTGTCATTCTTGGGTGCTGGGGTTTCACTTGGTTTATGCTGTTCCTTGGGTTTCCCACATGGGTCCAAGTTGTTGCTTGCCATTCCCATGCATGTGTCATCATCCAGGCTGTGCACTGTGCTCTGCACCTGGGACCTCATTCCAGCCTGTATTTCACTGCATGTCCCAGGGTCAGGCTCTCTCAGCTCTACACTGTGTTCCTTTGTGTGTTTGCACTGCCTGCCTGGGTGCTATATTCAGTGCTGTCTTATTTGCTATAAGTCAGTGCTGTGTTATTCCAGGCTATTTTTGCCCTGCACTCCTGGCCCTGTTTGTCTGGCTTCCTTTGCTTGCTATATTCAGCTGGCTTTGCATAGTCCTATTCCTTTTGAATGTAGTTTGCATTTTGTTCGAGCTAAATTTGCACACCGGCAGTGCTAATCTCGACCTGGGGCAAAGCTTTGAACATCTGGCCCAGTAAATCTAATGCTGCCTGTAAAGTTAAAATGTTCAAAGATCAATCCTTGCAATGATTCTTGCTGTCATGCCTGTAATGCTGTTATGCTGCTGTGGGATTTTGAATGTCGGTAAGTTATGCAGTCGGGATTGTGAGTTGTCAGTCTTTTGGTGACATGATTTAGTGTCGGGATTTAGTGTGTCGAGATTAAGTACAAATCCCCTATCTATCTATCTATCTATCTATCTGTCTGTCTGTCTGTCTGTCTGTCTAGCTATCTATCTACTGCTCAGGTGTAATATGTCTCAGTCTCTCTCGCTCTCTCTATCTGTCTGTCTGTCTGTCTACTATACATCTATAATACAGGCTCAGTCACCTGATGGAATACAGTTAGGGAGTAAGCAGAGTAGCAGTATTATAGTCTTATAATAACTGGTGCTTGTTTTTTGCCATCGGGAAACCGGTTGTAATTTTGTCATTATAACCAGCTGGTTATAACAACAAACACGCATCCGGTTTCCCTAGCTGGGCGCATGCGCCAGTTATGATCTTCTCCTGGATGTAGCTTTTCACCACCATTTCAAGGTTTGCCACAATCTAAATCAGCAGTGGTAAGCAAATGAAATAAACCAGCATTTTTGGGGGGCAGACTTAAAACCAAAGAAGGTAGCTGATGGGGAAAGTAAAAAAAAAAAGACAACTTTTTTTGTCACGCACTGTGGACTGCACTGAAACCCGACTGTCTGCAGCTATCTTTATTTTATATAATTGCTGAGGTGAAAAAGTAAGCACCAGCAATTATATAAAGGAAAAGAGATAATGAGAGAGTTCAAACTTCAATTTACCCCCTCCCTCAGTGTAATTTCTTAATAAACCCCTCAAGTTTCGCTCTAGGGGTTTATGTGGCATCCCACACCTGTGGGGGGGGGTGTAAACTCCTAATTATAACACCTACCCATCCATTATTCTCTATTTTTTGCATAGGTTTTGAGTTTGGAAGCATTGTGCCAAATGGGGTTCAAATCCAGACATGTACTGTGTGATGTATTTTGGCATTATTATGTGAAATATCAGAGATAAATAGATTTTGAAATGGTTGTTTAAATTAACTGATATAAAAGGCATTAATGCTGTATATGATTTTTCAGACATATTTCTAAGGGATGTATAATAACATTTAATATTCAACATGTGCTACTGCTTGCAGCTGATGGATATCACGGTAGACACTCATACAGTGGATTCTTGGCTGGTGAAGAATCTAAATCATGGGCTGACACTCAGCATGATGAGGTGAGAGCAGGGGAACCTAAAAATGGTGTGACACAGTCAGAAAAACATGATACATAAAACATTAAATTTCATAAGTCTGGCAAAATTAGACACATTTGGGGACTACAACAGGAGCTAAACTGGGAGGTAAGGATCCCCTTTAATAAGGACAGGCAGAAAATAAAGATTCCCTTAATTTTTCAGTTAAAGCTTGGAAGCAAGGGCAACAGAATAGATTCTCATATTGATACAGTTGGTAATTAATATGTTTAATAGTAATAATAATTTGCCTTAAGTACTTTTATTAAATACTCCAGGCAAATCAACTGGAACTGGGAGTGTAGTCACTGGTGATTTCAATATAATTTGGGTTGCTAAATGCAGCTCTAGTCAGAGGCTGTTCCTAGCACAAATGGTCACAGAAACCATGTGAACCAACTATGGAACTGGGACTATGACTCTAATCGAGTGAGTTCTGATAACTCAGCCTGACAGGTTTAGATCAGTCAGGGTTCTGATTGACACCCTAAGTGATCACTCAGCAGTACAATGTGTATGGGCAGTCAAACAGCCAACCCCCCTCCCAACTCATCACAAGCGGGGTTCTAAACAAAAGTAAGCAGCCTGACTTAAAATCCCATCTAGCCCAGACTGACTGGAGCTACTTAGATACAATCCTTGACATAGATTCTGCTCTTGAATTCTTTATCACTGAATTCACTAAAGTCTGTGACAAATTTGTGCCACTCAAAAAAACATAAGGTAAGGGGAACACTGTCTGCCAGGATCACCCCTGAGCTCCTTGCTGTCATGAAGGAGAGGGATAGGCTGTGGTTAGAAGTCAGAAAAACTAGGTCTTTGGCTCACATCCACAAGTTTAAAGAAGCCAGAAACAAATGCACCTGACAGATAAGACTGGCTAAATCTTAGTATTGCAAGGCACAAAAAACACTTCATTGGGGAAATGGGAAAAGATTTTGAGAAAATGTTTCAGAGCTTCTGAGCATAGGCTAAAAATGCCCTCAAGAATGTCCATGGTCAACAGGAAACAGATCTTTGATTAATGCGTGATTGCCAGTATTAGATTCAATGAAGCCTTCAGGAACATCAGTGCCATCATACTGTATGTGCCAGATCAGCCTGTCTCCAGGGGTCCTGATCATGAAGCTGGTCTCTTGAAGGAGCCCACTCTAAGGCACGTAAATTTAACTTCAAGCCATATCACATAAAGACACCCTCAAGCATGTTAAGTCCTTGGCAAAACGAGAGTTGGAAGGGGACACACTTGACATGCAGTTACTCACCCTGATTCTGGATGAACTCTTCCTTCTCATCTCCAGAATATTCAGCTTCTCACTGAGGTATGTCCACTTCCCAGAGAAGTGGAAATCTGCACTGATCACACCTGTAATGAATAAACTCTGGCAAGAGCTGTTATGGCTTCAGGTGTGGAAGTTTGGTTAAAAATATGGAAAATTTGTTGTTTAATATATTTACACTAAATTTGCAACATAGCCTTGTTAAGACCATGTCTCATGAAGAAGGACAGAGAAAATGTTCAACTCCTGTCCTAAAGATGATTTGCAGAGGGACTGCAAAATCTACTTTCAGGACGTAAAACACACATTTGGGCAGGAGTTGAAAATGACAGCTGTCACATTTATGAGATGTTGTAAAGATATGGCTATGTTGAAAGCTTTGGGTAAAATTATTGAAATTATGAAAGTTAAGAGGCTGCATTTGCAAAATTCAATGTAGGCTAATAACTGTAGTGTTTTAAATATTTTTACACTAAATGTTCAACATAGCCTTTTATGACCCTCAATTCATGAACAAAGGCAGAGAAAATTTCAACTCCTAGCTGAAAAGTGATTTTGTGTGCAGACTGCAAAATTACCTTTCAGGATGTAAAAAAATAAACATTTTGTCCAGGATTTGAAAAATGACAACTTTCACACTTATGAGGTGCTGTAAAGATATGGCTATGTTGTGAATTTGGGGTGAAAATAAAGAAAATCACCAAAGTTACAAGCCTGCATTCAAAAATTCAATGTAGTCTCATAACTTTGTTGTTTGCTAATATTAGTACACCAAATGTTCAACATAGCCTTCTTTATGACCCACACCTCATGAACAAGGAGCATAGAAAATTTCAGCTCCTGCCCGAAAGGTGATTTTGCACAGGGACAATCTGCATAATGACAGTTGTTCTATGAGGTGGGGTCCCAAAGAAGGTATATGCTAAGAATGTGGGTCCAAAATATGTGAATATAGCCAAATTATGGCACTAAGCTCAAAACCCCATTGAAATACACTGAACCGCATACCTGTTTCCTCAGTTTGCAGTCAGGCTTTGAAGAACGAGGTCCACAGAAGATTATGGTGCTGGACCTCCTGGTGGATAAGTAAGGGCTTGGCAGCTGTGGGGTGTTAGGTGTTGGGTGCTGAGTGGAAAGGCTTGGTAGGAGTCGTAATGGCAGAAAAGACAACTATGGATGGTTTTCCTTTGCAGGTTTATGAGAAAAAGACAGAGGATTCCCATTCATGACACTGGGGTTTTGGTCACCCACAGTGCCAATGTTATGTCTTTTTTGGGGGGGGTGCTGAGAGGGAGGGCTAGGTGGGGGGAGAAAATTAAAAAAAGTATGACTGCACACAGTCATGAAACTGGGGGACTGGGCACCCCCAGTATCATTGTTATGTTTCTGGTGAGGATATGGGGTGGTGGGTGTGGGGTCCAGCTTTGAAGAGAGAAGAAATGCCTGCAGTCCACAGAAGATTATGGCACTGGACCTCCTGGTGGGAAAGTAGAGGCCTCGGGTGTGGGATGGTGGTGCTGAGTGGGAGGTTGGGTGGGTCGAATGCAAAGGGCATTGATGGATGATTTTTCTCAGTTGAAAGAGAAAAAGACAGATGAGGATTCCAGTCCACAACACTGGGGTATTGTGCACCCTCACTGACAATGCTATGTTTATGGGGAGGTGCTGAGTGGGAGGGTCGGGTTGGGGAAGAAAAAAAAAAAGTATGGATGTAGCGATCACAACATTAGAGGATTGGGCACCCAGGGTCTTTGTTATGTTTCTGATGTGGGTGTAGGGTAGTGGGTGCTGAGAGGGAGGGTAGGGTGTTTGGGATATCTATAATTTAAAGAAAACAAGAATCAGCAGTCACAGCAAACTCCGCCATTTACAAGATGTCCACTATAGGTACTGCACATGCACTAGAAGTCGCACATGCAGTAGACTGTGGTGGTCATCTTGAAATGGCAGAGTGTGCCATGACCGCTGATTCTTGTTTCCTTTAAATTATAAATATCCCCCACCTAACCCTCCCTGTCAGCACTAACCACCCCACCAAACAACATAAGAGTGACACTGGGGGAGGCCAATCCCCCAGTGTCACAATCAGGACACCGCCGTGTTTTACAAAAATAGTGCAATGCCCCTGGAGACAAGGCATGGATTGCTGCAGGGACACCAAAGATGCAGAGATGACTGTGCTCCAAGTCCAATAGGTTGTTCAGTTGCAATGAATGCACTGAGTCCTTTTTCTGTACCAAGAGGTCTACAGGGCTATGCCCACTGCAGCCCTAAAAATGGTGATTGCTTTAATATAGCCAATTGCATACTCATCTCAATCCTCTCCCCACTGTTTAAGGCCCTGGAGAAAATTGTGTCAGACCAACTAGTCACATGTAGGGGGCTGAAGCTTTGGTGGAATGGGGTTTGTGTGTCCCTTTTTAGCCTAGGATAGGCCAGATGAATCTGGAAGGAGAGGGTGAAAGCTTAATCAGGGACCAAGATACAAAAGGTTTATTTACAAGGTACAAAAGGAACAACAGGATAACTATTTTTATGCAATGCTACAAGGCAATAGAACAGCGAGACAAAAAAATCACAACCAGGATCAACAATTACCATGACCAATAGAAGTGGGTTAACCCTTTCAGTCCAAGTCCTAATTCCTAAGCCTCCTGTGGGATGAGCCTTGTGGCCTACCCCCTGGGGACTGTAGCTGTGGGTCGTCAGCAGCTGGGTGCTGAGACTCGAGAGTGGGTGCATTTGGAGGGGGGCTCCCCCATAGGATTTAGTTACACGTCGCAGCCTGTTACTGTGCTAAAGATCTCCCGGACTGTGCCTTGAATGTTGTGGGACTGCAGTCTGGCTGAAGGCCTGCTTTTCTTTGGCCATCAAGGTCTGTCTCTGCGGTAACCTGACTGGATTAGTCTTTTATGATGCTGAACTTGGACCAATATTATATTGCAGCTTGTCCTCCTATACATTTAAAATACTTTTGGGACATCGTTTAGACTTTGTTGGCTTGAATTTTCCTTCTTTCTTTACTGTCTGCTTGTCTCTGAGACCCTTGGTGAGAGCAGAGTCTGGGATTGGGAAGCTCTGGCATAGTCGGCCAGGAGAAGTGGGAGCTTGCCTGGCCATTCATTAAACATTTGGAGTCATTTGTCTGATTTGCTGCAGAGGAGTGCTGGATTATTTTATGTTGAAACTGAAATAAGGTCTTATATTTTGGGAGTTTTGGAAGACTTTTTATTATATGGATATCATACATTGATTGATAGCAAGAGTGTGTGGGGAGGAGCTTTATTGCATTTTTGTTTTATAATTGTGGGGGATATTTTAAGTTTGTTGTAATATATTAGTGAAATTTCTCCCCTTTGTGAGAGAGAGGGGGAGTGGTAAATTTGGGGGTTTAATGTGTTTGGTTATTTGTGTTTTGCTTATTTTTTTGTATTAGTTTTTATTTTGTTTGGTTTTTTGTCTTAATTTTGGAAAGTTTAGTTAGTTATGTATTTGGGGATTTCTGTAGGGGTGTTGTATTGTTATTGAGTCCTTAATATGTGTAGGAGGCCCATTCCCATGGTCATGCACTATTCACCCTCCGCCCTTCTTGCCCTCCGCCCTTCCTCCCCTCCATTACAGCGTCGACACACAGTGCTGTAGGCGCTGGGTATTCTTCGTGAGGGGAGGGAGGCGAACAGTGGGGGTCCGATGAGGGGGGCCATCATATTGGGGTAGTGAGAGCCAGAAGATGCCCTGGGGCAAATGGAGTCTGGAACGTGGTTCTCCATGCCTGGTCTCCATACCCAAGGGCACCACCAATATGGTGGGCAAGTAGCCTCGAGCAGCTCCAGAAACCCGTCCCTACCTGAGTGGTGTTGTGTAACACCAGATCCATCAGAAACAAGACTGCAGTTATTGCAGATCTTGTTGGGTCGGTGGATCTGGCATGCATTACCGAGACCTGGCTGGATGAGAATGCAGGCCCTATATTGTAGGCTGCTATTCCAGCCGGGTATTCGGTGTTACACTGCCCGAGATTAGACCACAGGAGGGGTGGCGGTCTGTTTTAAGACTGAACTGGGCCTCACGTGTGTACCAGTTGAGGAGGCTGAGTCATTCAAGTGTACTGTAATGGCTGGTGTGGGTTGTAGGATCGCTCTCATCTACCATCCACCAGGTGATAAAAAGCGGTTCCTGCAGGAAGTAGCAGACTTTGTCATCAACATGTCATTCGAGTCATCCAGGCTGATGGTCCTGAGTGACTTCAATGCCTGGGTTAATAATGAACTCTCACAATTTGGACAATACTTCCTCCAGTTGATGACTTCATTGGGTCTTACACAAGTTGTTACTTCTGCCACTCATAAAGGTGGTCTCTCCCTTGACTTAGTCTTCCTCCTGGGGATAGAAGCCTTCAATTTAGGGGTGAAACCTGTCGGGTGGTCTGATCATTACACTGTGGGGTTCAGTTTTTGTGCCTCCCTTTGCAGGCCTACCCCTGTGGAGATGGTCAGGTACCGTCATTTATGAGATGTAAGCTCTGAGGGCCTGGCAGTGATGCTTGACCTATCGGAGCTTCATGGTATGAGCAATGATCCAGATGCCTTGGTCTTGGTCTATAATTAAGCTCTCCTTGGCTCTGGATATCATTGCTCCAGTCCATGTTCATCCTCTCCTTGCCCTCGGTCCCTTGGTTTGATGGGACCTTGAGGGAGAAGCAGCAATAAGGACGAAGATTAGAGCACTGCTGGTGGAGATCCGCCATTGATACCAACCATCTTAGATTGATGGAACATTACCAAGTCTATCATTCCGCAATCTCCCGTAAGAAGGCAGAGTTCCTGTCTGGGGAGATTGTGGCTGCTTCGAACTGACCAGCTCAGCTCTTTTGAACTGTAGACAGACTGTGCAACCCAGCCTGCCTGCAGGTTTGAAGAGCCTTTTCACAAGTAGAATGTGAAGAGCTTGTTCACTTCTTTGTGGCTAAGGTGGCCAACATCAGGGCGACACTCCAGCCTGCATCCTCTATGGGAGAAGCGATGAATCGGTGCCAGGTCGCTGCCTCTGGGCTCTACTGAAGTTCCTCTGACCAGCCATAGTTTATTGATCTTGTGCGGATTGTCCAAGGTATGCACCCTACATGCTGTAGTTTGGATCTGGGCCCAACCTCCCTGATAAAGGTTTGTTATGATGTTATCGGTCCGGTCCTAGTGCGGTTAGTCTGGTGCTCCTTGGAGACAGGTGAGTTTCCTAGCTCTCTGAAGGAGGGTGTGGTAACACCTTCTGAAGAAAGCTTTATTTGACCCAAACTGCCATGCTAACTACAGACCAATCTCTAATCTTCCCTTTGTGGGAAGCTGATTGAGAAAGTAGTGGCGTGCAACTGGAGAACCATTTGACCATCCATGACATTTATGAACCACTCCAGTCTGGTTTTGAAAGAGGCATAGTACCGACACTGCACTGGTCTGGTGCTCAATGATCTCTTGATGGCAAGAAAGAGCCATTCTATTTTGGTTCTTCTCAATCTCTCTTCAGCGTTTGACACTGTGGACCATGGGGTACTTCTCGAACACCTGAGATTCATCTGTGGACTGTATAGTACAGTCCTTGGGTGGTTTAGATTGTTCCTCACTGGCAGAACTCAGAGGGTGGTGTCAGGGATAAACTCTGGCCCAGTCTGTCATGTGGGGTTCCTCAGGGTCCGGTGTTGTCCCCCATGTTGTTCTCAGTGTACATGCTGCCCCTCGGAGATATTGTACGAAGATATGGGCTGAGGTTTCACTGCTATGCTCATGATACCCAACTTTACCTATCTTTTGCACCCGACCAGGATAGAGCTGTCTCGGTATTTAACAACTGCCTCGCTGAAATCCAGAACTGGATGAATTCGAGCTAGCTAAGGTTGAACTTGGAGAAGATGGAGGTGATGGTTGTGTACCCGGGGCCAGCGGATAGAGGGGATGGGAGCTGGTTTGCCATCAGGATTATTTCTGGGTGACTTCCAGCTCCCAACTTCTGAACAGGTGCAGAACCTGGGAGTGATTTTTGATGATGGGCTGATGCTATGATCGCAGGTGTCAGCAGTCATCAAATCATTCTTTTTCCTTCTGAGGAGCATCTCCAGGATTAAGCACCTAGTTCCATCCAGTGATTTGTCTATATTGGTCCATGCCTTTGTGATCTTGCACCTTGACTATTGCAACTCCCTTTGTCTAGGGCTACCTGGGGTTGATATCTGCCACTTGCAGCTCATGCAGAACACTGCGGCCCGGTTATTGATGGGTACGCCTTGTGCCTTTCATATTTCTCCAGTGCTGTGCAAACTGCACTGGCTGCCAGTACAGTGGCGGATCACCTTTAAAGTTGCTTTTCTGACTTATAAAGCCCTACACAGACTGGGCCCGGTCTACCTGAAAGAGCTCCTGTTAGCCTACTGCCCTAAGTGATCACTCCACTCAGTGGACAGGGTTCTAGAGGTTCTGAGGGTTTTTTTAAATCTTGGGGCCTGTGCTTTTTATGTACGTGTCCCAAACCCTTGAATTCTTCACTCCTGTCCGCTACGGAGTGCACATCTGTGGAGGAATTTAAACATGCCTTAAAGACCCATTTGTGGTTGTCAGCCTTTTCTTGATGATGATGTTTTGACGTATTTATGAATTCAATATTATTGTATTTGTGTTTTATTTATTGTTAAGAAGTTTATTGTTAAGGTGCCTTGGTTTCAGAAAGGCACGATATAAATAACGTATATTATTATTATTATTACTATTATTATTATTACTTTGCAGAGACGACAAGGACATGGAGATCCAATGACACAACTAACAAAAAAAGCTTGGACTTTGTTACGTGTTGTTACGTGTTGGCTGATCAGCAATTGGGAATTGACCCCACAAAGTGCTTTTTATAAACAGGCCATAATGGAGCATCCCCTGGATGAACAGAAAACAAACAAGAATGCTGCTAGCCAGATGATAAAGAACTTGGGGATCTTCCTGAGTTCTGATGATGAGCTGGAGATCCTGGGCAAAAAGAAGCTTAAGTCTTCTGGTAGGGCAGATGAACCACTGGACGATCCACAGAAATGACCACTAGTAGTCTTCTGGCATCCAGGCCACCTCCCAATGGGATGACTACTGGTGATGTGATTCTCAGCATAGCCTCTGTGGAGTGGTACTGGTATGCATACAACTTGTGGATGGGCATCAAAATAAGAAAATGATTATGCACGATGCCAACCGTGGTCCCTCACTCTTGAGCTGGGGTGACTCCAAAGCTGACTAATTTCTAGATACCTGGCTAACAGCTCTCTACAACTTACCACTGCAGGACTGATGCTGGAAAACTGGTAGAGATTTGAAGCAGGTTGAAGGTGCTAGAAGCATGTATGCTGAAGATGGAGAGGTGGCTGGGGGCCTTCCTAGGTCAGTGTTGAGGGCCAAGGCTCACTCTGGAAGGAGTCAAAGCAAAGACATCCCAGGAATACATTGAAGGAATCACTGCTGAGCAGTAAACAATTACACCATCTGGTGTAGTTATTGCCTCTGCTTGCACATCACTAGAGCGTAGGGCATATGGTTCACAAGGGACACAGTCCAATTGCACAGTTCTGGATGCAAGTAATGCAGTTCAGTTCTTATGTAAATGAGTTATGTTGCTAAGTGCACCAGGCAGGCTACAGCACAGTTCTGTTCTGGTGGGGGAGCTCAGGAGATATTAACATAGCAAATCCCCCCAAGGGATGCTGTGCCTTTAAAGATCTTCCCCTCTAAAGACAGATCTGCCTCTTAATTAATATTTATACGGCCTGTGCTGCTGACCCTGCCCTCATTCCTTCAGGCCTCTATGCCCCGGCCCTACCTCCTTTATGAATATTAATAGACCCTCAGTAATTTGCCATATGTTGGGCCTTTCTCAGCCTTGCCCTCTAATCAATAAGTATGAGGGCCCTGACCTCACTGTTAGACCCTCCCTTTATATTGTTTCCTATGGGGCCTGTGTTCCCTGGCCCTCCTGGTACCAGAGGGCAAAATCAAACAGAGGCTTCTAGCCTACTGTGTTCTTCCTTTGTCTTGTGCTGACTGGTGCCAACAAAGAGCCCTAGGTCCTACCCTTAGTCAACACTGGTCCCTTCCTTTCCATGCCCCTGTGGTGTAGATAATCCTCCCAGTCCTTCCCCCTTCCCTCTATTCAGCACCCATGGTATGAGTTTAAACCAAAATCAGGCATTGACCTACTCACCACCATGGCCCAGGACTGCTCTGCTGCTGTTGGGGAGGGTCTGGAGAGGTGGGCGAGATGCGCTCCTACCCAGCTTCTCTGCTGCTCCTGTGGCTGGGGAGGTGGAACTAAAAGGTCTTGGGTGCATGTTGCTACTTGGACCAGAATCACTGCCACACACCTTTGTCCACCGCTAAAAGCTGTCCGACTGTTGATGCTAGTTTGGGGCTCAGGAGTGGCAGAGAAGGATGTTCATGTCCGGGACCCTCCCTACTGCTCCTACCCAACTGCTGCTTCTGCTGGACTCATGCTGAAGGGGAGGACATGGGGCGCAGCCATAGACCCGCAAGAGATAAGCTGAAGCATCCATGCTTCACGTGTCCTTCACCCTACCACTTGAGCCACCTGTGCCCTCACAACCACTCCCTAGGCCCTTTTCTATGGCAGGGAAGGTCCTGACTGGCAGCCCGTTGATTGGGCATTTCATGACATGGAGACGGTCTCCTGCCAGGGCTGTGTCCTGCCCTCAGACCCAATGGTGTGCCAAAGGCTGGGTAGGGTCTTGGGACTAGCAGGCAAGGGAGGAAGAGAAGAGAAGAGAAGAGAAGAGAAGAGAAGAGAAGAGAAGAGAAGAGAAGAGAAGAGAAGAGAAGAATTTTAAACCCCCAGCTGAAGGGTCCCAGTTATTCTTTGGGGTGCCCTCCAACATTGGGGCACTACAAATTTGCTCACCCTTTAAACATACATGTGCCCATGTACTGCATGGGATTCCATTGCCATTTCAAATTTCAAAACACAAGCAACCATTTTATTGCTATGAAATGATTTAACTAGTCTACTTGAAAACATTATTTCTTAACTGGCTGAATTTAACAGTTTAGACATATTAAGAGCTACTAGAAGAAAAAAGGAGGCCATCATGCCACTGTGCAGGTCATTAGTGAGACCTCATTTGGAATACTGGCCCAGATATTTAAACTGTGCCCAAAAAGTGCGTAATAGCAGGAGCAAGCGCAGGTCCATTACGCCCATGCGCAAGAGGCGTGATATTCAATAACTGAGCCAGCCAACCTGCGCCTACAGCCGACGACTGAATATTGCACCACCTGCGCCATAGCGCAACTAGGGAGGGGAAGCTGAGCAGATCTGATGTGCCATAGCACAACAAGGGATATTCAGCTGAGCAGTCCAGAGGCGCCATAGTGCAACGAGGGATGCCCCCCAGCAGCAGGGTGGCAATGCAACTGCACAACCAGTGAGGTAGGGGCCCACCACCCTTGCCACAGATGGGCAGAGGAACACACAGCAGAACAGACATCGTCCCCCCACACCCCATAAACTGCACAACTGGGGGAGGGCTGGAATAACCACTGGCCCATGGAGACAAGCAACCAACCCACAGCCGGGCCATGGTGCCCCATCACACCCCCTGGCAAGCTGTGACTGGTACACAAGGAGGGCTGACCACCCCATGCCACACCATCCTCCCAATGCAGAGCACACCGTGCACCATGACCCCCAGACACCCTTCCCAGGAACAGCGTCCACCACTGCAGGAAACCCCATGCATGCCACCACCCCCACTGTGACAATGCAACCCTGTGCACCACAGAACCATGCAAGGCAGCCCCACCACGAGCACCCATCAGTGGGTGGCAGCACACAGTGATGCAACAACGGCATACACAGTGCCACCACGCACAACCCCCCCCCGAGGTACAGCTGAGAGACTGACCATGTGTCGGCACATGAGGTACCCCACACGGGACAGGGCATGCCCCGGACACCACCACCAGTGGTACAGCACCCTGCACACTCTCCAAGGGATACACTCCAACCCAGCACTGGCCACAACAGCCAGTGCAGACACCACAGTGGTGTGTGGAAGCATGCACCACACTGGATGCCACACAAGTGCATGGACAAACACCCACCCATACCCAAAGGCACAACAACACAAGGGCCTGGAGGGCAGCAAGCCCCAGCGTGGCCCATGGAAACCGTGTACTCACAATCTGCAGTCCTCCATGGCACAGGAGTGGCAGCCACCTGCACAGGCACTGTGGACCTGTATGCCACCATCATTTGCCTGGAGCAGAAGTCACAGACAGTGGTGCACATCCTGCAACACACACAAGCCACAGCATGGAGGTGGGACAACAACTCGGAGGCCACAGTGTCACCAAGCAGACATGCACCACACCAGTAACAGGAGGCAACCCAGCATTGTGGACGGGTAGGTGGCTGCCCTGCATGGACAGCCACCACTGACATGCCAGCAGACCGTGCAGGTCACAGACATGCAAGGGTGTCAGCTGCACAGGCCATGGACGGGCTGACAGGGGCACCATGGACACAGAGCATGCACCATGGATCACTGCACACAATAATCCAGTGCACAGGGCACAACACACACACCACAGACACTGACTGATAGCTACCCCCACACCATAGTCACCTTCCCACGGACACACACACATACCCATGACTGCACCACCCCTGACGCCATGAACACCACTGCAGCTGAGCACCTATAGCCCGCTGCAAATCAGAGACCACCACAGTATTCATATCAAAAGATCTGTATTCAAAAACAATATCAAAAGGAACTATTTACAATACTATGTACAAAGTTGGGGGAGGCCACAAACAAGGTGGGGGTGGGTAAGGGGCAGGGGTGAACAAATGGGACAGGAAAGGAGGGGTGTGAGGGTGGGTCCAGGGGGTAGGGGATATCAGGGGCAGAGGGATGGTCAACAGGAGCCTAGCTCCCTGCTCTGGCTGCTCCTCCTCCAGTGCCTCCTCCGGACCCCAAGCTGGTCAATCCGTTGCAGGATCTCCAAAGAAGCCCTGGCCACATTGAGGATCTCCCTTAATGCCTCCGAGTCTCCTGCAGCTGGCGGACATCTAGGACAAGGAGCACAGTCAATAGGTGTGAATGCACAGCCCCATACAGCCCACCCACTGTGCATGGCATCGGCCATGGGACATACCTCTGTGATGGTGTGTGACCACCCACAGTGATCACGTTCACAAGACCTGCCACGTGGGCGCATACAGCCATGCGGACCACTGCATACACCCACCGGCTAAGCCATGCACAGCACCACCGTGGCTGTTTAGTGACATGGCTATGTGGTGCGGCTGCAGTGGCACAGCCATGTACCTGGTGCACGTGATGACCACCATCAACACACTCCCAGACATGCAGTGCCACAGAACAGTGCTGACTGTAACAAGTTACGTGCATGGCAGTGGTGTCAATGGATGGTGGCCATGCCCCGCTGCCCACCCTGTTACACATTATGCAATAGTAATCATGGAGGTATGGCACTCACCATCATCAGGCCGGTCCCTCGGGCACTGTGGACCGTCGCCCTTCCTAGCGGCCCTGTTTTCCTGGTGGCACCGCATCTCCCGGGCTAGACACCTCTCCTCCGGCCCTGTGGTGAAAACATGGAGAGCGGAACATCAGTACAATCCTGTAGCAAAGTCCCCCTGCCCCCAGGTGTGTGCACTCCCACCCAGCCAGACCCACCCACCCCACACCCTGATAACACCACCACAGCCAACACCGGACAGTCCCTCCCCCCATGTTCCGGACACATACAACCGTGATACCCATATGGAAGATAAAAGTGTGTGGACGTAACACCTACCTGGCCATGGCACTGTGTCCCTCCTGGCACGTGACCGTGAGGCGGGCAAGCAGGTCTGTTCCCTCCTCTGCAGGTCGCCATACCTGTGGCGGCACTGTTCACTGTCCACCCCTTTCTGTGGCCTCCTCCAGTGCATTGGACACCTCCTCCCACCTGGCTCCTGGACCTGTCCAGGGGTGCCTCCCAAACAGTGGGCCATAGAGTGGCTCTACTATGGCCACTAGGTTGTCCAGTTCTACTTGGCTCCACTGTGCAGCCCTCCTCCCGCCGTTCACTCTTGCTCAGTCGGCTCAAAATGGCACTCTGCAGTGCGGCTCCACCACGTACAGATGCTGCGCGGTACAGCGCTGCCATTCCCTATTGCGCTGTCACCGAACAGTGCGATAGTGGTGCACTCATGCCTGACACATGGTGCCTAGGGGGAAAAGGTCAGGCACAGGGTCAAGGGGCTCTGGCGCATGGACAGGCACAGCGCCATTGGAACCCAATGCATGTAGCGCTATTGGATGCCTGTGCTACCTCCAGTAGCAGCCTACTGCGCAGTTGCCCCAGTGTGCCATGATGGCCCAGTGCCACAGCGCCATATAAGTGAACAGCTGTAGCACCACTGGCACAATGGTGGCCATGCCCTGCATTGCTTCCCATGCACAGCACGTCAGCAGCGTGGCAGACGCCTGCGTCAGCAACCCGGGCATGTGCAGTGAGGTGTGTACTGTGCATGTCACAGAACTGCGCCCTTGGCTCAGCACGTTCAACACAATTGCACAAAGCGCAACAGCGCAATATTCAGTCGTCATATGCAAAACAGCTAATCAGCCATTCAATGGCGCAGCACTGCAATTTGCATCCACTTAAAGTTGCGCCTCGCCTCATTTGCATGGGTTGCACTATAAAACTGTGACATTGGGCTGCACTGGCCATAGTTGGTTACTGCAGTCCATTGGGGAGTTGCATGCTGTTTGGGAGTGTGGACTGTGGATTTTGGGACAAGCATGGGACTGCACAGTCACAGGTAACAACTGTCATTCTTACAGTCTAAATAATGACTGAGCTAGTTGTGGGAGAGGAGGAACACAGTGGTGGGAGGAGGAGGCCTAATTTCACCAAGGCTGAGAGAGATGCCCTGTTTGAGGCCTACCTGGATCAGGAGCCACTTCTCAGCGGACAGCAGGGAACACCTCAGACCCGTGCTGCTGCATGGGAGGAGGTGGCACGTGCAGTGAACCTGCATGGCAGCCACCAGCGCTCCGTGCAGGAGTGCAAGAAGAAGATGGGCACAGACAGGAGGAGGATAAAGGAGAAGGTGGCTGCCAACAGGGCAGCATGAGCTGCGACAGGTGGGGGACAGCCAGAGGTGGTACACCTCACCCCACAGGAGGAGAAGGTTGCTGAAAGCATGCAGCTTTGTGCCATTGAGGGTGTTCCGGGTGGTGGCTTCCAGATGGGTGGTAGCCCGTCACTTCATGGTAGGTCATGGTCTGTCTATTGGTGGGGCAGGGTAGGTCACATGCAGTAATGAGACTTTGTGTTCCCTTACAGATCCTGAGCAACTGCATGGGTCAGCGGTGGTGGGCCTGTCCACTGAGGACAGATCAGATGGAGATGGAGAGGCCCATCCACCTCCACAGGTATACATGGCTCAGTGCGACAGTGGGCCCACCTGGCTGTCCACACTGAAGTTGTTGGAACAGGTTCAGAGGAGGCCCTGCCCGTGTCCCAGCGTCCATGGATGCCAGCATGCTGTGACTCGGGCTGGTGCGGTTCCGTCACCGATGATGATGTCACTAATGGCATGGGCAGTGACACATGTGTGCCAAGGATGGCCACACAGCAGGTAACTGCTCAGCGGCCATGGCTGTGGGTGGTGCTGCCATGGAGGCCTGCGTGTCATCACAGTCCCAGCCTGTGCCTGTCAGCACCAGTTGGGCAGCACTGGTGTGTGTACAGGACAGTGGGACTGTTGCGACCACTGCGGTGGCACCAGTGAGCCTGGGGAGTGGCAGCCAGAGGGGAAGCATCAGCAGTCGGCCAATGGGCTTGGGGGTACAGGATCAAGTGGCAGCATCAGTGCACCGCCTGTGGACATGTCCAGACCTGGTCCTGGTGTGCAGCGCCCATCCTCAAGGGTGCTGAGCATCAGGGCGCCCCCTGAGGGACAGGATGCTGAGGAGGCAGATGACCTCTTGGATGAGCACACCTGCCTACTGAAGCATCAGTCCACCAGCAGATGTGACTTGCGGCGTTGGTGGATGCACTGCATGTGGCTCTGAAGTGGGCAGAGGAGCGTCACAGCAGGGACACCACTCTGATCCTGGCAGGAATGGACCGGTTGCGGGAGGATGTGACTGCTGCCATTGACAGGCAGACACAGGCATTCACTGTTGTCATGGCCACAATGGGCACACAGTCATGTGCCCATGTGTCGCAGACACCACGCAGTGCACTGTCCACCCCCCATTCCCGGCATTGTGCGACACCCTCTCTGTCGACACCGGGTTCAGCTGTGGGCATCCAGAGCATGCCTGGTGCAGGCATGTTTGGTGTGCTGCAGACCCCTGCATGAGCACGGTCATGTTCACGCAGTGGAACCCCTGGGGGACCATCGGTGCCACCCCATGAGGTCAGTGGTCAGCCTGTCAGTGCTGGCAGGTCTCGGTGGGGCTGCCCACGCATCCGTGGTGGCCGGGCACTGTGTCGCGTGACTGACCTGTCTCCCAGCGGCTACTGTCTGATGCTGCCCTTGTGCATTATGTCTTTAAGCAGGCATTGCTAGTGTGGACACGGACACAGTCCATCTGCACACCCTCCTGGTTGCTGTCCACAGTTGCATGTGCATGATGATGCCTGCATTTCACTGTACACCAATGTGCAATGGTGCTCAGCATCTGACACATGCACATGGACAGGCAGTGGGCGTGGTGGTCTGTGGACATGTGTGTGTGGCTAGGGGTGGCGTTCTGGGTCAGTGTGCCTCCTACCCTTTGTGCATGTCTGGTGAGTTGAGTGTGTGTGCGTGTGTGTGTGTCCATCTGTGTGGCATGTTAGACCTCACCCATCCCTGGTTGTGTGTGTGGTTCCATGCCCGGCCACTTCCCTTGATGGAATGCACCCCCTGGTGTATGTCCATGCATGTTTGTGGGTTGTGCCTTAACCACTGTTGGTTGCACATCGCCCCATGACTTACCTGGGTTGGCAGAAGTGCTCCTCCGTGATGGTGTTCCAGTGCAGCTGTGCCAGCCGGAGCAGTCAGGGGTCCCGTCGCCCAAGGGGGGGCTGCCCATCACCATTGTCACCGGCGACCTCATCGTCCCCATCACTGTCCCCCTCTTCAACCTGTATGGCTATCCCACATTCGTTGGCCATGTTGTGCAGGATGCAACAGGCCAGGAATAGTCCACAGACCTTTGAGGGGCTGTACTGTAGGGCACAGCCGGAGGTGTCCAGGCAATGGAAACATGCCTTCAGCATCCCGAACACCCGCTCGATGACATTACATGTGGTGGCGTGTGCCTCATTGTAGCATTGCTGCGATGGAGTCACGGGCCGCTGGTAGGGTGTGAGCAGCCAGGGACGGAGTGGGTATCCACTGTCACCTGTGTGTAGAGGGTGGAGGTTATTTTGGTGATCAGCATCGCCCCTGCCCCAGGCCATGTAGGCCACTACCCATGTCACCTCTGACCATGCTCCCCCAGGCCCTATGATTGTCCATGTGGTTTGCATACTCACCCACTAGGTGGCCAGTGGGGATATCCCCACTCTCGAATCTTGTGGCACAGTGCTGACTGGTGCCAGATGAAGGCACCATGTGCTCCCCAAGGGTGTGTGGCACAGACATTAATTATGCATCCCCTGGCATCGCACACCACCTGGCAGTTGATGCTGGCATAGCCCTTGCGATTTATGTATGCGGCCCCTTCGGGGCCAGGTGGTGTGTGGATGGCCACATGGGTGCAGTCTATTGCCCCTAGCACGCCAGGCATATGTGCTACCCTGTTGAACTCCTGTATGTTTGCTGTGTGCTCTGCTGGTGTGCTGAGGAAATGGATGTACTCTGCATCATGTGGCAGCAGTACGCTGAGGAACTGGGTGAGGTGGCATGACGTGGCCGACTGGGTTATGCCTGTGGTGTCCCCAGTTGGTCTCTGGAAGGTACCCGTGGTGACCAAGCACTGCAAGCTGTCACTTCCGTCTCCACTGACAGGGCATGGCTCTGTCGTGAGGTGCCTGCATCACATCACTGCACAGCTCACAGAGCCACCTCAGAATTGCCCAATTCAGGTGGTGCTGGCCCACAATCTCGGTATCACTGTACAGCTCAAAGCCAGTGCAGGCTCGGTACTCCCTGTTGGGGGCACACCACCGATGGGCCCTTCCTCGGCCATGCCCCCCTGCTGCCCGCATTCTCACCCCCCTCATTGCAGCCTCCATCTGGATGGTGGCACTGGCCATGTCCCTGGCTTGTGTTTACCCCCCCCATGGCAGCTGTTTCTGTATTCCCCCACTGTCCTGGCTGCTACTTCCCCTGCACCGGGAACACCTGCCTGTGCCGGCCTCACTGCTATGTGGTGTACTTCCCCCTTCTGCACTGTCTCCCCAAAACTTCCCTTGTGCCTGTTGCTTCCAGGTGCCCTTTCCTGCCTGGCCCTGTGTGTCTCTGCTGCCCAGTTTTCCCTGCTATCTTTGGCTCTCATGTGGCTTCCCTGTAGCGTTCTTGCGCCTCTCCCTTGCTCCCTTTTATTTTGGCTCATTTCCGCTATGGCGCAACTTCTGCTTGCTCCCCTATTGCGCATGGCGCATGTTGTTAAATATCGCACTTCGCCATTTATGCATGGTTCCTCCCCCTTCAGTTGCGCATGCATTCATTATCATTGCGCTGTTGCTCAGCATGATTTGGGGGGGCGCAACTGCCTCCTGCTGAATATCGCAGAATGGCACATTTTCGGACTTGCGCAGGCGCAAACCTATTGCGCATGGCTCAACTCTTTTGAATATCTGGGCCACCGTGTCCAGTTCTGGAGGCAAACTCTCCAAAAGGACATAGACTGGTTGGAGGCAGTTCAAAGAAGGGCAACAAAAATGGTGCAGGACCTACACCATAGGTCATACGAGGAGAGATTTAAGGAACTCAACATGTATACTCTGAAGGATAGGAGGGAGGGAGACACTATAGAGACCTTCAAGTATCTCAAGGGGATAAACAAGGTACAGGAGGCAGCATCTCAGAAGAGAAGGTGCTCTAGAACAACAAGAGGGCATGACATGAGACTGGAAATGGGGAGACTAGGGGCAATGTGAGAAAATTATTTTTCACCGAAAGGGTGATGGATGCTTGGAATGGTCTGTCCCAGGAAGTGGTGGGAGCAAGCATGGTAGGGGGATTTAAACATGCATGGGATAGGCATAAGAAACCCTAGAGGGGGGAAGGATAGGCAGCAGCTGTTGACCAAGTAGAGTCAGTGGAAGCAAAGTAAAGGTAGAGTATACGGGCAGACTGGATGGGCCTTGCGGTCCTTATCTGCCGTCAATTTCTATGTTTCTATGTTTCTATTAAGATATAATCATGAATGTATGTTTAACTTATTTACACTGACATTAAACTTCTTTTACAATTAGTTAACCACGAGAGTCAGTATGGACAGCCTTGAGACATTTTTCAGGAATAGTTCCTGCTTCTCCTTGTCGATTCATCCGTTCGAGTTGATATGAACTATGCAGGACTTTAGACAAGTTAGGTGTACCACCTTCTGAGTCTGTGTTCTGTCCAAAGCTTGGATTTGGTAGACTTGAAATCCTGAGTATGAGATTTCGAGACAGCATATGGGTTGGGATCCCACACAGAAGATGACACCTCACTTCACCATGTCCTCATCTCACACTCTCCTACATATAAGGACTTTTCCTGATCGAGGATATCATCTGACTCTTCCATTTCCTTGGTCTGTACTTACCTTCAGACTGGCCAGTGGATTGGGCTCTGCTGGAGGATGGTTTCTTTTCTACTTCTGGTGGTGTGCTCCAGTTGCCTTGGCTAATGCTTGAATGGAGGGTAATGCAGACCCATGACTGAGCAGCGCAGACATACTTCGTTGCAGCTGAACCCAACGGCTGCTGCCGCTGCCGAAACAGACCTCTCCTGGCCGTTCTCCTGGTCCCGGCCATTGGATCAAACAGCAAGGGACCCATGCCTTAGCACCGCCGACAGACTTCGTTGAGGCTGAACCCTACAGCTGCCGCCAAAATAGACCTCTCCTGGCCCATCTCCTACTCCCGGCCATCTAATCAAACAGCAAGGTATAACCGCTCCCTCTTGCCTGGAGCTTACTCGTGCAGGTAGCCGCTGATTGGCGTGCATTCTTGGAGGCAGAGTTCCATTGGGGGCTTTGCTCCAAAGGCTAAATCTGATTGGAGCGCTTCTGATAGACTTAACATTGGATTTTGGAGCGAAATCTAAGCCTAGAAGCGTAGCCCTCGGGTTTTTTTCTTTTTTCAATCTTCAGTTTGGACTGCCTGACTAATTACTACCAGCCTGTTACAATCTGACTTGTTTTATTTAGCGTAAACCTTGTTTTCTCTGCATAACTGATCTTATTATCACTGTTATCCACTTAGCCTGCTTTCAGTCTGAATTTAAGCTTTAATTTTAGCTACAAAGCTGTATGTTCGTACCTGCCTGCAGTGATTCTTTCCTCTCCCCTGTGCCTTACCTTACTTTTTTCTCAGCCCTTCTGAGGGCTGTGTGCTTTCCTCCCACAGCCCCCCACTCTCTCCTATTTCTCCACGTTAAACTGTGTCTGTTTCATCTAAACTTTTCCTCCTGTCTGTTACCCTTCCCCTTTCCCTTGCTACCCAGCACCTCAACATACTAATCTCCTCCCACAACCAATTGTCCCAGCTGACCCCACCAGCCATCTCCTGAGCTAACCTGCTTTTGTCTTTATCTTCTCATCACCCTACCCCCGCTGATGATTTCTGCTGCTAGCCACCCACCCCTAATCCTGCTGCCTTGTACTTAAATTTGTGCTCTCTTCCTCTTCCCCTAGGGACCCACACCTGAGTGGCACTGACAGACTTCATTGTGGCTGAACCTACAGCCACTGCCACCGCCAAAACAGACTTCTCCTGGCTGCTGTCCTGGTCCCGGCCATTGGATCAAACAGCAAAGTATAACCACTCCTCTTGCCTGGAGCTTACTCATGCAGGTAGCCGCTTGATTGGCGTGCCATTCTTGGAAGCAGAGTCCTATTGGACGCTTTGCTCCAAAGGCCAAATCTGATTGGGCGCCTTTCTGATAGACTTAACATTGGATTTTTGGACCTGAAATCTAAGCCTAGAAGCGTAGCCCTCGGGTTTTCATCCCAGCCCCACCACCTCCCAGGCCTCCTTTAAATACTCCAACGCTCTGCCCCTCAGTGACTGTACTGACCCCATTGGCGAACTACATCCCTGCATCACAGATACCTGTGCTTAGGCAATCTGATTCCTCTTCGCCTGCTACTATTTCTGCAGTTCACTATTTAGTCTGGCCTCCTGTGGTTATCTTCTTCCCTGTCTCCTCTCCTATTTTCCAGCCAGTCCCCAGGTTACTATAATGAATCTACAAATGGTATTACTCATCCTAATACCTGCTGCTGCTCTCCTACCTTTATCCCTGTCTTCTGCTCCCTGTGCCCCCTTGGCTACTTCCATTTTCCTGCCTCATGACTTCCTTTTCTCCAACCTTCTCCTGCTACCCACTCTCTGACCAGACCCCTCTCCACTATTAATAAACAGGGCCAGGATTCACTTGGCTGCCTATGCTATAAAAATCTATCCCTCGCACTCTAACACAGCATGCCCCTTCCTGCAACAGAAACTTTGGTATTTTCTCCTACTGGCCATACTGCTCTCAGGTGATGTTCACTCTAACCCTGGTCCAAATACCGTCTCACCCAGTACCCTTGCCAATGCCAAAGGGCTTACTATAGTTCACCATAATATCAGGAGCCTATTGCACAATTTCTCTAAGCTAGAGTCTTAAACTAACCTCTATAAATCTGACATCATTTGCCTCACAGAAACTTGGCTCAAACCCTACACCCCTGACTCGCTTTGCTCCCTTCCATCCTATAATCTTTTGAGGAATGATCGACCTGCCCAGAAAAGAGGGGGCAGTACAGCCATTTATTTTAAGGATCATCTGCATCTCTCTGAAATATGCTGTTCTCCACAAACACATTGTGAAGCCATACATATCCTTCTCTCCTTGGCTCAAAAATTACACATAGTGTGTTCTCTACAATCCCCCATAGCGGCCTAAAAGGTCTAGATGAGATGCTCGAGCAGACCCTCTTTTCTCTGGCAGAAATGAGGCTCTTAAACTTGGTGACTTCAACTTAAATTGGCTAGGATACTCCCAACCCTCACTACTAACCTGACTACAAAGTGCTATCCTACACCAGATGATCAACGACCCTACCAGGATTACACAGCACTCAAACTCTAGTACTCTGCTGGACTGGATTATGACTAGCCACCCTGAAAACATTATCACCTCAGGCACTCTTGCTGACTCCATTTCTGACCACTCCCCCACCTTTTGTATTTGGGGAAAGACTAGGCCTGCTCCATCTAAACCGTGTTTCATTAAATTCCGGAACTATGCTCACCTTGACTCACAGTCCTTCCTACAGGATATCGCCAATATTGATTGGTCCCCCCTCTTTAATTCTAGTGACACTCAGTCTGCCCTTAATCTATTTCTGTCCAGCTTTCTGGTAATACAGAACAAACACTGCCCACTCATAGCACGGAGGGTGAAAAATAAGCCCAACCGCAGGCTGAAATCTGACTTACTTTCTAAACTACGTCAAAGGGACAAAAGTTGGCTCCAGTACAAAAGCACTGAGCTACCTACTGACCTGAATGTTTATAGAACTCTGCGCAACTCATGTAAGAAGTAAATCAAAAGGGCAAAAAGTGCCTACTGCAAGGATCTTCTCAACAGCTCCTATGGTGACTCCAGAAAATTCTGGTCCCACATAAAGCTCTTCCTAAGTTCTAACCCGGCTCCTATTCCTACTGACATGTCCTTAAATGGGATCCACTGCAACAATCCCAGAACCATTGCAAACTTTTTCAATACTTAATTCTCTGACCTCTCCAAATACACCACCTCCTTCCCTGCTGAAATGAATCTGACCACCCAACGTGACGTCTTCAGACCTTTCTTCTATTTTAAGTTTGTCACCATCACGAAGTACTCAAAATGTTAAAAACATATCTGATCTCACTGCAGCTGGATCTGACCATCTTGAACCAAAGCTCCTGAAACTCTCTCCCCCCTTCATTGCTGCACCTCTAGCCAAGAATTTTAATCTCTCCCTATGCCAATGTCGTGTTCCTGACATCTGGAAGATGGCTAGGGTAACCCCCGTTTTCAAAAAAGGTGATCGTAAAGATCCATCAAATTACAGGCCCATTGCTATCCTGTCTGTTCTCAGCAAAATACTTGAGAAACTGGTTGCCTCCCAAACCATTGACTTTCTCCAAAAACATGACATTCTCTCCTCTGCCCAGCATGGCTTCAGCAAGGGTCATAGTACAACCACTGCTCTAGTCAAATTTATGTCAGACACCCTTGTGGCCATGGACTCTGGCTCCTTAACAGGTGCTATTTTTATCGACCTGACCAAAGCTTTTGACCTGTTGTTGACCACACCCTACTCCTAATGACCCTGAGATCGCTTGATTTTTTCCCCAAATGTAGTTATGTGGTTTGGAACCTACTTATCTGATAGGATTCAGGTAGTTAAATACAATTCCACCCTATCAGAGTTAACCTCTATCAACATAGGTGTGCCTCAAGGGTCTATCCTTGGTCCCCTGCTTTTCTCCATATTTATAAATAATGTCACCTCCAACCTCCAGCAGACATCCTCCCTACTGTACACCGTTAACATTGTTCTCTACGCTAGTTCTAAAAACATCTCTGTCATCAACCTTCGTCTCTCCCAGGACTTTGCTGTAATTCAGCAATGGCTGGTCCACCATAAGCTTGTCCTCAATGTAGCAAAGACCCAAGCCATGTTATTTGGTACAAATGCCAAGCTCAATCACTCCTGGCCACATTACATGATCTCCACAGTTAATGGCACATCTGTAAGTGTTGTAAACTCATTTAAATACCTGGGTATCACCCTTGACCTGGCTCTTAATTTCGATCTTCACATCCAGCTGATCTGTAAGTCTGTTAACATGAAACTTGGCATTGCCTACCGCTCCAGCAATATATTCAAACCCCTTCTGTTAGGATAGCCATAGCTTGTGGTATTCTCCTCCCATCCCTCACCTATGGAGTTACAACCTATGCTGCTGCAAGTAAATCTAGTCTTCAGAAGTGAGATGTTACCTACAATAACATCTGTTGCTATGCCTCCTCTTCGCACAGGCTGAAACACCACTGCCTTCTTTATTCCGAACTCAGATGGCTTTCGCCTCTTGCGTCTTGGTCCTTTGCATATGGTTAATTTATAGGTGACATAATCAGAACTCATATACCTAAGCCCTTGGCAGGACTACTTCTGGGTTAGACATCTAGTTATGGCCTGCGCTCCGTGGTCAATGCATCTGTCCTTATCCCTAGGCATCACTCCTCTAAAGGGGCTAGTGCCTTTGCATGTCACGCCCCCCAATTCTGGAACTCTCTCCCACTAAGTATACACCTTGCCCCTTCCCATGCCTCTTTCAAGAGACTGCTAGCATCACCTAGCTGATTCATGCAACTGCACTTGCTTCCAACCACCCTAGCCTGTTTATCACCCCCATTACCATGACCCCTTAATTGCACTTCCTTCCAGTCATATCCCTTAACACTCAGCACTTCTTTTCTCTAGTTATCTGTCTGGCCTACTCACATTCACTTGTAGTCCTCTCCTCTTTTTCTGTCTGCATCCTCTCTTTTCTCTACTATCCTCACGACTACCTCCTCTCCTTATCTATTTATCCTGTATATCCACTTTGTGTTTAAGCTCAGTGTCTCCCTGCATTATCCTAACTTTATTTGACTCATATCCTGATTATATGACATTTGCAAATGTATCATTTGTCCCTCTTAGATAAAAATTTTACTCTAAACTCTATTTTGCATGCTTGTCACTTCAACTCCTGCCTGTCAGGTATTCCTATCCATGTAAAATTGCTCATTTTAATGTAATGTATTGGTGTATAGTTATGTTATTACTGATGCTCTGTATTGGTCTTCACTGGTCTGTAATCTCCTGGGTTGTGCCTGAAAATAGTAATTGCCATGGCTAGTGCACCCTACACAGTAAACAAAAACTAAATAAATAAATAAATACCAACTGATAGCAGCCCTGTGGACCAGACTGGGTCTGGTTCTCTCTCTCTCTCTGTCTAGTTCCTTCTCAGGTACTGGGCAGAATTCAAGACCTCTGGGCACAAATGCTGGCTAGTGTGCTCATCAGGCACTACTGGGCAGGTACTGGGTGTCTTGGCAGTTTCTGGGGACACATAGTATTCAGCTGGATGCACTCCTCTTCCTGCGAGGATGTCTGCAACTCCACCAAGCATGTGTTGAGCTCGTCTTTCTGCTCCAACAGGACTTGTAGTGTGCTAACTATGCCTCATGTTATCATTGTTGATCTTCTTTGGCCTGTGTCTCTGTCAGCATCTTACAGTTCAGGTCTTTGGCCATAATTTGGTAGTCTCTGGTACTCCTCATGTACCATGCTCCCAACTCTTTATAGCAGAGTGCTTGCTCAGACTGCTCCTTCATATTCTGAGCTTGCTATCGGAGACTCTCATTGAGGCTTTGACTTTCTTTCTGCAGCTCAGCCTACTGTTTTGCATTCTCTGTAACCAGCCTTGCAAACTTCTGATAGTGGGCCTCCTTCTGGGCATTCTGGGCAATAATCTGCCTGCTCATATCATGGGTCTATGCATGCTCCTCAGTTCTTGTATCCCAAACTCTTAGCAGACATCCTGAAGGTGTCCCAACAGCTTGGTTGCTCTGGTTAATCTTCTCTGTCTCCTTCTTGTATCCTCATACAGCCGATGCCGAGCTCTTTTGCTCTTGCTGCTCCTGGCATCTCTCCCTTGACACAGCTAATGAATGGGCCCAATGGTTCCTTCATGTTGGCACATAGGCCTGCTTTGCTCCTCCAGTCTACCCGTGTGTCTTTTACCTCTGTTCCTTCTCCTTCTGGATCTGTGTAGACACTGCACAACCTGAAGCTGGGCCTCTTGCTTCATTTCTACCCTAAATGTCACCAACTCCCAATATCCAGTATCTAACATGCCAACTGCATCCTCTCCTCTTGCACATTACAGCAGGAATCTCACTCTTATTGGAGACAACTAGCACTACACTGCACAAAGGGATTTCGCATGAGAACTGGACCATGTCTTGCTGGCATGCTTCACAGTGGTACTGGACCACTGCTCCCAAGTCACTGAGGTTCAATTACCCCAATGGCCTTCTCTTTGAAACCAGAGAACACAACCTCAAGCTGTTGTTCTTGAAACATACAGAGTTTGCTTCAGATAGTTACGTATAACTCCTTTGATAAATCTGACCATCAGGATTCCATCTGGGTTGGGCAACACTTCAGGATCAACCCCCTACATTGCATGGAGGTATTCCTGTAGGCTGAAGGCATAGACATTGAGGGTCACTCACATCCTCTCCCTGTACCCTGAAGAAGAATCAAACCATTGGCATCAACAGACTCTTGGGACTGAAAATATGGGTCAATTTTCCTAATATCTCTTCTGCAGTTTCTTTTTCTTCACCTGGCTAGGAGAATGCCTCCTGGTGGGCCTTACCTCAGAGTTGCCTAGCAGTATCTGGACTCTTTGAGCTTCAGGTAGATCATACAATCAGAAGATGACTTTCATCTTGTTAGTGAACTTGCGCAGCCTATAGGCGATTGGGTCTATTTCTTCCCCCATATAGCATGGGAGTCATGGCGCTCCATAATAGAAGGGAATCATTGTCAAAAGCATGTTCATGATTTCTGATGATCCTTTACCTCTTTCCAGGTCAGTTCTCTCCTCTTGTGGGCATTTTTGTATAGGTACCTTTGAGCTTTGGACTCCTTGATGTTTCTTATCCTGCCAACTATGCCACGTATTTATTGATGATCGACGCTCCAGTTGAATGGGGTTCATGTTTCCCTCTTTAGTTTAGGATAAGCCCGACAAATCTAGAAGGAGAGGCAGGAAGCTTAACCAGGAAACAAGGTGATAAAGGTTTATTTACAAGGACACAAGGAGCAGCAGGACAGCCATTTTTCTAGAATGCTACAAGGCAATGGAACAGCAAGCACAAAAAAAAAACACACAATTAGGACCAAGAATTGGCCTGACCAATAACAGTGGATTAACCCTTTCAGTCCAAGTCCTGACTACTTTGCAGAGATGGCAAGAACTTCAAGATACAATGACACAACTGATTAACCAAGTTTGCGCTTCATGATGTACTGACTGATCAGCAATTGGAAACATAGAAACATATAGAAACATAGAAATTGTCAACAGAAAAGGGCCTTCAGTCCACCTAATCTGCCCTATTACCACTAACAATGGTGCTCTGAAGTAGAAATTGACCCCACAAAGTGCTTTTCATAAACATGCCATAATGGGGCATACCTTGGACGAACAGAAAATGAAGAAGAATGCTGTTAGTTGGACGCTGAAGAACTTGGTGATTCTCTGCAACTCCTGGTGAAGAGCTGGATGTCCTGGGTGAAAAGAAGCCAAAGTCTCCTGGTAGAGCTTATGGTCTGCTGGAAGAGATGCAGAAATGACCACTGGTAGGCCCCCAGCATCCAGCCCACCTCCCAATGGGATGACTAATGGTAATGCACCCCTCAGGCCAGCCTCCGCTGGACCAGCACTGGTATGCATATGGCTTGTGGATGGGCATCAAAATAAGAAAGTGGTCATGCATGATGCCAACTGTGGTCCCTCACTCTTGAGTCAGGGCAGCTCCTAAGCTGACTCAAATTTGCATACCTGGCTAACAGCTCTCTAGAGATTACCACCCTGGGAGTAGAGCTGGAACACTTTGATGGAGGCTTGAAGCATGTCAAAGGCATTGGAAGCATGTACGCTGAAGATGGAGGGGTGACTGGAGGACTTCCTAGGTCAGAGTCAAGGGCTGAGGCTCACTCCAGAAGGAGTCAGAGGAAGAACATTGCAGTAACACATTGTAGGAATCACAGCTGAGCAGTAAACAATTACCCCACCTGGTGTAGTTATTGCCTCTGGTTGCACATCACTAGAGCATAGGGCACATGGTTCACAAGGTATACAGTCCAATCGCATAGTTCAAGTTGTAAACAATGCAGCTCAGTTCTTAAACAAATGGGTTCAATCACTTGGGGCACCAGGCAGGTTACAGCACAGTTCCATTCTGGTGTGAGGGGCTCAGGACACATCAACATAGCAATTCCCCCAAGGGATGTTGTGCCTTTAAGGATTTTTCACCTTTAAGGACACAGCCACCCCTCACTCAGCATTTAAATCTGCACTTTTTTCCCACCTTCGTGCACTTGATTCCTGTGTCTGTACCTAATTCTTCCCCGAACCCTGCATCCTGCTTACTGGTTTCACTTAACTCTGTGGTGATTGCTCTCTTGACTGTTTTCTAGCTCTAGCTTTGCTGTTACAATATCACACCCCCATGGGGGTCAACACTGTTAATCCCTGATTAAGTTAATATCTATGTGATCTCCTGTATGACTGTACTCACCTTGTATCTTGGAAAACCGCACTTTGTGAACTGTATGTATGTACCTGCTTGTAAACTGTACTCTCGGTTGGTGCTTGAAAATAGGTAGGATTGTTGCCTAATGTACTTACCCGGTTGCAAAAAGCTAATAAATAAATAATTAATATTCATTGGCCTGTGCTGCTGACCCTGCCCTAGTTCCTTCCGGCCTCGATGCCCTGGCCCCACCTCCTTATGAATATTAATAAAGCCTTGATGCTTTGCCCTTGTGTAGGGCCTTGCTAGACCCTGCCCTTTAATCAATATGCCTGAGGGCCTTGACCCTTGCCATTAGCCCCTCTCTCCTTATGATTTCCTATGGGACCTATGTTCCTTGGCCCGCTCCTGGTGCTGAAAGGTGCAAAATCAAACAGAGGGCAGCTTGCCCAAATGGGCCCCTCCTTTTTATTGAGCTGACTGACACCAACAAAGTGCCTAGGTTCCTGCCCCTGGTGCTTCACTGATCCCTTCCTTTACATTCCCCTGAAGTGCTTGGCCCTCTCCTCCCTGTTCTTACATAGAAACATAGAATTTGATAGCAGATAAGGACTGCTTAGTCCACCAAGTCTGCCCACATTTCCTATGTAATGGATAAACTGCAGATCCTAGTTAACAACAGCCTACTTCTTCCTACCCCCACTAGAATTGCCTTATGTCTGTCCCATGCATTCTTAAATTGCCCCACTGTTTTTGACTCCACGACCTCCTCAGGAAGGCTGTTCCATGCATCCATAACCCTCTCCATGAAAAAATACTTCCTCACATTACCTCTGAACCATCCCTCCTCTATCTTTAAATTGTGCACCCTTGTTCTTGCACATCTCTTTTTCTGAAAGATGCTACCCTCATGGATTTTGTTAATTCCCTTGAGGTACTTCAAAGTTTCTATCATGTCCCCCCTCTCCCTCCTTTCATCGAGGGTATACATATTAAGCTCTTTTAGTCTCTCTTCGAATGTCTTCTGGTGCAGACCCTGCAACATTTTGGTTGCCCTCCTCTGGACAGCCTCCACCCTGTCTATGTCTTTGTGGAGATGAGGTCTCCAGAACTGCATACAGTACTCCAGATGGTGTCTCACCAACTGTCTGTAGAGAAGGATAACAACTTCCTGTTTTCTACTGGTGAAGCCTCTCCCTATGCATCTCAGTATCCCCCAAGCCATACTTACTGCCTTCTCACATTGCTTGCCCACCTTTAGGTCATCTGATATAACTACCCCCAGGTACCTTTCCATTTTTGTTGTTGTTGTCAGTATTTCACCCCCCATTGTGTACTCTTCCCCTGGGTTTTGTTTCCATGTGCATTACTTTGCACTTCCTTGCATTGAATCTAAGCTGCCATACATTTGACCTTTCCTCCAACCTTGCCAAGTCCTTGTCATCCTTTACACCCCACCTTGTGCTTAACCCAATGTAGAGATCTTTGTGTCATCTGCAAAGAGACATGCTTTCCTTCCAACCCTCTGCAATGTCACTTATAAAGACATTGAAAGGACAGGACCCAGTACTGAACCCTGTGGTACCCTGCTAGTAACCCCCACTTTCTTCACTGTGGACTCCATTTACTATTACCCTCTGTGTTCTGTTGTCCAGCCAATGTTTTATCCAGGCTACCACCCTGGGACCCACTTCCAGGCTGGCTAATTTGTTTATTAATCTTTTGTGTGGGACTGTGTCAAATGCCTTGCTAAAGTCTAGGTAGGCCATGTTCACAGCCCCTCCCTGGTCTACTACTTTGGTCATCCAGTCAAAGAAATTGATTAGATTAATCTGAGATGACCTTCCCACTGTGAATCCACGCAGCCTTTTATCCTGTGCCCCCCTGGCCTCTAGGTACTCAACAATTTTTTCATTCAGAAGTGACTCCATCATTTTCCCTACCACTGAGGTCAAACTGACAGGACTGTAGTTTCCTGGCTCTGTCTTGCTCCCACTTTTGTGAAGGGGAATGACATCTGCCCTCCTCCAGTCCTCAGGTACCACACCATCCTCCCATGATTTGTTAAAAAGGGTAGTCAGTGATGTTACTAGTTCTCCCCTTAGTTCTTTTAGAATTCTGGGGTGAATCCCATCAGGCTCCATTGCTTTGTCCACTGTCAGTTTTAGGAGCTCTTTCAGAACCCTTTCTTCTGTGAAAGGACTGATATTGACCCTCCCCCCCCCATTGACAGGATCGGGTACCTCCTCTTCCTCTTCCTTTGTGAATACTGAGCAGAAGTATTTGTTCAGTATCCCTGCTTTTTCACTGTCGCTCTCTGCCCACCCACTCTCCTCTTTATTCAGCCTCAGTATCCCTCCCTTTGTCTTTCTTTGCTCCCTAATGTACCTATAAAAGGTTTTATCCCCCTTCTTAACTGGGTTGGCTATCTTTTCCTCAATTTGGGCCTTTGCTATTCTGACTACCTTCCCCGCTTCCTTCTGCTTTAACTGGTACAGTTCTCTGTCCTGCTCCTTCTGTGTTTCCTTATAGTTTCTGAATGCTATCTTTTTCTCCCTAACCTTCCCAGCAATCTCTTTTGAGAACCATAGTGTTTTTTTCTTTCATTTTGATTTGTTTATCTGCTTCACACAAAGACTTGCTGCCTCTGTGATGGAAGTTCTGATGTTTCCCCATTGTTGCTCCACCCCTCCTTCTTGCCTGTTTGCTAGTGCTTTTCTGAGGCACTCTCCCATTTTGACAAAATCAGCCCTCCTGAAGTCCAGTACCTTCACTTTTGTATGGCTTGACTCTGGAGCTGAGTTTATCATGAACCACACTGTTTGGTGGTCACTTGTTCCCAGATGGCTACCCACTTCTAAATCTGAGGTCCTCTCCATCCCCATTTGAGTACCAGGTCTAAGATTGCTCCCTCCGAGTGGGTTCCAACACTAGCTGTCTGAGGCATGCTCCCTGTAGGGCATCAGGAATGACCCTGCTCTTGGATGTGGCTGCAGCAAGGTGCTCCAGTTAACATTTGGCATTTCCAGGTCCCCTATTAGCAATATCTCCCCTTTCTCTGCTCTCCTAAGGATGCCTTCTATCATTTCCTTGTCCATTTCCTCCCCCTGAGACGGGGGTCTGTATACAACTCCTGTGCGGATTGTGGTGCCATTTCCAGTCTCCAGGGTGACCCACGGTGCCTCCTCTCCTCCTTGTTTATCCTTTAGTTATATTGTTTTGATCCCTTCCCTTACATAGAGAGCTACTCCTCCTCCTCCTCCTCTTCTACCATCTCTGTCCCTCCTGTAGATTGTGTACCCTGGTATGTTGACATCCCACTCATGGTTTTCTGTGTACCATGTTTCTGTGACTGCCACAATATTCAGGCATCCCTCTTCCATCAAGGCCACCAGTTTTGGCCCCATCTCTCTCCTTACTGCTTTTGTATTTTTCTCCATTTACCTCTGCCCTTCTCCTGATTGACTTCTTTATCTTGGTGTTTACCTGATTAACTACCCTGATTTTTTGGGGGGAGCTAGGATTTACCTTCTCCTTTTCAGTGCCTCTCCCCTTGGCTAGTTTAACTTGCCAATGAAGCATTTAAATCTATCACCTAGGATCCTGGTTCCCCTCCAGGACAGATGCAGACCATCGAGCCAGTATAGGTCTGGATCCCTCCAGGTGGACCCCCAGTCCCTAATGAAGCCAAAATCCTGAGCTCTGCACCAGTTTTTCAACCACTGATTGAATCCCATGGTGTGGAGCATCCTAGCCTCACCCATACCATAGACAGGCAGCACCTCGTGTGATTTACTGTGCTTGCTACTTGTCTGAAGGCCCTCCCCAACTCACAAACTCCTCCTGCACTGCTCTGATCCCTTTTCCAGCCAGGTAATTTGTCCCTAGGTGGACAATGACATACAGCTCCTTCCCCCGTGCAACTGCTCCTGTGATCCTGAGGATTCGCTCCCTGTCCCTCCAAGCCATGGTGCCAGGCAGGCACCTTACCTCCCTCTCCTCTCTCTCCCCCAGTTCTACCCTCCTAACAATGGAGTCCCCCACCAGGAGTTGTTTTCTTCCCCTGTGAGGTCCCATGCCACCCTTCTGTGGGTCTCCTTTGTGAAGGTTCCCAGCATCCTCCTTGGGCTCCACTGCAGGTGCCTCCATAGAGGAACCACACTCTGCCAGAACAGCATACGAAAATGTGGAAAGGTACAACTGTAGGGATGCACCTCTGTTCCCCACCCTCACCCTCCCTGAGCCCACTGTGGTCCAACCACTCCTCTTTCTTGGCAACCTCTGAGGCCCTGGAGGTCCCTGGGTGGGAAAGGAGGTCCCCTGAATCCTGGTCAACTCAGCCTGGAGATAAGCATCCTCCTCCTTCAGTCCAGAGAGGTGCCTGCAGATGGGATAACACCTCATCCTCCAGAACATCTCCTGGAAGACTGCTGCTCCTCAGCGACTGCACTGCACCACTCCCATCATGTCTTATTTGTGGCCACTTAACTGTTGTTTTGTATACTTACTCTTTCCTCTCTCTATTTTATTTTATTTTTTTTTTTTTATAAAATTTTTTTTCTCCCTACTTTTCTGCTGTCTCTGTGCCCTGAAAGCTCCTGATCTTTCTGTTCTGGGACAGTAAGTGCCTATATTCCTCAGTAGTCTCCTTCTTACTTGCTCAGAGTCAGATCTCCAGCAGCTAGGGGGGATGGAGAGCTATTCTTTTCCTTCTAGGATGGTGAGTCTTTTGTGCCTCTGTGATCACTCCCTTCCTTCCTGCTCCCAAACATGAAGTTCCTGTTGTCAGTCAAATCCTTTGCCTATCAAAGTAGAACCAGATAAGGGTTGGAGGTAGAGGGGAGGTATGGAGGGCAATAAAGTCCCAGTAAAGTTCTAACAGCAGATCCTTCATTTTTTAAATGCAAACACCTGGCTTCCTTCTCTCTAAGCCACTCCCATAATTCACTGTTTCTTTTCACCTAGCTAACTGCACAGATAACAATTCCTTCACCCAACTCAGACAAGCACTCTTATTTTTATTTTTTTCTTTGTTTTACCCTAAATTGAAGTTCCCAGTATTCAAGTCCTAGTTCTTTAGTCCAGTAGAGTAATAAAGTTCTAACAGCAGCTCCTTCCTCTTGCTGTTATCCCCTTACCCTCTTTCCAACACCTATGGCATGAGTTTAAAACAAAATCTTGCCCAGGGCCCACTCACCACCATGACCTGGGGCTGTACTGCTACTGGACATTGTCCGGAAAGGTGGCGGGGGATCTGCACTCCCACGCAGCTTCTCTGCTGCTGCTGTAGCTGAGGAGGTGGAACTAAAAGGTCCAGGGCTTGTGTTGCTGCTCAGACCAGAATCACCACCACACACCTCTGTCTGCCACTAAAAGCTGTCTTGCCATCGATGCCTTATCAGGGCTCAGGGGATCATAGAACAAAGGACCATTCACATCAGGGAGCCACCACTCCCACCCGACTGCTGCTGCTGCCACCAGACTTGAGGGGAGCGATGCCAGAGGAGTAGAGGAGCCACGGACCTGTGACAGGCAAGCTGATGGGTCTGTGTTCCACACATCCTCCACCCTGGCAGCTGAGTCATGACTACCCTCATAACCATTCCCCAGGCTCTTTTCTATGGCAGTGGAGGTCCTGGCTGGCAGCCTGGAGATTGGGCCTTTCATGCACCTTGGGGAGGATCTCCAGCCTGGGTTGTCACCTCCCCTCAGACCCACTGGTGCACCAAAGGCACGAAAGTAACAAAGGCTGGATTGGGTCTTGGGACTTGTAGGAAGAGGAGAAAAAAAAGAGAAAGGAAATAAAAAAATTCAAACCCCCGGCTCTTGAAGGGTCCCCGTTATTCATCAGGGTGCCCTCCAAATTTGGGGCACTATACACATACCTAGAAGAGTATGAACTGTAATGTGCCCAACAGCATGGTTTTAGGAAACTCCATAGCACCAATACAGCACTGGTAGAATGCAACAACTACTCGCACTAGGTCCTTGATACTGTTAATATGGTGGGAGCCATTTGCATTAACCTAACAAAGGCCTTTAATCTAGTCAGTGATCAGATGCTACTTGATATGCTCTTTACACAGAAACTAGAGTTTGACAGTAGAAAAGGACCGCTTGGCCCACCTAGTCTGCCCATTTCCCTACCTACAGGATAAGCTGCAGATCCTAGTTAACTAACAGCCTATTTCTTCCTACCCTCCACAAGAATTGCCTTATGTTTGTCCCATGCATTCTTGAATTCTCCCACAGTTTTAGACCCCACAACCTCCCCAGGAAGGCTGTTCCATGCATCCACCACCCTGTCTGTGAAAAAATACTTCCTCACATTGACCCTGAGCCGTCCCCCCTCTATCTTCAAATTGTGTCCCCTTGTTCTTGCACATCTCTTTTTCTGAAAGATGCTACCCTCTTGGACTTTGTTGATTCCACTGAGGTACTTAAAAGTTTCTATCATGTCCCCCTCTCCCTCCTTTCCTCAAGGGTATACATATTAAGCTTCTTCAGTCTCTTCTCGTATGGCTTCTCTTGCAGACCCTGCACCATTTTAGTTGCCCTCCTCTGGACTGCCTCCATCCTGTCTATGTCCTTGCAGAGATGAGGTCTCCAGAACTGGATGCAGTACTCCAGATGTGGTCTCACCAACTGTCTGTACAGAGGATAACAACTTCTGTTTTCTGCTGGTGATGCCTCTCCCTATACATCCTAGTATCCCCCCAGCCCTCCCTACTGCCTTCTCACATTGCTTGCTAATCTTAAGGTCATCTGATATGATTACCCCCAGGTCCCTTTCCATTTTTGTTGTTGTTACTACCTGCCCCCCCCACTGTGTAATCTTCCCCTGGGTTTTTGTTTCCCAGGTGCATTATTTTGTCCTTCTTTGCATTGAATCCAAGCTGCCATACTTCTGACCATTCCTCCAACCTTGCCAAGTCCCTCCTCATCCTTTCCACACCTCCTTGTGAATCAACCCTGTTGCAGATCTTTGTATCATCTGCAAAGATGCATACTTCCTTCCAGTCCCTCTGCAATGTCACTTATAAAGACATTAAAAAGGACTGGACCCAGAACTGAACCCTGCGGTACCCCACTAGTAGCCCCTCTTTCTTCAGAGTGGACTCCATTTACAATTACCTTCTGTGTCTTGTTGTCCAGCCAATGTTTTACCCAGGCTATCACCCTAGGACCCACTCCCAGGCTGGTTAATTTGGCAATTAATTTTTTGTGTGGGACTGTATCAAATGCTTTGCTAATGTCTAGGTAGGCCATGTCCACCACCCTTCCCTGGTCTACTAGTTTGGTCACCCAGACAAAGAAATCAATCAGATTTATCTGACATGACCTTCCCACTGTAAACCCATGCTGCCTTGGGTCTTGTGCCCCACTGGCCTCAAGGTACTCAACAATTCTTTCCATCAGAAGAGATTCCATCACTTTCCCTACCACAGAGGTCAAACTACAGGTCTGTAGTTTCCTGCATCTGTCTTGCTCCCACTTTTGTGGAAATCCATCCACCTTCCTCCAGTCCTCCGGTGCCACCATCCTCCCATGATTTGTTAAAAGGGTAGTCAGTGGTGTCACTAGTTCTCTCCTTAATTCTTTTAGAGTTCTGGGGTGAATTCTGTCAGGTCCCACTGCTTTGTCCACCTTCAGTTTTAGGAGTTCTTTCAGAACCCTTTCTTCTGTGAAAGGACTGGGATCGATTCCCCCCATCCAGAGTGCTTCTGTTAATTGGATTAGGCACCTCCCACTTCTCCTCTTTTGTGAATACTGAGCAGAAGTATTCATTCAGTATCCCTGCTTTTTCACTGTCCCTCTCGGCCCACCCACTGTCCTTTCTATTAAGCCTCACTATCCCTCCCTTTGTCTTTCTATGCTCCCTAATGTACCAATAAAAGGTTTTATACCCCTTCCTAACTGAGTTGGCTATCTTTTCCTCATTTTGGGCCTTTGCTATTCTGACTTCCTTCCCTGCTTCCTTCTGCCTTAAGTGGTACAGTTCTCTGTCCTGCTCCTCCTGTGTTTCCTTATACTTCCTAAATGTATATCTTTTTCTCCCTAACCTTCCCTGCATTTTGAAGAACCATAGTGACTTTTTCTTTCATTTTGATTTGTTTATTTGCTTCACACAAAGGTTTGTTGCCTCTGTGATGGCAGTTTTGATGTTTCCCCATTGTTGCTCCACCCCTCCTTCTAGCCTGTTTGCTAGTTTTCTAAGGCACTCTCCCATCTTGCCTAATACCCTCACTTTTGTATGGCTTGACTCTGTAGCTGAGTTTATCGTGAATCACACTGTTTGGTGGTCACTTGTTCCCAGATGGCTACCAACTTCTAGATCTGAGATCCTCTCGCTGTCCCCATTTCAGAGTATGAGGTCTAAGATTGCTCCCTCACGAATGGGTTCCAAAACTAGCTGTCTGTGGCATGCCACCTGTAGGGCATCGAGAATGACCCTGCTCTTGGATGTGGCTGCAGCAAAGGTGCTCCAGTTAACATCTGGCATATTCAGGTCCCCCATCAACAGTATCTCCCCTTTCTCTGCCATCCTAAGGATGCTTTCTATCATATCCTTATCCATTCCCTCTCCCTGACATGGGTATCTGTATACAACCCCTGAGTGGATTGTGGTGCCATTTCCAGTCTCTAAGGTAACCCACAGTGCCTCCTCTCCTCCCAGTTTACTCTTTTGTTCTGTTGCTTTCATCCCTTCCCTTATATAGAGAGCCACTACTCCCACTCTTCTCCCCTCCTTGTCTCTCCTGTAGGTTGTGTACCCTGGTACGTTAACATACCAGTCATGTTTCTCTGTGTACCACATTTATGTGACTGCTATGATATCCAGGCATCCCTCTTCCATCAAGGCCACAAGTTCAGGGAGCTTGTTGCCCAGACTATGGGCATTACCCTCCATTTCTTGATGGCCTTAGTCCTTTTTGCCCCATCCATGTCCTTATTGCCTTTGTCATTTTCTCCATTTATCCCTGCCCTTCTCCCTATTGACATATCTGTCTTGGTGTTTACCTCACTTACTACCCTGATTTTTTTGGGACGGCTAGGATTTCAATGCTCCTTTCCAGTGCCTCCCCCTTGGTTAGTTAAGATGCTTGCCAATGAAGCATTTAAACCTATCACCTAGAATCCTGGTTCCCCTCCTGGACAGATGCAGACCATCATGTCAGTATAGGCCTGTGTCACTCCAGGTCGACCCCCAGTCCCCAGTGAAGCCAAATCCCTGAGCTCTGCACCAGTTTTTCAACCACTGATTGAATCCCATGGTGTGGAGCATCCTAGCCTCATCCATGCCATGGATAGACAGCACCTCTGAGAAGGTTACTGTGCGTGCTACTTGTCTAAGGCCCCTCCCCAACTCCACAATCTCTTCCTGCACTTCTCTGATCCCTTTCTCAGCCAGATCACTTGTTCCTAGTTGGACAATGACATCCAACTTCCTCTCCCATGCAGCTGCTCCAGTGATCCTGAGGATTAGCTCCCTGTCCCTTCAAGCCATGGCACCAGGCAGGCACCCCTCCCTCTCCCATCCCTCAACTAGTTCTACCCTCCTAACAATGGAGGCCCCACCAGAGTTGTTTCCTTCCCCTGTGCATCCCATGCCACCCTCCTGTGGGTCTCCTTTGTGGAGGTTCCCAACATCCTCCTTGGTCTCACTGCAGGTGCATCCATAGAAGAACCGCACTTTGTCAGAACGGCATTTGAATTGTGGAGAGGTACAGCTGGAGGATGCACCTCATTCCACCACCCTCACCTCCCTGAGCCCACTGTGGCCCAATAGCTCCTCTTTCTTGGCAACCTCTGAGGCAATGGCAGTGGCCCTGGTGGTCCCTAGGTGGGAAAGTAGGTCCCCAAAATCCTGGCCAACTCAGCCTGGAGATGAGCAACCTCCTTCCTCAGCCCAGAGGTGCCTGCAGATGGGACAACACTGCATCTTCAGAATGTCTACCGGAAGACTGCTGCTCCACAGCCACTGCACTGCACCACTCCCATCATGTCTTATTTCTGTCCCCTTAACTGTTTGAAATACTTACTCTTTCCTCTGTTTATTTTTTTTTATTTTCTCCCTATTTACTGCCTCTGGGCCCTTTATGCTCCTGATCATCCTGTTCTGGGACAAGAAGTTCCTATATTTCTCAGTAGTCTCCTTACTTGCTCAGAGTCAGACTTCCAGCAGCTGGGGGGATGGAGAGCTACTCTTTTCTTTCTAGGATGGTGAGTCTTTTGTGGTTCTGTGATAACTCACTTCATGCTCCCAAATAGGAAGTTCTTGTTGTCAGTCAAATCCTGTGCCTATAAAAGTAGAACTGGCTTAGGGTGGGGTGAGGGGGGGTGGAGGAGAGGGAAGAAGGGAAATATAGCCCCAGTAGAGAAGTATAGTTATAACAGCAGCTCCTTTTTCTTGGTGTTCTCTGCCTGTTCTCTGGCAGAAGCTATCTAGGGCAGTTTTTAAATCTGGCTTTAACCTGGCTTCCTTCTAACTAAGCCAGTCCCCCTACTTCACAGCTCTTTCTACACTTAAGTTAATTGTATAGATAACAATTCCCTTCAGCTATCTGAGACAAACACCTAGATAACTGCACAGATAACAATTCACTTCAGCCAACTCAGAAAAACACATTAACTTTTTTTCTTTTGTTTTCTTTTGACCCTAAATTTAAGGTCCCAGTAGCAGAGTTCTAGTTCTTTAGTCACAGTAGAGAAGTATAGTTATAACAGCAGCTCTTTCTTCTTGGTGTTCTCTGCCTCTTCTCTGGCAGAAGCTTTGGCCTTGGTCTGCATAAAGGCTTAGTGGCCTAGTGGCCTGGTTCCAAAGTTATCTGTCTGAGCTCACACAGAGGGTGAAAATTGATGGCTCCCTGCCTGACAGCCAGAGGGTATACATAGGTGTGCCACAGGGCTCTATTCTGAGCCCTCTCCTTTTTGGCCTTTTTATTAACTGATTGCTTGATGCCTGTCTGTCAACTCATATTCTCCTGTATGCAGATGACTAAGTCATCTAAGCTAAGAACACTAACCTTAGTAACCTCACCTCTAATCTTCAGAAACTCAGAGTCCTTAGAAAATGGTTCTCTAATAGAAAACTAGTCCTCAACTGCAAAAACAAAAAACATGATTTTACCAGCAATCATATGAAGATAAAGATCTCCCCATTGTCATCCTCAATAACAAAGGTCTAATACTGGATCAAGTGGAGACATTCAAATATCTCGGGGTAGTGCTGGACAATGCTCTATTCTTTTCCACCATGCGGACAATCTGGTCTCCACTGTAACGAAAAGGCTGGGTGCCCTATTCAGAAATCAGAACAGCCTCACTGCTGAAGCCTGGTGACTGATTGTGTCCAGTCCCATCCTATCCATAGTGGACTAAGGACTACCTATCTATGCAGCTTCTAGTGACTTCATATTTAACAGGGTCAGGATGATATGCAGTATAGCTTGCCACTTTGTAATAGGGGCTGACAAGTGCACCCACAGCTGTAACCTTTATTCATTAACCAACTGGCTACCCCTTTCCAGTACAATAAAGTTTCAAACCTGTCTACTAGCCAAGAAATCACTGATAAGTCTAACACCCCCATGCTAAAAAAAACTGTTTCTACCCATTGTCTAACCAGTACAGCACAAGGAGCATGGCCAGGAATGCCCCCGAACTACCTTTCTGCAAAACTCAGGTGAGTGAGGGTTCCTTTGCCATTAGGACTGCATGCTGGCTAAATGAACTGTCGGAATTCATGTTGAACCTGCCTAGGTCTTCCCAGTTCAAAAGAATCCCTGCAAGTTCCCTGGTAGTTTAAGTGCAAGTGCAATTTGTCATTGAACAAGTCATAATCATCATTGTTATACTCTGCTGTCTCCCTAGCAGCCTGCTACTGGAACCTGTTCCTGTTCGGTCAGCTTTGCACTTACACAACTTGATGTTTCTTGTTTCGTTAGACAAGCCTTTGCTCTGGAATGTGATCACTCACCCTGTTTCTTTCTTAATTGTAACATCTACTGTAATTCTTTTGTGTCATTTGTTGTAAAACTTGTAACTCTGATATGGAACCTTTGTAAAAGAGCACTTGTGCTCAAAGGTATCATCTGAATTTTCTAAAAAATAAATAAATATACTGTTTACCGATAATATATTTTGCATGATATTTTTACAGAAAACATTTTAAATAACTTTTTAAAAATATTCAAATTTTTGATTCACATTCAAATCAAATAAATATGTTCCCACTTAGTTTGGTTATCATAGTCCATTGAAAAAGTGCTACAATGATGTCATGAAAAACACAAAGTTCTTAACTTTGTTGTTAGTGATCTTAGTATCTTCCCAGCATTCATAATCAAAGATTGTGATGGCTTAGGAAGATGTTAATGATATGCAGTCATGTGTGGTTGCCTATTATTGGGGCCTATGCACTATTCTAGGTATGCACGGGAGGTGTGAACCTGGCTCGTGCAGCTCCGCATCCACAGACAGGTGCATAATGGCCAGCATGCATGATCCCCAGGCTCCACTGAGTGCCTGTCTGTGGCCCCTATCCCCCTGGTGTGCAGGATCATGGGTGCAGATTGGAGGACACAGGTGGGCATCTGATAGGATGCCTGACATGGTCCCGCACAAGATCCCCTGCTCCACACGAAGCAGAGGATTTTGGGACAGTGTGGGTCCCAAATTTGTAACTTATTGGGCAAGTGCCCATAAGGCTGCCCACAACCCTCCCTGCTTAACCAGAGGGCTGGGGAAGCATGGTGGGGGGGGGGAGCTTATGCGTTCCCTTGACTGATGGCAATACACTGCCCGGGCCAAGCAATGGTTATGGCAGGGTCCCTGTTGCTGTATCTTGTGCCCCCCCACCCAGTATTCTGTGCCTTTGTGAATGGTGCAGTGTGGGCACACCCCTGACACTCCCCCAGACCATCCACACATGTAGCTGCATGACCAGTCAGGGATCCTTGGGGCCTATGCACTATTCCAGGCAGGGTATGGGTAAGGGGTACATACACAGCCCACACAGCTCCACACCCACAAACAGGCTGATGGTGGCCAGCATACACGATCACCAGCCACTGCTGAGTGCCTCTTTGTGGCACCCCCTGGTGTGCAGAATCATAGGGGGTGAATCAGAAGACACAGGCAGGCATCCAAACAGATGCCAACTCTAGTCCAGCAGTTGATCCCCTGCATCACATGGACCAGGAGATTATGGGATGGCACAGGTCTAGAATTTGTAAATTGTTGGTTGAGTGCATGAATGGCTGCTCCCAGCCCTCCCTGCCTGACTGGAGGGCTGTGGCAGCATGTTGGGGATGAAGCTATTTATTCCTGTGGCTGTTAAGGGGATGCTGTGGGGGCTTTACTATGCCAGTCGACAACTAACTTCGTTGACCGGCATTGCAGTTCAGGTTCCTTGTTGACTGTAAGTTGCAGTTGGCAGGCAGCCACGCACAGCAGGGACTGTTTTTTTCTTAAAGGGGCTTTGCCTCCCGAACTCCCCATGCAGAGACTGTGCCCCCCCCCCCGCACTCCCTGTACTAAAGGATTCTAACTCCAGGTTGAAGTTAGTTCAGGGAGGGGTGCAGGTCAGGGAAGAGTGTTGCCGGGTCACGAGTACATCACCTACAGTGACTTGGCACTGTTGTCAGCAGCGACATATATCGCTGTAGGGATGTTGCTGTGGGAAGTGTATACCCTGTGGGGGGGAGCACAACAGTTGTGGCAGTGTCCCTGCTGCTATATCTTTCATCCCCTGGCCCAACATGCTTGCACACAGGAACCATGCAACCCCACCCTGTGCAGAATTGTCACTTAGGACTGCCTCATGACCTCGGGATCCATGGCTCATAGGTGATCTGCCCCATTGTGCATAGAAATGTATGTGTTGAAAAATCTTGTAGTACTACCTTTCAAAGGTAATAAAAAGTTGTAATACAGTTGTGGCAACTACTAGACAACTTTTCAGATGGAATCTGATTTTTCAAATGTTTTAAATAGTTAAGAAAACAAATCCCATACCCTGCTGGTAAATAACCAAGTCACCACTACAATATGCTCCAAATAGTAATTTATTTCATTTGTTAACTTCACCAACACATCCAAGACTAGTTGCTGACTTCTCACTGTTTCCTATTTTTAAAATATGTGTTGCTAGCTGACAAGCAACATGCACTGAAAATCATGGAAACAAATAGTCAATGGTTAGCATTGGACATGTTCATAAAGTAAATATTTCAAAGGAATCACTATTTGTAGCTTACTAGAGTGGAGACTGGATGAATATTTATTAGCTGAAAGAGGCAGTTTCTTAAGTTTTGTGTTGTGTGTTTATGGTGGGTGCTGAAAAGGGATGTGGGAGTAGCTCTCGATAAATAGTACAATTCAGAAACAATTTTCATAAAACCATTTACTATAAAAATGAAATATGGTAGTTATTCCCAACTTGGCATTTGTTTCCATCCGGGTTCTGAAGACACCAAAGACCTCTCAAGCTTTACTGTCGAGGTCTCTTTTGTGCCATCAGAATCCCTGGATGGACACATCCTTGCATAGTTGCCTTCTTCATTCTACTTGTTGTCATCAGTATAATTTTGTTTAAGTGATGACTACTGGCATATCTGAAATTTTGTTTAAAGTACTTTGAGCCTAATCTTGTGCGCATTACTTGGAATTCATAAAGCACATAATTCATTCAACAATGTTCACTTTTCAGTACTATTTTAATATATCTATAGGCCTAATTAAAATCTACTATTGAATGAATTCTCCAAAGCATTGTCCAGAGTACTGCTTTGCTATTTTAAAACCGAGAAATCACCACTAGTTTATGCAGTTCTATGAACATAAGAAACAGCTGAACACATTATACATACCCACAGCTATCTTGCTGGGAGACATTTTTTACAGTTCCAGATAAGGAAGTTTAGAGTTTCTGAAAGCTGTCACAGTGTCTGGGAGCTTTGAGTCATCTTTCTTTGCTAACTCTTAAACCTTGAGTGCAATATATTACAGATGATACAACATTTTGTAATTATGTGCCAAGACAGAACAGGCTTGAAGATTTCTGGAATGCATATCCAAGGTTGAAGTTGAGGTCAGCGTATAAACAACATACTTGATAGCATGTTTCGTTGAAACCACATGGAGATGCTGGAAGTCAGTTATGATCACGGTGCAGCTTGTGCAAGTCTTCAGTGAGGTGTGCTGGATAATGTCACATAAAATGTAGCAGATGGGTATTTACTAGTTCAGTAACATGAAGGAAAGACAGGCTCTTCATTGATTTAAATCTTATTTAGCACATAAAAATATCATTATTTGAGCCTGCTAAAGGCTTAAAGGAAGGTTTGCTTCAAATAGATATCTGCTTTGTCTGAAAACACTAAGCTGTAAAGATGGAAAAGGATTCACAATCCTGTCACGGTAAAAACATAAACAAATTGTTTCCTATATTCAGAAACATCTGCTAAGTTGTAGGGTGTCCATCAAATTCCAATCTACCATCAAATACCTGAAATACCAGACACATTCGATGAATATCCCAATACCCAAATATTGGGGTGTATTCGAGGTATTCGATGGCATGTATTTGATGACACTTTAAGATCTCATGAGATCTCATCAGCCAATCCCTAGGCTGTGCAGAGAGCTTTCCAGAGCTTTACCATGTGACCTGCCTTCGTGCAGAGAGACACACGAGCTGAGAGGAAGCTGTTGCTCTCCTTGAAGGAGTTGTGCTTTTCCAAATCAGATTTAGGAAAAACATAATCTTTGCAGACTTTTTTTTAATTCTTCTGTATACTGAATCTTGGTGGATACTGTGGTGTTCCACTTGAGTGACTGGTTGATTGCAAGTAGATTTTTAACAACAAATCATGTAATCTTCAGGTCAGGGTCTGTTTGCAGTTGCAGACTAGAGGCTTTAGGCTAGCTCTTGCTTGCTAGATATCTGACTGAAAAGGGGCATGCTCCTATGACTTCTTCAGACTTAGACTTACAGTGCTAAAAATAATTTTTTTTGATTTTGCAGTAAACAGTACTGTGTCTTTTGTGGCAGAAACTCTAGTGTGTGTATACTCTGAAGAAAGGGCGGTTACTAGTGGGGTACCACAGGGTTCAGTCCTTTTTAATGTCTTCATCAGTGACATTGCAGAGGGACTGGAAGGAAAAGTATGCCTTTTTGCAGATGACACAAAGATCTGCAACAGGGTTGATATACAAGGAGGCATGGAAAGGATGAAAAGGGACTTGGCAAGGTTGGAGAATGGTCAGGACGATGGCAGCTAGGATTCAATGCAAAAAAGTGCAAATAATGCACCTGGGAAACAAGAACCCAGGGAAGAATACACAATGGGTGGGAGGTAGTAACAACAAAACAGGAAAGGGACCTGGGGGTAATCATATTAGATGACCTTAAGGTTAGCAAGCAATGTGAGAAGGCAGTAGGGAGGGCCGGGGGTATACTGGGTTGTATAGGGAGAGGCATCAGCAGCAGAAAACAGGAAGTTGTTATCCCTCTGTACAGACAGTTGGTGAGACCCCATCTGGAATACTGTGTCTAGTTCTGGAGACCCCATATCCGCAAGGACATAGACAGGATAGAGGCAGTCCAGAGGAGTGCAACTAAAATGATGCAGGGTCTGCAAGAGAAGCCGTATGTGGAGAGACTAAAGGAGCTTAACATGTATACCCTTGAGGAAAGAAGGGAGAGGGGGGACATGATAGAAACTTTCAAGTACCTCAAGGGAATCAACAAAGTCCAAGAGGGTAGCATCTTTCAGAAAAAGAGACTTGCAAGAACAAGGGGACACAATTTAAAGATAGAAGGAGGGCGTTCTAGGGGCAATGTGAGGAAGTATTATTTCACAGAGAGGGTAGTGGATGCATGGAACAGCCTTCCTGAGGAAGTTGTGGGGTCTAAAACTGTGGGAGAATTCAAGAATGCATGGGACAGACATAAGGCAATTCTTGTGGGGGGCAGGAAGATATAGGCTGTTGGTTAACTAGGATCTGCGGCCTTTCCTGTAGGTAGGGAAATGGGCAGACTAGATGGGCCTAGCGGTCCTTATCTGCCGTCAAAGTCTATGTTTCTATGTTTACTGTGTTCTGAAGCTGTTGCCAGTATGCAAAAGCAGAATATTTGCTTCCTTTCCTGTAACTGCTTTAATTATTATTACAATTTATTTTTCTGCTGACACTGCAGATTTAGTTTTGGCAAGGAACTTAGGCATTTGTCGCCTGCCACCACTGCAGGCAGCTCATAATATACCAAAAGCAAGGTGAAAGCACCATCACCTTCACTGTGTTGCTTCGGTATAAACAACGATATAAAACAATTGTTGAAGTCTTTACTCATTTTGTCTCTGGATGCCACTGAAATTATCTGTGCCCTAGGGTAGGCATGGCAGGGGCTGGGAGGGGTGCATGTTTGCGGCCTTAACTTAGTTTTCTGGCTGTTGTTAAAACAAAACAGTAAAAGTTGAAAAACAACAATGTAAAAAATGTTGAAGTCTTTCTGTATCTGGACCACATGCCACAGATTTCATCTGTGAGCTAGTGTAGGAGGGCAGGGCACACCTTTGCACGCAGCCTAGACTTAGCTTTATGACTGTTGTTAAAGTAAAACAGTACAGACAACAACACAAAAATTGTTGAATTCTTTACTCTTTTCTTTGCAGATGGTGGATGCCAAAGGCGTTATCTGTGCCCTCAGGGTAGGTAAGGCAGGGGCCAGTGACTGATCTTTGTGGCCTACAGTTAGCTTTCTAACTATTTTTAGAACAGTAAAAGTTGAAACAACAATATAAAAAAAATGCTGAAGCCTTTTGCCTCTGTCGTCATGCCACAGACTATCTGTGCCCTAGGGTAGGCAGGGGCTGGGGCACCTCAGCGTGTGACTTAGACTTAACTTTCTGACTGTTGTTAAAGTTACAAACAACAATATAAAACAATTGTTGAAGTCTTTACTTTTTGTCTCTGGATGCCACAGACATCTGTGCTCAAGGGTGTGGGGGCACTTTTGCAGGCTTGATTTAGCTTTCTGGCTGTTGTTAAAACAGTAAAAGTTTGAAACAATATAAAAAATGTTGAAGTCTGTTTGTCTCTGGACTGCATGCCACAGTCTTTATTTATTTGAACCCTGGGTAGGCAGGGGCGGGGACACCTTTGTGTGTGGCCAAGACTTACCTTTCTGACTGTTGTTAAAGTAAGTTTACATACAACAATAGAAAAACAATGTTGAAGTCTTTACTCTTTTGTCTCTGGAAGGTGAACACCACAGATGTTATCTGTGCCCACAGGTTGCAGGGCAGGGGCCAGGGGTCACCTTGTGGCCTAGATTTAGCTTTCTGACTGTTGTTTAAACAGTAAAATGTTGACACAACCATATAAAAAAATTGTTTGGATAGCACACCACAGACTTTATCTGTGACCTAGAGTGGGTAGGAGCCAGGAGGGCACCTTTGCAGGAGGACTACACTTAGCTTTCTCACTGTTGTTATAGTAAAAAGTTACAAACAACAATATAAATAAAAGCGTTGAAGTCTTTACTCTTTTTGTTTCCAGATGTCACAGATGTTATCCGTGCCCTAGGATAAGCAGGGCAGGGGCAGGGGTTGGGGGAACTTTTGTGGCCTAGACTTGCTTTCTGACTAGTTATTATTACAGTAAAAAGTTACATAAAACAATGTAAAAAAAACTGTTGAAGTATTTTTTGTCTCCCTAGTCTGGACACTATAGAAGTTGTCTAAGCTGTCCGTTACACTTTCTGACTGCCACCACTGGATAAACAAAAGACAACAATTCCTGTTTCTAGTTCCTGCTGATGTAAAAAAAATAACATTTTTTGCATGCACTGCATTAGAAAAATGAATTATTGCATCAGAAAAATAAACTATCAATAAACAGTTGAAAACATTATTCCACATTTTTGCAGTTTATCTGAGTGAAAATGTCACACAAGCAAAGTATGGTCAGTCAGCTTCTGTGGACCAGCCCCTCCAAAAGTGATTCAGACAGGGGTCAATGTTCAACAACTATTCACCATCCAGCTGCCCCCATAACTCCAACCAAATCAGCTGCTACTTTAACCAGTGCTAGCGCTGCTTGTACCACTGCCATCACCACTGTTCCAGTGCAAATTTCAGTCTCTGTAGTGATTGATGTTGTTGCCACATTGGCTGTCCCCATCACCACCACCTCCATGGCTGCTGCCAGTGCCACCATCAGCACTACCTCCAATACTGCTACTGCCACCATCATCACTGACTCCACAACTGCTGCTGTGGGCACTATTACCACCACCAACAAACCCACCAGTACCAGCATGACCATGGTTCATGATAGAAGTATTCAGCCATGAACCTGGTGGTTAAATCCAAGCAGTTCTTCTGAGCATGATGAGGACAGTGAGGCAATGTCTTCTAGGTCAGAATATGCTCCTACCCCAGAAGATATAAAAAGGCTTGAAGATGTGTTCCACGGCACATTCTGTGAGGACAATGAACTGAGTGAGTCTGAGGATATAGAAACTGAGTCCTTGCCTCATTCCACAAGGAAGCACTCAGGTCAAAAGCATCCAAAAATCTGCGGCTGAAGCCAGACACAAAAATTTGCCACTGTTCCCCTCATCCATCATGTCAACCTCCTGCTAAAAAATTAAACAGTCCAACTAACTTTTGCTCATCCTAGAGGTCCTGATAATCTGGTGTCTGTTGACAACAATATTCTACACTACTCAAAATGAACCTGGTGGTCATGGGCACAAGCAGCATACAATAAGGTTTCAGTCAGGTATAAGTTCAAGTTCCAGTGATAATTGAATGTAGTTTTCTGAGCAGGAGTATAATAAAAGGAGTGGCCAGAGTATCAGTTATGGTAAAAATGTTGATAAACTGAGCACAACATGTGTTTGGAAACAATTTATGAAAAAGCATCCTGAGGTGATTAACTTGGATAAAGCCCCTGCTGGTGTTGTCTCTTCATGCCTCTGCATGCTGCATTTCAAAAAAATGCAAAACTAGTTCCTGACTCTGTCGATGGTGCTGTTGGTGGTGATGGTGGCAGAGGCAAGTGATCAATAAAGGAAGCTTTCAGGCCCTCACAAAGTTCTTGCCAGCTCACCCCATAGCTATTCAGATCACACAGTTCATAGGTGAGATGACTGCACTGGATTTGCAACCTTATTCTATTGCTGAGGATACTGGATTTCATAGACTTCTAATTGTTTTATAACCTCAATATCACATCCCATCACAAGCTACTTTTTCTTATACAGCCATGTCAAATATCTGTAGTGCCACAGTCAGGTGGAGAAATTGCTGAACCAGGCTGTGGGCAGGATTGTCCACTACACATCTGATGTATGGACCAATACAAACTCACTACATGCATACCTCGCACCAACAGCACACTGGTGTTCACCTAGTCCTCCTCTTCTTCCTCTGACCTTTGTAGGAGCAATACCTAATCCTATTAGATGTGTGATGTTGTTAGTATTGCACTCCTTCCAAGAGAACACTGGTGTTAACATTCTTATGTCTATGCAAGAAATGCTTGACTCCTGGATTAGCACAACATGTTTGCATGTTGGGTTCCTTATTCTAGATAATGGGAAGAACATGGTAGAAGCATTTCATAATGGCCACTTCAAGGGAATTCATTCTTTAATCATACATTGAACCTTGTGGTCACTGGTGCTCTCCAGAGCAGGGTGGGTGCTTCTCATATTGTTGATATTTCAAGAGACATCTGTAGCCATTTCCATTGTTCAGCTAAGGCAACCTGAGAGGTGCAGACTGTTCAGGACCAGCTTGGTTTACCAAACCATTGGATAATCCAAGATGTCAGCACAAGATGAACAACACATTTTATATGTTGCAATGCTTGCTGGAACAGAAGTGTGTTTTTACATGAGTTATACATTGAGCAGTATATTGGTGAAGTACTGCTACACTAGGATTGGAGCATCATTAATGGCATGATCCAGGATCTGTCTCCCTTTGAGAAATGCACCCATGACCTAAGCTCCAATACAGTTTCACTGCATCAGGTCACTCCAGCTGTTCATCTCCTCAGGTCAACCATGGAGAGTTTCCAGTAGCACAGCACTATGGACTTGTTTCCAGAACCCATCAAATAACTAATTGAAGGGCTTACTAGGGAGATCATAGTTTGCAACTGTACCTGACCATGCTAGTTATGAGTTCGCAACCATGCTAGACCCACGATTTAAATGTGATGCACTGTGCCTGGCCATGCAGAGTCACAGAGTGAGTGAGTGAGTACCAGCAGCAATTGTGACTAAGCTTGAGGGAGTCATGAGGGAGATGAACCTGTTCCGTTCAGATGATCCTGGTGGATCAGACAGTTCTGGAACAATTGGAGTGAGTGGCACTGGCAGCCCAAGAGACAGTTGTGTGGGTGGTGGCATGCCACTGACAATGTGGTTGCCTGCTGATGCAGGAAGACAGGGTGAGTTGGCAACACAGGCCCATGACACTGTGCCTCATGTTACAAAAGCACATTATTATGATTGGTTGCTGCTCACAAGTTCTTTGCTGAACAAACAGCTGTAGAGGACACATTTGTTGCCACATTCTGCTGAGCAGATGTTCACTAATTATTTGGGTGAGCCAACTGTGGAGTTTAATGTTGACCCTCTTGTCTACTGGAACACCAAAAAGCAGTCATGTCCTCCTTTGTCCCAGGTAGCATATAAATGTCCTGTGCACTCCCTGATAAGCTTACCCTCGGCGCATCTTCAGCAGTGCAGAGATAATGTTCAGCCACATCGCACTGTCTGCAGCCTGAACATGTGCAGCAGCTTCTTTTTCCTTAAGCTTAATCTGCATCTGCTTGATTCTTTAAAGTGAATAGGGTGTACTAGTCACATCCTGACAATGTGCTGTCACTGTCTGCCAGCTTTAAATATTAAATTGAGTACTATACTTATGGCTTTCAGATCTCTGCTCTTGATTTCAATCAATCAATCAATCAATCAAATCTTTATTTATTCAGGTGATCATCATTGAGCAAGGCTCATTTACAAGATGGACCTGATAAGGTCAAGGTTCGAGTTGGTACAGCAATTACATCACATACTTATGAGACAGTTCTACATACAGAAAAAGAAAATATTATTTATAAACAATAATATACAGAGAATTCACATGTTAAAGCTTGGCAAGAGAGTTAAACTAACATCTACAATATGTACAGTACATATATATCACAATGAGGGCTATGACAGTCACTCACTAATGAGTACAAGGATGGTGAAGGAATATTGGGTGCCATATACTGGCGGTGTCTGGCTGGAAGGAATATGCCATATGTGATTGGAATATGGTTTTGTGGGATGACTATTCTATCTCTGCGTGTAGCAACTGCATTTCTCTGTGAAGAAGGCTGTACAGTGCTGCTTGAAGGATGTAAATGGAATGATAATGGACAGTTTTAGGGATTTTTGTAGGGTGTTCCATGCTATGGCTAGAGAATAGCTGATTGCTGCCCTCCTTATTTTGGTGTTGACTTTGGGCAACTTGAGCAGGATGATATTGCTGCTTCTTAGGGCATAGGAGCTGGGAGTGGTCAGGTTGAAGCAGTCCAGGATATCTCTTGGGAGTTTTTTTGATAAAGCTCTGTAGATCCATAGAGCTGCATTTCTGCTCCTCCTGACATGAAGGGAAACCCATCCAACTGCATCATAGAGAACAATGGTGAGATATATGGCAGGTCTGTAATGAACCTTATTGCTCTATGGTATAAGGTATCCAACTTTTGAAGGTAGGGAGTGGGGCAGTGACTATAGAGGAAGTCTGCGTAGTCAATGACTGATAGAAAGATGGCCTGAACTAATCTCATCTTTGAATCTCTATTAAGGAAGGGTTTTAATCTGTAGAGGAGGCCAAGCCTTAGGCGAAGCTTTTTCAGCAGTTGTTCTAGATGCTGAATAAAGTCAAGTCTGTTGTCAATCCACACACCTAGGTATTTGAAATGTTCAACATACTCCAGATTTTCTCAAGTATAGTGCATACCTGGGGAGACTGATTGAAGAGGATGTGTTGGTGGAGTTTGGGTTGTGAACATCATTGCTTTGGTTTCTTTGCATTTAGCAGAAGCTTTTTCTCAGAAGCTGATGTTGTAGCAGGAATAATTCTGCTTGTAGGATTTCATGAGCAACTTTAGGTGAAGGGTTGCTGACATACAGTACAGTGTCATCAGCAAAGAGATGTACTGAGGACTTGGTAAGGGTTGAATCAATTTTATTTATATAAATGGCAAAAGGATAGGACCCAGAATAGAGCCTTGGGGACTCCTCTTGACAGTGGTCTTAATGAGGAGGTCACCTTCAGCTTTTACCTGCTGTGATCTACGGGAGGTAGCATCTAAACCATAGGGAGGATGGACCTATGCCAATGGAGTGTAGGGATGAGTAGCAGTTCATGGTCCACAGTGTCGAATGTTTTGCTCAGGTCCAGGAATACTGCACAGACATTGTTCTTTTATCCAGTTCAGTTTGCCAATCATTGGTGACCTTGGCTAATGCAGTGATAGTGCTATGTTTGGCCCTGAAACCAGATTGAGCTGGATTTAATAGATTAGCATTGTCCAGATATTCCCTTAACTGAATACTCACTAATTTCTCCAGCATCTTGGATAACACAGGTAGGATGGAAATGGGCCTATAGTTATTAAGATCCATAGGGTCCCCTGATTTTAGAAGGGGACCACTTGGGCTGTCTTCCACAGCGCGGGGAATAGAGCCAGAGTTTAGGGAAGGTTAAAGAGGTGAGTTAGGGGGACTGCAAGCACATGACATGCAATCTTTAGAAAGAATGGGTCCAGAAGATCTACTCCTGCACTTTTTTTGGTATCTAGATGCCATAATAGATCCTCAACTTGTTTCAACGGTATAGGTTTGAAGCTAAAGGAGGAGTCAACTCTTTGTTCACCAGCATAGTGGGAGCTTAAATGATCCCTTAATAGGTTAGCTGGTGAGGAGTCAAATGCAAGGCCAGCTGTTGTGAAGTGGTTGTTGAATGCATCCAGGATTTCCAATGTGCCAGTAATGGGGCCATAGTTACTGTGTAAATGGGTTGGAAGGGAGTTGTTAACATCCTGGCCCATCATACCCTTGATGGTGCCCCAAAATCTAGCAGTATTATGGTAGAAGGAGTCGAGCTGGGCCAGGTAGTAGGCAGTCTTTGCATCCCTAACTTTCCTAGTGCATTTATTCCTGGCTTTCCTAAAGATCATCCAGTCCATGATATTCTTAGTTTTTCTTGCTACTTTCCAAAGTTTCACAGATTTCACAGACAAAGAATTCAGAACAACGATGTCAGATGTGGTTGCAGTTGCTGCTTGGTGTTTTGACTGACCTTATGGCTTAATGACCACTGCTGCTATTAAAATCACAATGAGCTTGGAAAGTACTGACATTTTTTTCCCTTATTATTATTATTTTTTATTTTTAGTTTGACTCCTCCCATCGCAGTATAACCAAGTACTGGATTACAAAATGTACTTCCTAGTATGCCATTAGCTTTCAGCCAGACAGCGATCAAAATAATAGTATGAAAAAATTAAAAAATAAAAGTACAAAACTTAAAAAATAGTATAAAAGTCTGAACATTTGTTCCACTGTGCAACTCAGCTTTGCTTTCCTGTCTCCAAAACAAGCATAGGCTTTCATTTTAATTCCTTCCTGTCATTATGTGATTGTTTGCTTCAGTGCCTCCTTCCTGCTCTCCAAAGCAGATGTTCTCTTCATTTTTTTGGTACACTTGACAGAGCAGAACATGTAAAGAAAACACTTAATCTGTTGAAGGAAAATACTTGTCACTTGTGTGCACTCTTCTGTTGGTGCATATGCACCTGATTAGCATTTCTGTGTAAAAAAAACATTTCTAACTGCATTTTTGCCATTTTGGCATTAAAACATGTTTAAAAAAAGTGCTCAGAAACTTCCATTTTAGAAATCTGCTGGCAGCCATAGAAACAAAGAAAGAACACAGACGTAGAAATTTGATGGCAGATAAGGACACTTGACCACCCAGTTTGCCCATTTTTCCCTACCTACGTTATTACTATAGACCATACTTAAACTGTAGCTCTTTCCGCCCCCTTCCTTTCTATTATGATTCCATTGTGCTCATCCATTGCATTCTTGAACCCCTCCATTGTTTTTGCCCCAACCACCTCTGCTGGAAGGCTTTTCCAGACTCTCTTTCTGTGAAGAAGTACCTCCTCACGTCTCTCCTAAATCTACCCCCCCCTCCAGCTTCATGGCATGTTCTCTTATTCTTGAGCACATTTGCTTCTGAAAATACTTCCTTCCTGTACTTTTTTTAAATACTATATTTTATTTCTTTATTAGTTATAAATTTTTTTTACAACCACTCAGAGGTACATATAGGTCATCAATACATCATATAAATAGTTTACAATATACACTCAGTTTTCTTGAAGGTTATACAATCACAAACATTTCATTCATTTTAAAGGTTATCAATGTATGCTCTTAATATTCTGAGGTTTCTTTCTACTTCAGACTATTGCAGGATAGCTTCTTTTGTTTAATAATATATATGTTTTCTAGGCCTTAGCCTACTATTCTTGCTTTCTTCCCATTAATCTCTTACTTGGGGTACATATTTTTCTTTTAATCCTGTCTTCTGTATTATTTTACCCCCGTGTGGTAGTAATACTAGTCAGGGTCTCACTTTCTATCTCTTTTCTTTCTCATTTTGTCTCCTTTCTCAAGATCATGGAACAAAATCATCATAGTGCTCTAGTTGGTGCATAACCAATTTCCGCCATCTCAGTTCAAAAGATTCAGTTCTATCTAGGAACCCTGCTGAGAGTCTATCCAAGGCATAAATTTCTCTAGTTGTTTTTACCCACATTTCTCGGTGGGGGGGGGATGTTTTTAGTCATCCACAGCTAGGTTATCATTTTGTGGGCCGCTAGTAGTAATGCAATAAATTGTCTGTAAGTTGTATGATCTGTCTTAATTCCTCCTGGAGGTGTAAAAGTCAGTATAAATGTTGGTGTGAGAAGATTTGCACTGTTGTATATGTTTTTTTATGTAATTGAGGACTGCTTGCCAATATATGTATAATTGTGGACATGACCATAATATGTGTGTTTGTCCTGCTTGCTGTATTCCACATCCTCTCCAACATTCTCCTAGGGGGTCTCCTGCATATTTAGAGATCATCTTGGGTGTACAAAAATATCTAGATCTAAGTTCCACATATTCCTTCCAATAAGGCACCTGAATTGCTTTACTGACAGGAAGAGCTGCCCCCCATTTTCCTTTGCTACCTCAAGTTGCATCTCTTTGGACCATTTCACTCTAATTGTCTCTGTGAAGTCTCCTGGGCACTCCCTAAGTGCCTTGTAAAGTTTATTAATAAGATGTTCTGCAGTTGTCCCTGTTATATTCAGGCAGATTAACCCCACCAACGTTGGTGGTCTCTCTGCTATTTCTGCCAACTAATTTTCATGGGTTAATAAGTATGCTTTTAGTTGTCAGTAGCTATGACCGGTCCTGGCTGGTATAGTTATGTGTTCCTTAGAGACCGAGGTGTTTCTGGACCCTGAAGGATGTGGTGGTTCACCCCCTCCTGAAAAAACCTTCTCTGGACCTGGACTGTCTTGCCAGTCTCTAACCTGCCTTTTGTAGGTAAGGTTATTGAGAAGGCAGTTGCATTGCAGCTCGAGGACAATCTGACCACCCATGACATCTATGATCCTCTGCAGTCCAGTTTCAGGAAGAGACATAGTACTGAGACGGTGTTGGTCTGGGTACTTAATGATCTCCAGATAGTGAGGGACAGGAGGACCTGTACCATCTTGGTCCTCCTTGATCCCTCTGCAGCATCTGATACCATGGATCATGGGGTGTTGCTGGTGTGCCTGTGGCTTTCTGAAGACTAGTGGCACAGTCCTCAGATGGTTCCATTCATTCCTCACTGGCAGGACTCAGAGTGGAGTCCAGGGTGTTTTCTTCGACTCCTGCCTCCTGCCATGTGGGGTACCACAGGGCTCTGTTTCCCCATGTTGTTCGCGGTATATATGTTGCCATTGGGAGACATTATTAGGTAGTACTGGTCATGTTTTCACTGTTATGCAGATGATACTCCACTGTACCTGTCCTTTGTGCCCGGACAAGATGATGCTGTTACAGTATTTATCAACTGTCTCACTGAGATCCAGGAGTGGATGAGTGCCAGATGGCTCAGACTGAATCCAGATAAGACTGAGGTGTTGGTTGTGGACCCAGGTCATCGGGTGGAGGGATCTTCGGAGGGTCAGCCATCTGGGCTTTGGCTGAGGGACAGCCAGCTGAGGACCTCTGACCAGGTCCGAAAGCTGTGTGTCATGCTTGATAGCAAACTGACACTTAAGACTCAGGTGTTGGCCATTGTCAAGTCCTCGTTTTATCATCTGAGGAATGTCTCCTGGATAAAGCACCTGTTACCACCTGATGACCTTCCAAAACTGATCCATGCCTTGGTGGCCTAGTGCCTTGATTACTTCAATGCCCTATACCTAGGGCTACAAGGGGTGGACCTCCATCACCTACAGCTGGTGCTGAATGCGGCTGCCAGGTTTTTGACTGGTTTATGCAGATCTGACCATGTCACACCTGTGCTCCGCACTCTGCACTGGCTGCCAGTGTGGTGGAAGATCACCTTCAAGTTCGGATTACTGCCTGATAACGTACATGGACAGGGACCCAGATACCTGCAAGAGCTCCTTTGATTCTACCGCCCCTTCATCCTCTCCGCTCTGCTGTTGAGGGATTGCTGGAGATTCCCAATGTCTGTTTAATAACATTGGGAGCTAGGCCATTTTCTTTTATGGCTCTGAACCAAGTGGAATTCTCTACCTCGTCAGATAAGGGATTGCCTGTCCATTGAGGCCTTTAAATCTGCCTTGCAAACTCATTTATTTGAGTTAGCATATGCTAGGATTTAGACTACTGTTTTGTTTTAAAGTATTCTTCTGTATGTTTTAAAACTTAAAAGTGTTGATGATATTTTGTTCTTAAATTTCTGTAAAACGCTATGATCTATGGTGGAATAGCTCTGGAAAAATAGTTTGTTTGTTTGGTTGGTTGGTATGAAACTCCTCTGGTGGAGTAGATACTTAGCTTGTAATGTAACAGTTGGTAGTATACCAGTAGGCCCCACCATCTGATGCACATATTTCTAGCTTTGTTGCTGCCAATGGCTCATTCTTCCATCCATACAGTTGGGTAGAAAGGTTTCATCCCAGGCTAGGGCCCACTGATACAGCTTCTCAGCTTGAGCTAAGTGACTTTTTTACCATCCAGTGCCAACTATGAAATGGCTCCCTAGTATATTGAAATAATTTTTTTACTTGGGCGTACTGTGGAGGATCCCCAAATAAGTAACCTGTTAAATCATATATCATTTAAAGTTAATTCTATCTGCTTCCAGTATGCACTATCCTGGGGTTCAGCCAGCATAGCAGGGTGCGAATTTGTGTTGCCCATGAATAATCTTTAAAATCTGGCAGATTCAAACCTCCTCTGTCTCAAGACAGTTGAAGTATTCTGTACTGTGTTCTGGGTGCTCATCCATTCCAGGTAAACCTTGATACTAAATTTATCCCATTCTCTGAAATATGTATTGCTAGGGATAGTGGGTAATGTTTGTAAACAAAATAACATTCTTGGATGGACATTCTATTTTATAACTTCAATTCTGTTGATAAAACTTAAGGGGGGGGGGTTGTGACCATCTAGACATGTCTATGGTCAACTGTTGTGTTAGTGGTTCAAAATTCAAAATGTCTGTGGCTATTAGATTAGTGGTTATTGGTCACGTGATGCAGCTAACTGAATAGGACGTGCTCCGCTAGCGCTCCGTTCACCCGGCTAGCTTTTTTGACTTTTAACCCCATTTTTTTCAAGAAAAGTTACAAGACAGTTCCCTCACAGAAGGCAGCTCACAGAACCGTATCCAGTTCCTCAGAAGATGAATTTCAGTGGAGAATGAAAGTGGAGATGCAACAGGTGGCGCCTTGGCATATGCCACCTGTAACACCAGAAAAGCAGCCAAAAGAAACCCAGGGCCAATCCTACTACCTCAGGCCACTCGCAACAAGCCTCAGCCTCTCCTCTTGCAGCTACAGAGCTGACTTTGCTCACCTTGGAACTATTCCTTTTGGAGTTCCAACCATTTAAGGTTGAAATATGCTCACTTGTCTCTGATGTAAAGGTGATTTCTGATGCTCTAGAGGACACCTCTAGGTGCACTTCGGACAACGAGGCCGCATCATCTCCGTGGAGAAGCAGGCAGACAGGATGGATGCGCTCATAACTCTGAATCACCAGACTATCAAAAACTAGAGAATAAAATCAAAGACTTAGAAGGTAGAAGTCGGCGCCAAATGTTGTGATAATTGGTATCCCTGAGAGGAAGAAGGGATGGATACCTTCACATTTGTACAAAAACTGCTATCAAAAATAGCTGAGCCTTCCCCCTTTGGGCAGACTTATATCCTGGAGAGAGCATACTGCACTCTCAGGCCTATGCCTTTGCCTAATGCTCCACCTAGGCCGCTCATAGTCTGCTTCCTTAACTATCAAGAGAAGCAACATATACTTCAAAAACTGAGGGAGATACAAGATGTCCTGTGGGAAGGACAGAAGATGCAGGTAACACAAGACCTGCCTGCAACTGTCTGCCAGCGCCGGACATAATTCCATCCAATTATGTCCAAATGTATCACCTCAGGGATAAAATTCCGAATGGTATATCCTGCAAAGTTCCAAGTGCAACTAGATGGATCCTGGTCATCTTTTGAAGAAGTGGACCCAGCAATGGATTTCCTTAAACAGAAGCACCCTGCATTATTTACCGATCACTGAAAACATCCTGGTAATTGCAGGTATTAATCATTGGGAGAAATTATAGAAATCTTAAATTGCTGATTTTGGACTGCATCATTCCGTGTTAGTTTTCAAAAACTTTAATTAAGCTGAGCATTATCTTCGATGGTTTATGCCAGGAATGTATTCTTTCTCCTCTTAACATTGGATCCCAGCAGTGAGTCTCGCCACGAGGGGGACAATGTTACACCATATAGGGGAATTATCAGCTTAGTTACCTCTTTTTCTTCTGATTTTCTTTTGAAATTCTGACTTTCTCACATAAAGCTTCCTCGATTAGTACACCAGTGTTTATTAATCATGGTCAGTTTGGATGGATGAGGACCGATCCACTTTTTCAAGAGGGAGGAACTTTCCTTTGCACCGCACAAGAGACTTTAGTATGTCTTTAGTGGTCAATACACCCCATAGAACTTTAAAAGCAAAACGTTCTCATTTTCTTGTTTAACACTGCCCAATTTACTTGCCCATATTAGGTTGCATGGGTCCTCTTTGACTTGCATGACTGAGAACACTAATCTGTAGAGGCCCATTATCAACAGGAGCAGTGTTCTATGGCCCCTCACATAATATGAGGGGTTTATCTTTGGTTGAAGGACCTGAGCCCTTAATACTTTAAATCGACATCTGATAGTGCACCAAGGCTCAGATTTGGGCTAACCCATTTATTTTTACCCTCAACCCCCTCCTTGCTTTTCAATTTTGATTTCTCATTTAATTGCCTGAGGTCTTTTACCCCGTCTTTTTCAATGTAAAGGGAACCTGTGAATTCTAACAGGGCTCTGGTATAACACTCGTATGATGTTTCATTTACCTAAATGTCTGGGGGATTAACAGATAGTTTTATAGCCTAGCATGGCTATTTGTGCAGCTTCTTTTATTATGTTTTAAACGCAACACATTCAGTTGCAGTCGGGTGAGCAGGGAGGGAGGGAGGAAGGAGGGTCTTCAGTCTGGTGATCGCCACGGACCAGCACAATGTGGGAAGGGGATAGTTCTTGTTGTAGCATAATAGAATTAAGGTTACATTCTAGGAATCAGGAGGATATTGTTATCACTTCTTTTTTGGTTATGATGTTTTTTGGGGTGGAGGGGAACTGGGGGGTAATAAAGGGTAACAATGGGATTTGGGGGGGCAGTACATCAGGGATAATTCTATTTGTAAGTTCTATCCAATGGGAAGGATGGTGCCAATTTAAGAAGCAACTAACACAAATTGGCTGGTCATGTTTCGATCTCACAGATACCAGAATGGCTCTAATAGTTGTACCTCAGAGATGTGGCGCAATCTTTTAAATTTTGTACATGGAATGTAAAAGGAGCAAGACACCCTCTTAAACGAATTCAGCTGCTCAAACATTTAAATATTTTATGTTGTGATGTGATCTTATTGCAAGAAACCCATCTCCTACAAACAAAGAAGACCCTTTTGAGGAGACAGCAGGTGGGGCAGGCTTTCAATGCAGGAGATTCCCATAACAGGAAAGGGACAGCGATCTTGCTTACTAGGGCCTTCCTCTTTACATGTGAGCATTGTGTCAGAGACAAACACGTAGATATGTACTGGTCATCGGTAAAATCCATTCATTTAATATATTACTGGGAAGCATCTATGGCCCAAATGCAGATTCCCCTTCTTTTTTCATGTAGCTTCTCTCCATTCTGATACCCTTTTCCCACATTCCAGTGTTACTAGGGGGGACTGGAATATCGTTTGACCCCATGTTAGACAAAATATCGGGCTCCAGGACCAGGGTCTCTGTCCCTCCCAAAGAGCCATCAGAGACCTGGTGGATCATATGGGACTCTGTGATGATCCTTGGAGGACATTACATCCTATGGAAATGGAATATACATTCTGCTATGCTGTTCATGGCTTAGCCTCGTGCATTGATTATTTCTGGTTGAGTAAATCCCTGATACATGGGCTAATGAACAGCAGATCGGAACCAGGGACAGGTTCAGATCTTTCCATAGTGACTTGCTCTCTCTCCATGTCTTTAAACTGGGGATTGGATAAACAATGGAGACTCAAAAACCAATTATTGAAGGATAAAAAAGTCACTGATAGTATAGTAACTTCCCTAGAATCCTTCAAACTCACCAACTGGGGCACAACACAATCCCCATCCATTGAATGGGGTGCTTTAAAATGCTTACTTTGAGGGGAATTTGTTAAATGGTCAGCTATCAAGAAATGAAAATAAACCTAGGACTCTAAAACCCTATTAACCCAAATCAGAAACAAAGAGAAATGCCTATCTACGAAAACCTCAGTCACTGAAAAAGAAGCTCTTATAAAACTACAGGATAGATATTCTTAATAACTCAGAGAAAAAGCCGAGTGGGCAATTCTAAAAACAAAAGTTATTTATACTGAGCAAAGGGAAAAGGCTGGATGGCTCTTGGCCCTCCGGCTTAAAAAACTAGAATCATCAAAATGCATCACTGCAATACACACCAGTGCTCAGTGACCACAAATGACCCAAGCTGAAGAAATAAATGCAGAATTTGAACAATACTACAAGAAACTATATGCCTGAATGCCCACCTGCCCACACCAAGACAAGGTAGATCGCTACCTAGAGAACCTCCCCTTCCCCACTCTTACCCTAACCCAAATTGAGGAGCTTGTTACACCTTTCACTGAAGAGGATATTATTCAAATTATTCAGGACCTCCTATTAGATAAAGCCTCTGGACTGGATGGTTACTCATCCAACTTCTGCAGAATATTTGCACCTCAGTTGGCCCCATGGCTACTGGCGGTCTTCCCAAAGATGTTAAATGAGGCTGATTTAGATCCTAGAATGCTGGAGGCAATGATTGTAATTCTTCCCAAACCAGGAAGGGACCCAACACAAGTATCCAATTATCTGCCTATATCCCTTCTTAATTGTGACCTAAAAATTCTCACCAAATTACTAGCTCATAGATTAGAATGGGTTCTCCCCTCCCTTATCAGCTCTGACCAAGTTGGGTTTATGAAGGGCAGGTCCTCAGTACACCACCTCCGTCGTCTGTTTCACGTCTTCTCCGCATCCAGAGATGCCTCCCAAGCCATGGCATTAGTCTCTCTGGATGCGGAGAAGGCATTCGACAGGGTAGACTGGCAGTTCTTGTTTAGGACCCTTCATAGATTCCACTTTCCTACTAAATTAATTTCCTGGTTGCAAGTTCTATATTCTACTGCCACTGCATGAGTCTTCTGCAATGGGATTCTCTCTCTCTTCCAGCTTCCCATTGAAGGCTGGAACCAGACAAGGGTGCCCCCTACCCCCCCTATTATTTAATCTATACTTACAGCCCCTTATAGTTTCCATCCAGGAATCCCCTGGGATACATGGCATAAAATTGGGTTTGACCAATTATAAAATAGCAGTGTATGCAGATGACATCTTGCTACACATTACCTGAATCAAATCCCCCATACAAACTCTGTTACATTTAATTCAGGAATACTGTTCTCTTTCCAATTATAAGATTAACACAGAGAAATCATCAGTCTTCCCATTAAATCTTAAGGTGCATAAACAGGAAATTCTGGAGTTAGGACTTAATTTTGCTCCTAAATCCATAAAATATCTAGGATTACACCTGTCAACTAGTGATGCCCAGTTGTGTAAAGTGAACTTAGAAGATTTATATAAAATAATAAAACAAGATTTAAAAAGATGGCAGGATCGTCCCCTGACTATATGGGGGCATGTGAACATCATTAAAATGAATGTCCTTCCACGTCTTTTTTATCCCCTAATTCTCTTAAATGTATGGCTTCCCAAAACTTGGCTTAAATACATCCACAGTAGTATAACAGACTTTCTCTGGAAAGGTAAGCTCCCAAGACATGCATTCCACAAACTGGCAGCTCCCAAACCTTTAGGAGGACTAAAACTACTTCACTTTAGTTTATACCATTGAGCTAGTCACCTAAGTAAATATCTCTGCTGGGCATCACCTTTTGTTGCATTGGACTCATCAAACTATGCCCCCTCTTGGATCACAATAGAAAAAGAACTAATTGCCTCAGCTGGAATAAATCCTGCAGCCCTACTCTTCTTGAAATATAAAAAGCTACCCTCTATTCTACGGCACAAACCAGTTGGACACTCAGTCCGCACTCACACACAACTATGTGCTACATTAAAATATGACAACACCTATGATCTTTGCCAACCTGTCTTTCGAAATCCCAGTTTTAGATTGGGTGGGAAGCTAATTCCAGGTAACTGAATTCCACACTTGCAGCACTGTGTGGTCCGAGATTTCCACAACCAAAATCAAAGATGGCTAACCATCCCTGATCTGTTGGCAAAATTTGGTCTAGCCAATAAATGGACATTTCAAATTTATCAGATCTGTCACATGCTCATAACATATTATGGAAATAAGGAGAATCTGGATAGCCCCCAAGACTGGGTCCCCACGGGCAGAATTTTGGCCTTAGCCCCACATGCTGTCTCCTCCTTGTACACCTTTCTTTACCCACTGATCCTCCCAAAAGTGGATGGCATTCCCAACTACTGGAACAACTTGTACCCTAACTCACCCTCTAGATGGTCAAAAATTTGGGAAACCTGTCATAAATTCATTACACAAAATAGATTAAGATTAATGCAGTAGCAATTCCTCAATTACATTTATTTGACGCCACATAAATTGCACAGAATGGGTAGGGCAGAGACTCCAACATGTACGAGATGCAATAGTGGTGCTGGTACTTTGCTCCATTTGTTCTGGGAATGTGCCTCCATTACCCCGTTATGGGACTTCATTAGAACTAGAATTGATCCCCTACTTGGTTTACGGATTACTTTGCTCAGGAAGTTTGTCTGCTAGGGGATTTTACAGGTTTTCCATCTATGGTCAGAAATTATCATATCATGATGATCTCTATGTCAGTCAAGAAAGTGGTCCTGAAACATTGGAAGGACTCTCTTCAACCCTCCTGCACAGAGTGGTTGCAAGAGCTCCTCTGTAACTTAAGGATTGAGAAAATGATGGCTAGTCTCACTAATCATATGGGAAGTTACAGAAAGCGGTGGGAAAGTTTACATGTCTTGTATACCCTGTAGTGCCAGAGACAGTTTTACAACTAGCTAACCATGTGAAATCCAAATGCTGTACACTAATGTTGGTGCTAAATGCTATTGGCACCAATAGGCGGAAGGGGATGGGGAGGATAAGAAGGGATGGGGGGAGGAGGGAGGTAAGGGGGGGATTTTATTTTTAATTTTTATGTCCATGTCTGTATCCATTTCATGTATAATACCTATGATGTATATTCATGAAGAAAATCAATAAAATTAAATTTAAAAACCAAAAAGATTAGTGGTTATTTTAACACCTAAATATCTCAAGGTCACTTTATTCCATTTAAAAGGGTAAGATTGTTTTAATCGTTGTAGGGGGTTTAAATTATGTAGCAGGATCTCAGCCTTCTGGTCATTTATTTTATATCCTGCTAGTCTTCCAAATATTCATAATTGTTTTCACAGCTAAGGGATAGAACTCTCTGGACTAACAAGAGTGAGGAGTATGTTGTCTGCAAATAAAGACAACTTATGTGAATGACCTCCCATAGGTATCCCTTCTATATTGGGGTGTTGCCTTATAGATTCTGCTAGAGGTTCTAAATACAGGACAAATAATAGAGGCAATAGGGAACATCCTTGTCTTGTTCCCCTTGCCAGTCCAAAGAGGTCTGAAAAGACTCCATCCAATTTCACATACGCCTTAGGAGATGAATATATATTCTGCAATTGTTTCATAAATTCTTTGGGAAACCCAAATTTCGATAGGCTCACTGAGAGAAAAGACCAGGTGACCCTATCGAAGGCCTTTCCGCATCTAACCCTAGTATGACCAGTGGAATCTTTTGGGTTACAGCATAGTCTATTAATAAATATGTACGGCGGACAGCATAATGAGCCTGTCTACCCTTAACAAATCCAACTTGGTCCTGGTCCACCAGGAAAGGTATATAGGTTTCTATCCTATGAGCTACAATTGACATAACTTGTAGTCATAATTTAGCATTGAAATAGCCTGATATGATGCCGTGTATCTTAAATCTTTCTGGGGTTAAGGTATCGCTGCTATGGTGGCATATTGCCAGGATGGTAGAGGGGGGTCTCCATCCTGTATGGTATGGAATGCCAGCAGGATAATGGGAATAATCAAATCTTTGAATGATTTATAAAACTAAAATGGGTACCCGTCTGGTCCCGGTGCTTTGTGTGTTTTAGCATTACACAGAACCTGTTCTATTTCTGGTATAGCGATTTGGAGTAACAGGGATTGGGCCTGGCTCTCTGTAACTTTAGGTAAGGAAAGTTTCTCCAAGTATCTATTTACCTGTCCAGATGCTGAAATATGGTCTTAAGTGTAAAGATTTTTATAACACTTGGCCAGGGCATTCCTGATTTTTTGTGGTTGCGTAAGCAAGTCCTTAGTGCCAGGTTCATACATGCTAATGACACAAGATTTGGTTTTGTGTTCCCTTAATCTCCTGGACAGCCTTCTTGCCCTTCCCCCGGGTCCCCCTTCATAATAATAATGCTTCGGAGAAAACAATTGTTCAATTTGCTGATCCATTAGTTTCTGTAGCATCTGTTTAACCTGTTGAATTTGTGTTTTAATTGAATGGTATCCCTGATCCCATAGCATTTGTAGTGTCCTTAATTCCTCTTGCATTGTCTTGTAGCTTTTCTCTTTAAGCTTTTTTTTTGGTGGCTGAGTATTTATTTGTTGGCCCTCTCAGTATCACCTTTAAGGTATCCCACAAAATCATGGGGGATACTTCTTGATTTTGATTCTCTGAGATAATACGTGGCTCCCTCCCTTTTATTTCCTATTCTAAACTCAGGGTCCCTTAGGTGGGCCAAATTTAGATGCCAGTGTGCAACTTTTGTGATCCTCCCCACATGCAGCCTCTTATATACCGGGACATAGTCTGAAAGTAAAGTTGCCCCATGCCAGATATCACACATAGTATCACAATGTTCCAGTGATATGAACATGTAGTCTAGCCTTGCTGCCACCCCCATTTGAGCCGACACATGTGAAACTTTTAATTCTAGGGAAACTATGTCTCCATACATCAATGAAGCCCAATGCAGCCAAGGTGTTCTTAAAATATTTCTATATGGGGTTTACCCTGTGGGGTAGTGTCCTTGAGACATCTAGGTGTGGATCTAGGGTAGTGTTTAAATCCCCTCACATAATAAGTTGTACCTTTAAAATTGATAGTAAATCTGAGAAAAACGTTTGTGCTACTTGTTTGGGCAACCCCGGGGGAATATAAATTGAGGCTAGTGTGACCATACAAGTGTATAGTTGACCAGTGACTATAACATACCTTCCTTCTGAGTCCACTATTTTATCTATTTCCTCCCAGTGTATCCTTTGCATCAGCAAAATAGCTACACCCCTCCTCTTGCCTGATCTATGGGCTGATGCTGCAACTTGTTGGCACCTATTGCTTTGGAGTTTTGTATGTTCCGTTTGAGACAAGTGGGTCTCTTGTAGCAAAATGAATTCTGTTTTTTCTCTTCTGAATAGCTGCTGAAGTCTAGATCTCTTAATTGGGAGTGAATTCCATTTATATTTAGTGAAAGAACTAATGATTGCCTATTCATTTTAAGTTCTGTGTAGTATCTTGACTGCTGATTACCCCTCCCCTGTACTCTTCCTGTTCTATAAAATATGGACCATCTCCTAGGGTTATCTCTTCACTTGCTATCAACCTAGGTAACTACCTGCTACCATGCTGTCATGATTGTGTTTGTGTCAATCCCTTCATCTGAGTATGTACCAACTTAAATTTTTCCTGTGACATATTGTATTTTTCCCCTTCTGAATGTTGTGTAACAATAACAAATCAACCGTTAATAACATAACTTTTTTAAACTTCAGCAACTATAACCACAAATTTGGGCTATGGACCAGAGGGTCTACCAGTGAGGCTGACCCCCAATCCCTGATTTACAATAACACTTCTTTAAACTATTATAGTAACTGACTTCCAAGATGGGGAGGATGGTTGTCGCTCCGCCTTTTCCCACAGCTATGTTTCTCTTCGCCGCTTGGGAGGGGGGTAGTCCAGGTATTAGCCGTAACTGGACCTCCCAGGGGCACCTCTCACCCCCTAAATTAGGATGACTTAAAGAAGTAGCACTAATACAAAAATAAAAAAATAGTAGTACAGGATAAGGGTGTACAAATGCATCATTAATTTTTCCCCTTACACCGTAACCCAATACACATAATTGCATTGTAGGCAGGGAATATCTCCCACCTTATGTTTGTAAGTCCAGGGTCCCTTGAATATTGAATAGTTGTACGAGTGGAGCCAAATAGCTTATTTTATTTCCCTTTCTTAGATTATGTAGTAGTTCTCTACTCCCTTCCTGCTGTTTCAGCTCTCCCTTTCAATCAACCAAGAAGGTAGTATAGACATTATTAATGATCCTCATGTAAAATGCAATGTTGTAATATAGCATAGCCTCCCCACTGCTGACAAATTCAACCTCAGCTCCTGTTAATACAACATCTTACATAAGTAATGTGATAGCATCATCATTATTTTCAAGAGTCTCATTTCTAAGGCCTGTAACCAAATAAATTGTCTTGGGGGGAGTACCCCCCCCCAGTCATCCCAAGTCCCTCTTAGAGATACATAAAAAAGAGGGTTAAAGTAAGAGAAGTAAATACACATTGTTCTCTGTTTTTAAAATGAACTAAATAGCCTTCTTGGTCTCAAAATAAATGTGATTCTTCTGCAAGTCCATCCCTTCTTGGCTACAGCTAAACAAAAAAGAAAACAAAAGGGGAGGGAGTCCCCAAGACAACAACATTCTATCCTTTCCTCTTTAGACTGTGTCATACTCTTTTTATCCCAAAATAAACATATTTTCCCATTGGTATCATAGTCCTTTGTATTTGCTGAAAAAGAAACACAGCCAGGTTCTCCCCAGTCCATGACTCAAATCATAGTATGCTTCTTTACAAAAATGTCTCGTCTCTTCAAACAATTAATTAGCCTTTACTGACAAATTGTGTTAGCTTGACTATCAGTTTTTCAGTCATATTAGTTGAGGGCTTAATGTTAGATAATCAATGTCTAACTTTTGTGCTAATCCCCATTTTGAGCCACTCTTCCGAGAAGAAATCAAGTACTCAAGCTAGTGATAGTGCATCTAAAAGAGGATAATGCGATTGCTACATCTCGGGATAATGGGCGCGATGCCCTCCTCTTGGATCTTGTCTGGGTCGCTATTTGCCATTTTGTGGGCTGCTGGGCTCCAGGAGATCTGGGAGCTGCCTTTTCCTGTAGCTGAAATCCACTGTTCATCAATTCCTGCTTGGCTGCTTCAACTGAGTCAAATTCTTTTCAACCATCTTGAAAATGTATAATGATTCATGCTGGGTATGGAGTAGTGAATCTAATGATCTTCCTGGACTAAAAGTCTCCACCACTCATTCACACTAATGGGACTACGGTGGAGGTGGTAGGACACTGCAGGAATCAAAAATCTTCAGGAGGGCTGGCGCCAGGATAGGACCGTGCATGCATGGCGCTGCAAGACTAGCTCACACCGTACACGCTATCATGGCGTTGGCCCTCCAACCACCTCAGTTCCTTTTCTCCTACCTGTTATGTGTGCTTTGATGACAACATCACTTGCCTGCCGAGAGTCAAGTCTTTGTCTATAAGACAGCAGCTATAGTGTCCTCGCTGGGGCTCCGGTGAGCAGTTTCACCTCTGGGCTGCTCTTTTAAAGCAGGAGGTATGATGTCTGCCCAGTTGACTTGGCCAGTGGACCTGGTTCTGGGGCATTTGGGCCTCATAGCCACTAGGCCATGGCCATGTCAGGTGGGCAGAATGTGCGCTGTGATTTCTCTGGTGCCAGCACCAGCGACGCCAACCCGGTGTGCCTACCCCCTCACCTTTTCCTCTGCAGGGGCCGGCATGGGTACCACTTTCCTTCTCCCTCTTTTTTCTTCAGGTCTAGGGCCAGTATGCCTGATGCCATGTACCAGTGCTGTGTGTGGTGCCGTTACTGTGGGTGGCGTCAGCACCATGGGTGGTGCCTGCCCCATAAATGGTGCTGAACTTCTTGACGCTGTTCCGAGTGGCAGTGTGTCTTGTGATTTTGGCCTGGACCTGCCTTTTGGAGGTTCATCCGGGGTAGAAGTGGATCTGGATGAGTTTCTCCTTGTCCTAAATTGTCAGAGATGCAGCTGATGACTCATTTTAGTGGCTGGAATGCAAGTCTTTTGTATCAGCAGAGCCTGTGATGGAAGATCTTCTTTTCAGTTTTTCCTCAGGGATATGGAATCCGCCATAACATTTCAGACTTCATCTGTGGACCAAAGCAGACTTCTATGTCTGGAGTTCCTACAGTCCTCAGTATGAGTGCACCCTGTGGAACACACTAAATTCAATGGTTGAGAGCCTCCCAGACTCTACCACTCCATTGCTAGGGGCATACAGCCCAATAATCAGCTAAAAGCTTTAATAGACCCCATGACACTGCCCCTAGGGTGGCTGCCATTGGCAGCAGGTGATTAACATCTCCTTGGCAATGCTTATTGGTTTGGCCCTCAGTTTGAGCTCTGGAGGGCACTCAGACTCCTGTTACCCCTCAGAGGGATGGCACCATTGTCATTATCGTAACAGGCAGTCCTTTCAAGGTAGAGGCCTGGAAGCCTTTGTCAGGAATCAACTCCTCATTTGCAACAAAAAACAACAAAAAAAAATCACAGCAGAGGGCACAGGGCCTGAAAGCACCTGGTACCATCCCCTCGAATCTGGCCCAGGTCCCACCTCAGCTGTCTGAGGTGGATGCCTCTCGGTGGTAGTGGGGGGCTCCTGATTTGGTTTTATAGCTAGTGGAAGTCCAATCAGGCAGTTGTACGAATCATCAGAATTGTCCAAGAGGGATACTCTCCCGATTTCACAGATTTTCCCTAGACCCAGGCAGCAGCCCAGTCTGTTTGCCTCTCTGTCAGATCCTCTTTCCTCTGAGAGATGGGGCCTCAGAGCAGTAGAAGTTGTTCCGTGGCAAGTTGGATCACAGGTTCCTACTTCCTTTTCTAGGTTCCAAGATAACAGGTGGCATGCACCCATTTCTCAACCTTGAAAGGTTAAACAAGTACCTGTTCAGGGAGGAGTTCACTACAACCATGGTAGTCAAGCCTTCACTTCCTGGATGTTTGGCTCCAAGCCAGCACAGATGGGCTAGAATCTCAGGAAGCAATTGCCACAACTTCTCAGTTGCTTTCTTCCAGGAGGGGTTTTCTGATTCAGGGAAGGTGCCAGATTCATCTTCCCAGCAGCTCCTTTTCATAGGTGCCCTCCTGGATACCTCTAGGGTGAGGGTTCTTCCTTCTGGAAAACAGAATAAACGACATCTTCAGATGTCTCATTACTTTTCGGAAAGTGACTCTGTCTGGGCCCTTTTTGATGCAGCAGATGCTGGGACTTATGCCTTCATCTGCAACAAATAGTGGTCTCTGACCAATCATCCACAATCCTCTGCATAAATGACAGAACCTCAGACAAAATTACTTACATGGTAGATGCAGTTGGCCTAGCCTCTGCTAGGTCTATCCTTACCCTCTTAATCCCAGATCACCATCACCATCACCATGGTTGCACTCCTGATAGGTTGAGGAGATCACTGTCAAGACCTCCACACTCAGGGGTCGAGCCAGGAGGAGGAGGAGGAGGAGGAGCATCATCTTCTCATAAATTTCTTAGAGATGACAGTTGTCTTATATGCTTTCCAGGTCCTGAAGGAGGCCTTCTGCCAAGAAGTGATCCTACTTTGGACAGATGACAAAATTATGATGTTTTCATCAACAAGCAGGGTGGAGCACTTTCCTACCCTCTGTGCAGGAAGGCCTTGGGGAGGTGAGAGTAGTGCCTTGAGCACGTTGTGTCAGTTCAGTCACAGTACAGCTGCTATTCAATGAGTGCGGCAGTCCAGATCAGGTCCTTTCTCTGTCCCCTCTCAATGCAAATCTTCCTCTATCCTGCTTCAGAAATACAGACCCTGGTGTTTTCTGTTAGGATGTATTCATTGTAGTAGACATGATGCTCCTGTATGCTTTCCTCCTCTTCCCTTAGTTCAGAGGGTGCTGCTCAAGTTGTAGGCAAACAGGGGTAAGATGATTCTGTTTATCCCAGACTGGCCTTGACAGATATAGTTTGCGTAGATAAACAGTCGGTCAGAAGTTCCCCCGAGGTGACTCCCTTTTCAAGCCGACACTCTGACACAGTGACTTTGGTCCATCCTTCCTACGCTCCTTTCATCTCCATGCCAGGCTCCTTAGGGACACTGCTGGTCACCCACCCTTCCTCGAAGTGAACAACATTTACCACCACCCTCTGTCGCCAGTCCCCTAACCAATTTCTCATCCAGTTTACCACCTTTACCTACTCCTAAGTTACCTAACTTGCTTACTAGTCTCCTATGTGGAATGGTGACAAAAGCCTTACTGAAATCTAGGTAGGCCACATCCCCCACTCCACCCTGATCTAAATCCTCTGTCACCCAGTCAAAGAAATCTATCAGATTCATGGATCCAAAAGAGCTTTGTTGATATTGGCAATCTGCGCTTGGAGGGAGCTAGAATCCCAATGAGTGGCAATCTGGCATTCATTGTATAAGTATATTAAACAGGATCGGTACTGTTGTCTTCTGTTTAAAATTTTACACAGTTTGCATTTAACCGCTTTCTGTTTAGCCCAGATGGGCCAGTTGTATTGGTACCAGGTCAATACCGTGCAAGAAAGACAGCGCGGTATTAACCACGATGTGCAAAGAGTGCATGGATTTATAGGTACAGGAAATTACTGCTACCCCTGTCGCTGTATGCTTTTCTTGCAAGGGATCAAGTTGCCATGTGCTGGGTGCCTCGCCAAGCTGCTGCTGTGGTGGAGTGGCTAAGGCACCAGCACATGGCAGAATGGGAGACCTGAGACCATGGTTCGATTCCCCCCATGTCTCCCCGTGCTATAACTTTTTACAGCTTAAAAAAAAAAGTCCCCCCTCCCTAGTTTCTCCCCCTCCCAGAAGTCCACTCCCCATAGTTTGTTATCTAGATTTGGGGGGGGTGTGGGAGGAGGGGTGATGCCTCTGCAACAAAACAAGGAGGCCCATGTTTTCTGAGGGCGTGCACTGTTTGTGTGGTCATTGGTGTTTTACCCGACGTTATTTCATCATATGCACTTATGCTTGTGTCATTCATTGCCACATGGTTTTTGTGCACAGCGAGATGACCCCGTGCCATTGTCTTCCCCTACATGTACCAGGCATGGACTAGAGGAGGGAATTATTAAGCAAATCTTGTGGGATTGCATTAAGGTCCGACCATTTTGGGCTTCTATTCAGGTGCAAATAGCTCCCTTGCTAGGGCTCAAAGACCTGTTCATTCTGGACATTTGTTTGGTTGGGTTTTATCATGAGTCGGTCTTTGGACCTAGGAAGGGTTACATTGCTTTGATGGCCATAACGGCTAATCTAGTTATTCTGTGGCATTGACTGGATGATAGTAATCCATCCTTTAGGGAATGGCACCAGAAAGTGCTCCTGGCTTTAAATGTAGAAAGACAGATTGCCACTCTTCAGGATAGGTAAGACTTATTCCGGACTCAGTGGAAGGCTTTGTATACTCTTGTCAGCTAGTACATGAGTACCCAATTCATCTATCCATCTTTCGCTTTATCTCCTGATGACATTTACGGCTGTATGTGCAGAGCTTCGCAGACTTTATGCCATCAGATGACCTGTATAGGAGCACTGTGGAACAACAAGACTGGACTGCTGTCTAGTATGCTTCTACAGTGCTCTGGCAATTGTCCACTTGTGCTCTTTATGTGGCCCTTCCCCTCTGAGAGCTGCATAAATGCATGCCTTTCCCAGTGCACTACGTTTTCTTCTGCAACTGTGGAAGTGACGACCGCCATGCCCAAGATGGTGGCACCAAGTCAATGTGCAAATGCAGGATAGCTGCACATGTGCAGGTTTGTTGTTGTCACCATCTTGGGCATCGTGACACTAGGCACACTGCGCATGCACGAGTATCGTGCATGCACAGTTGATTTATTGCTGCCATCTCAGATATGGCTGACTCTGGTGCAGTGAGAGCACAGTGTTTTCCTTTCATTGCTCTTGCTGCTCTGAGCAGCTGTATCATCTCCGACCAAATCTTGTTTCCTATTAGTGATGTTGTGTATGAGTAGCTCCTTGCTTCAGGACAATATGGTGTGGTGCTCTGTGAAAGGGGGATGGTATTGTGATGTAATTTTTGCATGTGTTCTCAATGTTGTTCAATCATTGATTTGTTTTCTAGCTTTGTAATTTATTGTCTTCTTGTGTGTTCTGGTGTGGTACTATTTAAAATTTAATAAAGCATATTCAATAAAAAAAATCTATCAGATTCATTTGACATGACCCCCCTATGAAACCATGCTGCTAAGGTCTTGTAACCCACTTTCCTTTACTTTAACAGCGATTCATTTAACTTTCACACCACCGATGTCAGGCTGACTGGCCTATAATTGCCAGCCTCTTCCATACTACCATTTTTGTATAGTGGGACTACATCTGCCCTCCTTCAGTCCTTCCTAACCACTCCTGTCAACAGTGAGCTGTTAAATAGAATTGTCAGAGGCACAGTATTTCCCTGAACTCCCTCAATACTCTTGGGTGCACCCCATCTGTCCCCACTGCTTCGTCCACCTTCAGATTAGTAAGTCTCTTTAGGACTTTCACCTCCAAAAAAGGGCTAGCGTCCACGTCCCTCCCTCCAAAGCTTCTGTTACTTTTTGAGACCCTTCACCTTCTCCTTCCTTTGTAAACACTGAACAAAAGTATTTGTTCAGGATGGCTGCCTTTTGCTGGTCCCCTTCTGCACAGTCCCCCATTCCTCTTTTAACCTTACAATCCTAACCCTGGTCTTCTTCTGTTGCCTTACATACCTAAAAAAATGTCTTGTCCCCTTTTGCTACTTCCTAGGCTATTCTCTTTTCAGTTTGTGCCTTTGTTCTTCCTACTGCTTCCCTGCTTCCCTCTGTTTTCCCAATACACCTGCCTATCCTCATCCCTCTGCATCTTTTTATACCTTCTGAATGCTACCTTTTTAGCCTTTACCTTTTCAGCCACCTCTTTCGAGAACCATAGCAGACTTTTTTTTCTCTTCAGTTTGCTCACTATTTTGATGCAGAGGTTTGTTGTCTTTCTAATGCTCCATTTTAGCTTTGCCCACTGTTCCTCCATCCCACCCAGACCATCTTGCCTGCCAGGTCATCCCTGAGGTATTCATCCATTTTTATAAAATCTGCCCTCCTGAAGTCCAGGACCCTCACCTTTATGTGGTTTGATTCCTCAGCCATCCTTCTATAGAACTACACTACATGGGGATCACTAGTCCCCAGGTAGGTTCCCACCTTGACATCTGCAATACTGTCCCTGTTAGTGAATACCGGGTCCAGTACTGCCCTATCACAAGTGGGTTCACTGACTAATTGCCTGAGGAGTGTCCCTGCAGAGAGTCAAGGAAACAGCATAAGTATTGCCACTGTGTAATATTTGTGTATCCTTGATAACATGGTAAACATGTGTTCTCACCCAGAATCAAACCTTTGATCCTTTGCTTGTAAAACCAGGACTCATCCATTGTGACACTTGTGGCTTCCACACCCAGGATATGCTCATGTGCCCCTGCTGACCCAGCGCACTAGCTGGAAGGGGCACATTAGCATATCAAGGGCAAGGGAGTTAGCAACTCCCACAAGATGGCTGCTGCTGGCAGCAGCCTAGGTAATGGTAGTTTCTGAATGAAGTTTTAATACCAAAATGTAGCTGGAAAAAATATTTTATGGCACAGAAACGCTAATCGGGGACATACATAGGCACTGGCAGAAGAGCGCATGAAGGTAACTGTTATTTTCCTTTAAACTATGCTTATACTGCCTGACTCTGCATCAATATAATGTTTTCACAATGTAGTACTACCCTCTACTCATGCAGAGCAGAAAACATCTCATATTCCTATTTTGGGAATTTTTTTCATGTCTATGGCATTTTTAATAAATGTACCACACTGTGGTCGAATACCAGCATAGTGAAATACAGTTGAATACCTGAATACTCCGTTTATGTATTTGCACCCTGTAATGAGTAGCTCAAGACAAATGGTCCCAGCTATTTGGAAATGTGCGCAAGCACAATGTTTATGCTGTGCTTGCTCCAGTGCTTGTGCCAGTGCCTTAGCATGCCATATTCAGAGGCACTGCACTGGCACTAAACCCTATGAATATAGGGTAGATTGCATGTCAAGCAAACAACAGATACGTATGCAGTGCAATGCATCAGTGCAGCTCTGAATATAGCACTGAGGATATTGCTAAACACAAGGGGCAAGCAGTGGTGCAGGCTTGACAAGAGCATAGGGTACAGAGCTGCACACTGGTAGTGGCTGTTGGAAAGAGAGAAGGACACCAATGACAGACACACACAGCAGCATATGTATCAGAAACACGTTTTAACTCATTACTTCCTGGGCAGCCATTTTGTGTCAGGTAAACAATGGATAGTTTGGACTTAATGTGGAGCTATTGGAGGTAATGAGTTTAACACAATAAACTGGCAACAGTCTATTCAAAACCAAACATAGAACTGCAACATTCTATACAACAGTGGGTAGGGAAAACAAAACTGGGGCAATTGCCCCAAATGGGGGGGGAGATCAGACAGGGACACCCGTTCCCCTGCTGATGCTGATCCCACATCAAGGCACTGCTGCTGGCAGTGGTGGTGGCTGATGGTGCCACCGGAGAGCCATGGGCAGGTCTTGGATGGCCTGGTTGGTTTCCTACACCTGCCGAATCAGTAGCCACTCCAAGTGAATCAGCCTGTACAGCAGGTTGTCCTGACCCTCACCATCCTCAGTTCACCCCCAATAACTGGAAGTCCTCTGAGCACCTATGGACAGAAATATACTGAACTCAATCAGCTGCACACACAGGACATACAAGGTAGGTATGGTAAAACCTACACAACCAGGTGACACACGAGTTACCATACCGCACATGGATTATGGGAGTTAAATAACTGCAATGCACTGATCATGGCATACCAGAGACAGCATCATGGATCCTTACAGTGGAGGACTGCACATGCAGTGGGTGTGCCATGCTGCACCAGAGCATGGCTGAGCCATGGAATGGACATACACCATCAGCTACCATGCCAGAGATATGAATGCAGCATGTGCAACAGAAGCGCCATGCTAGAGTCTGATAGGCAGTGTCATGGCCCAAGTGGCATGGAGTCACAACCACATATCACGTGGACTGTCCATGCATCCATCACACAGGCCAACACCAGAGTGCAGGACATAGACATCCAGGAGCCACCACAGATTGCAGCAGGAGCGGGGCTCAGGTACACACACACTTGGTGCACACAACACAGCTGTACATGGCTGGTACCTTCAAGCAGTAATGTGTGCACCAGGCATGGCAACATGCAAGTGCAGTGGTTGTGTACATAGGTGGGCAGTTCCCCAGTCACTGAAACACTGGTGTATGATGCAGTGTGGCCTGGAAGCACCCACCATCCGAGTGGATGCTGGAGTCACCCTAAGTAGAGGGTGTCCTCCAATGCAAAGCCTGTGCAGGTCATTGGCACTGCACTGCCCTGTTGCGTCCAAATGTATGGCTGGCCCAGCCCATGGAGAGTGGAGTAATCATACCCCAATTATCACTGTGTCAGTTAGTCACCACCACTGGCCACCAATGGCTCCACCTTTCGCTAACCCCATGCCACATATATGGTGCTCTGGTGAGCCACAAAAGCATGACACACAGTGAAAATGGCACCTGATGTGGTGCTAGCACAGGTGGACTACCATGGTTTTTCTATGATGCACATGGCTGGACATAGTGGTGTAGCACTACTACAGTGGACAATGCCAACCACTTGCTGACTGCCATGCATACACAGTTATGAGCATATGGTTGTACAGACCTGAGAAACACTGATGAAGTCACAACTGGGGCTGTTAGCAGTATCACCAGTCCCCTGTGTTACCTGGTCAGTGGCACAGGGGGCTTACCACTGCATAGTGGAAGTTATGTCGGGGCATGGTAGACAGACACGGGGGCCATGCAAGCAGCACGTAGGTGGAAAGCAGTAGATTACACAGACCTTGACACACCACAGTGCTACTGGTGGGCTAGTGCTCCACGTGCAGTGTGAGTTTCCCCCCACCACAGCCCTAGAGGTGATAACCCCCACAGGCACGCATCCTGCATGCCAAGCCACACAGAAAATCCATTGGTAGTCACAGAAACGTGCATCATAGTGTGGACATGGGTGGTGGAAGAGTTTACCCAGTGGCAGGGCTGATGATGGAAGGGGTGAATTCCCCCTCCTTGTCTGGGTCACCAACACCCATATGCCATATTGCTGCCTCAAGCAGGTGTACAATATTGTTGTACCTCCCCCCACCCACCCACTGACAGCATCCCCTTGTGCCATTTCCCCAAAGGCCTGGCCCATCATTGACACTGGTAAAGTCTACCCACTATGCCATAACCCTGCAGACCATGATCCCTGCCTACTCCCATCTACAAATCCAAGGCCTTCACTGTCCCAAAATTCCACTGACACCCTGCATGCCACACAGAGGGTGCTGTGTAAGTACCACTTTTTAAAGCACACACTGCAGTGTTAAAGTACCCTTGATCAGTCATATATAGCCATGGTCGAAACGATGGATAGAGCCAGGCCGTAATACCTATGAAAGTGGTAGGGCCATGACAATAGTGGCAACACCCGTTCTAGCACCTATAAGTGTACAAGTGCATCCCCAGGTGCAGCACGCAATGCAGGGTGGTTATGTGAATGCCCTTCCTGTGAGCCCCTGCTTTGGGCACCATCAGGGCCTGGTGACCTAGAACCTTCTTCCCTGTGTTGCAGCTGTTCTTAATGAGCTGTGCCCCTAGTCAGGGCTGGTTGTATGCTGAAGTCTGTAGGAAAGGGAGAAGGAGCTGTGATCAGTATTCTACAGTGAAACACAGTGCATCATTCAGCACACACTTCACAGTATAAATGCCCATATGCCGGGTACCGTGCACCGGCCGCCACATATGTATGATGTAGATGACCAGGCCCGAGCAGGTCTGCAACATATCCATAGAAACACCTGTGACACACACACATGCAATCCTTGGCCAGGTACAGGAAGTATGATACCTCTCCCTGTGGTAGGTATGGCCTTGCACAGTTTACACTGGCTCATGCAGTGCTCACATTCTGCCAGCCCCCACCCCTGTACAATGGAACCATATATATCAGCCCCAGACCCTGTCCAGGCATAGCACTGTATGCATAAGTATGCATGTGCACCTGGTCATAGACAACAAGGGCAGGCACAGCATGCTGATGCAGCAGCTGGAGGACCAGGATGCAGTAGGTGTGGGCCTGTACATGTCCAGAACCCCCTGTGCAGAAACATAGTACCGCCATGCTGTCCCTGGCAGTTGCATGCCAGTGACCATGTGGCATAGTAGGGGCAGTGTGCATGATACCACACATTGGTTGAAGCGCAAGGGTAGTACTGGAGGGAGCACAATTCTGTGAGTGAGGAATCCTGTATTTTCATACAATTGTACCAAATAAAATTTCAGACTGAACTATTGAATCAGATGTATGCCTCACGTTTATGCCTCGATTGCAGAGCATTGCTGGAATTTGGCATGATACAGATGATACTCACATCCACATCCTGATGGAGACACCTACCAGCACACCTACCTGTAGGACACAAGTGACCCCCTCCAAGGTCATACCCGGTAATGGGTGGTGACATATCGGGTAACTGTACCCATAAACAGACCCTGCATAACATGCCATTACACTATACATGAGTCTGTCATGCACCTGGACACTGTTGACTCATCACTGTGGTGGCCCACAACCATGCTGCCCAGGCAGGTGCACACCTCAGGCAATCACAGCAGGTCATATCATGTACAGAACACAAGGACAAACCATGGGACAGAGGGCCCAGACCTGCATACAAACTGGCAGGCAATGCAATGGCATATGTCCCATAGCAAACAGGGGAACAATGAGGGCACACCGGTGATATGCACAGTGTCTTTGTGCAGTAGTCCAATTGGATACTACCATGACACAGGCATGCACACAGGTCAGTACACAAACAATACATATAACCATCTGTACTTACCTGACCTGGACACTTGCTCAGAGTTCCTGCAGGTGATGCACCTCCCTGCTTTGGAGGTCATTGTACCTATGTCTGCACTGGTGACACGAGTCCGTCTCATGAAGTGCTGCCCCACAGATGCCCATGCTTCACTGAGGGTTCTATCTGCCTCTACTGGCTCCCCCACCAGCTGGTCCTCTCTGGCCACAAGCAGGTTGACCAGCTTGGCTAACTCGATGGTGGTCCACTTGTGGTCCTGCTGCCAAACAGCTTTGTGTCATCTGTTTTCCATGCCTTTTCCACTACTAGGCCTAACTCTGGGACCACATTGCTTCAAGGTTCAGGCCTGTCTGGGTGTTGTGCAGCACATTACCATGTTGGCACCACACTATGCCACATTGCGCTGTGCAGCACACGTCTGGGGCAGGGACAGGACCAGTAGCATGTGACTGGCATGGGCTGGCACATGCATAGAACACATATGTGCATTTTGTGAATGCACAGCAGTGTGCAGTCCCGTGTATTACAACTGCATAATGGCCCAGCACACAGGCTTTCACAGACTGATAACATCACAGGTGACAACTTGTGTCATGACTGCACCATGGTCTGGTGTTGAGTAAATACAGGTGCAGTGCAAAGTGGTGCACTAGCACTAACAATGTTTGTGAGGTGGGAAAAATTGCAATATTTAGCCAGGATATGCAAATGAGGTAATTTTGCAGTCAGTGGACAACCATATTTGCATGTAATTACCGGCAAGTATGTATACATTAGCATGCCTTATTGTGTCTGGAGTATATAAGGGGTCACAGTGTACTCCCTAGATTCCCCAGCTGAACTGCAGGTGAACAAAGGTAGGTGTCCTGTGGAATGGATTAGAAAGGGATGGATGAGCATTGGACTATGTGTATGTAATGGCTACAGCATAGCTCCCGAATTCATGTGGCATGTTTCGCGTACCACCAGGGTAGGTTCCTCAGTGTTCCAGTAGTTTCCATTACGTAATATGGAGGACAATGTAGTCAGTTGTCCTGTGTAATAAATGTTAGCTCCATGGAGTCGGCCCACCAGCGCAGTAGTAGCACTACCATTTGTGACGCTGATGACCTGGGTTCAGAAGCAAATCCAGAGTGTTAGAAGGCCGGCCGGGGGGAGGAGGATTTAGCCTCTGTAGAACTGCTCTCCTTATCTGAAGGGAAGGGTGAGCAGAGCCCACTGATTGCCTGGCCCCTAGCAGAAGCTGGGGAACAGGCAGCCTGGACCAGCAGGTCAGAAGGTGTGGCAGATATCAGTGCACGTCATGCTGGAGCATGTGGCATGTGCTATAAAATCCTTGCATGCCACACCTCCTGGGGGCAATAAAAATGGAAAATTCTGGCAGCAGGTGCCTGTTGTAGGAACATGGGCACTCTGCCAGTAACAAAGAAGTAATCTTTTAGCCTGCATGTCTAGTAATGCTAGCCACCAGTGTTTCAGATTTGTCAGGTATGGTGCTTCAGATTGCAAACCTAACAGAAACAAGGGGACAGATTTCAGAATTTGTGCTTGAAGGACTTTGAAGGCCAGCTGGTGGACCTGTGACCAGTATGTTTGGAGTTGTGGTCAGACCCACAGAATATGGAGTAGACTTCCCTTATTATTTTGACAGTGTCAACAGTTATCTTCTTAAGCTGGCTGCTCCACTCATTGCCTCTCCGATTGCCAGAATCTACACTTTATCCCTTATCCATAGCACTGTGCTGGACCTATGGAAATCTGCAAGAGTAACGCCTGTCTTTAAAAAAGGTGACCCAAAGAACATGGCCAATTACAGACCTATAGCAATTCTCTCTGTCCTTAACAAGATCCTAGAGAAAATAGTTGCATCACAGACCATTGACTATCTTACACTACAATCTCCTCTCAGACACCCAGCATGGTTTCAGAAAAGGTCATAGCACCACCACGGCTCTTCTTCAACTAACTACTGATATTCTGTCCAACATGGACTCTGGAAAACTCACAGGTGCCATCTTCATTGACCTCACTAAGGCTTTAGACCTTGTAGACCATCCCATGCTTCTCTCACTCTCCATAAATTCCATTTCTCTACCCTGTTGTGGACTGGTTCTGTAGCTACCTGTCAAACAGGTCCAAGCTAATCAAATTAACTCCTCCCTGTCCAACATGTCTACTATCAACCTTAGGGTCCCCAGGGCTCTATCCTTGGGCCCCTTCTGTTCTCAATTTTATCAACAATGCAGCTGAGGTCCTGGAATTCTGCTCAGCTATTCTCTCGCTGATGACCTGATCATCTACACTAGTTCTTCTAGTATTGCCTGCATAAACACATCACTTACTTCAGACTTCAATAAGGTCTTAGACTGGCTACTAGACTGTAAGCTTGTACTAAGCGAAAAGAAAATGAAAGCCATGTTCCTAGGTTCTGCACTGAAGATTAAGACCTGTTCTAGTTTGCTGGAGGTTCTTCACCCAGGAGGATTTCCACTTGAAAATGTTACTTCCTTCAAGTACCTTGGGATCCTGCTGGACCAGTCCCTGGATTTTAATCTTCACATTCAGTCCTCGTGCAAAGCTGTAAACTCGAAACTAGGAGTAGCTTACAAAACTAGCTACATGCTTACACCCTCGGCCAAATTAGCAATTGCCTGAGGTATTCTGCTCCCAACCCTTACTTATGGTGTCTCTATTCTTACCTCTGCCCATAAAACCTCCCTACTGAAATGGGATGTAACTTATAACAATATATGCCAATTTGCCTCTTTGTCGCCTCGACTCAAACATCGCTGCCTTCTTTATAAGGATCTGAATTGGCTCTCACCCTCTGCCAGTAGACAATACTACCTTGGATCACTAATGGACTCGATCATCGTGGAAAAAACCCATCCCAGCTGGCGCGTTGCTGGTCCCTCAACCATCCTCCCATGTCCTGCAATCAGCTGGCAAATCCTTGCTCTATGTTCTGAGATGTCGGACGACTAAAGGCACAGGGGCCTTCCAATTCTCTGCTCCCAGGCTATGGAATACTCTTCCACTCAACCTCCGGCTGTCTCAGTCTCACTTTGGATTTAAAAGTGAATATCATCGTTATCTATCCTTAGCTGATGCTTGTACATGCTTTGACCCTAACCTGAAGCTCCTGAGACTTACCAGTAATGTCACCCTTGCACTAATCCAGCTCCAAGACTGTTTCCTCTTCCCTCCCTCCCATATTTTTCCTTCTCTTTGTAAATAACTTCTTGACTACTAGCTCTCTTCCTTCTCGAACCTTGTTGCTGACCATCCACTGTTGTTTTGCCAATTACCACCCCTGTCCTTCCTTCTGTCAGTCTTTCTTGTTATGTTTGAATATTCCTCACATTTCTCTCTATATAACCTTACTATCTTATTAACCCTTTCACTCCACAGGTTGGGTCCATGGTTTCTGCACTTATTATATGTCTTACTGCCATTATCTGTATAATGCTTGCCATTATTTTTTGTTGTTTCTACCCATTGTATTTTTGTAGCACTGCTATACTGTTCCTCTATTTGTGTTATTGTACCCATGTTGCTGTTGTTCAACTGTTCTCCTTTGTTGTACTCTCCCAGGTCATGCCTGAAAATAGTCATTTTATGGCTAGTGCACCTACCCATAACAAAAACTAAATAAATAAAATAAATAAATCTGTGCCAATTAGTTTGGCAGCATACAAGGCCTCTGGGGTTCTGTACCAGTGATGCATTATCTTGTTTTGGATTAGTCTGCATTTTGTGTCTGTAAAAGTTGTATGTGCTGTTCTCCAGCACTGGGTCCACTGCTAGTCTGTCAGTGAAATTTTTAGGGTTTTTTCCCATCAGTGTTTTGAGATTGCTTACTGGTTAGGCAGTTTGTCTCGAAAGGTGGAGTTTATGTTACTTGCACTTCCCTTGTTGTATGACAGCCAGCTTGAGAGGGGGAGGGTGGGAGTTTATGGCTCCCTGTCTTGATCCACTGTGATATTGCACTTCTTTTTTTTTTAAATTAAGTAAACTTTATTCTTTTATCATCAAGTACAACACTTCAACCTTAATCCTACATCTTTGTATAAAGACATATAATGGTACAGGGGCATGAGAACTCCAAGATACAAATGCCATACAGTTATGACTCAATAATTTGCTTATTGCACATAACGCAGGAAAAACAAAGAGAAACTCTACATGCCTCCAATCAAATATTATGCATTCCCCCACCTTGCCACCCTTGCCCTCCCACCTCTACCCCCAGAGCCACAACTACATCCATCAATGGTGTCCTCTCTCAATCATGCTTGAGCCCCAAAATGTTTCCTCTTAGAGTTCTTGCAGGGCAGCCTACTGGGACTTTATCCTCCCTACACTCCTACCCTAATCCCAACTTGCTTCATTAGGTGGAGAAGGAGAGAGACCAAAGCATAAGGAATTTGTCCCATCTAGATTTATACAGGGGGATATTGCACTTCTAATTTAGAGGTACCTCCAGAAATTCTTGGATTGCAGTCTCCATTTGTCATGAAGGACATCTAAGGTGTCTAATATGTCTGTACTGGGTTTCAATATGTCTGAGACATATATGATTCCTTTATTAGCCCATTGGGGCCAGTTTAGCATTTCCTGGTCTACCTGAATCTTAGGGATTAGCAGCGTGGAGCATGGAGGTGGGTGGGGGTTAGTAGCCAACTTGTGGTGTACCCTAGACCAACCTTTTAAGTGTAGGGCCTATGGTGGAAAAAAAGTAGCTAGGTGTGAAAGGGTGGGGCTTACAGTAGCGATGAAAGAATCTGTGCATTGCTCTGGGCACTTTCCATTTGTATCCAGTTGGGGGGGGGGCATCGTTTCTATGCTGGATAAACCAGTGTAGTGTTTAGACAGTTTTATATGCCATTTTATATCCTTCCAGCCCTGTGGATCCCCAGCTCCCCTCCCTCCAATGTGCCCAGAGCTTGCTGCAGCTATATCTGGGTTTCTATCCTTCCCAGATAAAGTCACTAAAACGTTTGTCTGTCTTTGCTAACCAGCTACTGGGAGTAGAGTGTGTGATGTGGGAGAGGACAAAGGGTATTTTAGGGGTGCATACCATTTTTATAGTGGATATTTTCCCTGCCATAGTAAGGCAGAGCAATTTCCACCTTTTAAGGTCCATTTTATAGGTGTCTAAGAGAGGGTGTAGATTCGAGTCCCAGATTTGAGTCAGATCAGGAATTATTCTGATTCCCAGGTATGTTATGCCACTTGATGCCCATTTTAGCCCATAGTTACCCAAATCTGCTGGTTGACAACTGGAGTTCAGGGGCATTATTTCAGTCTTTTCTGAGTATTCGTCAGACCAGACAGCATGGTAATTGTTGTAATAGCTAAAACAGAGGAGGGAGTGAGTTGGGTGCATCCACCAGAGGGACTAGTTGATCATCCACATACTGTACATAAGGGAGGAGTATTTATGAGTGCCAGTTGTGATTCCTGTAATTGACTTGCACTTTCTGATAGTTGCTGCTAGTGGCTTGACCTCCAAAACCAAGAGAAGGGGGTGAGAGAGGACAACCTTGCCTCGTACCTTTCTCTGAAGGGAAGGGGTCTGACAGCTGGGAATTAGCTAAGACTCAAGCTGTGGGGTTGTTGTAGATGTCCTGTGCCCAGCGGCAGAACCAGTCACCTAGTCCTATATGCTTTAAAAACTCCTTAGTTCCCATTGACGCCATATGGTGTCCTAACCATCTATTACTGGATCTGGCCAAAATGGCCTCCGGGAGCAAATGAGTTAATACCATGTGAAGGGGCACCATTCAACAGAGTGAACACCTTCTCAAACTCAACAGCCATAGCCATTGCTGGGATAGGCATAACTTTATAACATGGACTAGGTTGATCAGTGAATGAATATAGTCTGTACAATATCGGCCCTTAAAAAAGCCCACTTGGGATGTGTGAATTACCTGGGGGAGTAATGGGTCTAGTCTGGAGGCTAAGGCTTTGGCATAGACCTTACTGTCCATATTTATGAGGGAGATGGGGTGGTAACTTGCCAGTGCTATAGGAGCCTCCCCTTTCTTGGGAAGGACAGTAATTATCACCTCCCTTCATGAAGGAGGGAGGGAGTCCTGTCTTTCTGCCTCCTGGAACACTTTACTGAGTATAGGGGAGACGGTGGGAGAAAGGACTTGTAAGACCTCCCCCAGTAGGCCATCTCCTCCAGGGGATTTTCCCCTTTCAAGGACATGAGGGCTTTGTAAATTTTGTTGAGTGTAAGTGGGGCATCTAACTCCTGCACCTGCTGCTGGGTAGGTTTGGGCAGATGGAGACTCTCCAAGAATGCTGAAATTTCTTCAGGGGTTTGCAAGTGGGTGGAGGAGTAAAGGGTGGTATAGAAGGACTTCATGAGGTCATTAATCTCGTGAGGTTTTGGTACAGGCTTGCCCTGTGGTGATCTTAAGTGCAGCAATATGCCTGGCAGCTTGTTGTTTTTCAATTGGTACACCAGAATCTTCCCCTTTTCACTTCCCTCCCAGTATCTATGTTGGATGTCAATAAGTGCTACCTCAGATTGCCTTGAAAGGAGTGAGTTAATTTCCAGTCTAACTCTCAGGGTTTGCAGCTGATAGGATAGTGAGGGACAGGATTTGGATGGGCTTCAAGTGCAGCTTCTGCCTTTCTGAGTTCATTTTCAGGGTGGTACAAATGTGCCATTTTCTTTTCTCCTATGAGCTGCATACCCTATAATTCTCCCCTTATAGTTGCCTTAAAAGGCCTCCCAGATAGTGCTGGCTGAAGTGTCTTCTATTGGATTATCTTTAAAGAAAGACTGCACTTCTGATTGGACCTAGAGTAGAAATTCTGGGTTACGCCAAGCAAGGGTCCTATCGACAGTTTGAAGATGCAACCATGTCACCATGTGAATTGGGGTTTAACCGGCTGTGGTCTGAGATCATCATGGGTAGGATTGTAGAGCCTAGGGTGGTCTGAGTCATGGCAGGTGATGTCAGCCAGCAATCTAGTCATCTGTCAGATTTATAGACCGGGGAATAAAAGGTATAGTCATGATCCTGGGGGTGAAGAAGGCACCAAACATCATTGAGGCCTAGCTCCTGCATCATGTGATATAGGGCCTTCCCTCCTCTGATATGGGTTTTTCTCCCTGAGCAGCTTCTATCTATTATGTGGTGTAAAGTGAGATTAACGTCTCCTCCCAGTAGAATAGGGGAGTTGGGATTGGTTAGTGAGCCGAGGTTGTTGGCTAGTGCTCGAAAGAAGTTCGGATCATCCTTGTTCAAGACATGAAGGTTTCCCAGGAGAAGAGATTGTGTCAGGGTTTGCATTAGAGCCAGGACCCATCTGCCCTGAGTGTCAACTTCTTGCTTTACTACTGTCCATTTAAATTTTTGTGGATTAAAATTACAACTCCTCTTTTACATGTTGATGCCTCTGCATGGGTCTCTTGTCCCTCCCAGTACTTAAACAGGTATTTGTGATCTCCTTTACTTAGTTTAGTATCCTGTAGGAAGGAGAGCTGAGACTTCAGACAATTGAGGTATGACAGAACCCGCTTTTTGCTTGGCAGAGGTGCTAAGCCCTCTGACATTCAAGGTATGGACAGTCAATTTCATCCATTATCTGCATTCAGGGGTAACACACTGAAAAGGGTGCTGTGCAGTGTGCATACCTCAATAGTCAGGAGTCAGAGGCCTCCCTCCCAAAAAAGGGGTTACTGTTGGATCCGGATATGTGTGTAATTCCTCTTGGAACTTGAGATACTACTTTGTTAGATCAGAAATATTCCTGTAGGTTGGTCTGCCACTGCCTTTAAGTATACCTTTTATTAACTCTGTCAACAGTCCTTTACATATGTAACCCTAGTGCACGTCCATCTGAGGCTACACTACCCCTGCCTTATGGTCCTAACCAAGGTTGAGGGGCCTGGATTCCTATGTTAACTTTAAAACTGGTTCTTTCCCAAAACATAAATGCTAGTGCCTCCACCCAGAGTTTACCTTTCTGTGGCTTGATTAAAACCTGGTGCAACCCTCTGGGATGCTGTATCCGCCAAAGGTATCAGTGTGCTCAGTTAGTAGCATATCTGCCTCTGGATCAGAAGGTTGTGGGTTCTCGTCCCATACCATTATTGGACTTGCACCTAAAATCCTAGGCATCCAAATGCAGTATTGGGGTGCTGTACTGCTGGGGTGTGCCATCCTTCGGATTAGACGTTAAACCGAGATTCCTTCTGCCCATCCTGGTGTTGTCCTGGTGGAAGTAAAAATAACCCAGGGCATTCTTCGCAAAGAGTAGGGAACATTCCCAGTGTCCTGGCCAACATTCCCCTTCCCATAAACTGGTTTATGCAATTATCCAGGCTGTGTGTGGGTGATGATGTGCGATATGGCCACCACTACACATTCAGTCACTTCATTACCAGTCTAGCATTGCTTGTAAAGCACTTTGGGATACACTGTGTATGAAAAGTGCTATATAAATGCTGATTCTTCTTCACATTACCATAGTACCACTCCAAACATGACCCACAATTCAAAACCCCACATTTCAAATATTTGATTATTTATTGACGCTCTCTAATAATATGCTCATGACAACAGATGTATGCAAAAAGAGTAACAACAATTTATTTACCTGGGGAGAGGGTTAGGAAGGGTAAATTGGGAGTAGAGGTTAAGCCATTTACAATTGATTTACATTGGTATTTAGACTGGCATCAAGATAATCACTGGCATTGCAATCAGAATAATCTGATTCATTTTAGAATTAAACATTAATCACCGTGGCCACTAACCATCCTCTGAGGTAGTTAACATATCTGATCTGGCTAGCTGACTTGATTGCAGAAACAGTATTAAATGCCACACAATACCAGTTCCAACTATGTATTAGAACCCCACAATTCCAAAACCTGTATCTGGGTATCCAGTACTAAAGTTCTTACATGTTGCAGGCCTGTTACCATTGCAGCTGTGGTGGCTGGCATTAAAGCATATGAGTCAGGGCCCTTAAGAGAAAATAAGGTTACCATGCTTTATTTCATTACCTTGCACTTTTAGCTTTAGGATTTGCAAAAGACAAGTACCTCCCTTGCTGTGCTGTTTGGGCTTTAGATTGCTGAACTTGGAAACAATTTAAACTATGTACAGTTCCCCAAACATGGCAGAGGGTGAGTCTGCCTACTCATGATTTGAAGTCAAAATCTGGAATTGAGAATCATTGCTGAGGACCAAGGCAGGAACTGAGGATGACCCCTGGGCAGCAGGCTTGAGAGCTTGCATTTTCTAGAAACCTCTCAGCAGGAAGACTGTGCCCCTTCTCTCTGGGCTTACAGTCTTAATCGGTACAGACCGGGCTGGGATCAGGGCTGGCATGCTTCATACCCCCACATCTAGGCTATGCCCCTCAGAGGAAGTATATATGGCGCGCCTAGGTGGCACACAACCAGGCAGTCTCCCAGGCTGATCTGAAGCAATCTGATTGCATTCAGCACATTTATATGAAGGTATTTTAATAGCTTGCAGCAGTCACAATCAATTCAACCATGAGCCAATGTGGCCTCATGGTCCTTTAGCTTGCAGGTACAGTTTTTAATGGTGGTCACTTTTCCCCTAAGGCTAGGATGACCCAGACTCTCAGTCTATACAAGGATACACTGGAGCTTAAGCTTAACTGTTTAACAAGACACCAGACAAAGCCTGAGGCTTGCTGTTTTATGTGGTTCTATGTGATAATTGTGACCGCCAAGGGTGATCGCCACGGTCGAAAGTCAGAGTGCGAAAAATCAATTTTGGAACTCTGATTCCCTGGTGCCTAACAAAACAGCACAGGGGACTTGTATTTTTTACGTTTATGGGAGGTCTGCTCCTGCACCCCCCTCAGGGGCTTTGCCCCCGCACTCCCTACTAAAGGTTCTCAACTCCAGGGAGGTACATGTCGGGGGGGCCAAGCTATAAAAAGAATTAAATTCAGGCCAGGAAGCAAAAATTAACCCATACCTGGACCCAAACCTAGCATCCTAACCACGGAAGCTGCAAGCCGACCCGCTACACCATGGTGCTGGCTTGACAGCCTACCGCAGCACCACTCCTCACATCCTCTCCCATCCCCTCTGTGCGTGCTTGCTCCTATCCCCCGCTTGTGTACATGTAGCGACTTTCTGTCACTACAGGTCACCCACCCTCCCATGTGGTCGCTCTCCCTCATTGGCAGCCCCAGTGACAGGCGCCACAATTGAGTCGCCCTTTCGCGGGTCACTCAATTGCAGTCACCCACATTACAGGCTACCCTCTTTACCATCCGCACGATTGTACACAGAGGGAGCTTGAGGCGTGGCTCCCCACCACTTGAAACACTTGCTTGCCAGCAAATCTGATCACTGTGGCCTCTCTCAAACTCGGAAAAGTTTGCTGGCTTGCAAAACTGATTACTGTAGCACAACACAATATCACAGTCCCTCATGGCTTTTGTTGGCATTTGCAGCTCCAGCTTGGACACTCAGACAATTACTGACTCCAGGCACTGTCAGGAAAAGCTCTGCATGGCTGGGGAGCCTCCATTTTAGTTCTGTAGGTACATCATACAGTCACAATTGGCATATACAAATTACTGGACCCTTTCCTGGTCACTTGAAAACAGATATCAACCCATCTCTTGAGTGCTGGTTAAGCACGAGGTGCAGACAGACAGTCACAACTTTAGGCTTTGCTGGGTTTCTCTGCCCTTATAGATCTCTCAAAACCTACACTTGTTAGTGAGGTTTACTCACTCATTCAGAATCCTTCCCTTTTCTGGGCTTTACAGGCTTTCTTCAGCACTCTCACTGCTGAGACAGAAGCATTGTGCAGCTTTCTTACGACTGTAGGCAGATGCTGGCTTCTTGTCCACATTTCTCTAATGTGGTATGGCAGATGCTGGCCCTGGAGGACAAATTCTGGCAGCCCTCAGACCAACAACTTGAGTTGCTTGCAGCCACTTCTTTTCTCTGGCAGAGGACAAGGGCCCCCCCTCCAATGTGGAGGGGCTTTCACTAAGCACACTAGGCCCATTTTCTTAGCTGGGGATCTGAGCCCCCTCCCTGTGAAGGGGGTCCCACTTGAACTGAGTGCAGTCTGAAAATCCCTGGATTTTATGGAGCCCATCTGAGATTCCCTACTGGCCGAGTCTATTTGGGCATCCCAAAATGATTTGAATGATTTGCTGAAATCACTTGTCAATCCTGAAAATGAATATTCTTAAGCCTCAATGCTTAATAGGCTCCCTGTTTTGGTGCCTGAATTAGGTCTCTGCTTTTTCCCCACAAGCATTTAGCAAAGTTCCAAGAGCCTCTGGCACTGTCCCAACAATCCTTGCACAGAAATCCTGGCTTTCCGATTGTCTGCTGCTCTGCATTAATGGCTGCTTAAACACACAGTCCCCTTGCAGTCCTTCACAGTTCCACAAATAATGTTCTGGTGCAGCCAGATAAAACATTTTTATTTATTCTGTGCTCCACTGTTTTGTAGCCACAACTGTGCCCTCTTAAATGCTGCCCCTGTTAATAAAGTTACCACAGCCCTTAGCCTGTCACTGCTGCCGTAACACAGTGCCCCTAGGCAGAAGACAGGCAGTTTATCAAGTCCCCTTTGTTCTCTGGTATGGCTAGTACATATACATTTTTATTTTATAGCCCCTTTTATTTATTGGTTCCTCTTCGTGCCCTGTCAAGTGCTCACATTTATTTACATTTATTGCCCCCTGTGCCCATCGCTGGTGCCAATATTTAGAGCTGTCTTGTGCTAGGACGGGTGGCTCCTAAGTATTAATGCAGCCCTAACTAATATTCATGACCGGGAGCACAGCACGCACAGTGGTCATTATTTACAAATTAGAGGAGGCTCTTCTCCAGCCCCATGCTGTTCCCCGGTGCCCACTCAGCCTGACAGTGGGACCAGGATCACCGGCAAGTCATTTGCTGGACTGCAGTTGCAGTCAGACAACAAACGGGTGCCTCAAGTGCAGGAGCGAGCCATCTGCCTATCTGGATGAGTAGGGAAAGAACAGGCATTGTCTCCAATAATGCTCCCCAAGCCCACGAGGTCACAACAACTGCTGGGGCTGTTTGGGACTGAGGGAACATGGAAGCTCAGGTCAGAGGTGGCAGTGCAAGCACCATTACAAATGGGGGACACAGGAGGCAAATGGGAGGCAGAACAGGACAACAGGTGATAAGGTAAGCCCCCATTTGGGGGGGGGGCATTACACATCTAAAACTACTATCTTCAGCAACAACTTTCAAACTATTTACATAGCAATATTAACAGTTAAATGATGAGATAGATGGGTTTGAGACTGCTGGTAGGCTACCAGCACAGGTCAACCCAGCTGCTCTCAGTGGTGGAAGTGAAATGTCAGTTCCATACAAGGTTTGTTCGATGGAACTCATATGGATATCCCTGTAGCAGAGGCTGGTTAGCTGCTGGGTGCATGGCGTCTGCAACTCTGGGAAATGTCTTTGGGGGGGACAAGAGGAGGGGATGGGAGTTTAATTGCATTGACTAACATGCCCATCCTGGATAAGGTGGGAGGAAAGGAGGGTAGTGGGGCAAGAGAAACTGCCTCCCTTGTGGCTTAGGAGTTATTGTGCGGTAGAGGAAGGTTTCTTGTGCAGTTAGGGAGGGGCGGGGAGAAAAGAGGTAGGGAGGGAGGTTTGCCTTCAGCGTGTAGCTTGAGAACAGAAATGTTCAATTTGCTATTTTGAGATGTACTGATTTCACAAGAGGGCAGAGGGTTTAGTGTCTCCATGACAGCAGTATAGGTAGTTGCAGAAATATTACACCATATCCTCCGAGGGAAGGTGGGAGGTGAGAGCAAGGAAAACATCTAGGCCATGTTTATTATAATAGTTATCAGACAGCTTATCGAAAAGGGATCAATGCCTGGCTTGGCTAAAGGGGCCAGCTGTGAATAGAACCAAGGGTGCATGGCAGCATAAAGATAAACAAACTCCATTTGAGCAACTTGCAGTTTTGTCAGTTATTAAGGTTGCAGAGACCGCAGTAAGTGTCCCGGAGTGTCTTTCAAAACCAGCTACATGAGAAGCTCTTAATGAGAAAGTGCATTTTAGCCTTTAGTCCCAATAATACCAACAGTGAGGGGACTATGCTGAAGATAGGGTCGGCATGTGAAGCCTTTATTAAACCTATCTATGCAGGCCTTGCTGATGGCTCAGATATAAATAATTTATCCCCTTGTCTTTTGCTCACCATTCTGTGGAGCATGAGGAGCTTGGGATGGAGACAGAGTGCATATCACAGTCATGAGGTACCCGGGGGCTGCAACCAGACCAGAATAATGCAGCCTTGCAGTCAAGCAATTTAGGAATTTTTATCTCTACCTCACCTCAATACCCTCCTGCCCTCACCCTCCTAAAAAAGCCAACAAAAAGCAGGTAACTTATCTGAAGGTGTTCAGCCATTGGGGTTATCCACAGCGACTGGTTCAACCCGTGAGTGTCCTTCTCGGTGACAACGGTGGCCTTCTTCAACAGGTTACCCAGTTGAGATAGCGGTGAGTCTGCAACATTGGCAGTGGATCTTGCAACTTGAGCAACAGCTGCTGCCCACGACTTCAACATGGATTCTATACTCTGTGGTTCGTCTGTGGAAGTTGGAGTCTCCTGTTGAAGTGAGTGTAAGGTGGTGAGGCTGCTGAGCAGAGCAGGGCATACTGGTTCTTCATAAAGTAGGGGCTTGTAACAGTGCCTGCTACTCTTCCTCGTAGTTGACAGCTGCGGCTGCGAGTGCTCCTTTCATTAGGAGGGTCCTGCTTGTTATGCTTTTGGGTCTGCACACATTTTCAATTATAGGCCAGCAGGCCCCAAACCTCCTGGTTACCTGGAGCCTCCTGGTTGCCTGGATGAAAGGGCTGCTCTGGAGGTCAGGAATCAGTGGTGTCAGAACATTGACTTCCATGTTCAGGGGCCTGCCTCCTCTCTGAGCACAATGCATGAGGTTCTGAGCTCCTCTGGCCAGGTTTTGTGAAGTCCATGAGGGCTTCTGCTGAGAAAATGTGATTGAGGTCCCATTGTGCTGAATGCACATATTCGGTGGATTTCACAGGGTGAATTTTATCCCCAGTTGGTGCAGCAGGCACTTGTCTTCGGTGTACTCCTTTACGCTTATTAGAGTTCACATGAGTAGTCTTGAAATATATGGATTTTATAACCCATAAGCCCACTTTTCCTGGCTTTAGTGACTATCAGATCCTTCACTGTGAATCTTAGGAAGCGGACCACAATAGGTCATGGTTTTTCCCCGGGTTTGGGTGGTGGTGCTAGTAAGCAGTGGGCCCACTCTGTATCTGGGGTGAGCCCAGTGCAAGTTTTAACAGCTCTGGGAGGACAGTAGAAAGGAACCCTGCTGTGTTTTTCTGCTCCGCTTCCTCGGGGAAGCCCAGAAGCTGCAGATTGTTGTGGCAGCTTCTATCTTCCAGGTCATCCACCTTCTCTTGCAAATGGTGGATGACTCTGGTTTGTTCATTGTAGGCCACCTGGAGCTCTTCGACAGATGTGTCATGAATAGCCAGTTTCCTTTCATTTTGAAATGTATGAGCTCCCATTCGATGTATTGCCATGGTGGTATTGTTGGAGGCCAGAGTGACCTCCAACATTTGTTGCATGAGGGCAACAAACATATTATTGATAGCCACAGGTTCCATGTTGTCTCCTCTGGTCGCCATGAGGACAGTGCAGATTGAGAGAGACTTGGAGATTATAAGTTATTTAGTGTAGCTGCCCAGAAATGAGATGCTGTAGGCTACTGGATCAGAACGAGAGTTTGGATGAAGTTAGCTATGTATCCTAATTACCCCTGTAAATAGAGATGTTATCAGATTTTAACCCCAAGGTGCACAGCTGCAGAATCAACCAACCATCCTGTTTAGGGCTAAGCCATGCCCCATCTCTTATAATTTTCACTGCCTATAGGTTCAAAGGTTCATAGTCGTTTACAAGTTCAAGGAGGCGATGCCTATATGTGAACTTGCCACCCAAGGGTGGGTTAATTATCAATATAATTAAATTTGGTATTACCCATAAATTTATCTAGCATACCATTGAACTTATCCATTGTCTTACTCTCTACAATTGGAGCAGGTAGAGTGTTCCATAAATTAACTGTTCTCTGAGAGAACCAAAGATGTCTTCTTTTTGTTCTGCAAGTTGTCCCTTTTAGTCTAAAGTTATGAGATCTGGTTTGTGATATAATACAATTTTTTTCTAGACCTAAAGTTTCAGCTAATCCAGGTTCACTTATAGCTTTATAGATCAAACAAAGATCTCCACAGAGTTGTCTGTACTGAATGGAAAATAGGCCCAATGTTTTTAATATTTCCCCATATGGTTTATCATTCATACCCTGAATCCTTTTAGTCATTTTTCTCTGAACTCCTTCTAATTGCTTCTTTCCATGAGAAGTAATAGGTGCTCAGAAAGGAGCGCAGTACTCCAGGTGAGATCTAACCAAGCTAGTATAAAGTGGAAGAATGACCTGTGATTGCCTACTTTTGATATTTTTCCATATGCAACCCATGATTCTCTGGCATTTTTTAACTTTAAATATTGTGCTATGATCAAAATTGAGTTTACGTATATTCTTTTTTTAGTAGTTCCCTCTGGTTTTCATGGGTCTTTAAATCATGAAGAGTTTGACTGCAGAGGAGACCACACTGTGTGCTGGCCAAAAGTAATAAAAAAGGCTAAAAAGAGAATAAAGGCTATCAGGCAGTGAAATTGATATGAGATGGCATAGCCACATTATTAAATAATTTTGGCATAAGTGGAGATCTACGGAACACCACAATTAGTGTAGCCCTAAGCAATGGACCAGTGCAACACTAATATATTGTTACTGGTTATGCTTTTTGTTATCAATTTGTTTCCATCGGGGGACCTGCCCCCCATGCTGCCTTGTTTTTTATTTTATTTAATGAAGAGGGGGAGGGAGGAGGTGAAGCCCTGCAACACAAATAAATTGATACACCACCATAACATTGAACCCTAAGTAGCATGATTGGGTCTGTAGATCTCCACTAACACCAGGGTAAGCAGCTCAAGGCGCTCAGCAGGGGCCTGGTTTGTCCTGACATCAATTAAATCACACAGCCAAAAGTGCTCTATTCTCAAGACTATTGGTGTAGACAGCAGTTATTTCTTAATGCTGGGGTGAGTTCTGAGACTTTCGGCTGTGTGATCACCACTAACACCATGATTTACGTTAAATGCTGTTCTGCCTGAAAAAAAAATATGCTATTTAAAAAGTTACAAGTCTAGATATAGAATGTTTTCTCTTATCTGCTGGGCAGAAAAATAAAAAAAATGTACTTCTATATTGAGTGAGCATGAGCCTATTATAGGCAGAGGCAGAGCAGTTAGATCTAGATGGGTTCCGGGAGGGTGGGTGGCAGGAAAGGAACACACTCCTCAGCCTTTCGACTGCACAATTCCTTCACACTACTGGTGGCACAGTGAAGCCTGGATGAGGCACCTAAAGCAGTGGGAAGGGTGGGAGTGGGATTCTCAGAAGGGAGGCTCAAGAGGAAGGAAGATGCCCCAACCAAGGAGGAAGCAGCTGCTAGTGGGGACTATCATTTGGGGATAGACTTGGGAGCAGAGGAGGAAAGGAGAGGGAGGTGAAGTGCTTCCCCGGTGCTTTGCCTTGAGGGATGAAGAGCAGAACCAGAGGATTGCTAGGACAGAAGGAGATCGGACAGGGTTAGATGTCATTGTCCACCTAGTTCAAATAACCTGGCAAGGGATAGGGTAGCAGTAGTGCAGGGTAATTCCTGGGAGCTGGGGAAGGGCCTGAAGCAGGTGCACACATAGTGACATTTTCAAGGTGTTACCTGTGTATGGCTATGGAGAAGAAAGGGCACTCTGCACCACAGCTTTTGACAATTGCTTGAAGGTATGGCTCATGGAGGAGGCTTCAGCTACAGTACATTGGGGACTGGGGACCAGCCTGGGAGGATATGGACCTCTATAGGGAGATAGCCTGCATTCATCAGAGAGAACACAGTCCTTAATGGGAGTTTTAAATGCTATTTGGATGAGCATCTAAACTAGCCAGAGGAGAGGATGTAATACTAAAGAAGACAAAGACTGCTCCCCTTGAGCCAATGGAGCAACAAGGAGGCAGTATAGCATAGTGGTTTAAGGCTCTGAGCTGCAAACCTGGAGACATGGGTTTGAATCCCAAGCCCCACTTGCATACTGTGTGACCCTGAGCAAGTCACTTAACTTCCTTGTACTCCCGGATCACACCTGTAAACAAGCTTTCAGCTTAGTGTATATCTCCTGTTAAAACAAACAAACTAACAAAACAAGGAGGAAGGGCCAGAGAGGAGGAAGCTTCCCCAGGCAGGGGCACAGGAAGATGGGGTAGGGACAAGGAGGACAAGTGGGGTATACATCAGGATAGTAATAAGAGTGGAGTAAAGGAGACAGGCAGTAGAGAGGGTAACAAGGGAAGAAGGGGGTCAGGGGGAGCTCCAGGAAATGGTACAGGCAGTAGGGGGGTGAACAAGCAGGGAGGTAGGCAAGGAGGGAGCAAAGTATGGAGAGGCATGTGTGCTAATGCAAGAGTCTGTGAAATAAAATTCTGGACCAAGGCCATCATGGAGAAGAGCTTGCCTTGATTTGAGGTGGCTATAATGGAGTCATGGTGCTGTGACAACCATGACTGAGATGTAACCATGCATAGGCTTCTCTTTGTTCAGAACAGCGAGGGAATGGAGGAGGGAATTTGTAAGGGAAGGAATCAAGGCTACTAAAGTGCAGGGTACTGAAGGTAAAGGAAGGAATGGAGGTGCCAGGAGTCATCCTGGAGACAGGGGCTGGGGTGGCTATTCATACAGGGGTGGCATATAGGCCTCTCCAGCACAGAGAGAGGAGTTGGAGAAGGCACTTGGGGAGGACATCATCAGGATGGAAAATAAGGAGGATGTAATGCTAGTTGGTAACTTCAATCTGCCAGATGTGGATTGTAGCCTTCCAGCTGCAGCTTTAGTAAGGGGTAGGCCATCCTTTAGTCCTTACAAGGGGCCTCTCTCAGACGGCTGGTCAATGAACCACTTGAAATAGTGCAGTGCTGGACCTGGTGCTTAGCAGTGCAGATTTCACGGTGGGCAGTGCCCTAAGTTCTACTGATCACCGTACAGTGTGATTTAACATTAAGACAGGAGCTAAGGCAAAAAATGTGACAATGAGGGTCTTGGACTTTAGAAGGTCACATTTAAGGAAATTGAGGAGTGCCCAGAAACTGCCTAGTAGGGAGGAATGCCATGTAGGGGTAGAGTAACAGTGAGGAAAATGGGAGGGCTCAATTAAGGCAACCAATTTCTGCATGAAGAATTCAGTAAAAGCATAAGAAAAGAGACTGTGATGGTACTCTAGGGAAGTGGTTATGGAGGTGAAGGAAAAAAGGTACCATTCAGGAAATATAACAAATGCAGAGGAAGGGAAGACAGGGAGCTGTACCAAGTAACATAGAGGGATGCAGGTAAGCAGTGAGGAAGCAAAGGCACAGATAGTGGAAAGGAGATAGCCCAAAGGGTAGCAAATGGGGATAAGACTGTCTTCAGGTACATAAGTGAAAAGAGGAAAGCAAAAGGAGGGATAGTGAGGGTAAGGAGGGTGGCAGAGGGAGACTATTCAGAAGAGGGCCAAGAAAAAGCAGACATCCTGAACATATGCTTCTGATCAGTCTTCACGGTGGGTGAGGGAGGGTGGACCACCAGTGATCTGGAGGAACATAGGGGAAGGGGAGGTGGACTTAATTCCATTTTCAGAGGAAAAAGTCCTGAGGGGGCTTGCAGCTCTGAAAGTGGACAAGGCTATGGGACCAGATGGGTAGTACCCAAGGGTACTAAATGAACTAATAGTGGTGCTGGCTACCCCACTAATGTTCTTGTTCAACAGCTCACTGGAAACAGACATGATTCTAGGGGACTAGAAGAGAGCAGACATGGTTCCTCTATTTAAGGATGGCAGCATGGAAGAAGCTAGCAACTATGGATGGTGAGCTTCACATCAGTGGTGGGGAATTTAATGGAAACAGTGTTACAGGAAAGGGTGGCAGAGTATGTTGAATCCAGTAAGCTGCAAGACTAAAACCAGCATGGATTCATGGGGGGGGGGGGTAATGCAGGACAAATCTGATTGACTTCTTTGACTGGATGACCAGGGAAATAGATTAGGAGAGGCAGTGGGCATGGACTATCTGGATTTTAGAAAGATATTTGATACTGTGCCACACAGGAGATGGATTATGAAATCGAGCAACCTAGTAGTTGGATCCAAAGTGGAGAATTAGGTTAGACACTGGTTAATGGATAGATGATAAAGGGTGGTGGTTAAGGGCACACACTCTAGTGATCAAAGAATGACCAGTGGGGTGACACAAGGCTCAGTACTGGGACCGGTCCTCTTTAATGTTTTCATAAGGGTCATTGCAGATGAACTGGAAGGGAAGATACAGCTTTTTGCAGATGATACCAAAATCTGTAAAAAGGTGGACAGTAAGGATGGGATGGAAAGAATGCATAGGGATCTTGGGAAACTCAAGGAGTGGCCAAGAGCATGGCAGTTGGGGTTCAATGCCAAAAAGTGCAAAATCATGCATCTAGGGCAAAGGAACCCATAAAATGAACATATGATGAGGTGGTACTGTCAGTCATTAAGCAGGAAAGGGATTTTGGGTTACCATGTTTGATGACCTCAGAGTGGTGGGATAGTAGGACAAAGCAGTGGGTATTGTCAGTGGGATGCTTGAATGCATTCGGAGGAGTATCTCCAAGGGGGCACAATATGAAATCAGAAGGGGGTTGATTAAGAGGTAATGTGAGGAAGTTTTTCTACACAGAAAGGGTAGTCAATGGTTGGAATTGTCTGCCACAGGAGGTAGTTGGGAGAAAGCACAGTGGAGGAATTTAAGCATGCCTGGGACAGGCACAGGGGAAGCTTGAGAGGGGAGAGAGTGATGAAAAGCCATTGATCACGTAGGGTCAGTGGCCACTTTCAATGTATAGGGCCTACAGGCAGACTGGGTGGGCCTAGCGATCCTTATCTGCTGACAATTTCTATGTTTCTATCTCCAGCAGAAGGAGGGAGGTGGTGTTGCCACTATATCACTCACTGGTGAGGACCCACCTAGATTACTGTGTCCAGTTCTGGAGGCCACACCTCAGAAAGGACATAAACATGGTGGAGGCATTCTAGAGAAGTGCAACTGAAATGGTGTGGGGTTGCACCAGAATCCTATGAGGATAGACTGAGGGTCTTAACATATATATACATAGGAAGACTATAGAGCAAGAACGGACATGATAGAGAAGAAGAAAATGTGTTTATTATTCAACACACAGTATTATTACAATATCTTACAGAAATAGAATACACAAGACAATAAATACATACAATACAATATTAGACACACCCTATTGCAAAATCCTTCCTTGTAGCTATCATAGTCACCTCATGTTATCTGAACAACTTATTTATCTATTAGTACGCATAATCTTAGTTCATAACATTTATCTTACAAATGTAAGCCAGAATTCCATTCTTTATCCTACTCCTCACTGACCCTCTCTTACTTTCATTATCTTTTACCTTCTTGCTACTATACACATTAGGAAATTACCCAATGATTTAATGGTGAACGGAACCTGTGTTAAAAAAAAAAAGAATTCTTGTCAATAATTCCTTTTGGATACCAATATCTTCTTGGCTAGCGTATCCAAAAGTTTTGGTCAGAAATTCCTTTCAAATGTTAGAACAGTAATTACAAGACGACAAGACATGTAGTAGATCCTCATTTTCCTCTTTTCCACAGTCACATTTGATGGATATTTGCTTTGTTTTATCATAAAAAGCTATAATCAAGTTACTTTGTTGTATTTTGAATACGTATCTTGTAAATGTTACCCTAATCCTACGATTTGTAAGAATTTCTAGGTATGGCTGTAATTTGTGGTTTCTCACATTATTGGCATACCACTGGGGATATCTAGTAACTTTAATTTCTGCTATATCTTGTTCAGCCCAAAACTCTTTTACCTTTCTTGAAATATAGGGCAGATACTGATTACTCAGTACTATGTTCTGCTTATAATACTGCATAAGATGGTTCAAACCATATTTCCTTATGGTTGGAGTACTGTACCAGGGCACTACTACCCCCGACTTTGCTGCATCAAAGCTTTTGCTTTTTTTCAAATTAACTTCTATGTTCTTACTTTTCATACTTTTCAGAGGGGCTCTAGGTTCTCATCATCCAGCTGAACCATGATTAAGCCTAACCACTTCGGCAAAGTGACCACCTCTATCGGTTAAGTAAAAAGCATCACATTTTAACTTGCCTTATCAGAGCAGAGGTCTCCTTGCTTTCTCTACATTTTTGAAGAGACCACTCTCCTGGCTTCATTACTTATAGTGCTTTGGCCAATGAAAGGCTCACAGGTGTTTAATAGGGAGCTTAGCAATTAGAAGAAGGCCACAATTCTCCTACATTCAAATCAGTATGAAAGGTTTGCAAGCTCAACCCCTGAATTTACAATACAATTTTCTAAAATTAGTGGAGTGGCTCCTGGTGTGTGATCAAACAAAACATATGGTAAAGGTACCAGGGTAGTACTACCCCCCCCCCATTTTGCTTCATCAAAGCCTGCACTTTTTTCAAATTAACTCCAATGTTCTTACTTTTCATACTTTTCGAAGGGGCTCTTGGTTCTCATCATCCAGCTGAACCATGATTAAGCCTGACCACTTCGGCAAAGTGAACACCTCTATCGGTCAGGTAAAAAGCATCACATTTTAACTTGCCTTATCAGAGCAGAGGTCTCCTTGCTTTCTCTACATTTTTGAAGAGACCACTCTCCTGGTTTCATTACGTATAGTGTGCTCTGGCCAATGAAACGCTCACAGAAGTTTAATAGGGAGCTCAACAATTAGAAGAAGGCCACAATTATGTTACATTCAAATCAGTACAAAAGGTTTGCAAGCTCAACCCCTGTATTTACAATACAATTTAGTAAAATTAGTGGGGTGACTCCTGGTGTGTGACCAAACAGAAACATATGGTCAAGGTACTAGGGCACTACTCCACCCCCCCCCCCATTTTGCTGCATCAAAGCCTGCACTATTTTCAAATTAACTCCAATGTTCTAACTTTTCATACTTTTTGGAAGGCCTCTTGGTTCTCATCATCCAGCTGAACCATGATTAATCCTGACCACTTCGGCAAAGCGACCACCTCCATCAGTCAGGTAAAAAGCATCACATTTTAACTTGCCTTATCAGACCTGAGGTCTCCTTGCTTTCTTTACATTTGGTCACATACCAGGAGCCACCCCACTAATTTTATCAAATTGTATTGTAAATACAGGGGTTGAGCTTGAAAACCTTTTGTACTGATTCAAACCATATTTCCCCATTGCTTCCCTTATATTCTTGTACCATAATGAATCAAATCACTTCATATCCAGCCATTGTTCTTTTTCTATGAGGGGCTTTTTCACCAATCTATCATCTGGGAGTCTAGTTAGTCTTAACCAAAACTTAACTTTGTTATATCAAACAGGACATTCACGTTATCTAACCCCAGTTCTGCTCTTATTTAGAGTGCTGAAATGAAGGGCCTACACAAATTTTTACGTATTTTTATAAACAGAAGTCATCAATTTTGTTATGTTTGTCATCCCAAATTTCAGCCCCATAAGTTAGCTGAGACTGGTATTTCATTTTTATAACTTCGGTTAGGAGTTTCAATGTTGACCCTCCATTAGCACAATTAAATCTGCATAGTGCATTTGCAGTTTTTTTAAATTTCTCTAATAGTTTGTCAATATGATCTGTCTATTTTCCATTATATGAATACATTATGCCCAAGTATGGATATGTTTTAACCATCTGTATTTTGTCACTGTTACAAGTGAAATATCCCTTTATTTTTACCTTTCCCAAAAACAGTAGACTGTGTTTTAGAAAGATTAATTTCCAGTTGTAAATAATCAGACATTTGTTGCAAATGTATATTTTCTTCTGCAGTCCAGATTTTGTTAGGGAGAGTAAAATAATATCATCAGCAAATGCTAATATTCCACATCTTTCTTCCAATAATTTTGGGGAGTCTGTAGATGACTCTCCAATTTTTTCTAATAGGTCATTCACATATATAGTAAAAAATGTGGGAACCATCACACACCCTTGACGGACTCCTTTTGATACTGAAATTGAACTTGTGAGAATTCCCTGTTGTCCCATCCTTATTTTTGCCCATGTATCCATATATATTGTCCTTATTATATTAATCAATCTAGTATCAATACCTTGTTCACTCATTATATACCATAATATAGCCCTGTTAACCATATCAAAGGCAGCTCTGAAATCTACATACAGAGCATAGATTTTCTGGTTTCTTAACACAGTATATTTTTCTATAGGATGGGTTAAAATGTAGCAGTTGTCAAGAGTATTATATTGGGCCCTAAAGCCTGCCTGGGCCTTATAAATTACACCTGTTTTTACAATTTCCAATTTCAATCTCCTAATAGGATTTTTGAAAAATGTCAAACTTACATCCTAGAGACTTATGGGTCTGTACATTGTTGGGTCCATAACAGTCCCTTTTGTGAATAGAACTATCATAGCACCTTTCTATGTTTCAGGAAAAATTAGTTATTTGATACATTCATTAAAAAACCCCAGAAAAAGATCAGTCCAATAAGATACATTAGATAAATAAACTGCAGCTGTAATTTGATCCGGTCCTGGTGCTTTGTTCAATTTTAATTCTAAAATTGCAAAATACGTCTCTGATCTTTTAATATTACTCATTACATTTATGCTATTTCTGGTTTCTATAACTATATTATTTATTCCATTATATAAGGTTGTAAAATGTGATACCCAAATGTTCCCCTGAATGTAAGTATCCAAGGAATTTCTATAATTATTAGTGCCCTTGGCCACTAATGTCCAAAACTCTTTAGCGTCTCCTTTCTCAATTGTTTTAACCATCAAGTCCCTGTTAGATGTATTATACTGCACTTTTTATGTTTAATTAATTTTTGTACTTATTCCTTACTTGCTTAAATTTAAATGGTTCTCTTTCCCCATTCTCTGTACCTCTCTAATTATTTTGCTAACTTAATCTTCTGTGTTTTACATTCACTGTCATATCATCCCCATTGTCATTTTCCTGTAGGTTTATTTGTGATTTCTTCATAAATGTTTGTTCTTATGTCTTCTAAAAGTTCCCCAATTGACTTAATGCAGGTGTTATTGGTAGACTAGAGATACTATACATAGGCCTATAGACAATTGTGTGGATAACAATTGTCTAACTCCATTTTCTGTTTGACCTTACCATTTTAGTCTTTTTTTATGTCTGATATCCATGACATGTTCCTCTCACAATCTTGTTCACTCCTGTATCATGGTCCTTTTAAAGGAGCTTAAAAAATTAAAGGTAAGTGGTCACTTTCTGGTCTTAAAGGGATAAGCATAGTTTCCCAACAAAAAGGATCACCATCCCATAATATCAAACCTGGTAGGGATGCACCACATGTTTTTAAATAAGTGCGTCTTCCCACCAGATCTCCCTGTAATCTACCATTCAGAGGGTAAAGATTCATCATAGACATAATTTTCTGCAGTTTGAGTCCCACACTATTCTAATTTAAATCTTGGGAAATCCTTTTAAAATCCTGGTCAAGATTCATATGGGCTAAAAAAGGAGTTATCCATCAACCTATCAAAATTGCCAATTCTGGCATTGAAATCCCCCATCAGAAGTATATTATAATGATTGGGGAATTTTGTTGAAACATCCCAAATTATTTTCTCCATTCTAACCCAAACATTGTTCTGAAAATATCTTGAGCCCTTCGGAGGAATACAAACATTCATGAAAATATTCACAGTATCATACATCTTAACTTGAGCTACAATATAATTTTTATCTAGATATAATTTTTTAAGAACAATGCATTTAGCTATCTTAACATACATTATAAGACCACCAGATGGTTTTCCATATTTACTTCCTCTAATTGCCACTATGTGAAGTACTTCATAACCATTCCACTGAATTAGCTCATCGTTGTACCAGGTTTCTTGACAACATATTATATCCCTTTATTGATAGATTCTTTAAAATCCTTATCTCCTAACTTACTATCCATCCTGTCAAATTCTATGGTATAATTTTTATTTGATCTTCCTTTGAATCAAATAAACTTGGGTCAGCAGAATGTTCAGAATCTACTTCACCTATACTGTTATTCAGTCATTCATACTTCTGTTAAATATTTCCCTTGTCATTTATCTACTTCTTAATTAAATAGCCATTACTCTTCATCATCTCTACTTCTGAACCTCCTAGTGAACAATCTAAGTTAACTAAGACTAATCCTGATGGAGCCAATGACTCGCTTTTTGCTAATAACTGCTTGGCTATTTCCTCATTCTTAATGACAATATCAATCTTGGAGGAGTCTGATCTTCAGTTTACTTCATAGACCTCCTGCTTTCCTAATGATACATTCAAATAGTTAGCAAACAACTTGCATATGGATCCCTTTAACTTATAGTTATTCTCTTTATTCATCCTTGACATTCCAAATAACGAGAGCACAACTGGAGCAGTGGTCTTATCTGGGTATATAAAATTATGGTTAAATGTTTCTCTATTTGGAAAAGAAATTTTCAGCTCCCTGCATTTAATCAGGTGATCAATCCTCCAACCATAATTTGCAGTCATAGGAGACATAAAAAACACTTCAACAGTGTTAACACATCCATCCTGACTTTTTTGAATCAGTAAAATATCCTTATTGGATATTATGATTTCTGCTGGTAGGAAAAAATCCTGTATTACTTATGTTTCAACATTTTCTCTGCTATTAAAAGCTATTCTACTTGATTGGCTAGACATAGATAAGGAATATCCTTTTCATATCCTTCTAATCCTTCCAATCCATCCCCCTGCCCAGTATTACCTTCTGCTCCAGCTCTCACAAAGTTTCCATTTTCATATATTTTTTCACATTCAATTTCCCTCTCAGGGCAATTTGCCCTTGTTTGCAAATATAAGGAATTAATCAACTGCTGACTTGTATCTTTGCCCTGATCATAATAACTTTTGAACAGCAATATTTCATGTTCTTTTCCCAATTCTGTATTATAGAATATGTTTTGTATTTATCTTTCCATAGTCAGGTCCTGGTTCTTATTACCCATTTCTATTTCTACTTCCCTATTTAAATAATTTGTCTTGTCCATACTTTCCCTCTCTTTTCCACAATCAATAACCTCCAAATTGGTTGATTCACTTGTTATTCTAATGTCTTCTTTAGGTAATTGAACCCTAATTGGTTCAATTGCCATAGCCTGCTTTTTTGCCTTAGATAATTTTCTTCTCCTTTTCTTTCCTTTTTTCCTTCTCTTATTATTTTGAGTCTTGTGTTTCTCTGCTGTATCAGGGATAATTAATAGAGAAAAATCTGATCTCTGAGCCTTATCCATATCCAATTGTTCTAAGTCTTCTATCGAATCAGAGCCCTCAGGTGGACTCAATTCCTTTAATTTACCCATGACTGAAACAGGTTTAGCTTCTACTACAGCTATGTCATGTCTAATATTCTCCATTCCATTTTTTAGGGCTACTAACTGTTCCATAAGGAGCAGATTTGCTGTATGTGGATGGCCCAATAAAGCAACCGTTTCCTCACTGAGACAATCAGGGACATACCTGGGTTTCCCAGCCCTAGATGTCAGTACAGCATTTTTGCATGCTATTTCCACAGTCCCTGTCTTATCCTCAGTGAGGCCATCCTGTTGGAGTACTGTCTTAATACCTAAAATAGTCCTCTGGAGGTCTTGTGTTACCTTTTTTAATTCTAGTTCTGGAATCACTAATTTGGGCTCCACAATTCCAGCATCTCTCAAATTATTTGAATTAATACTACCATTACTACCTATATCAGAGTGTAGTACTCCTCCAGTCCAACTGTAGATGGAGACTGAAGGACTATTAAGATCTATGATGCTCAACATGGATTCCCTGAATAAGAATCAAATTCATAGACTTTTCTAGGCTAGCTTCTATAGATTCCTGAGGAAGGGGTGTATCAGAAACATGAGCATTTATACTGGTTAGCTGCTTTGGAGTAGAAATATTTCCATATTCTACTAACTTATGTTTTAATAAGTGATCCGTTATCTTTGTTTGTTTGGTTTGTTTTATAGATTTTGTATTCTTTTTTTTCCCCATCACTTATGATGTTATGACCTAATAACGGTGAACAATCCTCTGTTTTTTGCCATTGCAACCTAGTGTTCACCATGATAGCATGAATGAGTTAATAAGTTTAGTAGGTTAATTAATAGTGTGTGATTAATTATTGTTGTAAAATAATTAGTTCAATGGTCAAAAAAATGAAGCAGCCAAATGGCTGACTTAGCCTAATAATCCTTAGCTACCAAATTCCCTTACTTCTATCAACTAATACAAAAGGAAGGAAACAACTTCTAGAAAGTACCTAGCAATCACTTGTGCAAATATACAATATATCACTTAGGCAATTTAAAACATGGTGTAATATCTATTACCCATTCGTATATACATACATATAGAGGGCCTCTCCGTTGTATCACACTTGACTAATATATAATAGCAATAAAGCTCTCATAAAACAAAAAGGCATTAATATCATGGACAGATAGTTGGTAAGAATTTCAATAATATCACCAAAAAGTTCATTAACTCCCAACATCAGCTCCCATTTATAGTAGAGTAGTCTTTCTCAGTGTGAATCAGTGTGGATCTGTTAAAAATGCTTCCTTAGCTCCCAAACCAGTTCTCAATACCCCAATTGGATCAGAAACCCTTCACATAAGGAGCCTCTTTTCTCAAGATCTTAGGTTCTCATGTTCTCAATTTCTCAAGTCCGAAAATCAGATCGATTGTCTTAACCAAATCCCCCAATAAGGGCTGTACAGCTCTTCCTATTCCCTGTTGCCAAAAAAAATCCCACAGTAGTCGGTTCTATTGTTTTAGTAAGTACTATAATTCTCCCGTCTGCCAATTGCATTCACAATCTGGGAGTCCAGTCAAGAGTCAATTACTACCAATAAAGGAGACAATCAAGTCAAATAACTCAATAAAACTCAATAAGTAAGAACCATTCACATTTCTATTTAGCTAGTTAGCCAGTTAATTCCTCCACAGCTCTTGTCCATCTGCCTCACTACAAATAATTTGTTTTTAAAATTATTATCTTTTGAAAGATAGATATATCTATTCTATCTAGTCTATAAACATATAGTTACACTTTCTTTTGAACTGTAATATGTTGAAAACATGAGAAAGAGATGGCTGGAAATAGCAGTACCAGGGGCAGCGATCCAGTCCTATCATCTCTGCCTCTGTGCATCACACAGCACACATCAAGGATTTAATGCTATCACTCAGTATACTAAATTAAAAAATAGACTGCACTGCAACCTGAAGCAATTCACAATTGGTGTCTCCTCTGCACCCACTTCTATACCACTACTGTGTCTGAAGAAGGAGATGCCGCACATGCGCTTTATATCAGTAATGAAGATGGGGAGCTAGCTATTGGCTCACTCTGAACTCATGATCAAAAAATCCCCAGGAACTTTAAATAGTTATTTTTGAACTTATAAGAATAAAACTATTAAAAACTATTAAAACGTTATCTAATCAAACCCCTAATCACATAAAGCAATAAAAAAAAATAACAAGGAAAATTAATAACAATCCAGTACAAAAAAACGAATCTATGAACACAAGCACGCCAAAGACCAAACAACAAAAACAAACAAGCAAACAATGAACACAGCGAACACACACACCAATAAACAATCAATTGGATGATAATCGACTAAGTAAAAAAAGTGTAAAACTCAAATAAAATAAAGTGCAAAAGACTTACTACAACCCTTTTTCATGTTCTGTAGCTTGTAGCCTGAAGGGCACGTATGGAGACTTATAGCAAATTCTGCATTCTGTATTCAAGCACTGCAGGTGAGTAAGCAGACAAGCAACCAGTTTTTCCTGCTATCCTTAGGGGCTGAACATCTTCTCACAGCCTGTCTGAATGGCTGCCTTCGGATGTTACTCTCTCTGTTGCCACTCTTCAGGGGGCAGATAATCCCTGGAAAACAGCACAAAAGACAAAGAAGAAGTACAGCCCCCCGCTGGAGCTCACAATAAGTTGATCTGGAAAGACTGTATACTTTTTGACATAGGTGGCATAACTTTTATAAAAATAAAACTTGCAAAACAGTCCTGCTATTTGTGGCTTCTACTTAGACACGGACATGCGTAGCAAGCAGCTGCCTCAGTACTGGCTGGGACATGATAGATACTTTCACATACCTAATGGGGGTGATCAGGGGTCAGGAAGGGTATCTCTTTCAAATGAGGATGAGCACCAAAACCAGTTGGTATATGATGAAGCAGGGAAGGGGGGTTTAGGAGGGATGTGAGGACGTACTACTTCACTGAAAGAGTGGTGAATGCTTGGCAGAAACTGCCAGTGGATGCAGTGGAAGCAAAAACAGTAGCGGGCTTCAAGCATGTGAAGGATAGACATTGGGGAATATTAAGAAACGGCCAGGCAGGAGGGAGGGTCGCTGGAGACCAGCTAGACTCCATGAAGACAGACTAGGTAGGGATCTTTTGTGCAGACTGGGTAGGCCATACAGTTCTTTTTATTAACAAATTCTATGTTTCTGTGAGAGAGGAATTTCCCAGCGTCCTGGCCAGATTTCCCCATTCACTAAACTAACACTGACAGATTAATCTAGTTCAATTAAGTTGGTTTGCATCTGTATCTCACTCCCCTCAGGGATGAAGCTGAACATAGGTAGTATTTCCTAGCCCTCTTTACCAGTCAAAACCCTCAGCAAAACTAAACAAAATATCTGGAAACATCCAGACAACTTGATGCTTTTAAGTGTAAAAAGGGAATCACAGTATGGAATCCCTCTGAAATGGTACATGTTACCCAGCATACTAATGTATCCCTGTTTATGACACAGGAGGGCAGACATTATGGTCTTAGAGTCCCTTCTGACTTTAAGTTACTATGATACTTGACCTTGGGTTTCCAAAGGTTTCCACCACTGGCAGGTACAGTATACTCTCCGAGTGCCAAAGTCCATAACATTTACTAGTAACAGTTTACTGATGGCTGCAGATGTTTTTATGATATTGAATGTTGTAGCTGCCTGAATGGCAGGAAATGAACCTAAAGGCAAGAGTTTCAGTCACTCATATCTGATTTTTGGATGCTTGTGCAGAATTCCACCGAGAAGTTAGATCACAAAAGTTGGTCTAGCTTTCCAGATGGAATTCTGCACTTGCATCCAACAAATGGACGCAAGTCCTGCAGTTGTGGTAGAATATGCCAAGAACTGCAGGAATCATCTCAAATGTGTCCAGATGACTGTGAACAGGATACAGAAAACCTGGACATATATGTGTGGCTGCATCATGTGTCATAAGTGCGGATGCAAGTGCTGCATTCACAGGTTTGCAAATCCCGCCCAAAGCATCTGTGGTCTTTTGTCATCTCTCCTTTCCTGCATTCCTATTCTCATACAAATCAGTAGTATCCTGCACAAGGAAGTCATTTTTAAAATGGAGATTTATGAATTTAGCAGCTATGTTTTTTTCTCTTAAACGTTATAACCTTACGTTCAACTAATCTATTTAAAGATTATGTCAAAGGTTAACAAAATAAAACAATTCCCTTCTTTGAGTTTTCTGTAGTGAAGCTGGATATAGTAACATGCAGATGGCCACACTAATTAAAGACTCTTAGTCCTGAGTTCATTGCACTTTCAAAGGAAGCCTGGTTTTAGCTGAACTCATCTGTTTTTACTTAATGAACAATATGCACAAAGTCATTTATTTGGAATTACCAGCACCACTATGCCACTGTGTGCTGATCCATAAATTGGTATAGAATAAATAAACAAGAAAGGTTAAACCAGACACATTAGGATGCTACCTTTGTTTACTGGTTAACAGGTGCTGTGGAAAATGCCAGATGTTCACACTGGTGAAAATGGAAGACTAGGAATGGGACTTCACCTGTGAAAGCGACAAGATCAATAAGCAGCTAGCTGACAGAATTGCTTTGCTATTAGAAACTGTCGCTGAGTATATCAATGGAGGACAATATCAATGCAAGCAGTATGGATCCTAATACAAGCAAAGAAATTAATTAGAACTGACCTGTACCAAAAAGGCTTGTCTTGTGATGTCAGTATCTATGTATTAAGTATATAAGAAGGGGGTTAACCTGTACCAGAGAAGAACAGTTGGAAGGAAGGCAGAAGCATTGTGAGTGCTGGTTCAATCTCTGAAGGGAGAAATTAAGGACTGGGATGGTTTACAGACCATCTTCACTAGATGAGGAGTTGGACAAGGTACTGAGGACCCAAATCAGGAAATGGCCAGCAAAGGGGAGGGAATAACAATGGGGCATTTCAATCTGCTTGGAGTGGAGTACAAAATCTCTGTTATCTCCTACAGGAGCAAGTACTACTAGATATGTTCTAGGTAGATTCCTGACACAAAATGTCATGGAGCCCACTAGGAAGAGGGGCGTACTGGACCTGGTCCTGTCGAACTGTGCACATGTTCAGGATGCAAAGATAGAAGCGCCACTTGCAGGAAGTGACCACTCAGTGGTGTGGTTCCACCTGGACATGGATAGTGGAATGGTCAGGAACAAAATGAGGATTTTGGACTTTAGAAGGAATGACTATAGAAGGATGGGAGAAATTCTAGTAGGACGCTTTGCTGAGATCAAAAAAGACATGGAGGCAGAACAGAAATTGGCAATAATAAAGGAGGGATGGTTTAAGGCCACTAGTAAGTGTGCCAAAATAAAAAGCAAGAAATCTAAGGCTAAAAAACTCAGCTGTCTTTGCAAGTAGATAGCAAACAAAATAATGGAAAAGAAGGCAGCTTTCCAGAAGTACAAGTGTACTCCAAAAGAGGATGTGGGGATTATTGTGCTAAAATGAGGCAAGCAGAGCAGTTAGGGAGGCAAAGGCTACAAAGGAGGTACAGCTAGCACAGGGAGTAAATACGGGTGAGAAGGCATTCTTCATATACATATGTGTGTATATATATACATATATATATATATATATATACACACACACATGTGTGTATATATATATATATATATATATATACATATATATATATATATACTGTATATATATATGAGATGAGGGACATTAAAAATGAGATTGCCAGGTTAAAAAAGGAGGGGCAGTGGGCAGAGGGAAGTGAAGAGAAAGCAGAAGTAGTTCTTTTGTTCCATTTTGGCTAGAGAAAAGGATAGACCAAAGCCTCAAGACAGTGGGGGGTGGGAACTAGGAAGTGGGCATCATGGATGATGTAATACAGGTGGACAGGGTGTATAATGGCCAAAGGGCTCTGAAGCTGTGTAAACCCCAGAGCTGGATGGCATGCACCCAAGGGTCCAAAGGGAACTGATGGAGGTATGGGTGGGACCCCAGGAAGACCTGTTCAGCACTTCTCTGAATTCAGGTAGTGTGCCCCAGGACTGAAGAACTACATGTGTGGTGCCTTTCCATAAAAGTGGGCCAAGGGATGCAGTGGGGAACTACAGGCTGGTCAGCCTGACCTCAGTAGTGGAGAAGCTAATGGAGATCATCCTGAAGGAAAGACTGGTGAGCTTTGTGGCTGAAAATGTGCTACAAGATGAGAAGCAGTAGGAGTTTTTGTCAGGGAGGTCCTGCCAGACTAACCTAATTGTCTTCATTGACTGGGTGACCAAAACAGTGGACAAGGGTCAAGGATCTGATGTCCTGTATCTGGACTACAGTGAGACCTTTAACTCAGTATCTTATAGAAGACAGGTCAGGAAGCTGGAAGACCTGGGGGAGTTGGGTGGGGGCTAAGCTTGCTAGATGGATCAAAAGTGGTTACAAGACAGAAGTCAAAAGGTGGTAATGGGTAGGGGGGGGTTCTCAGAAGCTAGGCCACTTACCAATGGGGTCCCACAGGTCTCAGTGCTTCATCAGGCATTGTTTCACATCTTCTTCAGTGACATAGTGGATGGGTTCAAAGGTGAAATCTACCTGTTTGCAGACAACACTAAGGTGAGTAGAAGGGTAGACAAGGAGGAGAAGAGATGGGAACTTAAGGAAGACCTGACTAGGTTAATGAAGTGACCTGGCATTTGGCAACTGGAGTTTAATGCTAAAAAGTGTATGTATATGCACTTTGGGGTGAAGAACTCAGAGATGAAATACTGGTTGGTGGTGTGCCGATGACTAAATCAGAGGAGGAAAAGGACCTGGAAGTAATCATCACAAGTATTCTAAAGCATCTGGCACAGTGCAGAACAGCAGCAGCCAAAGAAAATTGGATGCTGGACTGCATAGCCAAGGGGATTACCAACAGGAAGGTGGAGGTCATACTGCTGCTGTACAGATCACTGATGAGAAAGCACCTTGTGTGCAGTATTGTACCTATTTTAAGAAGGATGTAAATTTGCTGCAAACAGTCTGGAGAAAGGCAACCAAGATGATCTAGAGCCAACAGGGCATAACCAATGAGGAGAGGTTCAAGGGGGCTCAACGTGTACTTGCTTGAAGACAGAAGGGAATGGAAACCTAATTGAGATCTTTAAGTACCTTAAAGGTATACAGGGTGAGCACTGAGAGCCTCTTCAACCTTAGTGGAAATAAGTCCACTACGGATCATAGCCTAAAACTGGTGGAAGGAAGAGTCAGGAGAGAGATGAGGGGGCACTTCTTCACTGAAAGGGTGGTAGCCAAGTGGAATGAGTTGCTGGAGGATGTGGTCTCCCTGAAAACAGTGGATAGCTTCAAGAGAGGATGGGACAAAGTGAATGGTAAAGTAGTAGGTAGAAGGGAGAGGGGTATTTAGGGGTCAGGGGGAATGGAGGAGGGAGCAGATCAGTCTGTAAACACAGTAGGGACCAGCATACTCAAGCAGAGTAGCTAGACCAGAAGGCCTTCCTCCACTGGAATTTTTGTATATTTGTAATATTGTATATTATATGGGAGATGGGGAAATGCTCTTATCATTATGAAGATTATTGGGCAGATCACTTTAATAATCTTTGCTGCAATGTAGCACCTATTCTGCATTTCAGTCACGAATCAGATATCAATTGTACCATATGTACATGCTTTGTAGATCACAGTAAGATATCTTAGTGAGCTCACAATTCTTGCAACAAAGAACAGTCGAACAGGGACTGATTTTAACATTAACTTACTAGTCTGGAAAATAGTGTCAATTGCCCCAGCCTTGTGCAGTTTTAGTACTTGTCCATACTGGCAAGTGTGTAGAATCTCAGTGAAGTTATTGCTTTTCACTCTGTATCTGCAAGTACATAAACAAAGAGCTGTAGTCTCCAGTGCTGTTGTTTACTCACTTTTACCAATACAGACTATATCACAGTGTTTGGTAGGCTGCACAGTGCCTGCTACACTATACGTGCTCTGAAGAGAAACCTTCAGATTACAGAACTTCCAGTTTCTCACCTTCCACCAGTACTGAAGTCATCAGAGTGTGGAAGTCTTCAGTGTGCCTATCCATTTAGTACTCTCCTTAGGGGAGTGGCATGGGGGAGTAGCCCAGAGCTGGGGGCAGTCAAGAGGGAGGAGACAAGTGAGGCTGCCCAGGAGATAGGGAGGAGTAGACTAGCCCAGGAGGAGAGAGGAGGATTAAATGTCCCTGGGTCTCCCTCTTGGGCTTTTGGGCTCCGCTACCACCTGAGATAATGTGGGTCATAGAAAAATAGAAAATGAAGGCAGAAAAAACCCAATGCCAGCTAGTCAGCCCAGTTTTTCTGCCTATGTCTCCATAGACCTACAATAAGCATTAGTGTACTATGTTACAATAGTTAAGATCAGGACTTGCAGCCCTGGGTCACTGATGGCAAAGATGGATACAATGTCTACTTTTTGCCTCCTCTTGTGCATGGGGAAGTCTGGGAACTCCTGGGCATGAAGACTGGAGACAAATACTACCTCAGTAGAGGTATACCCATGGTGTTCTTGGTGGCCTGTGTGATATTTGAGGAGTTTAGCTCCTTTTTGCACTGGGAGGTGATACAGGTGTCAGGTGAATAAGGTGTGGTTCATTACTTGGATGACATTTTGTTCATGGCTACCACTTCTTCTGGTAGTTGTGACACTCTCAAGGTGTTTCAGGAGGTTGTTTGACTTCTGGGTTTTGTAACCATGGATATGACTGAGGGTTCCAAAATGGTAATATCATCACTGGGGATGGAAAATCCACAATAAACTTGCTGAATAATGCTTATCCCTATACAAAGGGCTCACACTTTGGGGCTTTTGAGGACAGCAGCAAACACAAGGAAGGTAACCTAGCTCAGCTACAACAACTGGTAGGACACCTTAACTTTGTCTGCCAGGTTGTCCCTACAGGACACACATTTCTGCAAGTGCCTGGCAAAAGCTGAATCAGGGGCCCAAAATCTCTATCATCACATTAGGGTAATAGAAGTCATGAGGGAGGATCAGACCCTGCTGCTTAATTTTTTGGAACGTTTCATTGATAAAGCAGTATGGTTGGACCTGACCATCACTACAAGCATTGAGCTATACACTGCTGCATTGGGGTGGGGGGCACTGATATTCAGAAAGTACTTTTAAGGGGCATGATACATGGAGCCCTGGCCTGAGAGGGGAGTCACTGAAGGGTTTGCAGATAGTGGTATCCCAAGAGATTTGGAGGAAAAGGCTGGAGGACAACTGGGTAAGGTTTATTGATTGATATAAGAGTATGCTGCAAAACCTACATATTGATACATATGCTGATATTTACATATAGCTAGAGCAGTACAGAGTGAGAAAATTCCAAATTTATAGAACTCGATGGAATTCTGTGAAATTCTGCAAACTTTTGTGGAATTGTGTCAGAATTTTGTGGAATTTCTGAAATTTATTAATCTGGTCATAGCTCAGCTGTCAATTGAGACATAGATCTGAAATTCAGTATGAATACTTGTTGCTGAATATGTTAACATTAGGACACACATAGGTGCTCAAATTCTGACATTTAATTTTTTGTGGGAAATTTCTTGAACATTTTTATCTGTATGTAACTCAAGCACCTTTGGAGCTAGAAATCTGAAACTAGGAACATGCTGTAGATAAATGTAGTAATGACCCTTACAGCTGCAAAATGTTATAACATTTAGATGAACGCTTTCAAATTATACTAAAATAACTAAAATGAAAATTTTGGCAAAATGTTTGGCTACCTATAGCACATCCTGCTTAAAACTTGATACTTAAAACATGGACCCAGATATTCAAAGAGTTGAGCCATGTGCAATAGGGTTGCACCTGCACAAGTCCGAGAATTGCGCCATTCTGTGATATTCAGCAGGAGGCAGTTAAGCCTCGAAATCAAGCTTAGCAACAGTGCAATGATAATGAAGGCATGCACAACAAAGGGAGGAACCATGCATAAATGGCACAGTGTAATATTCAACGACTTAGCCATGCATAATAGAGGGGCAGGAAGTTGCACCACAGCGGAAAAGAGCCAAAATAAAAGGAGCAAGGAGAGGTGCAAGACGCTACAGGAAGCCACATGAGTCAGAACCATAGGCAGACAGACAGGGCAGGCCAGGGAAAGGGCACTCTGAACACCCAGGCATAGGGAAGGTGTGGGGAGCCACAGCTAGTGCAGAAGGGGGAAGTGCCACACATCACAGAGGCCAGCACAGGCAGGTGTTCCCGGTGCAGGGGAAGTAGCAGGGAGGACAGTGGGGGGAATACAGCAACAGCTGCCGGGGGGTGAACTCAAGCCAGGGACATGGCCAGTGCCACCTTCCAGATGGAAGCCATTGAGGGTGAGAGAAGGCGGGCGGCGGGGGGGGGCGTGGCCATGGAAGGGCCTGTTGGCGGTATGCCCCCAACAGGCAGTACCGAGCCTGCACCAGCTTTGAGCTGTACACTGATACTGAGATTGTGAGCTGGTACTGCCTGAATAGGGCAATTCTGAGGCGGCTCTGTGAGCTGTGCAGTGATGTGATGCAGGCACCCACATGACAGAGCCATGCCCTGTCAGTGGAGACCAAGGTAAAAGCCTGCATGTGCTTGCTCGCCTTGGGTACCTTCCAGAGACCAAATGGGGACACCACAGGCATAACCCAGTCAGCCACGTCATGCCACCTCACCCAATTCCTCAGCGCACTGCTGCCACATGCTGCAGAGTACATCCATTTCCCCAGCACAGCGGCGGAGTGCACAGCAAACATACAGGAGTTCCACAGGGTAGCATGTATATCTGGCATGCTAGGGGCAATAGACTTCACCTATGTGACCATACGCACACCACCTGGCCCCGAGGGGGCCGCATACATCAATCACAAGGGCTATGTCAGCATCAACTGCCAGGTTGTGTGCGATGCCAGGGGGCGCATAATCAATGTCTGTGCCACGCACCCTGGGGGAGCACATGATTTGTTCATCTGCACCAGTTGGCACTGTACCACAGATTCAAGAGTGGGGACATCCCCACTGGACACCTAGTGGGTGAGTATGCAAACCATATGGACAAACATAGGGCCTGGGGGGGCATGGCCAGAGCTGACATGGGTAGTGGCCTACATGGCCTGGGGCAGGGTGATGCTGATCACCAAACTAACCTCCGCCCTCTACACACAGGTGACAGTGGATACCCACTCCTTCCCTGGCTGCTCACACCCTACCGGAAGCCCTCGACCCCATCGCAGCAACACTACAATGAGGCACACACCACCACATGTAATGTCATCGAGTGGGTGTTTGGGATGCTGAAGGCACATTTCCATTGCCTGGACACCTCTGGCAGTGCCCTACAGTACAGCCCCTCAAAGGCCTGTGGGCTATTCCTGGCCTGTTGCATCCTGCACAACATGGCTAATGAATGTGGGATAATCGTACAGGTCGAAGAGGGGGACAGTGATGGGGACAATGAGGATGCCGGTGATGATGGTGATGGGCAGCCCCCCTTGGCTGACAGGACCCCCAACTGATCTGACTGGCACAGCTGCACCAGGACACCATCATGGAGGAGCACTTCAGGCAACCCAGGTAAGTCATGGGGCCATGTGCAACCACCAGTGGCTAAGGCACAACCCACAAACATGCATGGACACACACCAGGGGTGCATGCTGTCAAGGGAAGTGGCAGGGCACAGAACACACACACAACCAGGGATGGGTGAGGATTAACATGCCACGTAGACGGACACACACACGCACACATACAACGCACCAAATGTGCACAGAGGGCAGGAGGCACACCGACCCAGAATGCCAACCCAAGCAACACACATGTCCACAGGCCACCATGCCCACTGCCTGTCCATGTGCGTGTGTCAGATGCTGAGCACCATTGCACATTGGTGTACAGCGCAATGCAGGCGTCATCATGCACACGCAACTGTGGATAGCAACCAGGAGGGTGTGCAGGTGGACTGTGTGTTCGCATGCAGGGCCGGGTACCCACCTGTGCACTGCCCACTGAAACACACAATGCACACAGGGCAGCACCAGAGTGTTGCCACGCTGGGAGACAGGTTAGTCATGCGACATAGTGGCCTGGCCACCACAGATGTGTGGGTGGCCCAGCCGAGACCCGCCAGCACTGACAGACTGACCACTGGCCTCATGGGGTGGCACCGATGGTCCTCCAGGGGTTCCACTGCATGAACATGACCGTGCTCATGCAGGGGTTTGCAGCACACCAAACATGCCTGTGCCAGGAGTGCTCGGGATGCCCACAGCTGAACCCGGTGACGACATGGTGGGAGTTGCATGACGCCGGGAACGGGGGGTGGATAGTGCACTGCATGGTGTCCATGATGCATGGGCACCTGACTGTGTGCCCATTGTGGCCAAGACAGCAGTGAATGCCTGTGCATGCCTGTCAATGGCAGTGGTCACATCCTCCCGGCAAACGGTCCATCCCTGCCAGGATCAGAGCAGTGTCCCTGCTGTGACGCTCTTCTGCCCACTCCAGAGCCACATGCAGTGCATCCACAGACGTCGCAAGCTGCATCTGCTGCTGGACTGATGCTTGCAGTAGGTGGGTGTGCTTGTCCAAGTGGTCATCTGCCTCCTCGGCATCCTGTCCCTCAGGGTGTGCATGGCCCCGATGATCAGCACCCCTTGAGGGTGGGTGCTGCGCACCAGGACCAGGTCTGGGTATGTCCACAGGCGGTGCACAGATGCCGCTGCCGAACCCTGTACCCCCAAGCCCACTGGGTGACTGCTGATGCTGCCCCTCTGGCTGCCACTCCCCAGGGCTCAGTGGTGCCGCCGCAGTGGCTGCAACAGTCCCACTGTCCTGAACAGACACCTGTGTTGCCCCACTGGTGCTGACAGGCACAGGCTGGGACTGTGCTGACATGCAGGCCTCCACGGCAGCACCACCCATAGCCATGGGTGTGAATTGCCCTGCTGTGTGGCCATCCTGTGGCACACACGTGTCACTGCCCATGATGGTAACGTCATCATCACCGGTGACGGACTCTGCACCGGCCACAGTCACAGCCACAGCATGCTGGCATCCATGGATGCCAGCATGCTGGGACACAGGCAGGGCTTCCTCCACACCTGTTACAATGACATCAGTGTGGACAGCCAGGCAGCCCCACTGTCACAATGCTCCATGTATACCTGTGGAGGTGGATGGGCCCTCCTCCAACTCCAGCTGACTATTCTCAGTGGACAGGCCCACCACCACTGACCCATGCAGATGCTCAGGATCTGTAAGGGAAAGCAAAGTCATGTTACTGCATGTGACCTACCCTGCCCCCTCCATAGACAGACCATGACTTACCATGCAGTGATGGGCCACTACCCGTCTGGAAGCAACCACCTGGAACACCCTCAATGGCACTGCAATGCATGCTTCCAGCAAGCCTCTCCTCCTGTGGGGTCAGCTGTGCCACCTCCAGCTGTCCCCCACCTGTTGCAACACGTGCTGCCCTGTTGGCACCACCTTCTCCTTTATCCTCCTCCTGTCCGTGCCCATCTTTTCTTACTCCTGCACAGGCGCTGGTGGCTGCCATGCAGGTTCACAGCATGTGCCACCTCCTTCCATGCAGCAGCACAGGCTTGAGGTGTTCCCCGCCGTCGACTGAGAAGTGGCTCCTGATCCAGGTAGGCCTCGAACAGGGCCTCAGTTTTGGCCTTTGTAAAGTTTGGCCTCCTCCTCCTCCTCCTCCCACCACTGTGTTCCTCCTCTCCAACAACCTGCTCGGTCATTATGTAGCCTGTAAGAATGGCAGTTGTTACCTGTGACTGTGCAGTCCCATGCATGTCCCTAAATCCACAGTCCACACTCCCAAACAGCATGCAACTCACCAATAGACTGCAGTAACTGACTATGGCCACTGCAGCACAATGTCACAGTTTTATAGCGCAACCCATGCAAATGAGGTGAGGAGCAACTTTAAGTAGATGCAAATTGCAGTGCTGCACCATTGAATGGCTGATTAGATGATTTGCATATGACGGCTGAATATCGCTGTTGCGCTTTTGTGCCATTGTGTTGAGCGTGCTGAGCCAATGGCCCAGTTCTGTGACATGCGTAGTACACACCTCACTGCTCATGCCGGGTTGCTGGCGCGGGCGTCTGCCATGCTGATGATGTGCTGTGCACGGTAGGCAATGCACGGCACGGCCACCATTGTGCCAGTGGCACTATAGCGATGGTCACTACATGGCGCTGTGGCACTGGGCCATCATAGGTACAATGGGCCAACTGCGCAGTAGGCCGCTATGGCGCTGGCACACAGGCAGCCAATTGCGCTACACGCATTGTGTTCCAATGGCGCTGTGCGTGTCCATGCACCAGAGACCCTTGACCCTGTGCCTGACCTTTGCCCCCTAGGCACCATGCATCAGGCATGGGTGCACCTCTATCGTGCTGTTCGGTGACAGCGCAATAGGGAATGGCAGTGCTGTACTGCGCAGCATCTGCATGTGGGGAGCCATGCTGCAGAGCGCCATATTGCCAACTAGAATACAGAGAATGGCATGCAGAAGGGCAGCCCAGTGGTCTGCTATTGAATTGGCCAACCTAGTGGCCATTGTGGAGCTACACCATGGGCCTCTGTTTGGGGAGGCACCCCTGGACAGGGCCAGGACAGAGGTGTGGCAGGAGGTGGCCACTGCCCTGGAGGAGGCCACTGGATGGGGGAGGAGTGCAGAGCAGTGCAGGCACTGATACGGGGACCTGTGGAGGAGGGAGCTGGAGCTACTGGCATGCCTGTGGGCACATGCCAGGAGGGGCACGGTGCCACGGCCAGGTAGGGGTTCCTTCAACACACTTTTATCATCCATATGGGTAACAGTGTTGTATGTGTCCAGCACATAGGGGAGGGACTGTCTGGGGTTGGCTGTGGTGGTGTTCACAGGGTGTGGGGTGGGTGGGTCTGGCTGGGTGAGAGGGCACACACCTGGGGGCAGGGGGACTTTGCTATGGGATTTTACTGATGTTCCTCTCTCCTTGTTTGCCCCACAGGCCCCGAGGAATGCCGCCATGCATGGGAAGAGTGGTGGCTGGAGGAGAATGGTGCAGCCAGGCAGGGCGAGGGCCCTCACCACCCACCTGACCGGCCTGATGAAGGTGAGTACCATACATCCATGATTACTATTGCATGCTGTGTGACAGGGTGGGCAGTGGGGCATGGCCACCATCCCTTGACACCACTGCCATGCACATGACTTGTTATAGTCAACACTGTCCAGTGGCAATGCATGTCTGGGAGTGCGTCAATGGTGGTCCATGTGTGCACCAGGTACATGGTTGGCCACTGCCTTTGCACCACATAGCCATGTCACTAAATGGCCACGGTGGTGCTGTGCGTGACTTGGCCGGTGGGTGTGTGCAGCATTCCACATGGCTATATGCACCTGGGTGGGCAGGTCCTGTGGACGTGATCACTGTGGGTGGTCACACACCATCACAGAGGTATGTCCCGTGGCCGTATGCCATGCACAGTGGGCGGGCTGTATGGGGTTGTGCATTCACACCTATTGACTGTGGTCCCTTTTCCTAGGCACCTGCCAGCTTCGTGAGATCCGGGAGGCACTGTGGGAGATATTGTTGGTGGCAAGGGAGTTGCTGGACATCCTGTGATGCATAGATGAATCCGGGGTCCTGAGGCAGCACAGGGCCCGGAGGAGTCTCAGCGGGGAGAGGCGCTCCCGCTAGGGATAGATTGGTCCAGTATCCCCTACCCCTGGACCCACCCTCACACCACTTCTTCCCATCCTTTGTCCCCCCCTGCCCTTTACCCACCCCACCTTGTTTGTTGCCCCCAACCTTGTATATAGTTCATATGTTTTACTGTATATAGTTCTTGTAATATTGTATATAGTTGATTGTTATATATTTTTTCAATACATTTATTTTTGATATGAATACTGTGGTGGTCTCTGATTTGCAGCGGCCTACAAGTGCTCAGCTGCAGTGGTGTGCATGGTGTCAGGGGTGGTGCAGTCATGGGTGTGTCCGTGTGGAGGTGACTATGGTGTGGGGGTAGCTATCAGTCAGTGTCTGTGGTGTGTGTGTTGTTCCCTGTGCACTGGATAACTGCATGCAGTGGTCCATGGTGCATGCTCTGCATCCATGCACACTCATCAGCCCGTCCGTGGCCTGTGCAGCTGACACACATGCATGTCTGTGACCTGCACGGTCCACTGGCATGTCAGTGGTGGCAGTCCTGCAGGGCAGCCACTGTACCCATCCACTGCTGGGTTGCCTCTGTCACTGGTGTGGTGCATGCCTGCCTCGGGTGGCACTGTGGGCACCACATTTGTTGTCCCACCACCATGCTGTGCCTTGTGTGTGTTGCAGGGGATGTGCCCCACTGTCTGTGACTTGTGCTCTAGGTGACTGATGGTGGTGTCACGGTCCACAGTGCCTGCACAAGGTGGCTGGCACTCCAGTGCCATGGAGGACTGCGGGTTGTGTGTACACAGTTTACATGGGCCCACAATGGGGGCTTGGTTGCCCCACCACTGCATCCCTGTGTTGTTCTGCTCTTGGGTATGGGTGGGTGTCTGTCCATACGCTGTGTGGCATCCGGTGTGGTGCATGCTTCCACACATCACTGTGGGTGGCCGTGCTGGCTGTTGTGGCCAGTGGTGGGTCAGGGTGTGTCATTGGACTACTGTGCAGGGTGCTGTACCACTGGTGGTGGTGTCAAGGGCATGCACTGTCCCATATGGGGTACCTCATGTGCCGATGCATGGTTAGTCTCTCAGCACTACCTCAGGGGGACTGTGCATGGTGGCACTGTGTCTGCCATTGTTGCATTGCTGTGTGCTGCCATCCACAGATGGGTGCTCATGGTGGGGCTGGCTTGCATGGTTCTGTGGTGCACAGGGTTGCAGTGTCACAGTGGGGGTGGTGGCATGCATGGGTTTCCTGCAGTGGTGGTCACTGCTCATGGGGGCATCTGGGGTCATGGTGCAGGGTGTGCCTGCATTGAGAGATAGTGTGGCGCGGGGTGGTCAGCCCTCCTTGTGTGCCAGTCCTGGCTTGCGGTAGGTGTGATGGGGCACTGTGGCCTGGCTGTGGGTTGTTCGCTTGTCTCCATGGGCCAGTGGTTATTCCAGCCCTCCCAGTTGTGCAGTGCATGGGGTGTGGGGGGACGATGTCTGTTCTGCTGTGTGTTCCTATGCCCATCTGTGGCATGGGTGGTGAGCCCCTATCTCCCTGGTTGTGCAGTTACATTGCTCTGCTGCTGGGGGGCATCCCTGGTTGTGCTATGGCACCTCTGGACTGCTCAGCTGAACATCCCTTGTTGCGTTATGGCGCATCAGATCTGCTCAGCTTCCCCTCCCTAGTTACGCTATGGTGCAGGTGGTGCGATATTCAGTCGTCGGCTGTAGGCGCAGTTTGGCCTGCTCCATTTTTGAATATCATGTCTCTTGCACATGGGCACAATAGACTTGCTCTTGCTCCTGCTATTGCACACTTTTTGGGTGCAGTTTGAATATCCGGGCCATGGTGCACATACCCTAACCCATGTTGCATGTTTCTCTAAATCTTGACACTGTGGAGAAATTTGGAAAATAATTTTTAAAATTAGATGGAAATAACTGAAAATTTAATTTTGATTAAATGTTTGGCCACCCACAACTCACTTTCTTTCAATTTAGGACCCTGAAATTTAGCACATTTGTAAGTCTGAAAATGTTGGTATCATTTGGATATGTACTTTGAAACATAGAACAAAATAATTAAAATTTAAAATTTGACGAAATTCAGTGGAATTGTTTTTATTAATTTGGTCATAACTCAGCATTCTGTTAAGATAAAGATCTGAGATTTGGTACACTTACTTGATCCTAAGAGTTCTAATGGTATGCCAAATATTGTGACATTATGGTGCATAATTGCAAAATGATAGGTGCTCAAAGTCTGCCATTTTACTTTTTGTGGAACATTTCATGAACATTTTTTAACTGTATATAACTCAGGCATCTTTGGAATTAGACTTCCGAAACTGTGTACACATATAAATGTATTAATATCCAGTATACCTGCAGCATTTTATAACGTTATGATGAATGCTTTCAAAATTATAGTAAACAAAAATCTAAATTGTGGCAAAATGTTTGCTACCTATATCATAGCCCCCTTTAAAGCTTAAGACTTAAAACCAGTTGCAATGTTGCATGTTTCTCTAAATCCTAAAACAATGGAGCAATTTGGATAAGAAATGTTTTAATTAGATGGAAAAAGTGAAAATTAAATGTTGATTAAATCTTTGGCCAACCATAACTCAGCATCCTTTCAGTCTAGGACTTTGAAATTTGGCACACATATGAAAGTCATCTGTACCTATATGCCTAACAAATGCATTATCATTTGGATAGATACTTTAAAAACTAGACCAAAATGAGTATAATCTAAAATTATGCAAAATGACACTGAAGTGTTATGAACAATTTGTGAAATTCCATGGATTTGGAATGGTAATTCCATGGGCAGTCCACTGGTGGAATTTTATATTCCACACATCTCGTCATATGCCACTAATATCCAGTTCTAATATCTAGCATTTTAAAACACTGCCCATACATTTAACTGTAAGAAAAGAAGTGGACTGGTTCAATAATGTCATATTGTATAAGACATTGGTGCCATTTATGAATGTGACAGGGCTGAATAGGGCCCCGCATTTATTATGCAGAAAGAGTTTAAATGCAAGGATCTGTTCTATCCTCTTATTTTCTGTCTCTTGTTAGTGGCTGCACAACCAAATTTTCTGGTGAGACCTAGAACTGATCACTGTAACGGTTTTGCAATCTTGCACCTCTCAGTATCTCTCTGCCTTTCCTTTGCTATTTCTGTATTTGCTTTCCCTTGCATATCTGCAGTTATAAAAGTATATGTGAATCTCTGTGTAAAACTGTATGTGAAACTGGGATCCATTTGTTTAAAACTGAATATAGTAATACTGTTGAAATGATTGCAAAGCTATTTTGAACTCAAGGGGTTAACACGAGAATACTGGATGCAAAATCTCTACAGAGCTGGCTACAGGAGGTCAGTTCTGGGTCATTATGTTCTTTTTGCTGCACCTGCAAGAACATTGGAAACTGACAAAAATATTCTGTAAAAAATTGTCTCCTAAATGAACTCCCTGCAAAGACTGGTTATAAAAAGAGCAGCAATGTTTTGCAAGGGAGAGAGACTGAGATTTGAAACTGTGAAGAAACACTCAGAAGGAGAACTGTTTTCTCTGTTTGTACTGCCTTTGTAAATAGTTATACTGAATATTTTTATTTTGTTTTGCAGTTATTGAGAAAAATAAAACGCTATCTGTGAATTTTAAAACTACCCTGGTTTTCCTATGCTTCCTGACCTGTGCCTCAATGACAATGAACAAAGCAGGGACTCAGTAGTATGGCTCTTAGCAGCATTTGTTTACATTTCATACGCATTGTCATACATGATAAAACTGATCTAAACTTGCAAAATAAAGGTAACAACTAATATGAGTTGTTTTTTTTGCCTCGGCTGGCTGTCCACCAGTCCGCCATCCCTACCACCTCACCCCATCTCTCAGGACTTACCCGCAGTCACTGGAGTTCTCCCTGAATTTCCCCCTAGGATGAAGCCATCATGGAGTCTTCTCAGCATGACTCCCCAAGTGGTGCCACATTGAGATCTGGTGGCACAGAGCCTCAAACAGCTGTGTGGGATTCGGTGGGAGAGGCAGGTATTCTCTGTGCCACAGCCTGGATTTTTTCCCTATTATTGGGAAGTGTAGCTTGCAATGATGTAAGGCACATAACATGCCAATGTCTGGCACACCTCCCAGACTCAGGAAGCCTCAGGCACACACCTCTGGCCTCAGTAATGGGCCAGTCAGGCACCGAATGCTAGCCCACCCTCCCCCAGAGCAGGAGAGCAGTCTGTCAGATGCTCGATACTCCTCCTACCACCAGATGGCCCTTCCACTTGCAGTGCTTGCATCCGAACCTGGGTTATTGGCCTTGCTGGAAGAAGTCAAAGCACTGCACTAGCAGGCCAGCACAACTAATATGAGTCAATTCAGCATCCCTTATTCTATGATTACATGGGAGCATTTGCAATATGATGGACCTACACAATTGATGGTTTACTTGTCCATTAATCCAAAAGAAAGAAATCGTCTGTGTTCTGTGACCCAGGAGTGTACAGTATCAGTTACTTTGCTAAACCAGTAGGAGGGAGAGGTTTAATTGGAGTTGTGGCTTGACAGTATAAAAGAAGGTGACTCAAATTACAATTTCCTGTTGCTAGCCCTTGCTTGTAGAGCAAACAGCTAACTAAAGAACTCATTTTTAATAGTTACCTTATCTCAGCAAGTCAGTGTCTGCTGAGATTAACAAACAGATACTATTTAGTAGAAGGTCAATTTGGGTTATAAAAATGAACAGAGGTCAGTGTGTTCTGTGCTGGGAAAGTTAATGTCAGTTTACATTTGCCATGCTAAACCAGTAGGAGGAGAGAGAGCTTAATTAAGGATGCTGACAGGGCACTATAAAAGCAGGTGACTCAAATTACAGCGTCCTGTTGCTAGCCTTGCTTGTAGAGCAAGCAATAACTAAAAAAGCTACATTTTCTGATTAATTTAAAACTTTTATCTCAGCAGGAGTCAGTATCTGTTGAGATTAAGCAAACATATACTTTATCAGAAGTAGAAGGGGCCTTATTTAGGGTTAAAAAAGAAAGAAAAGAAAAATGTCAGTCTGTGTTCTGTGCGGGGAAGTGTACTGTATCAGTTTACTTTGCTAAACCAGTAGGAGGAGAGAGAGCTTAATTGGAGTTGTGGTTTAGACAGTATAAAAGCAGGTGAATCAAATTACAATTTCCTGTTGCTAGCCTTGTAAGCAGAAAGCAGTTAACTAAAAGAGCTACATTTTTGATTAATTTAACTTATATGTCTCAGCAGGGTGAGTTCTGCTGAGATTAAACAAACAGATACTTTATTAGAAGTAGAATAGGGTCTTTGGAGTTAAAAAAGAAAAGAAAGGAAGAAAGTCAGTGTGATATGTGCTGGGAGTTGTACTGTATCAGTTTAATTTGCTAAACCAGTAGCAGGAGTGAGAGCTTAATTGGAGGTGTGGCTTAGACACTTTTAAAGCAGGTGACTCAAATTTCAACTTCCTGTTGCTAGTCTTGCTTGTACAGAAGAAAGCATCTGACTAAAAGAAGCTACATTTTCTTATTAATTTTACACTTATATCTCAGCAGGACTCAGTGTCTGCTGAGTTTAAGCAAACAGATACTTTATTAGAAGTAGAAGGGGTCTTATTTAGGGTTATAAAAAATAAGGACAGAAAGTCAGTGTGTGTTCTGTGCTGGGAAGGTTAATGTATCAGTTTACAATGCTAAACCAGTAGGAGGAGAGAGAGCTTAATTGGGGATGTGGCTTAGACACTATAAAAGCAGGTGACTCATATTACAGCATCCTGTTGCTAGCCTAGCTTGTAGAGCAGAACACAGCTAACTAAAAGAAGCTACATTTTCTGTTTAATTTAAAACTTTTATCTCAGCAGGAGTCAGTGTCTGTTGAGATTAAGCAAACATGTACTTTATCAGAAGTAGAAGGGGCCTTATTTAGGTTTAAAAAAGAAAGAAAAGAAAAAAGTCAGTCTGTGTTCTGTGCGGGGAAGTGTACTGTATCAGTTTACTTTGCTAAACCAGTAGGAGGACAGAGAGCTTAATTCTAGTTGTGGCTTAGACACTATAAAAGGAACTGAATCAAATTACAAATTCCTGTTGCTAGCCTTGCTTGTAGAGCAGAAAGCAGTTAACTAAAAGAAACTACTTTTTTTATCAATTTAACTCATATCTCTGTCGGAGTCAGTGTCTTTTGAGATTAAGCAAACATATACCATATTAGAAGGAGAAATGGTCTTATTTAGGGTTAAAAAAGAAAGAAAGAAAGAAAACCAAGAGTGTGTTCTGCACTGAGAAGGGTAGTGTATCAGTTTACTTTGTTAAACCAGTAGGTTGAGAGAGAGCTTAATTGGGGATGTGGCTCAGACACTATAAGAGCAGGTGACTCAAATTACAACTTCCTGTTGCTAGCCTTGCTTGAAGAGCAGAAAGAAGTTAAATAAAAATGCTACATTTTCTTATTAATTTAACATATATCTCAGCAGGAGTCAGTGTCTGTTGAGATTAAGCAAACATATGCTTTATTAGAAGTAGAAGCGGCCTTATTTAGGGTTAAAAAAAGGAAAGAAAGAAAGTCAGTCTGTGTTCTGTGCTGGGAAGTGTACAGTATCAGTTTACTTTGCTAAACCAGTAGGAGGAGAGAGAGCTTAATTGGAGTTGTGACTTAGACACTACAAAAGAAGGTGACTCAAATTACAATTTCCTGTTGCTAGCCTTGCTTGTGGAGCAGAAAGCTGCTAACTAAAAGAATCTACATTTTTTTATTAATTTAACACTTATTTCTCAGCAGGAGTCAGTGTCTGCTAAGATTAAGCAAACAGATATTTTATTAGAAGTAGAAGGGGTCTTATTTAGGGTTATAAAAAATAACGACAGAAAGTCAGTGTGTGTTCTGTGCTGAGAAGGTTAATGTATCAGTTTACTTTGCTAAACCAGTAGGAGGAGAGAGAGCTTAATTGGGGATGTGGCTTAGACACTATAAAAGCAGGTGACTCAAATTACAGCGTCCTGTTGTTAGGCTTGCTTGTAGAGCAGAAAGCAGCTAACTAAAAGAAGCTACATTTTCTGATTAATTTAAAACTTTTATCTCAGCAGGAGTCAGTGTCTGTTGAGATTAAGCAAACATGTACTTTATCAGAAGTAGAAGGGGTCTTATTTAGGGTTAAAAAAGAAAGAAAAGAAAGAAAGTCAGTCTGTGTTCTGTGCTGGGAAGTGTATAGTATCAGTTTACTTTGCTAAACCAGTAGGAGGAACGAGAGCTTAATTGGAGTTGTGGCTTAGACACTATAAAAGAAGGTGACTCAAATTACAATTTCCTGTTGCTAGCCTTGCTTGTTGAGCAGAAAGCAGCTAACTAAAAGAAGCTACATTTTTTTATTAATTTAACACTTATATCTCAGCAGGAGTCAGTGTCTGCTGCGATTACGCAAACAGATACTTTATTAGAAGTAGAAGGGGTCTTATTTGGGGTTAAAAAGGAAAGGAAAGAAAGAACAAAAGTCACTATATGTTCTATACTGGGAAGGGTACTGAATCAGTTTACTTTGCTAAACCAGTAGGAGGAGAGAGATCTTAATTTGGGGCGTGGCTTAGACACTATAAAAGCGCGTGACTCAAATTACAGCTTCCTGTTGCTAGCCTTGCTTGTAGAGCAGAAAGCAGCTAACTAAAAGGAAATACATTTTCTGATTAATTTAACACTTTTATATCAGCTGGAGTCAGTGTCTTTTCAGATTAAGCAAACAGATACCATATTAGAAGTAGGTAGGGTCTTATTTAGGGTTAAAAAAGAAAGAAAAGAAAGAAAGTCAGTGTGTGTTCTGCATAGGGAAGGGTACTGTTCCAGTTTACTTTTTTAAACCAGTAGGAGGAGAGAGAGCTTAATTGGGGGTGTGTCTTAGACACTATAAAAGCAGGTTACTCAAATTCCAACTTCCAGTTGCTTGCCTTGCTTGTAGAGCAGAAAGCAGCTAACTAAAAAAATGTACTTTTTCTTATTAATTTAACATATATCTCAGCAGGAGTCAGTGTCTTTTGAGATTAAGCAAGCATATACTTTATTTGAAGTAGAAGGGGCCTTATTTAGGGTTAAAAAAGAAAGAAAAGGAAGAAAGTCAGTCTGTGTTCTGTGCTGGGAAGTGTACTGTATAAGTTTACTTTGCTAAACCAGTAGGAGGAGAGAGAGCTTAATTGGAGTTGTGGCTTAGACACTAAAAAAGCAGGTGAATCAAATTCCAATTTCCTGTTGCTAGCCTTGCTTGTAGAGCAGAAAGCATCTACCTAAAATAAGCTACATTTTTTTATGAATTTAACACTTATATCTCTGCAGGAGTCAGTGTCTACTGAGATTAAGCAAACAGATACTTTATTAGAAGTAGAAGGGGTCTTATTTAGGGTTAAAAAAAGAAAGAAAAGAAAGAAAGTCAGTGTGTGATCTGTGCTGGGAAGGGTACTGTATCAGTTTACTTTGCTAAACCAGTAGCAGGAGAGAGAGCTTAATTTTGGGTGTGGCTTAGACACCATAAAAGCAGGTCACTCAAATTACAACTTCCTGTTGCTAGCCTTGCTTGTTGAGCAGAAAGCAGCTAACTAAAAGAAGCTACATTTTCTTATTAATTTAACATATATCTCAGCAGGAGTCAGTGTCTGCTGAGATTAAGCAAGCTGAATACTTTATTAAGTGAAGAAGTCTAATTTAGGGGTTAAAAAAAAGAAAAGCAGAAAATTAAATTATGTGATCTGTGCTTTGAAGGTATGTCAGTTTACTTTGCTAAACCAGTTGGAGAAGAGATAGCTTATTTGGGGGAGTGACTTAGACACTATAAAAGCAGGTGACTCAAATTACAACTTCCTGTTGCTAGCCTTGCTTGTAGAGCCGAAAGCAGCTAACTAAAAGAAGCTACTTTTTTTATTAATTTAACACTTATATCTCAGCAGGAGTCAGTGTCTGCTGAGATTAAGCTAACAGATACTTTATTAGAAGCAGAAGGGGTCTCATTTAGGGTTACAAATAGAAAGAAAGGAAAGAAAGTCAGTGTGTGATCTGTGCTGGGAAGGGTACTGTATCAGTTTACTTTGCTAAACCAGTAGCAGGACAGGAAGCTTAATTGGGGGTGTGTTTTAGACATTATAAAAGCAGGTGACTCAGATTACAACTTCCTGTTGCTAGCCTTGCTTGTAGAGCAGAAAGCAGCTAACTAAAAGAAGCTACATTTTCTTATTAATTTATCACTCTTATCTCAGCGTCTGTTGAAATGAAGCTAACAGATACTTTATTAGAAGTAGAATAGGACTTATTTAGGGTTAAAAAAAGAAAGAAATGAAAGAAAGTCAGTGCGTGTTCTGTGCTGGGAAGGGTAATGTATCAGTTTGCTTTGCTAAACCAGTAGGAGGAGAGAGATCTTAATTGGTGGTGTGGCTTAGACACTATAAAAGCAGGTGTCTCAAATTACAGCTTCCTGTTGCTAGCCTTAGTTTTAAAGCAGAAAGCAGCTAACTAAAAGAAGCTACATTTTCTTGTTAATTTAACACGTATATCTCAGCAGGGGTCAGTGTCTGATAAGATTAAGCAAACAGCTACTTTTTTAGAAGTAGAAGGGGTCTTTTTTAAAGTTAAAAAAGAAAGAAAAGAAAGAAAGTCCGTGTGTGTTCTGTGCTGGGAAGGGTACTGTATCAGTTTAATTTGCTAAACCAGTAGGAGGAGAGAAAGCATAATTTGGGGTGTGGCTTAGACACTATAAAAGCAGGTGACTCAAATTACTTCTTCCTGTTCCTAGCCTTTATTCTTACTAATTGCCCTCCATCCCAGCCACCCTAAGCCATTTCTACTTTTATAGCCACTGGATTTGATTGTCAACAGGAACTTCCTGTTTGGCAGTAGGAAGGGAAGGATCATTGAGAAACATTCATTTTGTCAACCCTAAAGGAAAAAAGTAGCTCACGCTCCCCCCCAGCTGCTGGTGGTCTGACACTGAGCAAAGAAGAAGGAGGCTACTGAAGAATATAGGAAGTTGCTGTCCCAGAACAGGAAGGGGGAGAGTTGTAAGAAGAGGGAGAGTAAGCATACAGAGAAACAGGAAAGGGGACACAGAATAAGACACGATAGGAGTGGTGCAGTGGCAGTGTTCCCAGGAGACATTCTGGATTCTGCGATGCTGCCCTGTTTGCATGCACCTCTCTGGTCTAAGGAGGTGGTTGCCCATCTCCAGGCTGTCCTTGCTGGGAATTGTGAAACCTCCTCCCCCCACCCAGGGACCACCTGGGCCAATGCCTCTACCTCAGAGGTTGCCAAGAAAGAGGAGAGGCTGTACCAGGGTGGGCTCAGGGAGGGAGAGGGTGATAGAACAGAGTTGCATCCCTCCAGCTGTACCTCTCCACAATTCATTCACTCTTTTTTTGGATAGTGTTTTCTCTACGCAGGCACCCACAATGGAGACCAAGGAGGATGCTGGGAATCTTCACAAAGGAGACCCACAGGAGGGTGGCATGAGACCCCACAGGAGGAAAACAACTCCTGGTGGGGGACTCAATCATTAGGGGGTAGAAATGGGGGAGGAAGGGGAGAGGGAGGTAAGGTGCCTGCCTGGCACCATGGCTTGGAGGGAAAGGAAGCCAATCCTCAGGATCGTGGGAGCAGCTGCATGAGGGAGGGAGCTGGATGTCATTGTCCACCTAGGGACAAATGATCTAGCTAGGAATGGGATCAGAGCAGTGCAAGATGAGTTTGTAGAGTTGGGGAGGGGCCTTAGACAAGTAGTGCATACAGTAATCTTCTCGGAGGTGCTGCCTGTCTATGGCAAGGGTGATACTGGGGTACTCCTCACTAGGGAATTCAATGAATGTTTGAAAAACTGTGGTGGAGTGCAGGGTTTTGGCTTCATTGGGGACTGGGGAGCCACCTGGAGAGATGCAGACCTATACTGCTGCGATGGTCTGCATCTATCCAGGGGGAACCAGGATCCTAGGTGAGAGGTTTAAATGCTTCATTGGCAAGCATTTAAACTAGCCAAGGGGGGAGGCACTGAAAAGGAGCAGGGAAATCCCAGCCTTCCCCCACAAAACATGGCAATTAGTGAGGTAAACACCAACGTAGAGAAGTCATTAGGGAGCAAGACAGAGGTAAATGTAAAAAAAGGCAAAGGCAGTAAGGACAGAAGTGGGGTTAAAAGGGGTAAGGCCATCAAAAAGTGGAGGGTGATGAGTACCAATGCCTGTAGTCTATATAACAAGCTCCCTGAACTAGTGGCCTTGATGGAAGAGTGTTGCCTGGATATTGTGGCAGTCACAGAAACATGGTACACAGAGAACCATGATTGGGATGTCAACATACCAGGATACACAATCTACAGGAGGGACAGGGAGGGTAAAAGAGGAGGAGGAGTAGCACTCTATGTAAAGGAAGGGATCAAAGCAATAGGACTAAAGAGTAAACAGGGAGCAGATGAGGCACTCTGCATCACCTTGGAGACAGGAAATGGCACCACAATCCGTATGGGGGCTGTATACAGACCCCCATCTCAGGGGGAAGGAACGGACAAGGAAATGATATAAGGCTTCCTTAGAATGGCAGAAAAAGGGGAGATATTGTTGATGGGGGACCTGAATATGCCAGATGTTAACTGGAGCACCTTTGCTGCAAGCACATCCAAGAGCAGGGTCATTCTTGTTGCCCTACAGGGGGCATGCCTCAGGCAGCTAGTATTGGAACCCACTCGGGAGTCAGAAATCTTAGACCTGGTACTCTCAAATGGGGACAGAGAAAGAATCTCAGATTTAGAAGTGGGTAGCCATCTGGGAACAAGTGACCACAAACAGTGTGGTTCACAATAAACACAGCCATACAATCAAGCCATACAAAAGCCATACAAAAGCAAGAGTATTGGACTTTAGGAGGGCTGACTTTGGGAAAATGAGAGAGTGCCTCAGAAAAGCACTAGCAAATAGGTAAGAAGGAGGGGGTGGAGGAACAATGGGGAGTAATCAAAACAGCCGCCATGAGAGCAACAAGCCTTTGTGTAAAGCAAATCAACAAAACACAATGAAGGAAAAAAACGTTATGGTTCTCAAAAGAGGTGGCAGGGAAGGTTAAGGAGTAAAGGATAGCATTCAGAAAATATAAGGAAACACAGAAGGAGCAGGACAGAGAACTTTATCAGTTAAAGCAGAAAGAGTCTGGGAAGGCATTCAGAATAGCAAAGGCCAAAACCGAGGAAAGGACAGCCAACTCAGTTAAGAAGGGGGATAAGACCTTTTATAGGTACATTAGGGAGCGAAGAAAGACCAAAGGATGGATACTGAGGCTTAATAAAGGGGAAGGAATGTGGGTAGAGGGTGACAGTGAAAAAGCAGGGATACTGAATAAATATTTCTGCTCAGTATTCACAAAGGAAGAGGAGGGGGAGGTACCTAAACCAAACAAGAGAAACACTCTGAAGACAGGGGTCGATACCAGTCCATTTAGAGAAGAAAGGGTTCTGAAAGAACTGATAAAACTGAAGGTGGACAAAGCAATGGGGCCTGATGGGATTCACCCAAGAATTCTGAAAGAACTAAGGGTAGAACTAATGACATCGCTGACTACGCTGTTTAACAAATCGTGGGAGGATGGGGTGGTACCTGAGGACTGGAGGAGGGTGGATGTGATTCCTCTTCACAAAAGTGGGAGCAGGGCAGAGGCAGGAAACTACAGACCAGTTAGTTTGACCTCAGTGGTAAGGAAAATAATGGAATCACTTCTGAAGGAAAGAATTGTTGAGTACCTAGAAACTAGTGGGGCACAGGACCCAAGGCAGCATGGATTCACGATGGGAAGGTTGTATCAGATGAATCTAATAGATTTCTTTGACTGGGTGACCAAAGTAGTAGACCTGGGAGGGGATATGGACATGGCTTACCTAGATTTTAGCAAGGCATTTGATACAGTCCCACACAAAAGATTAATACACAAGTTAGCCAGCCTTGGAGTGGGTCCCAAGGTGGTAGGTTGGATAAAAAATTGGATAGACTACAAGATGCAGAGGGTAGTAGTAAATGGAGTCCACAGTGAAGAAAGGAGGGTTAATAGTGGGGTACCACAGGGTTCAGTACTGGGACCGGTCCTTTTTAATGTCTTTCTAAGTGACATTGCAGAGGAACTGGAAGGAAAAGTGTGTCTCTTTGCAGATGACACAAAGATCTGCAACAGGGTTGATACACCAGATGGAGTGGAAAGGATGAGAAGGGACTTGGCAAGGTTGGAGGTATGGTCAAATGTATGGCAGCTCAGATTCAATGCAAAGAAGTGCAAGGTAATGCACATGGGAAACAAAAACCCAGGGGAAGAGTACACAATGGGGGGTGAGATACTGACAACAGTAAAAATGGAAAGATGACCTAAATGTGGGCAAGCAATGTGAGAAGGCAGTAAGGAAGGCTGGGGGGATACTGGGATGCATAGGGAGAGGCATCAATAGTAGAAAACAGGAAGTTGTTATCCCTCTGTACAGACAGTTGGTGAGACCCCATCTGGAGTGCTGCGTGCAGTTCTGGGTACCCCATCTCCGCAAAGACATAGACAGAGTGGAGGCTGTCCAAAGGAGGGCAACCAAAATGGTGCAGGGTCTGCACCAGAAGACATACAAAGAAAGACTAAAGGAGCTTGAGATGTATACCCTTGAGGAAAGGAGGGAGAGAGGGGACATGATAGAAACTTTCAAGTACCTCAAGGGAATCAGCAAAGTCCAAGAGGGTGGCATCTTTCAGAAAAAGAGATTTGCAAGAACAAGGGGGCACAATTTGAAGATAGAGGGGGACGGCTCAGAGGTAATGTGAGGAAGTATTTTTTCACAGAGAGGGTTGTGGATGCATGGAACAGCCTCCCTGAGGAGGTCATGGAGTCAAGAACAGTGGGGGACTTCAAGAATGCATGGGACAGACATAAGGCAGTTCTAGTGGGGGGTAGGAGGAAGTAAGCTGTTGGTTAACTAGGATCCGCAGCTTATCTCCAGTTAATGATTTCACTGGGCTTCACACAGGTTATTTCCTCCTCGACCCATATTGGTGGTCATTCACTGGATTTGGTGTTCCTTCTGGGGATGGAGATATCTGACTTGGTGGTGGAACCAGTCGGATGGTCGGACCATCACTCCATTGGGTTCAGTTTTATGGCCACCCCTTGTAGGCCGGCCCCTACAGAGATGGCCTGGTATCGCCCTTTAAGGTGTTCCCTAACTGACCTGATGGTGGTACTGGACCCTCGGGCTTACCGAGAGATTGCATGGATCCAGGAGGCTGGTACTTGCCTATAATAAGGCGATGTGCAGGGCCCTGGATTCCATTGCTCCTGTTCGTAGTATGCCTCCTCACTCTTCGACCCAAGTCTCCTTGGTTTGATGAGACTTTGAGGGAGTTGAGGAGAGTTGGACGAAGGTTGGAGAGGTGCTGGCGGAGGTCGGGTCAGGATTGTGACAGACTTAGCTTGATGGATCACTATGTGATCTATCAATCAGCAATCTCTCGTAAGAAGGCAGAATTCCTGTCCAGAGAGATTGCTGCTGCACAGAATAGACCAGCTCAGCTCTTCCGGACTGTGGACAGATTGTGCAATCCAGTCTGTCTGCAGCCCAGAAGAGCGTTTTCTCAAGAACGGTGTGAGGAGTTTGCTTTATTCTTTTCAGATAAGGTTGCCACAATCAGATCGGATATCCATCTAACCCTCTCTAATGGGAGTAGTGATGGTCGGCAGGAGATGTTGGATACCCAGTTTGTGTGGTCTGACTTTGGCCTCCCCACAATCGATGAAATTGTGATGATCATACAATTATTGCATCCGACCAACTGTAGTTTGGATCCGGGCCCCACACGTCTCTTAGTGGGGTGTGTCGATAAAATCGGCCCCGTCCTTGCTGAGATAGTCTGGAGGTCCTTGGAGAGAGGGAATTTTCCAAATCCTCTAAAGGAGGCTGTGGTCCAGCCCCTGCTTAAGAAGTCCTCCTTGGATCCGGACTGCCTGGCAAACTACAGGCCTGTCTCTAACTTACCCTTTATGGGTAAAGTTATTGAGAAGGTGGTTGCATTGCAGTTAGATGATCATTTGACCAGCCACAATCTCTATGATTCTCTCCAGTCCGGATTTAGAAAAAGACATAGTACCGAGACAGTTCTGGTTTGGGTGCTAAATGACCTCCTAATAGCGAGAGATCGAAGATCTCATTCCATTCTGGTCCTTCTAGATCTCTCTGCAGCATTTGATACTGTGGACCATGGTGTGCTATTGGAACTCTTGCAGTCTATCTGTGGACTGTCTGGTACAGTCCTCAGTTGGTTTCGATCTTACCTCCAGGGTAGGACTCAGAGAGTGGTGTACGGGATCTTTTTCTCGACATCATTCTCCCTATCCTGTGGGGTACCGCAGGGTTCCATTTTGGCACCCATGTTGTTTGCAGTATATATGCTGCCGTTAGGAGTGATTATTAGGCGGTATGGTCTGAGTTTTCACTGCTATGCAGATGATACTCAGCTGTACATGCCCTTTGTGCCCGGCCAAGATGCTGCCTTTTCGGTCTTTAATAACTGTCTTGCTGAAATCAGGACTGGATGAATGTGAGTTGGCTGAGTTGAACCCTGATAAAACTGAGGTATTGGCTGTGGGCCAGGATCCGGGAGGCGGGTTTATTAGCTGGATCACCCTCGGGTCTATGGCTCGGGGTATCCCACTAATTACTTCAGACCGAGAGCGGAATCTGGGTGTTGTATTTGGTGACTGCTTGACATTTAAACCCCAGGTGTCAGCAGTTGTCAAAACCTCTTTTACCATCTGAGGAACATCGCCGGGTGAAGCACCTGGTTCCCCCAGACGATCTGCCTACTTTGGTCCACATGCCGTTTACCTCCGCCTTGACCAACTCACTTTACCTAGGGCTTCCTGGGGTTGAGATTCGCCGCCTGCAGCTGGTGCAGAATGCGACTGCCAGGCTGTTGACGGGCTCATCTAGGTCCAGTCATATAACGCCTGTGCTCCGCGGTCTGCACTGGTTTCCAGTTTGCTGGCGAATCATCTTCAAGGTCGGTTTGCTGACCTATAAGGCCCTACATGATCAGGGACCTGTTTACCTGAAAGATCTCCTTCACCCCTACTGTCCCTCCCACTCTCTCCGATCCACTGACGAGGGATTGCTAGAGATTCCCATGGTTCGTTTAAAAACCTCAGGGGCCAGATCTTTTAGTTTTATGGCCCCAACCCTGTGGAATTCTCTACCTCGTCAGGTGCGGGACAGCCCGACTGTCCAAAGTTTTAAAGAATCTTTAAAGACTCACCTCTTTAGCAAAGCATATAATGATTTTTAATATTGTTGTTTATTCTATTTTAATTGTTTTATCTAGTATTGTACAGGCGCCTTGGTTTTAGAAAGGCGCCTTATATAAATAAATAAAGATTGAGATTGAGATTGAGATCTGTTAGGTAGGAAAATGGGCAGACTAGGTGAGCCAAGCGGTCCTTATCTCCCGTCAAATTCTATGTTTCTATGTTTTTATGTCGGTATAGTAGGCCCATCCTGGTGTTGGCTACTTTTGCCACGTTATAGATGTGTGGGACATAGGAGAGACTACAGTCGAGGGTGAGGCCGAGGTATTTGAAGGTATGAACTTGTTCGTGAGGTGATTCCTTGCTTGGTTTTAATGGAGAGCTGATATTGTTTGTGTTTGTTTTGGGAGCTGTAGAAGATCATGGTCTCTGTTTTTTTACTAGTTAAGTATAAGTCTGTGTTTTGTGAACTAGTTTTCGACTGCAGAGAAGGCCTGTTGGAGGTTACCTTGTAGATGGACTGGATCATGGTGGGATGCCAGGATAACAGCATCTTTCACGTAGAGTAGGATCTGTTCAGGGCAGGATTCTGGCAGTGAGTTCAGAAAAAGGCTGAAAAGGAGGGGGTCCAAGATCGAGCCCTGTGGGACACCAGACCGGACTGGTGTTTGGTATGAGAGTGTGCCAGCAATTCTCACTCTTTGGTAGCGGTTGTCTAAGTAGCTTTTGGACCAGTTCACGGAGTTAGGTGAGAGCCCTGCTAGTCGAAGCTGGGCAATTGGGAGATTGTGGTTGATAGTATCAAAGGCTTTAGTTAATCAGTGAAGGTGGACCCAATAAGATGACTGTTATCGAGTGAGTGATGGATTGCACCAGTGAATTCAAGTAGCACCGTGGAGGTGCTATGACCTTTTCTAAAGCCATGTTGCTCCTTGCACAGGATGTTGTGATTGTCTAGGAAGTCTGTGAGCTGGTCTGACACAATCCGTTCTAGGGCCTTGGAGAGTGGAGGAAGGATGGAAATTGGACGGTAATTCTCAGTAGCTGTTTTGTCACCACTTTTATGAATTGGGGTTACCGTGGCAGATTTCCATAAGTCAGGGAACTGGCTGAGGCTGAGGGAGAGGTTGAAAATCCTGGTCAGTGGAAGGAGTACTTCTTCAAGTGTGAGTGATAGCAGTCTGAGGTTGAGGGAGTCACTGCTGGCTCTGGAGTTGTAAATGGCTTTGGTAACGTAGCTGCAGACTTGATGCATTTTTAATGCTTCAAAGTAGAAGGGAGGGTGGCTGGAGGTGGCTGGGGGGGCAAGGGGAACCACCTCATTGAAAAAACCCTGTGGGAGTACAGCACTGAGGTCCTTGAAGGTGTCATTGAATGTATCAGCAATGAGTTTCTGGTCAAGTGTAGTTTCACCATTTATGCTGAGTACTGATGAGGGTGATTTAGATTGCTTCCCGGTGACTTCTTTAATGTTACTCCAGAAGTCCCTACCATTGCCTCATGAGTTAGTGAGAGCATTACGGAAATAGGTGGTCTTCGTATCCCGGATATATTTGGTGCAGTCATTTCATGCACATTTATAGTTCGCAATATCAACTTGTCTCCCGGTGTTTCTGGCAATCTCCCAAAGGTGGTCTTGAGCTTTTAGTCATCTAAGTAGGTCTCTGGTGAGCCAGGGATTACATTTAACCTCAGCCTCTTGGGGAAACAGGGCTCCTGTGACCCTAGTCTCCCTGGAGGCCAAGAAGGCTTTTGATTGAGTGTTATGGCCTTTTTGTTTGAGGTTCTTGTTGCTTATAACATTCCCCCTGATTTCATCCCATGGGTTTAACTTCTCTATACCCACCCCTCAGCTACATTATTATGCAATGGTGTCCTTTCTAAACCCTTTTTAATTACAGTACTTTGGGCACCAGACAAGGGTGCCTTATACCCCCTCTACTTTATATTTTAGATTTAGAGCCTTTGATTCTAAGACTTAAGAGAAATCCTGAGGTCCAGGGAATCTGACTTGAGCAAGTGGAATACAAACTCTCCACCTATGCAAATTATATTGTATTATATCTGTCCTACCCAGGAACTTCTATTCCTGCTGAACTAGCTGAGATTGAATCCTTTGGGAAAGTCTCAGCATATAAATTAAAGGAGATAGGAAATTATTTTTACATCATTAACTGCTCTTCCATCTTCCTTTCCATGCCTGTTATGTATTATGATATGCTTTGATGATTTTTTGATAAATAAATAATCTAGCTTTGGCGGTGCCATCAGCTCTACACAGAGGTCCACTCCCCTCACCAGCTACTGTTTTTTTTCTTTTCATATTTCTAAGTTATTCCATGATGTCAATAACTCCCCTTCCATGCTATTCATCTAAATGGCCAGGAATGGTGTTATTGATGTCATAGAATGTTCAGGCACTATGCAGTATAAAAAGAAAGAGCAGCAACTGTTGAGGAGAGAGGGATTCAGGGTTGCTAAAAAAGCAAAAAAATTAGATTATTAATTTAACAAAAAGGTCAAAAACTTATCAGAATACTGGGTAGACAATAAAGGAAAAACCAGGGGGCATCTAGAAGTGTAAAAACGTTCTCATCACTTTTAAACCTAGATAAAACATCTGTTTTACCCTTAAATTCTTTTGTAACTAAACAAGACATCATTGACTTAGGACTCCAATGGGAACCAAAGGCATTATGATACCTTGGTCTATTTATCTCAAAACATCTTTCTTATTTAAGAAAAAAAAAACCCTTAGATTTATTTATTTATTTAAGTGTTTCACCAGGAAAGACTTACTGAGCATTGAATTAGGTCATTTCCAGATGCATCCAGGGGGAAGGGAGGATCAGGAACTGATACAAGAATAACTGTGTATACACAGTACAATACAGTGAACAGTAGTTTTGCTTGTTACAATAAACAGTTATTTACTGCGTTTACAAACATATACAGGTAAGATACAAGGTAATAGTGCAGCTGAGTCCTTGTGGGAAGTTGAAGTAGAGGCCAAATGTAGGGCAATTGATAAAAGATTTTGTCAGGGGTCAAGGGGAGATAAGGGGAGGGAGGGAGAATGAGGGGAGAGGGGAAGAGCGGGATGATTAGGGGCAGGTAAGGGAGGGGACATGGAGGAGAGGGGATAAGGGGAGAGGAGGGAAGGTGGAGGGGGAATGAGGGGGAGAGAGAGGAAAGTGAGAAAAATGAGGGGGAAGAGGTGAAGAGGAAGGAGGGGGAGAGGAGAGAGAGAGTGAGAAGAGATCTGCTTTTATGCTCCATTAAACTAGATTTACACAGATGGATGGTTCTCCCCTTTTCCTTATGGGGGCCAATAAACGTAGTTAAAATGAACATCTTTTCTTGTATTTTGTACCCCTTAGGGATGTTAAATATTATTTTGTCACTAGACTGGTTTTGAGAACTTCAGATGCATCCCAATTCATTTTTATGGCAGGATAAATCAGTTAGGAGAGCCTATATTTATTTATTTGCTTTCGGTAACCAGGTGAGTGCACTAGACAGAACTGCCTATTTTCAGGCACGACCCGGGAGAGTACAAATCAAGGAACAGGTAAAAACAAATACATATACAGTGTTGTACTATAGGAGATTCCAAACAGTTATACAGAGGTGCAAGTTACATAGTACATAGAGGAAGTACATATCACACGGTATAATAGGAACAAAACAGATAAAAAGGCACAATCTATGGTTAATAATGTACAAAACATAACAATGCTTTTGGTAAGTCAGTAAGAAGACAATTCCCAGGCAAAGACAGGGAACAAAGTGCATAGCTGCAGCTGAGAAAGAGTGGGGATGGGAGGAATCAAGAGGTATATGGTTAAAGTTCCAGGGCCTTATTCCCCACCCCCCCTTTGCTGCATCAAAGCCTGCACTTTTTTCCAAATTAACTCTAGTATTCTTACTTGTCATACTTTTTGGAGGGGCTCTTGGTTCCCATCATCCAGCTGAACCATGATTAAGCCTGATCACTTCAGCAAAGTGACCACCTCCATTGGTCAGGTAAAAAGCATCACATTTTAACTTGCCTCATCAGAGCTGAGGTCTTCTTACTTCCTTTATATTTTTGAAGAGACTACTTTCTAGGCTTAATTACTTATAGTGTGCTCTGGCCATTGAAAGGTTCACATGTGTCTGATAGGGAGCTTAACAATTAGAAGAAGGCCACAATTCTCCCACATTCAAATCAGTACAAAACGTTTGCAATCTCGACCCCTGTATTTAAAATACAATTTAATAAATTTAGTGGGGTAGCTCCTGGTGTGTGACCAAATAGAAACATATGGTTAAAGTTCCAGGGCCTTATCCCCTCTCCCCCCTTTTTGCTGCATCAAAGCCTACACTTTTTTCCAAATTAACTTTAGTATTCTTACTTTTCATACTTTTTGGAGGGGCTCTTGGTTCTCATCATCCAGCTGAACCATGATTAAGCCTGATAACACACCAGGAGCCACCCCACTAAATGTATTTATTGGTCTGTGCTCTTTATAGCGAGTTACAGCTCCGAACATAAACTGTGCATTCAGCCTTTCCTGGGACTTGTACAGAAGGGTAAAATAAATCTTGTAAAGACATTACTCATATAGTGGCAGCATAGATCATTACAATTCAGGTGCACCACAGTTCTACATTCTAAGTGCACAGACTGTCTCACCCAAATTATCTGCCACTATATGAGTAATGTTTTTACAAGATATATTTTATCTTGCTGTACAAGTCTTGTGGGAGCCCTCTTTAAGGCTGAATGCACTGTCCCTTTTATGACTTCAAAATGAACTGTAACCTTTGTGCTGATTATGTGCTCATGTTCACTGAGTGCTGAATCTGCAATGCCCCATCCTGAATTTGTGTCCCTTTCCCCCATGTTAAAGTTTGAGTCCCTGCCACCCTGTGCTGTGCTGTTATTCCCCTCTTTTCTACCTTTACAGTACTTACTGTCTGCTTGCTTATTTTCCCTTACTTGTCTGGCTTGAAAAAAAAAAATCATCAATGTCAAACTCTGCAGAAGCCCTTAAAGAGATGTTCTTTGCCATTATCTGACATGAAATGTAGAAGCATCAAATGTAACAACATATAAGGTCCACCCAGTCTGCCCATTTGTCCCTGCGTATACTGTCACTGTAGACCTTACTTGATCTCTGGCTCTTTCTCCCCCTTGCTTCCCAACTAAAATTCCCTTGTGCCTATCCCACGTATATTTGAAGCCCACCGGTATTTTTTCCTCCAGCTAAGGCTGGCAAAATTGTATCTTCTGCCAGTGAAATTCTGGCAAAATTCCAATTTTGCTTCCATGAAATTTCACAAAATGTCTATGAAAATGTGAAATTTTGCCAAAATTGTGATGATTTCAGTTATTTCCTTCTAATGTAACAAATATTTGTCAGAATTGCACCATATTTGGTATGCTGACTTTACCAACACCCATACAGAATTGTGTTCAGTTTCAGAACTTGATCTATAAAGGTGGCAGTGTTATAAGCCTCCAAAATTTCAAACATTTTAAAATTATGTTTCACAATTATGTACTGTAAACTAAAAGTATTTGTCCAAATTGCACCGCATTTGGTATAGTGATTTTACCAAGGTCCATACAGGAGTGTGCCATGTTTCAGATATTGGTTTTTAAAAGTGGTGGAGCTACAGTATAAGCCTCCAAACATTCAGAAATGTTAACATTTCATTTAGCAATTATATAAAGTGCAGAATTTTAAGCCTCTTTAACTTTAAAACTAGAGAACAGAATATCACCAATTTTGTTAGGTTCATTGACCCTAAATATTAGGCTTTGAGGCCACCACCATGGCACAGCAGCAGAGTGTCTTGCTGTCATGCTGATAACCCAGGTTTGGAAGTGAGCCAGTGAAGTCACGTCGGGAGGTAGGTCATGACCATGACAGCTGTCCCTCATAGTGCATCTTGGTTGGGAAGGGTTGGTGGTGGGTACAACAAAATAGTGATCCTACAGCTGTGCCAGCAAGCTTGCTCCTGCTGCAGGGGAAGCTGTGGTTGTGGAAGGCTAACAGAGGCACCGCCTCCACCAGGGGAGATGGGAGGGTAACAAATGTTGGAGAAAAACCTGGTAACCAACTGAATTATGGCTGATTTCAGCCTGATCAGAGTATGTCCCTGTGAACAATGCATATCTCTGAGAGACGAGTTGCAGGCCAGGAGGAAACCAATATGGGAAAAACAAAGGCTGTTTGTACAGCTCTCTAATCTCTTGCTCAAAGGCTGGCCAGGATATAAGAAGCCAAAGATTCAAAAATAACATCAGTAATTAAAGTTGAATTTCATGAGCTTTTGTGAAATTGTGGAATGTTGTGATACTTTAGTTGAAGCCCTGTTCATACATTTTGCCCAGTCATACACTTGAGTTGCCATTGTAATGAAGATAAAGGCTACATAAAGTGACAATAAGTTATCATTGATAGGAGGCTTCATAGTAAAAGACTAGTGGTGTCAAGTGTCAGATCACTGTCTTGAGTGACAAACCATGGATGTCACTGTGTACTAGCCTGAATTGTTGCAATATGCCAGATAACCACTAGAGCTCTCTGACTTAATACCTTGTGGAAGCATATGCACGTGAAGCGTTATTTCTGTACAATGCTACCTGCTGACACTTTAACAACCCTGTAGATAACAATGTATATTTTTGCTATTTGGAAATAGTGGCATCAAGTAGCAGCAAGCCTTACAACTAGCTGTGACTTGAGCCATTGTGACATACGTATCTGAATATCTTTAGTTATGATGGAAGCGTAATATTGAGCATCACTGTCTCTAGCATGCTGAATGGATATTGCAGGGCTATGATGCTAGTGTAGGTAAGATGATTTGGTAATAAGTAACTTGTGAAAATTAAATTCCACAAGTGGAATTCTAGTGGCATTACCTATCATGTATCCATGAGTTTTTGAACAACTTTTTCCAATTAGTAATTTCTAGACAATCTTTAATAAATTTTAACCTACTAAATCACATTTACCCAGCTTAACAAGATTCCAGGACATATTTACTTTGGAATACATGTTAAATCTTGAGTGTATACCTGCAATAGCAGAGGGGCAATAAACATCCAAATATTTTGAAAATTTTCACACAATTTAACAGATAATTAAATTGTGAAATCCTGTAATTTACAATTTACACAATTACCTTTCTATTTAGCAGTTTCCATGACACTTCCAAATAAGTATTCATATAAATTTCCAATTATCTAGCTCCAAAGGTGGCTAAGTTGTAAGCAAAGATATACCGTATTTCCAGAAATTTTCACATAAATAACAAATTGCCAGACTTTGAGCTCTATTACTTCCTTGCCCATAATCCAAATGTCATGAAACTTGGAATCCCTTTAGGACTGCTTCCAAACAATATGCAGGCCAAATTTCAGCTCTCTAGTTGTACCAACTGAGTTATGATCAAATGAAGAATTTTGAAAAAGTCTGCAAAATGTCACAAAATGCCATGAAATTTCACAGAATTTCACAAAAATTTAGTGAAATTGGAATTTGCTTATTTCACGCAGCCCTACTTCCACCATCTCCACTGGAATACAGTTCCAGCCATCCATCACTATTTCAGTGAAGAAAACACGCTCACATCTCTTCTAAATTTCCCCACTTCCAGCTTTATTGCATGTCCCCTTGTTCTCATGCATCTTTTTCTCTGAAAAATGCTCCTCTCCTGTTCCTTATTCAACCCTGTGAGTTATTTATAGGTCTGTATCATGTCCCCCTCCCTCCTCTCTTCTAGGGTGTACATCTCTTGGTATTTTAGTCTCTCATCATAGGGCTTCTGATGCAGCCCCTGCACCACTTTTGCTGCCCTTCTCTGGACAGCCTCCACCCTGCCCACGTTCTTCATGAGATGTGGTCTCCAGAACTGGACACAGTACTTCAGGTGGGGTCTCACCAGTGATCTATACAGATCAGTACAGATGCAGCCAGCACTTCCCTGAGTTCCCTCAGCGCACTTGGGTGTACTCCGTCTGATGCCATAGCTTTGTCCAGTTTCAGTTTTGTTAGTCCTTTCAATATTCTTTCCTCTGTAAATGGACTTGTGTCTGTCTCCCTCCATCCCCCCATATTTCTGCTGATTTTATGTGGGTCATCACCTTCCTCTTCTGCAGTGAAGACTGAGCAAAAATATCTGTTCAGGATGTATGTTTTTTCCTGATTTATCTTCTGCACAATTCTCTCTCTATCCTTTTTAACCTCACAGTCCTTCTTCTTGTCTTCCTCTTCTTACATATCTAAAAAAGGTCCTGTCCCCATTAGTTACCCTTTTGGCAATCCTTTCCTCAGTTTGTTCCTTTGCTCTTTTCACCACTTTCCCTGCTTTCCTCTGCCTTTCCTGGTACACTTTTCCATCGTCCTCCCTCTGTGTCTCTCTGTACCTTCTGAATGCTTCCCTTTTAGCCTTAATCTTTCCAGCCACTTTCCTCAAGAACCACAGTGGTCTCTTTTTCTTTTGTTTTTACTCACTTCTTTTGTGCAGTGGTTTGTTTTCTTCAATTTCCCATCCTTCAGTTTGGCCCACTATTCCTCTGCCCCATCCTGGTTATTTTCCCCTGCTAGGTTATTTGTGAGGCATTCACTCATTTCTTTTAAATCTGACCTCATGAAGTCCAGGAACCTCATCCTTGTGTGGTTTGCTTCCTTATGCTTAACCACACTGTACAGTAACTGATCACTGGTCCCCAGGTGGTCTCCCACCTTGACATCTGGAACACTATCCCTGTTTGTGAGCACCAGGTCGAGTATTGCCCCATCACAAGTGGGCTCCCTGACTAGCTGCCTGATCAACACCACCTGAAGGGAGTCTAGGATGTCATTGCTTCTGGCCAAGACAACAGCTGGGAGGCTCCAATCTACATCTGTCAAATTGAAGTCCCCCATTAGCAATACCTCCCATATTTCTTCTATCATGCTAATGGCTTCCCCTATGCCTTATTCAGTTCTTCCCCCTGTGTAGGAGGTCTGAAGATAACACCCATGTGGATACTGGCACCAGATTCTGGCTCCAAGGTGACCCAGAGTACCTCAAACCTCTCCTTTTCCCTGGTTTCACTGTGTTTCTGCTGCTTTGATACCCTTCCTTACACACAACTCCACCCATCCTCCTTTTCTCCCTGCCCTATCCTTCCTGAACAGAGCATAGCCTGGTATGGTCATGTGCCAGTCGTGGTTGCCTGTGCAGCATGACTCAGTAATTGTACAGTAGCCTGGTCAGCCTCCGCCATGATGGCCTCCAGGTCTGGAACTTTATTTCCTTGACTCCATGCATTTGCACACAGGGCCTTCCACAACTTTTTTACATTTTACCTACAGCAACTCCCTTCTTTCCCTTCTGCCCTGCTTTCTTTTCAGCTCTCTCTTCACAAGTTCTGTTCCCATTCCCCTTGTCTACTACCACTGTCCTGTTTACATTTTCCTGCTCCCTGGAAGAAATCTCCTCCCCTCGGGTCCTCCTTGCTTTCAGTTTGGCAGTTTATGCCTCCCATTTCATTTCCACCTCCCCCTCAGCTCATTTAAACATTCATCAAAGTAACATTTAAGCCATCCACTGATGAATGAGATTCTCTTCACAGATGTATGCAGGCCATCACATCTGTATAGGCCCCCAGCCTTCTAGGTTGGCTACAGCATAGCTGAACCCTTCCTCTTAACACCATTCCTTCAACTATGAGTTGTAGCTCCTAGGGTGGAAAGGCCTAGCCTACTCCCCCAGTTGTACATAGGCAGCACCTCAGTGAAAGCCACTGAGTATGCCAGCTGTCAAAGACCCCTCCTCAGTTCCCTAAAATCTCCCTGCACAATCCCAGCCCCATCTTTAGCCAGGTCATTACTGAAATACTAAAAATCCAAGGCAATGATCTTTGCTCACCATCAAAACAAACATAGCAACTTTCCACTTAACATCCTCAACCACCAAAGCACCCTGATTGAATTAATATCCACGTTTAAATACCTGGGTATCATTCTTGATTTCTCCCTTACATACCACGAACATATCAGCCTGCTCTGCTCAGCTGGTAACTGTAGATTAGGACTTCAGTACCAGCACAGGGAGTGCTTGCCACCTGAGGCACTGCGATTGGCAGTGACCTCCTTGGTACTCTCCCTAATGGACTACGGGATAATTTCCTATGGCTCAGCTGACCCCTCTGCCCTCCATCACATCAAGGTCTCCCTTAATAAAGTCTGCCACCTTGTCTTGGTTTGTAATAGGTGGAATCACACCTTTGAGCTCTATAGACTCAAAACTGGCTTTACTTTGATGGTAGACTTAGATACCACACCTGTCTCCTTGCCAGGAAGCTCTCATAAAACCCCTCCCCCCGGGGTGTAAGTATCCTAGTGCAGCCCACCTCCCTCACCCAAGGGCTACCAGAAGCTCACTGTCTACTCTCCTTTCCATTCCCCGCTGCAGGTCTTCTATGTGTCAATGCTCCTCTTTCCATTGGGCCCTCCTCTGGGTGAATGAACTACCCCCACCTATCACCTCTCAATTGCGGCCAGGACCATCCAAGTCCTCACTCCACTTGACACTCCTCACCAAATCTACTTGTGACTGTGACTAACCTAACCCCCAAATTATGCTCCCACATGGCTACCCTTTTTTGCAGCTCACCTACTGGTTGACCTCACTGCATATAATGATCAATTCCCTGTATTTTTTTCTTTTCAGTAAATTATTATGACTCGGGGTCTATTTTAATATCCCTTGATGCTATAACTTGCCTATTGTATAGTTGATGTTCTGTCTGTTGTTTGCTACGTATGTGAATTTCTGATGTAGAGCCTTTGCAAAGGAATCTCTGACTCAAAGGTATGTAATTCTGATCTCTTCAATAAATAAATAAATAAAGTAGTACCCATGTGGACAATAACTTCTAGCTCCCCCACTTGCTCAATCACTTTTACAATCTTAAGGATCTACCATACATCCCTCTGAGCTGAGGTGCTAGGTAGGCACTTTACTTCTCTCTTTTCTTCCCTTTAAGTTCCAAACCTACTCCCCTTACAACTGAGTCACCCACCAGAAGTTGCTTCATCCACTTATGGGGTTCTTTGTCTCCAACCTTGGGGCATCCCCTACAGAGGACCCTCACAGCCTCCCTGCAGTCCCATCACACCAGAGCAGTGAGTAAATTTTATAGTGGTACAGGCTGAGGAGTGTGCCCTTGTCCTGCCGCCCCCATCCTCCTGGAGCCCCCCACAGTTCAACTGTCACTCCATCTTCTAGGCACTGTCTGGGGCAGTGGTGGTGGAATCAGTGTCTCCTTGGTGGGTAAAGAGGTTCTTTGTATTCTATTCAGGTCACTTGGAGTCTAGCAACCTTCGTCAGCCCAAAGAGGTGCATGCAGATGACGCAGCACCTCAGTCTCCAAAAGGACTGTCTGAAAACTGCAGCTCTAAAACCACTACACTACACCAATCCCAGAATTCCCATTTCTGCAATCTCAACTTTTTACTGGACTTTACCTGTACCATTAAAAGGGTGTTTCTAGTTTTTCCCCATTTTGCTTTACTTTACCCCTTTGTAACCTTACACTAGATAGTGTGTCTCTAGCTTCCCCTTTTTGCTTTACATTTACCCCTAATAACCTTACCCTAGAGAGGGTGTTTCATGTATTCCCATTTTATCTTTACATACCCCCTACTTGTTTCTGTTTTTTCTTCGTACCACTCTAACTGCCTATTGCTTAGCATTTCCCTTTGTGCCTGTCTTTAACCTTTTGTGTACCACTGCCCTTGATAAGGTGTTGCCTCTTTTCCAACACAGCAGATACTTACATCCCTGCCATAACCCCTTACCTTCCCCAGTACTTCCTACACAGGTAGCAGCAAGCAAAACTGTACCTTTACCTTAGTGGACCGGCAGGGTTCCCTGCATGCTTGCTGATGCATGTGGATGCCTGTTGATGCCTAAGATGCCAGTCCTATTCCATTTCTGTTCTGTTCCACTTTATGTTCTGGGACAGGTTGGGTGGAACAATATTTGTAATACTGTAGGTAAGAGCTTCCTGGTGTTATCTACTGGCTGCAGTTAGTCACCTGACTAACTGTTCCCCAACTTCCTCAAAATGGTGTACAACTTCTTCCTATCCTGTGGAACAAACTAAGCAGGTTAGTTTGAAGAAATCAGCACTTTTTAACAGCCTTTCAGGGTGGTTTTGTCAGATCCCCCTGCACAGCTCATTGATGTAATGCAGGATTTAGAACAGTAAATAGAAAATACAGCACTCTTTCTGTCAATTTTTATAAAAAAAGCGACATGATGTTGCTAAATGAGGGAAAAGAGATGAATGGGAGGTAAGGGAGAGACTGTAGTAGCGTAAGCAGGCTAGACTGAATTACATGAGACAAAAGCTGTAGAAGTCTTTGGCTGCCAGTAAATAAATTCAGTCTGTCATTTATTTTTGTCTAATACCAACAATAAAACCTATTTTTTGACAGCTTTTTGCACTTTTGAGAACATAAAATGAAGTGCCTTTGTATGTAAATGAACTTGAAGTGGTGGTGTCATTCTTTCAAAAAAGGAGCTGGTAAGTGCACAATATTTATGCTGTAGTTCCAATAATAAAGTCTAACAATACTGTACTGCACTATCATTTCAGGCACTGATTCCTGATAAATTGTATGGGCAACAGTCAACAGCTGTTTGACTTGCAGGCTCTACTCTAGCACTGCCTGCTTGTGCACTTAGACTATCAGTGACGTCACAGCTAGAGCCGGAGTTTTGAAATGGAGTCATGCTACTTATACAGAAAAGGAGATACACAGATATTCAATTAATTTTATTTATTTATATCATACTTGCATTGCTGTCATGAAAATATTTATGTAAGGTTTGGGCCATACTAATGACAGTACAGAACTTTGATATTCTTAACTGTTCCAATTTAAATGATGGAAACAGTTATGCCTCCCCCATCTATGATGGTGAAGGCATGCACTGACCTGGTACTTCCCTTTTTTCCCTTTTAACACAAGTGCCCAGTATTTGGGGGCAAGCAGTTGTATGCCTCCATCATTGCCAACCCAGATACAGCATGTCCAGAAGTGGGATGTGAGGGGCTTATTCTTGATCTGGAGCTGCCTAGAAGGCATGGAGCTAGTGCAATTCAGGGCAAGCCTTATAACAGGACATCAACCTCCAGAAACCCTTAAGTTGGGGTATTTTTGTCATTCATGCCTTGAGTTTAAGTACACCTTTAGTAGTGACATCACAACAACCAAATGTACCTTCACTTTAAAGGCATAACAGCTGTTTTAGCTGCAGGTATTTTAGTTTACTGGTCTACTACTATATCATATTTCAGTCTTTTTTATATGAACTCCTATCCACATAGCAGTATTTTTTTTATCTAAAGGGATCATGTCTCAATAAGCCAGAATAATTAAAATGTATCTTCAGACTATATTGGAAAAATATTTTCCATGGTGAGGAAAGGCAGAGAAAGAGACATACGGATTTACCTCATGACATATTTATTACAGGAGAGCCAGACAAGGTATGATGTTTTTAATGCACTCAAAAAATTTATAAGTGAATAACTTCAGAAAGGAGATATTTCAGTTAGCTGTCCACTACTTGTTGCCACACATTCTCCAAGGAACATTCCATTTTAGGTGAGGATTTACTTCAGTTCGTTTGGAGAACATTAAGCAATGCTTTGATAGATGAAGATATATAGGGCAAATAAGTAGCACAGAGGTAGTTTTCCTGGAAGTTGCAAAATCTGAATTTTATCACATGTGGAGGAAGCCATATGATTCACATCACAGGGCTAGCTTCTACGTTTGCTTATTCTGTATATATTTGAATCTACGTAAGATTGTGTTCTGTGGTCTAAGAAACTGCATTAAAGTAGCAGTCTTTGATAACCACTTTTTTGTATAATACATTTTGTACTCCTTTTGCAACCCCAGATGTTCAGCCAAGCTGTTCATTTTTTGGTTCCAAATCTATTTATTATACATGGAGCTGCATTTCATTTTGTGTTCACCTTCAGACCTTACTGTATGTTTTATGGCCTGGACTTAGACGTGTGACCCAGAACATCAAAGAGCAGTGTCTAATGCATGTATTCTACCTTAGTCACAAGAAAAGGAATGTCAGACGTTGGGTATTCAAATACAGCTAAAATAGTGATGAAAATCTTGTGGTAGATAAATTTAGTGATGTATATTATTAAATATTTCAAATCTAAAAAATTATTAAAGCAGACTCAAAATGAGGGAAAAGAGTATCTTATAATGGAGGAAAAATACAGTGATTTAAAACTAAATAAACTGGCACTGGTACTAATTTTTTATAGTAATATGAAATGCTACTTTAAAGACAGAGTAGTTCATGAAATTAAATCATTAATTGGTATTGCATATTTATAGCTTCTAGTTAATAATGCTCAGTCCTTATATTTATTTAGTGCAATTTAATGGCTCATTTTCTAAATCTAGAGATCTGTGGCCCAAACCACAATGGAATTTTCACCCCATCCACATGTGCAGGGAGCTTGCAAAATTGACAGAGTACTCTCTCCATGCAAGTGGAGCACCCCACAGCTCCCACAATATCATCTCCATATAATATCTTGCTCTGCTTGCACCTACATTGCGGGTGGGCCTGTGGTATTGTTAACATACTGCGTGAATATCAAACTGAAGTACATGCTGTGGAGGTTGCCAACAATATTTTATTTATTTATTGAAATGTTTCACCAGGAAGGCACACAGAGCAACAAGTTGTTCATCTTCCAGTGCAACCTGGGGGGTTAGGGAACAATGGGATAGAATATAGAGAAATGTTATAATGTTAGAATACAATTTACTTACTTGCATATAATGAGAGCAGGAGGGATTACAGATGGATAACACTGGCTAACAATACAACAGTTAAGTATAGTAGATATGAAGACACATATAGCAAATTGGCAACCGTTGGTGACAGTTGGTAACACTGGAACACACATAATAACTTGGCAACAGTATGTAGCACTAGATGTAAGGTGACCCAATAGTAATTGGTAGTCATTAGTGTAACATAGATACACCAGTGGGAACCCTGCAACAATGTTTATATGCCCCCCTTGCATGGCCTATCTAGATATTTTAGGGCCCTACTGCCTCCCTCAGCTGTTGCTCCCAGTTTGATCATATGGTATGAAGGGCTGGGGTCCTTGAAGTGACAAACAGTTTTTTGCTAAATATGTTTTGCACCATACAGGGATATAGCAGCCCTTGGTGAACTGCCATATCTCTCACAGTCCTCTGCTCCATACTTAGTAGGAGATCCACTCTAGTGCAACTCCTGGCTCACACCCAAAATGCTCTAGCACCTTTAAGATTGGCTGATGGCTGTACATTTAACCATGTGTAGCTGAATGTGAAACCATGAGGGCTACATGACTGGTATGGACATTTCACATGTATCTGACCCCTTTGAGCACTGGACCCACATACCTCAGTCCTGGTCTAGGATTTTTTTTGAAACTTCAAATTTGTTTAAGATGGTACAAGTTGTTACATTCACTGAGATTAAAGCTCAACATGTCCCAAGGAAAAGTCAATATTCTTGTACCTTTAGAGAACATTTCAATTCACAGAAAAGAAACAAAACAACTGAAAAACCTAAACAATAAACAGACTTTAGCACAAAAACTCTGAAAATAATCTGTATCAGAGTCTGTCCAGTTCTAGGTCTTAGAGTAATGCACTTTCAAGGGTCACTCCAACAGGAATTTTACCATACTACAGAAATGTAAACTCAACACCTTGAAAAATTTGACTCTGTGAACTAAGAGATCACCAGGGACTGGCTCCAGTTTCACCAAATAGGAGTGCCAGGGCTACCAGATGTCTAAATCTGGACAGTGAAATTGAAGGTCTGCTGTACTGTCTTCTATAGTTTCAGTGGACTCAATTCTCAAAGGTACCGGTGCAGTGCAAGGGGCTTGCACCACAAGAAATGGGACAAAGTGCTCCTTGCTCCAAATGATGCACTGGGAGTGATTCTCAGAGGCAGCCTGCATTAATTGCAGGCTGCCTGTCCCAAACAGAGCTTGCACTGCCCATACACCACAAAATGGGTGTGGCATGGCACAAGGGGGCATATGGCAGATGCAGGGTGCCACATCCCCAAATGTCACATTCTTAAAACACACCCAGAGGAAGAATTTCTAAGTACCCTTCGACCAGCCAAGGTGGTCTAAGGGTACTTAGGAATACCCCTTTGGGAGAGTTTAGAACAGTGCTCTAATGTGTGGCAGTCCCCCCTCCCAAGCCTCAATCCCCTGTCAGTAGATGTAAACCCCCCGATCCCTGATGTCACTTTTAGTTTTACTTATACATATTTCCTGGTGGTCTAGTGATCCTCCCTCCCTGATCCCCGATGTCACTATTATTGTTACTTATACATATATCCTGGTGGTCTAGTGGCCCTCTCCCCTGGATCCCCCATTATGCAATATTACCACAGTCATTGGTGGTATAGTGGACTCCCCACCCCAGGAGGCAGTGTTCTACCACCCTACTCCCCCAATCCTCAAACCAAGCCAGTGACTGGCACAGCCCACCACTAACCACCACAGGCAGCTGTCGATTAAGCTCTCAGTGAGTGCTGTACTGTATTCAGTACATGCCCATTAGTTGACAGTGAGTTGTCACCTACTGGGCTTGTATTCAATATAGTACAGTGCTCACTGAGAGCTCAGTCAGTGGCTGGCTGCAGTGACAAGTGGTGGGCTGTGTCAGACACCTGCTCAGTTTGGGGACTGGGAGAGCAGGGTGGTGGAACACTGCCTGCTGGGGTGGGGGGGGTCCACTATACCACCAATGAGCATGGTAATATTGCAAAACAGGGGATTGGGGAGCAGGGAGTGACAGCCACTAGACTACCAGGAAATATGTATAAGTCACACTAATAGTGAAATCAGGGAATGGGGAGGAAGGACTACTAGACCAAAAGGTAATATGTATACATATTACTCTCAGTGACATCGGGGATCAGGGAGGGAGGGCCACTAGACCACCAGGACATACAATATATAAGTAAAACGAATAGTAACATCAGGAATCAGGGAAGGAGTGCCACTTGACCACCAGATAATATGTAGAAGTCCCACTAATAGTAACATCAGAGATCGGGGAGGGAGGGCTACTAGACCACCAGGAAATATGTATCAGTAAAACTAATAGTGACATCAGGGATTGAGAGGGTGGGGTTTTAATATACCGAAGGAGGATCAGATTGCCACCAGGGACATAGTAGAGGGGATGCACAACTGCCCCACAGCTTGCAGCATATCCTCCTGATGAACCACCTGTTTGGCACATGGCCAGAGTTGCTGCAAGCATGGTACTTTGCAGCCGGGACCCTGCCAGAATAGAGAATTCAATGGAGGCTCCCTGGTGCACTAGGCTTTACCGCAATATGCCATTTGCCACAGCTTGCATCAGTCTAAGGGTGTTTTTAGAATCAAGCCCAATGTCTTTATCTTACTAGACCCAGAGCTCCCATGTGAGGGCTAGCTGTGTCAGCCAAAAAAACTGTGATGCATTTAGCCACAACAACCAACAACATTGTTCCAATTTTGTCTTATTTATGGGGTATTTAATAGATGGAGAAATCCCAAGACTAAGTCATAAAATGTACATGGGAATACTATCCCCAGAATGTCTTGTAGAGCTATGTGTACAGCCTGCCAAAAGGGAGTTAGTAAAGGGCATTCCCCAAAAATATGAAAGTGGGAGTGTGGTCCCTCACATTGTCTCCAGCAGGCATCTGTGTATGTTGTGCCTAAATGATTTGTTATAGTGGGTGGTCTAAAAAATTAACCAAGTTCCAGTTACATTCCCATCATGCTGGAGGTGCAGTAACCCATCACCGTCTTTGTAGCTTTTTCTCCCAGTCTCTGGGATTAATCTGGATCCCTGATTCCTTCTCCCACTTATGCTTGATATGCTCTAAGGAGTATAATTCCTGTTGGTAAAGGACTTTATACATTTCTGCCTAACACAGAGCTCAGGATGGCAACATAATAAAAGTACTGTTCGAAATCTGTTTGTGGTCTCCTAACTTTATTTATGTTACCCTGCTGTTGTAAGACATGTCTGACTTGGAAAATCCTCAAGTGGTCCTGATTCCTCAGATGTTATGTTTTTTTTAAGAGTTACAAAAGGGAGAAGCTCATGAATAGTAACAAGTTGCTCAAAGTGTAGCAAACCCAGGGACTCCCATAACCCATAACCCTACTCTGTACAAAGTGGAGGGAACTCACTATGGTGTCTTATTGTGGTCAAAGGGTCTAGTTAATTTGGGGCTTTTGTTAACTTCCACAGTTTGTCTGGAATTTATATTGTATGTTTAGTTCAGGGGTTAAAGAGGAGGCACGTCATCTAGAGTGTGATGATATTGAAAGGTTGGGCCCACAGTGGGTGTGAAGGGAACATTTCCTTCTCTATCAAATACCATGCAGAGGAGACACTTTGCCTAATCTGTGTGCAAAGAAACGTAGTTTGTGCCACTATTGTATAACTACAGAAGTTGAGCATGCCCAAGCCTCCCAGGTTTCTGGGCAAAGTGAGCAACTGCTCCACAACCCAGGATCAATGCCCCACCCAAATAAACTTCATTATGTTTTTGCAGAGGTGCACAGGTACTGGGATGGGAAGTGCTTGAAAGCAGAACTGAATGCGGCAGAGCATATTCATCTTGGTGACACTTAAGTGGCCTCAACATGAATCCAGAAAATCAGCCAGACTCCACAGAATTCTCTCAACTCCTCAGTACTCTTTAATTCACAGGTATCTCACAAGTAGTGACCATATCACAGGGGCCCAACATTTCACCCTCTACGGGGGCTTCAGGGAGAATATGATCCACCTGGTCAGGAAAAATAACCATAAATCAGCAAACATTCTTGTACAAGTTACTCGCTGATGCCTCAGTGATTACTCATTTTTTATGCACATAATATTGTTAATAAGAAATAAATTTATTCATTTCTATTATTGACAGTAGTGCTAACCAACGCAGCTAAATGGGTCTAAACTAGTGCTTATTTTACACCATTGTACCAGCTTCCAAAATGAGGCCCAAAATTACCTTGCTTATGTTCAACAGCTAAAAATGATAAAAAAAATCATATGGCAACAGTAAGTGAAAGCATATAAATTGAGCATTTAGTAGTCACAGTATCAAGCTGTTATGGTACACTAACAAATCAGTGATATACCCCAAACTAATACTTAAAACATGCTCACAGCACCCTTATGTGCTTTTTTCATGCCCACATTTCCCTAGTAAACATAATTTATCTCTTTATCACAGCGGGTACTGCTGGTTGCTCTGCAAAGTGCATTTTTTTACTTGCTCTTTATATTCCCCCTGCCTGCAGCACTCCCACTCTTTGGGAGACACCTATGGCCTTGTAGTCCTCTCCCTCTTACCTGGAGCCCTGTGCAGTCCATCTCCCATGTAGCCGTGGCTGTGTCCCCCAGGCAGGCATGGGGTAGGGGGACCCCCGAAGTCCTTCTTGTTCTCATTGGGATGCTGGTACCAGGTCAGGCAGGGGCACTGAGGATCAGGGCCTGGAGCTCTGTCTACTGGGAGTGCTGCGGGGTGTTTTTCCCATTTTTTTATGGGAGTAGTGTGTGCCCCAACGTCAAGGCGTCTCCACCGACATCCTCCACTCCCAACCCTCTCTTTACACTCGTGCACTTGTTATGCCTCCGGCTTCCACCAGAGGCCAGTCAGGTGCCAAGTGTGTACCCCCTCCCTCCCAGGAGAGGAGAGCTGTCCTTCAGATGCTCAATCCTCTCCCTCCCCTGCTGACCACCAACAGCCCAGGCTCAGTCTCGAACCTGGGTCGCCGGCGAGGTGCGAGTTGTGCAAAACGCATTATGTAAATTCTTTTACTTGGTGGTACTATATGAGAAAATACCACCTCCCATCAGATATAATTTGTATTCCAAGTCAAAGAGCCCTCTAACAAACTCATAAGTAATATATTAATTGTGTCATGTGTCCAATAAAACAATAATAGTGTACAGAGGAATGCATACATCTTTCTAATATATTCTCCATCCATGAATATTCCAAATCATGATTAACCAACATTTTTTCTTTATTTATTAATTATGCAATACAGTATCATTCACATTTATTACCTCTGTTGGTTATTTAATTTTCCTGTAAATAAATCAAAAAAGATACATACTTATACTGTATGAACACATAATGTGCATATACAGTAGATTAAAAACACACATCTACTCATGTTACTTCTGGTGCTAATTAAACAGTGGATTAGAATCTGTAAGGTACAGTGTACAGAGTGAGCTAAACTGAATCTGATTGATAAAAAAGTTGTCACAGAGTTTTAAAGATAGTACAACCGTGTCTGTACAGCACAGCAAACTCAATACTCACTGGAAGGTCTGTTCTTAGGCCTTTCATAGTGCACTGAATGCTTGCAGTGCATCATTTTATGGTGGCTCTGAAGAGGGCAGGCTGTGTAAGATGTCAGGGGGCAGAATGTTGTGATGACATCACAATGGCCATCCACACTCCTTACTGGTGTTCACGCCATTGCTAGGTAACAGTGACGCAGTGCTGCAGGTCAGGCTGCCAGAAATGCATGTAGCCTGACTTCAGGAACCAGCTCACAATTCACCCTCAGTTTCAGAGACCTGAAATTTACAGGTAGGGCATGTACTGTAGGTATTTCCATTTGGATTGTGCAGACAGATATAAAAGAAAAACACTATAAGATGGGTCCAAGGCCAAAATGGAGTGGAGCTGCAGGTGAATTAATAGGTTTGATAAATAACAAGGAAAAACAAGGCACAGAATGCTTTTTGTCAGCATAAACGTTAGAAGCTGATTGGGTTAGTACTATTTCTAAAGAGGTGTACCATTTCATAACAACTACCTCACAGATATTTTTTGGAGTCCTTGATTGTAGGGGTACATGGTACTAAATATTGTATAAGTAAGGTTGGCAATATATGTATGGAAGAAATGGTGGAAGACAAACAGATATGTATGTAGCAGAGAATGCAGGGGGGTTAGTGAACTGTGTAAAAAATGGGATTCTGTATATCAATAAACCTGTGGGTTTTTGGTGAAGACAGGGAGGGTGGGGGAGGAGTGTTGGGGTTTGGTTTTGGGTATGGTAGTAGTGGACAAAAAGGTGCAGGGACATCAGAAATATTGCATAAATTGCAAATGGTTACCAGCAAACCTGCCAGCCTTCCTCCTCATTCATGTCAGTTTCCCTGCTCAATGCCTCTGAAGTATAACTCCAGTACATTTCTCTTCTACCTAAGTCCCTGTCCCAATCACATCCCCTTCTCAGTTTCCTCACCAGTTCTATTCCACCAAATCTAAGAGATGCAGCATTATCACCCATGCCATTAAAATAGGCAGCCACAGTAGAGTTTACATTCCTGGTTCTTATACTATCTTGTGCTCCTCAATTCTTTTCTTGAATTGACAGGTGGTCTTCCCCGCATACATTTTACTACATGAGCACAGGAGCAGATAAATTACACGGTCCAAGTCATAATCAAAGTGTTCCTGGTTTGTACAAGGATGTTCAAAGTACACTTTTCTGCTGGTATGTCCACAATGGCAGCACCTGTTACAGAGGTCATTCCTGGTCTAAGAGGGCTCAAAAGTAGCTGTTGGTCTCTATGCTGTTCTTTGTAATGGTCTGGGTGGACTGGCCTATCCTTGGTGGTTTTTGTTTTCTTTGTGGCTAAAATCAGATCTTCTTCAAATTGTGGAATCCTCAGTCCTCCAAGTGTGACTCAATTATTACCAACTATTTGCTTGATGTGCCTACTCTTTTCCAAGTATTCGTGCACTAGTACAGTACCATGTGATTGCCTGTTCTCTGTTCTATGTTGTTCTTGTTTCTGAGCAATTCTTTATTTCTTCATTTAGTTTTTGTGATAGCCTGTCTGATGGTGTTTTGCGAGTAGCCCCTTTGGGTAAATCTGTGCCCCATCTTCATAAGTTATTTCTCTATATTCCTTCCTCACTACTGTTTTTCCCCTGATCTTGAGCCCCTCTGCAATTTGCAGCTCAGTGACTGCTTTTGAGTCCCTGACTGCCCTTTTCACCACCCTAGTTCTACCTGCTTCTCCTTTTACCTGAGGCAGGCCTTTTTATAGCCCTGCTGTCTCCTTGACCTTTACAGATAACTATATTGGTCTCCCTTATACCTGCTTCTCTTGGTAACCATCCTCAAGCAGGTCCCAGGTCAATATAACATGTACAAAACCATGCATAGAATACCGTGCTGTAGAAAGCACAAATGATTCTACAGTGACAGGGGTTGTTTCAGTGTGTGGTAAGCAAGGCAAGACAATTTTATTTGTAGGGCACCCAATCCTGGAGGCGCTGGGTGCCTAACAATAGTTAAAACAAAACATAATGAGAAACAGCATGCATAAATATTACAATAACAATGCCTAAATGTAAATTTAACAATTTAAAATAGATTAAAAAGGGATTCAGACTATCACAGCAGGGACTAGCTACAGAATGTACTAAAAATAACTGGAAAAGCCAGGACAAAGAGGTGGGCATTCAGCCTCCACTTGAACACCTCAACTGAGGGAGCCTCCTAAACAGAAGGTAAGAACCGCTACCACTATCACTGTAGGCTGCAATGAAAGAATCTGAAGGATGCTGCTGGGGAAGTGCCTGGCCGAGCCACTCCTGTGATAGAGTGGCTAGATCACCTGCCTCCAGTGGAGTTGGGGATCTGGGCCTGCAGTTTGGTTCTCCCCAGGTCCCACAGTATTGCAGCTTTTTTTAAAAATAAAATGATGCCCTGCTCTGACTTTTTCACTTTCCCAGAAGTCCACCACACCCGAGTTGATTATTATAAGTCCTGGGTGTGTGGAGCAAAGTCCCTCACGTGGGGGGGAGGGTGCGGGTGGTGAAGCCCCCTGGAAAAAGAAAGACAGATGCTGTTTTTGGAATGGTATGCACTCTTGTTGTTTAGGTTAGGATTTTGTCCTGACGCTGTTAGAGCACACACAGTTGTGTCTGTTCTCTTGTTTGTAAGTGCAGTTTTCTCTGTGGGAAGCACCACAGTATGGTGACAGCAATAATGCCGACAGCCCCCATAGCGACACCAATAAACCGCTGCAAACGAACTTGATGCATCTCAACCCTAATGCCATGATCCTGACACAGAGTCTGCAATGGACACCCTGATGGATGGCATGATGCACAGACAGAGTGCACCAGCACATACCACACACAACACTGATGCTACAGCAATGGACCAGTCATTGTGCCCCCCCCGAGCCACACCAGCAACATCAGACAGTGGAGCAACACTGCAGGTCATAGGCGGGGGCACCGGTAGGCACTACAGGTCCAACAGGGTTCTGGCATGACAGCGCTGAATGGACTGGGGACACCCGAGGGCAGCAGACACAGAGGAATGGGCACCCATACAGTGCACACAGGCCAGTTGGAGCACCACAGGTGGGCATGCGCCAGATGCATGATGCATGGCAGCCACAGTTGTGGTGGTGGCACTGACGCTGTGAGGGCTTGTCGGCCGCTGTGATGGGTTGCTATTGCAGGTGTCAGGATTCAGGCTGTCATTCTGCGGGTGTCGGGATTGTGGTGATGCTCAGACACTGTGCTTCCTTCTCTGTGACCCCAAGCCCCTCAAGCATGACTCTGCTGCTTCAAGAATGACCCTTTTATTTCCCCACATCTTTTCTCCTCTCCTCTGATTCTTCCTAGAGGCTACTGTAACAAGCAGTGAATGAGCTTGGTACACCCAGCAGGCCTGAGTTTGATTCCAACAAACTCCTCTTACAATATGTGTGACTATGAGCAAGTTACTTAACTACCCTGTGCTCCCAGGAAAAACCTGGGAATGATCTTTTGGAACCATTGTAAATGAGTCACTGACTCAATGGTGTACCTGTTTCTCATGAATAAAAATAAATTATTAAAATAAATGATTATTACATATTATTAAAATTACCTGTCCCAGACCTGGTTAAAGTCTGCTCTTCTGAAATCCACATTTCAGCCTTTGATGAGGGCTTACTGATACTGAGGGCCTGCTCAAACCATATGGTATCATAGGCACTGGAACCTTATGGTTCCTCAACCTGCCCTCTGCCTGCCATTTCTGAGCTGGTGAGCACCACATTGAGAATGGCAGCCTATTTTGTGGGTTCCTTAACTAGCAGCACCAGTAGGCAGTCCTGCAATGTATCTAGCAAGGCCTGACATCTGGTGCTGCAGGCTGCTAGATTACCCCAGTTAATGTGTGGCAGGTTTGAGATGCCCCCACCATCACTTTGTAACCCCCTTCTTTATTTCTGCCTCTAGTTCCCTATCACCCTCCTCCCCCGTCCTAGCTGTCTATAGGTCACATCATGCACAATCCCTTATTGTATCCCATGATATGGGTGAAAGAAAAAAGGCAACTGCATTTACTGCGAAGGAAGAATGGTAAGTGCAAATGAGCGACCAGGAATAATGGTGATAAAGGAAAAAGCATCTGCGGTTTCTCTACCTCCCAAGTTTCAGCCCCAGTTTGATTATCTATAGAAAGGAGCTGTGGGGGTGAAGCCCTCCCACATTGGGGGTGCGGCAGGCAAAGCCTCTTGGTAAAATGAAAAATAGTCTTTTCCCACTTTCGTCTATTGCTGTAGATTCCAGGTCGCTCTTTGCTTCCTTGCTTTTTTTCCTTCACTGTTTTTCACTCACTTGTTTTCCTTTGCCTATATCACATGTAACCATTTCTTAATGCTGCCATGAGCTGAACACAGTGATTCAATTTCCCCATTCTCTCCCCTGATGCACCCATCCTCCACTATCTCAGTGCCTCCTCTGCAACAGATCCCTACCTCTTCTCTTTTGTTTCCCCCCCATCTCACCTACATATGATGTAACCTGGGATCACCACTATTCTATGTGGCCCAAGTTTCTTTAACGGCTGCAAGGTCCAAACCTGCATCTGCACTAATGTCTGAAGCTCACTAGTTTTGTTTCCCAGGCTCCTGGTGTTAAGGCAGGCTCCATCTTCTTCCTAGAACCCTCCTGATTTTTATACAGATCCTCTACCTTCATTCTCCCCTAACCTTCTTAATTTCTTGTTTTCTGTTTTTTCCCCCAGCTTAGTGAGGTATCCCTGCCTGGCTACTTCTGTTAACATTTTATGAACTCCAGTCTTGCTGATTCCCTCCCCAGTGTCCTAGCCCCCAATTCAGGAGGTGCCCTAGCTAGATTCGTTATTTTCTGTCCCTTCTCGGTGGTTCTTCAAACCTCAGCCTCCCCCACAGTCAATTTAATTGTCTACCAAGGTGGACATCAAACTTCTACCCCAGAACACTGGTCCCTTCTCTTGTTTGGTGAAGGCCATCACCCTTGAAGTGTCTCCTGTCCCAGAAAACCCCTCAGCCCCCACAAATCAATACCCCTCCTCTTGACACCTTCCTTTCAACCATCTGTTAAACTCCTCAGTCTCCTCTTTCCTCACTCTTTCTTTCTCATTCTCCCTATCCCTCACAGCTAGGACCTCAGAAAAGGTCAGGGAAGCTAAGAATGCCTTCAGTCTTTTCCACAGCCTTTGAAAACTGTACTTTACTGTATCTCTAGACTGACCAGCCCATTGGTACCCAAGTGTACTACCACCCCAAGCTCCCCCTCCCTCTCCATCATCATCCTTGCTATCCTGTCCATATCCTGGATTGGTGATGCACCAGGAAGACATCTGACCCCCCTTCCCATTACCCCTCCATCCATCACCTTCTCAACTTCTCTAACCATTGAGTTCATTGTGACTAAAATATTCCTATGTGTCTTCCCCTGCCCTCATTCCCAGGTGCCACAAAGTTGATTTGACCACTCTTTCCAGCTGGTTGTGAATCCCCCATTACAGAATCAGCTACGCACACTTATTGCAGGTGTGCAAAGTGATTTGCTGTCAAGATTTTGTGGGTTTGGCTGACACCCTTGTGACTACCCCTGCCTCCCTTCCCCACAATAATCAAGCCCCATAGGCCAGGGGGCCTCTGGGGGAGTGGTGGTATGGGACGTGGGCAACAGCTCAGCTGGTCTCACAGCTGAGATATCCCCTCCCTTACTGCTATCAGTTGTGCATAGAGCTCCCCAGTGATTCTAACATATAGGGCAGTGTCTTTCAACCAAAGCATGACCCCGGAGATGAGTGTCTCCACGGTCTCTGCAGCTGACTACCTGCCCTCTGTATCTATGCTCCATATTGCCAGCTATCACCCTTTTTAAAATAACTGCTGGACACCTAGTACATTTTTTTATTCTTTGGTATCTGGCTAAGGCCCAGTAGGCACAAGTGCCTGTTTTCAGGGGCAGTCCAGGTGCACTGGGGAGGTTAAGTGATTTGTTCAGAGTCACACAGTATGCAAGTGGAGATTGTGGGACTCAAATCCAGGTCTGCTGGATGTACCAAGCTCATTCACAGCTCGTTACTCTAAACTTTAGGCTATATTGCTATCCTCAGTAATAACCCTCCTGCTTCTACTTGCTTATTGCCCTTTTAGTTAAACCCTAACCAGCCTACCCTAAATAGGGAGTTTTGCCAAATATACTGATTTACGTGGATACCTGCCTGACACCCCTTTGGATGCATATTTATTCCCCTACCCTAGCTAGGAAGTCAGCTACAGCTACTAATTAAAACAATTCCACTAATGTACAATTTACATACTTACTAATTACAAAGTTAACCTATTCTAGATCCCTACTAGAATTCATTCCACTAGCTGGTCTTCTGGCTAAAAACTGTAGCCACCAGATACCTGCACTGGCAGAGTTCCTTGTGGTCCTGTGGTCTTGCAGACATCCTGCTGTGAAGATGACGCACTTCTTCTCTGTGACATGATGTGATACCAACTGATTTGATGCTGCCAAGTATGGGGCTTAAATCTACTGTCTCTTCTAAGCCTATTTCAGCTCCACCCCAATCAGATACCTATTTTACAGGCTGTAATTAACCACACAACCCACAAGAGACTGCATATATTCTCCCAGCTACTGTAAGTTCCCCTCCACGGCTAATAAGAGTTACACAAATCTAAAGAACAGCCTCAAAACACAGATCTTAAAGCCCATACATTTGCCTACTCATTCCCACAGTCCCTTTAAGTTTGCAATGAAAAAAATTATCTTCCCTACTTTACATTAGCTAAACTGTTCACTCCTTCCTCTCAGCTCCCCTAGGAATATACTAAAAGCAAGCAAATTATTCTTGGAGGTTTGTTATATTTACTTTACAATTTATTTTCCAAGGATAGGTCAACTTGATTTTAGCTGTGTCATCCTTCTACCTTTTGTTGAAGCTGGGTGGACTAGAGCACTGGGAGGTAAAGTGACTTGCTCAAGGTCACTCAGTTAGTATTTGGTTCTAGAGAGATTTGAACCTGTAATCTCCTGGCTCCCAAGTCAGTGCTCTAACCACTAGATCACACTGCTTCTTATATACAGTATGTCTCCACCTAGTTTTGAACCAGGGACCTTTCGCTTAATAGGTGACCGTGATAACCACTACAATATGGAAACTCCAAGTACCTCAACAAACAAGGTGGACTCAAGAATGCAGGGATAATCATGGAAATACCCAAGTTTTTGCACTGGGTAGATCATAATCTCAAGCCCATCACAGCAATACACCTGGCAGGCTCACTCTGTGTTGAAGAAGATTGTCTCAGCAGGTGCTTACTGAACACAGGTGAACGGAAACTAAACTGCCTAATCTTTCTCAAGATTCAGCACCACTGTTGCCCACTGGACATAGACCTGATGACATCAATGGACAACAACCAACTCCTATGCTTCCACACCAGGTTTAAAGACAGATAGCTAAAGCAGTGACTACCCTGTCCAACCCATGGAAGTTCTGAAGGGCATATATATTTCCACAAGCACCAATGATGCACATGGTTTTCAACAAAATCAGACAGTTGGGGAGCACAGTATCGCACTTTAGAAAATCCAGCACTCCAGGACCTGACAACATCACTAATGATATGCTCATACTGAGATTAATATATAATAACTATTAATGAGGGACAAAATCCATCTAACTGGAGAAGGGCTTATATTGTGCCAATCTACAAATAATGATGCTCACTAGCACGTATGATATAAGGAGAAGTCATGCATTACTAACCTGCTCATGTTCTATGAAATGTGAACAGTGAACTGCACAACAGAAAATCAGTTGCTGCAGTCTTCCTGGATTTCAGGAAGGCTTTTGATTCAGTACCACACTAGGCAGTCATTTAAAAATCTAAGGAACAAAAGCATACCAATCTAAGAAACCCAAGGGCAGACTTAATGGTCCATTGGTCTCCTTCTGCTGTCATTTTCTATGTTTCTAACCAAAATAATGAACGTAGTAGACACATGGCTTGATAAAAGAATACAAAGCATTCAAATAAATGGGTTCCTATCATCAGAAGCCTCAGATAGTAGTAAAGCACCTCAGGGATCAGTACTGGTCCCTGTTCTGTTCAGCACATTCATATCTGTCTTTGATTCAAACATAATAGACCGGTGTGAAATATATGTGGTTATAAAATGGGTGGGGACAGTCTGCGAATTTGATTGGCTGGTACCCCTTGCCAGTCATGCATTTTTTTTCAGTATACCACACAAAAAATCCCCAGAAATGTCAAGCACTCCAAAAAACAGATTGCTGTGCCAACCTCCATTCAAATGTCCAAAAGCTGCCATCTTTATTTCTTGATAGTAGGACATTTAAACCCAATAAAAAATCACAGACAACTTACAGGTACATTTTAACCTCTTCGACTACCTGCACATACAAAGACTACTAAAAGAGGAAGACACAGCTGGCACAGAAACACAAAAGACAAACTACAACAATCAAAAAAAAGAAAACAGAATGCAGTGAGTATCCGGCACATTACACTCACAGCAACTGAATCCGATAACATAGAACAGAGCAAAGATGGAAAAAATACAAAAAAATACAATGTCCTGAGCAGTTTCAGTTTTCATGGACCTGGGTACAGAAAAACAAAAATCCATCAATTTTAAATTAAAACAGTCAACCTGACACTTTAAGCTCCACAGTAAGAGAGTTTTATGACTTCCATACCACAGACTCAGAGCACTACTCAATAGCCAGTTACAGTGTACTACAAGCCAGCATGAACAGGCACCTAAACTACCTGGATATAGCCCAAAAGCTAAACATAATAATAGACCCTGCATTTACATCAAGCAGCAACATATTTGTTGCAATACTAAAACAATACAGAAAAGACAAAAAAGACAAAGCAAGTCACAACCCACCTCTAACAGCTCCCTACTTCCACAAGCTCAGAACATCCAGAGCACTTTCTCCCCTGATCACCCCCTGCCCTAATGAGATGTGTCTGGGTAAACATCTAATTGAACTTCTTCAGACATGGCAGGGAGGGCCTATGACTTCTACCACCTGACTCCATTATAAAAACTGATGACACAGGAAGGAGATTAATCACACTGCAGTACAATGAGTAGACAACGAACTATAAAGACCTCCTTGATCAAAACAGGAGCACAGTGGTGCAATGCATGAAATCCCTAGAGATCCTAACTGCTCAGTTAAAACCTTTAAAAAGTATCTCCAAACTTCCTCAGGATGCTACTGCCCTATACTGTCACCCCAAAGGCTGCCCCAACACTACCTGGATACAATCCTAGTCTGATACAGTAAAGAGCCCATGAGCATAAACTATTTATCTTCAATGATGCCCCAACTTAGTAAGGACACTGTTCTATCCCAGCGATACACCAGCCACTCACTGCACTCCACAGCAGTGCAACTCCTCTCTCAGGATGGACTAGAAAGCCATGAAATTATGTCCATGACTGGACAAAAGTGTGAAGCAATCCTGAAAATCTACTGGAATGCCACCTCATCGGACAGAAGAAAATGGAGTGTAATTTTATCTGGACAACAACCAGACAAAGAACCTAGTACATCATGCCATGTCTACTTTCCACTTTTGCTACCCACCTCTACAGTACCACATCCTGATTCAAATGTTCCACTCAGTGAAACCTCAACCTACACCAAGTCATTCAGTCTAACAAACTGCTCACAGGAGCATCAGTGAACTTCATCACCTTCTACCCTGGGAAACATAAAAAGAAGAAATTAATTTCTATAACTGAACTAAATTCTACTAATTTAAAAAGTTGCAATACTTAGTTCACCTAGTGGCACAATCTAATTTTTCTTAACCACCCCAGTTTACTCCCAGTTAAAAACACAGTTCAAACAAGGTTAAACTACTTTTCCCAGCAGAAGAATAGTTTAATAAAAATTGAAAGTTTTAATTAAAAAACATTTAAAAAAGTGTGTCAATTCCTTAGTTCATGTACCCATTTTACAAGTGCAATAACACACCCCAGGGTGTCGATTATGCTCTGCTAAATGCACTTCTAGGGGCAGTAAGGCACTTGGCCGCACTTCTAGTGGCAGTGTGTTATTGCTTACATAATACAAAATTGGAAGGAATATCTGATACAGCACAGGACAGAGAATAAACACAAACATACCTAAACATGACTGGGAACTGGGTGCTAACATGGTAAATACAGTTCTGTCTAGATATGTGTGCTGTTATACACTATGGCCCAGATATTCAAAAGGGTTGCACAATGCGCAACAGGGTTGCCCGTGCTCAACTCCAAAAATGCGCCATTCTGCAATATTCAGAAGGGGCCAGTTGCGCCACCGAAAACATGCTGAGCAACAGCGCAATGGAAATGAAGGCATGCGCAACCGAAGGGGGCCGGTCCATGCATAAAGTGCGCAATGCGATATCCTAACACTTCGCGAATGCGCAAGAGTGGCTCAAGCCGGAAGTTGCGCATACGATTTGAGCCAAAATAAAAAGGCTCAAGGAAGCGGTGCAAGAACCCTAGCAGGCCGCAAACTGGGGAAGAGAGACAGAGAGACAGGAGCTGGAAGGGCGAGAGAGGGACAGTGGGTCCAGGAGGACAGAAAGGCCAGTGGGGGTGCCGGTGCAGTGGAAGCAGCAGTGGGGGCAGTGGGGTAACACAGGAACAGCAGCCGGGGGCAGAAGCCAGGGAGATGGACAGTGTCAGCTTCCACATGGAAGCTGTAATGAGGGGGGTGAGACACCATGCTGCAGGGGGATGTGGCCGCGGAGGGGCCCGTCAGCGGTATGCCCCCGACAGGCGGTATCGTGCCCGCATCAGCTTCGAGCTGTACACAGACGTCGAGATTGTGGCCCGGTACCACCTGAACAGGGCAATACTGAGACAGCTCTGTGAGCTGTGCAGTGATGTGATGCAGGCACCCTCACGACGGAGTCATGCTCTGTCCGTGGAGACCAAGGTGACAGCCTGCATGTGCCTGCTCGCCACGGGCACCTTCCAGAGGCTGACAGGGGACACCACAGGCATTACACAGTCGGCCATGTCACGCATCCTCACCCAATTCCTCAGCGCACTGCTGCCTCATGCTGCGGAGTACATCCATTTCCTCAGCACGCGGCGAAGCGTACAACAAACATGCAGGAGTTTCACAGGGGTAGCACATATGCCTGGCATTGCTGGGGCCATAGACTGCACCCATGTGGCCATTCGCGCGCCACCTGGCCCCGGCAGCCAGGCTTATCCGAACGAAAGGGCTTTTCCAGTGTCAACTGCCAGGTGGTGTGTGATGCCACTGGGCGCATTATCAATGTCTGTGCCACACACCTGGCGGAGCACATGATGCCTTCATATGGCACCAGTCTGCACTGTGCCATCGATTCGAGAGTGGGAACATCCCCACGGGTCATCTAGTGGGTGAGTACACATGTATGGAATGCAAACTCTGTGCAAGGGTGGAATGACACAGGTGCCATGGTAGTGGCAACAAGGATATAGGGCAATATGGACCTGACATGACACTGATCTCCACTATCTCCACACAGGTGACTGCGGATAGCCACTCCGTCCCTGGCTGCTCACACCATACCGGCGCCCATGACCCCAAGCGCAGCTAGGTTTCAATGAGGCACATGCCGCAACACGTAACATCATAGAGCCGGGTGTTTGGGATGCTCAAGGCACGCTTCCGATGCCTGGACACCTCCGGTGGAGCCCTACAGTACAGCCCCCAAAAGGCCTGTGGGATATTCCTGGCCTGTTGCATCCTGCACAACATGGCCAAAGACCATGGGATAGCCGTACAGGTCCAAGAGGGGGACAGCGATGGGGACGCCAGTGGCGCCGGTGATGTGGGTGATGAGCAGCCCCCCCTAGGACGGAGGGACCCCCCGACTGACCCGGCAGGCCCAGCTGCACCGGGACACCATTGCAGAAGAGCACTACGCCCAACACAGGTAAGTCAAGGGGACATGTGCAGGCAACACTGTCCATGCGCAAACCACAGGCACACAGGGGAACACACCGTGCATGAAGGTCAGGGAGTTGAAGGTTCCAGGCATATCAACACACCATCAGAGAGGGTGAGCACTCATATGGACACACACACACACCAGGCAGCATACATGGGCAGCAGCACAGCACTGCGGAAATGACATTGCCAACACACAGCACCACCAACCACCCCACCACCTGGACTGTCCATGTATCGTGTGTCAGGACCTGGGCACCCTGCACCCTGGTGTACAGTGCAATGCAGGCATCATCAGCACACGCACCTGTGGACAGCAGTTGGGAGAGTGTGCAGGTGGTCTGTGTTCAGCTGGTGAGCAGAGCCCAGCAGTGCACTGCCCACCATGACACATTGCACACAGGGCAGCACCAGACAGGGCCTGCACTGGGAGACAGTTCAGTCAGGTAGCACTGTCCCATGGCCACCACAGATGCATGGTGGCCCCACCATGCCCAACAGCACTGGCAGGCTGAGCAGGGGCCACATTGGGTGGCGCTGGTGCACCACCAGGGTCCCACTGTGCAAGCGACCTTGCCCACACAGGGTCTGCATCCTGCCAAACAAACTTGCACCAGGGGTGCTTGGGATGCCACAGCAGAACCCGTGTCGACAGGCCTGGTGTCACATGACACGGGAGGAGAGTGGAGGCGCACTGTGTGGGTGTGTGGTACAGGGGCACCTGACAGTGTGGCCAATGTGTCGCTGACAGAGACCACTGCCTGGGTCAGCCTGTCAATGGCAGCGGTCACATCCGTCCGCATAAGGACCAGCTCGGCTCGGTCGAGCACACTCCTGCTATGCCACTCCACGGACACAGACAGTGCCTCCATGGACCTTGCAACCCACCCCTGCAGCTGTGCAGGTCCTGCAGCAGGCAGGTGTGCCGTCCAATGGGTACTGTGCCCAATGGCATCGTGACCCCAGGGTGTGGGCTGGTCCTGGTGCACAGCACCCCTTGAGGTGGGCGCCAGCCGCCAGGACCAGGTATGGGCGGATCAAAGGGCAGTGGACATGTGCCACTGCTTGACACTGTACCCCCAGACCTGGTGTGCAGCTGCTGCTGCCGCCCCCAACTGCTGAGCCCCAGGTCCACCTGTTCCACCTCCGTGCTGACAACAGTGCCAGACACCTGCACAGCCACGGTGCTGCCCACGGTGCTGACAGGCACAGCCTGGGACTGTGCCAGCATGCTGGTACACAGGTGTGAACCAGGAAGGCCCAGGGCATGTGCTGGCCTGCCATGTGTCCGTCATGGGACACACACCTATCACTGCCCATTGCAGGCCTGCTATCATCAATGGTGCAGGTGCGTGCCACTGCCATAGGCACAGCATGCTGGCATACCTGCATGCCAGACTGCTGTGACACAGGCTGTGCACCCCTGCACCCGTATCACTGACACCGGAGTTGTTGGCCCAGCGTGCATGCTGCTGCAGTGCCTGCAGGCTGGTGGTGGAGGTGGATGGTCCCTCCTCCATGTCCAGCAGGTCTGCCTCACTGTCTGGACCCACCACCACCACCATCTCCTGCAGACGAACAGGATCTGTAACAGAAAGATAGTACATGTGAGTGCATGTGAACAACAGCCCCCCCCCAACAACATCACCATGTCATACCGTGCAGTGATGGGCTTCCACCTGTCTGGAATCCTCCGCCTGGTACGCCCGCAATGGCACTCAGCTGCATGGCCGTGACCAGTGTCTCCTCTGTAGGAGTCAGCTGCAACACCACTGGTGGGCCCCCACCAGTGCCAGCACGTGCCACCCTGAAGGCTGCCACCTTCTCCTTCAGCCTCCTGTGGTCAGTCCCCATCTTCTTCCTGCATTCCTGCACGGAGCGCTGGTGGCTTCCGTGCAGGTTGACGCCCCGAGCTACCCCCTCCCATGCAGCTGCACGCTCCTGAGGGGTGCCCCTCCGTCCACTCAATAGTGGCTCATCCTCCAGGTAGGCCTGGAAGAGGGCCTCTGTCTCTGCCGTGGTGAAGTTCGGCCTCCTCCTATGCCCGCCGTCCACACCCTCAGCTTGGCTCTTGTCAGTCATGGTGATCTGTATGGGTGGAAGTGGACACCTGTCACTGTGCAGTCGACAGCATTTCCCCATGAGCATAGCTGCCGGCCCGGGGGGGTGCAGAAGCCCCCCATTTCCTCTCCGCATGGCAGATACTGATAGAAAGGGTGCCCTTTGTCCCTTTCTAAGTGCCCTTTTCATGCTCAGCCCCCTCAGCCTTTATCATCCTCTGGCACCCCTGCCCATGAGCATTGTCCTGAGCATCACACAGCATGTAACTCACCTCTCACCTGCAGTAACCAAATCTGGCCAGCACAACCCACTGTCACATTTTTATAGCGCAACACATGCAAATGAGGTGTGGCGCTACTTTAATGACATGCTAATCACGCCACTGTGCCTTTGAATGGCTGATCGAATGATTTGCATATGTCGGCTGAATATCGCGTAGCGCTTTACTGTCTGGAAGTCCAGCTGAGCCAATGGCACATGTTTGTGGCTGCTGTTACACTGCATGCGCATGCCCAGACAGCTTACGCATGCATCTATCGCGCTGCAGACCTGCTGGAGCCGAGCAGGCGATTCAGGCCTTGGCCACCATTGTGCCTGTGGCGCCACAGCACTGGCACTATATGGCGCTGTGGCACTACCGCGCGATAGTCCACTATGGCACTGGTGCTCAGCTTGGCAGTCATGCAGGATGCCTATCGTCCTATGGTGCTGTGCGTAGCCTGCGTCATGCCGTGACCTTGTGTATGCCCTCTGACCCCTGGCGCTGTTGGCATGCCATATGCGTCCCTATTCGCTGTCTGGTGACAACGCCATGTAAAATGGCGGCTGTTCGAACAGCGCGATTGGAGCCTGTGGTGGTCTATTGTGCAACAACTCCACGTGGGGTTACGGTGCAGCGGGGCACCATATTGCCTGCTGTAAAGTTGGTGCCATGGCTAGGAGGAGGGCGGTGTCCTGGAGCCAGCTTGAAGTGGCCAACCTGGTGGCCCTGGTGGAGCCCCACTGTGAGGCACTGTATGGTGAGGCCCCCCTCACCATGCCTAGGACCCACGTGTGGCAGCAAGTGGCCACTGACCTGGTGGAGGTCACTGGCGGGGCGGTCTGCTGAGCAGTGCGGCACTGGTACAGTGACCTCCGCGAGAGCCGGAACTCTTGACGCGGCTGCGCTCATGTGCCAGGTGGGGCATGGTGCCTAGGCCAGGTGAGTGTACCATCTATGCACCTATATTCTCTGGGGTGTGTGTGTGCTTGGGTGGCTGTGCATAGGTGTGTCAGTGTGTGCAGCTGTGCGATGGATGGTTATGGCTGTGTGGGCAGGCACTCTCACTGGGGCAGGGCACTCTGCTTTGAGTCACACTGATGTTTGTCTCAACATATGTCTCCCACAGGCGGTTGTGAGGACACAGGGCCAGGGTGACGTGGGCCATGCCAGGGCCCCGGTGCCGGGGGTGTTGTGCCCAACAGCAGCAGCAGCAGCATCAGACCCAGCTGCTGGAGGAGTGTCATTACTTCATGGATGCTATTGCATGCTGGGGGCAAGACCACCAGCCATGCGGGACACAACCAAAGGGAGGTCATAATTCCACTATACAAAACACTAGTGAGTCCCCACACTGGAGTACAGTGTACAGTTCGGAGACCATACCTACGTATGGACATGGACTGGGTGGAGAGGGTTCAGAGGAGGGCGACATGGATGGTGCATGGATTGCATCACAAGTCCTATGCAGACAGGTTGGCGGAACTGAACATGTACTCCCTGGAGGGGAGGAGGGTGTGGGGATATGATGGGGACATACAAGTATCTTATAGGGGGGAACAGAGTGCAGGAAAACAATATTTTTAAGCGTAAAGGATGTTCCAGGACTAGAGGGCATGGGATGAAGTTGGAGGGGGGACGATTCAGAGGAAACATGAGAAAGTATTTCCTCACAGAATGGGTGGTGGACAAGTGGAACACCCTGCCAGAGGAAGTGGTGGAGGCTGACTTGGTCACAGGATTTATGAATGCATGGGTTAGCCATAAAGGAATTCTGGAGGTCAGGGGTAAGGGGGAACGGACTTATAGGACAACAGAGTGAACTTACAAGTTCAAATGGACAGACTGGGTGTCCCATAGGCCCTTATCTGCCGACACTGTCTATGTATCCATGTATGTAGGCATGACACAGGTGACCTGCATCACAGTGCAGTATCACGGCACGTCTGTGTATGCATCACTGGTGGTCCAGGCATGCACTGGGCACATAGCTGTGTAACTGGCATCGCACCACGTTGCCACATCACTTGCCAGCCTAGTTTGTACTGTGATTGACGTGGGCAGTGTGTGTGGGTGGTGGTGCGCATAGCTGGTGCCGCCTTTGTGATGGCCATGTGCATGTTCACTGTGGGTGGGTGCATGCCATCACAGGTGCGGGACATTGGGCTATATGGCTTGCAGGTTGGGTGGTGTTCAGGGTTGTGGTCAGTCACAGCCATTGACTGTGTTCCCATTTTCCTAGGCCTCGAGGTTCTCCGGGGGATTCGGCATGACATTCGGGGCCTGACACAGGTGGCCATTGAGAACCAGGCCATCCTTCAGTCAATCAGGCGCCATGGCCTGCGGAGGGAGCGTCACCGGACAGTGCAGCACCAGGCAGAGGATGACCAGCCAGCTGGGCCTTAGGGGCACATCCCCTTTCACTTCTCCCATCCCTACCACCCTGCCTTCCCTCTCCCAGTTGTTCATCCCTACCCCTTGAACACCCCTACCTTGTACCCATCCCCTTGTAAATAGTTGTTCTTTATGGTTTTGGTTATTTAGTATTTGAAACTTTAAATATACCTTTGTATTTTGATATGAATACTGTGTTGGTCTCTGATTTGCAGCTGGCTATGGGTGCTCAGTTGCAGTGGTGTGCATGCCATCTGGGGTGGTATGGTCCTGGGTCTGTGTGTGTGTGTGTGTGTGTGTGTGTGCATGGGGAGGTATCTCCAGCATGGAATTGACTTTCTGTTGGTCTTGCCGTCTGCTGCCACCCACTGCTGGGTGCACAGGGTGGGTCTGGCCTGTATGCTTCTCTGCAGCAGGGGTTGGCGTGTGCCAGGGGATGCATGGTGTTTCCTGTAGTGCCAGTCACTGCACATGGGTGGTGTCTTGGGGTCATGGTGCAGGGTGTGCTGTGCATCACAGGGGCTGATGTGCACTGTGGTTGTCAGCCCCCTGTGTGGCACTCTCTGCCTGCGGTGGTTGTGCTGGGGTGTCAGGGCTCTGCTATGCTTTGTTGGCTTGTCCCCATGGGCACGTGGATCATCTGTCCCACCCCCAGTGATGCTGTGCTTGGGGTGTGCCGGTGTGGTGTGGGTTCTGCAGTGTGTTCCTGTGCCCATGTGTGGCATGGCTGGCGGTGGGCCCCAGCCTGCCTCCCTGGATGTGCAGTTCCATTGCTCTGGGGGCTGTGCTTGCACTATGGCAGCTCTGGAATGCTCAGCTGAGCTTCCATGGTTGCGCCATAGCGCAACATTTTGGCTCAGCTTCTCCTTCCTGGTTGCGCAATGGCGCAGTATGTGCGATATTCAGACATTGGTTGCTTGTGCAATTTGCTCTGCTCCATGTTTGAATATCGCACCTGTTGCACATTTGCGCAACTGGTTTGCGCTTGTTCCTACTGTTGTGCCAGTTTTGAGCGCAGTTTGAATATCCAGGCCTATGGGAACACAAATATAAAACATTACCTTGAAGTATATAAAACTTAATAAAGTGTGAAACTAACCTGAGGATCAGAATGAACAACCCACTGGATGCCAGTGACCAGTGAAACTATGCAGTTTCTAAGTTGAACACAATATGGTAAAATATTACACTTAATCAGAAGTGGAAAAGCACCTGTGGTAGTGCCATTATACAGGGCTTACATGACATTACAGTACTTCTGGACTCTACTTCCTTAGTCCCCACATAAAGTAGAGCAACTAAAGTTAATTGAGAGGGCTCAGAAAACAGTCACCAAATCTATAGCAAATCTAATGAACCTACCATAAGAAGGAAGAATGGAAAACCTCAAATTAATGCCACTTGAGCTGAGACAAATTAGGGGAGACATGTTTCTCCTATTTGATATTTATTAATGACCATAAACTAATGGCCACACTGGATATGGATTTTAAAGTAGACATGATGAGCAGCAGAGGACATTCATTACAGCTGTAAAGAGTAAATTTAGACCTGAAAAAATCAAGTTTTTCTATGGAGAAAGACTGGTGGGACAATGGAACAAGTTACTCAAAAATATGCTACTGAGTAGGGACAGACAGTTCCAATGAGGTAGAATCCTATGCTCAAATGGGGAGAGGTGCACTTCAATGGGAAGCCAGCCCAAAACAAATTTGAAAGTTCCAATAGTGAGTGCTCCCAGCACCTAGTAGAGACCATGCTCGTCACAAGTAAAATACTTGATCAAAATTAATTTATTTCTGTGCAATACAGTTCACTTGTAAGTCAAGCAATCACCTAGTGTGGACAGCCCCTAGTACATAGTCAAACAGCCTTCCAAGGGGGCATAAATCATATGGGGTACGCTTTCCATTTATACACATGGCAAGGCATGACGTCAGCATACATATGACATTCAAAAATCTTTATACATACAGGGCGGGATATTCAGAAATGCGCCAAAGGATTGCGCAACCCCAGCACAGAACAAGTCAGCTGCACAATGGCACAGTGACTGCGATATTCAACAGTTGTTCACCGCAACATGAGCCAGTGCAACACAGCTGAATATCGCAGCCGCTGAGGCATGGCGCAGTGCGGGTTGCACAAGGGAGCAACCAGAAATGCACCATAGCACACCCAGGGATGTGCAAGGGGCAGAGGAAGATGTGCCAAGGCACAGCAGGAACAGACACAGGCACAGCAGGGTGCCAGGCAAGGGGGAAGGGGGGACAGTGCGGGAAGGTGGGGGCACCAGGCCAGGAACACTGGCAGGGATACACAGCCAGCACACAGGTGACCACTGCACATGGAGTGCAGGCATGCAGTTGGCCCACCCCCCCGGTGGAGGACACAGGACACAGGTGGCACTGACATCCAGTGGCGAGCACCCTAGTCCACCATCCACTGGATGGCATGTGGCTACCAGGACACAGCAAACCACACCCTGACACATGGCACCCATCACACACATGCCACACAGCTCAAACAGCCAACCCATGGCTGCTCCAAGGCACAGCCACTGATCGAGGGGCATGCCACCACCATGCACACTTCACACAATGACAGGTACACCACATGGCTACCCACCACACCACTGCAGCATGGATCCACTCACCTGTTGCAAAGCAGACATGGACACAAAAGGGTAAACAAGCAACAAATGTAATTGAACATGAGAAAAACAGCTGTACAAACACTCATAAACAAAGGGGAAGGGAGGTGTAGGAGGGAAGGGGTCAGGGAACAGGGTCTGTACAGTTGGATAGGGGAAGGTAGGGGAAGGGAGGACAGAGGTGGGAAAGGGGCTGGGGAACATCATGGCCTGCCACATTATGCTGGCACCTAGTGCCTCCCCCTGTGCCTGTCCCGTAGCAGGATCTGCCTTGTCTGATCCGCAATCTCCATCATGTGCGAGGTAATGAGTATTATCTGCCGCAGCAGACGGCAATGCAAAGGGAGTCAGGAACCCCTCCGGGCTTTAGTAGCAGAGGACGGGACAGGTGATCAGTGCATGTCCGTAGCACCCTAGCCCCCTCCAGTGCGCAATGGACAGTGGGAAAACATGCCCCTGGAGTAGCACCCTAGCCACCCGCAGTGGGTGGGCCTATGCCTGCCCCCAACCTAGCAAGCCACATCAGTGCACAGTGCTGGAAACTGCTGCCCAAGGGCCACCTGACAGCACATCTGCAGGCAGGTAGCATGGTGCTGCAGTGGAACCACAGAGGCACTAGTGTTAGCCGGATGCACACCCAGCCCACCTACAGCTGCCACACATGTGCAATGGCTGCCCCACAGCACCATGCACACTGCAATGTGTGCCAAACACAGCTGCCATGACACAAGGCACAGGAGACCAAGGCCATACCCCCACCCCTGCCACCCACCCTGCACAACAATGTGGAAATGCACAGTGCATACCTGCCCACCGTGGTGCTGTGCACGAAGGGTCCCGGCACTACACTCCCGACCGGTCCACCACCAGCAGCCGATGGGCCCGCAGTGGCCTATTGTAGCTTGCCAGGTGCCCCTGCTGCCCTGGCTCTCCTCCAGTCTTCAGGTCCTAGGATGGGAACACAGACAGGCACACATTGGAACACAGCCACAGCATGAGTCCACTCTCCCACCCCCCCAAGCACAGAGTGCACCTCAGCCAGGCAAGACTGCAGGGCAGTGGCACAGCACACCCAGTGATTGGCAATGCCAAGCCACAGGGCACACAATGACAGACCCCCCCGGCATGGCATGCAGCCTAGCAAGCCACATGGAACAGTGGTCATGCACAGACACAGTCAGAGCCCACTTACCTGGCTGTTGCATGGCCCCCCTCATGACATGTGCCTGCAGCACCTTCAGCCTCTCCGGGTCCTTCCTAACCAGGTCCCCATACTGGTGGTGGCACTGCTTCCTGGTGCACTGCACACCGGTGGCCTGGATCAGCCTGTCAGCAATGTCCTGCCACACTTCTATCCTGGGTCTTTGTAGGGGCTGCTGGCCAAACAGGCTGGCAGCATGGGGCTCCACCTGGGACACCAGGTTAACAAGCTCAGCCTGGCTCCAGTTATGTGACCGAGGTACTGTGCGATGTGCCATGGTACCACAGCAAAGATACAGGACAAAATGGCTGCCAGTAGTGCACGTGCACAATGTGCTTGAGATGCATGCATCATATGGAGATGAGCAGCATGGTTGTGGCCACACCAGTACGTGGGGAGGGGTCCCAGGAGGGCAGGCATTAGGGGTCAGCACACGCAATGTGCACATGAGCACTGTTGGGCCCATGATGCATGTTGCACAATTGGGCCATGAAGGCACCATGCCCCATGGGCCCAATAGTGCCCAGGCACCATAGGCCCAATAGCACCTGAGCACCATAGGACCAATAGCACCTGAGTGCCATAGGCCCAATGGTGATCGAACGCCATAGGCCCTATAGCGCCCAAGCACCAAAGGCCCAACAGCGCTCGAGCGCCATATGCCCAATAGTGCCTCAGCACCATAGGGTCCATGGTGCATAGAGTACAATGGCCCCAAAAAAAGCACCTAGTGCACGCTGCACAATAGGTGGTAGCATATGCCGTGGTGCATGCGCATTGGCGAGGGTGCACTGCGCATGTCCCGGCATTGCACAACAGCATGCACCACAGCAAGTCCATTGTGCAATACGCAAGAGCACGATATTCATCCATCATATGCAGATTAGCTCATCAGCCTATCTGTGGCGCAATGTGGACATTTGCATGTCATTACCATTGCGCATCAGCTCATTTGCATGTGATGTGCTATAAAGGTGACACACAACAGCACAGGCCTTGGACAGGTTTTACAACCATCAGCAGTACGTTGCACCTGCCTAGGGGACAGCCAGCACAGTGGGCTGGATGGCTGGGGTGGGCTGCTGCAGCCACTAACCACATGTCCATGTCCACAGGTAGCATCATGTCTGAGCACAAGGAGGGTGAGAAGCGTGGGCCTGCCCTGAAGCGCAGGCCCAACTTTACGAGAGTGGAGGCAGATGCCCTGTTTGAGGTGTACCTCGACAGGGAGCCTTTGCTAAGTGACGCCACTGGCACACCCCAGGCCAGGGCCGCAGCCTGGGAGGAGCTTGCGGAGGCCGTGAACCAGCAGGACAGCCACCAGAGGTCTGCACAGGAGTGCAAGAAAAAGGTGGACACCGACAAGTGTTGGATCAAGGAAAAGGTGGCAGCCATACAGGTTGCCAGGTCAGCTACAGGTGGGGGCCAGGCCACCGTGACACAGCTCATGGTGCAGGAGGAGCTGGTGGTGGCCACCACATGGTGCAGGGCAGTTGAGGGTGTGCCTCGCAGTGGCTTCCATACTGGAGGGAGCCCATCATTGCATGGTAGGTATGGCAGGCTGGCTGGTGGGCAGGGGTGCAGGGGCCTGTCGAGTCAGCAGCTCTAACACATCTATGTTCCCTTGCAGCACCGGCTCACCAGCATGCAGTGGCAGGGGCACCTGTGGCTGTTGTGGGAGTCCGCCCAGCCCCAAAGGACCAGCCATCCACCTCCATGGGCATCCAGGGGCCCAATCGAGTGCAGAACACCACCGCCGTCCAGCTGGATTTCTCAGGTGTGGTGGTGGACGAGGCTCTGGCTGTGTTCCAGCGAAATGACAGCCATGGCATACTCTGTGCGGAGACACAGATAGCGGCGGGGTCCGATACTGATGACGATATGACCATAGTCCTGGACAGCGGGGGTCATGTCGGGAGGGAGACACCCATACCAACCACCAGCACTGGCAGTGTGGCAGTAGCCTGTTGGTGGTGGAACAGCTGCCTGCCACTGTCCCTGGTACCACTGTGTGCATAGACACAGTGGCATAGGGTGGTGGAGCACCCACACAGGCCCTGGTCAGTGCACATGGGCCAGAGGGGCAGCAGCAGCAGATGGCTGGAGATGTTGGGAGGCCAGGTACGCGTCCACCACCGGAGCACCTGTCATTGCCCAAAGCCTTGAGGACCCTGCTGTGCAGCACCCACCTGAGTGGGGGGCTGTGCAGCACTGTTGTACAACACCAGTGGGTCGGCACCACACCCATGCACCCCTGGGCACCGACCCTTTGGCCGAGCACACCCGATTGCTGCGGGCCTTTGTTGAGCAACAAGTGCTGCTCATGGCTGGGGTGTGGGCACTCCATGCAGAGGTGCACCAGGCAGCCAAGCAGTGCAAGAAGGGCACTGCGCAGGTCCTGGAGGCCATTCAACACCTGCGGGAGGGCATGACCATAGCCCTGGACCACATTGCCAATGTGATCTTGGTTGGCCTTGCCCCACTGGCTGCCACAGGGTGTGGCTGACTGCCACAGACACTGCAGAGTGAAGTGTCCACCCCACGGCTCCGGCGTAGGGTGACCCCAACTGTGTCAACATCGGGCTTCTCTGTGGGCATCCCAGGCACACCTAGTGTGGACCTGTTTGGGAGCCTGCAGACCCCTGCGAGGACCCGGTTGGGGTGCCGCAGTCCCACCCCTGGGGGGGTGGTTGCAGACTCCCCTGTGGCCATTGCGCAGACTGAGTCTGCTGGGCAGCTCTACCGTGGCCATCTCCATTTCCATGGCGGCCGCGTGTCTGCGTGGCAGACCTGATGTTCACACCACCCTGTCTGCCGTCTGCAGCCACCACCCTGTGTGCACATGGGAATTGTGTGTGTGTTCATGGCATGGTTGTGGCAGCCATGTGTTGCACCACATGCTGCCCGTGTGCGCACCTGCCTGGCCACTGGCCCATGTGGTGTGTGCATGATGATGCCTTCACAACACTGGATGCGCATGTGCACTGGTGCCCTGCGTCTGAGCCACACCACGTGGTAGTGCCCGGTCGCATGCCTGTGGGTGCTACTGTGTAGGAGTGTGGGTATGTGTGATGCTGTACAGTGCTGTGCTGTGTGGTGTTGCATGTGACCATGTGGCACTGTCTCACCCCTGCCCTATGCCTGTGTGTGCATGCCCATGGCTGTGTGCCTTGCCACTGCGTTGGTTCTGTGCATTGGTGTTTGTCCACCTAACTGCGTTCACCGTAGAGCTCCTGTGCCATTGTGTCCTGATGGTAGTTTGCCAGCCGCAAGAGCCGGGGATCCCTCCACCCGGGGGGGGCTGCCTAGCACCACCTGGCCCATTGCCTGTGTCGTCCCCACTGCTGTTCCCCTCATTGGCTTCAACAGCTATCCCACAGTCAATGGCCATGTTGTGCAGCATGCAGCAGGACAGGAATCGGCCACAGACCTTCGAGGGGCTGTATTGTAGGGCACCGCCTGACCTGTCCAGGCAATGGAAACATGCCTTCAACATCCTGAACACACACTTAATGATGTTCCATGTGCTGGTGTGTGCCTCATTGTACTGCTCTTCTGCTGGGGATGATAGGTGTCAACAGGGGTGTGCAGCCAGGGCCTGAGTGGGTAGCTACTGTCACCTGTGTGGGAAGAGAGAGAGAGAGATGGTTAGCCTGGTGACCCCTGTCACTGTGCCCATGCCCTTCCCGGGCACACACAGAAGTCCTCCTGCCCTGGTCGCCCCTCTTCCATGCCCTGCTGTACCCAGCTGCCCATGGTCTCGCCATACTCACCCACTAGGTGACCTGTGGGGATGTTCCCCACTCTTGAACCTGTGGCACAGTGCTGAGCTGTGCCAGATGAAGGCATCATGTGCTCCTCCAGGGTGTGTGGCACAGACATTGTTTATGTGCCCCCTGGCATCACACACCACCTGGCAGTTGATGCTGGGGTAGCCCTTTCTGTTGATGCAGGCTACCCCCTTCACACCAGGTGGCATGCGGATGCCCACATGGGTGCAGTCGATGGCCGCTAGCATGCCAGACATATGTGCTATCCTGTGGAACTCCTGCATGGTTGCTGTAGGCTGTGCCTGTGTGCTGGGGAAATTGATGTGTTCTGCAGCATGTGGCAGCAGGGCATTGAGGAACTGTGTGAGAAGCCGTGACGTGGCCAACTGGGTTATGCCTGTGGTGTCCCCTGTTGGTCTCTGGAAGGTGCCCGTGGTGAGCAGGCACATGACAGCTGTTACCTTTGTCTCCACTATCAGGGTGTGGCTCTTTCTGGTGGGTGCCTGCATCTCCTCACTGCACAGCTCACAGAGCTACCTCAGAATCACCTGTTTCTGGCAATACTGGCCCATGATCTCTGTGTCAGCGTGGCTCTCAAAGCTGATGCGGGGCTGGTACTGCCTGTTCTGGGTGTGCCACTGATGGGCCCTTCCATGGCCATGTTGCTCTTCCTCCTGCTTCCTCACACCCCTCATTATGGCCTCTATCTGGAATGCCACATTGGCCATGGCCCCTGTTGTCCTGTCACCCACTGGGCATCTGGCTCCACTGCCCCCCCAGGCTCTGTGGGGCAGTGCCTGTCACTTGGCAGGGCCCCCTCCTGCATGCCCTGCCCCTGGCTGGGTTTTGCCTACAGGCTCTTTCACCCACCCCTGTGGGTGCCTGTGTCACTCTCCTTGGGTCTGGTGGCTCTGTTTGGCACCCACTCTCTCTCACTCCCTCAGTGGGTCTCCTTGTGTGTCACACTCCCTCTCACGCTCTCTCTCTCTCTCTCTCTCACACGCTCTCTCTCTCTCTCTCTCTCTCACACTCTCTCTCTTTCTCTTTCTCTTTCTCTTTCTGTCTCCCTCTTCCTCTCTTAGATGGCCTGTCTCCCACTGTCCTGCTCCCCTCTGGTGCAAGTGCTCTCCTCTGACTTGCTCCCTGTTTTTATAGGCTCAGGTTTGCTCTGAGCAACTGGCAGTTGCTCCTCGCTTGTGCCATTGGTCGGGGGTTAAATATTGCACTATGCCACATATTCATGGGTCTGCCCCCTGCCCTTGCAGATGCATACATTTCTATTGTGCATTGGTGCACTGCTTCTTATGCTGCGCAGTTGCTCCTGCTGAATATCGCTGTATGGTGCATCTCCGCAGTTGCGCATGTGCAACCTCTTTGAATATCCAGGCCACATAATACAAAAAAATGTGTTTAAATCTACAAAAGTCATAACTGGCTAATCTTGATCATAACTTGCTATTTTCTATTCATTAGTATCATGCACTCTGCATTTAGAGAAAAGCGTGAAAGACAAAACAAAGCATGATTATTACAGTTTCAAAAATTACAGAATCAGATCATATACCTTATATATATATATATATATATATAAAGCTAGCAGAAGTGACCACCTAAAGGGATCTAACCTTAACTGCTGCAAATTCCTCTTATATGACCTGGTATCTATAAAAGCAGACTGCTAATCTCTGTCTGATGCAGAAATAAAATTAATAGAAAAAGACAAAGAGAGTGCATTCTCATGGCCATCTTTTCTGGAAACAAAAGGTAGAGGCAGATGCACACCCTAAAATGAAAAAACAAACAGACAATATTAATATATTATTCTTCTCCATGTTTTCAATTTACACATTATAAACAGTTATGAGCTAATATTCCACATGTCGTCTTTGGGCTGGGGGAAGGGGTAAGGAGGGAAAAACTGGGTCACCCGTACATAATAAAATGTTATTTCCTGGATTTCAAAAAGGGTTTCTGGTCCCATTTTCCATTTAAGCCCTTTGGATTAACAGTGTCAGCCTTAAAAATTCAGAAGCTTTCTCTTTGCAGTAGTAAATTCTGCCTGTTTCCTCCTCTTTGGTTGTCTGCACCCATTCCAAACCGATGAACCTAAAACTGCTGGTGTCAGAATTATGCACTCGCAAAAAAATGTATCCCTACTGAGGTACTGTTTTTCTGATTAACTCTTGAATGTATATGCTCTTGAATTAATTCTTTCAATATTCAAGCTGTTTCGCCAATATAGAAGAGGTTACAACTGCACCATAAAATGTAAACTACAAAGGTAGTGGTACGCGTGATGAATTCATCAATCCTTATCCTCTCTCCATTTGGCAGAATCAACTAATTACCTTCTTGCATGTACTCACAAATATTAAATTTCTTGCATTTAAAAAAACCCTTTTGGTTTCATGGGCAACCAAGTACTTCTGGGAATATATTTCTGGTAAAACTGGCTGTGTACTAGTTTGTCCTGTAAACAAGCTACCTTTGTAAAGGTGATTCTGGGGGCTTCACACACCTCTTCTTTGAGATTTTGATCTCCCCTTGAGAATATCCCAATTCTTCCAGACCACAGTCCTGCCTGCCCTGATGCTGTATTATGTTCTAGTGACAAGGTAATAGGCCCTCCCAAAGCACCTTTTCTTCCCTTTTCTGTTCTACCCTCTATCAATTCTGTCTGCATCTTAATGCTTATTTTTTCCATTGCTGTTTTAAGTGCTGAGTCCCTGTATCCCCTCTCTTTAAACCTTTCCATGAGCTCCTCTGCCTGCTGTGTAAACTCCTCATCACAGGTACAATTATATCTAATTCTGGTAAGCTGACTGAATGGAATAGAATTTTTTAGTTTAAAGGGATGAGAGCTATCACCTCTTAATAGAGATTTCGTGAAAGTTTCTTTTCTAAAATCCTTTGTGGAGATGAATCTTGTCTTACTGTCAACCATTAATGTGATGTCTAGGAAGCTGATTCTTAATTTCTGGTAGTTATTTATATCAAATAGTAGTTTCTCCACTATTCCCTTATCCTTCAATCTATCCATCAGTACGACATTGCCACCCTTGTCTGCTTTTTTAATTATTATGTTATCATTTGCAATTAATTCCCACGTAACTTTTTCTTCTGCACAATTAAGATTTCTATACACATTCCCTTTGTGATTGGCTTATAGCTCCCTTACTTAAAACAGCATGGTGTTCTCAAATACTGTGATGCTGTTATTAAACACAGCAGGGCAAAAGCTGGATTTACATTTTAATAATATTTCCCTCATTAACTTGTAATCTTTAGGCTGTAGATTTGTCTCTCCCGGGTCAGAAACCTTGTTAAGTTCAACCATTTGCAATAAATTGTCCAGATTAGTTTCTTCTTGGGTCTCATTTCCCTGGTTGTCCTCCAATTTCTGTACTGCCCTGAGCAGAAAATCCAAATCCTCTTCTGGTTCTACTTTCACTTCGTGTTCTAGATACCCATGTCTCCAATTTCTGAATTTTTATTAGAGAAGAAAAATCTTAACTTTATTTTTCTAAATAATTAAAACAAATCCTCAAAGATGGAAAAATGACTAATGCTAGGTGTGTTGACAATGCTGGCCATGGGGACAAAATTCAAGCCCTTTTTCATCATGGAAATCTGTGCTTGGGTTAGCTCACAGTCTATTAGGTTTACAACTTGTAGTTCGGATTCCTGGGAGCTGTGAGAAATCTTTTTCTGCTGTATGGATAGTCCTCCTCGCCTCCCTCTTCTGTTTCACAAGTTTCTTTGTCTCCTTCCTGGTCTAAAAAGTTTCTGTACTTGAATTCTTAGGTCAATGGAAACTGGCTTTACTATTTTGACTGTTGCTGGTGCTGCATGTTTAGCGCTTTGTTCTAATCTTGTTCTTGCACTCTGTCTCTGTTCTTTGACCTCCCCCAGCTTCTGGATAGTGAATTAAGATTTTTTGGTAGCATGTAAGCAGTATCCAGTTTGTAGTCCCTGCTGTCACTCAATAACTTTGTTTGCTTTCTGGACACTATCTCCTTCTCATGTCTTGCTATGTTATTCTTTAGGGTTTTGTCTAATTGCTGAAAGTCAGAGTGATTTTTAAAAGTTGCTGCTTCAATTTCCGCAGCTTTTAATTCTGTTTCTAGCTCTAGATAGTCTTCTGAATTTTCTTCAATAATCATGTGTAAGCAAAAGATGTTACTTCTGATATTTTTAACCAAGCCGTTTCATGTTTGAATTGATCCAGACCACTTGATGGGGTTTCAGTTACACATAGACCACATGGTGCATGATTTCTTTCAAGGTAGGTCTTCAGCGTGGTTATATTATGGCTTAAATATATTTCCTGTATCAATAACATTTCAAGTCTATGAAATGCAGCCTTTATACTACCATCAGTAGATGTTGCAGTCTCATCCAAAATGCCTCCTTTTAGTTTTGCCTTTGCCTGCTCCGTTCTCTGCAACAAAGTGATCATATCCTCCAAGCTGAAACTCGCTTCTTCGGTGTTAGCTGCTGTTCTTATAGACATACCTACTGATTTCTCAAACACTCTGATTGCACTTCAGCTGTTGCAGATCAGCTATGAATGCGTGTTGCTCCTGCAGTTCCAGATTCACTGTCTTCTTATAGTGAGTTCCAAGTTTTACTCTCCACACAGGTGGTGTAAATGTGAAAGTGTACTAGTGCCTCTCACCTGAAAAGACCAAAGTCAATTTATTCATTCACAAGAATACAGATTCAGCTACAATGTCAGTTCCAGAGAAGTAGAATCCTGCTCTGGAATGGGGAGTGGTGCACCACAATGGGCAGCCAGCCCAAAAGCAAATTTGAAAGTTCCAATAGTGGGCACTCCAAGCACCTAGTAGAGACCACGCTCAACACAAGTTAAATACTTGATCAACATTCGTTCATTTATATCTGTGCAATACAGTTCACTTTTAAGTTGAGCAATTACCCAGTAGGGATAGAACCCAATTCTAGAATTAAATTGGATAAAGACATGTAAGAAATAGAATTTATGAAATATTACCACTGAATTATGGGGAGCTGTTTGTATAGGCATATGCCCTTTTCTGCTCTGTCATCCACAGTATGATTCATAGTATGATCCACTGTAGTCATGGTAGCACCAGACTGACCTTGTCATCATTAGTACTCCCTCCTGGTGGCACTTTCTATCATCATCCCATTCAACCTACTTCTGCAGCAGAACCTTCTGTCACTGGATCCAGTCAAATACTTGAATACAGCAGCACTGCAACTAATGGTTGAGCTATTGAGAGGGAGAGACTGCTAACTAAGATCTGTGCTAACAAGGTGGTAGACACACTTCTTGCCTTAAGGAGACAGTCCAGGAATAAGACATACTCATGACATTGGAAGATATTCCACCAGTGGTGTTCAGAATTCAACAGAAGAAGTCCCACACCATCACAACTGGACATACTCTGCTTCATGCAGTAAGGTGCTCAAAAATACCTCTCATGCCCCTCACACAGGATCCAAGTGGCAGTAATGGGCAATTGTGTCCCCCTACCATCAGAGGGCTCCATTAGCATACATTCAGATGTGGTCTACCTTCTAAAGGCCCTCCAATTGTTGCAGCCATCAGCAAGACCTCCTGTTCCACCATGGAGACTCAACTTGGTCTTGGACACCCTCACCAGACCCCTGATTGAGTTAAGTCGTTAAGTCTTGCTTTACTTCCTGACAGTCAAACATCTGTATAGCTTTACAGACACTAGCACAAATGAATCAATAATTCTTGGTGACCTGAACTTGGATTAGCATACCTCAGAAGCTAACCCTCTAAAGAATTTCTGTGATGATCTGGGTCTGACTCAAATAATCATCGGAACCACCAGACAAACCACAAAAATCATCTCACTGCCTCTCTTATAGACCTAGGGTGGGATATTCAGAAATGCATCAAAGGCATGTGCAATTCTGGCACAGCACAAGTCAACTGCACAATGGTGCAGTGACTGCGATATTCAACGGTTGTGTACCGCAACATGTACCAGTGCAACACGGCTGAATATCGCAGTTACTGTGCCATGGCGCAGTGAGAGGTGCACCAGAGAGCAACCAGAAATGTGCCATAGCACAACCAGGGATGTGCAAGGGGCAGAGAAATGCACCAAGGCACAGCAGGAACAGCCTGAGGCACAGCAGAAAGAGAGAGGCATGGGGGAAGAGGGGGTGGAACAGTGCGGGAAGGCAGGAGCACCAGACCAGAAACACTGGCATGGACACAGCCAGCACACAGGTCACCAATGCACATGGAGTGCAAGTATGCAGTGGTGCCCCCCGGGAGGATGCAGGGATGAGGTGTCATTGATGTACATGGTGGGCACCCTAGGTCAGCACACACCGGTGGGCATGCGGCCACCCAGCCAATGACAAGCCACACCCTAACACATGGCACCCACCACACACACATGCCACACATCCTGAACAGCTGTCCCAGGGCCCCACCAAGGCACAGCCACTGACCGAGGGACATGCCAACACCATGCACGCACCACCCAATGACACAGGTGCACCACACAGCCACCCACCACACGACTGCAGCATGGACACACTCACCAGCTGCAAAGCAGACATGGACACAGAAGGGTAAACAGGTAATAAATATAATGGAAGAAAGCAACACAGCTAAACACAAAACAAGTAACAAAGGGAAGGGTAGGTGTAGGTGAGAAGGGGTCAGGAGACAGGGCCTGTAGAGGTGGATGGGGAAGGTAAGGGAAGGGAGGACAGAGGTGTGAAGGGGGCTGGTGGCCCTCAAGGCAGGCCATGGCCAGCCTGTGCCTGGCACCTCCCTCTGTGCCGGTCCCGAAGTAGGATCCGCCAGGTCTGGCCCACCATCTCCATGGTATGTGAGGTAACTAAAATGATCTGCCACAGCAGATGGCAGTAGAGTGGGAGCCTGGAATCCCTCTGGACACCTATGACAGAGGAAGGGACAGGTGATCAGTGCAAGTCCAAAGCACCTGGCCCCACTGTGCGCAGCGGACAGTGGATGCATATGCCCCTGGAGTGGCACCCCAGCCACCCGTAGTGGACAGGCCTATGCCTGCCACCACCCCAGCAAGCCACAGTGGCACAGAGCACTGGAACCCACTGCCCAAGGGCCATCCAACTGCACAGCAGCAGACAGGTGGCATGATGCTGCAGTGGAACTGAAGCGGCACAAGTGGTGGCCGGACACACACCCAGCCCACCAACAGCTGCCACACATGTGCAGTGGCCACCCCATGGTGACATGTACACTGCACCATGTGCCGATCACAGCTGCCATGGCACAAGGCACAGGGGACAAAGGCCATACCCCCACCCCTGCCACCCACCCTGCACAACAATGTGGGACTTCACAGTGCCTACCTGCTCTCTGTGGTGCTCCATGCACTGGTCCCAGCACTACATGCCTGGCTTAGCCTCCACCCACCACCGATGGGCCCACAGTGGCCTGCTGTGGACCACCAGGTGCTCCAGCCACCCTGGCTCTCCTCTGGTCCTCAAGTCCTAGGACGGGAACACAGACAGGTACACATCAGAACATAGCCACAACATGGGCCCACTGCCCCCACCACTCATGCATAGAGTACACCCCAACCCGGCAGGGCCACTGGGCATATGCACAGTGCACACAGTGACCGGCAATGCCATGCCACAGGTCATGCTACAACAGCCCCCCCCACATGGCATGCAGCCCTGCCAGCCCCATGGAACAGTGGTCATGCACAGATGCAGTTTGGGCCCACTTACCTGGCCATGGCAGGGCACCCCACCAGACGTGTGCCTGCAGGACCCTCAGTCTCTCAGGGTTCCTTCAAACCAGTTCCCCATACTGATGGTGACAGTGCTCCCTTGTGCACAGCACACCGGTGGCCTGGACAAGGCCATCAGCAATCTCCTGCCACACATCGGTCCTGGGTCTTGCGAGGAGCTGCTGGCAAAACAGGCCAGCAGCATGGGGCTCCACCTGGGCCACCAGGTTCACAAGCTAGACCTGACTCCAATTGTGGGCACTGCATGATGTGGCATGTTCGGTCGATACTGCAGAATGCCAAAATGGTGCCCAGTAGCGCACATGCATAACGTGTACAGGATGCGTACCTCGCATAGCGATGTGCTGTCTGCAGCAATCATGCATCTTCAGGGATGTGTAGCATGGGCGTGGCCACTGCAGCACATGGGACAATGTCGCATGGGCACGATGGCCCCTATTGCACACTCAGCGCATGTTGCACGATAGGCAGCAGCAAGCACCATTGCACATGCACGTTGGCGGGTACGCACTGCACATGTCACTGCATTGCGCAATGACAAATGCCACAGCAAGTTCATTGCACAATGCGCAATAGCACGATATTTAGCTGACAAATGCAAATTAGCTCATCAGTCTATCCGGGGTGCAATGAGGACATGTGTATGTCATTATAGTTGTGCATCAGCTCATTTGCATACGATGTGCTACAAAGGCTCCGCACAACATCATAGGCCATGGACCAGTATTGCAACCATCAGAGGTAGGATGTGCCTGCTGGGGGAGGGCCAGCACAAGGTGCTTGATGGCCAGGGTGGGCTGCTGCAGCCACTAACCACATGTCCATGTCCACAGGTAGCAATATGTCTGAGCAAGAGGAGGGTGAGGAGCGTGGGCCTGCCCAGAAGCGCAGTCCCAACTTTACGAGAGTGGAGGCAGATGCCCTGTTTGAGACATACCTTGACAGGGAGCCATTGCTTAATGGCTCCACTGGCACATCCCAGGCCAGGGCCGCAGCCTGGGAGGTGGTGGCAGAGGCTGTGAACTAGCAGGGAGCCACCAGTGATCTGCGCAGGAGTGCAAGAAAAAGGTGGGCACCAACAAGCGTCGGATAAAGGAGAAGGTGGCGGACATCCGGGCCACCAGGTTGGCCACAGGTGGGAGCCAGGCTACTGTTTCACAGCTCATGCCACAGGAGGAGATGGTGGTGGCCACCATGTGGCATAGTGCATTGGAGGGTGTGCCAGGCAGTGGCTTCCAGACTGGAGGGAGCCCATCACTGAATGGTAGGTCTGGCAGGCGGGAGGATGGAGGGTCTGTTGGGTCAGCAGCTCTAATGCATCTGTGTTCCCTTACAGCACCGGCTTGCCAACATGTGGTGGCTGAGGCACCTGCGGCTGTTGTGGTAGCCTGCCCAGCCCTGGAGGACCACTTTTCCACTTCCACAGGCATCCAGGGGCCAGATAGGCTGGGGACTGACACCGCCGTCCAGCTGGATGTCGAGGGCGTGGTGGCAGACGAGGCCCTGGCTGTGTTTCCTTATATAACATTAATTGGACATCTCTACCATTTTTTAAACCCAATAATAAAATAGTCATGAAGTTAGAATCTTCTTTGTTTTTTTATTGTGTGTGGAACTTCACAATTTATTCAATTTTCTTTATGTTGCCTTCAGTTTTCCATATATTTAACCATGCCACTTATTATACAAGTGTTAACATACGTTTCAGAACTAAAATATCCCTTCCTCAGAACACTGTTGGGGATATTTTCTATAATACAAAACAAATACAATAAGAGACCATCATTATTTATATTCAAAAGATTTCCACATTATGCAATGTAATTAAACATATACAAAATTGATTTAACTGTATTTATACAGGGGAACATACCTGTAATTGTAAATAAGCTTTGTATATTTCTTACTTTATTTTTATCATTTCAGTGCAAAACCTAATGTTGTAGGTAAGAGAAAGATAAAGTCAGCTAGCTTCTCTATTATATTTCAACAGTCTTATATAGTGTGTCAAGGAATTGGGGGGGGGCAAAGAAGGTTTTTTTGCTACTTGTTTTGTCGAGCATACTTGTATAAATGTCCAAATTCACCTCTTTTAATGAGGCATTATTCTTTGGTAGAAAGGATTTGCATGTTCTATTGCCCTCTTCTCAACTCAATCTAAAAAGTATCAAATAAAATTTTGTAGTTTAAGTTTTCTTTTGGAGTCATATTTTCATTTAAAAATCTTATATTTAAGATTTCTCAATCTTGCTTATTTAAACATTTGATGTGATTTCCATATTCACTACTACATATTCACTTCACACTGTGAATACAAGCTTAGTAGCTTTTTTAAATTAAAGCTTCATTCACTGACCTACGCAGCTAGTATAGTGTTATACTTGTGTAACTGTGTTAGTTTTGGTTGTAGACATTCGCACTCTCTGCTCCAGAGGAATTACCACCCTGTAGGGGTATGAAGCAAGGAACTCTCAGAGAGGATTCTGCCCCTAGAGGTGCCATGGGATGGTTCCCGTGGCTAAAGGTACCTTAGAAATCCCTAAAAGAAATGTAGTATCATCACCAAAGGAGGCAACATGATGCGTATGAGCAAGCAGTAACAGTGACATAGAAGCAGTAACTGGAACATAGTAGTAGGGAAGAATAGTGATGGCTTGCATAGAGAGAAGGGGATCCCCTAAGTAGAAAGGGAATGGCAGGACATCCTCCACCTCCATCCAACAACAGAACCTACCTAAGGAAACTAGGGGAAACAACTATGCTAACTAAGTGTTATGACCTGAGGCAACGAAGGAGAGAAAAAAACCCAATGAGGAGGAAATCTCTGGGGATCCAAGGCCTAGGTCACCTTCCCTCCAGGCTTGGGAAAATGCATTTAGTGATGGCTCTGCAGCTGCAATTTGGAAAACCCAATTAAAGGGAGGTGAAAATATTCCAATTTGAAGGAAGACTCTCACTCAAACCCTCTAGCGGGAACGTCGTGGAAGGTTGTGAGAAAACTCTGCAACAATACGAGCATCCAAGGTGCAGGAGGAGAGCAACAACTGCTGAGGCATTCACCTGGCCAACCCACCCTAAATCAAACCAGGTGAACCAGAGGCAGTCGTGAGGAGAATGCGGTGAAGGTGCCTTGCTAGGGAAACCACTAAAGTCAATGTCCAACTGTTATAGTGGAACACTAGAGCCAAAGGAGATTGTCGTAACCACCCTTCACCGCTAGTCTTAAATTCTGCACCAGGAGCTGCTGTTGCGTAGCAGGCAGCTAAAGCCAAGCCTGGGGTGAGGACATTCCCAGCTATGGGCCAAGTGAGAAGGATCCCACCCCAAGTTGGACACGCTAGGTGATGTGGGCTAAATGCAGAGTGAGACCATCAGCTGAAGGAAACTGTGCCAGATTAGAATGGCTGGCATGCCCCAGAAATGACTGAGAGTTGCAAAGCTGGTGTGCTGAATGAGCACAGCATGCTGAGATCATAATGAGCATTGAGTGTTGAGACCTTCCAAGGTCGAATGCAGATTGAGAGCAGGAGAATCCCAGGCTGAAGCCGAAGGGATAGCACTAGACATTAAGCAATGGTTTGCGTAAGCAAGGAGCAGCGATTGCGTAAGCAAATGTGGACCTGATAGGTCAGTAAGCAGAAGTAGTAATAGGTGGACCTGCATAACAACTGTATAGCAAGTAAACAGCACTGAGTTAAGGGCAAGCCAGCCAGACATGAATAGCCAAATCAAGGTGACAAACTCTGAGGATTTTCGGCAGCGAAGACAGGATTTAGAATAAAATTAATTAACCACATAGGCCACGACCCCCCAAACACCTCCCAGTCCCCGTCGTAGGACAAACAAGGAAATGACAAAAGGCCGAGAACCACATGCAGATATAAAAGCTAGTTTAATAGCCTCAGCAGGAGCTTCAGCTAACCTCAGAGTAAACAAGGCAGAATAGGAATGGGTGTAAACAATGCAGCAGCTGGAAGCAAGTGGGTCTGTACCGCAATAGTTAAATGAGTACAGTGTTAAAACACAGGCACTGGGTACAATAGTAATTAAAGTAGTCAGCCAGCAGCAGTGGCTGAAGTTGTAGGTAACTGAAAGCAGTAGCATGAGCTCTGAGTAGGTCTGCAGTTGCAATGCAGTAAGTTGAGAGTTGTAACTGAAAGCAAGCATAATGAGCTCTGTAATAGCAGTATGCTAGGGCCCAGATATTCAAAAGGGTTGCACATGGCGCAACAGTGTTGCGCCATGTGCAACCCACTGATGCGTCCCGGTGCGATATTCAAAAGGGAAAAGTGTGCGGCACAAATCCCGATGCACCGGAGCGCATCAGTAATGTATGCAGGTGCAGGTAGGGGGGGCGTGCCCATGCATACTCTACACAGCCAGATATTCAGCCTGGGATGTGCAGAGCCATGCATTTGCAACCCCTACCTGTGCCAGCACAAAGTTGATCCCAAAAAAAAGGAACAACTCATGGCCACCCACAGGTGAGCTGCCGAATTGCAGGGTGCAACACGGCAGCTGCCACCTGTGGGTGGCCACCTGAGCTCCGGCTGCACCTGGAGGCACCCCCCATGCCCGATCAAGGGCATTTATAAAATAAAAACATCTGTCCAATATCCCTAGTGGTCCAGTGGACTGCTGCCAGCCCAATCGCGGGCTAAGTAATAAAATTAGATCCCCAAAATCCCTGGTGGTCCAGTGGACCTGCCCACCCGATTGTGGGCTAAGTAATAGAATCAGATCCCCGAAATCCCTGGTGGCCAAGTGGACCTGCCCGCCCGATCGTGGGCTAAGTAATAAAATCAGATCCCCGAAATCCCTGGTGGTCCAGTGGACCGCTGTCTGCCCAATCTCGGGCATCTGTATAAATAAATGAATACTTCCAATATCCCTGGTGGTCCAGTGGACCGCTGTCTGCTCGATCGCGGGCATCTGTATAAATAAATGACTAAGTCCAATATCCCTGGTGGTCCAGTGGACCGCTGACTGCCCAATCGTGGGCATTTGTATTAAAAAAAAGTAATACTACCAATCTCCCTGGTGGTCTAGGTAACCCCCTCCCCACCCGTCCACTGAGCCCCACTGCCCGCCCCCAGTCAGCGGCAGGCGGCAGCACCCCACCTGCCTGCCACCCTACTGCCCGCCAACTGACACCGTCAGTAGGGCTGTACGCCCATTGGTCCACAGCGTGAGCCAATGGGCGTGCAGCCCTACCATACTACACATTCCAGATATGTGAATGAATGTCTATAATGTTCTCTAAAAGATAATAACAAACTTCATATTGATTCATTATTTACAGTTTGTTTGTTTTATGAAAAGGAGCTCCATAACAGACCTTCATTTAAGCCATATTTTGTTTTTTAAGTTTTTAAAGTATGGATCAACAGGACGCCAGCCACGGCATGCTCTGTGCGGAGACACAGATCGGGGCAGGGTCTGACACTGATGATGATCAGACTATTGTCCTGGTCAGCGAGTGGCTTGTCAGAGGGGAGTCACCCATACCAACCACCAGCACTGGCTGTGCGGCTGGCGGGCTGTTGGCAGTGGAACAGCTGCCTGCCACAGACCCTAGTACTGCTGTGTGCACAGGCACAGTGCACAGGGGCTGGAGTGGCAGCAGCAGCGGATGGTGGGCATCCCAGGCACACCTGGTACAGGCCTGTTTGGGATCCTGCAGACCCCTGCGAGGACCCTGTCATGGTCCCGCAGTCCCACCCCTGGGGAGCAGTTGCAGACCCCACCTGTGGCCGTTGTGCAGCCTGTGACTGCTGGGCGGCCACGGTGTGGCCATCCCCGTGTCTGTGGCAGCCATGTAACTGCATGGTGGACCTGATATGCAAGCCCCCCTGTCAGCTGCCTGCAGCCACCGCCCTGTGTGCATGTGGGCATTGTGTGTGTGTGTGTGCATGGCACGGTCATGGCAGCCGTGTGGTGTGCCACACGCTGCCCGTGTGTGCACCTGCCCGGCCGCTGGCCTGTGTGGCATGTGCATGATGATGTCATCTCACCACTGGTTGTGACTGTGCACCGGGGCGCTGCATCTATCCACGCCACGTGCTGGCGCCTAGTCATGTGCATGCGGGTGCCACTGTGTGTGTGTGTGAGTGTGTGTGTGTGCCATTGTGCGGTGCTGTGTGGTGTGGTGTTGTGAGTGGCTGTATGGAACTGACCTACCACTGGCCATGCCCACACATGGCTGTGTGCCCTGCCACTGTGTCGGTTCTATGCACATGTGTGTGTCCACCTACCTGCATGCACCGTAGTGCTCCTGCGCTATCATGTCTCACTGCTGGCATGCCAGCCAAATGAGCTGGGATCCTTCTGCCCAGGGGGGCTGCCCACCACCTCCCAGTCCAACGCACGCGTCTTCCCCACTGCTGTTCCCCTCATCAACAGCTATTCCACAGTCAATGGCCATGTTGTGCAACATGCAGCAGGCCAGGAATAGGATGCAGGCCTTCGAGGGGATGTATTGTAGGGCACCACCAGACCTGTCCAGGCAAAGGAACCATGGCTTCAGCATCCCAAACACACGCTCAGTGATGTTCTGCATGCTGAAGTCTGCCTCATTGTACTGCTCTTCCACCGGGGACGACAGGCACCGGTAGCGTGTGAGCAGCCAGGGCCTGAGTGGGTAGCCACTGTCATCTGTGTGTGGGGGGGGAGAGAGAGAGAGAGAGATGGTTAGCCTGGTGACCCCTGTCACTGTGCCCCATACCCCTCCCAGTCACACACGGCAGTTCCCCAGCCCTATACGACCCCTTCCACACCCTGCTGTACCCTAATACCCATGGTCTCGCCATACTTACTCACTCGCTAGATGTCCTATGGGGATGTCCCCCTCTCAAACCTGTGGCACAGTGCTGAGCTGTACCAGATGTAGGCATCATATGCTCCCCCAGGGTGTGTGGCATAGACATTGATTATGCACCCCCTGGCATCGCACACCACCTGGCAGTTGATGCTGGGGGTAGCCCTTCCTGTTGATGTAGGCTACCCCCTCCACACCAGGTGGCATGCAGATGCCCACATGGGTGCAGTCAATGGCCCCTTGCATGCCAGGCATACGTGCTACCCCGTGGAACTCCTGGATGGAGCTGTACTCTCCGCTTGTGTGCTGGGGAAATGGATGTGTTCCACAGTATGTGGCAGCAGGGCATTGAGGAATTGTGTGAGGAGCCATTATGTGGCCAACTGGGTTACACCTGTGGTGTCCCCTGTTGGTTTCTGAAAGGTGCCTGTGGTGAGCAGGCACATGACAGCTGTAACCTTTATCTCCACTGTCAGGGCATGGCTCTGTTTAGTGGGTGCCTGCATCTCATCACTGCACAGCTCACAGAGCTACCTCAGAATGACCCAATTCAGGTGATAATGGCCCATGATCTCTGTGTCAGTGTGGGTCTCGAAGCTGATGCGGGGCCGGTACCGCCTGCTCCGGGTATATCGCTGATGGGCCCTTCCATGGCCACGTTGCTCTGCCTCCTGCCTCCTCACACCCCTTATTATGGCCTCCATCTGGAATGCCACACTGGCCATGGCCCCTGTTGTCCTGTCACCCCCTGGGCGTCTGGCTCGACTGGCCCTCCAGGCTCTGTGGGGCAGTGTCTGTCGCTTGGCTGGACACCCTCCTGCATACCCTGCCCCTGGCTGGCTATTGCCTGCAGGCTCTGTCAACCACCTCTGTGGGTGCCTGTGTCACTCCCTTTAGGTCTGGTGGCTCTGTGTGGCACCCATTCCCTCTCATCCATTCCATCGGCCTCCCTGTCTGTCTCACTGTCTCTCACTCTCTCTTTCTCTCACACTCTCCCTCTCTTTCCTGGTCTCTCTCTCTTTCTTTCTCTCACACATTCTCTCTCTTTCTCTTCCTCTCTCCCTGTCTCCTTTCTCCTCTGTCACACTGCCTGTCTGTCTGCCTCTGTCCTGCTCCCCTCTGGTGCAAGTGCCCTCCTCCTACTTGCTCCCTGTATTTATAGTCTCAAGTCTGCTCTGCGGAACTCGCAGTTGCTCCTCACTTGCGCCATTAGTTGGGGGTTGAATATCATGCTTATTCATGGGTACGCTCCCTGCCCTTGTGCATGCATACATTACTATTGAGCATTGGTGCACTGCTACTTGTACTGCACTGTTGCTCTCACTGAATATCGCTCTATGACGCATCTCCACAGTTTTGCATATGCAACCCTGTTGAGCCATGTGCAACTGCTTTGAATATCCAGGCCCAAGTCATTATGAACAGACCACATAACATTTTGCAAAAAGCTGTTATTTTACAATGATCTCAGTGATCATAATATAGTAGTTTGTGTTAGGAATCTTCTAAAACCTATGCCTATTGGTAGATTCAATATTAAGAGGAGCTTTAGGAAGTTCAATCCAGCCAACTTTCCAGTGGCTCTGAGGGACATCAATTGGCAAAACTTCTACCTGGCACCTACTACTAATGAGGCTATGCACATTTTTAACTCTACCCTTAGCTGTATCACAAATAAATATGCCCTGATGATTAGCCACAGAGTAAAAAAAAGCATCCAGTCCATGGTTTAATGGAAACATTGAAAAAACCCGAATAAAAAGGGGCATTGGGCAACTGTGAGATGTACTAAACCTCCTGTGGACTGGACAGCTTTCAGAGTTTGCCACAATGCCTGTACTAGAATGGTAAGAAACACCAAAGAGAATTATTATCTGAACATTCTTGAATCAGCAAAAGGGAACCCTACAAAAATCTGGCACACTTTTAAATAGGTGGAAGGTCGTAAAGAACCTCCAACCCTGCCTGTTAAAATTAACTTTCAAGGCCTCTCCATCATCAATAAATCCACAATACTTGATAAACTTAATGAACATTATGCAACAGCAGGCCTTGCTTTTGATTCTTCCCAGGCAGCTACTCTACACCCCACTATTGTACAAATAACAACAGTAACTAGTCTTTCCACCTACAGCATGTCACCTTCACCTTTTCTACCATCACATACAAAGAGGTTGAAGACCATTTACTTAAATGGACACCAAAAAGAGCACTAGAGCAGACAATATTGATCCTTTCTTCTTGAAGCTAGGCTACCACTACCTGACAGCCCTATTACCCACCTTTTCAATTTGTCTCTATCAGAAGGAAGTGTACCTAACAACTGGAAGGTAGATCACATTCTACCACTAATTAAGTCCATAGATTCCAATGATATGAACAATTATAGGCCTATTTCAATCCTGCCAGTACTCTCTA